>CM062805.1:464031443-466431443 GCA_031772625.1 Pinus tabuliformis
GTTGGGAGTGACCCTCCTTTATCTCAGTAAATAAAGCACAAAATCAGGGGGAGCACACTTTGTTATTGATGTCAAATGGATAGAGAATGAAGATAGGTTGAGCACTTGACAAGAAGTATGGAGAGAATATAGACAGTGCGAGCAACTGTTGGAGGAAGCATATATCAAAGTATTCCCATCAATAACAAAGGAAATGATCATTTAAAATGGTTGTTATTGATGTCAAAGGCTATCCAAATGGAAAAGAAAGATACATAGTCAAATATCATATTCTAAGACCTATACAACAGTATATGCCACTCCCTCTAACTCCATAGGAATGAGGATATATGAAATATATTGTAAAGATGACCCAACCAAAGTACAAGCATACCCCATTTGGATACTTTATCTTTGAATTCATTTTTACTCCAATTACCTAACTCAAATTGAGAGCATAGGATATGTGGTTGGAAATTTTATTCTAAGGCATTTCCAACAATATATGACCTGCCTTCTAACTCTTAAAGGTGGAGGAGAAATGAATTTTTTAATATTCATTGCACATTCTTCTAATTGACCCAGCTAGTATGCAAGTCCGCCCTACACTAGACCCCAGATGCACTATAAATGGGCATAAGAAGGAGCATTTATATCCATCACTTAATCATTTGAATATGTTTTTAGGAGAGTGAAGTACAAGGCCTAAGGTTCATACCTCATAAACCAACAAGAAGTGAAATGAATCTGAATTTGAGTAGCCTTCTATGTAAGGGTTTTCAGTAAAATTCTTGGGAAGGGTTTATGTTCTATTTGAGACCTGTTGAGGCCAAGTTTTATTGATAAGGATGCCAAGTTCAGGGGTTGTCGGATTGAGTTCTATTAGACTTGTTCTAGTTGGAGGCCAAGCTTTATTGGAGACTAGTTGCAGTGCTTGTGGAGGTTGAATTCTAGTCTGAGTTGGGTACAAGCTTCCAAGAGGGTAGACCTTCTTTTAAACAAGTTCTAAGCCTAAATATTTTCTCTTGAACGGTAAAATAATTGTAAGTTGGTGCTTACTAGAGATTGGTGTCCTCATCTTTTTTACATGTTGGAGCCACCTATTGTTGTAAGTTGGTTCTTACAGAGGATTGGTGTCCTCACAACTTGTTGCAACAAACTCAAGATTATTTGGAAAACATTCAAGTGTTCTTTCTTCATGTTTAGATTTTCACTTTAATCTCTTTGTTCATACATTATGTTGATGATTGATTGCATGATGTGATTTTAGTCTTAAGATTAATAAAGTGGAAATAATTTAATTTGTGTGATAGTGATTCAACCCCTCTAATTGTTATTGTGTATTTCCAACATTTATATATTTCAAATATAAATATAAATAATATTTCATTATAATAAGTTTTTAAATACCTAATTAATAATTAGTATTATGAATTTCTAGATTAATTTAAAATTAGAATATATATATATGAATAATATTAATTTTAATTTTAAAATGCAATGATTATTAAAGTGTATGGAGGTATATATTCTTTACCCTCTTTAAATTTGAACTTATAAATTTTTAAAAGAAAATATATGCTCTTAACCATTATATTCATTCAAACTATACCAAATACATCTCAATTACAACTTTCATAATTCAAACAAAAGCAATAAACTTTCTTTACACATAAAATTAATAAATTTAAAACTTATAAAAATATTTTAATTTTAAAACTATTATATTTATAAAAATAATAATAATAATTATTATTATTATTATTATTATTATTATTAAAATTAAATAATCAAACAACTTGACTTATATTTGAAATATAAATTCAACTTAATAAGTAAATACAAATGAATAAAAACAACTTAATAAAAATTATAAGTTTATATATATACAAAGAATGAGAAAATCTATCATAACTCAATTGTTAAACGAGTATTGGGGACAGTCATCATTGGCTGTTATCCATGAATGCAAAATGACTCATTACTATTATTCAAGGAAAACCATGCTACCTGGAATTATCCGTTGGTGATCCAAAAGGACATAGGCTTTCACTCTTGCCTAATGTCTTTGTGTCATGAGCCATTAACCTATTTCCTTACATCCAAAAAAAATTAATTCTTGGCCAAATAAAAGCAGTTTTAGAATATACTTCAAACGAAATTTAATTTTTATTGAAAATTAAAATTACTATGTTTTAATATATATATTTAAATATATTTGATTTTAATAAACATATAAAATTACAACTTTTCTTTACATTATAAGGCTTTTATTCCATTATGATTTTATCTCCTGTATTCACCACCATCTTTCAAGACTTTCAATCTCCCCCATATATATATATATATATATATATATATAATTAAAAGGGCGGTTGGAGTAGGTGGGGCAATTTTTGGTCTCGAAGAAGAAATAGGGTCAAAATTTGCGTGAGAATTAGGAAGAGAAACCAATAATCAAGTGAAGCTCCTTGCTCTTTAGCTAGGTTTGGTGTTGGAAATTGCAAAGCAGATTACTCATTTGGCAGTCTATGGGGATTCCATGATTGTAATACAAAAAATCCACAAGTCTAAAGACATATCAGAAAAGGACATCCCTCCAATGATCCTTAGAATCATAATGCAAATTCAAAATTTGAAAATGTAGAATTTTTCCACATCAAAAGGCATCCTAACAAAATAGCGAACTTGTTTTCCCATCCAGGCACAGCCCTGGAACAAGGAGAGCTTATCTTGAATCACGGTGTTCCAACCATAGTAAACATACCACGATTTAATGTTCAAGGATCAAGGCGATTTCACTATATGATAAATCCCATGATCAAGAAATTAAATAAGTTTTGGGATCCGACATCCCATTTAAATCCCCAAAGAATATGAGTAGATTGGAAACAAAGAATGTCAAGCTCCTTAATGACGGTTCTAATCGCAATATTATGAAGAGACTTGAAGGAAATCTCACACAAGTTGAACGATGTTGGTGGATTTACCACCTAGGAGATCGAGGCTCGGGATGTCATGCCTGTGGACAGATGGTATTTCCACTCACACGCATTTATACTCCGCATTACGGAGGATCCTGATGTGAATTGTAAGTCTGGGATCTAGTAAATTCGCATGAGTTTGGTAGCAGTAAGGGAGATATAGTGATGGCTATTCATATTAGAAGTTTTTAGGAGTAGGACGGTGATCTTGAATGTGAGCAGGATGTTGCTAGAGGGAGAAGATCTTGAGCCTACAACTATAAATGGCGATTGTTGTTCATTGAAATGTTGTTGGATAGTATCAGGGCTTATGTGTTATGTAGTATGCTAAATTCAGGCAGAAACAAACAGGAAGCGGATTTGAAGGAGAAAATAGCCTCAAGCATGGCTTATCTTTCCACTCTTATCGCCAATGAGGGAGAAAAAGTGGCCATAGAGGCCAAGTCACACTTTGCATTGTTAACTCAATAGTTGGAGGCAATGCTGGCGGATGTGGACAGTGGACCGTATGCAGTTGAATGTGGACAATTTGGCTACAAAGGTAGACAATATGGCATTAAAAGTGGACTATATAGAGTTAAAAGTGGAAATGGCGACCTTGGAATTTCTCAAGGAGGTATTTGGGATCCCTAACAACTCTCTCCTATAATAACTGTCTTCCTAGAGTGCAGTCACAACAATTTCATGAGGAGCTCTTAGTTCGACCAATGGACGTGAATCTCTTCAACAGGTGAAGCATAGCAGAAGGGACACGTTGAAAGCTCCAAGACTAATAACGATGGTAGTGGGTAGTTAAACTTTGGTATTTTATGTTTTGTAAGTTTATAGAATATAATGGAGTCTTTTGGGGACTATAAATAAGTGTTGTCAAAATTGTAGTTAGAAATCAATTTTTTTTATACGATTTTGGAACACAAATAAAGTGTTGGAAACACTGAGAGGGGTGAATCAGTATTTCTTTTCAATTGTTATGTTTACCAGTTAAGATTCTGCACAATTATAATCAGAAAATTAAATAATAAAGATTTTATTATAAACAAGTGAGGACACCAATCCTCTTTTACAAAAAATTGAGTACAATGATGTATGAGGGAACCAACCCTTCAATCTTCCAAGCTCGAACCTGTTGCCAAGCACCAAATTGGACTTTCGTGAAGCTCCAACCTCTAGGGTTCCAACCCTATCCTTCTCAAGGCTCCAACCTTGTTTTTAGAGGCTCCAAGATCTAGGGCACGAACCCTCCAATTAACTTAGTTAAAAACCAGAATGTATAAAAACTTCAAGACTTCCTTCAATAGTCAAACAGTCGCTCCACAAGACTGCGACAAATTCCTAATTTTGTCCATTGTCCAAGATGCGAACTGGAGTTTTCTTCACTATCTAGAGCTTCAAGTTCTTCATTGTTCAATCCTCCAAGTTCATCATTGTTCTAGGCTCCAGGTTCTTCAATGTTCAATCCTCCAAATTAATCATTGTTCAAGCCTTCAAAATATTTATTGTTCAAGGCCACGAGTTCTTCATTATTCAAGAGTGCGTAGAGGTTTCAATTTTGAGTTGTCACACATAAGTCTGCTACATGTCTAAGCTATAATTGGTCCAAACCTCCACTGATCGAGTCACCACAGTTCTGAGCTTATGTGTGCCACAGTTCCACAGGTCCGAACTGTGTAAGCCACTAATCTGAATGGTATGCAAGCTACAAATCCGAACTGTAAGCCACAGGTGATTGTCCTTAAAGTAATCATGGATCCGATGTGTAGTCTGAGCTCCACAGGTGATTGTAACTCTGAGTCTTTAAGCTACAGGTTTGAGCCTTTCAAAGTCCGAGCTTCCATAGATAATTGTCCACACACCTGTCTGCAGGTATGATCCCTCCACATGAGACTGTCCACAAGTCCGAGATATATCAATCACAATTAGAACCCTTCACAAAATCTCTTCCTATTTAGTCCTAGTTCACGAGTTGTGAACTATTCTCCTTCTTTGTTCTTGTGGTTCTCTTCACTAAATTCGATAATAGTGAAATGAAGATCTGATTTCATATATATAGGGATTTCACCTTGAGGTGAAGAGACGTGACCTATGGAGGAAGCCGACTTGAGATACAGAGTGTAGGTCGGCTAGACATCAAAAATATTTTTCTTTGTATGGGTATCGGTGATTTGGGTATCGAAACTTTAACATGTCGCAGCGTGAAAAACTTGCGATATAGGAAAGTTCTGACGCAGCGGACACGATATTATATTAGAATGTTATGATAAAGTCAATCGGTCCGCAACCATATCGACTATCGTAGAGTAGGTCCTATGGTAGGGTCTTATTAGAGATGACATTTCAAAAGCTCTGATAAAGGGCAGATGCGATTTGATAATTAAATCAAGTTGGGTCCGCATATCAGAAATCAGAGCTAACCAGAGATTGGGTCGCAAATCGGAGATCAGAGATCGCGTCACAAATCGGCAGATCGAAGATTGAAGGTTTTGAGTGGTGACACACAATAAAAACACCGATATGATATTTCTCTGATATAACTTTGGTTTAATATTATATATATGTCATCAGTATGTTATCAATTATAATCCTACAATATCGCAGCATCCATCAAGCGTGCTTATATTCCATCAATGACAATTATTGACCAATGATCTCCCCTTTGTCATTGATGGAAACATTTCAACATTCTATCCCCCTTTGACATTAATGGAAAATGGGGTGCCCAAGTACTCCCCCTATCATGTTGCTCCCCCCTGTCATGGTACTTCTACTCTTGTCAATTTTTTCTCTTAATGTAATGCAAGAGCAATGACCCCCATCTTTTGGCGAAGATATCCAAATGCTTCTCATGGAAGGAATTTTGTAAAGATATCTGCAATTTTCTCCTTTGTATTGACGTATTCCAACTTGATACTTTGTTCAGCAACTCGTTCACGGAGAAAGTGGTATTTGATTGGAATATGTTTGGTCTTTGAGTGCATTACCGGATTCTTTGAAAGGTTGATGGTTGTGTTGTAGTGTTGTCACAATAGATGATGATTGGTTGATTAGTCTTTAAGTTGACACCTTTCAATGCTTTCTTCATCCATAGAATTTGTGTACAATAATCTGCAGCAGTTATATATTCAGCTTCAGCTGTGGAGAGAGATATAGAAGATTGTTTTCTGTTGAGCCAAGATACTAGACAATCTCCCATGAAGAATGCATTTTCATTGGTTCTTTTTCGATCATCTACGGTTCCAGCGCAATCAGCATCGGTGTAAGATGTCATGGTAAGAGTTGTGTTTTTGGGATACCATAGACCAAAATCAGGAGTACCTTTCAAGTATCTGAGAATTCTCTTCACAATCAACAAATGGGATTGCTTAGGAGTTGATTGAAATCTTCCCACAATTCCTACTGCTTGCATAATATCGGGTCTTGTAGCAGTTAAGTATAGGAGAGCTCCAATTATTGACCGTTAAAGAGTTGCATCTACCGAGGGGGATTCATCATCTTTTCTCAATTTGCAATATGTGGTCATTGGTGTGCTCATAGGTGCACATTCTTCCATCCCATATCTTTTAAGAATATCTTTAAGGTATTTTGTTTGAGATATGAACATACCTGCTTTAGTTTGAGTTACTTGTAGTCCAAGGAAGTAAGATAACTCACCAATCATTGACATTTCGAACTCTTTCGACATATTTTGAGAAAATTCATGGCTCATCCCATCATCATTGCTGGAAAAAATCAGATCATCAACATATACAAGAGTGACTAGCAATTTGTCTTTGTCCATCTTCATGTAGAGATTGCTTCCTGCCACTCCCTTTTTGAAGCCTTTTTGTTGTAGATAATGATCCAATCTTGCGTACCAAGCTCTAGGAGCTTGTTTCAATCCATATAGCGCCTTTTTCAACTTGCATACAAAGTATTTTCCTTCTGCTAGGTCAAACCCTTTTGGTTGCTCCATGTAAACTTCTTCTTTTAGATCACCATTTAGAAATGTTGATTTCACGTCCATTTGATAAACTTTGAATCCTTTTGAACAAGAAAATGCCAAAAACATCCTTATAGCCTCCATACGAGCTATCGGTTTAAATGTTTCTTCAAAGTCGATTCCTTCTATTTGTGAATAACCTTTACAAACAAGCCTTGCCTTATTTCCAATGATTTGTCCATATTCATTCATTTTGTTTTTGAACACCCACTTGGTTCCAATTATATTTTTATCTTTTGGACGAGGTACAAGTTCCCATGTTTCATTCTTTTCGATTTGGAACATTTCTTCTTCCATTGCTTCTACCCAATGAGGGTCCTTACTAGCTTGAACAAAGTTTTATGGTTCTACCATGGATAGTAAGGCAACATTATATTTTCTTGGTGTATTAGTCATCCTTCTTCGGGTTTGTATTCCATCATCTTTTTCCAAATAATTTGTTCTTTCGGATGGTGATTTTGAGAAATTTTACTTTTGATGGAGTTTGAGATGGTTCCTTTTTATTTTCTTGATCCTTTTCTTCCTTTGTTGTATCTTCTTCAAAATCTTCAAGAATAGAATCTTCTTCACAGATTTCAATCTCCTTTTCTGGGAGTGCCTCATCAATCTTCACATCAATGCTTTCTACTATCTTTCATAGTCAATTATTGTAGCATTTGTATGCTTTGCTCCTTGTAGAATATCCAAGAAATATTCCTTCATCAACCCGAGAATCAAACTTGCCTGGTGAGTCATCATTGATCTTCATAAAGCATTTACTTCCAAAAATTCTGAAGTATTTTACCGAAGCAGTCTTCCTTTCCATAATTCATATAGATTCTTGTCATTATTTGGTCTTAGTTGGGCTCTATTCAAGGTATACACTGCCACTCCAACTGCTTCTCTCCAAAACTTGGCTTGTAAATCAGTTGCTAGTAACATTGTTCTTGCCATTTCTTGCATGGTTTTATTTCTTCTTTCCACTACTCCATTTTGTTTAGGAGTTCTAGCTACAGAAAGTTCTCTTTTGATTCCATGTAGATCACAAAAATCATTGAATTCCTTTGAAGTAAATTCTCCTCCTCTATATGTTCTAATACACTTGATTTTTTATTCTTTTTCATTTTCCATAAGAGCTTTGAAATTCTTAAAACATTCAAATGCTTCAGATTTAAACTTTATAAAGAATACCCACATCATTCTAGTATAGTCATCAACAAATAGAGAAAAGTACCTTTCGCCTTGTAGAGTTGGAGTTCTAGTTGGTCCACATAAATCTGCATGTATGATCTCCAAAGGTTTTGATGTTGAGAGCTCCTTAGTCTTGAAGCAGGTTCTAGTTTTCTTTCCATGTTGACATGGGCCACACACAACTTGATCTGGCTTGACAATTTTTGGAATGTCCCTTACTACATTTGTTTTACTGATATTAACCAAGTTATCAAAGTTTAGATGCCCCAATCGTTTGTGCCATAACCAGTTTTCATCTGCTCGACTCATATAGCATTATCTATTTGAATTTTACTCAAATATATATGTTGTCTGGTGTTCTTACTCCTTTTGCCACAAGTTCTCTTAAGGAGGAATTCCTTATCTCAAATCTTTATTACTGAAGACAACATTATGTTCTTGGTCACAAATCTAACTAACACTTAAAATATTGTGTTTGAGCCTTCCCACCAGTAGTGCATTTTGAGCTTTTCCTCTTTCCATTAACAAGAGCAACAGTCCCTTTTCCAGCAATTTTAACAAATCCACTTCCAAAAGATACATTTCCATCCTTCTTATTTAACGAGATAAACTTCTTTTGGTAACCTGTCATGTGTCTTGAACATCCATTATCCGCAAACCTTTGATTTTCATCACTATGTGCACATAAAGCTAAACCACATTTATCTCCTCCTTCTTCAGTTCTTCCTTTTTGAATGAACAATTTTGTGTATCATGGCCATATTCGTTGCATTTTGAGAAAACAAGATCATACTTAGCCAAAGGATCAAATGAATTGTAAGTCTTGATTTGTCCTTGTGTTTTTAGGCTACATGGCTTGCTTCGATGATTGATATTATATCTTGAAATATTATCCTTGTGAGCTTCCCAATGCTTAACTTGATGACCGAGGTTTTTACAATGAAAGCAATTACCAAGAAAGATTGTTTGATACCAATTAGGATAGCCTTGACTTATGTGGTATTCTTCCTTGGAGGTAGCCTTCCTTCATTCCTTGGGTTGTTAAAGGTGGACCTTTGCTCTTGGTGGGATGGCTTCTCCTCTTTTGGATGAATGCAAAGGATGTTAGCATAACTTCTTTGGATTTTTACATTCTCCTTTGTACTTGATGATTCTCCTTTGAAACTAATTCCAGACTTGCCATGTTGAGGTCTTTGAGAATTAAGGATGTTATCAAGAGTTTGAGACCTTTTCCAACACTTTTTAACTTGATCCAACTCTTTTCTTAGCGAACAATTTCAGCGTCACGTTTTTCGCAAATTTCTTCTCTTTCTTTTAGTTTATTGTTCAAGAATTATTCCTCCCTTTTGCTTCCTCTTTTTCCACTTTGAGAGAAATGACCTTCTTTCGTAATTTCTCATTTTCTTCAATGGAACTCATTAGTAAATCATCCACATTTCCTTCTTGTTCGGAATCATCTTCATTTGTAAATGCCATAAATAATACTTCACTGCTTCTAGCATAGTTATCTTCTTTATTGGACTCATCATCATCTATTTTGTGTAGAAAGGTATTTTTAGTTTATTTCTTCTTTATTAAGAGAATTCTTTAGCTAAAATCACATGATAGAATATTTGTCGACGCGTTTCGAACCAACCAGTGTGGTTTCATCATCAAGACAAGTTGAAGGTTCAAATCTAGAATGCATGTTAAATAGTTAGAGCAGCACTTCCAACGGCGATAATTATTGACCAGGTAACGACTAGATTGACTACCTAACGCTAAATTAGACGAGGGAACAGCTAGTTTGACTGGACACACGGAAAAGGGGGCAAAAGACCAATTTGTAACTTAATTTGAGGTTTTTTATTAAATTAATGGTTAGTTAATTTATTAAATTACAAGTTTATACAATACATATAACTACTAAGGATTAATAATATTAAAATAATAATATTTTTAAAATAATTAAATAATATTTTAATTGTTTATTACCAATTTGTAACTTAGTTTGAGGTTTTTTATTAAATTAATAGTTAGTTAATTTATTAAATTACAAGTAAATTTATACAATATATAACTACTGAGGATTAATAATATTAAAATATTTTAAATTTAAAAGAAAATTATTTTTCTTATATTAATTAAGTTGAATTATTATATAAATGGTTAGTTATACTATTACTTATTTTATGTAATTCACGAGCTAGAAAAAGTCTATTCAGGACATACTTGATAACTAATATATTATTAATCTAATGAAGTTAATGTGTTAACCTTATTTTAAATAAATTCAAGGATATTATTAATAGGTTTTATACTAGATTCCTATTATTATATTAATATTATTACTATTAATTGTATAGGGAATCAATATCGAAGGGTCAGATCTATTATAGTTTTAGAATTAATTTAGGGGAAGGGTGACTAATTTACATAAAATCATTAGAATATAAAATGGTTATTTAAATATCTAGAAATTTAAAAGGATAAATCAAATAAGGCAGGAGGCTAAAGAAGGAAGGAATCAAGGGAAAAAACCTCGAACAAGCTATAAAAAGAGGGTGGCGGAGGGGGTGGGGCAAGGGGGGCGCGGCGCCGAGGAAACGACTAGGAGGTGAGGGCCAGGATCCAACATCTGTTGATCTTCCACCCGTCATCTCTATTGAGATTGCTTGGCCTCCTTTCGATCTCAATGGCTTCCCTAAATTTACGGTGGTGGAACTGCGAAATTCTAGCAATGACATCGGCCTCCTCAATACAAACATGATGTTTGGTCTCTCCTCCGCATGCTCAGCTAATGCGGAAGAATTAGTTCTCCCCGTGCTTAAGATCAGCTGCGTGCTCACTGATTCTTTGATTAATGGAGCGCCCAGTCTCACCAATATAGGGGGTCCCACAGGAACAAGGAATAATATAGACCCCTTTCATGTCCTTAGGGTCGATAGGATCCTTCACCGATCGAAGGGACTTACGAATGGTGTTAAGGGGTCTAAAGGTCGAGGGGACATTATGCTTCCTCAGAATCCTCGCAATCCTATCAGTGGTCCCTTGAACAAAAGGAAGATGGACCCCTGGATACATTCTTTAGTTTCTTTTTAACCACTGAATTCTTGGAAGCTTTGAGGAAATCCTTCTGACCCAAGTACTTGCTATAACCATTCTCGACAAAGACCTTGAGAAGATGGGATTTTTTCTTTCTCGAAGCTTTTTTCATCAGAGATCCTTAGGGCACGAGTAGCAAGAGTGTTGAGAATGCCCAACTTCTGAGCCGAGAAATGATGGGAACTGGCATGGAGATATTGCTCAGTATGTGTTTTCTTCCGAAACACCTGGTGGGATAGGGAACCATCCATATTCTTAAAATAAGAATATCAAGGAAAGGGAGGCAACCATCAACTTCCTATTCCATGGTGAATTTAATGGCGGCGGACTGACTGTTAAGATGATGGAAGAAGAGATCTAACTCCTCTTGGCCATGCGGCCAGATGACATTAGTGTCATCTACTAATCTTTTCCAAAGCTTAGGTAAGAGCGAGCCGAGGCCAGAGCTTTGGATTCAAAATCTTCCATAAAAAGATTAGCAATGACAGGGGATAGGGGTGAGCCCATGGCAACACCACAGGTTTGTTCGAAGAACTCACCTTCAAAACTAAAAAAGGTGGAAGTGAGACAGATCTCAACTAACCGAGCAGTATCAGGATCTGTAAGGCGCTTGATAACATCCAAAGCCTCATTTATAGGGATGCAAGTATAGAGGGAGACTACATCAAAACTAACAAGAATGTCTCCAGGGTCAAGCTTAAAATCCTTGAGCTCATCAACAAAGGAAGCAGATTCATCACGAATTCTTCTTCATCAGAGTCATCTTGTTTGGAGAAGAAATTCTTCTTGTTAAACCCTTTCTTCTTGAACATCTTCTTTTTATATTCGTCTTCATCATCATTATCATGTTTATGAGGACATTTTGCAGCATAATGTCCTATTCTTCCACATTTAAAACAAATGAGAGGATACTTTCCTTTGAGCTTGGACCCTTTCCTTAGTTTTCTTACGAATTGAGCTAGTTCAGATTCAGTGTTGGAATCATCACTACTATAATTATAAATTTTCTCTTTCTTTGATGTCCTTGAAGCTTTATAATGCAACTTCCTTGGAGTTAGGGATTCCTTTTCTCATTTCATATGCAATGAGAATCCCATGAAGTTCGTCCATTTTTAGATCATCCAAGTCCTTCATTTCTTCTATGGAACTGACTTTGGAATCAAAACGTTCTGGAAGTGATCTCAAAACCTTTTGGACAACTGTGCTTTCTTCAACGGTTTCACCTAAACCTTTGAGTGAGTTGATAACTTCATCTACTCGGAGGAAAAAGGTTGCAATATCTTCTTTGTCATCCATCTTAAGACTCTCAAATTGTCTTCTATGTGTTTGGAGTTTTTCCTTTTTGACCTTGGAGTCTCCATCATATATAGCAATAAGCTTGTCCCACATTTCCTTGGTAGAATCACAGTTCATAACTTTTGTAAATTTTGAATCAGTAATTCCACTTGTTATGGAATTTAGTGTTTTTCCATTTGATATATAAACTTTCCATCCATCTTGATCTATTGGTGGAGTAGTTGGAACTTTATACCCATCAGTAACAGATTGCCATACTTTAGGTCCAAAACACATTAAATAGAATTTCATCCTACGCTTCCAAAAGCCAATTTTGTTCCATCAAATTGGGGAATTTTTCTTGAATATTGATTTTTCATTGTGACTTAAGAACCCTTCTTCCCGCTGTTAGGTTGATTATGAAGAAGTTGGCTCTGAAACCAATTGTTGGAAATACTGAGAGGGAGGTGAATCAGTATTTATTTTCAATTGTTATGTTTACCGTTAAGATTCTTCACAATTATAATTAGAAAATTAAATAATAAGGATTTTATTATAAACAAGTGAG
Organism: Pinus tabuliformis; assembly: GCA_031772625.1. Lineage (NCBI taxonomy): Eukaryota > Viridiplantae > Streptophyta > Pinopsida > Pinales > Pinaceae > Pinus > Pinus tabuliformis. The sequence continues at coordinate 464,044,480 of CM062805.1, forward strand.
GACACCAATTGATGGCCCACAAATTGATGGCTGCTATCTCAGCAGCTTATAGTGTTGTTACAGGAGGAACAACAATCATTGCTCTCTCAGCAAACTATAGTGTTGTTACAGGAGGAACAGCAAATCATTGCTCTCACAGCAAACTACAGTGTTGTTACAGGAGGAACAACAAATCATTGCTCTCACAGCAAACTACAGTGTTGTTACAAGAGGAACAACAAATCATTGCTCTCACAGCAAACTACAGTGTTGTTACAGGAGGAACAACAAATCATTGCTCTCACAACAAACTACAATGTTGTTACAGGGGAACAGCAAATCATTACTCTCATAGCAAACTACAGCGTTGTTACAGGATGAACAGCAAATTGTTTTTTTCTCAACCACGCAGTCTGTAAAAACACAGTTTAAAGATCCCTTTGTAACTCCCCAACTAAGATATTTTTGGAAAATAGCTCGTGAGCTACCAAATAGACGCTGCTCTACAAAAAACCCAAATGCCAAAATTTCAAATTTCGTCTTCCTTTGATAAGAAATTGACCCGCAAATTTAATGACGTTTTCTTTTACAAAAATTCTTTCTTTTGTTGGTTTGATACAGAGTGCTCTATATTCTTGAATTTGTAATGTAAAATGACTCTTTCCAATACACAATCTTGGATGCAAAAGTATTGGATTAGAAGATTAACTGAAATATGATTCTCTAAGTTCTCATTTAAATGTAAATAATAGAGAAAATACAGTGCAGGAATTCCTCATTCAACACAGCAATTTAAAGACCAAATCAATTTCAATCTCCATATATTAATATTATGGTTCACAAACCTCACAAACACATGCAAATAACTGTCTCACACACACTTACAAATTTCGATTTGCTGATTAAAAAAACATTGGTCTAAGAAATGTTGTTCAATTAACTTCAATCTCCCACAGAGAAAAAAACAACGTACCTCTCTCTCAAACCCAAAAACTTCTAGCCCCCAAAAATGTTCCTCCTCTCTCCCAAAAACTAAAAGCAACTATCCAAGAAATGAGTTCATGGATGTGAACCAATTTCCCTTAGCCCTAACTACCTACTAACTATAAAATCATTTCTTTTAACTAGATATTCCTAACTAATCTTAACTGAATATCAAAAACTTTTCACAAATAAACTTTAAAATGTTCTAGCCTTGACATGTGATCAATCCATCACATTGCTAGGCTCTTGGTCTGACTTTAATAACTTATCATTTTTATGTGCTCGACCTAATGCACCTGCATCAAACTCCCCAAGAAAGAAAATTTTATGAGCTCCTGCTCATAAGATCTTCTATAGAATGCCCTGCTTTCTGTAGTGTTGCTTCATCCATCCAAGTAGAATCCTCCATTGGACGTCTTTCCACTTCATAAGATATTCCAAGTATTCTTTCCTTCTGGTCTTCTTGGCAACACGTGTATCCAAAATTTGTTCAGCCTCTAAACTCTTTGCCACAAGCATTTGCTTCAGCCATTGTTGTTCCTTTCCTTCATCCTGGTCAAGATTCCCAAAAGCTTGATCTACATCACCAACTGTGTAGGGATACAAATCTGCTACATTAAAAATGGGTGAAATGCCAATTCCTGGAGGTAACTCCAGCTCATAAGCATTCGCTGAAAACTTGCGAAGGATCTTACAAGGTCCTATCTTCTTCATTTTCAATTTGTTATATTCTCCCCTTGGAAACCTCTCCTTTCTTAGGTGAGCTAGGACCACATCTCCCACTTCAAAGTTTACCTCTTTCCTATGTACATTTTCTTGTTGCTTGTAGTTGTTGCTTGTATCTTGTAATCTTTGTTTTACTTTCTCATGCAGCTCACTCATGGCTGTTGCAAAATCCTCTCCATCAGCACTTCTATGCTCAATATTTCCCAAGTCTCTTAGCTCACAAATTCCCCTCGGATGCATGTCGTACAAGATCTGAAATGGACTCTTTCATGTGCTCCTATTTGGTGAGTCATTATATGCAAACTCAGCCTGGGCTAGCACATGATCCCACTGCTTTGGTCGGTCACCTACTAAACTCCTCAACAAAATACCCAAACTCATGTTTACAACCTCTGTTTGCCCATCAGACTGTGGATGATAGGCTGAGCTAAAATTTATCTTAGTGCCAAGTTTCTTCCACAAGGTCCTCCAGAAATGTCTGGTGAATCTTGTGTCCCTATCAGATATTATACTTTTTGGCAAACCATGCAACCGAACAATCTCATCAAAAAATAAATTAGCCACATGGGTGGCATCACTAGTTTTGAAACACAAAATGAAATGAGCCATCTTAGTAAATCTATCAACAACTACAATGATTGAATCATTACCTCGTTGATTTCTCGGTAAACCCAGAACAAATTCCATACTCACCAAATCCCAAGGTTTGTGGGAATGGGTAATGGCATGTATAGTCCAACATTCTGACTTCTCCCTTTCACATGTTGACATACCCTGCACTTACTCACGTACCTTTGTACATATGCCTTCATCTTAGGCCAAAATAGAAGTGACTCAACCGCCCAAGTGTTTTTTCAACACCAAAGTGTCCAGCCAACCTGCCATTATGCTTTTCTTGGACCAACTTTTCCCTCATTGAGCAATTGGGAATACATAGCTAATTGTTTTTGAACAATAGCCCATCCTGCAACATAAACTCTTTCCATGGACTGTTGTCCCTATTGACTGGATTTTTACACGCTGCAAAAGCTTCTTTAAAATCAGCATCAATGTCATATAAGTCCTTCAAATAATCAAAGCCTAAAATTTGTATTTGACTTTCCTGCATGATTAAGCATCTCCTACTCAAGGCATCGGCAACCTTATTTGCCTTCCCACTAATGTGCTTCAAAACAAAAGTGAAATTTTGAAGGAACTCCACCCACTTTGCATGTTTATGATTTAACTTATGTTGCTGCATAATGTATTGTAAGGTAGAATTATCCGTGTATAGAACAAACTCGTTAGGCATCAAGTAATGCCTCCAATGCTTCAAAGCTTGAACCACCGCATAAAATTATTTGTCATAGGAAGAGTATTTCTGTTTTGACTCATTTAACTTCTCGCTGAAATATGCAACGGGCTTATCTTCTTGGCTCAGTACAGCTCCAATGGTTGTCCCACTAGCATCACATCTCACTTGAAAGGGTTGATTGAAGTCTGGCAACTTCAACATCGGCTTCTTAGTGATCTTCTTCTTCAATAGTTGAAAAAAAAATTATGTTGTTGTTGTCCAATAAAATGGCTACCTATTCTTCTTGATGGTGTCAATGATAGGTGCACAAATGCCACTAAAATTCCTGATAAATTTTCTGTAGAAGCTGGCTAAGCCATGAAAACTTCTCACCTCAAAAATATTCTTAGGTGAGGGCCAATTTACAATTGCCTCTATCTTTTCCAAATCCATTTTCAAGTCATCCTTAGAAATGACAAAACCCAAGTATACAAGCTCACTCTTCATAAAAGAACACTTCTTCATGTTAATCAATATCTTTTCTTGCTACAATCTCTCTAAAACATACTTCAAATGTCATAAGTGCTCTTCTTTAGTTTGACTGAAAATTAAAATGCCATCCAAGTAAACAATGACAAACTTACCAATGAACTCATTCAAGACTTCATTCATCAGCCACATAAAGGTACTGGGTGCATTTGACAAGACAAATGGCATGACCATCCACTCGTACAAGCCTTCATTGGTCTTGAAAGTTGTCTTCCACTCGTCTCCTTCTCTAATCCGAATTTGATGATAACCACTTTTCAGGTCAATCTTTGAGAAGTAAGTTTCTCCACCCAAGCAATCCATCATATCATCCATTTGTGGCAATGGAAACCTATAATGAATGGTGATCTTGTTGATTGCTCTAGAGTCAGTGCACATTCTCCATTATCCACCCTTTTTTGAACTTAGTACTGTAGGTCGGCACACAGACTCAAACTTTCTCTTATTAGTCCTTTGTCCAACAATTCTTGGACTTTCTTCCTCACTTCCTCATTCTCTTTGGGTGTCATTCGATATGCAGCCTTGTTCGGAAGACTTGCTCCCGGTATCAAGTCTATGTGATGACTAATGCTTATTTTGGGTGGCAATTCACTTGGAAATTCATCAACTACAATATCATGAAACTCATGCAACAACTCTTGAACTTCAATAGGTAAATCTACAATTTCAGTGTGCAAAAGTACTACCTTTGGCTTGCAAACCACTGCATAGCTTACCTCTTCTTCTTCCATCTGTTGTATAAATTCCTTTCCACTAAGCAACAATGCTTTTGGGCTGCTTGGTTCAATTGTACCTTCCTCTTTCAATGGTACAAGAGTGTGCTTAATGCCATCCTTTTAGAACTTATAAAAATTTCTCTATCCATCATATGTCACTTTCCTATCAACTTGCCATGGTGACCCAAAAGAATGTGACAAAACATCCATTAGCATTACGTCACAGAACACCTTGTCTTTATACCTGCCTATCTAAAACTCAACTTCACTTTGTTCATGCACCAACAATTGGTGTCCTTTTTGCAACCACAATACCTTATAAGGTGTGGGGTGCTTAATCTTTTTCAATCCCAATTTTTCCACCATTTCTTGGGAGACTAGATTGTTTGTACTTCCGTTGTCAATCACCAATTTGCAGCATTTGCCTTTTGCCTTACACATTGTCTTGAATAAGGATTTCCTTTGGACTGGTTCAACAGTCTCCTTTGTTGGTTTTAACAGGACTTTGTGCATCATCAACGCTTCTCTAGTCTTGGCACATTCTCTACCTCAGATACTTGTGCCTCTACTGCTTCGGTTTGAGCTATGTATGCACCTCGTTGTCCCATATTTTCATTATTAGACATTCAAAATATCAGTGACCCAATTCGTTACATCTATAACACTAGTAGACAGTCTCTCTGCCTCTTCCTCTACCTCTACCTCTCTGGTAAGGTCTTCCTCCTCTACTGCCACCTTCTTTCTCTGACTACCCTTGCTGATTTGAGTTGCCTTCACCATTCTTTTGTGCAGGAAACTTTCCTCTTCAATTTTTCTGTCCTTTCCCTTTGGAAAAACCATGTCCTCTGCCAGAGCTTTGCTTCCTAGCTATCTTTTCTTCTGCCTTCAAGGCACACTGGTATGCTTCCTCTATTGTCCTTGGAGAAAGTATGTTGATTTCATCTTGGATATCTAACCTAAAACCATTGATATACCTTGTTGTCTTCTCTGGGGTATCTTCTACATAGCCTGCTCTCAAATTCACCTTGTAAAACTCTTCGATGTAGTCCCTCACTGTCATTATCTTTTGTTTAAGATTTTGCATATGTTTGTAAAGAGTTAGCTGGTAATCCTTGGCAAGAACTTACTCTTCATCTTTGCCACCATTCTATCCCAGCGCTTGATCAATGGTCTGTCCTTCTTCCTTCTTTCAGCCTGTACATTGTCCCATCATAGTGCAGCATGGCCTTTCAACCTTGTCACAGCAAACTTGACTCTCTTATCTTCGTCAATTTCCTCGTATTTAAAATACTTGTCCATCTTACTCATCCAATCAGGTAGATTCTCATCTTTCAAACTACCATCGTAAATAGAGATTTCAGCTTTGGCCTTGAACTTGAGCCCAATAACGCTCTCAACAATTTAATCTCAGCAGCTGCTTCAATAGTGTTGCTCCTTCTGCAAGTTCCTCTTCGGCCTCACTAACATCTCCACCTTCAAGGTCTCGTTGTCTCCCTACTTCCATGGCTTCTAACCGAATTTGCAGTCTCCTCATCTCTTCTTGGAGTTTTGCATTACCCGCCGATCTACCTCTGCGACCTCGTGCCCTTCCTACTCGCCTATTCATCTCTCTATACTATAGAGACCAACAATGTTAAGGCTCTGATACCACAAATTGATTGTTGTTATCTCAACATCTTACAGTGTTGTTACAAGAGGAACAACAATCACTACTCTCTCAGCAAACTACAATGTTGTTACAGGAAGAACATCAAATCATTGCTCTCACAGCAAACTACAGTGTTGTTGCAAGAGCAACAACAAATCATTGCTCTCATAGCGAACCACTATGTTGTACAGGAGGAACAGCGAATCATTACTCTCACAAAAAACTATAGTGTTGTTACAGGGGAACAATAAAGCACTGCTCTCACAGCAAACTATAGTGTTGTTACAGGAGGAATAACAAATCATTTCTCTCACAGCAAACTACAGTGTTGTTACAGGAGGAACAACAAATCATTTTTTCCAGCCACGCAGTCTGTAAAAACACAGTTTAAAGATCCCTTTGTAACTCCCCAACCAAGGATATTTTTGGAAAATTGCTTGCGAGTTACCAAATAGACCCTGCTCTGCACAAAACCCAAATGCCAGAATTTCGAATTTCGTCTTCCTTTGATCAGAAATTGACCCACAAATTTGATGATGGTTTTCCTTTACGAATTTTCTTTCTTCTATTGGCTTGATACAGAGTGCTCTATATTCTCGAATCTGTAATGTAAAATGACTCTTTCCAATACACAATCTTGGATGCAAAAGTATTGGATTAGAAGATTAACTGAAATATGATTCTCCAGGTTCTCATTTAAATGTAAATAACAGAGAAAATACAGTGCAAGAATTCCTCATTCAACACAGCAATTTAAATACCAAATCAATTTCAATCTCCAGATATTAATATTATGGTTCACAAACCTCACAAACACATATGCAAATAATTGTCTCACACACACTTACAAATTCGATTTGCTGATTAAAAAACACTGGTCTAAGAAATGTTGTTCAGTGAACTTCAATCTCCCCAGAGGAAAAAAACAACATACCTCTCTCTCAAACCCAAAAACTTCCAGCCCCCAAAAATGTTCCTCCTCTCTCCCAAAAACTAAAAGCATTTGTCCAAGAAATGAGTTCATGGATGTGAACCAATTTCCCTTAGCCCTAACTACCTACTAACTATAAAATCATTTATTTTAACTATATATTCCTAACTAATCGTAACTGAATATCAAAATCTTTTCACAAATTTTAAAATTTTATAGCCTTGACATGTGATCAATCCATCACATTGCTAGGCTCTTGGTCTGACTTTAATAACTTATCATTTTTATGTACTCGGCCCACCTACATCACCAATCCTCTTTTACAAAAATTTGAGTACAATGATGTTTGAGGGCACCAACCCTTCAATCTTCCAGGCTCCAACCTATTGCCAAGCACCAACTTGGACTTTTGTGAGGCTCCAACCCTATCCTTCTCAAGGCTCCAACCCTGTTTTTAGAGGCTCCAACCTCTAGGGCACCAACCCTCCAATTTTCAACTTAGTTAACAAATAGAATGTATAAATGACTTACTTTCAAAAACTTCAAGACTTCCTTCAATAGTCAAACAGTCGCTCCACAAGACTGCCACAAACTCCTAATTTTTTCCATTGTCCAAGATCTGAATAGTAGCGTTCTTCACTATCCAAAGCTTCAAGTTCTTCACTATTCAATCCTCCAAGTTCATCATTGTTCTAAGCTCCAGTTCTTCACTATTCAATCCTCCAAATTCATCATTGTTCAAGCCTTCAAAATCTTCACTGTTCAAGGCCACGAGTTCTTCACTATTCAAGAGTGCGTAGAGGTTTCAAGTCTAAAGTGTCACACATAAGTCTGCTACAGGTCCGAGCTATAATTGGTCCAAACCTCCACCGATCGAGTCACCACAATTCCGAACTTATGTGTGCCACAGTTCCATAGGTCCGAACTGTGTAAAAGCCACTAATCTGAATAGTATGCAAGCGACAAATACGAACTGTAAGCCACAGGTGATTGTCCTTAAAATAATCACAGATTTGATGTGTAGTCTGAGCTCCACTGGTGATTGTAACTTCGAGTCTTTAAGCTACAGGTCTAAGCCTTTCAAAGTTCGAACTTCCACAGATAACTGTCCACACACATGTCTGTAGGTCTAATCCCTCCACATGAGACTGTCCACAGGTCCGAGATATATCAATCACAATTAGAACCCTTCACCAAATCTCGTCCTATTTAGTCCTTCTAGTTCACGAGTTGTGAACTATTCTCCTTCTTCTTTGTTCCTGTGGTTCTCTTCACCGAATTTGATAATAGTGAAATGAAAATCTGAGTTCATATATATATGGATTTCACCTTGAGGTGAAGAGACGTGACCTATGGAGGAAATCGACTTGAGATACAGAGTATAGGTCGGCTAGACATCAAAAAATATTTTCTTTGTATGGGTATCAATGGTTTGCGTATTGGAAGCTTCAACATGTCGTAGCATGCAAAATTGCGATATAGGAAAGTTCCGACGCAGCGGACACAATATTATATTAGAATGTTATGATAAAGCCAATCGGGTCCGCAACCATATCGGCAATCAGAGATTAGGTCTTATCGAAGGGTCTTATCAAAGGTGTCATTTCAAAAGTTACATAAAGGGCAGATGCAATTTGATAATTAGATCACTATTAAATCAAATTGGGTCCGCATATCGGAAATCGGAGCTAATCGAGAATTGGAGATTGGAGATCGGGTCGCAGATCGAGATTGGAGATCAGAGATCGGAAATCAGAGATCAAAGATCGAAGATCGATGATCGGGATCGGAGATCGGAAATCGGGAACGGAGATCGGAAATCAGAAATTGGGATCAGAGATCGGAGATTGAGATCGAGATCGGGGATTGGGTCACAGATTAGAGATCGAAGATCGAAGGTTTTGAGAGGTCACACACAATAAAAACATTGATATGATATAACGCCAATATGATATTTCTCCGATTTAACTTTGGTTTAATATGATATATGTCATCAAGTGTGTTATCAATTATAATCCTCCAATAATGCAGCATCCATCAAACGTGCTTATATTTCATCAATAACAATTATTGACCAACATAAAAAAGATCTAACTCTGATTTTGAGGGTGTTGCCCTTTTTCAATTGACTTAATATAAAATATTTGTTTCTACTTCTTTTTATATATATATATATATATTATATATATATAATTTAATTTAAAATGAAATTATAATGTTATAACATTAAAGAAGTGAGATACATTGATCAAACAATATGAAAGTGTAAAATTAAAAATTACTCCCTTATATCATAAGTAAGGGAAGGGGGTAACTCCTTATTTTAATAGCTACTACATGGGTAATTTTTTATATTTTATAAGTGTATAAAGAAAGTATATGTATATTAATGGAAGATATTAAGTGGTTTATCTATTTATAGTATAAGCAAGGAAGGGGGTAACTCCTTATTTTAATAGCTACTTCATGGGTAATTTTTTATTTTTTATAAGTGTATAAAGAAAGTATATGTATATTAATGGAAAATATTAAGTGGTTTATCTATTTATAGATAAGAATTGGAAAGATAAATTATATTGTGTAAAAAAATAAATGTATTAATAAGTATACAAGAAATTTATGATTTTATATTGTACATATTTTTATGGATTTAAGATATTCAAATTTTAGTTAGAGGTAAAAAAAGTTATTTTGAAATAGGTTTTTATAATTTAATAGATGTGTTAAAAAAAGTTTTAAGTGTGTTTGAAGTCTTGCTCCTTCATTTGTTTTAGATATAGATGCTTTTAACTTTTTGTTTGTGAATGGCCTTTCAGAAGGAAATGCCTTCTATTTCGTCATGAAATTGGAGATCCCAAATGTGGAGGTATTTGCGCCTCAATCAAGAACTCAACCTCTACCACTGGCTGAGTGTGGGTTGGTAGGCCAGTTCATGGGGCTCTGGCCCTCCCCACATTCTGTAAAGTTGTGGGTGGAAAAAAATTGGAAACCCATGATCAAGGGTTTTGTCTCTTTGACCTTTTATGGAAAAAGGTTTTTTACTTTCTTCTTCAAAAAAAAGGTAGATCGAGACATGATCTTTAGAAGTGGGTCTTATTTCATGGGGGCTCAAGGGTTATATCTAGATTAGTGGAGTTTGTATTTAATCCGAAAGTGATGTTCCATATGCAATCCCAGTATGGGTGAAATTCCATTTTTTCCATAGCATTGTTGGAATGATACCACTTTCAAAATTATTAGTAATACCTTTGGCAAGTATATCAACATGTCAAGCGATAACAGGGGATTTTCTCTTATGCCAAGATCTATGTGGAAGTATATCTAAATTAGGGACTCCCAATGGCCAGAAATCTCAATATGGACAATTGGTCCCATATCCAAGAGGTAAGACTACAACCAACTTTCATTCAAATGTAAAGTATGCCATGAATATGTTCACGTTACAAGAAGCTACAAAAGGAAATAAGAGCAACAAAAACAAGGGGAGGAAAGAGAATAATTCCAACAACAAAAATGGAGACAAGGCCCACTAAAACTATTGAACAATCAACCAAGGTAATTAGGTCAGACTGGAAATAAAGGGAAAGGACCATCCTCCCCCAAAAATATCAATATTGGAAGCGAGAAGGAACCATCAAAGGGAAGAAAGAGACTAGTAATAACTATGAGGCATTAAATATAATGAATGAATGGGAAATTAAATAAAATAACCCCTCCTCGCAAGGGAAAGATATAATAATAATAAATATTAATTTTTTCAATTAGAATATATATATATATATGATAATAATGATTTGTATTTTAAAATACAATGATTATTAAAGTTTATGGATGCCCTTACTGAGTGGGGACAACACCGATAGTATAATCGAAGCCATTTGTCTCAATCTCAAATGGTTGATGCATGTCTGACAAGGTGAAGACTGGTGCAGAGAAAAAGGTGGTGTTTTAGTTCAATGAATCTCTTTTGTTGTGACTTGGACCGAAAAGACTTTGTTTTTGCTCCGCCCTTGGTAACTTGACTCAAGGGCCAAGTGATATGAGAGAACTCCAACACAAATCTCTGATAGAAATTAGCAAGGCTTAAGAAGTTGTGAAGCTTTGTTAGATTCATTGGGGTTGGCCAATGTTAAATGATTTGGATCTTAGCTGGATCCACATGCATGCCTTGCTCATCAATTATATAGCCAAAATATTGGACCTGGTCCATGCAAAAGGAGCATTTCTCCAGTTGGCACATAGCTTGTATTGCCATAACGTTTGAAGAGCATGTCGAATATGTTGCAAGTGCTCTGCCCAACGCTTGTTGAAGATAAAGATATCATCCAAATATACAACCACGAACGAGTTCATGAAGGGTTGCAAGATGTCATCCATCAACCTCATAAAAGTTGTGGGTGCATTTGTAAACCCAAAGGGCATGACCAACCACTCAAAGAAACCCTCCTTGGACTTGAAGGCAGTCTTCCAGGCATCCATGGGTTCCATTGGAACTTGGCGATAGAAAGACTTCAAATCAATCTTGCTGAAGAACTTAGTCTCCTTGAGTTGGTCAAGAAGGTCATCAATCTATGGGATCGGGTATCTATTCCTGACTGTGATTTTGTTCAATGCACGATAATCAATGTAGAGTCTCCAAGTCCCATATTTCTTTTGCACGAATACAATTTGGCTCCCACAAGGTGAGAAACTTAGTCGAATGTGCCTTTGTTGTAGCAACTCTTGGATCTGCCACTTGATTTCTTTGATTTCCATAAGACAACAGTGGTAGATTGACCCATTAGGTAGACCTGACAATGCAAAGGTACCCTATGGGCAAGGAGAAGATGTCTTTGTACTCTTCCATGACCTTATCCACTTATTTGTGTTGCATGAAAGAGCCATTTCTAGAGGTCATGGACGTGGCCACGATCTTCCCCTTACTTTGAGAGTGAATCAAGAAGAAAAAAAATTTATCAGTCTAAGAGATGATCTTACTGCGTTGCTTAGCATAGATCAAAGAAATGGTGATCGGTGGGGTTACCTCTAGTATCTTGTATAGCTTTCTACCCAAAATAATAATCATTGTACGAGGTCTAGACTCATATACAGCATAACAATTCCACAAGTATGGTTGGCCTAATAAAACATCACAAACTTCAAGGACAGCAACATCACACCATACCTCGTTCATGAAAGGCTTGATGTTGTAGGGCAAGCAGCACCACTAGCTGACGCGGAGAGCTCACCCTTGGTGGAGACATCCGATGGTGTATGGCTATAGGTGTGGTGTTGTCAACAGACCCAACCTCTTAACAACCTCTACTGAGATGAGGTTCTTTTGACTCTCACTATTAACAATGAACTACAACGAAGCACCCTTCACCCACATATGTGAGTGGAAGAGATGCTCACCCTCCTCCAGATCTTCAGGCTCACTTTTCTTGACCTTGGTGGTGGCAACGGTGGTACTAGGTTTTGCATCAATGATTTGTTTCCCCTTGTCGAGTTTTGGCTCAAAGTTGGAACAAAAGTCAGACTCTACAGCTTTCAACTCAGCCACCAGTGCCTACTTTGTGCGACATTCACTTGTGTTGTCAGTGGGCCTCTTGTGGAACTCACACCACTTTCATGTGTCTTTCTTCGTCTTCCCATAGCTATTCTTTGCTTGCAGCTTCGACGAGTTGTCCTAAGTCGTTCCACCTTGGATCTATCATTTGTTCTGTTATTTGGAGTGCCCTTGCCTTGCTTCAGATTCCCAAATCCAAAGTCTCGCTTCTTCTGTTTAAATTTATGTTCGATCTCAACAACATATCAATATGCTACACCAAACGAGGAGATGTCCAAGAACTCCATTTATGCCTAGATGTATTTGTGCAGACAACCACAATACTTGAGCACCAGATGTTGCTTAGAGTCCTTGATACCCAACTTCATGTGTAGGGTATGAAAGATATTCGTGAACTCTGGCACTTCTTGGTCCCTTTCCTGCCACAGTGTGGTCCATTTTATGTACTTGTCTTCATAGCTCCTAATAGAGTAATATTGTTCCTTAACAGCATCTCGAAAGACTCCCAAGAGGGTGCAGCTAAAAATAGTGAGGATTCCTCCTCAACCCTTTTCTCACAGTAAGTTTCCCACCAATTCTTGACATGGGGGGCAACCTTAAGGAGTGCAAAAGTAATATTCTCTCCATTGGAAAAATTATGAACCAAAAAATATCCTTTCAGCAAATTTAACCATTTATCTAGAGCATTTGCATCTATCTGGCCTTCAAATATAGGAATGTCAAAATTAACTTGTACCTTAAAGCGGGCAGCACCTCCAAAGTGATTGTTGGATAAAGATGCCTCACCCATTGGAATCTGTTGAAGGATCTGGGAAAATTTATCTATCATCTCATTCCTATGTCGCTTGAGGGCTTCTTCGAGCAACAATTTGATAGGATCTCCTACTCCCTCGTCTTTCTTTTCTTCTGCCATGGGAGGTCGTCGGGGTCGGCGAGGACAATCTTACAAGGGTTCAAGCAATTCAAGTCCCAACTCCTTATACCCCGACCTCGTTGGGGACATGCACAAAAAAACAAAAAAAGAACAAGCTGCTATGATACCACCATTGATCCGGATTTATGAAGGAATGAAATGAAATACATATTTAAAACAAAAACACATAGAAACAATGAAATTGAACTTCAATTAATAAATAACAAATGTTGAAAATTGTTTACATGCAAAATGAAAGCAAACTAACTTGGGTGATGGCAGTTTATCTCTAAAAAGAGATGTGACAACTATATGCATTCTGAATTGTGTTACAATGAGGCTCGAAGGCATTTTTATCATGACGAAACAATGAGAAACCCTAAACATCAAAAAACCTAACCCTGGAAGATAAAGCGCCAAAAGGTATGGGCCCTAATGGGGTTAGTTAGAACGTCAACTTCCCACGGTTGTAACTTTGGCATACCATCTTCGTTTAGCATGCATTATAGCTCGTTAGAAAGGTCTATCCGAGGGCAACAACTTTCGATTACAAGATCTATGTTTGCCTATTTTCCCAAAAAAATGTCATTTAGGGAATCAAAACAGCTTTGAAAGTTCATGACCCAAAAATTACCAAAAATAGAAAAATGTCGAAATAGGAAGTTGCGTTGAAATATAGGGAACTGATAGAAAACAGTGTTGGGGATCCAAGTGGAATAAGCAGGTAGCTACCAATATCCACCTAGATCAATGTCTTTGCTAGAATAGACAAGGTGAAGTCATTATACAACTTGAACACAATCCATAAATAGTGTTATTGTGCTATTGTTTATCACCATAAGCTGAGAAAAAAGACGAGAAACTATTCCAATTAATCAGACACCCATAATATTACGAGTGTTACTAGGGTGAATTTGATATACAACCACGAATGAAAGTTTTCCATAACTGATGAGCACAAATAAATGTTTTCCAAAATTGATGAGCACAAAAGGGGTGAATTCATTCTTTAGGGCGGACAAAGAGACCATCCACAAGCTTCGTATTCAAAAAATCAAAGGAAGAAAATGCATAAATATTGTATTAGCTCCAACAACAAATTACATGAATAAAATGTTGCCTAAATAACCCGAAAAGCCCCAATGGCCAGGTTTCCATGAAATTGGACACACCATTAAACCCCTTTGCAAAAAAATTATTAGGGGGGGAAATAGGTTTGCCCTCCTTTGTGTGGTTTAGATTAATTCCTTTTGCTTATCATGGTGAGACCCAAATAAGAAAAGCACCTCCCTTTGTTTAGCTGAAATATATTCTTTACAAAAAATCATGTGGGCCCTTTTCCTTTTCTTCTAATGCTGAAGTATATAACCATTATCATGGATTTAGCAGGGCCCAAGGAAAAATGCAACCATTTTTTGGCTTGGTGAAAACAAAAATATTAAAACCATTCTTTATGGGCCCCAAAGCTTGGTGAAAAAAAAAATATTAAAACCATTCTTTATGGGCCCCAATAAGTGCACACACTCTCTCTCTTGCTAAAATACATTACATGATAAGTACTTTGTGGGGTTCACGATAGTTGTCCCCTCTTTCTTCTTACCAAGGGAAACACTTGCATGCATCCACATGCCCAAGGAAAAATGCAACCATTTTTTTGGCCTGGGTGAAAAAAAATATATTAAAACCATTCTTTATGGGCCCCAATAAGTGCACACACTCTCTCTTGCTAAAATACATTACATGATAAGTACTTTGTGGGGTTCACAATAGTTGTCCCCTCTTTCTTCTTGCCAAGGGAAACACTTGCATGCATCCACATAGTAAGACTTTGGTGGTATTAACCTTAAAAAATGGCATTGACCCTCATTTAAATAATTGACATGAAGAAACTTTAGGAAACTTTGGGATTCAGTAAATAGCAATAATATACCCAAAATCAAGGGCCCCTTTTACCATGGAGCATACAATTGCATGTGATAATCGCCTAAATGTGAATATTAGGCATGATGCAATCCTTGGGGATCAAAACAAGAAAACATCTACAAGTGTAAAAGGGGGAATAGTAGCTCGTTCCTATCACCAAGGAGCAATGTGTGCAGGCAAGGGCTAGCATCTAGTCTCTAAAGGTTACATTCGTGCAGTGGATAACTAATATGATTCAGATCAACCCACTTATCCACCTCCGCGGCTGCTACAGAATTAATAAACTATTGTATAGAACCCATGTAATGTACACGGTAACAAATACAACGTTTACACTAAATATACTACTATTGTGCATGGCGTAAGTAGTTCCTAATTGATCTTGCACCAACCAAATGATCTATGCAACAAAATTGACATTAACAATTTAGAAACCCATCTAGTTTCACAATAAGTGGGCTTTACACAGAATATAGTTCTATTGTGCGTGGCATTCCTAGTTGATCTTAGCACCAAGCAAATGTTCTATGCAATGGAATTGATATTAACAATTTAGAAACCCACCTAGTTTTGCAATACTTGGGCTTAGGGTCAAATGTACTTTCATTCCATGCAATCAATGAATAAGATTATACCCATACAAATAGAGAAAATGGAAATCCTTCATTGCATTAATTTGAACTAAAAAATGCATTTTGTTAGGCCCCTAACACTTATTTTCTAGCTCACACATCAGAAATAAAGGTTATCCAACCTATAAGTGCTCACCAACTGATACCCATGGGTTGTGGTTTGTTCAAATGAAACAATACTACATTAATTGCATTCATTTTCACAACACATTAAAATGATGATAAAATAAGTGTCAATCCATTTGAACTCTAGATCTTTTAAGCACCAAGAGAGGTTCAAAACACAATTGAGATGCAAATCTCCAAGTGCTTAAAAGATCAGAAATTAAGATGGATCTATGCTACATATATTCTATATTATTAGTTCCATATAAAATTTAAAGTTGGGCTGATCTTAAATGGGATAGATGTTACAATCTCTTCAATACTAGGTTATAGAATACACCTTACTTCTCTTGGTACAGTTACATAATTGTTTATTATTCAAATATATCACACCAAGTTTATAGATGTCACTCAAGGTAGTGTTCTGATGTCACCCATAGAGATAAATCATCAAGAACAGAAGTTTTTCCTTTCTACTTAATGCGTACCAATCACCCAAGGTATTAAATTGAGTCAGTTATAAGCACGGATTGACTGGGCTTACAAACCAAGAATATATATATATATATATAGTTGGGCTAAGTCATCAACCTTACATGGGACAAACAAATGGGACAGATACACTCTCTTCAATATTGGGTTGTAGAATGCACCTTGCTTCTCTTGGTGCAATTACATGATTGTCTATTATCCTAATATATCACCTTGAGTTTATAGATGTTACTCAAGGTAGTGTTTTGATTGATGTCAACCACAGAGATAAGTCATCGGGAACAAAGTTTTGCCTACCAATCACCTAGTGTATTAGATTGAGTCAATTATAACTTAAAAGAATGGATTGAGTGGGCTTACAAGCCAAGATCTGGCTCCCTCTCCTACCAATTGGTCAAAGAGTTTGTAACCCAAGGCACATTTTCCAACCACTTGAGGAAGAACCTGCAAGTCTACCACATGCCTATTATCTTACCATGAATAACCCATAGGCATGTTATTATCCAAAGGTAGTGTTTTGATTGATGTCAACCACAGAGATAAGTCATCGGAACAAAGTTTTGCCTACCAATCACCTAGTGTATTAGATTGAGTCAATTATAACTTCAAAAATGGATTGAGTGGGCTTACAAGCCAAGATCTGGCTCCCTCTCCTACCAATTGGTCAAAGAGTTTGTAACCCAAGGCACATTTTCCAACCACTTGAGGAAGAACCTGTAAGTCTACCACATGCCTATTATCTTACCATGAATAACCCATAGGCATGTTATTGTCCAAAGTATTCTTCTAAATCACTTGACACCTTATCAAAATCACATTTTCAGCAGCACCCAATATCCTTGTTAATAATAACGCAACACAAGGTTGAGTGCCCCTCCATATTACAAAGGAGCAAAGACATTACAATGAACTTATTAATAGCAATTACTAACATCTAAAACCTTATTTTCTTCTTCACATCATACATCTGATTATTGTTGAGGGTTTGGATTGGACAAAGGCAGAAGAACAATGTGTGGGCACATTCCCACCATGTAATTAGACAAGCAGAAAACAAAACAAGTATGGAAACGCAGATAAAGCAATCATATCTACAGATTCTACCAACGTTTTACAATTTCTTATCTTGTAGAAAAGTCTATTTCAACCAGTAAGACCACAAGTACACTTGTGTCAACTCAATATTAAAATAGCCTCTACCAAGTTAAGCTTCATTTATTGTCCAAAGTATAAGGGTGATCAAGCAACGGATCCAATCTTACAATTTGGCGTCAGAATGTCAAGATATAGAATTGAAAGTAATGATGGGCTACATCCAAAAAGCCACAGCAGCCAATCATCCTGCATACCTGCAGAAATAAAAGGTATCAGCACACACAATATAGTTCATACATAATATAGGCAGTCAGAAAGTACCACATAATTATTGGCTACATTAGCATGAGAGAATGCCACTTTTAACTAAACTCTTTATGCAATTATAATGAACCTTCTAAGTGTAATGTGCTCTAGTGGACTTGAACTAATTTGAGTTCCAAAGAACCACTGCAGAATGACATTCCATAAATACATAGTCTACATTGATTTTACAAATGCAGATCTACAAAGGTTAGACGAGTTCATCAGCCCATACAATGACCAGAGACCACAATATGTTTTGACTTTCTATGCTTTTCAGACATTCATCATCAGCTCAATTTGAACACCCGTTCCCTACTTCTTTTCACAAAGTGGGTGACCAATTTAATTTCAAAAATATCTCATAATGCTTGCTTTTCTCGCATTGCTGAAGATTCACTTTTCAACAAGTTTTGCACTATACATTGATGGTGATTTTCAGCGACTTTCAGCATCAAATTTGTCATTTTCCTATACGTATTTCAGTTTATCTTTGTGGCATATCCTCTTATGAGTTACAGCATTTAGCCTTTCCATTGTTTAAAAAGATTTAAACAATAAACTAGAATTGTCTGTTATTGGATCACAGTTGGGAATAAAAAATAAATAAAATGGAAAACTATAAAAGCTGGCCCAACTGTTACTTTTCTGTAGGTGAAATCTGGCCCAACTGCCCTTCTTAGGATTAAAAAAAGAGCAAATTGCAGAAATATGGATTGCCACATTTAGGTATGGATACTGGAGCAACGAAGTAAATATTTCCAGTAGCATCAATTAGGGATTTTCCTTTTTGGGAACGGCATTTCAATTTAACTGCCTCTCGTATTAATTACAGCCCTTGTGGCAAAAGGTGGGGATTTTAAAAGCCCCTTCTGTCTTCATTTTCGATTTATTTATGTATTCCTGGACAAATAAAAATAATTACTATACACTTAAATAAAATTAAATAACTCTTTTGATCCATGAGAACTGAATTGTTACCTAAAAAATCTCAGTTCAATGAAGAAAAAGTTTCGAAGTTATTTTAGATTATAGCCATGAAGGCACATCCTGCTTCCTTTGCACCCGTCGTGTGGCTGGGTTTTGCTATTTCACCAAGATGCTTTTCCTACTTCTGACAGACTGTTACTATTACTAGTGTGGCTGGTTTTTGCCATTCAACCAAGATGTTTTTCCCACTTGTGACAGACTGTTACTATTATTATGTATGTACCTGTTTGGGGAAGGTTATCACATATCTAAGATAGCAGTGAAGGTAGGTACTGGAGCATAATGAAGGTAGGGTCCTAAAAGGTTACTGTTTGGAATAACCAACCAGTAAGACCTTTTAGGACCTCACTGGACGGCTGAATGACGCCAGAAAAACAGCCCAGCACCCACCATTCCTTTTCCCATCACTAAAAATTCACTGCAGCATGGTTGAGCTGCCACAGTGCCATCAACCATCCATCCAATAAGCAATAAACCCATCCAACAATGGTTTTTTTTTGGGTGGGGGGGTGGGGGGGTTGGCACATGCGTAAACCCCAATTAAATCTCAGCCATTGTTTTATTTGTTGCAAATAACCTGATTCTCTCCACGGCATTTATGTTTTGGGCAAAGATTCTGTTGCGAGAATCCCACAAGTCTCTCCATCATCCAATCTGCACCCCCATCTATCAGTCAGCATTCACCCAGGGTTCTCTTATCACCACTTTTATGTGATCAGCCACAAGCCTCCCATCCATGTCATTTTTAGCAGCATCATTTAAAATTTTGGCAAGCCTATTTCCCAGCAGCAATTAATAATTTTTTATTATGGTAGGTTTTTCTTTTATTGGGGATTGGACAGAAACATGGGAGGAGAGATTCAGCGAAGAAATATAATGACCCAGCCAATGCACAAGGGATGTCGTCATCAGCTATTTTACATACATACATATAATTAGTTATGTTTTTTAAAGTTCTCAGGTTTCTACTTTATAGGTATATTTTATAGGATTTACACTTATCAGTGTGACAAAATCATCATGTATCTTAAGCACTTCCACATATTTAGCTATATGCTGAACTTTACTATCTTTTTGGATTGTAAACTGATGAACAGAACCTCTTTTTGATGTACTTTTTTGCTGTGCGCTCTGCTGCAGCTTTTATGTATATAAATTCTCCAGTTATGGCTTAAAATAAAAAATAAAATAAAATAAAAATAAATAAAGAAAGAATGAGGAAGAAGAGAGGGGTGAAAGCAAAGAAGAGAAGCAATAGGAAAACAAAGAAAAAGGACCTGGTCCACTCAACAGAAAAGACACAGGTCAACTTTATTGTGGTTTTGTAAATTATCTTTGTGTAATGCCCATCAGAGACTATGACTAGAGGGCCTTGTTCTTTTATAATAGTTGAAATCCCTTGAGGCATTGATTGTGTAATTCATAATTTTGAAGGTTGATAGGAACTGGTGGTGAGAATTTGGGAATTCTCCCTATAAATTGTGTGCTTGTCTTCTAATTCTGTTGCTTCCAATTGTCAATGTATGCTCTGCTTTGGATGAACTGCAACCTTGGTTGTGGTTTATTTAAATTATAGCCCTGGTTGCATCAAGCTTCGTATCAAAGCAGGAGTATCCTATTGTAGGGGAAGAATTCCAACTTGAGGAGAGTTGCTAAATAGAATTGTTCCAAGATGTAATTGCAGTTCCAAGAAAGAGACGCTGTTGGGTAGGACTATAACTAGGGAAGTTTGTGCAGAAGTAGTAATATGGCCAATAGAAGAGGAGCACAAATGCAATGGTAAGATAGAAGGCAGTGTGAAGGTGATGCAAATGAAGAAATATGGGCAATAAGAGCTATACAAGCCAAATTAAAAGCTACAGAGACAACTCAGAGAAGAGGAGTTGCAACAAACATTCACAATGTAAGTGATGATGAACATGTAGCTGCAATTCAATAAGAACAAATTGAGACAGTGCATGCCCCGGAAAAGAGAATTATTAGAGCACTGACAAATTGGAGAGGAAAGTCAAGAATGGAAACACCTACCTATGCAGAAAACTTGAACCCAGAAGAATTAATTGACTAGATAAGAGATCTAGATACATTCTGACATTGAACAAATTGAAGACTCTACGAGAGTGAAGATGACCAACATGAAGCTGAAAGGACATGTTTCATTATGGTGAGCTAATGTACAGTTGGAAAGGCAAAGGGTAAAGATAAAGTCAAGGCATGGGACAAAATGGTTGCTAAACTCAAAGGTCAGTTTCTACCTATTGAATACACTTTGAATTTTTATAGGAAGTTACAAAACCTTGAGCAGAAGGACTTGCCTGTAAAAGAATATAAAGAGGAGTTTTATAAACTATCCATTGGATTTGAACATAGTGATGAAGGAGAGGAGGTTGTGTCTAGGTATATCAATGGCTTGTGTTATTCCATTCAAGATGAGTTGGGCATAATGAGGATTAACACAGTTAGGAAGCCTACCAACTTGCCCCAAATGTTGAAGAGAAATTGTCAAGGAAACAATTTAGCACTCGTAGAAAAAACAATAAAAGGCAGAGGTAGAAATGTGCTGGGAAGGGGACAGAATAGTGGAACTGAGGAAGAAGAGGGCTAGTGCAGATGCTGTAAACCAAGGACTTGGGAAAAGCAATGAAGCCTTTAGAGTCAAAGGAACTGGGAAAGAGGAAGCCCTAAAAGTAAGGGGCCAAAAAAGCCACAATAATTTGCTACAAATGCCAAACACCAAGGCAAAAGTCCTTTGAATGCCCAAAAACATTTACAAAATAAAAGGAGGCAATAAAGTTGCTCAAGGAGCTTAGAGCACTGCTAAATCTGTAATTGGAGATAATGTTGATAAAGTACAAAAACAGCAAAGAGAAAACTTAATGTATAGAAAACACTACTAAAGCCAGAGAACCGGGTGGAAGTGGAGGAGTCTAACCATAAAAAGTCTATCTTTAAGACTACCTACAAAGTTGGAAGTAAGTGTTGTTCCTTAATTGTAGATGGAGGTAGCATAGAGAATTTGGTGTCTACAAAGATGGTAGAGAAACTAATTTTGAAGTGTAGACCGCATCCCAATGCTTCTATGGTTTTGTGGTTACAAAAAAGACATCATGTCAATGTTCCTAAGCAATGTTTGATAAGTTTCCACATTGGAAATTATTAAGATAGAGTATTGTGTGATGTGCAAATGGATGCTTGCCATTTGCTATTATGCAGGTATTACAGGAAAATTGTTCATGATGGAGTGAAGAATATGTTCTTTTAAAGAAGGATGAGAAGAAGATCAAAACGCTGTCTATGAATAGTGAGACAGCACTGGCAATAGTACTTAAAACAGTGGCAAGAGAGTCATGCTATGTTCAATAAAAGATTTTCAAAAGACAAAAGAAAAGCAAAGTGTTGTTTTTCTATTATTCCATAAAGTCCAAATTCGAAGTGAAGACAATTGAAATTCAAACAGAAGTAGAAGAACTGTTGTCTGAGTTTAAATAAGTTATTTCAAAGAAACTTCCCAAGGGATTGCCACCTATTTGAAGAATTTCCCATAAAATAGACTTCATTCTAGGATTTAGTTTACCTAATAAAGCCCCACACAGGATGACACCTTCTAAAAATGAAGAACTTAATAGACAGGTGCGTGAATTATTGGAAAGAGGCATATTTAGAGAAAGCTTAATGTCATGTGAAGTAAATATTGTACTTGCAGCAAATAATGGTGGGAAAGTGGATAATGTGCATTAGAGTTAGAATTTTAGGTAGCTCGGAAGGTATTTCCAAGAAGGATATCCACCAAAAGTGGTTGGTTGGGCAATTTACCCAAAGTTGGGTTTTGGACCCAAGGCAATGGGTTTAGGACATAAAAGAAATAATTATTTATTCTAAAGGGTTGAAAGGCTAAAACCCTAAGTCTAGAGGTTTTCTAAATTACCCAAGGGAAAAGGTTAAATAGAGGAGAGCCAAAGATAGGCTCATCGCATGCAAGAGAAATGTGACTTCTCTTGTGCTACAGGTGCCCTAGAAGAGGGCTGAGTTTTGCTTCAAGTATGCCGAGTTCGGCCACATCCAAGTGAGGAAACCGCAGCAGTGAACCAAGACCTAGATCTAACAGTCGAGGCATGGAGAAAGAAGTTGAGGACCTCAAGGATGGTTTGGTCGAGGTCTGTACCATGAAACCAGAGCTGAAGGAGAGGTCGAGGCCTGAAGGAAGCAAGCCAAGGGCCTCAATATTGTTGGTAGGCTGACTAGAGAGTTGGGACCATGGCATGGAGGTTGCTGGAAGGGCTGAGAACCTTCAAGAGCTTGTCTGGCAAACTAGATCAGCAAGCCGAAGTATTGGAAGATCATCTGACGGCGAGTTAAAGGGTTCCCATAAGTGAGAACAGAGCCACATTGCAAATCATCTTGTGACAATCACTAGCCCTAGTGAAGAAGCCACAAATCTAAGGAGGAGGATTTTTCTGAGGTTTGTGGAAGAATTTTTCAAGTGAAGGAGTGTCGAGTTTCTCCCTCTAATTTTGATCTGCTGAACATGGTTTTGTGCAAGCTAAAGAGGGTCACAATAAGGTTTGCACCTCTGTTTGAGGGCCGAGTTGGTTCTATGCATTGGGATAGGGATGAAGCTCTAATTTCTGTGACATGGAGGTCCATAAGGCTAGTAAAGTTGCTAGAAGGAGGGTTGAGTTCCCTTGAGATCATACGTAGAAAGTTAAAGGGTTGCCAGATGAGATAGAAGAGTTTGAAGTTGAGATTAGGAGGCCACAAGGGTCTTTTTCAAGGCTGAGAAGCCTCAAAAGTTTGGTTGCACAAGGCTGGGTAACCTCAAGCCTAAGGAGAGGCCAACGAAAGGTGTTAGGGTTACTGATTTGCTGAAGATGATTGCAGAGGGTTAATACAAGAAGTCTATTCAGCAAAAGGATCATTGGACAGTTGGCACTGAAGGCTAATATACAGTGAGTTAAAAGGTTAACTCACTGAGTGTTGAAGTTGATTTGGGGCTAATTATACAAGGATCTTAATGGATAGAGATCTTTGTGAGTAGTTGATGTTTAAGGGCTAATGTACAATGAACTTGAAGGGGCTTATCCACTGTGAGACGCTGAGTGTTTTGGGGTTGAATATGCGAAGTATTTGAAGGAGAAAATACTAGTGTTCCACAGGGACGCGTCCCCCAGGGTCGGGTGCACGCACCCCTCGCACCCCACGCACCCGGGACAGGGGGATGTCTAGGGAAACGTTTCCCCACATCCCCCTTTTGGGGAGACGCAAGGGGGATGTTTCCCCAGTGTGGGGGATGCGACTCCCCAAAAGGGGATGCCTGGACATCCCCCCTCAAAATGGTCTATTTGTCCCCCCTTAAATTTTGCTTGAAAACAATGATTAATGACAGGGAAAACCTAGTATTTGACCATATTTCCCTACTAATGTTATGCAATTAGTAAAAGTGACATTCTCCTTTATCTTTCATTTTCATCCTTTTACTTAAATTTTTAACATTACCATGAAATGACTCAAGATGTTTGAGAGTGGTTCCGACCTCATTGGATTTCATATGGAGAAAGTAGAATTTTAGATCTCACTCAAAATCCAACAGACTTAACAATTTTTTAGGAATTCAGGATTTGATGGATTGCAATGTATCCATTGCATTTTGTCATGTACAAGGGTATGGAATTAGTCTTTAATCAAGAGCACCAAGCCCTCTATGCACTTTAGAGTGACTTTTAGACTCGTCACTCCATTGTTTTTGAGTTTTAGTTATATCAATTTAATATTTCAGTCTTTAGATTTCAATATCTATTATAGTCTATTTTGCTTAGTACTAATTAGATTCTAGAATGATAAATGATGAATTTTAATTTTAATCTAGAATGATGAATTTAATTTTTAAATCAATGTAGATTCTAGAATGGTGAATAATGAATATGGATCAGAGTATTTCATTATTGAATCTCATGGTTTATGGATGAATCATGTATGTATTAGTAAGAATGATGAGTATGGATCAATGTATTTCATTATTTAATTCAATTATGTATGTATCATTCTATTTATGCTTTCATTATTGAATATGAATTTGAAATATATATATATATATATATATATTAAAAAGGAAAAAAATTATATACCCCGACGTCCCCCCGTCCCCCCTAAATTTCAATAAAATTTGAGGGTACTCCCACACGTCCCCCTTGTGCATCTCCCCGCACCTACGTCTCCCCGTCCCGGAGTCTTGGTGGAACATTGGAAAATACTCTATAAGAAGCTTGTGGGAAGAGTATAAGAAGGTATTTTTTGTGGTCATTAATGGCAAAGGACAACGAGTGTCAAGGGCAAATGAGGACTCAAAAGTGTCGAAGAATGTAACTAGTGTCATTCTTCATAATTGTATTTGAGTCATGATGTAATGTATTTGTCAAAAGAAAGAAACAAAAAATATTATGAAAGAAAAATTATTTATCAAGCTTGGGTTTCATGCTTTATTATTTTATTTCTAGGTCAAAGCCTCCATTGTAGGCTTCTAGGGTTTATGTCAAGAGTCCTTGTCCATGTCATCATGTAAAAGACCCTTCTTGGGCTTTATATATCAAGAAAGAAATTGATTTTGATGTAAATTAGGTCATTTAGGCCTCCACCAAGTCGGCCTCATCAAGGGAATTCGACCTCACAGATTCACTATATATTGGCAGCTATTCGACCTCACAGATTCACTATATATTGGCAACTATTCGACCTCATTTGGAGCATCAATCAAGAAGATCAATTTGCAATTGCTGGAGAAGGAAAGAGGATGCAAAATTCAAGGAAGAAGGAGAAAAACCCTAGCGAAGAAGTTTGGAGACCATTCTCTCTCTTTTGTCATTCACACGTGCGAAATTTTGAAGCTACAGGAGGGTTGATATTGCAAACTTGAAGCTGGGCCGAAATTTTGGAGCAGTAGGGCCAAAATTTTGTCTTTGATGCAGTATTGAAGCAATATTGATGCAATATTATTACAATTGATCTTTGAAGTTTGGAAGGACAGTTTGAGGGTTGACTTGGTGGAGGAGGAAGGTCTTTTGGTCTGGTCTAAGGTCTTGGATTGTCTCAAATTTGATTTGAATCTGGTAGTGGAAGAGTTTGACTAGGTTTTCCCTATAGAGGGGTTTTAGCCCTGGCTGAGTGCCTATATCTGGTGTTGTTGATCTTCATGTTTTGATTTGATGATTGCTTGATGAAAAGAAGATAAAAGAAGAACATAAAGAAAGTTAATAAGACTACAAGAATATCACAAGTAATTATCAATATAAAAGAATCTTTCTGTCTTTCTGATTTTCTAACATGGTATCAGAGCTAAGGTGAAAGAAAAGGAAGGAAAAGGCAGCTTGAAGATCTATTGAAGGAAGGAACAAAAATCATTAAGAAAAGGATCATATAAGAAGAGGAAGGCCTATTATCTATATCAAGTAAAGGAGACATTGTAAATTCTATGGCAACTTCAATGAAGATAGAGAATAAGCTAGAAGGGGCATTCAACTATAGGGCATAAAAGAAGAGGATGGATCTTATTCTTGCTAAGCATAAAGTTTTGAATTTTGTTCAAGGAAAAGTCAAGGAACCAGCAGATGATGCAGAAAAAGAAAAATACAAGGAAACTAACATCTTGGCCATGAATTTGATTGTAGATGGAATGAAGGACAATCTAATCCCATAAATATCTAATATAGAATTTGCCAAAGAGATGTATGAAACCTTCTCTAAGTTGTTCACCATCAAGAACATTGGTCAGATAACTAGCCTCAAGAATGAACTAAGAACAATAAAGATGACGAAAGATGACATTGCATCATCATATTTTGTAAGGATCTCCAAGCTATTGATGAAGTTGTACTAGAGAAAGAACTCATGATTGTTGCACTACTAGGTCTACCAAAATCTTGGAGCTCTTTTGCATCAAGAATTAGCAGTTGGAAAGATACACCAACCTTTGAACAAATGTGGAATGCATGCAGTCAAGAAGAAGCTTGCATCTCATTAGTAAGTAACAAAAAGGAGGATGAAGAAAACAACACTTCAAATGCCTACTCTGCTCATCACAAGAAGAAGGGAATATACAAGAAGTTCAAAGGACCAAAGAAGAAGGTTGATCTATCAAAGATTGAATGCTACAATTGTCATAAGATGGGACACTACAAAAGTCAATGTCCTGAAAATCCAAGAAATAAGAAGAGAGAAAGAGAACATGCAAATATTGTTGATGAAGCTCCACCCAAGAAAAACAAGACTGAAGAATCTGAAGTCAAAGACTTATTTGCTAAAGTCTCTTAGGGATATTATCCCTTGCATATCCTTCTACTTTAAGTTTTGCAATGTTTTCTTTTATGTTCTGATTTCTAGAGTTTGTAGATCTAATATATCTTGTTAGAACTTTTTGGATTGTTTAAGTTGTAGGTATCCCTCAGAAAGATTAGATTAAGAGGGAGCCTTCACCATTTTACCAAAAGATAAGTATATTGTTCTTTGTTTCATTTTTCATGTTTGGTTTCCTCCTCACATCAAGATTTGTTTGTATTGTATACTCATAACCTTTTTCTTTATATTTTCCTTGGTAGGAAAGCTTGCAAAATACACAAAGGTTATGGAGGAAACTTCAAAGGATAGATTTGAGTCATGAAAGAAGCTTTGTTGCAAAGGAAGCCCTTCAAAATGATACTTTACAAGGTTTGTTAAATAACAACTCAAGGTATGTCTTAGACTACAAGTTTTGTTGCAAAAGGTATGATCATTCTCACTTAAAATTTGCTTTATATTACTGACATCTTTATGTCTAGGGTTTTGAATCATAAAGATTCTTGTTAGGGTGATTAATCATTAGATTGAATCTACCCTTGTTATATTATCTCTTGTCATTTGATCATTCTTGTAAAACCCTAACATTTAGGGTTCACTATAAAACCCTACCCTCTTGATGCTAAGGGTATGACAATGTTAATAATGAAACCCTAGTCTACTTGGGGGTTGTTGATAAAGTCTAGAACATATAATGAAATCCTATTCTTTTGAAGTTTAGGGTTTTGATAATGTCGTGGTAAAAACCCTAGTCCTTTAGGGTTTACTGTTAATGTCTAGGTTATATAATGAAACCCTAGATTTTTAGGGTTGATGAATTAGGGTTTCTGAACAAGACCCTTGTATTAGATGAAGCAAGGTCCTATGAATGAAACCCTAGGTGTATATTCGTTTGTATGATCAAAACCCTAGCCTGGTCAACATTGTTGTATATCTAATTTTGGAATGTGATGTTTGCATCTAGGGTTTACAACCAAATCATAAAAAGAAATTGATATAAGGAAATAACAATGAAACCCTAGATATGAAATGCTAGTATGCTAATTTGATTGTTGATATACATAATTTGACTTTATTGATGAAATCTAGGGTTTGCAACAAACCCTAGTAGAGTTTGACATGTAATTCTAAGAGCATATTGTTGAAACCTTATGATGGGATTGATATATTGACTGAATTGTTGATATCTAAGGCTTTATGTCTCAGAGATGGAGTCTAGGGTCTATGACAAAACCCTAGCAGATGTTGAAGTCTAGTATATAAAAATGTGACCCTTGCTAGGTTTAGGTATTTGTTGTCTAAAGCTTGAATGTTTTGATGCTTCCATTGTAATGACATAATTTTGATGTAGTTGACTTCATGTTTCTGTATATTTGTATTTGGTTGTGCTTGTTATTAAATTTTTGCAAATACATGATCTTCAAGATGTTGAAGATGTTCGTAATTGAAGATGATAATAATGATGAGCATGATGAAAGAAGTTATAAGAATGATGATGATCAAAATGACCTTGATGCCACGAAAAGAAATGAAGCCTTGAAAGGATAAAGCTACTTTGATATTATAAAAGAAGGAAGTTGTTGATCTCCCTAAGTTGAGAGGGAGCTTGGATAGAAGAAAGGGTATATCTCCCCAATTAAGAGGGAGGGCATATTATGACAGTCATAGTAAATACCTTGAAGAAAGAATGAATGAAAGTACTTCAGACAGATGTTCATGATTCATGAAGTTGCAAACAAAAAACTTGAGAAGTACCGAGGTTGTATTTGGTGCTACTGAAGAAGTGAAAGAAGAAAGCTTCCGACAAGTTGTATTTGGATAACTTGATGATGATATAAGTAGCATCAGAATGATTGAGGATCCCAAAGGTTTGTGTTTACTTGTATATATATTTGAAAGTTTATTATTGATTGGGGTTTTGGTTGTGTAGGATTTCTCCGTAAAAAGATTGAACGTTTGAAGCATGCTTGGATTGATAGTTTATATTTGATTTAGTTGATTAGGAGAGATAAAGCACCTTAGGGTGACAAGATGCTTGGGAGGACATCTAGATGGCCTATGTGTTGATGTCTAGATCCCGAAGTAGAGAGGGTGGCGTTGGTCTTGGAGCTCTGACCTTGGATATGCACCTCGATCCCTGGGTTGGTGTTAGAGATTAAAACCCTGATGGTACCTAGAGTGGCTAAAGCTTGATTACACCTTAGTCCCACCCGATTAGTGTACCCTGGTCAGGTATCTAATATGTAGCACTGCATGTGTTGTGACTCTTCATAGAGCATATCATTTTGAGATATTTTGTGTACCTCTATATATATGTAATTATGAATATCTCCCTAGTTAAGAGGGAGTGTTGAAGAATGTAACTAGTGTCGGTCTTCATAATTTTATTTGAGTAATGATGTAATGTATTTGTCAATGAAAACAAAATTTATTATGAAAGGAAAATCATTTATTTAGCATGGGTTTCATGCTTAATTATTTATTTAGGCATGGATTTCGTGCTTTATTATTTTATTTCTAAGTCAAGGCCTCCATTATTTTATTTTATTTTATGTCAAGAGTCCTTGTCCATGTCATCATGTAAAAGACCCTTCTTGGGCTTTATATATCAAGAAAGAAATTTATTTTGATATAAATTAGGTCATTTAGGCCTCCTCCACCAAGTCGGCCTCGAGAAAGGACAAGTCAACCTCATCAAGGGAATTCAACCTCACAGATTCACTATATATTGGCAGCTATTCGACCTCATTTGGAGCATCAATCAAGAAGTTCGATCTGCAATTGTTGGAGAAGGAAAGAGGGTGCAAAATTCAAGGAAGAAGGAGAAAAACCCTAGCAAAGAAGAGGAAACCCTAGCGAAGAAGTTTGGAGACCATTCTCTCTCTCTTGTTATTCACACGTGCGAAATTTTGAAGCTACAAGAGGGTCGATGTTGCAAACTTGAAGCTGGGACCAAATTTTGAAGAAGTGGGGCTGAAATTTTGTCTTAAATGCAATATTGAAGCAGTAGTGATGCAATATTGTTGCAATTGATCTTTGAAGTTTGGAAGGACAATTTAAGCGCTGACTTGGTGGAGGAGAAGGCCTTTTGGTCTAGTCTAAGGTCTTGGATTGTCTCAAATTTGATTTGAATCTGCTAGTGGAAGAGTTTGATTGGGTTTTTCCCTATAAAGGGGTTTTAGCCCTAGTTGAGTGCGTATATCTAGTGTCATTGATCTTCATGTTTTGATTTGATGATTGCTTGATGAAAAGAACATAAATAAAGTTAATAAGACTACAAGAATATCACAAGTAATTATCAATATAAGAGAATCTTTCTAATTTTCTAACAAAAGGGTTGGTGGTAAAAGGATATCTTCAACAAGTACGTCATGTGTATTTGTTCTTGTCTTTTTGGGCAGATTGCAGATCTGAAGAAGCAGATCGCAAGCCCTAGTTTTGTATACTATGTATACTAGTTGTACTAGTGATCGAGGGCCATGATCCCTGGTACGAGAGCCCCATGATTCATTTATTAATGGACTAATAAAATAATCGAGCTTTGGGCTCAAATCTCTATGTACTTAATTGATTTCACAGTTGTTACATTTTTGTTGTGCAAAGTGCTTGTAAATTGAGGGTTTCTAGTGTGTTTGTGTGCGTTATTAGCCTCAAACTAGATCTAGGGCTTAAGGAAAATTCAACAATTGGTTTTGATGCTATTAATAGGATTACAATCAAATACAGATTCCCTTTGCGTAGGATGGACGACTAGATAGATTGTCTACGTGGAGCAAAATATTTTACCAAGATAAATTTGTAGAGTGGGTATCATCATATTACAATTCACGAAGGAAATGAATGGAATATTGCTTTTAAGACTAAAGAAGGACCTTATGAATGCCTAATCATGCTATTTGTTTTGATAAATGCTCCAAGTACCTTTATGAGATTGATGAACAGTGTTAAAATTGTACCCAAGCAATTTTGTTGTTGTTTACTTAGATGATATGTTTTTCAATAAAACAAAAAGGAACATATGAAGCATTTAATATAAGTGTTAACAAGGCTAAAGCAAGAGAGATTACTGATAAATTTGCTGAAATATACATTTATGAAGGAGGAGTTAGTTTATATGTACCTTGTAATTTCTCAAAAATGTTTGAAGATGGATCCTAAAAAGCTTTTTAGGATCCTTATCCTTTTGGGTTTCATGCTTGGGTCACCATTCCCTTCCAACTCCAATAATGTATTTGTTTAGACTTTGATGATGTTTTATGTGTTCCAGGTCTCAAGAAAAATTTGCTTTCAATTTCAATTATGAAGGATAAGGATTATGCAATAGAGTTCAAGAATCAATAAGCCCATATCAAGCTAGAGGAATCTAACCCAAAAGCAACACAAGTGATCAAGGTTAGCGAAGGCAACTAGTACAAGTTACAGGCGAACATGTTCAAGACCTAGTTCATAACAAAAAAAAACCTATGTGAGTTATGGTACAAGAGTATGAAGCATCTACATTACAAAGTGTTGCCTATTCCAAGGGAGATAGGCATGGGTCTTCCAAAGTTCAAAATTGAGCAATGAGAAATATGTGAACAATGCACCCTTGGCAAGAATAACAAGGCTTCTTTCCCAAGCAACAAGCACAAGTCTTAAGGAATGCTAGACCTAGTGCATTTAGATGTATGTGGATTGATGTCAGTAGCATCAATCATAGGGAGCATGTACTATGTTTCCTTCATTGATGACTTCTCTCACAAGACATGGATCTACTTCTTAAAGACAAAAGATGAAGTCTTTGACAAGTTTCAAGAGTTCAAAGCTCTTGTTGAGAAACAAATAGGGAACAAGATCAAGGTTTTGAGATCAAACAATGGGGTGAGTACACCTCCAATGAGTTCAAGGATTAAGGACGCAAGAATCAAGATGGAGCCAACAGTTCCATAAAACCCACAACAAAATGGGATTGTTAAACAAAAGAATCAATCCATCATAGGGGCTACTAAGGACATGATTCATGACCAAGGCCTACAAATGTTTTTTTTTGGCAAAAGCATGCAACACAACGACCTAAATAGGTGTCCCCACGTGATATTGGGGGATATGACACCAAAGGAAGCATTCACTATTGTGAATGCCAAAGGTGAGTCATTTTCACATCTTTTTTTTGTCTAATCTACATCCACGTGCCTATAGAAAAGCGGACCAAGTTGGAGCCCTCCAGCGAGAAAGGTTTATTTGTGGGTTATAGTAAGACTTCAAAGGCATGCAGGGTCTATATTCCAAAGAAACGGAAGACAAAGTAAGTAGGGATGTAAAGTTTGAGGAAGATTTTGCATCCAAGAAGTCACACGAGTCCATTCTAGTGATAGAGAATGAGGAGCAAGAAGCTCCAAAGGTTGAGATAGGGTCACCAAAGACACCAGACATTAGCCCCTTCCAGTTTTGTCAAGAGACCTTGATGGTTCGCATAGACATTGAAGGATGCTAAAGAGAATGTTGAGGCTCCTAAGAGTACAATTAGGAGAAAGAAGACCTCCAAAGAAGTTTCCCAACTATGTGGTAATGATGAGCAGCATCATTGATTTTGAGCCCTCCAATTTTTTGGACGCAGTAAACCAACAAGTATGGCGAGATGCCATAGTGAAGGAGTACACCTCCATAATGAAGCATGATGTTTGGGACATAGTGCCTAGTCCAAGAGGGAAATCAATTGTGAGTTCCAAGTGGCTCTACAAGATCAAGCACGTTGTTGCAAATGGAAGCATTGAGAAGTTCAAAGTGAGGTTTGTGGCAAGAGCATTCTCCCATAAATAAGGAGTGGACTATGAGGATACTTTTGCTCTAGTTGTCAAGCACACTTCCATTAAAGCAGTTATATCTATAGTTTCAATTATGGAATGGAGGATACATCAGATGGATGTGAAGACAACTTTCCCTAATGGGATCATTAAGCAAGAAGCATACATAGAACAACCTTAGGGCTTTGACGTACATGGAAGGAGTCTCATGTTTACAGGCTTAAGAAAGCCTTGTATGAACTCAAGTAGGTGCCAAGAGCATGGTATTGCAGGATCGATGGATATTCATTAAGCATTGGCTTCAATTAACTTCTATTATATAATTGGTGGGAGTGATATGCTTATTTTGGTGCTATATGTAGATGACGCTATATGTAGATGACTTGTTTATTTAAGTGCAGAGAAGCTCATTGCAAGGTGCAAAGCAAATATGGCAATTGAGTTCTAGATGAAGGATATTGATATGATGCACTACTTGGGTTTAGGGGTTTGGTAGAAACCAAGGGAGATTTTTCGAAGACAGGGTAAGTATGCAATTGAGATCCTGAAGAGATTCTGGATGGAGGATTGCAAACCTATGGCCACACCCATAATCACCAATATGAAGAAGATAACAACTTCATATTCAGAGTTGGTGAATCCCATGTTGTACAAGCAGCTAATAGGTTCCTTGATGTATTTGGTCAACACCATACCAGACATATATTTTGCAACGAAGACCTTGAGTCAATTCATGGTAAAGTCGAGATAGTGGCATTGGGTAGCAACAAAACATGTGCTTAGGTATTTGAGGAGCATAGTAAAGTATGGTCTAAGATATCTTGGAAATGGTGAGGTGAAGTTGCAGGAGTCAAGCAGTGCAAAAGACAAGAAGATCACCTTGGGGTACTACTTTAGTTTGGGATTAGCGATGATATCTTGATTTAGCAGGAAGCAAACTTTTACAGCGTTTAGTTCAACAAAGTCAGAGTATATGGCAACTAGTACAACTAGTTGTAAGGCCATATGGCTCTGCAATCTACTTGTACGTTTATTCAATTAGAAGTTGACCTAAGATGATCCACTATGATAATCAGATGTATCAAACTCTGAGAGTCTTGTATTTCATGATTGGTCCAAGCACATAGAGATCAAGTATAACTTCATAAAAAACAAGATTCAGAAGGGAGTTGTGAAACACTAGTATATGCCCACGAATCAATAGGTAGATAATATTATAACCAAGCCCTCAATAAAAGGGAAGTTGAAGCCTTCGAAGAGAGGCTTGGATTGTTGCAAAATTCCTTCCTCAATAAGATGAAGTGCTCATGTTTGTAGCTTGAATCGGAACTTCCACATAGATTTAGTGTCAAACGTGTGGAAAGTCATTCAAGTAAAATCTACTTTTGTAAATTCAACACATTTAGTAGAAATCATTTACTAAGTTGTTTGAATCTAATAAAGTGTATTTTAAATACACTAGTGATTAGATTTAATCTCAACTGTTGATCTCATCATGAGATTAGGTTTTGGTATTGAACTCAAAAAAACGTAGAGCGTAAAAACACATCCATTCTTCACAAAAAACAAATTGTCAAAAGGTGATAAAACTCAGTGAAGGTAGAGGAAGAACGGTGTAAAGGAGAAAGACCAATAGGAAAGCATTTTAGCAGGCCAAGATTGGATCTGCGACAAAATTTGTATAGTCATACAAACTTTTCCATACATTTCCATATTGTTCCATACAAATCCATGCACTCATACAAATAAGACTGTACCATAGTTTCTCAAATTGGTTTCAACAATTTTCTCTTTCAGCAAGCTAAAAACCTTAGTTTTGAAGTTTCAGTTTTGAAGTGTCCTTGTAAGTTTTGATCATTATGATAAGCTAATTTGAAGGACAAAAATTTGTGTACCTAATAAAATATTATTTTGTTTCCGCTATTTATTTTTTAGCTATATATGTGATTGTTGCATGTTCAAAAATTAATTCTATTATTGAAAAAATTCAAAATATGATTTATTTAATTAAAAAACATAGGATAGCAGTTACTTAGGGTTTGGAAAATTGACAAGCAAATAAAATGTTTTTTGTACAACACATGAAAAAAGTTCTTGAGCAAGTGCAAAACCAATTGCAAAAGAGAAACGAACAATAGAAGCAAAGAGTTGATGTTAAAAGGACACAAAAGAGATTTTAAAAAATGGAGATTTAGTCTTGGCCCATTTAAGAAATGTTAATATTAGGTATGTTCTATGCTTAGAGCAATTTATTTCAATTTTCACAGTTAGCTCAATATCTTTTCCAGATTAGCAATCACATCAGCGTTAAAGTAAACTGCAGATAGAACATAAACATAAATCGCAAAAGACAAGCCAAGAAGAGAGGACACAAGATGTGGCGCTAGCTAGGGACAAACCCTAATGTGGGGAAACCCTTGATCTATTTTTCTTATATGTTCTTCAATAGTTCAGCAGAGAGAGAGAGATAGTACGTTTACAATAGAAGTCAACACTTTGACTTATCTAGATAAGAGCATAGATCATCTCTAAGAAGATGATACATGAGATCAGTTGAAGACATGTTGCTTCAACTGATTCTCCAAGGTGACTCCTTCACCTATCGTTGTGTTGCATTTCGTCATCATGTTGCACCTCACTGCGCTACACCATGTTGCACCCATCATCACTATGTTGCATCTCATCATGCTTCATTAATCATGACTGTACCCATCACTGTACTGCATTATGTGCCATTGCTGCACCATGTTGCCATACTGACCTATGTGTTGGCTGCATCTTGCTTGCTTGTTGTCCCTAGCATGCTTGTTGTCCTTTGCATGCTTGTTGTTGCATGCTAACTATCCCTTGCATGCTAGCTGTAACATTGCATGCTTGGTGTATTCGATGCTAAGTACCATACAACTGTCCCAATGTTAGTTAGTTGTCCCTTGCATGCTACTCTCCTTCGGAGACAGATGCTCTGGTTGTTCCGTCAGTTCCCGGCAATTCCGACAATTCCAGCTATTCCCAGCAATTCCGACAATTCCGGCTTTTCCCGGCAGTTTCGACTTTTCCCGATAGTTCCGGCAATCCCGGAAATTTCGACAGTTCTGGCAATTCCGCGGCAGTTCCGACTTTTCCCAACAGTTCCGGCTGTTCCCGGCAAATCCGGCAATTCCGGCAGTTCCGACTTCTGCCCTCTGGATTAGGGCAGCGTTATCCCTTAGGATCTCTCCTCCTACTAAAACCCAAAGACAAGTAGAGAGGAAGAGATCCCAAGTGTGTTGAAATGACTCGAAGACCACCTCTATTTATACTAAAACGTTGAGCACAAGTGGGGTTTATTTGGTTGCTGGCCGACTTTGACGAATTGTCCAATAACACAAATAAATTCATATCTCCATGAATACTTATCGAAATCGGATGATCTTTAGATCAATCCTACACCTCTCGATGAGAGGGATACAAGAAAAATATCAGCTTCCATTAATAAGATGACCCACATGGAGTTTGGCCCTAGTTGCCAATTTTAACACTCCCTCTCAACTAGGGAGAACTCCATCCGTTGATCCATATGTCCGACTGTACTATCTCTGCCATCAGTGCCCTGCATTGCTCTGCTCTGCTGAACTCTGCTATACTCTACTCTGTTGAACCATGAAGAAGAAGAATTGATCGAGAATGTCTCATACCATTCTCTACTGACCCGAAGTCAGTTTCATCTTAAGAGAGTGCGTCACATCACTATTACTGGCACGAAGTCAGTTTTATTGATCCCAGATCAATATCACAAGAGAGTGTCTCAAACCACTCATACTGATCCCAGATCAATTTCATCAATCCCAGATCAATGGAGGTCATCCTAGAATAAGGAGTACGGTAGATACATAGATGCGTCCATCAATAGTACTACTATGGTCCCTAACCCCATTTCCTTGCTCATTGATCAAATGAGAGGAACTTCCCATGAGTCCCAGACTACATGGGTAGGATGCCTCGACAGGAGAACTAATCATCTTGTCCACAGGAGAACGAATCATCCTGCCCCACAGTCGCCATGGGAGAACTAATCATCCCGGCCCACAAGAGAACTAATCATCCTGTTCCACAGTTGCCACGGGAGAACTAATCATCCTGGCCCACAGTAGAACTAATCATCCTATTTCACAGTTGCCACGGGAGAACTAATCATCCCGACCCACAGGAGAACTAATCATCTTGTTTCACAATTGCCACAGGGTATCACAAGGGAAGGTTGAACCTATCATCCTGTACATAGCGCACCACCAGGGGAGGGTGAGTCGCCCTGTGGTCATATGTTGCTCCAGTAAGTACCCCAAGCCCCCTAGAGCTCCCAGAGCTCAATGCATGCAACATGGAGGACCCTTATAAGGCGGTCTCTCAACGACTCCAAGTCGTTCGGGAAAGTCACATATTTGACCTTTCCCCGGGGCTTTGACAAAATGTCTGCGACCTGTACATCAGTCTCAATGCAATGGAGCCTCCTCGCTCATCGACTTACCATATCCCAAATAAGGCAGTATCTGATGTCTATTTGCTGGAGCAATCATCGAATACGGGATTCCTCAATAATTGAATCCCCCCTCTGGTTGTCACAGAGAATCACAGTGGTATTCATCATATGTACAAACAGCTCACTTAAGAGCTTCTGCAACCATGCAACTTCACACGAGATCATACTCGTAGCTATGTATTCGGTCTTGGCGGTGCTTATAGCAACCGACTTCTGCTTCCTGCTCATCCATGATATCGAAGCAGAATCCAAAGAGAACCAGCACTGAGAAGTGCTCTAGTGATCCTCCACACTGCCTGCCCAATCAGCATTCGAATAATCATGCAGCTTCATATTTCCGGCAGTGTATCTCAATCCATGAGAGATTGTGCCTCGAAGATATCTCAGAAGATTCTTGGCACCAATCCAGTGAGGCTCAACCAAATATGAGCTCACCATGCTAACTACAAAACATATGTCCGGATAGAAGTTCACCAAGAACATCAATGCAAATGAGTTTATGAAACTCAGAGGCATTTCCCAAATCTGGTCCAGCATCACCACCATATAACTTTTGAAAGTTAAGATCCTCGAGGTAGTCACAGGCTTGCAGTTTACCATTCCATATCTGGAATCCAACTCCCTCTTACTTCTGCAAGTGAGAGGGTCTACACCTGTCAGAAATAGGTTGTTTCTCAGAAGGTGCCAATATGAGAGGTCTATCATCCACAACCTTCAAACAATGGTTTGGATCGGCTTCACTTTTAGTGAATCTCAGCTTCATCAGACAGCTATCAATCCTCTCATATTAGGCCCGGGGTGTTTTTCTTCAAGCCATAGAGGGCTTTCTTTCACCTGTATACATGAGATTCCCAATCATGAATCTCAAACCCCTCGGGTTGTTCCAAATCTATGGACCTACTACATGAGGGGAATGATCCCCTCGTAAGATTTTCATTCGGTACATCTCAGACATGTACCTTCATGCTCTTCTTGAATTCAGGCATCCCTGTCACCATTTGACTCACATCGGGTAGGGTCCCATAATAAGTAGACCTCCGATGCTATAGATAAGATATGTCAATTGACATGATCCCCAATGGACCATCTTGCAACTTGATACAAATAGCCAACCCTGAACCCATGAGAAAAAGCATCTTTGAAAATTCTATTTTTTAACACGTACCTTTCCATCGATGAATGCCACCTTGAAACCTTTGACTTCCATTTCCGAGATGGACACTAGGTTCTTTTTGCGATTAGGTACATAAAACAGATTCTTGTAAATGAATAGAGTTACCCTCATTCAATTGAGGGGTAACATTCCCTACACCCTTTCCAGGATAGGTGGCATCGACTCCAAGTATAATCCTACAGTTGTTTCCGTCTCTACCAAATTCAAGAGAGCACCCTTCTATTCGACGAGGTGCCTTGAAGCACTATGATCAATAAGCCAGATTCCCAAAGAATCTGAAGGAAAGGGCCAATACAAGATAACGCTTCTTTATCTTATCAGAAACAACATTTGATTCTTCATACTTGGGGTTCCTTGCTTTCTCTGAAGAGTCGGTCGTTTCCTTGATGACCTGCATTACCTGTCATTCCTCTGATCATTGAAGATGTCCCTGGAATGATTGTTATCATCATCAAGTGATGTGTCCCTACCTCAGACACTCCTTCGCATAATGGCCGAACTTATTACAACCAAGGCATCTGCCTTTCCTTCCACCCTTAGATCCGAACTTCCCATTGAAGTGATCTTTAGGTAGGCCATCAAAAACTTCTGCTACGCCATTCTGATAATATTCTCTGCTTCGACTTCACCCTTAGTGAATTTGAAGAGGGATGAGGAATCCATTGATCCTTTTTTTCTTTCCCAACTGTCTTCGATGATTGCTCTTTCACTCTTGCTTGGGCATTGCCTTCACCTTAGCTCTGATACCATGTTAATTTTAGGTATGTTCTATGCTTAGAGCAATTTATTTCAATTTTCACAGTTAGCTCAATATCTTTTCCAGATTAGCAATCACATCAGCATTAAAGTAAACTGCAGATAGGACATAAACATAAATCACAGAAGACAAGCCAAAACAAGAGGACACAAGATGTGGCGCTAGCCAAGGACAACCCCCAATGTGGGGAAACCCTTGATCAATTCTTCTTATATGTTCTTCAATAGTTCAGCACAGAGAGAGAGATAGTACGTTTACAACAGAAGTCAACACTTTGACTTATCTAGATAAGAGCATAGATCATCTCTAAGAAGATGATACATGAGATCAGTTGAAGACATGCTGCTTCAACTGATTCTCCAAGGTGACTCCTTCACCTATTGTTGTGTTGCATTTCGTCATCATGTTGCACCTCACCGCGCTGCACCATGCTGCACCCATCATCACTATGCTGCATCTCATCACGCTTCATTAATCATGACTGTACCCATCATTGTATTGCATTATGTGCCATTGCTGCACCATGTTGCCATACTGACCTATGTGTTGGCTGCATCTTGCTTGCTTGTTGTCCCTAGCTTGCTTGTTGTCCCTAGCATGCTTGTTGTCCTTTGCATGCTTGCTGTTGCATGCTAACTGTCCCTTGCATGCTAGCTGTAACATTGCATGCTTGGTGTATTTGCCACTAAATACCATACAACTGTCCCAATGTTAGTTAGTTGTCCCTTGCATGCTACTCTCCTTCGGAGACAGAT
Source organism: Pinus tabuliformis (assembly GCA_031772625.1). Lineage (NCBI taxonomy): Eukaryota > Viridiplantae > Streptophyta > Pinopsida > Pinales > Pinaceae > Pinus > Pinus tabuliformis. Next base: position 464,084,594 of record CM062805.1, read on the forward strand.
GCTCTGGCTGTTCCAATAGTTCCGGCAATTCTGGCTATTCCCCGCAGTGCCGACAATTCCGGCTATTCCCGACAGTTCCGACAATTCCGGCTTTTCCTAACAGTTTCGGCTTTTCCCCGCAGTTCTGATAATTCCAGCAATTCCCGCAGTGCCAACCAGTTCCGGCAATTCCGGCTTCTGCCCTCTGGATTAGGGCAGCGTTATCCCTTAGGATTTCTCCTCCTACTAAAACCCAAAGACAAGTAGAGAGGAAGACATCCCAAGTGTGTTGAAATGACTTGAAGACCACCTCTATTTATACTAAAACGTTGAGCACAAGTGGGGTTTATTTGGTTGTTGGCCGACCTTGACAAATTGTCCCATAACACAAATAAATTCATATCTCCATGAATACTTATCGGAATCGGATGATCTTTAGATCAATCCTACACCTCTCGATGAGAGGGATCCAAGAAAAATATCAGCTTCCATTAATAAGATGACCCACATGGAGTTTGGCCCTAGTTGCCAAGGACACCTATAATAAATTGAAGATGAAAGAGAATTGGTCCCTGGAAAATCTTGAAGAAAATCTTTAATAATGCATGTGTGTTGGAGCTGCTTGCACAGTTAGATATTTCACCCAAACTTAATGTTGCAAACTTGTATGAATTTCATAAAGGATAGTAGATAAAGATAATAATGTGGTGGATTGGAGAGAGTAGACTAGCGAGTGAGAGAAAGAAGAAATTGCAAAGATCCTAGAGGATTGCAAGAAGAATGAGAAGTCAAAAAACAAATGTATTTAATTTGTTGGAAAGATAAAAGCTTGACAAAAGCCACTTGGATCTCAAAAGTAAAGCTGGAGTGGATCACTCAACCTTCACATGGTTGTTTTACCAATCTTGTGAGAAAGATCTCACTCTTATTTTTACTAGAGGAGACTAATACTAAAGCAACTACACAATACCCACCATTCCTTTCCCTATCACCGAAAATACACTACAACAGCATGGTTGGGCCACCACAACATCATCATTTGTTTGAACATTAATAAATCAATCTGATAGCATATGTTTTTTATAGTGTTTGGCACAAGGGGAAGCCTTGATGAAATCCCAACCATTGGTTTATTTGTCATGAACAACCCAATTCTCTCCATGGCATTTATGTTTTGGGCCGAGATTATTTTGGGAGAACCCCATGGGTGAAGATTCTTTATGTAGTGTTTGGCACAGGGAAAACATTGATGAAATCTCAACCATTGTTTTATTTCTCATGAACGACACAATTCTATCCATGGCATTTATGTTTTGGGCAAAGATTCTTTTGGGAGAACCTTGTCAAACTCTCTCCATCCTCTCCAATCTACCTCCTCATCTATCAATTAATACTCACTCAAGGATATCTTATCACCATTTTAATGTGATCACTTACGAACCTGCCCTCCATGGAAATTATGGAAGCAACATTTAATATTATGACAAGCTGAATTCCTAATGGCACGTAGTAATTTCCAATTGCAATAGGTTTTTCTTTTATTGATGTGGGGAATGTATAGAAAGGCAAGGCGAGAGACAGAGGAAGAATAAGATTATTGAAGAATAAAGAAAACAAAAGATATAAAAGAAGAAATAGGGATAGCAAAGAAACCTGGGCCACTCGCTGAAAAAGGAACAAGCAAATTTTAATGTTTTTTGTAAATTACGTAAGTGTAATGCACATCTAACCCTGCAACCAAAGGGCCTTGTTTTTAATGTTGGAAATGTAATCCTTAGGGGATTATGTGAAATTGTATCATTCACTTGAGAGGAAGACAAAAAGCCTCAATTCAACACAAACAATCATGAAAAGTCCAAGAGACCTTTGGAATAAGAAACAAAGGGTCATTACGATTTGCATTTATATGTATATCATGTTAATAATATGTATCTCACGCTTATTTTTCTTTGGTGCTTAGTCAAGCTCAACCTAACCATGGTATCAAAGCCACTAAGAGCAAGCAAAGCAAGCTATCATCAACGGGATGAGGAAAAGGAAGAGAATTGAGATTCAAGGCATTGAGCCATGTGGTGGTCAGATTTTTGTATTATTAGCCAAAGGTCGGTTTCTCCTTTGTCACGGAGGTCAAAGTACAGCAGATTGAGAGGTTGAAACACAATTGATCCACTCTCCTATGAACTATCATGATATTCCCATATAAGTTATTGCTTTAAAAACTTGTGTTCCCTACATTGCTATGTCACTTGCATTAACCACATAAACCTTTATAGCACCAACTAATGCACAAAATATAGGTAGTATTCCTATGCCACATCCAACATCCACAATTTTGCCTTGAATAGCATTTCAATGTTGCAATATGACACCTATATATGTTTCAGTGCATACACAATCTTTGATCATTTCTTTATGAATCCCAACATGGGCATAAAAACTGAAATAAGCAACATTGTGTTCACCACAAGGCTTGCAATCTATCGAAGTGTTTTTGACAACCCTGCGTAATTTGTCCCTACTAGTCTTAAACCCCCTCGTATATCGATTTCCATATGGATGTTGTTGTTATACATCTCTGAATTATGCGCCATTCCCTCCAATTTCCAACTTTCAAACTGGAACAATAAACAATTTGCAGATGATAAAAAAGGGGACTAGGGTTTGTAGAATGTAGGGTTTAAGCATGAGGTTTGCAAAGGTGAAGAAAAATGTTGTGTCCAATAGTCGGCATTTTACCTTTGTCTAGTATTGTTATCAAATAAATTGATTGTAGCGCTATCACAACACAAGAGTTGGAATCGGTTATTGCAAATTTCAGTGCATTGTCTATGTTGAAAGATAATATTTAAGGAAGTGAAAAAGGTATCTATTCCAAAACCTAAGAACACAATAGTGAAGGAAAGTAATTATTATTTGATGGTGAACAAGATCTGGCAATGATCATTTTTGGTAAAGCAATCATATAGGTACAACCAACTCCAAGAAAATCAAAGCCAAGGTGGAGCAAGAGAATGTGAAAAGCCGCTGCAGAGCGAGATGTTCAAGTGGTCTCTTAATTGCCTTAACATGATTTGAACTATCAACAACAAATCACCTTCCTCTCTCAATTTTGAAGTAAGGTTGTTCGATCTTTATGTAAATTTATTCAAATTGTTTTCCAAGGCCTTTAAGGGCATTAAGTAGATCAGAGTCATTAGAAAATTGCATTTTAAATGATTGCATCTTCGATTGAAGTCAACCCCATTCATTTGCATGAGTTGTTAAGAAAAAAGCAAAAATTGATGGATTATTGGAGTTTCTGAATACTTTTATACTCTTTACTATTGATGATATAGTTAAAATCCACAAGTTCATTCTCACAGATGTTCGAACCTATTTATAAGATGCACAAAATAAAATTGAGTTTCTCCAACTCGAATGACAACTCCAACAAGATGAACTATAGTAAAGGAATCAATACTCTAAACTAGTTCTTGTTAGAACAGTTCTTTATTTGAGATTGATTCCCATCAACAGTCAACACGTGATCAAATTAATGACGCTACTTCAAGAGCGTATTCAAATGTAGATGCAAAATTTCCACTTGCACTTCATAAGCTCGCCATTAGACCTTGGAAAGAAATCATTAACTACAAGCACAAAACCGGTCTTGGATAGGAAAAGGAAATGACCTTGCCCATTCTAAACTAATTCAAACCAATCAAGTTTCGGAGTGTTGGGTTTCTCCAACACAGCTCATCTTCACTTGCTCCACATCAGCTTCAGAGTATCAAATGCCAACATTATGATCAAGTTGGCCACATGAAATATCAATGTTTTCAACTTCACCCTTGTGAGCATTATGGAAAACATACTCATCATTCAAACAAATGTTCCAGACACAAGACTCCTACAAGAGAAAATATTTGCCTTCGATGAATAGCTTATTGGCAATGGTCTTCAACAACCAAGAAAATATATCAGTAATGTTGCAAAGCTCATTGTCCTATATTGACACATCTTGCAATGGTGAGAATTTTCATCTTCTCACCTTGTATCTAACAAGGGATAAATTAATAGTCAACCACTGGCTTCAAAGTCACATCAAGCAAGCCTGAGCCATGGCCAAAATCAAATCCTACAGGTAGAGCCTATAGCTAGAGTTAGCCAAAGCCAGAGTCAGAGTTGTGGCAAGAGATAAACTCGTGTTCCATGAGAAATATTTGGTTTGTGGTCCTCCTTAAACCACCACACAGTAGAAAACTTACCGCTTCTGCTAGACGATAGGTTGTGATTATATTTAAACCATCATCACATAGCACTTTTATTTCGCAAAAGACTAATCCTTCTAGCCATATTCAAAATTGTTCCAAAAAATACTTCGAGCCAAATTCTAGAATTGGTGACTAGCCTTAAACCACCACCAATAGAAGACTCTGGATTCTACTACCCCATTTGGTTTTTGGTCTTGCTTAAACCACTAGATTTAGAGAGCACATCCAACCATTGGATGCTATCCACTTCTATATTTCAGCTCTCTTTTTGGACTCACATACACCCTTATACACCCTTTTGGATTAAGAAAGGGAATGTTGGAAAAGTAATCCTTGGGGCCCAGGGATTATGTGAAATTGTATAATTCACTTGAGAGGAAGGCTAAAAGCCTCACATAAACACAAACAGTCATGAAACTTCCAAGATATATATATATATATATATATATATATATATATAAAACACAAACAGTCATGACAAGTTCAAAATAGATAGATATATATAGAGTCATGAGAAGTCCAATACATATATATATATATATATATATCAATGTTGTGAAAATCGCGATTAAATCACGATTTTTTCGGCATGGCAATTTAATCAGCCGATTTAATTGGTGATTTTTTCATTTTTGAAAAAAATCATAAAAATCGTCAAAAAATTATGGATGCTTTAAATACTTAAAATTTTGAAAAAAAAAAAAAACAAACAAACAAACAAAAACTTTTTTATATTTTTTTAATATGGCCTATTTTTTCCCGATTTTTACAATTTTTTCTGATTTTTTCCCACGCTGATTTAATTCCGATAGCGATTATGCAATATATATATATAATACGCTTATCTCTCGTGTTTAGTCGGGCTGGGACTAACATTTTATAATAGGAAGCCACTTGAAGCGCTAATTGTGCAATTCATAATTAGTCCCAGCCTGAGTGAACACAAGAGAGATAATAGGAAGCCACTTGAAGCACTAATTGTGCAATTCATAATTAGTCCCAGCCTGACTGAACACGAGAGGTAATAGGAAGCCACTTGAAGCACTAATTGTGCCATTCATAAGTATTAAGGCTTATAGAAACTAGGGGTGATAATTTGAGAATTCTCCCCATAAATTGTGTGCTTGCCTTCTAATTCTGAGCGCAAGCTTACAATGGTTGCTGTGTGCTCTGTTTTGGATGTAAACCGCAGCCTTGGTTGTGTGGTTTATATGATTTCTAGTCTTGGCTGTATAACTGAAAGGAGCAACCAGACCAGGACCTTACTTTGGCTCATATAAAACCTTTCGCTTCTACAATGAAAAGAAATCCAACCAATATCAAGAACCTTCTCTACTTCCCTGTAACATAGAAATTACAGTAAAAAGGAAAATATCGGGAAAAACAAAAACCATAAAAAAACAGCAATCAGATTGTTGTTATTTTAGACCTGTGAATACGTGATCTCAAATCCCTCAAATCCCAGTTACACATTGGAATAATCTCATCGGCACAATACCTTAAATTTTCATTGAAAATAAAATAACAGCAAAAGAAAAGAGTTCACTCACGTTTATTCAGGGCACAGCATTCAGAAAGAATTCAAATGGAATTGCTCTTGAAATTACATTCCTCCCCTCAAAAGGAATATTGAGCCAACTCCAACACTCGGTTTCACCACCTGAAAAATCCCAAAACACCAATCTCTCCGGGCCCAGACTTTTGCTCGAGAAATAAACCCTTTCGATCCCACCAAATATATTGAAGTCACCTCTGGCATCAAAGTGTTGGAAGAACTCCATGGGCATCTTCGCAGCCTCGTACCAGTCAAGAGTATCGAGATGAAGCTCCAAAATCACAAATGTTTCACAAGCCGAATCCAACGACGGCGATGATCTCAGACCTGCTGCCAATAACAAGCAGCCCTCTCTGCCCCTGGCAAGCCGAGGTTCCTTAAGAATATCAGTGATCTCACCAGACCAGCCGTTACCTCGAACAGGAACCCAGAATCCTGCACACACATCATACATGTCAAACATAGAAAGCCTGAAAATGGGATGCCAGACAGTACCCACATCTTCAATCCCATATATCACGCCGTCGGAAGCCATCACAGGGCTTCTAGGCCTGTCGAGTTCGCAGCCTTTTCTAATCCAACGGCCATTGCATGGAAGGTAACGAGCCTGAATGCCTTCGGCAATTATTAAAAACATGTGAGACTCGGACTCTGGATCTTCAATCATGAAAGTAACAGGAGAGCAAATGAGGTCACGGAAGGAAGGGAGGATTCTGAACTTCCTGGTTAAGGGATTGCAGATGCAGAGGATATTGGTGGTCTCTGACCCACTGTCTTCTGTGCTGGTCTCTGACTCACTGACTGGTGTTGCGACACACAGTAGTCCTCCTGAGGCTGCCACTGGCACTGTGAATTGGGGAGGGAGGAATGAAAAATCCAATTTATAGAATCCATCCAAAGAAGGGGCGTAGAGATCGAGGAATCTGCGGTTCGAGACCTTTTCGTCGTCTATGAGGGCGACCCACTCGTTTTCTGCGAGTGTGGAATAATGGCGTGATTGCAGAGAGGCTAAGATGTAATTCCAGTGTTTACAGACTAAGCGAAAGCGAGTGATATCAATGAGAGGGAGATTGCAGAAAATTATCTCTAATAGATCCTCCGGCAGCTTTTGGAAATGCATAGTGCCCAGAGTCAGTGCTCCAAGAGAAACCCTCGATTCCGTTCAAATTTTGTTAAGCTAATATATGAATTTACGCTGAGGAGCGACATAGCAACATACTTATCCCTCGTCTGGTGTGTTTCCCGCCTACTTGCAGGAGAACAACCCTAAAAAAAATTTAAATGCATCAATATTGAATTTAATAAAGTTGGAGAGTTACTAAATAAGCCATCTTATAATGATTTTGATAATGATGGCTTTGTACTATGAGAACATAGCATGATTTTTAAGGTTTAAAGCATTATGGTTTTACATTATTGATTGGTCGTTTATGTAATTATTTGATCTTCTTACGTGAATGATTGGTTTGATGTTATGCTTTGATTATCTTATGTGAATGATTACTTTGATGCTATGCCCAAATCATTTGGAACACATTTATTTGAGTTTTTTTAAGTGGCATTAGCAGTAGAACATCTAAGATATGCATTCGTATTATTTATATATGTTATTTTCAGAGTGTCTAATATAATTTACAATTTAATACATAGGAGATGTGTAGACCCAACGTAAAAGAGTAGGTCAATTTTTTTAAATATCTGAAAAAATATATATGGAAATAATAATAATAATTAAAATAAATGTTAGTTTTATATGTTTTAATTAATATTTAAATTAAAACATATATAAATATAAAATATAAGTATGTTAAGAAGTGCTTTATAGTTTAATATAGGGGAGATGTGTAGGTGTAATATAACATTGTATGTCACCATTTTTTAAGTGTCATGGGAAATATTAAAAAAAAACAAAATTAAATTAAATTAAATGTCAGTCTCATATGTTTTAATTAAGGCGTAGTCTAACTTATAGACGAAATGCTCTTTTCAGCAGAATCCGGCGATATAATCTCAAGCAAGATTGTCATTTTTGGTTGCTTAAAATACATTTTGAATGTATAAATGTATTCAGCACCCTAAAAAGCCCATTGAGCACTCAAATTTTACAGATTAAACAACTTAAACTCATGTTTTTAAAAACTTTTGCCGGAGTTTTATTAAAATTAATCAAAAAAATGCTCCCAAAAAAAAAAAGAGGAAAGGTTATTTCCTCTATAAGTTAGACTACGCCTTTACTTAATATTCAAATTAAGGGGAGGTAGGAGCACGAGGGGTTATCTATCACCCTGATGAACAAAAGGAGTTTAAAGTTGCCCAGGGATTGGGCATTTCATCCAATAACCACGCTAAATATTTGCCGTTGTAGCAAGGTCTAGAACATGCAATCACAAGTAAAACTCTTTTCAGCAGAATCCGGCGATATAATCTCAAGCAAGATTGTCATTTTGTGTTGCTTGAAATACATTTTTGAATGTATAAATGTATTCAGCACCCTAAAAATCCCATTGAGCACTCAAATTTTACAGATTAAACAACTTAAACTCATGTTTTTAAAAACTTTTGCCGGAGTTTTATTAAAATTAATCAAAAAAATGCTCTTGAAAAAAAAAAAAGGGTTATTTCCTCTATAAGTTAGACTACGCCTTTACTTAATATTCAAATTAAGGGGAGGTAGGAGCACGAGGGGTTATCTATCACCCTGATGAACAAAAGGAGTTTTAAGTTGCCCAGGGATTGGGCATTTCATCCAATAACCACGCTAAATATTTGGCGTTAAAGTTGCCCAGGGATTGGGCATTTCATCCAATAACCATGCTAAATATTTGACGTTGTAGCAAGGTCTAGAACATGCAATCACAATTAAAATGTCTAAGATTTTGGTTTTGGGTGATTCAATGCTCATGATACGGCAAGTTCGAAAAGCCAAGAAAATTTTAATTCCTCCCTCCCTTTAGTTCTTCAAGGGATTATTATGCTAAGGCGTCAATTTGAACATATTGAATTCTATCATGTGTATAGAAACTTTAATTCTGAGGTAGACGAAATGGCCAATAAAGGAACAACAATGGTTCAAGATACTATGGAAATAAAACCAAGTTCAAAGTTATATCAACCAATCCCATGAACATTATAAATCAAAACCCAATTTATATATTTGAATTTTTCGATCATCTCCAATGGAAAATATCCTTCATAACCAAGTTGATTCAATTGCAACGTACTCGGGTTGCAAGAATAGTCATTCCCCTTGCGACCTCGAGATTTAGAACACAGCTCAATTATGAGTGTCGTAAGTGTGGAATAAAGATGGAGTATGTATGTATCATGGGTTGCAACAACTAGAGTACCCAAGTTGTACCTAACATAAACAAGTGGAGGCAAGCTCTCACTCCAATAAGCAGATTATGATGGTGGTTGATAAATTGTTAGTCTTTTCATATGTGAAGGGCTTAATTCTCCTCGACCTCTTCACTTCGTTCTCCTCTTAGCATTCAATTTAGAATTTTCACAATGAGGTTCACACAATCGTGGCAGACCCACATTCAATTGCTTTGTAATGGCGCTTCAGGGATGGTGGGAACTATATATTTGGTGCAATTGCTCTGCTAAGGAGTCAAGACAATTCATAGAGGAGAGAGATTAGCACAAGGGCAGAGTCGATTCCAAATATTTCAAAGAGCTCTATCATGTTAAGGTTTAACAATGGATGGAAATGAAGATGAGGTCGATAATCTTCTGCGCAAGAGATTGAACACGCTACTAGATCGGTTAAGAACGTCCAATGAAGGGTCGATGCAGGCAATGTCGAGGAGGATTGAATTAGAAGAGAAAGGATGTGAACCAAGATACAATTGTTGGAAAGGAAGTAGAATTTGTTGGAAGGAAAAGTTGAAAAAATGAAGTTAGAAAGTAAGACAGAAATGGTTGTGATGGAGATAAGGTTGAATGAGCTAGAGGAGAAATTTGAGACTAAGTTCCAAGACAAGGACGTAGTTACATAATCTACTGAGGAACCTGAGAGAAAACAGATTAATCTGGACTTGGAACAATAGAAAGAAAGCCAAGCATTTGCATAGCCAGTTGAAGCTCCCCCGAAGGGACCATCCAATGTCAGTTAATTTGTCAAAAATTAGTTTCTGGTATGTTATGTAAATATAATTTGATACTAGGTGTCTTTTTTCGAGTCTATGGAAAGTATATGTACCGGATTGTTGGTAGAAAGAATTGCAAGCATAGGCTCTACATTTTGGAATGACGAATACAGTGACCATGAAGAATAGTCTGAACTTTGTAAGGACTTGGCCCAAAACCCAATTATTTTGATAATATAATTATATTAGATCTTAGACTTTTGTGATCCATATTGATAAAGAGATTGTCTTTTAGATTAATCACATCATTGAATTTTGGTCGACGTTTCGAACCAACTAATGTGGTTCATCCTCGGGACAAAGGTGAAAAACCAATCTTCCCAATCCTGGCCTGGAATTAGCCATTGAGAGAAGGTTGTTATGAATTAGGAATTAGTTAATGGGATAAAATATTAATTTATTTACTAATTTATTATGTATTTTCATTTTAATAGAATAAAATAATATTTATTTATTAATTTAAGATTTATTTTCAATATAAATGATATAATGTAATAAATTTAATTGAAAAAAAATAAAAAAATAAAATGTTAGAAACGAGGTTAGAGATATGTTATTAATATAATTATTGATAATAAGTTTAACTAATGTTAAATAGAACAAGAAAACTAAAATTAGTTTAAATATAATTAAATAATAAATTATTAGGGAAATTAACAAAAAAGGGAAAGACAAGAATAGAGAAAAAATAATAAGACAGGAATGAGAAAATATATAAAATAAAGAATAAAATAAAAATGAGAAAATATATAAAATAAAAGATAAGATAAAAATAAGACATAAAAATAAAATAAAGGAAATAAAAACAATCAAGAGGAGAGGGAAGGAATCCAATTCTTGCTTAATTTCCAACCATCATCCCAGTTGATATTGATCGCATGCTTCTCAATCTCAATAGTTTCTCTTATCTTTCTGTGATGGAAATGATCAACCTTGGCTATGACCTAGGAATCCTCAATGCAGACATGGTGTTTAGATTTCACCACATGTTTAGCTAAAGCTAAGAAACAAAAGTGATTGTGCCTAATGTTTGTTGCATGTTCTTGGATTCTCTAGATTATGGAGCGACCAGTTTAACCAATGTAAGGAATCCCACACGAGCAAGGAATTAATTAGACCCCTTTCATGTCCTTGGGGTTAACCGTGTCTTTAACAGATCTAAGAGAATTCCTAATGGTATTAAGGGGCTTGAAAGTAGTAGCAACTTTATTCTTCTTAAGAATATGACCAATCTTATCTGTGGTTCCCTAGATAAAGGGAAGCATCACCTTAGAAATTTGATCATCACGAGCTTGCTTAACTCGAGATTCTTTACTGGCTCTTTGAAATGCTCTGATGCCTTGTTGTCTGCTATAGCCATTATTTTAAAAAACATTCAGCATATGAGATTTTTCTTCTTCTAAGTGATTCTCATTAGAAATCCTAAGAGCACGGGTGGCAAGAGTGTTAAGAACTCCTAATTTATGGGCCGGAAAATGGTGAGAAGCAGCATGAAGATATTGTTCTGTGTGAGAATCCAAGAACATGCAGCGAACATTAGGCATAATCGCTCTCATTCCTCGGCTTTAGCTGAACATGTGGTAAAATCTAAACACCATGTCTACATTGAGGATTCCCATGTCATAGCCAAGGTTGATCATTTCCATCATAGGAAGCTAAGATAAGCCATTGAGATTGAGAAGCATGCGATCAATCTCAACCAGGATGATGGTTGGAAATTAAGCAGGAGTTGGATTCGTTTCCATCATAGGAAGCTAAGAGAAGCCATTGAGATTAGGAAGCTAAGAGAAGCCATTGAGATTAGGAAGCATACGATCAATCTCAACCAGGATGATAGTTGGAAATGAATCTACCCTCTCCTCTTGATTCTTTTTATTTCCCTTTTTTCTATTTTATTTTATTTTTATTTTATCCTTTTTTTATATTTTCTCATTCTTGTCTTATTATTTTTTTCTTTATTCTTGTCTTTCCCTTTTTCGTTAATTTCCCTAATAATTCATTATTTAATTATATTTAAACTAATTTTAGTTTTCTTGTTCTATTCAACATTAATTAAACTTATTATCAATAATTATATTAATAACATATATGTAACCTCTTTTCTAACATTTTTATTCCTTTTCAATTAATTTCATTACATTATATCATTGATATTGAAAATAAATCTTAAATTAATAAATAAATATTACTTTATTTAATTAAAATGAAAATAAATAATAAATTAGTAAATAAATTAATATTTTATCCCATTAACTAATTCCTAATTCATAACAACATTTTCTCAATGGCTAGTTCATAACAGCCAAGTTCGGGCCATGATGCATCACCTTTGTCATGAGGATGAACTACATTAGTTGGTTCGAAATGTCGATCAAAATTCAATGATGTGATTAAGACAATCTCTTTATCAATATAATTATATTAGTTGTTATATATATATATATAATGTAAACGAACTTCAAATAATTCGACTTGAGAAAATAAAATTTAACGAACAAAAATTAATAAATTGGATAAATATAGAGTACAAAACCATGAGCAAAAACTATTAAATATAAAGGAAAAAAACCATAGACTATAACCAAATTATGGGCGAGAAAAGTGAATCCAATCAAATTCAACTACTAAAAGTGAATGATTTAGTAAATTATAGACTCAAGTAATATTTATTTGAATACAAATTAAAATTTTAATAATATTTTTCAAATCAATTAAGATTAATAAAAAATAACTAATATTAATGTAAGGTAATTAAATTTGACCATCAAAATTTAACATAGTAATAAAATTATTATACAAATTATGTGTGTGGTCCATTAAATAATTAATATAAAATATAACTATATATATTAATGATTCAATAAATGCAAATACAAATATTTTATATATGAGAGACCTATTAAACACTTTAACAATAATTATATATTATATATATGAAAATTTCCATCTCAATTTATAATTGAAATTAAAAAATTATAAATCAAGAATTAAACACTATAATTTATGAATGGATTAATAATTAAACGTTATGACATTTTTTATCAATATTATGAATTTAGTTCATATAGTCTAATTAATAGACAAAAGTGCATTTTTTGGGTCAATATTATTTAAAATCCAGTACAATTTTTTAAAAATCACATGTTTTGAGTTGTTTAATTTGCAAAGATCATGTGCCTCGGGTTTTTCAACACGCAGAATCCATTTATGCATTAAAAAATGTATTTTAATAGCAAACTTGCTATAAATTATATGGTCGATTATCACAAAAAAAGCCATTCCATCTATTACTTAGAATAAGTCAAATTAAGTTTAAAATAACAATTAATTTTTATTAATTTACAAGTTTAAATTTCAACAATTAAAAATTAATTATTTTTTAATAACATCGTTATTAATAATTAATTATATTGTACTTAATAATAAGAATTTTATTAATTAATTAATAATTCTAACTAATATTATTAGTTATTGAATAATAAAACCTTCTCTAATTTTAATAGATTCTAACATCTCTTTCTCAACACCAATACATTTTTTTCCATGGGAAAAAACTGTAATTTTATTCAACGACAAAATTACATTTTGCATATGCATGAAGGCATTACAGATACATCAGCCGAAGGCCGACCAGAAAAAAGCATCATGAACATTCAAGGAAAAGGTCAAGAAGCCAACGATAGAGCAGAATGCACAGGGCCACAGAAAACCCCAAAGGGCACACCAGAAACAACCCCATATAAGCCCAAAAGATAGGGACATGCAGGCCCAAAACAGAAGAAACCCCAAAGAAGCTGCATAAAACAAATCCCAAAATGGGCAACAAATACATAACAAACAACAAAGCCCAAATATGGGTCACCAAACCAGGGGACAAGTCGCCCAGGCAAAACCCCATAGGAGATCTATGGCAGAAAAAACCCTGGAAAACGACCACAACCACAGCAGAAACACCATCGAGCACAAGAAGAAATTGGCTAAGACAGTGTAGGAACCACCACAAACCCTAACCACAATCATCCACCACCACTGAAACTGACCAAGAGAGGCACAAAAATGGAGGAAAAAAAACTATGTAGCCGCAAACTCCAACCCCCTCAACTCCCTATATCAGATCGAGAAAAAGAGAGCCACGAAGTTGGAACACCCCATCCCCCTCAAATCCCTTTGCAAAAACTGAGCTAGCAGCGGGAAGCACAACAACACAATGGAGATGACCAGAGCAACTGTGGTGGACAACTGCGACAAAAAGAGCACCTGTGGCGATGGCAATCGAACCAGAACAAGGAAATACAAAGCGCTGTGATGGCAAGGGTTCCTGTTGTTAAGCCCTCAGCACCAATACATTTTTATAAAGAAGTATTTTCCTCTTCGCCTATGTTTTCAACTTCATGTCTCTAATGATGGGTGAAGGGTTCACCCGCTAGATGTTTCAAGGATTATTTAAACCATTTTCCCAGAAATCTTTTTTCTCATTATGAATTACAACTGTATTAATTTGCATTCGAAAATAAAAAAATTAATAATTATAAAAAATAATAAATAAATATTTATTGTATTTTTTTCAAATTTTTCAACATAAATTATTTTTAATATACTATAATTTATATTAATTTATAAAATAATGTTTAGCAAACAAAGCATTAATACTTAAGTATATTTGAGACATGAAATAAAAACTTTAAACCAACCTAGATCCATCTTAACTTTGGATCTACCAAGCCCCAGGAGGGATCAAATATTACCATAGACAATACCATGGGTTCTCATAAACCTCGAGCTCAAAAACCACTGATAACATGATCAAGTCATGTTATCCTTAATTAGCCAACAAAAAATAATTAAAAATAATAATAACATAGAATTTTTATTTTAAGGTAGGGTTATTTTTATTTTTATTTCAAATATACCTTAACTACCCAACAAAAATTGATAAAATTTTAATAATATCATAGTATTTTTATTTTAACATAGTGCTATTTTTATTTTATTTTAGTTTGACCGAGTCAAAATACTTACATAACATAACCCGATATGACATCTCTTACATTATGGGCTAGAGAGTGCCTCTCAGCGCAATTATATTATTTTTAAAACTAGCCTAGATCCATCTTAACTCCTGATCTACCAAGTGCAGAGAGGGATCAAATCTCTTGGGATACAAACATCTTTTAAAATATAAAACCTAATATAAAATGTAAAATGTAAGGCACAAAGTTACCAATTTTATTAGAATATATTGGTGGGTCTATAATGTAAATTTATCATATTATTGTTTCTTTAACATGTTATTTCTTTATATATTATTATTGGTATAATAGTCAATAATATTGATTATTATTATTCAAATATATCATAATAATAGTCATCTCCATTATAACTATTGCTATATTAGACCTTACATATATTATTGATTACACAAAGTGACAATTATGGATCATATGGATGGAGGGGGAAGAGGGAGGGAAAAAGAGAGAGATAGAGAGAGGGGGAGAGGCAGAAAGAGAGAGGGAGGTAGAGAGTGATGGGGGGGAAAGGGAGGTGGGAGAGAGAGGGAAAGATAGGAAAGAAGAGAGAGGAGAGAGGGAGGGAGAGAGAGAGAGAGATGGAGTTGGAGGGGGAGAGAGAGGAAGTGAAGAACAAAGACATAGAGAGATAGAGGTGGAGAGAGAGAGGGAGTGGCAAGGGAGAGATGGAGAGAAATTGAGGGAGAGGGGAGAGGAGGGACAAGAGAGAGATGGAGAGAAGGGGAATATAGTGAGAGGGAGACATGGAAGAAGGGGGAAGAGAGGGGGAGAGAGAGGGGGAGAGAGGGAGGGAGATAGTGATAGAGTTGGAGGAAAGAGAGGGCGAGAAAAGAGAGGGAAGTGGGAGAGATAGGGAGGGAGAGGAGGGGAGAGATAGGGAGGGAGAGGAGGGGAGAGATAGATGGATTTGGAGGGGGGAGATAGTGATAGAGTTGGAGGGTGGAAAGAGAGAGAGAGAGAGTGATGGTGGGGAGAGAGAGAGAGAGAGAGTTGGAGGGGAAGAGAAGGGAGGGAGAGAGAGAGAGAGATGGAATTGGAGGGGGAGAGAGAGGGAGTGAAGAACAAAGACACAGAGAAATAGAGATGGAGAGAGAGTGAGGGAGAGAGGAGATGAGGGACAAGAGAGAGATGGAGAGAAGGAGAATAGAGTAAGAGGGAGACATAGAAGAGGGGGGAAGGGAGAGGGAGAGAGAGAAGGAGAGAGGGAGGGAGATAGTGATAGAGCTGGAGGGAAGAGAGAGCGAGAGAGAGAGAGGGAGGTGGGAGAGATAGGGAGAAGGAGAGAAGGAGGGAGAGAGAGATGGATTTGGAGGGGAGAGATAGTGATAGAGTTGGAGGGTGGAAAGAGAGAGAGAGTGATGGTGGGGAGAGACATAGGGAGGTGCCAGAGAAAGGGGGAGAGAAGAAGGAAGAGAGAGAAGGAGAGAGGGAGAGGGAGAGAGATGGAGTTAGATGGGGAGGGAGAGCGAGGGAAGAAGAAAAACATAGAGATAGAAAGGTGGAGAGAGAGAGAGTGACAAGGGAAAGATGGAGAGGGAGTTAGGGAGAGAGGAGAACAAGAGGGAAGAGAGAGGGAGAGAATGGGAGGGGAGAGAGAGAGAGAAAAGGGGAAGAGGGGGAGAGCAAGAGGAAGAGGGAAAGAGAGATAGATAGATAGATAGATATGGAGAGAGAGTTTGTATGTTTGGGGTGTGAGATAGAGAGACAAAAAAGGGGAGATAGATTAAGATAGAGATCTAGATCGAGGGGGAGAGAGGGAAGAAGAGAGAGACAAAGAGAGGGAGGGAGGTAGAGATAGATAGATATAGAGATAGAGAATGTGTGTATTTTGGGGGGGTGAGATAGAGAGAGAGAAGGAGAGATGGAGGGAGATATATATAAATAGATGGTAGAGAGAGAGAGAGAGAGAGAGAGATGGGGGAGAGAGAATGAGATGACAGAGAGAGGGAGGGGGAGATACAATGGTATTCAATAAAATAAATGCATTGATTTCAATGTAGATGTTGATTCCTAATCCTATTTGATTGATTGCACTAGATGCATTGATTTCAATGTAGTTGTTGATTTCTAATCTTATTTGATTGCTTGTATTAGATGCATTGATTTTAGTCTAGATGTTGATTTTGGAAGCTTTTCAGGTGGGTTTTTTCTGGTCTAATTTCTCTAAAATCCGGCAAGAATTTATTGAAATCACAAGCTTGATGTGTAGTCCCTGCACAATCGAAGTGCCCTAGGGGTTTTTCAGGGTGCTGAATCCATATATACAGTCAAAAAATCATTTTAAAAAACACAAATCAAGATTTCACCTCAATTTTTTCCGTCGGATTCTGACACCAGAAAGTCCAAAAAGTCGCACTAAAGACAACTCTGGTTTTTAATCATTCTTTATTGCTTGCACTAGATATATTGATTATAGTGTAGATGTTGATTTCTATTCTTATTTGATTGCTTGCACTAGATGCATTGATTTCAGTGTAGATGTTGGTTTCTAATATTATTTGAATGCTTGCACTAAATGCATTGATTTCAACATAGATGTTGATTTTGGATTTGATGTAACTAGATGTATGATGTACATTAATTTCAAAGTAATTAGATTAATAGTGTGCATTGATTTTAGTGTAAGCACAAAAAAATATTAATGGTGTGCATTGATTTCTATGTTACAATAATTCAACCATAAATAAAATACTTGAATTTTCATCTTAAATAAAATGTTCACTTACCTGAAATGTTTGTTTCTTGAAACTATAAACTATTTGTAATTGACTACATTCTTATTATTCCCATTTTCCATCATTCAACATTGTTAGTTACTTTGCATTAAAATGAGGTAATAGAAAACAACTATCATTGAAAGTTATTTAGGGTTTAACACTCCATAAGTCACAATGATTGACTTTGGAGAAAGCTATTATTAATATTAGAGAGCAAGAGAGATAGAATATGATGTTTTCTACAATAGTTCAAGTTACAGATTTCAATGGTCTACGATTTCAACAACCATTTTCATATGATCAACATGAAAATATGACAAAACTAACAAGTGTAACAATAAGAACAACATAAGAAAACAATTTATGATTGGTCATAATGAAGACTATATGTAATTGGCTACATTCTTATTATTCAAATTTTCTATCATTCAACATTGTTACATTGTTTTTTTTTAACAAGTTTGGATAGTGGTTATATTACCAAAATATGAGGTGGAGCAAGCTCCTTTTACATTCGACGATAATGATATTCAAGCAGTGAGAGTGTACTGGGAATGCAGTCCCTTCTCCTGTGCTTGAAATCCAAAATTTTATAAGTTCCTATATATATCCTAGTGTATTGTCTTACATACTGGCCTACAAGTAAAATAAATTTACATAACATTAATTTGCTTGTTGTTTTTCGTGGTTTATGCATTGACTATTCCTGGGAGGACTGCTTCTTCTTGTCATAATGGACAGAGTTTTCTCCTTCTTGGCTCATGGTGGTGGATTTGAGATATGCCACTGCCTCCTCTAGATGCACGCATTTGTTTTCAAGAGCCATGATCTCTATTTTCTGAATTTCCATGCTTCTCTTTTGATAACTATACTCATTTCTCATTTCCACCTTGAGGTCTTTCAACGATTCTTGGAGTTTGTTGATCATGAATTTATTCGCTTTGCATGTTGCACATCCATCGTTCCTTGCGGCTTTTTCTATAAGATTGAATTCCATTTGATTCACTTCCTTCTCTGGAATTTTGAAATGTCTGCTGTTCCTTTTGCTGTTGGTGATCCTGTGCCTTCTATTGCCTGAAGTGGTCCTTCTGCTACTGTCACTATGCTCTGTTCTATTGAAGTGATGGATTATGTTGTCTATTGTAGATGTTATATAATGTTCTTCCTGTAGAGATATACAAAAAACAGAGTGGAGGATAGTTGATTGAGAGTTAAGGAGAAGGGAGCTCAGGTGTGTTCGGATGGAGGAGCGCGGGAGATTATGAAACATGTGGATTGGCAACCCTGCGATGAGCCTGCTACTGGCTGTGATTACAGAGTTGGTGAGGGCGTAATAGTGAGAGGAAGGGCTTGGATGGTGCCGATGTGCTGAGATTTCCGAATGCCTGCTTGTTTGTTGTCTGATGTTAGGCTCCATATGAGGATTACTCTGATGTCGGATGCGAGAGGAAGGGGTCGATTGGAGGCTCAGAGGGGGCGTATTTGCATAAGGGATTGCAGAGGTGGTGTGTACCAGCTGAAGGGGGCGAATTTGTCTAAGATTGACACAACAAAGTATAGTGCATGCCGAATCAGGCTTTAAGGGAGATGAAATGCTACGGTGCTTGTGCCATAGGAGATGTTTTGTTGCGCATTACATGGGAGTTGGATCACAATCGTCCTTACTTTTCAGACTAAATGATGACTATGATTTCCTCCTGATTTTTCCTTTGATATCCCGTGATTTCCATCTGATTTCTCCTACAGGGATATCTTCCTGTTGATTCCTTGTTGTCCTTTTGAAAGTTTTTTGGGAGTATTCACTGTTTCTTATTTGAATAAATTCTTGCTTCATGACATACGATTTGAACTTATGGAACTAAGGTGTGGTATATCTCTTCGTTCTCCCGTGGGATTCCTTCTACTCTTTTGACTGCTTGATTTGCACATTGATCTGCTAGTTGATTGTGAGTTCTCAAAACATGTTTAAATGTCACCACTCCTGAGCCTTCTAAATTATTTATGATCCTCTTATATATTATGTTTATGGATACATTGTTAGGATTTTTATCTCTGACCATTGCCTCTATTATAATAGCTGAATCTCCTATTATAATTGGGTCTCGAATCAGTCTCTTTTTAATTATTCTTGTCCCCATTAGCAAACTGTAAGCTGCATCTTTATTGTTTGAAGCTTCTCCGAGGCCCCATTCATATGAGACTCTTTCTTTCCCATCCGGATCAATTTATGATTCCTCCTGCCCCTGCTTTCCCGGGATTATTTTTTGATGCCCCGTCAAAGAAAAGACATTGTCTTTTTTGTTTTTTTTCCAATTTGCAAATTTTTCTTCACTTAGCCTAATTTTCCAACTCTGAGTTGAATGTTTTTTCTTGTGTCTTGTTTGCCCATTGTTTTTTGTTATGGCTTTATTGAACCAGTCTTTCTCTTCTTGTTGAAGGATGTTGTAGTCCATTGCTGTTGTCCCTTTTGCATTTAGGATTTCAGAAGTTAAGCCCCAAGTTTTGGAAAGAATTTTCCCTATTCTTGGGGTCTGGTTTTTGAAAATACTTTTGTTTCTTGTCAACCATATTTGCCAACACAGGACTGCTGAGATGCATTTCCAGAACCTCTGAATTGTCACCTTATTCTTTGTTGAATACAGGTAAGCCTTCTCCTAGGCTTGGAAAAATTTCGGAAAGGGATTTGCAAAATTTAAGTTGATTTCAAGGGGACTTGAGCGCTATTTCCAGCACTCTTTGGCTAACATGCAATCCTGGAATAAATGTTGAATGGTCTCTTCTGCCTGCAAGCACATAGAACATCTGGAAGGGCCGTGGAAGCCTTTTTTTTTAGATTTTCACTAGTTAGGGTCTTTCCTTTTAAGAGTGTCCACATGAATATTTTTAGTTTAAGTAAGCTTTCAGATTTCCATACCGTCTTCCAAAAGCCCCAATCATGTTGATTTGGATGATCTTGTAGGACTTTATAACCAGTTTTGACTGTGTATCTTCCTCCACTTGGGTCCCAGAGAAAATCATCTTCTTCCTCAGTGCTTGTGGGCGCTGCTCCTTTAAGGTACTGCCTTAATTTGACCCATTTCCCTTTCAGATTTGGAGGAGTTATTATATTTTGCCATTCTTGCCATTCTTGTTGATCCCAATCAGATATTGAGTGAAGAGTAATGAGGCCTCTTTCTGTCATCCATTTTTTAATGCCCTCAAGTTCCGAATGAGATTTTAAAGGCTCTTCCCCCATAATTATGTCCTCCCAAATCGAGATCGATTTCCCATTGCCTGGGATTTTCGATATATATTTTCTGAATAGAGGGATTGTCTTTTTCACAAGTTTCTAGACTTGTGTGCACGGCCTTATGGGGACATTTTCGCTCAATATATTTTTTCTAGATTTATCCATGTATTTTGTGGCGAGAGTTTTTTTCCACCAACTCTCATTTCCTGTTATCATTCTCCATATTATTTTCATTCCCAGAGTAGCATTCATTAGGCCATGTAACCTTATTGATAAGCCTCCTTGTTCATAGGGTAATGTTACTTGTTCCCATTTGACCAAACTAATTTTTTTATTCTCTTGTTTCCCTCCTTGCCATAGAAAACTTCTTAGAATTAGCTCCATTTGTTTGTGTGCACTTGTAGGTGCCAAAATTATTGCATACTGATAGATTGGGAGTGCAGCAAGTAGTGCTTTTATTAAGATCACCCTACTTGCCATATTTAGCCACATCATCCCCCAGCTTTGAACTTTATTTTTCATTTTTTCAATCTGTTTGGTCCATAATTCTGCCTTCATATTTTCTTTAGAGATGGGGAGCCCCAAATAGAAGAAATGAGTCCATTTTTCCTGAATGGGGATTTCTAGGATTTGTGAAATCCTTTGCATGATTCTGGGAGGAGTGTTCCATCCATATATTCTGCATTTTGAGTTATTTAAGAGCCCCCTGAGACCTGAATAAAATCATCAAGAACTCTTTTGAATCTTCTTGCAATTATTGTTGAGGCCCCTCCCAATAATAGGGTGTCATCCGCAAACAGGGAGTGGTTTATGGTCTTTACTCCTCTTGCTATTTGAAGACCAGTAATATTTCTTTCTCTTCTTTGTTTTTCTAAGGCTCTGCTTAGAGTTTCAGCCATTATAATATAGAGAAAAGGGGAAAGCGGGCACCCTTGTCTGAGACCTTTGGAGCTCTAGAAGAATTCACTCGGCCTTCCATTTATGAGAGGTGCAATCCATGGGTTCGAGATGCAAGCTTGGATGACCTCTATTATGTCTTGTGAGAATCCAAATTTTTTGGGCGCTGCCATTAAATATGGAAGGTTGACCCTGTCAAATGCATTTGCCATATCTAATTTAATAATGATTCCTTTCTTTTTCCTTTACATGCTGGTGTGGATGGCTTCCTGTATAATGATCACATTATCAATGATTTGCCTGCTAGGCACAAAGCCTCCCTGATTTTCGGATATTATTTCCGGGAGAGCTTCCTTGATTCTATTGGCGATTATTTTGGTAATAATCTTGTAGGAGGAGTTGCAGAGGGAAATGGGGCAAAATCTATTAAAGGTGGAAGGATTGGATTCTTTTGGGACTAGAGCCAGATCAGAGGATTTTGTATTGCTTCCTATTTTATTTTATTTTTAAACATTTTTCACCATTCTTAAGAAATCCTTTCTTATTATGTTCCAATGTTGCCTGTAGAATGCTATTGTGAAACCATCTGGCCCTAGGGCTTTGTCTGGATGAAGGCTCCAGATGGCTGCAACTACTTCCTCTTCTGATATCTCTTTGCTTATTTCTGAATTTTGCTCTTTTTTTTTTGGTGTGCTGAAGGAAGCTTTCATGATCTATTGCATCTTCACTAGCTGTAAGGAGGTTTTTGAAGTGATTGTGAGCTACTTTTTTCAGCTCCTCTTCTCCTTTGACCTCTTGTCTGTCAACTTGAATTTTGTATATCTGATTTCTTGCTCTTCTTATTTTCATGGTGTTGTGGAAGAAGGCTGAATTTTTATCCCCTACAGGGAGTCAAAGGCTTCTAGATTTCAGTCTTGCCTCCTCTTCCTCTTTCCTATTTTCCCTGTATATTTCCCAAAAAATCTCCTTCTCTCTTGAGTAATCTTGTTTTTCCTCTTCTTTATTTTCTTTTTCAGTTTGAATGTTGTCCATTTTAATTTGCAGCTCTGTTTTTTTTTTTTTTTGTATTTCATTTCGTTGTGCCCATTCCTTAAGCCTAATTCTCAAATTTTTTAGCTTTGTCTCCCAAACATATTGGGGTGATCCTATGATTCTTGGTGCCCATGCTTCTGTGATTTGATTCCTAAAGTCTTCATTGCTGTCCCATATTGGGTTGTATTTAAATGGTAGAGGTCCTTGATTTTCTATTTTGCCCAATATTATTGCCACCGGCTTGTGATCAGAGGCCGTGGTGTGGAGAATTTTAGATTTTATTGAGCTGTAACCTGCTGCAATGTTTTCTTGGATCAATATTCTGTCCAACCTTTCCTTTATATTATTTTTGCCCACTCTCTTATTGCTCCAAGTATATTTTCCATTGTTTGGGGGGATATCCATTAGTTTGTGTTGCTCCATTATTGTTTCCAGGGCATCCCTAGATGGGTCTGCATGATATATCCCTCCAAACTTTTCTTCTATATTTTGAACAAGATTTAGGTCCCCTCCAAGGATTATTTTCCCATTTTGTATTTCATTTAGAGTTTCTTTTAAGGTGTTCCAACATTGCTCTTTTTCCTTGAAGTGATTGGGTGCATATATATTGATGAAACTGTACTCCTCCTTTGTGCTTATTTTCTTTAGATCTGTTTGGATCCAATGTTGTTCCTTTTTTTGTTGCATCATTTCCCAATCTCCTTTTTTCCATATTGTGTAGATTCCTCTTGAAGCTCCTGTAGCCTGTATTGCTGCCCCTTCATTATTTTTTATTATTTTTCCAGTTTCTTGACTATTTGTTTTGGTCTCCTAAATCATAAAAATGTCTGGGGTTTCTTTTACTAAAATGTCCCTTGTGGCATTTTCTTTAAAGGATGATCCCGGTTCGCGGCAATTCCAGGAGACCATAATCATTACTTATTTGTTGGATGATGCACTGGACCTTTCCCTCTCTGCTGGCTTTTATCATTGTTTCTAGAGCTTTTTCCCAAAAAAGAATCCATTGGTTGTTGCGTACCTAGAGCCATCTCCTTTGCTGCAGCTTCGTCCCTCAGCTCCTTGTTGGACTTCCTTCCTGCTTTTTTTTGGTGTTCAAAGGTTTGAAGGGATTCCTTTGACTGATTTCTGGTTATAATTCTATCAACTGATGGGGGAGGCGGGGAACAAATGTTTGTATGAGGAGGAGATAATATGGGGGAGTTATGGGGTTAGGGGGGGGGGAGTTATGGGGTTAGGGAGGGGATCTGGGGGAAGGAGGGGCAGTGGGATCTTCCAATGGGCCAAAAGGGTTTAGGCTAATGAGGGAAGAGGGGATGTCTGCTTTTGGAGATGGTGGGAGAGGGTCAGAGGGGACAAAGTGCTGCAATGAGGGGAGGGAGCGGGGGCGGGCTATTTATTGGATGATTTCTTCCGTTATGCTTGGTATTTGGGTTGAGGGGTTGCTGAATATATGAAAAAAATACTTAAGCATCTTACCTAAGCAAGTCAGCCTTTTGAATTCCTGCTCTCTTTCTAAGACCACAAGAATCAAACCAACCTCGGTAAGTCCTAGTTTGATAAAACCTTTCTATACTAGGTAAGAGATAAAGCTTTTTTCAGGATAGAACCCTACTAATATATCAAATAGCTGAATCTTCTACATTTTCATTTTCTTTTTTTTTGGAACATCTATTAGCAAAATGGCCATATTCGTGACATACCTTGCATTTGAAAGGAATTTGTTCATAATCCAGTTGTTGAATGTGCGTCCATTGGTCCACTTTGATCTTTATCGCCTCCGGAAGCCCTTTCCCTAGGTCCACTTCTACGCAGATTCTGGCACATGCATGCATGTTCTCCTTTGGTTCGCATCTATCTATGTATTTCCCAACAACATTTCCGATGGCCTTTACTGAATCATCTCCCCAGCAGTGAAGAGGGAGGTGTGGCAGCCTAACCCATACTGGAACAACGCTGGGCACATCCATTTCCGGATCGAAATTTGGTGTCCATCTATTTAAATACAGTCCTCTTGTGTCCATGAAGTATGGGCCATTCCTGAATATCAAAACTCGATCCTCCTTAGTTTCAAAGTGCAAGGTGTAGTATCCTCTTCCACAAAATTTGATTGATATTTTCCCATTGATCAATGGAGTCCAGTTCCTTTCAACCCATTTATGAACCGTCTTAGGTGAGGGCCATAATCCAATAAACTTCCCAACTAATCCACGTTCAGCAAGAGATAGCGCTGCTCTACGTGGGAGAGCAGGAGGGAGGGAGATTTCAGGGATGTCTTCCAATCTTTTAACAAACTTGGTTACTGACGGTCGATTTTTGGGAGGACCCAGTGCAGAGATGAGGGAAGCGAAGGTGTTTGCAGATTCTTCCGTTTCTTGTTGACGATCTGATAGAGGATCTCCATCCTCTGGAGGATCCATTTGGTCCAGGGCCTCAGCAGCAGGAGGCCGCTGAGGGGTAGCTGCAGACTAAGCGAATCCAATCTAGGTTTCGGCAGCGCAGCGGCAACGTGTTACGAATAAAATATATAAATAATATAAATATAAGTAACAAGGATAATTGTAATAATGATTAGTTAGTAATAATTAATAGTTAGGTTGAAGAGGCATGTCTAAATAGGACATGACTCTCCATGAAGAGACACTTGCTTGATATATAAGCAAGCCTCTTGTTCTCATTGTAAATCATTATCATCATCATTCTTATTCATATATTTAATATATAATATTTGTATCATGATGGATATCTTTATATTCCAAGTCTTTTGGAGTATTTAATTTGTAGAAGGAATTTTGTTCGCTTCATTTGGCATCAGAGCAGTCGACCCTTTGGCTGCTTCACTACTGCACAAAGCTCGTTCTCCGGTCATCAACCCTTGGCCATCAATCGTCATCAACCTTGTTGTTGTCATACTCGAAGCGTTTCGCTACACATTGAGAGATTCTCCATTTTTCAGGCCTTTGGCCATTTTTAAAGAAGAAGAAAAAAAGACCTCTATTAAAAAGAAAAAGGAAAAAAGAAAAAAAAAACTAAGGAAAAAGGTATATAAAAAACAAACCTCGACATACTTGTGGTCATGACCATCTGCAGCCATCATCGACGACCCGATAGCACGCAGACGTTGATTCTGCCCCCTCCTGCAACCTTGTCATCAATCGAATCTGTCCTTCGCCGAAGACCACCGTTCTTAAGCCACCGCATCTGCAACTACAACAACCCCGCACAACCACTCATCTGCCATAACCATAACCTCCAATTCGTCCAACACTAGTCGTTTCCCACGTTAAGTGCCTCTGCCATCCAACTAATAAAACAAATAGTCGTTGCTTACTCTATCTTTCAACTACCAACAACGTCATTATACAACTACACCACAACTATCCCCACGTGATCGACATAATATTTTCAGCACACTTGAAATTTGTGTCTACAAATCCATACAATTGGTTTTAGTAAAAAAAATAAAATTAATATTTGCAAATTCTGTACCAGCCGCCTTCAAAAAGTCGTACACTATTTAAGAATTGAAAGGTTGAAAGGTTGCGTTGAGTTAAGGAGAATGGGCATGACTTTTCATGCATTAAGACGTGACTTTTTTTAGAAGTAAAGAAAGTTATAAAGTGAAAATAATAATTACTAAAGTTATTAAGGAGGGAATCGTAATATAAAGAAAGGTGAAGAATTAAGTAAAATAAAATTTCCTAATCACAAGTTTGGGGAATTATAAAGAAAGTTATATTAAAAAGTGAAAAATCAACATATCAAAAAATAAATAAATAAAATAAATAAATAGTATTTAAAAGAATAAAATATAAAATTTGGAAAAAAAAATATATATATATATATATATATATACGAATTCATATATAAAAAAAATTGGAAGAAAAAAAAGGAGCATAAAAGATAAGTTTTGAACTTTGAAGGTATTTAAAAAAGAAGATAAAAGTTATAAAATTGAAAGTATAATAACAAAAAAAAACATATCTATTAATATATATATACAATATCATTAAAAATATTACACTACATAAAGTGTAATAGGTTAAGGGAAGTATCAAGGTTAAAAAAAAAAAAAAAAAAATTGAGAAAAAAAGAAAGAGAATATATCATATATAAAAAATAAATAAATAAATATAAAAAAAAAAAAACAAAGCAAAAAAAATAGAATAAATAAATAAATAAATTGTTGGATAAAAAAAAGGGAGATAAAAGAAGTGAAAAAAATATGGAATCTCTAAGTAATGAACAAAAGCAATTCCAAAGAGATATAGAATAATTAATCACAATACTTGAGCAACAACACGCTGAGGAGAGAAAGAGAATGGAATCCCTATTTCAAGTTGAACGTCCATCTTCACTCCCACAAAATGATGTAATCCATTGTACTGAGAAAGTGCAGCTAAAAGATCAAGAGAATGGCAAAATAGCTAAAATTCAGCAAAATAAAAAGGCGTTAGAACACGAACATAAAAATCTTGTGGATATGCATTACAAAAAAATAATGGAAAAGGACGAAGAAATTTCTCGTCTCAAGGATCACGTCAAAAAATTACTGGCGCAAGTGAAGAAGACTAAGGTCACAAAGAAAGAACTCAAGAAGCACTTGTCAGAACAAGAGGAAACCTTGCGTTTAAATATCCTTAATAAAAATTTATTAGAACAAATCAGAGATCTAAAAGATGAAAAGCTTAAATTTCAAAACACTGAAAATAAAGTTGATAAATCAGAAATCAAAGAACTTTTACGACTGAGAAACCATAATCAAAGTCTACTCGCTCAAATTAAGAAACTTAAGGATGATAAGAAACCATTAAAAGACAAGTTAGAACAATTCACTCAAGAAGAGTATCGAAATCTCCAGTCGCAACAGTTCAAGTTGAAAATAAGGGAACGAATACCGATCCAATGAATATGACAACTCAAGAAGACAAGTTAGTTGAAGAAACGACACACTTAGATGTTGCAGTTCAGACAATGAACATCCCCAGTGAATGTTTCATAACCAACTCAACAACATCTTCGCCAGAAGAAAATATAAAAATTGTTGCATGCCCAATAAGGGAAAGTCAAACAAAAAAAGTTCCATATCGGCATCCGAATCATGAGAATAGACAAATCAACCAAGCTATGTATCGGGACCATTCAGACCAGAAACAACAAATTGATGTT
Source organism: Pinus tabuliformis (assembly GCA_031772625.1). Taxonomy (NCBI): domain Eukaryota; kingdom Viridiplantae; phylum Streptophyta; class Pinopsida; order Pinales; family Pinaceae; genus Pinus; species Pinus tabuliformis. Next base: position 464,112,600 of record CM062805.1, read on the forward strand.
TCAGAAAATAATGACGTAAAATCAATCTCGTCTTATGCTGACAAGTCATTACAAAATTCTAGTGATTAGAATACTACACAGAAGATTAATCTAGGATGGTCTGATTCCTTCTCAGTGCGACAATTTTGTTTGTCACTTACAAGATCATATCAGCATGTATCGACGAAGATGATTGTTTCGAGACAGAAAGACATTTGAAGTCGAAAAAGAGATCAAGCCTTTTTCATTAACAAGCTTTGAGGACAAAGCTTTTTGAGGAAGAAGGCAATGTTACGAATAAAATATATAAATAATATAAATATAAGTAACGAGGATAATTGTAATAATGATTAGTTAATAATAATTAGTAGTTAGGTTGAAGAGGCATGTCTAAATAGGACATGACTCTCTATGAAGAGACGCTTGATATATAAGCAAGCCTCTCGTTCTCATTGTAAATCATTATCATCATCATTCTTATTCATATATTTAATATATAATATTTGTATCCTCATGGATATCTTTATATTCCAAGTCTTTTGGAGTAATTAATTTGTAGAAGGAACTTTGTTCGTTTCACAACGATAGTTATCATCTAACATTGTTACATTGTTACTTCCCATTCAAAAAAATTATTTCATCATTTTTCATCATTCTAGTTATTAACAGTCATTATCATCTCAACAAACTGAGGTAACTAGGCAAATTTAATTTCAAAATGACCAGATTAATCTTAGACATATTTAGCATATTTAAAATGATCAGAACAATTTGATGTTCAATAAATTTTCCATGGGTGGACATCACTAAAACCAACTTAGATCCATCTTAACCTCATATTAATCAAGTGTTGAGAGGGATCAAATCTATTGAGGTGCAAACATTTCCTCGAGTTTTGAACTCAAAAAAGAGTTTTGCACCTCGGGAGATTTGATCCATCTCGACGTTTGATAGATCTAGAGTTAAGATGGACCTATGCTAGTATATAAACATTGAAGATATGGATTTTTATTGTTTATATTTTTCTTATATATGTGAAGGGTTGGGTTTCACAATGCAAAGTAGGAAGTTTAAAAAAAAATGAGAATGGTTCGAATTAGTGTTGTGATTTATGGTAAAAAGGAAATAATTGGCATGAATCTCTACCTTCTTATTTTTAAGTTCTCTTGAATGGAAAAATGTGTTTTTATTGATATAGTAAAATATATTATCAAATGTCTATATATCATCAAAATATATATCCACCATATCCATAAGTTCTTTTAAGTTCTTTATATGATATTTTTAAGTCTAATTCATCATCACAAAAAGACATTGAAAGTTGTTTTTATTCAATTACATGAATAATCTTTTCAAAAAAACAAAAAATGACATTAGAAAAATGTATATTTGTTGTTCATCAAATGTAACAATGCATGGTTGATTGTACATGTAAATAAAATAAAACCAAGGTCATGGGACATGTATTCCAAGCCGAATGGTGGGAAAACATTATAGCAAACATCACTTGTGGTTTATTAATGGTTATGGAAATTGGCAAAGACAAAGAGGCAATAATTGACATTTAATTATGAGAAATAAAGGAAAATAAGAGAAAAGGAAGATGAAGAGACACAAATATGCGTGCAAGAGAAATTAGATAGAAATGAGGAAAATGAAAGAAAAATGAGACATCAATGACAAAAAAATGCATTAGAAAAACAGTTCACAACTTTTGGTAAGTTTTGGCTTTGGATCAATTTCAGAGAGAGAGATCTCCAAGAGAAGAGAGCAAGTAAGCAAAGGAAAACAAACGGCAAGAAAAGGGAAAGCAGAGGAAAGCAAGGGAGCACAAGGAGAAAGTTGGATCAACAACTACAACAGGATTACATTGCAGGTAATAGGTTGCATGTCTGGATTCCTTGTTGAGATTTGGATGCATGGTACATGCATGTGGTTCCTTGGTTATTTGTTGTCATTGGCATGGAGATTTGTCTGGATTGATAGTGGTTTCAACCTTGCCTTTCCATTTCTTGGTTAGCCATGATGTAGTGGGTTCCACATTTGGATTTCTGATTGGTTTTAAAGTTTCCTATGGATTTGGGTTGGGATAGAATCTATGGATCCCTGGAACAACTTGGTTTCCCTAGAGGTTGTGGGTTGAGATGGGAGATCTTTAGAGCCCTATAACAACATGGATTTCCTGGAGGCTGTGGGTTGAGATAGAATCCTTATAGCCATGGACGGCTTGGGAAGAGACCAATTTGGTTCGTATTAGTGATTTCTGGACTGATTAGGTGAAGTCATTGTGGTTGAGGGTTGAGGTGGTTTGGCCTCTGGAATCCCTGGTTGGTTCTTTTCTGGTTTAACCCATATGATCCCACATTCATGCTTGGAATATGGCATGGGGGTGATTGGTTGAAAGAGAGATTTTGGTTTAGCCAATCTATGGTCAGACGGTACGTGGAAATCCCTGACTTGGTTGGGATTTGCATAAGTTAATATGAGATATTTTCTTATTGTGATTAATGAGCACATGTATTGGTTATTACATTCATCTTATGGTTGATTTGTCATGGTTTCTATTCTGGTTATATGCTTGGTTAAATGATGTGCTCTTACTATGGATTACGTTCATGATTTGATGAGTTATTGAATGATTGATGAATGCATTGTGAAACTTCCTAATCCTCAAGGAACCCTTACTGCAGCAAAGAACCATATACATGGGACACAATTATTTTTGGACAAAATAGTCCCCGGAAAAACCCAATGCGGGAAAACCGGTGCGACAACTCTGAGGCCTTTCTATTATTAAGCAATAATTATGAATAAAAATGTCGGTTGCCCTCCTGTCAAACCAGTGATAGAGAAAATACAATGTCGGAAAATCTGAGTGAGTTTTACCTCACTTCACCCAGCAGATTCTTACTGATTCGGCATCAAGACTGGCTAACCTTGGCTACCTCTGCGTTGGCCCTACGTCAGCCTTTCAGGCTCTGCGTTAACCCTATGTTGTCTCTTTTGCCCAGTGTGTCAAATTTCCTGGTTGTCCCGACAATTCTGACTTTCTGCATGGAGGGCAGCTTCAGCTTCTGTGCTGGCCCTTCTAGGTCTGTGTCTAGCCTGCATGGGCCCAACGTCAGTCTTCTTGGCTGCTGCGTTGCCTCCACAAGCTTCTCTCCACCTCTCTATCAGTACTCTCGAACTATCCCTGTCCCTCTACTGCAACTGATCACTCAGTTCGAATTCTCAACTTCCTAGCCCCAGAAATCGAACTCCAGATCAATTCGTTCTCCCTGTGTGTGTTTCTAAATGAACCCCAAGCCTCCTTCTTATACTTTTCTCGTTGAGACTTCAACGATCGAGATTAAGTCTCTAATCAATGGTTAATATTAAAACATGACTTGATCCGCCTTCTAGATCATTCTCACCCATATTCTGATTAACACCCAATAATATTTTAATTTTCCTAAGTTTAAACTTAGGAACCCCATTAAGAATATCAATTATTTTAATAAAATACAATCTGGGTAGAATTTCACCAAATGGTTTCTGGGTTCTTTAGAACTCATGTGCCTTAGCCTCTCCACCAATTTTCATGGCTAGAGCACATCCGATGCTACCTAACACTCCCTTTTAGCGAGGAAAGTTCTCTAACAACAATGTCCAACTGCATGTTGCTTTGTTTCTGAAGCATCTCCTTTCTCGCACCGTTGTTGCCACCAATACTATGCTGCTGCTGCTACTGTACTGCTACCCATGACATTGCCACTGCCATTGTTGCATCTGTACTGTAGCTCTCTCTATATCTGCTGCTAACACTGCCACTGCTAGCTCTGCAAGGCATCATTTTCCAATTGCTGCTGCTCAACAACGAAAAAGCATCCAAAATTTATGAACTAACTATGTTCAGCATAATACCATGAATGTTATAATTTGACTGCTACTAGTCTCTGACCCTCTGAATCTTTTGCGCTGCTGCTGACTTCTACACTGTGCCATCTGTACTGCTGCCAACTTTGTTCCGTGCTGATCAACTCCTGGTCTCGGGCTACTGCATCTATCTCTCCAAACAATCCACTACATCATTTGACGCTAAGTCCATCTTGCTACTGCTAAATCTCGGGCTCCCATAGCAAGGAATTGATCCAAGAGGTGGACTCCTCAAGGATCCTGCCCACATGTAGTCCTCCCGACTACAACTCAATATCGCCCCATTTCCCTCTTGGAGATGCGTGGGCACTCATGGCAAACTCCTCTTTGTTAATCTTTGTTGGAGTAGCCTTAGGATCATGTTTCTCATCCTTATCCTTTTGCTTCAAAGGACACTGGGATGCAAAGTGGCCCATCTCGCCACATCTGAAACATTTCACCTTCAAAATGTCCTTCTTTCGCTTCTGCTTCTACTGTCCCTTTGATGTTAGAGCTACGTTCTCCTCCTCCTCCTTGGTCTTCATGCCACTCCCACTGCTGCCATTGAGGTTGACCTTGACTAGGTCCCTCCTTAATTCCTCCTGTTGAAGGGTTGCCCACATCTCCTCCCATGAAGGTAGTCTTTCCCTACCCAATATACTTTGGACGAAGACTTGCCATTCATCTGAGACTCCATTTAGGGCTGTCCTTACCATCGCGGTAGACTGAGGAGTAGACCCCACTGTAGCAAGTTAGTCTCTGGTGTCCTGAAGACGTTGAAGATAGGAGTTAACTCCTTCTCCCTTTTGCATCAATGTCCGCTGCAACTTCTGTTCTAGGTACATCTTTCGTTGTTCGGAAGAACCTTCATATAGTGAAGACAAGGCTTCCCACATCTCTTGGGCTATATCTTTTCCCTGCAATCTCTTGGGTTGTATCTTTTCCCTGCAAGTGTGAGACCACATGATCTCGAACTCCATCGAGTATGAACCTCTTCGCCTTCCCCTACTTGGCCTTGTACTTCTTCCTTTGATCATTGTCAGCGGGAACAACCACAACACTCTTGACGTAGGCTTCGAGATCGTACTCCTCCATAACAGCTAAGATCTTGGTCTTCCATATGACATAGTTGGAAGCCCCTTCCAACTTGTCTTAGTCTTTGAGCCCATGTGATGCCATCTCACCCAAATTGTCGAACTGACTCCTTTAGTCAATGCTTAGCATTGATCTGTTGTCCGACAAGTGAAGAATTCAAACTTTTGGCGAGAAAAGTCCTCTGAGGAGAAAATTCCCCTTCTATGTGTATTCACTCTTTTCCGACGAATTTCTGCCTCGGCAGAAACTGCGCCCTTCAAACATTGTGCTGAGGCTCTACTTCACTCCCTCTACCTCTGCAAACTCACGAACTGGAAATCGTACCTCTTTGTTGACTCTCTCAGAGAGAGATTTCCTCGGAATCTCTGCTTCCTGGCAAGGACTGCGTAATCCCTTAAAGGGGATTCGAATTGCTGCTAAGTGCAAATTTTGGCCTCTCTGCTCAGCGTTGGATCTGCTCTTCTTGTTTCAAAATCAATGCTCTGATACCATGTGAAAATTCCTAATCCTCTAAGAACCCCTACTGCAACAAATCTGAATCTACTTCAGCTACTTGATTTTAATATACATTATTAAGTTATTCTTTGAATATAGAAAGAAATTACTTTTGAAGCCTACACTTCTTTAATATTTTAATACATGAAACAGAAAACTAAGCATAGAACAAGATACATAGGACAAAGTTATTTTTGGACAAAATAGTCCGCGGAAAAACCCAATGTGGGAAAACCGATGCAGCAGCTCTGAGGGTTTTCTATTATTAAGCAGTAATTTTGAATACAAATGTTGGTTGCCCTCCTGGAAAATCAGTGACAGAGAAAATGTAATGGCAGAAAATCTGAGTGAGTTTTACTTCACTTCACCCGGCAGATTCTGGCTGATCTGACAGCAAGATTGGCTAACCCCGGCTACCTCTGCGTTGGCCTTGCGTCAGCCTTTCAAGCTCTGTGTCGGCCCTACACTATCCCTTCTACCCACCGCGTCATCTTTCCCAGTTGTTCTGACAGTTCCAACTTTATGTGTGGAGGGCAGCTTCAACTTCTGCGTTGGCCCTTCTGGCTCTGTGTTAAGCTTGCGTGGGCCAGATTGGCCCAACGTCAGTCCTCCTGGCTGTTGCACTACCTCCACAAGCTTCTCTCTGCCTCTCTATCAGTACTCCCGAACTATCCCTGCCCCTCTGCTGCCACTAATCACTTAGTTCGAATTCTCAGCCTCCTACCCCCATAAATCGAACTCTAGATCAATTCGCTCTCCCTATGTGTGTTTCTAAATGAACCCAAGTCTCTTTCTTATACTTTTCTCATTGAGACTTCAACGGTCGAGATTAAGTCTCTAATCAACAGCTAATATTAAAACGTGACTTGATCCGCCTTCTAGATCAATCTCACCCATATTTTGATTATTACCCATTAATATTTTAATTTTCCTAAGTTTAGACTTAGGAACCCCATTAAAAATATTAATTATTTTAATAAAATACAATCCGGATGGAATTTCACCAAACGATTTCTGGGTTCTTTAGAACTCATGTGCCTTAGCCTCTCCACCAATTTTCAAGGCTAGAGCACATCCAATGCTACCAAAAACTAACATGCATGGGCTAACAAGTTTTGTTGCAGCTAGCTTGAGAGGGCATTGGGCCTTATTGATGATTCTCTGATGAAGTTTAAAAGTTTATGATCAAATATGCATTCATGACTTATAGCTTCTATGTTTACTACATGTTTGACAAAATTTTTATCATGAGACTGGCATGTTTTGAGTGAGTTCTAGCCTTAGCATTCATTGTTTAGAATTGTTAGCATCTTAGACCTGATTCTGGAGAGTTCTAGGAATTTATGGGCAGTGACATGTAAGTCATCCCTGAAAAAGTGGCACGGATCTCATGACCACATGCACAAAACAAAGAAATTTCAGTCATAACCGCATGCAAGAAGGCTTATGTGTGTGGTTGGAGCCTCATAACCACATGCACAATGTATCAAGGGTGTGGTTGGGGTGTCAAGCTTGTGAAAATGAGTTTCAGCTTAGGGATTGATCACCAGGGGTGGTTATCAGGCTTCTGAGTGATCTAGTGTCCCCGAGAGGTGGTAGCATGTGTTCTAGTTTGCAGGTCCCACTTCCATAACTAGAACCTGGAGATCAGGGCATGTCATAGTAGCACTCATGTCATGTTTATTTTGGAGGGCTTGTAAAATTGGGTAATTGTGGGAGGAGGTGGTTACATCAAAATATCCATTAAACTCCATCATTATACAAAAATTGAGATAGAAATTGTAATGGCTAAAGTTAGGTCCATGATTCATAATTATATTATGTAGTATGTCCATTATGGATTGCTAAAATAAACCATATTCCTCATTCTAACCTAATCATAACTTTTGTGATCCCATCTACAACTTTGTTCAAGTCCTTGTAAATATGAGATAGAGATGTATATGAGAAAGATGTAAGTAGATTGAGAACTTCACCATACAATGGTTATTATGTAAAATTCCTGAGTGTAATTTCTTTACATGTCCATTGAATAACTATCTTTAAGTCTCCAAATAATTATGGTTAGGTTACATCAAATTCTTGTGTTGGTTTTAGAATTAGTGTTAAAGCTATCAATTCACAAAATTTGTTAGTTTCTTGACCAATTCAAACTTTAAAGAAAGTATTGTGATATGAAGATAAGTATAGAATGCCCCTTGAACCTACATCAAAAGGATTTCCCCTATGGTGCACAATCAAAGACATTGCCATGGAATATCCTTTTTTATTGTCACTTCACCTTGCATATGAGAGAAATATTTTTCCTATACTTATGAATAGACATTTAAAATATTTAAGGATTGGACAACACATTTGATAGAAAGTGTAAGAGGAAGAGCTCTAATCTTGGAAGTATCCTTTCTATCACATGGGGCTCTAAAGTCCTCTTCAAGACTTCCTCCTTCCAAAGATATTCTCAACCCTTATTAACCTTTCAACCTCATTCCATACCTCCTTGAAGTATGGACATTCCAGCATGACATGAATTATTTCACCATCTTTGTGACATTGACGACACCATCCTGGCCTTATAAGATTCTTTCTTTGAATAATATCATGTGACCTTGTTATGTGATCTCAACTACATCAAGATCTTGTTTTTGGTTAGGCATTTTAATTTCCATATAATTTTCTATCACCATCTATGATGGTCTTCTCTTTCATTTTTTGCCACTGATTTGTAGACTATTTTGGGAACATATGCTCCAGCTAGATTCAATGACCAAATTACTCGATCCTCTTCTTCTTTAAGCCTAACATTGCTGCTTATCGAGAGATATATGTATATTTTCCATTATTTTACATACTCTACCCCTAAGCCAATGTCTTCCTGAGATAGTCACTATTGATGCCAAGTAGTGGACCTCGCCCAATTTGCAACCCATATAAGATTAAAGTAACCTTTATTCATTAATTCTTGAATCATCTGAAAGAGAAGCTTGTGAACTCCTTTGTTGCCTACCCAAGGGTCGAGATCAATTTACACTATCCCCTTTTCCAATTTGCCTAATCAACCAATTACTAACAAGATGGAAAGCATATATACTAGCTTTCTAGATTATTGAAGTATTATATTGTCGTTTGATGGGATTTCTAATCCAGTTCTTTGATTAGGGGCTATATAATTAGCTCTTGCTACCTGAACCTGCAAAAATGGTTTCCAAAACACCTTTTAGGACCTAGGCAATCAAATATCCAATATATTGGAACCCCTTCCAAAACATCTTCTACCAAAACCAACCAACCTCCTTTGGGTGACCATTTATTTGCACCAGGGGTTTGTTTTCTTCCCACTTTAGCTATCAAACACCACTAATTACATTTTTTTTTGTATTGATTTGGCTTAATAAAGAATCTGGAATACTTCAAGCCCTATTATATATCATACATTTTACAAGGAAATAGTTGAGTATTAAAGTTTTTTTCCCTACTTAGATAAGCCTCGTGAGGTAAACATACATTTTTTTCATATCAATGCCCAATATAATTGTTTTACAAAATAATTTCATGATACCCTTGAATCTATCAATGACCCTTATGGTGCCTTCAAAAAAGATCAATATATCATCTACAGAAAATAGACATGTTATATTACATGATACTCCAATAGGTACTCCTTTTATACTATCTTTTCCTTCTACTTCTTTATGTAGCATGCTTAAGCCTTTGATTATTAAAAGAAAGAAAAGGGGGGGGGTAGGGGGACATCCCTGTCTAAGGCCCCTCCTTGATCTAAAGAAAGGGGTTGATGCTCCATTTATTTATATATCAAAAGATATTGAGGAAATGCAACCCATGATACAAACAACAAATTGATGACAAAAGGTTGAATGCATTAGAATTAGCCTAATGTAAAGTCAATTTACCATGTCAAAAGCTAAGGATAGTTCCACTTTCGTCACCATCAATCTTTGGTTTCTAACCTCTATTGAATGTATGCATTCTTAGGCAACCCCAATTACTTCATGAATTTACCTTCCCTCCAAGAACCCAAATTGTTCTCCAAAGATTTAATTTGAGAGAACACTTGTTAGTCTCCTAGCAAATACCTTTGAGAGAATCTTGTTTATGCAATTGCATAATGAGATGGGTCTAAACTTCTTAAAGTTCGTAAGATTATCTTCTTTCAGAATCGATGTCAAGAACAAGCAAGCCCCATTTGGATACCATATATTTGAAGGAACTTTTACTCCAATTACCTAGTTCAAATGGGAGCATATCATACATCATTGGAAAGATTATTGCAAGACCTTTCCAACGGTATATGGCATCCACTCTAATTCCATAGGAATAAGGAGATATTAAATATTTTGTTAAGATGACCCAAGCAAAATACAAACAAGCCAACCCAAATTGTTTTATAAGTCATCCCCAGAAGTGGACATACACAAACTATAAATGAAGGACTTATGAGTTTACTTTAACATCAATTCATCAAAGAACAAATTTTAGGTTGCAAGAGGACATGAGGAATATCTTTTTGGGTGATTCTTGGGGTCTAAAGGAGAAGCAAAAATGTGATTTATGGAGTGAACGTGTCATCTTGGTATTTTCGCTATATATTTTTGTTTGTGATATTTCAGACCGTGAATCTTGGAGTATATAGATAGAAGATATTCATGTACCTATGGTTCAAATTTCAGACCTTGATTCACTATAATTTCGAAGATATGGCCGAAGGAAGTTAGGCTTCTTGAATGTTCTTGAAATCTTCCTCAAATAGGTCAATTGGAAATTTTTGCTATAACTTTTGTTCTAGGATTTCCATATTGTGAAACTTGGGGGATACAAATAGAATATCTTCTTGTACATGTGGTTCAAATTGCAGATGTTGATTCACTATAGTTTCATAGATATGATTGAAGGAAGTTAGGCTTCCTTAATGCTCCTGAAATATTCTTCAAATAGGTTATCTGGGCATTTTCATTATAACTTTTATTCTGGGATTTTTTAGACCATGAAACTTGACGATAAAGAGAGAAGATCATTGTGTAGATATAATTCAAATTAAAGACCTTAGTTTACTATAGTTTCAAAGATATGATTTGAGGAAGTTAATGTTCCTAAATGTTCATGAAATGTGCTTTAAACATGTTAGGTTTTGCTATAACTTACCCATGGATTGTTACTTTACTCATCCACCAAGGCCAGGGTTGTCAAGCTTTATGCCAATCCTTGGATCTTGTTGCTTCTCACAAAAACCCTAAACAAACCTTCTCTTATACCAATATGATCTATACATTACCGTGGATGTTCCATTAGGATAGCTTGTGACAAAAATCCTTACAATATTATGAAATGTCTTATTGTTTTGTGTTTTACTTAGATTCCATATTTACTATTACTATCATAATGCATGAAATAGTTATTGGAGGAGCTAGTCAACTAGTTGTTAGCACAGTCGAGTCTGGAATCCACATTGTAAAGTTGGTTGACTCTTTAATTGAGTTGATAGTTTAAGTGATCCGTAAACTGTCGTGGATATTCCACTGGAAAATTCATCTCAACATATCTAATATTATATTTGAAATACAAAATTCTACACTATTACAATTTTATTAAATTTATGGATCTATAAATTTATTGCTAATAGTGCATGCATGCGAATAAAAATTATGCATAAAATAGATAACAGAAAAATAAAAGCTCACACACACATTAGACACAAGATTTTCTCTAGGAAACCCTTTCGAGAGAAAAACCCAGCTAGAAGGTGAGATCATCCACTCTTTTTCTCTGTCTAGAAATATGGCAGCGAGTACAAAGAAGTATGGCATGTGGCCCATGGCTGCTACAGTGCACAAATCCTATCTGTATGTTCTACCTCTTATCCCTCTTAGTTTTTTTTGCTCAACTATGGAACAAGTGCACTCAAATGAATGGAATCCATTTTCCACCTAGTGGTATGGTTATAACACAGCCTAATACCCCACTAGTGGTTAGGTTTGACTACCTCACTCTTAACCAGAGTTACAATATAGACTCTTCTAGAGTCTTTTACATCATAATCACGTGGCTAGCCCTTTTTCCATGAATAATGGGGTTGATGTGACATCCTCTCGAACCATGGTGGTGAAAAGAGGAAAGTCAACTCTGAGTGGCATAACTTTCGCATACAAACTATGATTGTTGTGTTTATTGTATCGTTGGAAAGATCTCTATGTGTAGAACAACATAAAAAGGTTTCGCGCTAAAGCGACAAAGTTTTACCCCCAAAAAAATGTTGTTTAATGCCTCAAAACTTTCCCAGAAGGTTTCAAACCCTGCATTACCAAATAGATTGAGTCAGTTCTCACAGTTAAACAATTGTAATTGTCTCGATTGAATATATATGTGTGTGTGTGTGCGTGTGTGTACTAGTTTTTATTGGCTTCTCAAGAGAATATAATATAAAATACTACTTTGATAGTTCTCTACTACTTTGTGTCTCTTCTTCTATTCTTATGTTGCATATATTCATGTGAGTTCTTGTTGTCCTTTCTACTATTAACCAATGTGCATTATCCACTACTCTGCAACATGCGTTCCATTGCCAATAGTATTGGACTCGAGCGCTTACAACATGCAAATATAAATGTTAACTCTAGAAGAGATACAACAGTGGTGGCATATGAAGATTAACATTTATCTAAAGAACTAAGTAAGGTGAAATTGACTATTAAGCATGGATGCCAGGGCACATTTTTTCACAGAAGCACACGAACAATATTTCGAAGTAGTCCCTACTGAGATTAAGAAACTCCTTGACCATACCACTAATGTGACAGAAGGAAGATTAGAGCCAACTAATACTGAAACTCATAAACGATGGTCAAACTAACTTGCATGAGTGGGTTGAAAAGATCTTGGATGAATTTTGTGAAGAAGCAATAGAAGAGCAAACTTCTATTGAGCGAGTTAAAGCAAGGTTTTTCAACGATTTTCACGACAACTTTTTTTTACACTATATCGATCTTGCTTCACAAGTTTCTCCTTGATAAAGGAGTCGACCATATAGTAGATTACCAACCACCTCTTCAAGAACCATTAAACTCTGACTACCGACAGAAACATATTGGTTGGGAGTAGTTTCTTGATTCTCGTTGTAAAAGTACATAAGAAGCATGGGAATATTTCTTGAGTAAATAAAAATGGATGTTGATTTTGCGTTTGCTCACTGAGACTAAGTAACCTCATCATGGGAGGGTAGTGATTCATGAAGAATAAATTAGAAAAATAAAAAGAAGAAAAGAAGTATTATAAATTAAAGCGGGAGGAATGCAATTAATTGCTAAGAAATGACAATAGGAATATAGTAGATGGAAAACCTTAGATGGACTTTGATCATATAAACATTCGAGTGAGATTAAAAAACTAGCATGGTACAATAGACAGAAAAGGCGAGAAGGAATCATAGAAGAATACCAAAGGAAGAAAGTTCAAACTCGGGAGTGTGAGAGCGAACATGCACGAGACTCCTTTGGTGCTCAGTGTCATGAGCTGAGAGGCATAACACTGTTCGTTCCTGGTCTACAAATAAGTCCTAGAAGGCAAGTAGATGAGATGGAAGTCGATGACTCTGGTCTTGCAATAGCACGGGTGCTAGTTGTATCAATATCAAGTCCCTCCATTAGAGAATTCCTCTGACAACGATCACATATTTATTAAAAAACACCCACTGTTTGGCACAACAAAGACAAACAAATCAATTTAAATAATGGAATATAAATTAATATTACTACTGTAAACCAAACATGGAGTAATAATCAAGAAAACCAAGACACACTTCTCCAGATTAAAGAACTCAGGAACGTGCCCCCCTACTGCAATTATTATATGTCAAAGAAAACAAAGACACAAGTCCAGATGGTGAAGAGTCACGACTAAGAATAAGTTGGTTCATCAAATATATAGATAAATGGTTTCAAACAGATGAGTCATATTTTGTAGAAATTAAAGTCGACAACCAAGAAAATAGTTCAAGCTCAATGCATTAGCCAGAAGTCGAAGTTGATAAGATCGACCAGTCGATCAACCAGAAATCAACAACAAAGACCACACCGTCGCTAGTAAAAATGGGGCTATATCATATTCTTATTTATGAAGGAGATGAAGACCCAAAGAAGCATTGGTTTGTTTGTGAGAAATTTTGGGCAACGAATGATATTGCAGACGAAGATAAACAAATGACCCAATTTGCAATTGCTCTTCGAATGTGTGCGCTTACTTGGTTTATGAATATCACATAAAACCAACTAAAAAGAAAAAATGATATTAAAATGGATTTATTTTCCTTCTTCAAAACACAAGATGTTAAACATCTTGCGACTCAAAAAATTAAAGAGATTAAACAACAACCACACAAAACGGTAAGGGAATATGATAAATGGTTCGAAGATTTCTTAAACCGGATTTCATATGTTATTAACAAAGCATTATTAGTTCAATGGCATGTTGTTGGCCTATTACAAAAAAATTGAGGACCATTGAGGATGCACAAGGTGCAAACATTCGAAGAAGCCCTTAAATTGGCTCAAAGCATTAAAACAGATGATGAAGGAAAACTGAAAAATTCAACAATTGGAAGAAAAGATTGAACACTTATAAAGTTCATTGTTGGCATTATCTCTCTCCAAGAACAATCTTTGGTGTGTAAATTATAGAGCTAAAGAGCATACTAAGGATAACTGCAAATATGTTTACTATTTTGACCAAGATGTTTGACAAGTCGTGTCAGATGTATATTATAATATATGCCAAATTGCATCGAATCACAACACTAAGGAGTGTCAGTATAATTTGCATATTCTAAGCCAAAGTGGTGTGCCATATGTGAAGATAATAGCCACTCGACTCAAGAATGTCAGTTGAATGTGAAGAATAAGTCCAATTATCATGTTGTTTACCATACTCAGACTTTGAAACGATATAATGAACCACATATCTAGGGAGGAAGAGGAAATGGGGATACGATGGTCGATGATGAGGATATATAATGGTTGAGGACATGGTCGTGGTTGAGGTCGAGGAAGATTCTATTGTTTTACAAGTTGGAAGGAGGGCCACACAACACCTAGTTATCCACTCAAATACAAGACATAATTACACTTTTGTAATATGTGTGATCTAGTTGATCACTCATTGAAGGATTTCCCTAAAATCCTTGAAAAAGTATTAAATAAAAAAATCTATAAATTTGTTACGCACTGTGCCAAAGCAAGAGATTATGCATCTGAAAAATCTTCATGTTGTTACAAGGTCTAGTGCAAGTCAAGAAAATACTTCGCAGAATCACTGAATTCTTTGACCGACTGAAGCAACTGCTAATTACCCAGATATGCATGCTCGAAATGAGACTATGGAAAAAACAACAGAATTTTTCATAAATGAATTTAACACATAGAAACTGATAAAGGATATTTTACTCAAGGAATTTTTGGAATCATTAAGAGAAGGACAATCAGTTGGTTGTCTTGTTGAACTTTTTAATCTATTAAGGGACTGTAATGAAGAAAGAAATTAATACAAGAATTTGTGGCAGCTTTTAGAAGAAAAACATTTAGATGATCATGACCCCCAAGTCGACTTAGAAATAAATGGATATATGGTCAAACAAGTTGTGGTTGACTTCGGATCGCAAGTAAATATACTCAGAGAAACATGGATTAATTTGGGGAAATCAACCCTTTACAAGATAACTAATTATCCCAAATTAGTTGACCAAAGGTTCATCAAACCTATCAAAACAATTCAACAAATTAAAACATCGATTATGGGAATTCTGACTTTTGTCGATTTTGAGGTTATTGACTTAGTCAATGGTATCCCTGCTTACCCAGTGTTAGTCGGGAGACCATGGGACTAAAAAATCAAAGCTATTATATCTATAGAGAAAGACATAGTTAAACTAAAATGTAATAATAAGAAAATATTGTTTCCTCTTGATGCGTGAGAAGGGAAGCCATGGGTCGAGCCATGGGAAGAAGATTTAGAAACAAGGAGATTATATCAAGTCCTGCATGAAGACAAAGACAACCTGGAGCCTAATGCATTAAGAGAAATCTTAATTGGCTCCCCACTCTCCATTCGACAAATCTCTAACACCGAGCTCTATGAATGCCAACTTGAGAATTATGAGTCTACAACCAAGGAATGTTGGATAATTGAAGCCATACCAAGTGTTTTTTGTTTGTTTATGATAATTCGATGCAAATGACCTCCAACGTGGCTCTATTTATAGTGGTGAATGTGAAGGGTCATGACCCTTGAAAAGCCACATTTTGACCTTGAAGTTGACATGATCTTTAAGAAGTCGACTTGACCAAAATAAAAATCATTTTTGTCTCCAATAATATGCCAATGAAAGTACCGACCGAAGCTACATTTTTCAACACTCCCTCTTAGCTAGGGAGGTACTCTTCATTCTCTCTCTCATGATCCATCTCCCTGACCAAGTCATAGGTCTCATCAAATATCAAAAGGGAGAGATCAAACTCATCATAAGGAAAGGTATACAATCCAATCTCTCTCACAGAGATGACTCATCCTTCATCAACCAAGGAAGGGATCATACCATCAATCTCCTCTCATGGAGAGATGAAAACAATACACCATCAATCTCCTCTCATGGAGAGATGAAAACAGTACACCATCAATCTCCTCTCATGGAGAAAACAACGCACAATCAATCTTCTCTCATGGAGAGATGAAAATAGTACACCGCCAATCTCCTCTCATGGAGAGATGAAAACAATACACCATCAATCTCCTCTCAAGGAGAGATGAAATTTGTACACCATCAATCTCCTCTCAAGGAGAGATGAAAACAATACACCATCAATCTCCTCTCATGGATAGATGAAAACAATACACCATCAATGTCCTCTCATGGAGAGATGAAAATAGTACACCTTCAATCTACTTTCATGGAGAGATAAAAACAATACACCATCAATCTCCTCTCTTGGAGAGATGAAAATAGCACACCATCAATCTCCTTTCAGGAGAGATTAAAATAGTACACCATTAATTTCCTCTCAGGAGAGGTGAAATTTGTACACCATCAATCTCCTCTAAGGGAAAGATGAAAACAATATACCATCAATCTTCTCTCAGGAGAGATGAAAATTTATACCTCATGACTGCAAGCATCATAACCAAATTCCCTGACCACACAGGTCTTACAGTAACTCGATGATGCTATCAAACCAATGCTCCCTTTCAAGGGGATCCACAACCATTCCAAACTTCTGACATAATAATCAACCAACTCAAAAGTAGAAAAGTAGCCATGGTGGATTTCAACACTTGTTTCAACATCCAACTTTAACCAGAGCTTTGTATAGAAGCAAGTATTACCAACAATGCTCTTTCTTAGCTTAACGAGCCAAATCAACACATTAGCAACAAAGTCTTGCGACTTCTTAAGCAAGTATCCAGGGACTCATACTTCATCATGCCTAATTTTCAACAAGTATTTTATCAGGATCATGCAATACATTCGATCAACTCCCTCTTACACTAAAGAGGTTCTTAGTCTTTGTTAGAAACATATCATCAACACATGATAAAGGAGTTCACGAACTCATCTTTAGTAGATCAACATCTTCCTTCAAGACTTCAAACCATATTCATATTGAGCTTCACGGGTCAAAACATGCTTCAATCCGACTAATCTTGTTTGCTCCCTCTAAATCCAGAGCTTATTTAATCACGAGTCATCTTGTCACTTCGTTCTTCCATCCATTTTCAATGGTTGTCACACCTTGGCAATATTTAATATGTACTTGCTATTAGGGTCCTATAATTTATAGGATCTCAAGGTATTTGAGTATTATATCTAAGGAATCTTATATTGTAAATACTTGTCAATCTGCGAATGATTTCCTAATAAAAGAAAAAAATAGAATAAAAATTGAAAAGAGGCTATAAATAAGGAAAAAGAGAAAAAACAAAAATAATGAAAAATAGAACCCCATCAAAAGAAAAATGAAAAAAAAAAAGGAATAATAATGAAAATGTTGCAAGTCTAAATGCCACTGCTGATAAATAGTTTTCTTCATCACTGAAAAATAAAAATGTGTGCAACTTGTTCAAAATGCCACAATGACTAGCTATTTGTTTAATCATACAGTGTAATCATGGTTAAACATGTTTAAATTTCCGTAAATTAAGTTAGAGAATAAAGATTTGCAAAACAATCTAATCTTGGTAAATTAGTAGTTAGGTAGAAAATGACATTGATTCAACTTTTTAATCTGAATCAATAAGAGAAAAAAGAGATATAATTTAGATAGTTTTTCATTATGTATAAAAGAAAATAATGTGGGTTTGCTAGTCTATGTGCACCCTTAGAAAAATAAAATGTTAGTTTAGTTATAGTTCGGTAAATTAGATGGTTTTTTAATATAGGTCTATGTTATTTTTATCCTAAGTCTAAGGACATGGTAAAAAGGCAAAATATGCACTACGAGATAAAATGCTTTTTTCATGTTTTAGTTATAAACCTTATCCTAAGTCCAAAAGGCAAAATGCAAAAGCGCATATGCACAATATTTTTTTTTATCGTATATGGTTAAAGTACATCTCAGTCAGCAGCGTCGGGATCCGCTCTCGCTCATGATCTGCGACCCGTATCATTCTTCGGCCCCCCCTCCATCTCGGCTTTACTGTCTGGAGGGGTGTGTGTGTCCGAAAAGGTTGTTTCCCCGCCGGGCCCCATCCTCTACGTGGCAACTTCTCCTAGTTTCGCACCCCCCGTCTGAAACCACTTACCATTCTCTACCCCCTCCGAAACCACCGACCCCTCGCCCGCTTTACCGCGTCCCCACCACAATATCTCTGCCTCTCACCTCCCACCACGTTGCCTAGTCGTTAACCAACTAAATGCACTCCCAGCAAAGAAATAACCGTTCAACATTAATTTCATATTTCCCAGGTAACCGTTCGAAAATTAACGGTCCCACGCCATTTCCAACGGGACTTTCACAACATTGTTTAAAAGCCTTTGAAACCGATGATTTCCTCCCTTTTCACAGCTTATACTCTGTAAATTGATAGCTTTAATACAACACTCGCTTTTAGAACATTTCCTCGACTAGACCAAGAACAGAAAGAGACATTTTTCTGTCTCCTTCCCCTGACAGTTCGTTGCCCCAACTGTTTCCTCGGTAAGCGTTCTGTCAATTTCTCTTACTATTACTTTCACTGATAGTCATGCCTCCCAAAAGCAAAACCTAAGAGAAGATTGTCAAAACCTATTACAAGTTGCCTCTGTAGATTTAGATCACATCCCTTTAGCTGACAAGGATTATCGGATTAGTGAAACCCAATGTGACTGTGACCTTTTAGAGTTATATTGTTGGTTGGAAGACAAGCATGCAGATAAAATTGATGAAATTGGGCTTTGGGAGTCCAACCTTCCCCATTACATTTTCCCTCTGACCTTCCAAGCCCCTGAATTCACCAGAAAGTGTTAGGCCTGCTATGTCCCTGCCCAAAGAGCTATCATGGCCCCATCCGGTGACATCCTTTTTACCATTATTGCCCAATCTATCAATCAAATCATGCTAGCTCCCTCTATGGAAAATAGTGCTCCTTTCTCCCTAGAAGCCCTCACCCAACTTTATCAAAAGTTGGATTTCGCTACCAAAGCCAAAATTTTCGAGATCTTCTTGCCTGAGAATGCCCAATTACCTAAGAAGAATCCTCCATATCCTTCCTCCATCTTCCCTGATCAAGCCAAGCAAATTGTATCTATAATTTCCTATATTTTGGGTTATTATTATGATTAGTGGGTAGATGAGCCCATTTTAGGATTCCTCTCCATATTTTCCACAGACAGTAAACCATCCATTGTATTCAATTTCAGTCAATTCTTGGCTGACAACATTCATGAGCAATTTCTAAAATTTCCCACAGAGCAGGTGTTTAATTACACCTCTATTTTAATATATATGTTCCTTTACTATCAGGCAGATAAGTTCAATTTTGCAATGCAGAAGCTTGATGATGCAGGAAACCAACAGCCAGTGATTTTTTGGACCTCATTGGTCATGAAAGAGCAGTAGGAGTTCTCTTACAAGCAATTTATTGAGGAATTTGTTCACCCAGCCATGAACATCCTTAACAGTTCAATACAGCCCAAGATTAGTGAAGATATTAAAAGAATTCTACATCTGTCAGATCAAGCCAAGACTAGAGATTGGCATTTATACCAAAACTATATAGAAATTAGAGTTTATGGGTGCAAATTGACACCATACAAACTCCCTAAATACCTCCCCATGAGGATTTTTGCCCTAAAGTATATTAGACAGATGATATTCATTTTGTAGTGGCCAAAAGAAATCACAATTCCGAATAAAGACATAGGTCAGCCCATTTGTATGTAATACCAAGACAGTAGGTGAAGAAGCAGACAATATGCTTAAAGAAATGAAGTTCAGTATGAGTTTTACATGGCCTTATGACCCTTGTGGCATTATTTCAAAGTTCGGAGTAGAGAATAAAAGTACTCCTTACATCCATACTTCAAGCCCTGAAATAGAAAAATATGCAAATTAGTTGGAATGGATAGAAAACACCTTGCAGGAAGCTGAAGAACAACTCTTTTCTACTTCCAGTTTGTAGACTCCCACTCCTAAGGAAAAATCAAGTAGAATGCAGAGGGAGGAAGGATCTTCATCAACAACTGGAAGTGAGGCCAAAGAGTTCAAGATCAGTTACAGGAAGAGGACAAAATTGACTCCTAGGACAAAAATAGACAAAGATACAAAAGAGCAGGATGCCATCATAATCACAGATTCACCACTTACAACCAGCAAATTTGTAACATCTCCTTCTAAACCTTCATCATCACAAGGTCACAAGGAAACAAAGTTAGAATCCTAGAATGTCCAAGGAGAGAGAAAAGACAGTTTTTGATAGATACAGAGAAATTAAGCTTAGAAATGAGATTCTCAAAAACAGTACTTATAATCAGTTTTGGAAACAGACCTCCGACTCACAGAGCAGATTGCTATCAGTTTTTGACACAGAGCATGGAAAAATGCAGATGGCTTTTCTTGAGGCCCAAATTCCACATCCAAAAACAACAATAGACTACAAGAGCACTACCTTTGAGTTTAGCACCAAAGACATTCATCCCATTGATCAAATGGAGATGCACAAGCAAACTGGTGAAATGATATCTTTTACACTAACTAATACTGCTATTTCATTGCCCAAGTTGCATGTTTCATTTGCCAATGTTCAATCACAGTTAAAAATGGAGAAGGTATCCTCATTGGCAAAGGATAATAGGATTAAGTCTTTGGAAGACTTGGTGGTAAAGATAGGATATGATCCTAAAGATGTCAATGTTGCAGAGGTGATCATCAAGAAGAAGAATCTGGACATTGCAGCGTTGAGAAAGCAGCGTAAGCTGCCAACTACAGAGGACCCATTAACCAAAGACATTGAATAAAATGAGGCACAAAAGGCTGACATGATGAAGCTGATTATAGAACAAAACATACAGATTAGATAGATGGAGGTAGAGATGGAGAGGATGATAAAGGAGAAAGAAGAGAGTCAGAAGATGGCCATTGTCCCCCTGGATGCCATACCCATTTCTCAGCTTCCAGCAATAGGAACAGCCACTGCAGCCACTTCTTCCACTCATACTGCAAGTGTTGAACAGGTGACCAAGACACTGGAGAACATGTCAATCCAGTCAAAAGAGATCAAGACTTTGCAGGATCAGCTCAAAGCTTTAGAAGTACAAAAGGCCAAAGCTAAAGCTTCTCGTGTTACTGAAATGCAGAAATCACAAAGATTGTTGGAGAAGTTACAGAAGGTAGAAAGGGATACCTCAATTGGTCATACCTTGGCACAAGCCAAGAAAACCATTTGGATGAATATTCTAGATTCTATGAATGAGATTTGGCCATCTATGCAAATCATCTTTGAGCAGAAGGAACTGGTAGAAAAATCTACAAAAACCATTGTGCAGGGAAGGGAAAAGCTTGGAGAGATGCCCATAGAAGCCTCTAACATTATCAGATTCCTGAATTCTAAGTCAAAATATGAGCTTGAAGAATTAGGAATCAGTGACAAAACTGCCACTATTTTAGAAGTGAAGAAAGTTTTGACTAAGAGGAACCTTATTGATCAGTTGGAAGAAAGATGTGAAACATTAGAGCTGCAAGTAAACAGGTTTACTAACAAAATTGAAGCATTGATCTAGAAAGGGCTGCCCAACATTTATGTAATAAATGATAAATTGATCACTCAGGAAGACTATGTCTTGAAGATGAAGGAAATGGCCAAAAGCAGTATCAAGTTCAGTGGGATAAAGGGCAGTATGACAGCCAGGGCATTTTTGGAAACCATGTCAAATGATTTCTACATACAGAATGAGGTAAAACACGTTTTTACAGTGAAGCCAACTTTTGCCAAATACACAGAGGTAAATGAAATTTACCGGAGGGTGATTAAATTGACCATACCAGATGAAAAGAGATGGGAAGAACTATGTGATTTACTAGATTGAAGAGTAATTCGGATGTAGTAAGACAACGGCCAGCACATCAGCCAGCATGACAGTCAACACATCAACGCAACACAGTTTTAGGTTGACTCAGCAATCGAATCCACCAAAACATAGCCACCTTTCCTTCCAGCTGTATACGTGGCCTATTTTTCTGCCAAAGATAAATCGTATTGTTTGTAATTAGGCTAATAATACACTGTCAGTTTTGACAACATTTTTGTAATTATTTTGTATAAATACTTCATTGTTTGAAGTATTAAGGGTTGATTTCTGAATGTAATTTCCTTTGCATATTATAAATTTTCAAAGTACTGGAGCATCAATAATACAAGGACCTTTCACAAGATTCATGTGGTGTACCAAATGGTGATGTGTTTCTTTAGTTTATTTGTTTAAACATTGTTTTTCTCTCTCTGTTATTTTGAAAATCTCAATTACTTAATAGAAACTGTGATGAATAGGATTTGTTATTTAGAGCACCCTATTCTGGCTGTTAGTAATTTTCATGTTTTCTGTTGAAGTCAAATTAAGGAATTCTTAGTTGCTCCTTAAGTTCCACTGAACCTTACATTTATGCTATTTCACAATCCATTTAATAGTGATGATCCAAATAGTGCAACCTAGCTTGCCCTGTGAAACTCCTCTAAAATTTGATGCCAAATCTAGTTAATCTTTAGAATCCATAGCCCAATGGAATTATGACAGTTTAATCAACCAAACAATCAAATCAAAACAACAGTACAATCATAACTAGCCTAAAATTTACATAAAACAAAGCTAAATTTTACAGAGAGATCCCTCTTTGAAGCTGGTAGGGCTAGATCCCAGCTTCCAAAGTGGTTTTGATGTTGTCTTATGTGTTTACTCCCTCAACCTCAAAAATACAGAACGACAACACTTGCAATCCTCACTAGGAGGCCTCTTGAGAGTGTGCCAGCACCCTTTTAATCTTAACCTTCTTGCAATCAATCAACCTTGTCCACATTAGCAAGACCATAGAGACAAATTATCAAGGGAACAATCCATATCATCAAGAAGATAAATTAGCTTAGGTCATCCAAAAATTCATCATGAAATGACTCCACATCATCACCATAAAAGGGATCCACATTTACTTCATCATCATTAAAGGAATATACGTCTACAAGAAGTCGAAACACATCATCAAGGAACCCAATCTTGTCCATGTCAACAAGGAATTAACCCTGTCTCTTAGATGCAAATAGAAACCATGCTATTCAAAATAAAGATTTAAACCAAATAAGGAGATAAAAATGAAAGTGGAGCAATTAGGTGCTTATTTAACTCACTAATCCTAAACATATTGATTATAAATTTCAAGCATTATTTCATATAATTAGTGTTATACAAAATATGAAATGACATAAAATAGAAACATTATTAGTCATTGCCAAGGCGGAATTTTAGCATTATTTTAACATTTACCAATGCAACTTATAATGTTTAACTTTGAAAAATAATATTTAATTTTTAATATTATTAAAAAACTATTTTTCAAATATTTGATTGGAGCATAACTTGAAGGTTTTATTGGAGTCTTTGCACAATATAATGCCATGTCGATAAGTGCCTCACATATTTTATGCCATAATTTATGTATATGGTTGCAATATTCATGCACGATTTTTAGATATATCCTCAACACTTATGTAGGAGTAAAACTGTAAATGTGTAGATTTTTTTTGTTGACTTAATCCACGAGGGATTTGAACCTTGTATCTCATGGTTTACACAATACTTCATAACACGATGATCGCCAATTGAGTTTCCCTGTGGGCTATAAATGTGTAGACTTACTAGTGGTTACTATGCACCAAAATTTACGCGAGTCCTTGTGTGCCTGAGCAAACAGTTAATTTATCCACTTCACATCTCAATTTATTAGTTTATGCCAAGGCAAGACTTTAGAATTCGATTTATCTATTGACCACTTTTAATTTAGCACTAACCACTATAGGTTATAATTTTTTATGCAATTTTTCTAAAAACATAATTTTTAACTTGAGTGGCGAGGCCTAAATTGCACTGTAGCACTTGTTACAAAATTAAGAGTTTCTATAAAAAACAACTCATAAACAAAGGCCTAGGCAAACAATATAACCTCCCCTTTGGGATTGTTTAACCCTAAATCTTGAGGCTCTACATGTAGCCTTACCATGTGACTTATATATATCATGCTTCTTTAGCCTTTGCTTAAATATGACAATTTCTTTGATGAACCAAATGACACCATTTATTATACTTCGCTTAAAAAATTCAATAGGGTCATAAGGATCCAAGTATGCATGAACAAAGATACCAGAGATCTCATTTGATAAAAAATGCCATTCACATAGATGTAAAATGTTGGTTGTGGGGATGAAGAGAATATTTCTAATGTGAGGATTCAAATTGAAACCTCTTTTTCTACACTTTCTCATAACTTACAAATATTATGAAAACCAAGAATATTTCACAAACCCTTTATTGATCAATTTTAAAATAATAAATGTATCCTTATGTCATCTTGGGTGAAGATTAAAGGAATGTTTGTAGCACAAACCATACCAAAAGTTGGGAAGCCATTAAGCCTTAGCTAACTTGGAAAAGTGGATTGAAAACATAATTGTCTTTCAATGGGTGCTACATCTAGTGGTCACCTATTGTTCAAAATAATCTTTGGTGAAAACGACCAAGTTTTTTACTAAGCATTTGTTTGATGTGGCATCACCATAGATGGTGACCCTTTTCATGTTCTAACTAGAGATTGGAGTGTTGGCGTTCCTTGAAGGTTAACTTCAATTTACCCGATAAGAATGCACCAATTATAGAATTTGTTCTAGAATTAATTATGGAGGACTTGCTTCAAGCCCTTGCTACCCAATGGCGATATTAGAGGTGGCATTGCACTAAAGGTTTCAAGAAATAATGCCCAATATATTGTCCAATGATAGCTATCATTGATTGAAAGCAAAAACTATTTTGAATGTCCAACTCAACAGTGCTTGGACATTGTCTCCTAAACATAGAAGTTCGTCATTTCTACTCTAAATTTTCTAGAAGCTATATTACATTGAAGAAGGCATTGTTTGCTTGATCCTTTATTTGAGTGGCCTTTCTCTAGGCCAACAACTTCAATATCTAAGGTCCCAAACCAAATGCCCCTTTTGCCATAAAGAAGGACCTGCCAAACACTTGTTTTGGTTCTACCCTTTTGCTAAGTCAACTTAAGAGTGGATTTTAGGGCTTTGTAGCCAACTACTCCCTACCACCATCACCTAGACTTACCTTCAATGATAATAAAGTCCTTTTGGTTGTCAAATTCCATGAACCATGTTAATTAATTGGGATATAAATTTTGATCTTCATATGGAAATAACAAAATGATTATATATTTCAAAATGTTTAGGATTGTTGCAAGTTTACAGAATACAATGAT
The DNA here is from genome assembly GCA_031772625.1 of Pinus tabuliformis. Taxonomy (NCBI): domain Eukaryota; kingdom Viridiplantae; phylum Streptophyta; class Pinopsida; order Pinales; family Pinaceae; genus Pinus; species Pinus tabuliformis. The sequence continues at coordinate 464,138,057 of CM062805.1, forward strand.
GCTTTGATATATGCAACCTCCACTTGCAAATCTAATCACACAATGACAAGTTGGAGCTTGAGCTAGGGCATCTATATAAGTTTTTGGAATACTAGGTTATAACTCCTTGCACTATGAGTCAATGCTTTGTCTCCCCACTACTTCAACCCATTTCCACAAATCTACTAGTGGCCCACACCACACGGTCAGTTGTCTTGTTTGTGAATACAAGTGCCAAAGTAAAGAGCATAATAATTGGTCACCTCTCCCTCAACTTGATAATGATAAATTTTCTCAATTGGAATTAGCCATTTCAATGGAGAAACCATTAGAATATAAAGATAATGATGAATGATACCTTACCCTTATTGATGACAAGCTTGCCATTGGTAGCCGAGGCTCAAACCTAAACGGCAAAACCCCCTGCTTCACGTAAAGGTTGTCCATTATGTGCCTAATGCTATTTTTTATGACAACCAATTAAAGTTGTCAATTAACCTTTATGTTTAATTTTATATTTATGATTCTGATGTTGTTAGTGGTGACCCTTAAAGCCTAGAGAATGACATTTCTGTTAATAAGTACTTAGTGCTTGGAATTTTTCAATTTTGATTAGTAGCCCTTTGGGCAGTTTTTAAACTTTCGGTTCTATACTCCTTGCAACTACCTTTTGTGCCGAGTGTTTTTTAATAAAATGACGTGAATAACATTTTATTAATAGTTGAATGCAAGCATTTTATTCCAAATAATAATAAATGCATGGTTCTCAATGTTAGGCACTGATCACTTATGTTAACGATAAAATTACCTTCTTGTCTATTATTCCAAATAATAATAAATGCATGGTTCTCAATGTTAGGCACTGATCACTTATGTTAACGATAAAATTACCTTCTTGTCTATTATTCTGGTATACCTATATTGCCCTCTAGTTTATAGATGTCGTTCAAGTTAGTGTTATGATGTCACCCAAAGAGAGAATCCTTTGGGGAACAAAGTTTTACCTTTCTGCTTAACGCCTGCCAATCACCCAAGGTATTTGATATGGTCACTAATAAGTGTGGATTGAGTGCGCTTATAAAGCCAACATTTGGCACCCTCTCCTACAATTTCCCAAAGGCTATGTTTGTCACCCAAGGTGCATTTTCCAACCTGTCAAGGGATAACATGCAAGTCCGCTGCAAACCTATTATCTTACTATGAATCACAAATAGGCCTGTTATCATCCACACCTGTTATCTCCCTATGAATCACTCATAGGCCTGTTATCATCCAAGGTGTTTCTTTGAGTTGCTTGACACCTTATCAAAATCGCATTTTCCCCAGTGCCTAATATCCCTGAGAACAATAAAACTGCACCCACTATGATCTAAAACGTTGCTTTCTTCTTCAGATCCTACAACTGACTGTTGTTTGAGAGTTTCGATTCAGCAAAATCATAAGCAGAATATGTGAGCACATTTCCAACATGTAATAAACATGTATAATAACAAACTTAGTATGGTAATACAAATAAAGCAATCATATCTTCATCACTATATAAGATACAAAATTTGACTGCACAGCTTGTACTAACATTTTGCATTTTCTGGTTTTGTAAAAATGAGTCTTTTTCAATCAGTAAGACCACAAGTAAGCTTGTGTCAGCTAAATAATAGAATAGCTTCTATACAAGTTAAGCTTCATTGAAACTCAATGCCATTAAACCTTGTAAGTTGAGATTCATTGAAACTCAATGCCATTAAACCTTGTAAAAAGTACATTAAAGGCAATAGAGCAATGGGTTCAATATTACAATGTTGGCAGTAGAATGTGGAGACATAAAATCAAAAGCAATAATGAGGTATATCCAAAAAGACACATCCGGCAATCATCGTGCATATTTCTGGAATAAAAGTATCAAAAACAGACAATATAGTTCACACAAAATATAGGCAGTTAGAAAGTACATCGTAGTTTCCTGCGCAAGCACATCATTCTTGACAACATTGACATGATTGAATGCCCTTTCAAGTTTCAACTAAACTCTTTATTCAAATATCATGAACCCTCTGTTTGTTTGTGATAAATTGGACTTGAATCGATCTGTAGTTGCAAATAATTACTGCAGAATGAAATTCCATAAATACTATTCTATTTTGATTTTAAAATGCTGGTCTGCAAAATCTGGTGTACTTATTCAGCCCATACAATGACCACAGACACCACAACATGTTTTTGACTCTTATTCTTTTCAGACTTTGATCATCAGCTCCAATTGAGTAACTATTCTGTATTTTTTCTTCGTTTTCACCAACTGGGAGGGCATTTTACTTTCAACAATGTCTCATAGTACTTGCTTTTCTTGTAGAGTTAAAAATTCACTTTTCAACAATTTTGTAGCATGCAATGATAGTTATGTTCAGTGACTTTTAACATCAGATTTATGGTTCTTTTCCCATGAGAAATATCTTGATATTCCATATGAGGAAAATACATGTTTTGGTCTCCTAGGGACTGCTAGGACTGCTTAGACTCAACAACAAGGTTCAAAGCCATTACAACTGAACCTGGATGGAGAGGATAACAATCATTCCTCTCAACCACCTGAAATAAACCCAATTGACATCACATTTATGGTTTACCTATACATGTATTTCATTTAACTTTCATGGAATATCCTATGATGAGTTCCTATTTGTTTGGCATGTTTATTGCATAGAAGAATATTTAAACAAAATGCTGAATTGTTGGTCATTTGGATCACAACTGGGACACAAAAATATAAAACGAAAAACTAAAAAAAAAATGTCCGAACTGTCCTTTTTTTAGATTTTATTGTAGCTGAGATTTTCTCTAGCTACCCTTGGGATTGGAAAACAAAATCTATATCACATGGGTTACCACATTTAGGTATGGATACAGGAACAAAGAAGTTAATGCCCCCTAGCATTCCTCTTGGCCAGTCTTTTAAATTTCAATGCCTTCCATATTAATTGCAGCCTTTGTAGCAAAAGGGAGAAATTAAAAAATCCCTTATGTCTTCATTTTCAATTTATGTAATCGGTGGAAAAATAAAAATAATCACAATATACTTCAAATAAAATAGAATAACTTTTTGGATCAATGATAACTCAACTGTTACCTCCAAAAATCTCTGGTCAATGAAGGTCAATTTTCCATAATTATCTTATATCATAGGAATTATGGCCTACTCTGCTTCCTTTGCACCCGGATTAAGGTTGGATTCTGCCATGTAGCCCGATTCTTTTCCCACTGTACTACAGTATTACTGTTATATAAGGTTATACTTGTAACTCAGGGAAGGTTGTCACTCACCTATGACAACAGTGAAAGTAGGTACTTGAGCATACTAAATGTAAGGTGCTGAAAGGTCTGTCTTGGTCGGATATCTCAACCTGGTAAGCTAATTCAGGGCCTTACTGGCTGCATGAAAGGACCAACCTTTTTTATTGAGGTAAGACCAGGACCTTACCTGACCTCTGAGAAGATCTTTCTCTTCAAAAAGAGGAATACTCTCAATGAATATCAAGATCCTTCTCTACCTCCCTATAAAGTAGAAATTACAGTACAAAGGAAAAAACTGATCCAGTTTTAGTATTTTAGATCTGAGATCCGTGATCTCAAATTTCAGTTAACAAACACTTCCTAGCACATTGGAATACTATTATCAGTTCAGTTTCATTGAAAATGAAATAACAGAAAAACAAAGTCGTTCACTCACGTTTATTCAAGGCACAACATCCAGTCTGGGTTCAAATGGAAACGTTTTGCGAATAACATTCCTCTGTCCAAGAGGATTATCAACCCAACTCCAGCATCCCTTTCCAACGTCGGAGAAATTCCAAAATACCAATCTTCCCACCTTTCTGCTTGAGAAATAAACCCCTTCAATCCCACCAAATATATCGACCCCACCTTCAGCATCAAAGTGTCGGAAGAATTCCATGGGCATCCTACCAGCCTCATCCCATTCAAGGCTGTTGAGATCAAGTTCCAGAATCACAAATGTAGAACAAGCCGAATTCAATGAGAACGATGACTTCAAACCCCCTGCCATTAACAAGCAGTGCCCTCTGCCCTTGATAAGCCGAGGCTCTTTAACAATATCAAAGATATCATCCCAGATGTCATTTCTAACAGGGCTCCAGAATCCCCCATACACATCATCTATTTTTAAACTAGCAAGCCTCCACCTGGGATGCCAAGCAGAACCCACATCCTCAAGCCCATAGATTACGCCATTGAAAGCCATCACAGGGCTTCTAGGTCTGAAGGGTTCGCATCCAAATCTAATCCAGCGGTTATTGTGTGGATAGTAACAAGCCTGAAGGCCATCAACCATGATTAGTATCTTGTGGGACTCAGACCCTAGATCTTCGATCATCAACATAACGGGGAAGGATACGAGGTCATGGAGGGGAGGGAGCATCCTGTACTTCTTAGTTAAGGGATTGCAGAGGCAAAGTGAAATGGTGGAGTTGGACTCTGTGACGCAGACCAGTCCTCGTGAGGCTGCCACTGGGATTATGAATTGGGGAGGGAGGAATGAGAGATCCAATTCATAGAATCTGTGCAATGATGGGTCGTACAGATTGAGGAGTCTACGGTTAGCCGTTCCATCGCCTCCTTGGTCATGTATGAGGGTGAGCCAGGAGTTGATATTGGGGAGTTTAGAGTAATGGCGTAAGAATTGGATGGATGTCAAGATTTGATTCCAGTGATTGCAAACAGAGCGAGAGCGAACCATGTCAACGAGAAGAAGATGGGAGAATACTCGCTCTAACACGTCCTTTGGCAGCTCATCCATGGTGCAGGGAGCCAGTCCGAGAGAAAAAACCTCTATTCAGTTAAGAGTTTGAGATCACGTTATGTTTGCGAGAGGTCCTTGGTGGCGTGATAACATCACAATGAACATTGAGCGATTTATGGCTTGGCTCAGGTTAAGGGTCAGGTTAAGTGGTTGGATATAGTTTCTCCTCTCATCAACCCCGGTTCTAGTGCAAGAGATATATTTGACCTCTTGTGATGATAAATGTTTTGGATCAGGTTGATTGGTTTGGTTTAGGTATAGTTTTTTTTCTCATTAACTTTCCAAAGACATATTTTACGAGTTGTGATGATGTGAAAGATTAGGTGATTCTTGTTTAGAGGTCAATTTCAAGGGACATAGATTAGGTGATTCTTGGGTTAAATTTCAAGGGATATATTTGACATATTATGATGAGGTTAAAGAATAGGTGACCTAAATCTTTATGTCTAATTTGTACAATGCACATTATTTTTCACTCCACTCTTGCTAAATTATAAATTATTGGGATATCTAACTCATGCCACACACCTTGTTTATATTTGACAATGTGAAAATATAATTTTTGAAAAAATCTCAACCCTAAATGTATTGTGCCATATACATTGTTTATAATGAAAACTGTATTGATAGTATAGAGTTTAGAGTCTTAAAAATACATGAAACACATATTTATAATAAAACCTATATTGATAGTCCAAAGTTAAGGCTCTTAAAAATACATGAAAGGAGTAGTTTTTGTTTTACTAGTCATCGATTGTAGGAAACCGACTCACAGACCTTTGTTTGACTAGACATCGATTGTAGGAAACGAACTCATAGACCTTGAAGCACCACTAGGTGAAAGCGGAAAATGAACATTGTTTTTATCCTTTCTTGAAAGTGTTTTCAAGGTTTGGTTTGGTTTGTTTGTTTTTTTCATTGTTAGATGCATTTGTTGAATGTTAACGGTGATTATGGTCGATATAAAGGCCACTCATAATTTCTTAAGCCTAAAATTTCATGTAATTTCACAAACCCATATTGTTGGGCTTGCTTGTGTTATTGGGCTACTTAAAGGTGGGAATTGACATTATATGATTAATATTATTGTTGTTGGATGAGTCAAAAGGAATGATTGATTTCATAGTGTTATTTATGGATGATTTTCAACATAATTATTGAGCAAAAATTTATGAAATAGAGCAAAGTGGTGCAAATGCCACCACTTAGAATTTGTGGTGGTATTTCCAATTTGTCCCTACCCCCCATGTCAAGTTAAGAATATGTTCCTCCTACTCATACTCAAGGTAAGAAGAATGTTGGAAGTAAAACCAAGAAATCTAGGGGCACCAACCCTCCAAAGATGGTAGTGACCATTTAGACCATCATGCCTATGAAATTCCCTTCACCTTATGTTATTTTCAAACATCCATAACCATGTCACCCATTATTGCCCAAAACTCTTGACCTTGCATAATCATATCCACTCTCATGTAGAGAGTTTTAATAATTTGTGGTTTAGATCACTCTTCTTGACATCGCAAAGCAATGAAACAAATCATTGCATACCAACCATCGATGTGCTTTCAGTGGCACTTATGGTCATTGTTCTCATAATTGTCCTAGCTTCCCTAAGTTTAGAACAACACTTGTGGAACTTCAATAGAACTTTGTTGTCTTGCAGACTATGAAGAACTTTTATCCCCTCATAATCTGAGTGAGGGTCTAACATCTATTTTCTATAATTTATCAATTAAATTATCGAAGCTTTTGTAGGCCATGTGGTTCTATCTTTTATGGATGGATTCCTTGGTGTGATAATTAGATCCAGATTAGTCTGTAGGGCCAATATAAGACTAATTTTACAACCACTTGAGGGACATTCACCTACAGTGTCATGCCTTTTGGGTTGAAGAATGTTGGCATCACTTTCTAGCATAGAATGTCATATTGTTTTCATGACTGGATTGATATCATTCTCAAATATCTTGATAGTCTCACTACTCATTTCAAGAAATGGTCATAGAGGTTGGAGGATCTTCACAAATTTTTCCTTTGATGTTGCAAGTATAATATTCACATGAACTTGATTAAGTGTGTTATTTGTGTTATTGCTAGCCATCTACTAATATTCATCATATCTAGGTAATGTATCACTATTGACCCATTGAAGGTTCAAAAAATACTTGAACTACCTCCACCTATAACTTTGCATCAATTGCAGAGTCTTCAAGGCAATAAAAATTTGTTGTGTTGGTTCAATCTTGATTATGCTACCTATGCACATGGTTTTTGCATTTGTTTCATTCTAACATACCATTTGTATGGGATGACCAAGCTTAACAATTCTTTGATGCATTAAAGCATGCCCTTACTTACACTCCTTTAATAACCCTCTTGATTTTGAAAATGACTACATCCTTTACATTGCTACATCCCTATTTGTCATGGTTGGTATATTAGTTTAGGAAGGGAAGGATCATTTCAAGCACATCATCTATTATGTTAGTAAGAACCTTTTAGTTCTAGTTTGATCCTATAACCATTATGAGAAACTCACCTTAGCCATTGCCTTTGTAGTTTAAAAGTTGTGTTACTACTTTTTTTTACTAGGAAGACTAAGGTCATTGTGAATACCAATCTAAATGGATATACTTATTGAGTAGGCACAACATTATGAAAAAATCAGTTGTTGGATTGATATCCTCTAGGAATTTGGTCTTAAGTTTGCTACTGGCAAAAGTAAGAAAGCCTTGCCTTGGCTAGTTTTATCTTGAGCCTTCCTTATAATGCCATTGATCCACCCCTCAACAATGATCTTTCTAATGAACACCTTGTTCACTATTTCATTAAGTGATCCTTGGTAGGGTGGCATTCTCATATACTTGTGTACTCATAAATTTGGTCCTCATTTATCATATGATGATCGGAGTTGCACTCATCCTCAAGATCCTTGATATATTTTAACATGTGATGTTTTGTATTTACTGTAGTAGTGCTTGTGGCAGTCACCTTTTGGGAATGCCCATTTCCCTTAAAATTGTTAGAGTTAGTTATTTTTAGCCTATGTTGCTCTCTTATTGCATCTAAGTAATTAAACAATGTCATAATTATGTTTGCCCCTAAGATAAGAGTTCCACCAACCCCTCTTCATGTTGTAATATAAGCTAGTCCCTTTTGCAAGTAGGGGATTGATTGTATGGAGTGTAAACCTATGTCTATTGGTGGTCACAAGTACATTTTTGTGGTCATTGATTATTTTACGAAGTGGGTTAAATCCATGCTAACATTTAACAATATGGTAGTCAGCATTACTTGTGTTTTCTTCTACCATGTGAGAACTTGATTTAGTGTCCTGAAACAATTGGTCTTTGACCATGACACACATTTCAGGGATGCAATTTGACATGCCATAAATATGAATTTACAATTTGGGTGTCAATTTTATCACTTTATTATTGATATGGGAATGGCCAAGTTGAATCCGTTAATAAAATTCTCAAAACCCTTCAACAAATGATCAATAAGGACAATTTTATCTCGCATCATATTCTATTTGCTAGATTTGTGAACATATATAACATTGATTAATACTACCACTATATTTACATCTTTTCATCGTATTCATGGTGAGGAGGTAATTTTAACCATTGAGTATGAAATCCCATCCCTCCATTTGGACGCTGAACTTTTGCCAGACAACTTTACTTCACAACAACAACTAGTATCCTTGGAAGGAGTTGACCAGGATCATTACACAACCTTACAACATAATTATGTTGCCATGAAATGATCTAAATCTTGTTATGATCATCAAGTCCACCCTCAGTCCTTTCATGAAGGTGATTTCCATTATGATCATCATGTCCACTCTTGCTCCTATCAAGAAGAATATGTAGTCTTTAGTTATGATCAAGCTCATGATACACATAGTCAAGGAAAGTTTGAATCCTTATTGCATACCCTATACATATTAAACATTGTTTGGGAAAGGGGGCACTTTTGCTTGTCAATCTTAACAATGAAGTCATCAAGAATCCACACAATGGGTTGTATTTGGAAAAATTCTACCGTTAGGGCCTAGCTATCTCATTCATATGGACATATTGACATTTTTTTTGTATTCTCTTTTTGTTAAGCTCTAGATATTGAGTTATTACATTTCTATTATTATAATAGTGTTGTTGTTATTGGTTGGCTAGGTTCTTTTATCATTGGTTAGACCCTTTAATTTTGATTGTACCATTTGTATTCTACATAATACCAAAGATACCTAGTTTTAGAGATCATATCATTTTATTCATTTGTTTTATTGTAAAAGGAGGATGATCCCGTAAAGGGACTTCTCATTGCTTCTTCTCTATCATTCTCAAGGCATGGAGTTACTTCTCTTTCTATTATTATGTTATTTGGGTGTTTGGTGCATAACAAATTTTCATTGTAGCTTCTTGCTTGTGAGCCTTATAGTTTCCTTTCACAATATTTTTAGATAGATTGTTAGCCTTTGAGTTACATCAAAATCATTGACGACATGAATAATTACACTTAGAATCTTACCTCAACAACTTGGGCCATTTATTCCCCTTCACATTTGTTGTTTCATCTTAGTAGTATGTGTGTTAGTATTTCCACCAATAATTAGGTGAAATATGGTGTTGTGATTGGCCTCTTAGTTGATTCCCTTTAATTATGCATTCCTCACCTTCGTGTTCATCTCAATTCTTAGTCTCTTGTTGAATAATTGAGTAATTTCTAATGAGTTCTTGATCCTTTTCCTTGTTTAGAGATTATTTATGAGTTAGACAAATTGAATCCATTACAATCCTTCATGTCTTGGTTATCATTGTAAGCAAGCAATTAAGTTTATACCAACAATAAAATGGGGGTTGGATTGAGATGGAATTAAAAAAATGAAGCAATCACGTTGCAACCCATGATCATAGAATCAAGCATATAGAGTATAACATTCACACACAATGAAAAACAATATTTATCTTTGAAACCTAAATGGAAAAACCAACATTGAATGGTTTTGTTTGGCCTTGATTTCTAAAAAATTATAGAATTAAAATGATGTTTCTATTTGAGTAAACAAGGTATTTCCACATAGGATGAGCACCTTAAGCAACCAACTAGATCAAATATCAATACACTAATGCTTTTAACTGGTTAAAACCTTGAAAGAAGGAAACAGAGTAAGGTTCTAACCAATGCGATCACTTGAGGCAATATATATTGCAAAAGAAAAATTTGAACATAAGAGTTTCTCATAGTCAATACTTATCAAATGACCCTCTACGCAAATAGATATTATCAAACAATCAACTCTTAAGCCATGGATCAATAGCAAATATAAATCGACTCTTAAGCCATGGATCAATAGCAAATATAAACCATTGGATCACTTTATGTTTAGAACATATCATGAATGTCATATTACATAACTACAAACTCGATCAAAATGGATCCAAACAAATGAATATGTAAGAGTCAATGCTTGAAAGCTAATACAACAATTAAAGAAGGTTAAGCAAGCTATGTAAAACAATGCAAATTGTAAAGTTGAATTAGACAAAAAAAATGATTATGAGAGATAAAAAATTAAATGAAATGAAAAAAGAAGGTTGAGAAATGGTAAGTGAAGGCGAATGATTGTTGACCTTCCCCTACCCAAACTCTCCTTATTTCCTCTTTCACTTTGATTCTCAATGGGACTTTTGGATAAGGAGAAGAGCATGAAAGAATTGTACAAATATTACTAAAATGAATCACTTAACCCCACTCAAATTTGGTTTTCCCATTTGAATTTACAAAGTAAAATCACTATGGTTAATGGTGTGTTCTCTTGTTGTGTAATGGTTACCATCTTGTGTCTTTGTGGTGAATGGCGTGTTCTCTTGTTGTGTAATGGTTTCCATCTTGTGTCATCGTACGCTTGCTTGGTTTTGGTATGATCTATGCTCTATTTATTTCCACCACAAGAAGTAAACAAATATTGGTGTTTGTTAAAATAATTAAGTTCTACAACAAACACATGGGTTTCATAATGCTCTTTTCAATTGGAATTTGGTTTTCAATGGGCATATAAACAAGCAACAATGGTTGAAAATCAACTTGTGCTAGGCCTTGAATTCCCATCAACCCTGTGTTGAATAGGATAGTGCTCTCACTCACCCACTATTGCCATCCATCTTTGTATTTGATTTGTGGGAATTCCTAGTGTAGTGAAGCCCTATAATTAAAAAATATAGACCATCCATTTTTGTTTCCTAGAGATTGATGGCTAAGATTGGAGGATCAGTTACACAATTGCCCTTCTTGGTTGCATTTAGTTAGCAACTTACGATTGAGACTATTAGGCACCTAAGGAAGATGCAAGGTTTACATTTTACTAACTCTGAAATGTCCAATATTTAACCCAAACACATGTTTACCTTGAGAGAAACAATTCTCCTTATTTCTATAAATCCTTATCTCAATTAAAAATTCAAGGAATATTCTGGAATTTGATAGACAAGAGTGAGGTAACTCCAGTCTGTGCAATTGAGTTAAGTTCAACACATTAAATTGTGTGAATGCACACAATAAGCTTTGCCTAGAAGAGAGATTGCATTTCTTGCTTCAAAATTACATATGCAACAATTAATTCCCCATCAATGAAGTTTTTCCACTAAAACATGCCAAAACATACTCCATGAGGAGTGTAACAGTCATTCCCTTGGGAAACCAAAATGACTTTGTGACATCCACAAGAAAATGTTTGTGAGCACTTTCTCAGTCTTCCTCCATTCGATTATTATATTTTGTTATTTGATATTGTTTTTGGACAAGGAAAATGAGTTAGGATCCCTTGGAGATTATAGTCCATAATTTCAAAAATTGGTGCTATGAAAACATTGCATTGAAACATAGAGAGACAAGAATATTGAGATGGCAATTATATACCTAAACTTAACTTGATTTTTTATTATGGAATTATCTGAATTGTATAGATATGAGTGAGGGCAAATTTTTTGACCTCACTCTTGTCCATTCAATCTAAAATATTCCTAGAATCAACAATCAAGATAAGGATGGATGACAATTATAGAATTGTACAAGAAACCTTCAAAGCACATCATTTATAGTTGCTTGTCTATTACCAACAAAGTTCAATTCTAGCTTACTTAGCTTGCATGTTGGAATAGGTCCGTATCAAACAAGATTCAAATATTGGAAAGCTCCCTTCAATATGTACCACTCTTTTAGCTTTCAACCTTTATTTCAAGGAACAAAGCACCATATTTATTGTGATTAAATTTGGTATCTATGTGTATCATATTCATGTGATTGAGAAGAAACATTGTAGGTTCAACTCTAGATTCCTGTAGCTACATCAAGTGAAAAATATGCATGCCACCAGTGTGATAATTGACCGAACCCATAAGCCATACACAATTGTGTGATTTGATAGAGAATTTGGGCTACTTATTAGATTTATTGTCAATAGTCCAGTTAATTATTATGCTCTGGGCACCTTATCAGTAGATTAGAGCTTTCAATGAAACAAGAATTCCATTCTCACATGTCTGCGAAGGGATATATGATAAAAGAGGTATTCCTTGGTAGTTTGCATATAACTACATCCAAAAGTAGAGCTTGCATCCATAAGAAAGAAGATAAATCTGTGTACCCTTGAGAAACATTGACATTGATCTTAGTGGTTGTAGTAAGTGGTACACAATTTAAAGACCCTAGTAACATGACATTAGTAGCTAGCATCAATCTTATTTAGCCATAAATAGAGAAATGAACCAAAGTTAAAGGTGGAGAAGACTTGCAGACCACTACAAGAAAGTAACCAATAAGATTACTTGGATAAAGAAGCTATCGAACAAATTTGGACTAGATCTGGTAATTATGTGCAGACTACACTGAGAATTGAGTGATCCAAGATCTTTTACTTACAAATGCATCATAATTACATATAACAGAGTTAATTAACCATGGAACTTAAAAAAAGCACATAACAATGCAGAAATAGTCAGAAGAACACAAAAACCATGACACAATGATTTGATTACGGAGTTCGTCCAGTTTGGACTATGTCTCTGGGCCCTGCTCAATAGTGGGGAGGCCTTCTTTTTATTAGTGGCATAAAAGAGATAAAAGTACAGAAACAAGCAATTACAACCCTTATACCTCCAAGCTGATAGATGGGCAAAGAATGGAGAGCCCAACTTTGAAAATAGATAAAACCACTGAACTCTTAGCGAAAAATAGTGCAAAAACGCCTATCCAAACTCCCAATTTGGATAATTGGGATTTCTGCAACCTTCTCGAAATCTCCCTGTTGCTCAAGGCGAGGTTCTAGCCTACTTCTAGGGGTCAGGGTCTGCTGTATACAATAGAATTTGAGTTTCGGCCAGTCCTCCCTACCTTTCTCCGACACAACAGTCATATATATAAGATCATGGCGGCATCCCTCAAAATCAGGGTAGTTCCAACATAATACCCAAGGTTAGCAGGCAGAAGGATTCACGACAACAACCCTTCCGCAATAGAAAAGCAAATGTCTAATAAAACAACTCATTATAATAGTGCATGGGTATCGATGATTCTATCTTATTGGTGGACAATCCAAGCTCGTACATAGGCATCCTGCAATATCTATGGATCCGACAAGAGTATTCATTGTATGCCATAATGTCTCGCGTCCGGATCTCCCATCGCACTATCGCAATCAGCGTGAAACCCTTGGCGCACTGATCTAGCACATTGCAACATCTACGGACCCGACAAGTGTATTAAGCATAATATATAGTATATCGGGTCTGGGCCCCTTACCGTAGTATTGCAATCGGAGCCCACCATGAAATCACAATCGACACTTTTCCCCCGAACCACATTGCAAGCACCTTTTCATGCGATTGCAATATGCGATGTATATCGCATCACAACTAAGTCCTGCCAGGGCCGATTCATAACTCCTGCCTGAGATATGTGATATTGCAATCACAACTGGGAACGCCAGGGGCTGATTCTTCCTTAAGCGCTCCTCCTTTTCACTGATATGCGATATGCGGGGTCCAGTGGCATCCTGCCATATGGTGCTCCCTTATTCGCTGAAACTATGCCATGTCATCTTCTCCCTGCTACTTGGACAAGTCAAACTCAAACTTTGACTTGCTCTAACTTTGTCATCTGGACTTAGATTTGAGTGTCGTTCGCACCATTGGAATTAGGATGACGAGAACTTCGATCCGATGCTAAGCTTATCCAGATTCTTCCACTTTGAGTTTGAGCCTTTTGTCATGCCACTGGTACTTTTATGAAGATCCACCTAGATCAATCCTCCCCACTAAGAGCTTTTGGACCACCAAAATACTTTTCAGTCAATTGGTAAGTGAGGAAATTTCTCCCTCACTTTTTCCTTCTCCATCCATCGAGCTTTGCTTGGATGCATTCCTTTGAAGCCAACACGGATGTACTCCACATCTCCTCATTGTGAAGTTATGGTCCTTCGGTCGAGTATGATATCTTCGGGCAACTTATCTAGATACTCGGGTGCAAAATCATCCACTGTAGGAATCTGTGCAACCTCCTCGGTATCCATAATCAATGGAGGTTCATAAAGCTTTAGGTTTTCCACATTTACCACGGAGTACATTTGCATATAAGCAGGCAAGTCAAGACGAAAATCATTGTCTCCAATATTTGCCAATATGGTGAAGGGACCATATCTAATGGGTCTCAGTTTCTTCCCTTCTCCCTTCATCCTATCTTTGCTGATATGGAGCCATACCTTGTCCCCAACTTGAAACTGATGGTCAACTTGGTGCTTATCATGTCGAGCTTTATACCGAGCTTGACTCTTCTCCAACTGCTCCTGCACTGCCTGATGAATTACTTGTATCCGCTAAATGAACTTCCGTGCTTTGTCCCTATCATCTTGTCCATTTCCATTCTCCTCTTTCCCAAAGACCATGTCCAAGGGATCTCTGGGTAGATAGCCAAAACATGTCTCAAACGATGAGCTCTGTGTAGATGAATGTGCTACTTGATTGTATGCATGTTGCACATAAGGAAGTTGTTCATCCCACAACTTGGGATGTTTCCCACAATAGCCTCGCAACAAGTGTACCACGGTGCAGTTGACAACCTTTGTCTGTCCATCGGTCTATGGATGAAATGTCGTACTTCTTTTCATCTTGGTGTCCATCATTCTCCACAAGCTGGTCCAAAACTCCCCAAGAAAGCGGGAGTCTCGATCTGACACAATAGATGTGGGCAACCCAAAATGGACCCAAACATGCTGAAAGAAAAGAAAAGCAGTCTGCTCAGTAGTGACCTACTTTTTACAAGGCATTAAAATACACATTTTACTAAACCTATCCACAACGACATACAAATAGTCGTGACCTTTCCTAGACATCGGTAAACCTCCTACAAATTCCATGGACACACTTTCCCATGGTCAACTCAGAATAGGGAGTGGTGTGTAGAGCCCAAGTTTTCTATTAGAGGGCTTTGAAACATAACACAACACACAACCCTTTACAAAGCGAGTCACAATGTTTTTCATATGAGGCCAAAAACAAAACCTCTGCAAATGACATAAAGTTTTCTCAATGCCAAAATGACCAGACACTAGAGAGGTATGAGCCTCTTGGATTACATGAACCCTTTCATTACTGGGTATACACAATTTTCCAAGGTGGTACAATAGATTTCCCTGCAAGTAATAATTGTCCACCTGCGATCCACGAGTCAGTTTTGCATAGATTTCTTTAAAATCATTATCATTAGCATATTGTTCAGCATCAGTTTCTAACAGCAAAGAAACATTTTTCAAAACTAAAAGATGCAGAAATAGGAGGTTGAGAAAGCATATCCGCTACTTTGTTGCTGGCGTCCTTCTTATATTTTATTACCAAATGAAACAGTTGGAGGAATCCCATCCATCTGAAGTGACGGGCTTGCTGAAGCTTGGCCTGTGACTGAAGATACTCCAAGGGTTAATGATCTGTGTGGATGATGGTCTCCTTACCGAACAGATAGTGTTTCCACTTCTTTACACTCTGGACCAAGGCATACGACTCCTGGTCATACGTAGGAGAATTCACAATAGCGTGGTAGAAAGTCTCAGAGTCGTAACAAACAGGTTTTCTCTGCTGCATCAATACAACACCCATGGCATATCCACTGGCATCTGTTCCAATTTCGAAAGGCTGCTGAAGGTCTGGTAAGGCTAGCACCGGGGCCGTGCTGATATTCTCTTTCAGTGTGTCAAAGGATTTTTGTCGTATACCTCCCCACTGAAAGGCCTGCTTCACACTAGTCAAGGCATGCAAGGGGGCTACGATGATGGAAAAGTTCGCTATGAACCTTCTCCAATACTACACTGTGCCTAAAAAACTTCAGACTTCTATGATATTCGTGGGCTTAGGCCACTTCATTATCACCTCCACTTTAGAGGGATCTATCCTTAATTTCCCATTATCGACAATATGGCCTAAATAAATCAGAGAATTCTTTCCAAACTCACACTTTGACAGTTTCAAATATAATTTCTCTTTCTTCAGAACATCAAGCACTTTTTTTATGTGACACATGTGTTCCTGCCATGTCCTAATGTACACAAGAATATCGTCCATATACACAAAAACAAAATGATCAAGAAATGGCCGAAATAACTCATTCATTACCCTCATAAATGTGGCTGGAGCGTTGCATAGTCTGAATGACATCATCGTCCATTCGAACAACCCCTGCTTGGTTTTCAACGCAGTTTTCCAAACATCCTGCTCTGCAATTCTAACCTGGTGATAACCACTACACAAATCCAGCTTGGAAAAATAAACAACATTTTTTAATTGATCTAACAATTCATCAATGCGAGGGAGAGGGTATCGATTCTTCACCGTGATCTTTTTCAGTGCCCTATAATCCACGCACATTCTCCATGTGTCGTCTTTCTTGGGCACCAACACGATTGGTGAGCCGCAAGGAGAAGAAATTGGTCTGATGACTCCCTGATTTAACAGTTCTTGCACCTGTTTCTTGATCTCCTCCATCTCGATAGAAGCCATCCTGTACATGCCAACATTTGGTAAAGGGGCATCTTGCTGCAAATGGATCTCATGTTGGATTTCCCTTTTAGGGGGCAATCCTCTCGGTTCCTAAAACAATTCATCATAGTTAAAAACAATTTCAAATAATTCCTTCTTATGATCAGGATCACAACCTCTGAAAGCGTCAGTCGTCTCGGCTTCTTTCACCCTCACTACCATGAGCATGCACCCTTTACTGGAATTAACCAGTCTTTTAATCTGTCCTGCACTGACAAGGCTAGCACTAACTTTTGTGTGATGAGATCTGACTATATACTCTACCCCATCCTTGGTGAGGTGGTATTTGTTTTCATGCCGAAAGAAAACGACCTTTCTATCATATAAATATGGGCTTCCCAAGATGATTCCACAGATGTCCAAAGGTACTACATCTAACTCTACCTCATCAACTAATTTAGAAGCGATTACAAATATGGCCCTACACTGCTTGGTGACCTGCAATTTGGCTTTATCGCTTACCCAACCAAGCGGGTATGGACTCGGATGAGGTTTAGTTTCAAGGCCTAGCCTTTTCACTAAGGACTCTAAGATTAAGTTTGCTTGGGAACCTGAATCAAATAGAGTTTCCACCTTTGTGTGCTTTATGACAACTCTAATGTGGAACAACTCAATTCTCTTTCACTCACGACTCACAGGCTCATTCAAATAACTAGTGCTTGCAACCAAATCAGAACTATCATTAATAGAAAGAGTACCTCTTGCGCCCACGACTGTGATCAATGTTTCATCGCCGAAATCCGATCCAAGGTCCTGCGTTGTGGCCACTGTCTTCTGCTTCCCCTTTCCACTGAATCTCTTCGGTCTCAGTTTCGGATGCAACTTCTAGCAGTGGTCCTTGTCATGCCCATCCTTCTTGCAGTGAGTGCACAACGGTGTTGCTTCATCCCCCTTCTTGGCAGTGACGGTCTTCTTATCCTTCCCTTTTCCTTTCTTCTGGAATTTTCCATGCCAAGGTTTGAATGACATCTTCTTGGTTTGGTCAGCTCGATCATTCTTGCCCTGATTTTCAAGATGTATAACTTTAACGCTAGCCATATCAATTGAAGTAGGCTTGAACAATAATAACAAGTGTCTGATGCAACTATGTAGCACACCTATGTACTTAGTTACAGTTTCGTGTGCATCTAATGAGATGCCCAAATTCAGTGCTTGTTTCCAAAATTCCTTCGTGAAGCTTTGTACATTCTGGGCCTTACCTTGCCTTAAATATTGCCAGTCCATAAGTGCCTTTCTCTTATAACCCAGAGGGTAGAACTAGTCATTTAATGCAGAAATAAAACTAGACCAAGAGGATAGAAGGTTACCTAACTTCGTGTTGCCCTTTAGTAACTTTCTCTCCCACCAAACGAGAGTAGTGTTGCTTAGCCGAAGAGATGCTAACTGGACTTTCACCTCATCTTGTTTGATCTGCTGGATTTGGAAATAAACCTCTATATGTCTGATCCAGTTATTGAGTTTTTCTGCACAACATTCTCCATTGTACATGGGCAAGTCGAACTTCACATCTAACTTGAAGAATGGTTTCATAGATGTCTGTTTGGAATTTCTATGAGAGTGATGCGAATTATCATTGGAGGAAGGAGAGGGAGGATGATCTTCTCCACCACCTTCTTGATTTGCTGATTCATGATCATCGACATCCTTCTTCTCATGCCCAAGTGCCTTCTCATACTCTGCGAACAACTTGTTTACCTTTCCTACCATATTATAGAATACCTTTTGGAAATTTTGTTCCTCTTCCCAACGAGCTTCTTCATTGGCCATGTTTCTTCTTCAATGTGCATGTCCTGTTTCAAGATCAAAGGAGTAAAGCGTTCCTTCTCCTTTTTGCAGCTTGTTTCGGGTTAGCATAAACTCACGAAATTATCATCTACAAAGACCTACTCTGATACCAAACTTGATCCAAGATCTTTTACTTACAGATGCATCGAAATTACATATAACAGAGTTAATTAACCATGGAACTTAAAAAAATCACATAACAATGCGGAAATAGTCAGAAGAACACAAAAACCATGACATAATGATTTGATTATGGAGTTCGTCTAGTTTGGAGTACGTCTCGGACCCTGCTCAATAGTGGGGAGGCCTTCTTTTTATTAGTAGCATAAAAGAGATAATAGTACAACAACAAGCAATTACAGCCCTTATACCTCCAAGCTGATAGATGGGAAGAGAATGGAGAGCCCAACTTTGGAAATAGACAAAACCACTGAAATCCTGGCGAAGAATAGTGCAAAAACGCTTATCCAAACTCCCAATTTGGATAATCGGGCCTTCTACAACCTTCTCGAAACCTCCCTGCTGCTCAAGGCGAGGTTTTGGCCTGCTGCCAGGGGTCAGGGTCTGTTGTATACAATAGAATCTGAGTTTTGGCCAGTCCTCCCTGCCTTTCTCCGACACAACAGTCATATATATAAGATCATGGTGACATCCCTCAAAATCGGGGTAGTTCCAACATAATACCCAAGGTTAGCAGGCGGAAGGATTCACGATAACAACCCTTCTGCAATAGAAAAGAAAATGTCTAATAAAACAACTCATTACAACAGCGCATGGTATTGATGGTTCTAGCTTATCGATGGACAATCCAAGCCCGGACACAGGCATCCTGTGATATCTATGGATCCGATAGGAGTATTCATCGTATGCTATAATGTCTCACGTCCGGCTCTCCCATCGCACTATCGCAATCGACGTGAAACTCTTGGCACACTTATCTAGCACATTGCAACATCTGCGGACTCGTCGGTGTATTACACATAATATATAGTATATCAGGTCCGGGCCCCTTATTGCAGTATCACAATCAACACCCACCGCGAAATTGCAATCGATACTTTTCCCCCGTACCACATCACAAGCACCTTTTCGTGTGATTGCGATATGCGATGTATATCGCATTGCAACTAAGTCTTGTCGGGGCCGATTCGTAACTCCTCCAACTTACGATATGTGATATCGCAATCATAGCCGGGAACGCTAGGGGCTGATTCTTCCTTAAGAACTCATTCTTTTCATCGATATGCGATATGTGGGGTCTAGTGGCATCCTGCCACTTGGCGCTCCCTTATTTGCTGAAACTATGCCATGTCATCTTCTCCCTACTACCTAGACAAGTCAAACTCAGACTTTGACTTTCTCTAAATTTGTCACTTGGACTCGGATTTGGGTTCCATTTTCACTGTTAAAATCAGGATGAAGAGCACTTCGATCCGATGCTAAGCTTATCCAGATTCCGCCACTTTGGGTTTGAGCCTTTTGTCATGCCACTGGTACTTTTTTGAAGATCCACTTGGATCATTGAGGACTAATAGAATTTCGAAAGGAAAAGTAGAGGTTGTATCCATGAGAAGAAGAAATTTTTTGTACAAGAGAGGAATAAATAGCTTGTAGCTAGGAGGAGGAGACAAATATATTTGTACAAGACCTAGAGAATAAAGACTTCCATAGAGGATCCGTGTTGGTGAAGCAAGTGGGATATAAATCCCTCATTTATGGATCATAATCCATACTGATACATACTAAAGAAACAAACTTTTACCTAAAGACTCATTAGGCCGAGTAGATCTTAACTAACTCTTAAGTGTTTAAATATCGTAATATTTTGTCTCTCTAGAGCATTAAAGATTATAATTAATATGCAATAACTTTCTTCTCTATCAAGAAATTCTTTCTCCAACATTATGTGGAAATTGTAGGCATGGTAAGCTCGCTGGAGCGGTTGGAAGGACAGGCCTCCTAAACTCTTCCACTTCTCAACTCCAACACTCTTCCTCTCCTTTGTATTTTTCTAGTAGCATTATGGTTCTAGCTCGTATTTCTAATTTTGTGAAGTTTTATTCACTAAGATTTGAATTAAGTCCATTTGATCTTTGTTACAAATACATTTTTGGATTATAAGGCGAGTGACACAATTTTGGGGTAGATCTTATGTTTGATAAACCATTAGGTGAATTTGATAGATATTTTAAAAGAAATTCAAATGACCCAATAAAGAATTTACCCTTTTCAATAGATGCTTCATTTTAAGGTTTAAAATGGCATGATAGGCATGAATGTTTTGGTTGATTTTATATATCTTTGTCGCACGGTGAATCTTGAACTCTCCCCCTACCTTACTAGAATTGTCTATGTGGATCTCCAATGGCTCTGGGTTAGGGAGGGCCCCTTCCTCAGGTGATGAAGAAGATATCGTTCACACCTTGATCCTGTCTCTTAAATATAATCCTTGTCCAAAGGAACCACAATCAAAATTTGTAAAAAATGTTGTGAATATTCTTGTGGTTTCTCTTCCTCCAAGATTTCGTAAGACCTCCCTAACATTCATTGACAAAGATTTGCTTGGGAAAGTTCATTGGCATGTGGCCCTCTCCCAAATCTATTGAGCAGTGGTCTTACAAGACCTGGAAGCCCATCATGAAAGGGAACTTAAGAGTTTTTTCTATTAGAAAAGGTTTCTTCGTCCTTCTCTTCGAGTGCAAATAGGACAAATATATTGAGTTATAGAATGGGTTGTATTTTTTTGGATCTAGGGGAATGTATTTGAATGTTTGGTCTCTAGATTTGAATCTGAATGAGGACATTAGCATCACCGTTTCCATCTAGGTCAAGCTCCCTAGCTTACCTCTGTCATGCTGGAATGATGAGTGTTTAAAATATATTGGGAATGGTGTTGGAAGGTTTGTAGATTGAGTTGAACCAAAATACCAACAATTTTCTTGTGCCAAAATACGCGTTGAGGTGGACCTTGAGAAGGGGCTTCCCTCTGAGATAGCCTTGAACCAAGGAGAATGGAAACATGTCCAACCTCTTAACTGTGAATAAAGTATGTTTAAGTGCAAGAGTTGTCATGAATATGGGCACTTTTCATGGGATTGCAAGAAATCTTAGGTTGGAGATGGAATAATCTTTGCTCAAGATGTAATACACAAAAAAGGGGAGCCAACCAAGGAAAAGGCGGAAATGATCTTGGTCAAAACGGTGCCTCATCATCACCAAACCCATATGAAATACTATTGCAAGAGGATAACTATCACGAGGCTCCAAATGTAGATGTGGAAGCTACAGGAAATAAAGAAACCATGGTCGGATGAGAGGAGTGAGAAAATAACAAAGAAGCGCTAACCTAAGAAGTCACTCCAACGAAAGTTGTCCAATCTCGGATTCACCCCAGTTCATCTCCCTCATCAAAGTTCCAAGTGAATGGACATGAATATGTGTCTCTAAAGCCTCATGGATTAGTAGAGGGAGTTGGCAAGGTTTTAACAAGAAGTACCAAGAAAAGAATAAACCAGGGAAGTGACTCCACTAGTAAAGAGTTGGAAAATTACAAGAAAAATGGAAGGCCCTTGAAAAAATATGTAAGGGGAGCAAAGGCCAAGTAGAATATTAAGCTAGGTAAAGAATCACAAATCACAAAAATCCTAAAAGATGTGAGCAATAGTGAACACAATTTAAAGGTTGGAGGAGGTAAGTCGAGAGCTTCCAAATCTAAATGATAATTCTTTCATGGAACACACGGGGAATGGGAAACCCCATTAAATACCATGTTGTAAAGGAGTTAGTAAGAAGAGAAAAACCTCATGTTATTTTTTTTGCAAGAAACCAAAATTGTTCAAGACGAGATTATGGCTTTGTCAAGAACTATTTGGAGAGACAACTCTGGTGTTGCACAGACCTCTTGTGGCACCTCTGGTGGTTTATGCACCCTTTGGCCAGAATTTTGTTTCACGTTAAAATCCATTTCCAAATCAAAGTTCTGAGTGGCAGCCTGGTTAGAAGACAAGCATACAAAACAAATCCTTTCTTTTGTTAATGTTTACGCTCTGGTTATATATAACGAGAAGGGAGAATTTCGGGACTCCATAATTAGACTCAAGGAAGAACAATGGAATTTAGATAGTGTTGTTGGTGGAGACTTCAACATAGTTCTATTATCCTTAGAGAAACATTGTAACACACCCCTAAATACACCCTTAAATATATATATATATATATATATATATATATATATATATATATATATATATTAGTAAATCAGGTGCATTAGTACTCTTATACAATTATAATATTTTCATTGGTATCCTTGATAAATTTTTTACAACTCAACAAATCCCTTTTATTCTATATTTTGAAGTAAAAATATTTGGGTCTTGAACTTTGTTGTGGCTTTAAGACTTACATATCGAGTTTATTGCTAATTTATATCACATACCTTATATTGCTAGTGTAGCCTTGTTTAGTTATTCTTTTATTAACTATATAACTATATATATATATATATATATATATATATATATATATTCACTGATGTTAAACATAATATTCCTTCCAAATTTTTATATAGCTAATGATTAACACATACACACATATCATTTTCCATAAATTGCTAGTGTAGCCTTGTTTAGTTATTCTTTTATTAACTATATAACTATATATGTATATATATATTCACTGATGTTAAACATAATATTCCTTCATTAACTTTATTAATTTACACATACACACATATCATTTTCCATAAAGTCTAATGGTTGTCGAACGATGGGACTAGTCAGTCATATCATTTCCCATAAAGTCCAATGGTTGTCGAACGATGGGACTAGTCAATGATTTATGGTTGTCCAACCATGGGACTAGTTAGTGAAATCACAATCGAACCATGGGATTAGTCAGTGATTTATGGTTGTCCAACGATGGGACTAGTCAGTGATTTATGGTTGTCCAACGATGGGACTAGTCAGTGATTTATGGTTGTCCAACGATGGGATTAGTCAGTGAAATCACAATCGAACCATGGGACTAGTCAGTGATTAGTCAGTGATTTACAATCGAACCCGACCTTAGACACGTAGTCGATGCTTGGAATATTATGGAGAGAAGCATTTTAATCCCAACCTCCGACCCCAACCTTAGCGATGGGACTAGTCAGTAAAATCACAAACGGACCCGACCTTAGACACGTAGTCGATGCTTGGAAGCTTGGAATATTATGGAGAGAAGCATTTTAAACGGACCCGACCTTAGACACGTAGTCGAATGCTTGGAAGCTTGGAATATTATGGAGAGAAGCATAGAGAAGCATTTTAATCCTTGGAATATTATGGAGAGAAGCATTTTAATCCTTGGAAGCTTGGAATATTATGGAGAGAAGCATAGAGAAGCATTTTAATCCTTGGAATATTATGGAGAGAAGCATTTTAATCCTATTATGGAGAGAAGCATTTTAATCCCAACCTTAGCCATGTAGTCAGGTCACTCAATAAACTTTGGTGAGAAGTGTTTTTTAATCTTGAAACCCTACCTCAACCTTATGATTTAATTAGCTATCGTTCCTTGTCAATTTTATAAATGTTTCACTATCATCGAGTATTTGGTGTTACCACAACCTACATTTATTCTTTATGAAGTCTTTGTAATCATTACAATATATTCATTGTTCCTCATGGTTTATTATAAAATGCGATCTGTTTATTTATAATTTGAATGTGGTATAATAAGACGACTACCTTTTAGATTGTTTGGAGGACTTCCAACATATAACCAAGGATCCACGTGTTGTCTCCATGATGAAAATGAATGTTACAATTAAACCCTATGATCAACGGTAAATATTACATCTTGGGTGATCTACAATAGATATTTGGTTAGGGTTTTTACCCATCCCATTGATTACCTCATTCATCACTTTTCGAATTCATTTGTTCATTTACCTTTGGACAAAACTCCACCTCTGTAGCGACTGTTATAAATATTTATTCTTTGGATTAAATCACAGGTATAACAAGGTTAAACTTCTCTGTCAATTTCAAATTGTTTACCATAGTTCTCATAACCACAGTTGCATTATATTTGAAGGTATTTTTTTGATATTTATACAAGTTCTTGCATAAATGTTACTTACTAATAATTTCTTGCTCTACGGTTCATTTCTTTCTGATTTCTTAACTTATCCATGTTACAGGTGAGGTTGGCAATTAGTTTACTTTGGGTTTGCACCGACTTTTTCCTTGTAAGGGTACTTTAGCTTCGACGTTTTTACTAATTCTTGGAGGGTAAGTTCACAAGCCTCTTACCCAGTTTAACCACTAGAGTTTACTCTTCAACATAAATTTTATTTGTTTATAGTAACCTATAGGGTTACAAATTTGTAGACCCTTGTACATTTTAAGATGTTAATAATACCTATCAGCCTTTTTCCTTTACGAAGTTCTGATTTTTCTCTCAGTTTCTATTTATAATTAAATGATAATCCATTCCTTTATTTGGATGTTCAATTACCAATTTCTATCAATGCTTACATTCTTTTTGAATTGGATTCTTTTAGGTGCATTCAAGGGTTTATATACTATCGTTTCCTCTGTGATTTTTTTCTCTTCAGGGTCGATAACTTTTCAACTTTCCTTCACAATCACAAAACTTTTTAAAATAAGCTTATTGATGTATGTAATTTTCTTTTATTTTATGTTGTATTAATATATACACTATGACTCGGGTTTTCTTCAACCTTAGACATTTAGCAACATTGAACTAGCTTCAAATCTGTCTTTAGATACCCTAGCCCTTCGATATTCTTGAGTATTTTTCTTAAATATTTTCTTCTCTTTGTGGCATAAACCTGAAATGGGTCTCAACATTTTATGCAAATACATGGGGATAGTCTCAAACCCTTTAATTTCTATTTCTTCCTTCTCGATTTCTCTTGTATACAAATTTAATTCTTTTACTACATAAATTTATAACTCTATTTTAATGTATTCTTACTGCCTTCAAATTCTTTTTGCAATACAGACATGTGGCTAGAATTTTTGTGTTCTAAACTTTGTTTAGGTAATAAATTCTAGTTCAAACCTCACATTTATTTTTAACAATTTCTCTGAATTTCTTCAGTATTTTTTTTCTTTTATAGAAATATACTAAAGTTTAACATATTGTTTATTTCTGGCTTTGTTTTCACATATACTCAAAGTTTATAAGTCTAAAAAGGGTTTTTGTTTCTTTTAGGAAGTTTAAAGTATCATGCTCACTCATATGAGGTTTTTCAACTACTGTTTACCAGGTCAAGTGACCTGAACTCTTGGTTTCTCCATCTGCTTGAATGTGAATGTTGTGTCGTTATGGCTAAGGACAAGATTCTAGGATTTCTATAATGAAAATGTATCAACTTCTTTTGTTTAATTTGCATGTTACTTCCTCTAAGGAAGTAATTTTTTCTCTCAAGGCTTTAAGCCTAACATCTTATGAATTTACGAGGATTTTCATATCCCTTGTTTCTCTTGAATAACATTTGAACTTTTGTTAAGTACCTTGGGGGTCCTCTGGATCCCATATTTTGTATTTTATGAACAATGAATTTTAAGTCATTAAACATTGATATATATATATATATAATGAAGATTTTTGTGATTTTTGTTCATGCTCATTTCTTTCTTTTGTTTATGGTATACATATTGAAAGTTTACCTTGTTAGGCATAATTTTCTTTTGTTGTTAAGCTTGGCAGGACCTCCTTTTTCTATTTATAAAAAGCAAGTTTACACCACATATATGAGATAGGTGGCCTCAACTTGCCCAGTGGGAAACCAAGTCTGTTGGCCACTTATCCTCATCATAAGGCATCCAAAAACAATATAGTATCACTAGTTATAACCAAGCTATATAGGTATCAGTATCATGATAAGAGTCTATATGTCTATCTATCATAAGCATGCATCTTTAAAAGTAAATGTTACCCACAAGAAACAAAAAAACACCAAAGAAACTAACTAAACCTGCTATCCTTCTGAGGCAGACTCCACCGGAGCCGGGTCATTGGCTGAGTCGTCAAGCATATCAACTAGCTCAATAATGCAAGGGATGTGCCTTTGGATTCTATCATGGTGGATGTCCTGCTTGTGCAGTTGGAATTAGATCGTCTACAAGTCTTTTTTGTAAGTGAGCATGTCATGGAGAGTCATAGCCATCTCCACTGAGATTTGCCCCATTGCCTTCCCCATAAGGCTCTTCATGAGCCAGTACAGATAAAGGGTCTGTTTAAACTGGGTGAGTCTACCCCTAGAATTCTCGGGATCCGGGATTACTGCCCACCAATTCTCCATCTCCTCTTCGAATTCATCCTCCTGTTTTATATTCCCCTTCCATTCATCTAGAAGCTTATGGATGCCTGCGTCCGTTCCTTCCCTGTAGGTTGCCATCACTTCACTAATGAGGCGTTCTACAGGCTTCCTCCCACGTCTAGGTTCCGAAGTGCTCGGGTCTGTGGCTCGAGTTGACTCCCTCCCCCTTCTGCCACGTCCTCTTCCACGTGCAGGTCGGGCCATCTCTCCTCTATTCCTTTCTTGTTCACAAGCGACATGAATTAGCTCTCAGTACATTGTCTCATGCCTCTCTGGCTTGATACGGGTGCCCCTCCCCTCATGCTTCCAAGTGCAATTGCCTCTGCCCGGGTACCCCTTTGCCCTGAAATGTTGTGCCACTCCTCTGCCTGGTGTAGCTGCGCCACTCTTCTGCCACTCACTTTGCTTTCTCTCCTGCCTTTCGTTTGCCTCACCACCCCCATGGTTGTAACGATTCTCTCGACTACACATAGGAGTGGTTTCACGGTGCTAGACCCCTTTTACGCTCACAGATCTCATAGCCAACCCATCGAGTTAGGTTATCGTCACTCCCAGGTGTGGTGCTTTCCCTCGCCCCTCTGCCCAGTGCTGCTGCATCACTCCTCTGCCCAGAAGAGCTGCCTCACTTCTCTGCCCCTCCCTTGGCCATCGCTCATGCTTAGCCTCAGCCTCACCACCCACATTGGGATACCGACTGTCTTGCTCGCTCATAGGAGGGGTCTCTCATTCCTAACCCCGGGTTTCTCTCATGGCTCTCGCCTCTGGCCCAAGCGCGATCACCATCACCCTAACTTATGCTGGTCTCCCCGGCCATCCCCCCAATTTCCCTCCCCTGTCATCTCCCGAACCCCCCAACCATAAATCAACAAAGTTTCCATAGTAAGGGGCTTGAAAGACCAAGATACATACCCAAGATACATATCGTTGCTGGAAACTCCACTGGCTTGTGCCCTCGCTCCTCCGTCCACCCGCAATCTCAACAATGCGCTTCTCTCTGTCCCGAATTCCTTCATATTCCCATTCAACCTTGCTTTGTTGCGTCACTCATCCTGCCTTAGACGCCTCACCTCCTTCTCTGTCCTAGCCATGCCTGCCACTTCTCCCATCTCCTTTGCCATATAGCATGCGGGAGGCCATCGCACCCATCGCCATGAGCGTGTGGGGGACGGTGGGTGGTACCCTGCCTTTAAACGTCATAACTACCATATCTGTCCATTGTCCTCCCTACCTCGAGCACGCACCCTGATCAGGGGACCTTGTTAGGAATAATTACTTGCTATTAACTGAAATAAATATTATCTTTCTCTCATGTTTACTTTGAGTAAATCTTGTTTCTATTAGATAATACCTTACAACTTAGAATAATAACCAAATATAAATTTTTAAGAGGTTTTTGTACATCTCTGTTTTTATTTTCTTCAACTGGTCTTTATATGATTAGAGTCTATAAAATCAATATTATAGAATATACTCACCATATCTTTACTTTTACTCTACATGATAATTACTTGAAACCTATCCTATACAGTGAACTAAACCAACATTCTTTGTCTGTATATATTGGAAAGGATGCTTTTAAATTAAAAGATTGTTATGAGTTAATATATATATATATATATACATATATTTTTAACTCATAACAAACTTTTAATTTAAAAACATCCTTTCACGGATTACTGCACGTACATGCTCTAATAGCAAATAATTTCTTTTGCAAAATCACTACTATTCATTCTTTATACATGATTTCTCAAATAACAAAACACTTATCAATAGGCAACAAAGTATCACATTACTTTCCATCATTAATAATTCATTCAAGTTGTAGAGGTTTAAGGGTATTGACTTGTCAAAATGGGTTTGGAAATAATACAGGAGCTCACTAGATCCACTCAACCAATGATACTTCGTCTCTCAAGTATCCCCTTGAGCACAAGTCCACAAATTAATTACTCTGTTTCCTCTTTTTTTCCTTTTCTTTCCCTTCCACAATTTTCTCTCTTGTGTACTTTCCTTTTGGAAAGAAGGAATTACCCCCTACCAATCATTTGGTAGTTAGTAACTGCTTCCATATCACCCCTCCCAGGTGGTAAGTGGTTACTAACTCATTTATTGAGCCCTGCTTCCCACTTCTAAAGGAAACTCCTTATCTTTTAGGGAAGTTATGGATCAATCATATCCATAATTCATAATTAATCCAATCATTCAGATCATATGCCTAGGACTTAATAAATGGGTGAATTAAAAACCAACATTAATTTGTAGCTTTCATCTCATTTAGCTAGATGCAACTTCTGTATTAATTCCATTTTATTTTTAAGAAATAGGTAGTTTTTGTATTAATCAAATTGGAAAACAGGTTAGTGCCATTACATATAGGAGATGTTGTTCTTCACCAACATTCAAAAGCTGCTCAAGATATATCCTATCTTTACCTTTCCTTTTCCTTATTAAGTTTCTAACTACCCTTATTTTATACAATCGCCAAAAAACTCCATTAAATATCACAAATTTACAAAGCATTTTGAGACAAAGCAGGTATGTCTAACCATTTCTATCCTTCTCATCTTGAAGGATTCCTTCTTTCCCATTATGTTTTGCTTCCATCTGCTGTGATAGTGTTGAGTCCAAGGGATGATCCAGAGGTTCTACCATAGGAGGCACAACCTGCTCATTAGGGGAGGGAATTGCAGAGATCTCGAACACCTTTTAAAATGCCCAAGGTTGTAGTTTCCACTTTGATTTCGATACCGTCCACCTTTAGATTCAAAATATCCACCTTGGTTGTCAAATTATTCACTATCAATTATATACGTTCCAAATTTTTTTGCAGCTCTTCCAACTGCCTGGTAATCAAAGTGAAGTGGGATCTGGCTTCTAGGGCCACATGGTCACCAAGCTTGGCTATTGAGGCTGAGAGGATGACTAATTTCTCCATCAACTGATCCTTATTAAAGTCTTTGCAACTATCCCTGCATGAAGGTGCCATCGTGCACTGCACTCAAATTCTTATATAGACTAATGCTAATTTCGTGACCAACAAACTCCATTTAGAAACTTTGGCTTGGGTTCCTCCCACTCCAGTCTCGGTCTCATTGCAATGAATGTCAACATCCTTCCTTGCGTACGCCTAACACTGATATCCATCATTGAATTCTTTGCTCAATGCCTAAGCTCTAAAAGTTTTAACTGCTTTAGAATGGATGGATACCATTCTGCATTCCTTTGAAGCAAGTTATAAATGTGGTGTGAATTAGGCTCCACCCATCTTCAGTCATGCCAATTTAATTCATGCACTCCTAACTGTATACTCCTCTTCCACAACTCAACTTGCGAGGATACCATCCACCAAATCGCCTCTCTCCCACAAGATTAGAGCTTTCATTAATGTGACTGACACTCCTTTATTCACATCTAATGAAACCCCCGAGAATGGTTACTCATTGCATATTACCTTCAATTGTGTAGCACATTAATTTCATGGGATAGAATTTATATATGGGTCTCCTTGACCTTGGACTATTGTTCCTTGTTCAAGAGTTTCTCCTATGTTTGCTTGCTCATCTGCACTTTGATTATTTTCCCTTTTGATGTGAAAGAAGGCTATTGATTCAAACTTTTGTATTTGCATCCATATTCTGAGGGACATTGGAGATATTTCCTTCTCTTTGAGGTCTTTTGCAAAGTGGAACTTTTGAATTATTATCATTGAATCCCTGAAGACTTTGAGTTGACGAATTCCCCTTGTGAGGGAAATTTTCAAGCCTTGCCATAGGGCTAAAGCTTCCACTTGGTTATTTGTTTCCTTGCCTAATCCCTAGGAAATTTTTGTCTCTATTTCTTCATCGGGGCTATAAATGACCCCTCCCACTCCTTCCTCCTTCTAATTCTAGATTCTTTATTAACAACGAAATAAATACCAAATTTACATTCACTTTTTATCAATTTATCACACTGATAAAATAATTCTCACATAAGTATTTTAAAGTAAGAACATACTCATACTCAATCATTTATGCAAATTCACAATAAAAATTCAAGTCAAGGGTTATCACATCCTTCCCTGTTTGAATTTGACATTGTCCCAGTGTTTGTTCATAATATTTGGAACACATTCCATCTTGCTAAAATAGAGATGGATATGATTCTTTAAAATCATTCTCCAACTCCCAAGTTTTCCTCTTATAGGCCAAAATGTTTCCATTGAACTTTCACTTGAGCTATATCTCTATTTCGAAGCGTGACTACTCTCTAGTCTAGAATACATAATGGTTTTTCCAGGAACTCTCCCTCTGGTTCCACCTATACAACATTCCAATCAATTATATGAGTTGATTCGTGTACATATATATTTAACAAAGATACATGAAATACATTATGAAATTTTACATTTACTAAAAGGGCAAGCGAATAAGTGATAGGTCCAATTCTGGCTAAAATCTCGAAAGGTCCACAGTATCTAGGTGATAATTTTGCACAATTTCCAAGTACAAGTGTGCTTTTCTTTGGCTTCACTTTTAATTATACATGATCTCCCACATTAAATCATTTCCGAACTCTTTTCAAATCTGCATAACTCTTATTTTGATATTGGGCCATTTTTAAATTCTGCTTGACTTGTTTAACCACTTCCTCCATATCCTTTAACATATTTTGTCCCAATACTAATCGATCCTTAGGATGGTCCCAACTTGAAGATACTTTGCATATTATGCCATGCAGTGCCTCAAAGAGGCTCATATTTAAAAACGTTTGATATCCATTATTATATTCAAACTCAACTAAGTCAAGATAGACTTCCCACTTACTTGCCATGTCCATAACATACATTCTTAACATATCCTCTAAAATATGATTGGTTCTTTCTGTTTGACCATCAGTTTGAGGATGATAGACTATGTTAAAGTTTAACTTTGCCCCATACCTTCAAATAACCCCTTCCAAAATTTATAAGTAAACTTAGCATCATGGTTTGAAATCGCAGTTTTGGACATCCCATGGCGTGTTAATATCTCCTTCATGAAGATTTTTTCTATGTTAGGAGCCTTAAAGGTAGATTTAACAGGAGTAAAATGTGCAACTTTATTAATTTTATCTACCACTACAATGATAGAATCATGTTTTCACCTTGTACTTGGAAATCCAATAATGAAATCCAATAATGAAATCCATGGATATAGTTTCTCATATCCATTATGGAATGGGAAAATGTTGCAATAATCCTGTTGGGTGTTGATGGGAAGCCTTCACCTATTGACACTCTAAACACTTAGCCACATACCCTTTTTTCTTTGTTTTCATGTTAAGCCAACAATTATTAGTTTTTGATACCTAAGATGACCAATTGTTGGTTTCTTACACAATTCGTCTAAAACAAATTTTTTCAGTTCTGAATCATTAGACAAGTAAATTCCGGTTTTGAACAACAACAAATCCTAATTATTTATTGAAAAATTGGTTTCCTCTTTAGTTAACTATATAGTTATCTGCATTTTTCTTTTAATTTGCATACATTCTTCATCAAATTTTGATGTTGTTTTAATATTTTCTATCAAATCCGTCTGCCAACTGGTCTTTGAAATGACACATATTTGGTTTAATTTTATGCTTAAGGCATCAACAATTTTGTTTTGTTTTCCTTTAATGTGTACGATTTCAAAATAATATTCACTAAGGAATGCCAACCATCTAGCTTTCCTAACATTTAGATTTGGCTGGTCAAAAATGTATTTGAGGCTAACATTTTATGTGTTTAGCTAAAATCTTCTTCTTATAAGATAATGTCTCCACATTTTTAGAGCATGTATGATAACTGCTAGTTCTAGGTCATGTGTGGCCTAATTATTTTCATGATCCTTTAGGTTCCTAGATTCATAGCTGATTACATGGCCTTCTTGCATTAAACCACCTCCCAATCCTTCCTTACAGGCATTTGTACATACAAAAAAATCTATATTAGGATTAACTAGTTTTAGGATTGAAGCATTAGTTAGCAGCTGCTTAAGTTTTTCAAAACTATCTTGACACTTCTGACTCCATTCAAATTTTTTCCCCTTCTTATGCAAGGAGATAATTGGATATGTTGACTTAGAGAAACCTTTTATAATAACATGTAATTCATGTAAATGCCCTGATATCAACTACATCTTTAGGCACTAGCCACTCAATAATATCTTTAATCTTTTTTGCATCCACAACAATCCCTTTCTTAGACTACATGTCCCAAATATTGAATCTCTTCCATGTAAAATGAGAATTTGCTAAAATTAGCATATATGTCATTCTCTCTCAGTGTTTGAAGAACAATCTACAAGTGCTAATCATGTTCTTCTTTACTTTTTGAAAAAACCATAATATCATCTATGAATAAAATGACAAATTGTTCAAGAAAAGGACCAACACACTATTCATCAGGCACATAAAAGTTGTTGGTGCATGAGTGAGTCCAAATGGAAGCACCACAAATTAATAGTGTCCATATTTTGTCCTGAATGCTATTTTATGTATATCCTCATCCTTGATCCTAATATGATGATATCCATACCTTAGATCAATTTTTGAAAAGATTGAAGCTCCTTAGACTTGGTCAAACAAGTCATTGATCAGGGGTAAAGGATATTTTTTTTAATGGTAATTTTTTTGAGTTTCCTATAGTCGATACAAAGCCTAAACGTCCCATCTTTCTTCTTAACAAATAACACTACTGCACCCCAAGGAGATACCTTAGGACTTATGTACTTCTTATTTAGCAACTCTTGCAATTGAATTTTGAATTCCATTAACTCAGGAATGATAATTCTATATGGGGCTTTTTATACCGAAACTAATCGAGGAATGAGATCAATAGTGAAGTCTATATCTATCCATGGAGGAAGTCCTCGTATCTCTTCATGAAAGAAACCTTTATATTGCTCCAAAATAGGGTAGTCTTCTAGAGATGACTTCTCTTTGCTATCAGATAGGTCTTCAACCTGAATTGCAAACATTTGGAAACATTTATGAGCACATTTATTTAATTGTAAGGAAAAAATATGCCTCATGGCAATAACTCTTGACACTCCTTTAAATATACAATCTTCTCCCTCATCATTAACACAAGTGAAAGACTTTTCCAGGTAATTCCAATTGCTATGTGAGATTCTAACCAATCCATCCCAAAAAGAATGTCATATGACCCCAAAGGTAAAAAATTCGAACTTAAATGAGCGTTGATTCAATTTAGATTTATTAAACACTCTTTTCTTATTTATGTAACTTTCCTTTTTGCTCCTGTGGCTAATTGTACTAACAAGGGTATACTTTGTTTTTCCTTTTTAAGTTCACACTTCTCAATTGCAGCAAGGGAAATATAACTTAAATTAGATCTAAGATATATTAACACTGAAACATTTTTCTTAGAAATTTTACCTCGGACTTCCACCATTGTGGACTAGTGGTCTGCTTGTCTTTTATCCAATGTTGAACTAATCCTTGGAATATTGTAGGCGATATCATTAACTATAGAGGCCTCTTGCAGGTTATTTATTGTTGTATTTACTAGGTTTTGTGAATAGTCTCTCCACGCTTCTGCTATAATTTCCTCCTTGATTACTTTTAAGAGTGTTTGAAAAGACATGTTTCTTAAAATCCTTTTTCTTCGTACTGAACTTCTCATGTTCCTTGGCCATCCAACTCTTAGAACCATCACCTTTCTTCTAGTTCTGATTAAAACAAATTTTTTCCTTATAATCTCATCCACAGTCTTTGGATTGTCAAATTCGATCCTCTCCCTACATGTAAAAGGAAAACATCTAATGAACCTTTGTATTTTGGCTTTTTCCTCCTTCAAATATGGTACATATCTTAGCAAACTCATAAACTTATTTAAAAATTCATCCATGGTGGATTGTCCCAATCTCAATTAATGGAACTCTCTAGCATTCTCATCAAAATATCTTTCAGTTAGATATTTCTTTTTCAATTATTTTTTAAAGATTTTGCATGTCAAATTTTTACTTTTGATTATTTTTATGGTTTTGTTTCCCCCCCACCATAAAGTTTCTTTACCAGTCAACTGGTATGTTTCCAACCTGGCCTTCAAATTTCTTGGATAGTTTTAGACCACGCAATACTTTGACATATTTAGAAGCCATGCCTATGCTCCTTCTTCGAATTCTCCATCAAAGTTTGAAGGTCTAATATTTTTGAATTTTCCTTGCAACTAATATGTAGTCCTCTTCATCTAGGACATAGAAGTACTACCTTAAGATTTTTAATATTTTCCTTCATCATACTCTTGGGTCTTACTTTCACTAGAAGTTATAGAATCAATTTTATCAGTGGATTCACTCCTAGATCTCTTCTTATGAGTTTCTCCTATTTTCCTATTGAATCTATCATCCTCAAGTTTCCTTAGTAAATAGCCATTAATCTCCTCTTGTTCATCCTTAGATTTAGACATTTTTTTTTATTGGCCTTTATATTATCCAAATCTGCCTTCAAGCTACGCATTATTTTCAATATTTCAAATTCTTAATTTTTCTGTATTACTAGTTCCTCTTCCCATCATTCCAATTTTAGTATCAGGGTCCTCACCACCTTTAGGTGACCCTATGGAAGTCTTCCCATTATATTCTTCAACCATACTTCAAACTTTTCCTAACAATCCTTTAATTTTATGGTCATGACATAAAGAAAAATAATTGTTTTAGTTTAGGACCCATAAAAGGCCCAATGTTGTAACCTACAACTCTAATACCACTTGTAACACACCCCTAAATACACCCTTAAAATATTTTTTTAGTAAATCACGCACATCAGTGCTCTTATACAATTATAATATTTTCATTCATATCCTTGATAATATATATATATATTTACAACTCAATAAATCCCTTTTATTATGTATTTTGAAGCAAAAATATTTGGGTCTTGAAAATATATATATATGTCTAGTCAATTTAACATCTTAAATTGCTCTACATAAATTATCAATCCGGGTATCATAAACTGATGAAGTGTGGTGCACCATATGTGCTTAGTTAACCTTTTTCTTACTTCGTTGTTTTATAGATTTTATTTTGTTTTGGGGTTTTGTTTTTGTTGGTTTCCTAAAGTATCTAATGCAAATGGAAATCCTATTCTAAGGTCTTAAGAATACTTTTAAAGGTCAAGTATGGATGTAGATTTCAAGACAAAGTCTATGTCCCTAATGGTAACTTCCAAAACTTAGCACTTCAAAAGATCTCAAAACATGTTATTGATGGAATTAGTACTTAAACAAAAGTGTAAATATGCAGCTACTTCAATCAAACAAAAGATGAAATACTGATCATGAAATCACTGTCTCTGCTGCTTGTCTAAATACAAAAGAAATGAACTAAGCTACTACACTCAAAGAAAATAAAAAAAATTGCAAGTAAAGTAAAGCTAAAATCAAATTACATCAACTCATATTCTGACCCCTCACAGTTTGTCTCGCTCTGGCTTTAGGAGGTAATCATAAACAAATTGAGCAATCTGATATCTAATTTGCAGAAAATGAAACTAATATCAAACTACGCATCCATACTTCAATCCCTCACCATTTGACTCGCTCTGGCTATAGGAGGTAACTGAAAATGACATGAGCAATTCAATAACTAACTTGCAGAAAAATAAACTAATATCAAACTACGCATTCATACTTCAATCCCTCACCATTTGACTCGCTCTGGCTATAGGAGGTAACTGAAAATGACATGAGCAATTCAATAACTAACTTGCAGAAAAATAAACTAATATCAAAATACGCATTCATACTTCAATCCCTCACCGTTGACTCGCTCTGGCTATAGGAGGTAACTGAAAATGACATGAGCAATTCAATAACTAACTTGCAGAAAAATAAACTAATATCAAACTACACATTCATACTTCAATCCCTCACCATTTGACTCGCTCTGGCCATAGGAGGTAACTGAAAATGACATGAGTAATCTAATATCTACTTTGCAGAAAAGTAAACTTAAAATCAAATCACATCAATTCATAGTCTGATCCATCACCATTAGTCTCGCTATGGCTTTCGGAGGTAATCATCAACAACTTGAGCAATCTGATATTTAAACTAACTAACAAAGTAAATGAATAAGACTGAAATCAAAGCATAACTGAAATTGAAAAGCTAAAAAAAAAAACAAAGTCAGCAGAGAGGTAAATCTCATGTCACTATTTGATGCAAAAACATGTAAAGAAAAACTAACCTACAATCAACCGGTTGAACACACTTACATGAATTAAAATTGCATGAATGGAAAATCTAATCTATCAAACTTGAAAGCAATCAAATGACATAATGAAATCAAAGAAAAATTACAAAATGAAATCTACTCTACCTTACATTCTAATGTGCTCCATGACATCTACTTCACATCTCCTTCCATGTTGAGAACATCAAAGCTTTATTCAAATTCTTCAAAATTACAAATTACAACAAAGCTCTCCAAAGCTTTCAAGAGCCATTAAGGAAGAACTACAAACTCCAAGCTAAAGAACTCTAAACTGAGACTTAAGAACTAACAAATGAAGGAGAGAGATTTCCTATTTATACAAAAAGATGAGAAGCCATCTCATTAATGAGAGTCCATGAATCTCTCTCTCTACCTCTAGAGTCCTAATCAAAATAGGAACTGATAAGACACATGTCTTCTTAGAGTTACAATACAATTAGGATATGTGACACATATCCTCATGATCCCATGATTCTTTCCACTCAAATTCGAATTTGGCCTTAGAGTGCCACATAAGGGTCTTCTAGAAGCCTTCTTTCAACCTACAC
The DNA here is from genome assembly GCA_031772625.1 of Pinus tabuliformis. NCBI lineage: Eukaryota > Viridiplantae > Streptophyta > Pinopsida > Pinales > Pinaceae > Pinus > Pinus tabuliformis. The sequence goes on from CM062805.1 coordinate 464,175,856, forward strand.
ATGTAAACAATCTCAACCCATTTGTTAGGTATAAGCATATGCACATTATTTTCTAATTTTTAACCACAAATTCACTTAAAAGGCTTAGAATTAATAAATATTGGAAAAACATAAATGTGGCCCAATGATAATGAAAGTGGGATGAATGTGGTGACATAGTAGTGAAATGGAGGTGATATAATGGACATAATAGTGAAAGTGTAATGGAAATGAATGACATTTTCAAGACTCAACAATATATAAATCATTTTCCATAAAATCCAATGACTGTCCAATAGTGGGACTAGTCAGCAAAATCACAATTGGCCCTGACCTTAGTTGTGTAGTCAACATTTGGAATATTATGGTGAGAAGCATTTTAAGCCCAACCTCCGACCTCTGACCTTAGTCTCATAGTCGGGTCCCTCAATAAGATTTAGCGAAAAGTGCTTTTAATCCCGAACCCTGACTTTGTGATTTAATTAACTATTGTTCCTTGTCACTTTTCTAAATGTTTCACTATCGTCGAGTATTTGGTGTTGCCACAACCTACGTTTATTCTTTATGAATTCTTTGCAACCACTGCGATGTATTTATCGTTCCACATGGTTTATTATATATTGCAATCAATTTATTTATAATTTCAATACAATATAATCATACAATGACCTTCGAGATTGTTTGGAGGACTTGTCATATAAGGCTACACATGCTATCTCATCAATGAAAATGAAGGTTATGATTAAACCCTATCATCAATGGTTAACATTACATCTTGAGCGATTGATGATAAATATTCCGTTAGGGTTTTTACCTATCCCATTGTCTACCTCGTTCGTCACTTTTTGAATTGATTTGTTCATTTGCGTTTGGACAAAACTCCACCTCTATAATGATTGTAGTAAATATTTATTCTTTGGATTCAATCATTCGTATACCAGGGTTGAACTCTGTCTATTTCAAATAGTTTATCAGAGTTCTCATAACCACAGTTGCATTGTATTTGAAGGTATTTTCCAACATTTATACAAGTTCTTGCAGAAATGTTGCTTACTAATAATTTTTTTCTCTATGATTCATTTCTTTCTAATTTCTTAACTTATCCATGTTACACGTGAGTTGGGTAATTAGATTACTTTGGGTTTTCACCAAATTTTGACATTTTTTCCCTGTAAGGGTACTTTGGCTTTGGCGTTTTCACTAATTCTTGGAGGGTGAGTTCAAAGGCCTTTTACCGAGTTTAACCACTAGAGTTTACTCTTCAACATAACTTTTATTTGTTTACAATAACCTACAACGTTACACAATTTTAAACCATTGTATATTTTAAGATGTATTTTTTTTAATAATAGTACTTATAGTGTTTTTCCTTTTTGGAGTTCCAATTTTTTGCTCAGTTTCTATTTATAATTAAATGGTAGTTCGATAATTTATTTCAAGGTTCCATTACCAATTTCTATCAATGCTTACATTCTTTTGAATTAGATTCTCTTAGGTGCATTCTTGGGTTTATATATTATCATTTCCTTTGTGATTTTTTTTTTTTTACATTTTTTATTTTGGGTTTTCGTCTCTGTTGGCTTGGTTCGTTTTCAATTCAGGGTTGGTAACTTTTCAACTTTCTTTCATAACGACTGGAATTCTTAAAATAAGCTTATTGACGTAGGATATTTTATTTTATTTTATGTTATATTAATATATACATTTTGATTGGGGTTTTCTTCAACCTTAGACATTCCGCAACAATGAATTTGTAGGTTTTAACCCCGTACAGAAATTACTTGCATACGAATTCTAAAACACAGAAAATAAACAATGCGAGAGCATAACACATAAAACACATATACACAGAGATTTCCCCTAGATCCCAAAACCGGGACTACCAACTTGATTTTTTAATTATATTCCTTTCAATGTTATAATACATATTTATACATGTCGAAGCATCCAATACCATGGCCCGAAAACCATCGTGTCCAATACCATGGACTGAAAACCATCGTGTCCAAAAAACATGTGCGAAAATCATGCACAAAACCATAGGTGGGTCCGCCCAACCTAACATAGGGTCCAAAACCAAAATTTTCCAGGGCGTTGCCCCGAACCCCATAAAGTGGGGTTACGGGTACACCTCAAATCCCCTGTGACCCCCCCCCCCCGCTACACAATCGGTGCAACGAACGGGGGCTCCGCCCCCCCTTTAACCCCCCGGTTAACTTCGTGGGCTAGTCGTGGAAAGAATATAACACAACCCAACAGAATTAGCTTTGGCTCTGTCTTTATATACTCTATCCCTTAGGGTATTCTTGAGTATTTTTCTTAAATATTTTCCTTTTTTCGCATAGACCTCAAATGGGTCTCAAAATCTCATGCAGATACATGGATATAGTCTCAAACCCTTTAATTTCTATTTATTCCTTCTTAATTTCTCATGTATACAAATTTAATTCTTTTACTACATACCTTTATAACTCTGTTTTAATGTATTCTTACAATCTTTAAATTATTTTTGCTACACAAACATACGGCTAGAATTTCTGTGTTCTAAATTTTGTTCAAGCAATAAATTCTTGTTCAAGCCTCACATTTCTTTTTAACAATTTCTCTGTATTCTTCAATATTTTTTTTATTTTACAGAGATATACTAATGTCTAACATATTGTTTGTCACTGGATTTTTGTTCGCATGTACTCAAAGTTTATAAGTCTAAAAGGGTTTTTGTTTCTTGGGGAAGTTTAAAGTATTTTGCTCACCCATAGGAGGTTTTTTTACTGCCACTTACTAGGTCAGGTGACCTGAACCCTTGGTTTCTCCATCTGCTCGAACATGAATGCTATGTCTCTATGGCCGAGGGAAAGATTCCAGGATTTCTATCCTGAAAATTTATTAAATTCTTTTGTTTTCTTTGCACAGTTACTTCCTTTAAGGAAGTAAATTTTTCTCTTAAGCCTAACATGTAATGAATTTATGGCGATTTTCATATCCCTTGTTTTTCTTGAATAACACTTGAATTTCTGTTAAGTACTATGAGGGTCCTTTGGAGTCCATCTATTTTATTTTCTGAACATTGACTTTTGTGTCATTACACACACACACACACACACACACACACACACACACATAGATAATGAAGATTTATGTGAATTTGTTTCATACTTATCTGTTTCATTTCATTATGGTATATATCCTGAAAGTTTACCTTGCTAGACACAATTACTTGCTATTGTTTGAAATTAATATTATCTTTGTCTCATGTTTACTATGAGTGAGTTTTGTTTCAGTTAGATAATACCTTGCAACTTAGAGTAATATCCAAATATAAATTTTTAAGAGCTTTTTGTACACCTCTATTTTTATTTTGTTAACTGGTCTTTATATGACCATAGTCTGTAATATAACTCACTATATATTTAATTTTAATCTACATGATAATTACTTGAAACCTATCATATTGAATCAGTTGAGCCAACAATATATATATATATATATATATATAGTTTTTAACTCATAACAATATTTTAATTTAAAATATCCTTTCATGGATTATTGCACTTACATGCACTAAATATAAAACAATTTCTTTTGCAAAATAACTACTATTAATTCTTTATACATGATTTCTCAAATAACAAAACACTTATCAATAGGCAACAAAGTATCATATTACTTTCCATCATTAATAATTCATTCAAGTAGTAAAGCTTTAAGGGTATCAACTTGTCAAAATGGGTCTGGAAATAATATAGGAGCTCACTAGCTCCACCCAACAAATGATACTCCGTCTCTCAAGTATCCCCCTGAGCATAAGTCTACAAATTAATTACTCTTTTTGCTACTTTTTTTAGAATAAGATAATCTATAACTCGCCAAACCAATTGAGGAATAGAAGATGGTCGAGGTCATTTTGTCCCTCAATATGGAAATAGCTCCTCACTTGGACGAATTTTCAATCATCTTTTATAAATATTTTTGGGGCTTAATCAATACAGACTTAATGAGAATCTTGAGCTTCAACATATTGAAAAGAAAATTGGAAGGAAATAACAATTCCTCCTTTCTAGCTTTAATTCCAAAAGAATGGTAACCAACCTCCTTCTCTTGCTTCCAACCTATTTCATTATGTAACTCTTCCTACAAGATATTTAAAAAAGTCATGGCTATGAGATTAAGTAAGCTTTTGCCCCCCATCATCTCATAAAACCAAGGTGGTTTCATGAAGCACAAACAAATTCTAGACAACATGATCCTTATTCAAGAGCCAATCCATTCTAACAAACAAAGTGGCGAGACATGTATGGTGATCAAACTTGATATGGATAACGTATTTGATAGAGTCTGCCATTCCGTTTTTTACTTTGTGATGGAAAAATTTGGTTTTTGTTGGGAATTTATCAATTGGATTAAATATTGTATTGGAAATCCTTGGATAACACCTTTGGTTAATGGTCGAATTTGCAACCTTTTTTTGGCCTCAAGGGGATTAAGCCAAGGATGTCCCCTCTCTCCCCTTTTATACATTCTCATGGACGAGAGACTTAATAAGAATTTGGAGTTGGCCAAGGTTGAGGGAAGATTAAAATAATAGGAATTTGGAGTTGGCTAGGGTTGAGGGAAGATTAAAAGGTCTAAGTATAGATTAGAACACTAAGGAAGTTAACCATTTGTAGTTTGCTGATGACATGCTTCTTTTGGGAGGTGCGTCCAAGAAAATTGTAGTGAGTTTTAAACAAGTCCTAGATAAATATTTGGGTTTATCTAGGGGTCTTGATAATAAAAAAAGAGTATGATTTTCGGGTGGAATAATCATGCGGTGAATGTGATGGATATCTCCAAGGTTTTGGAGTTTCCATTAGATTTTGAAAGCAATTTTTTTAAATATCTTGGAATTCTAATCTTCATGGGAGTTTCAAATTCCGAAAGTTGGAACAATATTTTAAACAAATTCAAAAAGAAAATCTAGTCATGGGGAGTGCAATGGCTCACTACAACAGGTATAGTCATCCTGGTCAAATCAATATTATCCTCTCTTCCTGTCTATCATTGTTTTGTTTTTTTGGCCCAAAAATTTATGCTTAATCAAATGAGTCTCCTTATCCATAAATTTATATGGCAAGGAGGGAATAACAGGGAAAATAAATTCCACCTTGTGAACTAAAACATTGTTCATCTTCCCAATGCAAACAATGGTCTAGATGTGAAAGATTGATTATATATGAATCTTTCTCTCGGTGCAAAAATTATCTAGAGACTCATTTCAGACTCGAAGGAATGGTGGAAGATAAATTTCATGAGAAAATATTGCACCCACCTTCTCATGTTTGAGTTTGTCAATTGGTCTGGGCTTGGATCCAAAATTTGGAAGATTTGCAGAGAGGTTGCCCCTATAATTGTCGACCATCTACGTTGCCGTACAGGTAAAGGCACTCACATCAACATTTGGAAACTAGATAATTGACTATATGGATGCAACATAATGGTTATATTAAATTGATAGACATCTTTGTTTGGGACGATCAAGGTCAATGGAAAGGATGGTTAATACTAGAGATGCTAATTCATCTTAGGCTTCAATGGAAGAGTTTGATTATCAATCTAAAACGTATGGCTCCCATTTCCTTTTCTATTCAGGATCTATGTACTTGGAAACTAAGTCCTCAGAACAAATACACAACAAAATTGGGTTATTCATAATTGGTCAAGTGGCTCTCTCATCCACCCCATGTAGATTGTGGTAAAAAATCTGGAGCAAGGATGGCATCCCAAAATTTAACCCGTTCTATTGGACTCTTTTCCATCAAAATGTTCTCACTATTGAAAATCTCAAGAAGAGGAATATCCATGGTTCGTCTCATTGTGTCTTGTGTTTCAAGTCAGAAGAGAATATTTCCCATCTATTTTGGTCATGTCTGTTCTTGCTTGAGTCATGGTGTATACGCTTTTCCCTGGTGTCTTACCTTGGTTCTATTCTGGGTTCGTGGGTGGACATGTTTGAACTTTGAAAAACAAATATCCTTGGATTTTGAAGACCTCCTCTTTGCTAATTAGATATTGGGAAGCTATTCCCAAGTATCTTTGTTGGTCTATTTGTATCACTAAGAACAAAGTGACATTAAAAAATGAGTACCTTAAACCTTAGGCATTGTCTCTTAAAGCACCATCCTTGCTTCTCGAATCCATTTCGTCAAGGGGTATGAATGAAAAAGAGTATGAAAATCTAAATTCTCTTTAGACACAATGGATCCAAGTTAGCAGACAATTCCACCTTCCAAGTCATAGTGTGCTTCAACCTCCATGTAATAAGGTCCCTAGCCTAAGTTTCAACTAAACAAATTTTAGTCATTAGAGAATGGGAAAAAAATTAGTATTTCCTGTTCTTTGATGGATCCTCGATTGACAACACAAGGGAGGTAGGAGTAGGAGAGAATTTAATTATCCTTGACAGAAAAATAATGTCTCAATTTAAATGGGGCCTTGGAACCATGACCAATAATCAGGTGTAGTTTCTCGCCTTGTGGAAAGGCTTGGATCTAGATCTTGCAAAGAAAATTCATAATTTGTTGGTTTTTGACAACTCTATGCTTGTTATCTGGCAAGTCACTAAGGCAAAAAAATCCTTATGCCTTAACCCCCCTCCAATTCTACAAAGTATATCTCTAATCGTTTATCAATTCAAATGATTGGATATTTTCCATGTGTACTAGCATCTTAATTCTATGACAGATGGGTTGGAAAAAAAGGATCATCCTTTGGACAAGGCATAATACAGATAAACCAAAGTTTAATTAGCTATGCACCAATTCCATGATTATGCTTACAAATTTGAGGCGCATGAACAACATTCAAAAGTTCATCATCACGAGAAATTTAATTCATCTTGGATCAATGAATTCTCCCTTGCTCCCAACGTGATTTAAGAGATGGAAGGGTGATGTGGGCTAACAATACTTCATTCTCTGGCTACGAATTTTGAAAATTCCCTCCTGATGGCACATCTTTTGAAAAAGTGGTTTGTGTCTTCAATTCTTTTAATCTCTGGGTGGTACTTATATTTATTTTGGCCATGGATGGAGTTGGTAGAGTTAACTACTGAAATGACGAGGTATTCCTTGTGTAGTGGGCTAGTTTTAATGTTCCTACTCTACATTTCCCATCATTAGCCTTTGCAACATCCTTTTGAGGATTTTTTCCTAGATTTGGATCTTATATCTCAGATTGGATCATTATACAATGTTAATGTGGATTACTTAATGGTTCTTAGGGATACCTTGAGTGACTATGGGTCAATTTTATTAATCAATCTCATAGATTGGCTCAACTTTGTCTGTGTGATAATCATTTACAATCAATGATTGATTTTGGAGATGGTGGAACTCCTATATCTCTCAGAAAAGGATAACAATGGTTCACTACTTGGCCAAATTCTTGCTCGATGCTAGGTAGAGGTAGGACAAGATGGAAGAAATTCAATGTTAGTCCTTCCATATTTTCTTAGGAGCTAAGTTGATCCATCATATTATCAATATCGAACAATCCATCAATGGGCTATATGAGGAGGTTTCACTCTCTGTGCTTGAGTTTTGACTCTGAAAAATATCATTTTTGGTACTGCTCAGTTTGACACGGTGTCATTGGTCCCAACATTGCCTTGAGAAAACAAAGACTCATCGTCTGCAGGGATCTAAATCCCTTAGTAATGGTCGTAGTTGATGGATGTTAAGTCGCGTCGTTGGTCTCCAAAATGTTACATATTATCTTGTAAATATTGCTTTATTCTTGGGTCTTTCCATCATATACTCAGTAGAACCTTTTTTTGTATAATTTTGAAACACAACTTTAGAGATTATATTTTGTTTGCATGGGAAAATGTTCACCTCTATGATCAAATATCATAATGTTAATAGAAGGGTTTTAGCCCATTCTCTAGTTGTTATTAATACAAATTCTCTATTTGTTTCCTTAAAAAAAATGTCATGATAGACATTGTTGGGCTTCCACAAGAGATGTAACTTTTAGAAGTGGAAAGCACCTTGATGACCATTAAGAAAGGATTCTTAAAATGTGATATTTAAACAATATACTTGATTAAAATGAATTAATTCAAAGAACTAAGAGATAGGGGGCAACCTCCAAAGGCAATTAAAAAAACCCAATTCAAACAAAATCACTTTCATCTATCTAGATGAAACCCAAAAGAAAAAGACACGAGTGACTAAGGATCTCACAACAGAAAGAGTCAAAAATGCCATTACTTAGCATCTCTATAATGCTTTGAAGTATGTTAGGATACAAGCACCCCTTCACTTTGTTGGAAATAATATTGGGGGGGGGGGGGGTGGTGAATCAGTATTAGCAAGTCAATAATATTTCATTTCAGATTTATATACGCTACTTCAATTAATCAAACTTGCATGTATACGCAACTGTATTTAAGGCAACTAGCGTATACCCTTCAAACTTATATCTTAGTTAATTCATCATATGTTGATCTTTAATCTGTGCATCAGAACCATAAAACAGTAACCAGGTGCAGTAAAAACAAAACAGACAATCACACACATGAACACAAGATATAAGGTGGAAACCCAATTTGGGTGAAAACCACCTGTTGCAATCGTCTCTATCTTATTTTAATAAGAAACTTCTTTTTACAATTTTTGTACTGGTGCAGACTTATACCAGTACATAGGCTTCTACCTGCAGAATGCTACAGCTTTCTCTTGTTCTCCAGCTTCTCCTGGAAGGGAGCTACAACCCCCTAGCTCTTGTACTAGCTGTTGTGTTTACTAGTACATAGGTGCATGCCTACAGAAGGCTACAACCTTCTCTTTTCTTCCAGGGACCACGTTTCATAAATTTTCAGTCTGGATCCATCAATAACATCAATCAACCATCAATTCTATCTGCATCAACCAATCTCCTTTGCACCAACCAAAACTGAATCAATCAATCACTTCTCAGAATGCTGTAACCAGAATACAGTAACAGTAACTAGAACCAAGCCAGAACCCAGAACACTACAACAACAAACAAAAGTAGCTAAAGTATATTTTAATTAGGTATACACTACTTCAATGTGTCGAACCTGTGTAGATACGCCATTATCTCAAGGTGAACCTACGTATACGCTGTTTTGATATGCAGAACCAGCGTGTATACACGCCTTTGCTAAAGTGAACCTGCGTATAGATCTGTAAATGATGATTTAAATTTTACAACAATTCCAGACATCAGTTATACCCAGATCATCATATTTACAGATTACAACATGCGCCAGTTATTCAGATAAAAGATCAAAACCACACAACGATACTTCTCTTCAAGCCTTAAGATCTTGACCCATCAATAGAACTTATCCTTCATCAAGCGCTTAGGTTCATCCTTGATTCAGATCCAGCTATGCACCATAACCCAATCACCTGTATTCTAGATCTTGCTCTTCATTAGATATTCAATTCATGAGTACCTTTGCCTAATGATCTTCTCCTCCTTTTATAGTCTTAGGCCTTACACAATACCATGGTCCAAAACCACTTAGAATCAATACCTTGGACCAAATACCTGGGGTAAACAATTCAGACAAGATACCTTGGACCATTACCATGGATCAAAATACCATGGACCAAATACCACAGACCAAAACTAAGTTTTCCAACATGTACGCGCCTTTATTTCCGTGAAAGTGCATGTGTACGGTATACACGCCTTTTGGTCTGCAAACCCGCGTGTACATGCGGCTTGGTCAATGGGGAACCTGTGTATATCTCTCTTTCTTCATTCTGTGAGCCTGAACTGTGATCTGTCATCTGTGTGAGTTGCCATCAAGGACAACACCTGTGTCATAGTGCCAAATCTGTGTCATAATGCCAACACACTTAAGCATCATCCTAGTGAAATGTATGTGAGAAAAGTGTAAGGTTAATAACATACAAATTTTAAAAAAGAGGGGATCTCTAAATTTGAAGACTTGGGGCTTGTTGATGCCTCAACATAAGCCCACTTGCCTTGATACTTTATTTGAAAATCTTTAGCAAGTATTGGGCCTTATGAAATATTTATTTAAAGCTTTTTTTACTCATTTGTTTAAACTTTTGGGGCTTCAATAGTCTAATATATGAGATATCATTTTTAGAATTATATGTACACAATAAGCTATTAATGCATGACATATGTCCCATGAAAATTAATTAGAATGACCAAGTTATCATGAATTTGGAAGGTCTTTATAGAAGGTCTATAACTGGATCTTTGATCTTATCTTGATGGTGCATCTGATATTACAAGACAACACTATGCATAGGCCAGACAAGCCTGCTTCTTATGTTTTATTCTTTATAAGGATGGTTGTTTTCCAAACAACTCTTTGAATGCATCTCGATGCAAATAAAAATTGTAATTTTCAATTCTACTAATGAAAATTACGATTTTTCTTTGGGAAAAAATGAATTTGGATGGTCCACTTAGTATTCATTATATGAGTGATGATCACAGGGGCAAAAGAGTGGAACCAAAATTAGAGAAATGAAGCATCAATCATCACCTTCAAGATTTATACCTAATAATTAGAACTTCCCAAAATGGTCCCTTAATATATAACTACAATCTAATGTTATATTAACAAGCCTTACTACTATGCTATTTTATATAATATAATATGCTCATAGGGGTGCAAGGGTGCTATCCAAAATATAGAAATCAATTGCATAACATTAATCATCATCCCCAAAACTTATACTTCTAAAAAATTATTTTAATATATAATTATAATCTAACGATATATTAATGATCCCCACTAACACATTGTTAAATATTATATACAAAATACATTATATTAGTCCCAAAGGTTATCTTAGTTGGTCGAGTCCCCATCGTTAAAGCTCCTCTACTATTGAGAGGTTAGAGATTTAATTCTCCGGACACTCTTAGGGGCCAGGTTCCATGGTTGAGTCGATAGGAAATGATCCTTTTGGGTAGATCTTCCTAGTACAATATTTTGTGGATGTCGTAGCGGTATTAATCTTTGGTCACTCTTTGGGGATCATGAACCAGATAGAAAAAAAATAAAATACATTATTTTATCACAATTTTTTTTTAAACCATGGTGAATCAGTAACATGTCTAAGTAATATGGTTTAGGCTATGGATAAAATCTTCTAGCTACCACTATAACACCAAGAGTATATCCAACCTCCTGCAAGCTATATGTACCAACCAACATAGGTCCATTTTAACTAAGTGCTGAGAGGGATCAAATCTCTCAAGATGCAAACAATTTTTTGAGTGAAAAACTTGAGGAAAGGTTTCACCTCGAGATATTTGATTATTCTCAACTCTTGATAGATCAATGTCGGTTTTGAGCAAAACAATAATAAAATATTTTAACTATAATTTTTATTTATTTATTTATTTTAAAATTTCACTTGTTTTATATAATATATACATACATCAAATTATTTTTGTTATTAAAATGTTATACGTCAACTCCATATTAAACATTAAAGAAATACAAATCTCCTTCATACCTTAAATTAGAAAGAACCTTATAAGAATAATTTTTTTGGTAATAATCACATCAAAGAATATTTTTTGATATTGTTGGACATCTAATCCTCTAAGGGGTTATGGTGTGGAAGATAAATAGTCAAAGGGAGTCCAAGAGACCACTTGGAATATGAAACCAAGGGTCACTCCAATGTATTATAAATATGTATCACTGTGAATAATAATGCATTCAAGGATTAGCCGCCATGGTTATGTTTAACATGGTATCAAAGTGTCAGATCTGTAGGTCCCCAGTTTAAGCTTCTCCTTGAATAATGCTGGTCTGTGTTGGGTACAATTTTGAAAATCAAATCAAGGCACGTGTTGCATACAATTCTAAAAATTGAATTAAAAAACGCTCCCTGTTATCTCTGTCCATCAGTAAGGTCTCCAATTTTGGTAACCTTTCCCTCCGCTCTCCTTTAGTTTGCAATTTTATTCTGTCTGAGGCCCATTACCTCTTCCGAGTCTGTCACACGTCTCCACACCTCTGCCACTCTAAGTTATACGTCTTCCAGATCTGTCACATGTCTCCACACCTTTGCCACTCTGACTTATACCTCTTCTAGATCTGTCACCTGTCTCCGCACCTCTGCCACTCTAAGTTATTCTTTATGCAGGTTTTTCATTAGTCATGTCACTGAGCACTTTTAATCTACCACCTGTGTCAGATTGGAAACATATATCTACCAACTCTACCCTAACGCACGACCTTTCTTAGACTATAGAGTTTCTAATTTTCTCATCGTAAGATCCATTGTTTTAATTCTTTGTTGCTTCCATTTTTCAAGGAGTCACATCATTTGTTAGCAAAAGCCATCCTTCACGGTGCCTGAGCCATTGTCATTATTTCTGCACTCTATCTCTAGTATCTATTGTTTGAAATTGTAACCCTCATAATATCTATTGAATTTTTCCATTAATTTTCATAAATTGTGTGTCTACGTGTGTGTGGGGAATCGACAAAGGTTTTGAAAATATACGAAGAAATATTCCATCCCTATTTCTAGTTGTGTTCTCAGCCTTTATGGGAGTGTTCAATACATGATGAGAAATTCTTCGTAGACCCGCTATAGGAACTATCAAGTGGAATGGTTAATTGAAAAAATATCCATTTCAGTCTATTAATGCTTTCAAATATCATCTAATATTTATTCATCAGTTGAGGTTCACTAGAGGACTCTCACCAGGAGGAAGTTGTGGAGTGCACAATGGCGGGATTTATAGATAAGAACGAAGACAATTTTTTTCCTAGAAAATGATGTAACTATTTCCCGTCCCTGACTGGTGTGGATTGGTAGAAGAGTTAAATGTTCAAGTTTAAAGCGAATAGTAGATGGAGAGTGAAAAGGTCTATTCGTGTGAAAGTTCTCGTTCTGGATTTCGAATGGGACTGGTGGAGGAGTTAATTGAGACTTACTTGGAGGTTAGTAGATGGAGGGTGGGATGGACATTGGTCTGTCAATTGTTGTGAGTGATTTCTTGTCTCGTCACCGGGCCACCATAGGATTTCCAATATTTGTAAAATGTTACAATGCGAAAGACCGATGGGGGTGTTAAAAGTACTGGATATGCTCGCGATCGTACATTGAGCCTTCTCCATTAGCGCCCATGGTTAGAACACTAGTCTTGTATATAAATGGTTAATGTGTTGAGTAATGTTTCTTTTTCTCCACAATGTATGGCATATGGTGCCTTTCAATGGTATGTTGAACTATGAATTGCATTGAACATGGTGAGTAGTGATTGGAGTTTTGAAGTCTGTGTGTAACTCTTAGTCCATGCATTGGAATGCTTTTTAATGATCGTTGCACAACAAGTTAACACTTTTGAGTGATTTGTAGTTAGATGAATCTACCAGAATCAAACCTTATAGGGAGTTGTGGAGTTCCATTAGATTTCCCAAGCTAACTTAGGGAATTCGCCTGACAAGACTCATGCTTGATAAGAGTGGGATCATCTTACCATAATTCCACTTCAAGCAGTGGCTTCCAACAATTGTCCAGAATCTCATCGAGAATTGAAAGGTTATCACCAATGTTACGATTCTCAAGTCTGATCTTTAAAGTTACCAAGACCATGTGAGTGCAACCTTCATACTTGGCAGTGTGGATTATATAGGACCACATTTGTATACATGTTACCCTATCAGATCAAGTGAAACTCTACCATTTGCTACAATGGGTTCTAGTTCTCTCGTTGTTTAAATTTAGGTTTGTTGGACCTTATTATGTTGAGTGATAATTTAGGAGAGTAATTAATTTGGTGAATTAGGCATTGTATTTGAATGTTGGACCTGTAAAACACCAAATATTATTCCAGTCGAGACTTGAAGCCTGGTGAAGCACCCTTTTATTTGATTTTGGGAGTGCATTCAACAATTTAAATTGTTGGAAAATCGCTGATGGAGTATTGGAATTACTAAAAAATTTAATACATTCTACTATCGACAACACAATCATGATTGGCAAAGCCATTATCAGAGACATTCAAACCTATTTCCAAAATGCACATGACAAGATTAAATTTTTGGAGCTTGAGTCACAACCTTAGCAAGATGAGTTACAACACAAAAGGCATCATTCTGAGCCATTTTATGTTCAGAATAATCCTATATTCAAGATTAAGACAAACTCCCATCAACAACGAGAAACTGCTGATGTAGTACCTAGTTCAAGAGAAGATGTGCATGCAGATGCATAAGTTCAATCTGCATCTCCCAATCCCATCGTCAGACCATGGGAAGAGCTTGTTCATAACAAGTACAAAACTTGTCTTGGATATGAAAAGGATGTGTCCTTTCATATTCCAGATTACTCAAAGCCCATCCAGTTTCAGAGTGTTGGATTTCTTCATGAAAGTTCATCTTCAGCTGTTCTAGATGCTCCTCCTCTTCAATAACAACCACAACAGAATGTTAAATGCCAACATTGTGACCAAGTTGGCCATATGAAAGGTGACTATTTTGATCTTCATCCATGTGAGAACTGTCATAAAACCACTCATTCTTCTAACAGATGCTTAAAAAACAAACCTCCTACAAGAACAAATATTCACCTTGGATGGATCGCTTCTTCGCAATGGGCTTCAACAACCAAGAAGATATTTCAGTCATATGTCAAAATCTCTTCTAGAATATTAAAAGGTCTTGTAGCAGAGTTTTCTCCATCTTCTCACCTTGTATCTGACGGGGGGAAGTGATGGTCATATACAAGCTTCAAAGCCACATCAAGCGAGTTTGAACCACAACCTGCCATATCAGATTCATAGTTGTAGCTAGAGATAGAGATGCTCCTGAGCATGTCTTTGGTTGGTGGCCAACCTTAAACCATCTATGTAGGGTGAGACCTCCCTTTTCAAGTTAAGCCTCTCCCTATTCAAATAATTGGGGACACTTCCTCTAGCAGAAGACTTCAACTTCTTGCTAGTTTTGGAAGAGTTCTAGGAATTGCGTTAAGCATTCCAGAGTTGGTGGTCATCCTTAAACCATCGCAGGTTGAGGTTCTCCCTTTTTATGCAAGATGAGACCTCCCTTTCTAGGTTGAAGGTCTCCCTCTTCAAAACATTAGGAGCACTTCCTCTAGCAGAAGACTTCAACTTCATGCCAGATTTGGAAGAGTTCCAAGAAATGCACTAAGCATTCCAGTGTTGGTGGTCATCCTTAAACCACCACCTTATACCAACATTTCAGAGATCACACTCAGCCTAGTGTTGCCATGCATTTTTGCACATTTTGTATTACAACTCTCTTCTTGGACTCACACATACCCCTTCGGATTAAGGGGGGAATGTTGGACACCTAATCCTCTAAGGGCTATGGTGTGGAAGATAAACAGTCAAAGGGAGTCCAATATACCACTTGGAATATGAAACCAAGGGTCACGCCAATGTATTATAAATATGTATCATTGTGAATAATAATGCATTCAAGGATTATCTTTCATATCTCTTGTTCGCTATGGTTATGTTTAACAGACAAGTTTCAAACCAACCAGTGTGGTTCATTGTGAGGACAAGATGAAGAATCAGATCATGGCAGCGGGTTAAATAGATAGACAGGTCCTTCCAACGGCTATAAATAAACAACTATAAAGAAACCAATACTTTTGACTGGGTCAAAAAATAGGGGAATAATTAATTTAATCATAATTTAAATAATTAAGTCAAATGTATACAAATAGATATTAATATTATTATTTTTTCTTACATGAATTTGAAAATATTCTAGACTAAACTAAGAAAATTAGTATTTTAATTATGAGTTAAATAAAAAAATCCTAGATTCCCAAACTGACTATTGACTTGACTAAGTGATCCAGAATGGATCTTGTATGTCAAGTCAGAATATTACCATATGTTGACGACCAAGATGGTCATAGGTGGAAAAGTTGTTCTTGACTTGTGCAGAGTTTGATTGTCTCAATTGACTGCGAAACTAGTGCCAGGATGAAGGGTTTGATGCACTGATTCCGACGATGTCTTTGGATTTCCGTTTGGCCACCCAATGATGGAGAAATCATCTGTCAAAGTTGAGGTGTCAAAGAAGGCCTTACTGGCCATGTGGTGTTTCTATAGTTGACACATGACATCGAGTCAAATATTATCATTAGTGCACATCTTCGTGAATGGTGGAAAGTTCGGATGCATGGTAAGATTTTTGGGATAAAACTATATGTTTAAAACCTAAGGCTATGGTGCAGTTCAAAACTATGGATTAAATTATATTATTATACCATACGGGCACATGTATTACCTAAGAGCTAATGGCGCATGCAATAGTTGTAACATATATACCCTAGTGCGAAAACTTATGGTGAAAACTATGGTGCATATGGCGGAGATATTACAAGGTTACAACGTATGGTTATGGTGTAATGATGTTTGGAGTAGAGCGTTATAGGGTATAAGCCAACTTTTGGAGTGCATATATGGGCACATCATTTAATGAAATCGTCGAAAGTTGTGTCAGATGCCAACAAAAGTTCACGGTTATGCCTCACCACCAGAGTGACAAAGAATATGGCGGAGTCCACAGAAGGCGCACTGGAAACCATCGATGCATGAGGAGGCAGTCCAACACAGCGATCGGAAGCACGAAATCGTCGGGAAGTTAGAAAGCAGCGGGAACAGATACATGTGTTGTCTGTCCAACGCAACTAAGAACGAAACATTCCCATGGATTTGGTTGAAGCTAGCACAAGTGGTCCAATGTGGCATGCTATCAAAGCCGACAATGCCATAGGTGCGAAAACTGCCGAGGATTAAAGTCCGATGCATTACGAAAATGCAAGTCATGGTGACAAACATAACCAGGTCAGCATCGATGAGTAGGTAGAAATGGTCATGCAAATCCGTTGCAGATTTGTTCAGTCCCGGGGATTGCGAACAACTCATGCCATGATAGGGTAATTGCCATGCAATGGAGGTATAGCCAAGTCAACAGTTTTTCCAGGCACGAGATCCAGCTCAAATTCCGGAGGTGCGCAACATGAGTGAGAGCTCAACAGAGCCAAGGTGGCTATGTCAACACATTCAGTGGATTCAAGATATTGCATGGCAGCCCATTTGGTGAAGCCAACTATGCGAAGGGTATGCCACGAGAGGTGGCTACGCCAGCACAAACAGTGTGGAGATCAATGTGACTACCAGACATTGGACGCAGTTTGCAAGCCATCGGGAAGCCACTTTGCAGGTTTGGGCACCGCCGGAGGACTTTGGATAAAAATGGAAAGTGGGTTTTGTTATTAAACCAAACAACCTTCATTTGCACACATATCCCTTTGCGCTAGGCGTTATGGTCGAGACTATTGAATGCACACTTATGGTTTAAGACTATAGGAGATAGTTTTACACTATATTGATATGTATGATAAAGTTATTAAAACTAAATTTATAATGTATCAGCACCGAGAGTTCTAATTGGACCAAAAAGAATTTGTTTTAAAACAAACTCCAAATTTAACTTTGGATTTCCGTATAAAAGGAGGTGAAAGTCCATCCTTTATGGAAGCGAATGCAAGGAAGCAAATTCAAGGAAGGAAAGTTCTTTGAAGATAGGCTTTTGAAGCCTTTGTTGGGTTGTGTTATATTCTTTCCATGACTAGCCCACGTAGTGAACCGAGGGGTTAGAGGGGGGTGGAGCCCCCCCTTCGTTGCATCGATTGCGCAGTGGGGGGGTCACAGGGGGGTTTGAGGGGGGCGGGTAGCCGCCCTCTACGGGGTTCGGGGCAGCGCCCCAAGAATTTTTTTTTTGGACCCTATATTAGGTTGGGTAGACCTACCTATGGTTTTTGGTCCATGGTTTTGGACGCGATGGTTTTCGGTCCATGGTATTGGATGCTTCGGCATGTATAAATATGTATTGTAACATTGAAAAGAATATAATGAAAAATCAAGCTGGTAGTCTCGGTTTTTGGATCTAGGGGAAAATCTCTGTGTATATGTGTTTTATGTGTTATGCTCTCACATTGTCTATTTTATGTGTTTTAGAATTTGTATGTAGGTAATCTGTATGGGGTTAAAACCTACATCCTTTTGGAGGAGGCAGAGATTTGTAGAAGGCAAATCCAAGGGTTAACATTTGTGAAGTGGAGATCACATTTTAGTGTGAGAGCACTTTTTGAAGCTTTGTGTTAGAAGAGAAGAGAGGCATTTCAGAAGCCCATAAAGACTCTTCCATTTCTAGAGGCGAAACCATTCAAGAAGGAGGTTGCGGTTCAGATTTCAAGCATCAGTTCAGTGAAAGAAGCTTCAGGGTTAGAGTTTCGACATTTGTTTGTAGATTCTCTTTTGAGCGTTCCCTGGTCATCATTGGACCGATTCAGAAATGAAGACAGGCACTGGAAAGATGTTTTAGACGGATTTCATTCTATAGTGACTAGCAATGCATGCGAGCACAGATCAGCTGGAAAAATCATATGTAAAGTAACTCTTGCAACACTTCTAATAGAACGGTCGCACAATTTGAAGCAGACCCGATGATGTAGTTCAGGAGGGACGAACTCCATCAACAAATTCTTATTGAGTTTGTGTCTTTTATTTTGTTGGTTATGCATCATTTAATTCTGATGTTTAAAAGCATTAAGGCAACTTAATATTCCACTTGTTTTTCTCATTTATGCAATTCATGGTTCAATGCTCCATTTAAAAGACAATCTCCCATCAGCTTAATCTTGCACTTTTAGAGAGGACGATCTAATTTCCGCATTTTAGATCATTTTTGGTATCAAAGCAAGTTGGCTCTTTTTGGTGCAAGAATGGAAAAGAGTTCCAGGCAACTCAAGCGGGAGAACGATGCTTTGCAGCAGATGGTGAAATTGTTGGAGGAAGACAAGAAAAGAGTCCAAACAAACATTGAAGCTTTGAGAAATGATGCTTTGCGGCGGATGGTGAAATCTCTGGAGGAATATAAGCAAAGACTCTAGACAAAGATTGAAGTTTTGCAAAAGAGCCAAAGGATAAACAATTCTTCAGTTCACAACTCATCTACTGAAGGGAAAAATGAAGCCTCACCTCTTCATTTGGATGATGAACACAGTTCATCATTATCCATTACTCCAAAAGCTCAGTTGGTAGAAGAAGTTATCAAAATCTTTTCCTCACCTTCTAAAGAAACTTCTTATGCACCAGCCTCACCAAGAAAAGACTTGGAGAAGAACGAGTCTTCCAGCGATCAGGAGATTGGAGCATTTGAAAAGCATACTAAAAGAATGGGTATGAAGCTAATGCAGAAGATGGGTTACCAGGAAGGACAAGGTCTTGGCAAACAAAGCCAGGGCAGACTCCAACCGATCTCAGTATAGGAAAGGTCGAAACATGAAGGCTTGGGTTATGATCAAACAATATGTGACTACTGCGGGAAGAGAGGTCACATTGTGGATCGATGTTGGTCCCTACACCCAGACCTAATGCTGAAAAAGCTGCAGGACCAAAAAGGTAAGCTGATGAATCAATCAAGCAGTGATTTAGAAGGTGAGTCCTCAAGTCAAAACTTAATGTTAAAAGTTATCAAGAGGATTTATCCATGTACCTTTTGTGGTAGTAATTCACATTGTGTAGAAGAATGTTGGAAGCATAAAATTTTCAGCAAGAAAGTAGGTGCTATCAAAAGTTAGCCACAGAAAGATGATGTAGCATTGCAAGTAAAGAAGCATCCTGGGAAGATCTTACTTCAGTCAGACAAGGACTTCGCAACATCTAGACAAAGTACGGGAAAGCCCAATAAAAAGGCAGTTAGCACAAACTCCAGAGGACGAGTTTTTCGACATTGCAATTTGAAAGGGAATTCAACAAGTAAATGTCCAATGCTACCCCGTGAGACAACATCAACATCAATAGAGTAAGAGACATAAGAAAAGCACCCAGAGCCGAGTGCTGTTAGTCTCGAGATTGGAATTGGGCAAATTACATGCCATATGTATAAAGTGTGAGTTTGTAAATTGTTGACAGTAGGCCTAGTCAAAGTTTGTAACTAGAGTCTAGATGGTTTTTACATTAACTCATGTTTGTAATCAAGTTCATGTTTGTAATAAAACTTTTGGAGGTCCAAAAGTTCTTTCTGTTGGGAGGTGTGATCCAGAATGGATCTTGTAAGTCAAGTCAGAATATTACCATATGTTGATGACCAAGATGGTCCTAGGTGGAAAAGTTGTTCTTGACTTGTGCAGAGTTTGATTGTCTCAATTGACTGCGAAACTAGTGTCAGGACGAAGGGTTCAAAGCATTGATTTCGACAATGTCTCTGGATTTCCATTTGGCCTCCTAGTGATGGAGAAATCATTTGTCAAAGTTAAGGTGTCGAAGAAGGCCTTGTTGGCCATGTGGCATTTCTGCAGTTGACATGTGGCATCGAGTCAAATATTATCATTAGTGCACATCTCTATGAATGGTGGAAAGTTTGGGTGCATGGTAAGATTTTTGGGATAAAACTATATGTTTAAAACCTAAGGCTATGGTGTAGTTCAAAACTATGGATTAAATTATATTATTATACCATAGGGGCACATGTATTACCTAAGAGCTAATGGCACATGTAATAGTTGTAACATATATACCCTAATGTGAAAACCTATGGTGAAAACTATGGTGCATATGGCGGAGATATTACAAGGTTACAACGTATGGTTATGGTGTAATGATGTTTGGAGCAGAGCGTTATAAGGTATAAACCAACTATTGGAGCGCATATATGGGCACATCATTTAATGCAACCATCGAAAGCTGTGTTAGATGCCAATAGAAGTTCATGGTTATGCTTCACCGTCGGAGTGATAAAGAATATGGCGGAGTCCACAGAAGGCACAATGGAAACCACCGATGCATGAGGAGGCAGTGTAACATAGCGATTGGAAGCATGGAATCGTCAGGAAGTTAGCAAGCAATGGGAACAAATACATGTGTTTTCTGTCCAACGCAGCTGAGAATGAAACATTCCCATGGATTCGGTCGAAGCCAGCACAAGCGGTCCAATGTGGCATGCTATCAAAGCCAACGATGCCATAGGTGCGAAACTACCAGGGATTAAAGTCCGATGCATTACGAATATGCAAGTCACGGTGATAAACATAACTAGGTCAACATTGATGAGTAGGAAGAAATGGTCATGCAAATTCGTTGCATATATGGTCAGTGTTGGGTATTGCGAAAAACTCATGCCATGGCAGGGTAATTACCATGCAACGGAGGTATAGCCAAGTCAACAGTTTTTCCAGGTATGGGATCTAGGTCAACTGCCGAAGGTGGCGTGGCACGAGTGAGAGCTCAACGGAGCCAACGTGGCTAGGTCAACCCATTCAACGAATTCAAGAGATTGCATGGCAACACATTTGGTGAAGCCAACTATGCGAAGGGTATGCCACGAGAGGTGGCTACGTCAGCACAAACAGTGCGAAGATCAATGTGACTGCCAGACATTGGACGCGGTTTGCAAGCCATTGGGAAGCCACTTTGCAGGTTTGGGCGTAACCGTCGGAGGACTTTAGATAAAAATGGAAAGTGGGTTTTGTTATTAAACCAAACAACCTTCATTTGCGCACATATCCCTTTGCGCTAGGCATTATGGTCGAGACTATTGGATGCACACTTATGGTTTAAAACTATAGGAGATAGTTTTACGCTATATTGATATATATTGATATTTATGATAAAATTATTAAAACTAAATTCATAATGTATCAACACCGAGAGTTCTAACTGGACCACAAAGAATTTGGATTTTCTTATAAAAGGAGGTGAAAGTCCATCCTTTATGGAAGCGAATGCAAGGAAGCGAATTCAAGGAAGCAGAGTTCTTTGAAGACAGGCTTTCAAAGCCTTTTAGAGGAGGTAGATATTTGTAGAAGGCAAATCCAAGGGTTCACATTTGTGAAGTGGAGATCACATTTTCAGTGTGAGAGCACTTTTTGAAGCCTTGTGTTAGAAGAGAAGAGAGGCGTTTAAGAAGCCCATCAAGTCTCTTCCGTTTCCAGAGGTGAAACCCTTCAAGAAGGAGGTTGCGCTTTAGATTTCAAGCGACAGTTCAACAAAAGAAGCTTCAGGGTCAGAGTTTCGACATTTGTCTGCAGATGCTCTTTTGAGCATTCCCTGGTCATCATTGGACCGATTCAGGAATGGAGACAGGCACTGGAAAGCTGTTGCAGATGAATTTCTTTCTACAGTGACCAACAGTGCCTGCGAGAAAAAAATAGCTGGCAAAATCACATGTAAAGGAACTCTTGAAGCGCTTCTAATAGAACGGTCACACAATTTGAAGCGGACACGGAGACGTAGTCCAGGAGGGACGAACTCCGTCAACAAATTCTTATTGAGTTTGTGTCTTTTATTTTGTTGCTTATGCGCCATTTAATTATGATGTTTAAAAGCATTAAGACAACTTAATATTCCACTTGTTTTTCTCATTTATGCAATTCATGGTTCAATGCTCCGTTTAAACGACAATCACCCATCAGTTTAATCTTGGACTTTTAGAGAGGACGATCTAATTTTTGCATTTCAGATCACTAAGAATTAGCAGAAAATAATTTCCTTAGGTAATGAAAAAAGTCAAATTATGAGTTTGTGTCTTTTATTTTGTTGCTTATGCATCATTTAATTCTGATGTTTAAAAGCATTAAGGCAACTTAATATTCCACTTGTTTTTCTCATTTATGCAATTCATGGTTCAATGCTTCGTTTAAAAGACAATCGTCCATCAGTTTAATCTTGGACTTTTAAAGAGGACGATCTAATTTCCGCATTTCAGATCACCTAGAATTAGGAGAAAATAATTTCCTTAGGTAATGAAAAAAGTCAAATTATATATATATATATATATATAGGGTGAAGTAATATAACCCTTTTCATAAAAAGAGGCCAGGGAAAATTATCAAAATGAGGGAAACTTATTCTTATTACAAAGCTAAAGAAAATTGATTAAATTATAAATACCTAAAGATAAAATAAATAAAATAAATATCTATAAAAATATAAAATATAAAAAGGAAAATGGAAACAAAGGGGAATGAATAAACCCAAGGGGTAGAAAACAGAAGAAACCAAAATCAAGGAAAAAAGGAAAAACAAGGAAATCAGTAAAACCACTCGATCAAGAAGGAGAAAGACTAAGAGGAAAGGGCTAGGATCCAACAACTACTAATTTTCCATCCGTCATCCTTGTTTAGATTACTCGATCTTCTCTCAATTTCAAAGAACCTATTAATGTAATATGAACTCTCTCTCTCTCTCTCTCTCTCTCTATATATATATATATATATATATATATATATATATACGCGTAGTCTAACAAGGCGGAGGAGTTACCCGGAAAGTTATGGAAATTCCGGTCATATTTAGAGAAAATCAGGCAAGGATTTTTGTAAATCCAAGTTATAGTTGTTAAACTTCATAATTTTAGGTGTCCACGATTCAAACACCGCTTGAAATTTTTTTACCCGGATTCTGGCCACTTTTGGCCGTCCAGGCAATTCCTCCGCCTCGTTAGACGACTCCTATATATATAAACTTTTATTTAAAATGCATATTGAAATATTTGATTTATGAATGATATTAAACTCTTTTTTGTTGTTAATATTTTTCAAATATTATATATCAACTCTGTATTAAGAAAGAAATAAATTACATCTCTTTGGAAAGTGAAAATCTAAGAATTTTTTTAATTTAAATTATTTCATTTTTCTCTATATAAAGTTGATATAAAATTATGGTATTCAATATGGACATAGAAATATTTTATTTATGGTTGAAACTAATTTTTTTCTATTATTATATTATTGTTTTTGCATTGAGAGGTGCTCTCCAACTCAGTATGGTAGAAATGTTGTAATGTAAAGTAATGTTCTGTAAACAATTTGATTCGGCCAAAATATAGTAAAAATAAAAATAACCTTATGTTAAAATAAAAATAACTTTACCCCCGAGGGTTAGCTCAATTGGTCAAGTCATCGTTGTTAAAACACCTTTTCTATTGAGATGTCACAGGTTCAATTCTCTCGACACTCTCAAGGTTAGGCTCCATGGTTGATCTAGCAAGAAGTGATCCCTTCAAGTGGATCTTCCTGGTACAAATATTACACATCAAACAATACCAATAATATTATTTTCACATGTAGTTTGTCAACTCCATACTAAGTAGTAAATGAATTACATATCTCACTCAGACTAAAAACTAAATTAAGTTTTTTTTACTTTCAATTATTTTATTTCCTTAAATAAAGTTGATGTAAAACTAAGCTGGAAATTGAAGTAGTTTATTTATGGTTGAAATTGATTTTTTTTTGTTATTATTATTTTTAATTTGTTAATGCAAATATTATTTTAATATTTTTAATTATAAAGTTAATTTGACTACACGAGCGGAGGGTGGAGGATAAACCGAGGGATAGGCACCCGGGTAGACGTAGACGTGGTCGGTCTGCCCACCAGGCTGGGGTTAACTCATGTAGTCATCTTTCAGGTGTAGTAACTTTTTGTTCGTTCTGTTTACCACTTACCTGACGGAACCTAGTTCGACCCTATGATATGTTTGATAGGTGACATTTGACAGGTCCGTTCTACCTTTTCTAAAATAACCCTCACCATATGAATAGTGAGTGACTCCGTCCCTCTGATGCCGACCTGGCTTGGCTACACGAGCGAAGGAGTACATTTCATATGCCCGGCAGGGTGAGGTAACGAACTCTCGACTAAAAGGCCGCCATCGCTCGACCAACGGGAGAGGCCCGGTAGGGTGAGCCTGCCGAACTCTCGACTATAAGGCCGCCATCGACTCACTATTCATATGGTGAGGAGAATCAATCTTCTATTTCTTCACGAGTGAGCGTGACATGATGAACACCACCCTACCCACCCATATAGTATTCAACTTGTTGGGGTGGGTTGTATTCATTACTTTTCTTTTTTACCGTCAAAATAGATTTGATAGGGGAAGGTGCGAAAGACGTGTGTAGCTTAAAGCCATAGACTTGGATGCTTGAAAATGAGACTCGTTCTTCTTGTGCCTTTGGCTTCCCTCAAGTGACTAATTTTCCATTTGAATACTAATTAGCTTATAATTTTAATAATACTTCTAAATAAACACCCATTTCAATTATTTATATATATATATATTTTATATTACTTCATATATTTATATTTATGCATATAATTTATTCTTTTATTATAAGGTCCTTTATAGAACTAATTTTCCATTTAAATTCTAATCAACTTATACTTTTTAAATAATTTTCTAACTAACCTAACTTCCTTTTGATATTACTTTATTTTATTTAGATTTTATAAGGTCCTTTATGTAACTAATTTTCCATTTAATTATTAATTAGCTTATAATTTTTAATAATACTTTTAAATAAAATTATTTTATATATTACTTTATATATTTGTATTTAGGCATTTAATTTATTCATATATTATAAGGTCCTTTATTTAACTAAATTTCCTTTTAAATACTAATTAACTTATAATTTTTAATAATATTTTTTGAACTAAATAACCATTAAAAATATTTTATATATTTTTAAGGGATTGGTCCTAAATATTACTAATTAAATTAATAAAATAATTTTGACCCTGGTCCTAGAGTCAAACTAGCCATTGGTCAAGTTAGCCATTGGAGGCTCTGCTCAGACTATTTAACATGCTAAGCTGGATCTGTTTCTTCAACTTGTCCTGACGATGAACCACACTAGTTGGTTCGAAACGCGTCGACAAATGGTATTCCATGTGATTTTCGCCGAAAAATCTCTCACAAACGTTTATCAATATATATATATATATATATATATTTCTCAAGGGTTATCTCAATTGTTTAAGGTCTTGTTGCTAAAGCACCTTACCATTAGGAGGCCACGTAGTCAATTCTCCTCGACGCTCTCAGGGTTAGTCTCTAATTAGTTTGGCTAATGGGATGTGATCCCTTCGGGTGGATCTACCTAGAATTTCATTTACGCCAAAGTTTTACATTGATGCTTACAACTTACCAAAATTATACTGGCCTCGCTCTTACCAAATTTATTGGCTAGTAGGTAATTACCAAAAAAGATTACAAATTGTCATAGGAACCTAAGTCAACATAAATGAAAATGCATATATAACCAGAAGACTTACAAGATCAAATAAACACAAAACCATTATGACCATGAAGAAGTTACCGGAGCAGGATTCTCCAGTTTAGAACTAAGTGATGGTGAAGGCCTGAACTCACAATGCACATGTTTCTCCATATAGGTCATTATGCCTTCAAAGCAGTCTATTTTTTCTTGAATGCGTCATTGTCCTCTTTGCAAGCTAGCTAATCTATCTTGCATATGCCACTGGTTCCTTTGGACCTCGTTCATGAAATATATTAACACATTCATGTCATCATGTCGGTTTATGCTAAGCTATTCGAAAAGCATAGTGAGATGATCTAGCTAATTGCTAAAGTTTTCTTGATTAGGAGCATTCTCGTGAGTTCCTGTGTTATGCTCTTAACCTGCAAAATGATACCCAAATACAGAATATGCGAAGAAAAGATACCCAGAACACAGAATAGCAATGATTTTATTATTCAGAGAGTAATGTTCACTTGCCTCTTTGAGGGGGCAACCTCCAATAGAGCAGAGCTCGACTACAAAATAAGACACGATGCTCTTCGCAGGGAGTCTCTATCCTTTATATATGACTCATACATGCAATACCACGGGCCAATACCGTGGGTTTTATTAATACCATCTATCTAATACTACGGCCCATTTGCAACTAACTGTGGTCCCGTCATTAATTGCGGGTTAACCATTTGCAATTATTAATATGGGCTTTATTGACTCTTGACTATGACGTGATCCCATGACATAAATAAGGGGGTTAGGGTGGGACCCTAACATGCCCTCCCCCTTAAGACTAGCCTTGTCCTCAAGGCTGAAGCTGCGGAAACTGCTGAAGAATAGTGGCTGGTTCCCAAGTTGCATCTTCCGGAGAGGTGTCTTTCCATTTGACGAGGACTTCCTTAATCATGCGGCCGCGCAGGTGCTTGTCTCGTGTGTCTATAACCTGTTCGGGTTGAAGCCAGATTGACCCTTCTTCGTCCAATTCAGGTAGACTGGTTTGAACTCGGCAATTGTTCCCAATCACTTTCTTGAGGCACGATACATGGAAAATTGGATGGATTTTTGCAGTAGGTGTCAAAGCCAACTTGTAAGCCACTTCTCCAATGCGCTGAAGTACTTGGTATGGTCTGTAGAATTTTGGAGAGAGCTTTTGACAACCTTGTCTTTGAGTGATGTTTGCTTATATGGTTGCAGCCTCAAAAAGACCTGATCCCCTTCTTGAAATTAGCGCTCTGAGCGATGCTGGTTGACCTGTTGCTTCATGCGGTTCTGAGCTTGATGAAGATTCTCTCTAAGATGGGCGAGCATGGTTGCGCGGTGTTGTAGGAGTTGATCCACTGCTTGTACTTTGGAGCACCCCTTGAGATAAGAAGTAGGGGAAGGCGGAAGTTGACCATATACTGCTTCATAGGGAGTCATTTTGGTGGTGGCATGATAGTTGGTGTTATACCACCATTCAGCCAGAGGTAACCACTGTACCCAAAGGTGTTGCTTTTCTGAAGTGAAACACCTAAGGTAGGTTTCTAGACATTTGTTGACGGCTTCAGTTTGACCATCCATTTGCGGATGATAGGAAGTACTGAGTTTTAGTTGAGTGCCTTGTATCTTGAAAAGTTCCTGCCAAAAATTACTAGCGAAGATCGGGTCGCGATCAGACACAATAGAAGTGGGCATGCCATGCAATTTGAAAATCTGATCCATGAAAGATTGAGCGACCAAAGTTGGTGTAAACGGATGGGGTAGGGTGCAGAAATGAGCATACTTCGACAGTCGGTCAACAACCACCATGATGACTGGCTTGTTCCCGGACTTTGGAAGACCTGTAATGAAATCCATAGAAACCTCCGTCCAAATTGATGTCGGAATGGGCAATGGTTGTAATGTGCCTGGTGTGTTGACGGTTTCCCCTTTGTGGCGTTGATAGACATCACATTCTGCTACGAAAGTAAGGATGTCCTTTTTCATGCCTGTCCAAAAAAATGATCTTTTGGTGCGAGCATACGTCTTCTGAAAGCCCGAATGTCCTACCATGGGAGATGAGTGCAATTTTGCCAAAATGCGACTTTTGAGGGTGGATGTTGGTGCTATTACGACTCTGTCCCTGTAGCGAAGAATATCATCCTGCCACGAGTAGCCCTTGGTGGAATTTGGATCTACCTGCAATTGAGAAATGAGTTGGGATAGCCCGGGGTGTGAAAACCATTCCTTGCAAGCCTCTTCAATCCACTCTGGAATGGGGAGGGAAATTGCTAGCAGAGTACTTTCTTCCTCAAATTGGCGAGATAATGCATCTGCTACACTATTGTCTTTCCCTTTCTTGTAAATGATCTCATAATCATATCCCAGCATTTTGGCGAGCCATTTATTTTGTTGTGGGGAGGATAGGCGTTGCTCCAAAAAATATTTAAGACTGTGATGATCTGTGCGGATTTGAAAACGTCGCCCCAATAAGTAAGGTCGCCAGGTCTCGACTGCATGTAAGATGGCCATCATTTCTTTTTCGTAGGTAGATTGGCCCAGATTCCTCCCACTTAGTTGTTGGCTTGTGAAGGCCAAAGGTCACCCTTCCTGCATTAAGACCGCCCCAATACCTGTCCCCGAAGCATCACATTCAATGACAAAGGATTTGGTGAAGTCCGGTAGTGCTAAGACTGGAGTGGAACACATGGCGTTTTTGAGAGCGGTAAATGCCTGTTGTGCTTCCTCGTTCCAGAAGAAGGATTTTTTCTGTAGGAGTTGAGTGAGGGGCTTCGCTATGCGGCCATAGTTGCGGACAAATTTACGATAATAGCCTGTGAGACCCAAAAATCCTCTCAAGCTCTTCAAGGTCTTAGGTTGAGGCCATTCTTGCATTGCCTGGATATTTTTGGGGTCCACCTTGACACCTTCACGCCCCACAATGTGGCCCAAATACTCAACTTCTTCCATGCCAAACGAACATTTGGACATCTTGACAAATAATTTATGCTTGCGGAGCAGTTGCAAGAGTAGATCTACATGCTGAAGATGTGCAGCCCAAGTGCCACTATAGATGAGGATGTCATTGAAGAAGACAAGGACAAATTTCCTGAGATATGGTTTGAGAATGTGATTCATAAGGCTCTGAAAAGTAGAGGGGGCATTACAAAGACCAAATGGCATGACCAGGAACTCATAATGACCTTCATGAGTTCTGAAAGCAGTCTTGGGAATGTCGACTTCCTTCATGGGAATTTGGTGGTAGCCTGAGCGAAGATCCAACTTAGTGAAGAATTGAGCCCCATTGAGTTCGTCCAGCAAATCGTCAACCACCGGGATGGGAAATTTATCTTTGACTGTCAGCTTATTGAGGGCCCTGAAGTCGGGACACATCTGCCACTCCCCATCTTTCTTGAGCACCATGACCACTGGGGATGAATAAGGACTAATGCTGGGACGAATGACACCTGCTTCCAAAAGTTCCTTGATTATTTTTTCTATTTCATTCTTTTGGGTGAACGGATATCTGTATGGCCGCACATTTGGGGGTTGGGCCCCTACAACCAAGGTGATGCTATGATCATGTTCCCCTCGCGAGGGTGGAAGCTCATGAGGCTTGTCAAAGACCGGCAGATGGTTATTTAAAATCTGTTGCATCTCAGGATGAATTGGCAGAGACTTGGTTTTGACTACCTGGATGGCATTAAATTGAGCTACCACTCCTTGATGGCCCTTTTTTAACAATTTTTCCATCCTATGCGAGCTGATGATAGAGGGGGCTCCCGCCTGGAGTCCACGGAGGGTATGTGTGGAGTTGTTCTGCTTAAAACTCATATATAACTCCTGGAAATCCATTGTGATTGGCCCAAGAGTGCGGAGCCATTCAGCGCCGAGGACAATGTCGCAACCCCCCATGTGTATGGCAAACATGTGGGTTTTCAACTGATAATCCCCCATTTGAAGTTTGACATTTTCACAGCGGCCTTCACATTTCATTGTGCCCCCATCCGCAATTTGGACTTGGAAGTTAGAAATTGCTCGTACAAAACAATGCACTGCTTCTGCGACTTTTTGATGGATGAAATTATGTGTACTTCCACTATCAATCAAGACTACTACTGGGCAATGTTTAAGAAAACCTCTGATTTTGAGAGTTTGAGGGGAAGAAATCCCTGCCAACGCATGCAACGAAATAACTGGTTTGTCAGAGACATTGTCCTTTTGGTTGTCTTCTTCTAGCGCCTCATGTTCCTCAAGTGGTGGATCTTCCTCTGTTGAGCTGTAGTCAGTGGCATCTATTTGAAAAAATTTAGGCTCCTTGCATTTATGACCTGGGGAGTATTTTTCATCACAGTAGTAACATAGTCCTTGCTTTCTTCTTTCGGCCATTTCCGCAGGTGACACCTTTTGGACCTTAAGTGTTTGAGTCGTGTTGTGAGCTTGTGGGGGGCGACCTTTAGTGGAGAAATTTGGGCGACTGTATTGGGCTGCTAATGCATGTTCCACGTTACGGGCTACCTTGCAAGCCTCTGTCCATGTGGGAGGGTGGTGTAGTAAGACTTGAGCTTTGATGGCTTCTTTAAGATCGCTGATAAAACATTCTGTGTAGAACACATCTGAGAGACCCCAAGTGCGGAAGGCTAAGGCTTCAAAAGCTGTAATATATTCATCCACTATACCCGTCTATCGGAGCTTAGTAAGACGACCCAAAAAGGAGTCCTCCTGTTCAAAGCGGCTTTGAAGAGCTTTTGTAAATTGGGTCCAAGTCTTAAAAGGTCCATTGCAACGTTGATGCCATTCCCACCATTGCCACCTTTCATTGTCCAAGTACATGCTCCCCAACATAAGCTGAGTCGCATCATCTAAGATACGATTCAGTTTGAAATACTGGTCCATTTGTGCTATCCATGCCAACGGGTGTGAACCGTCAAATTTATGCATATCCAACTTGGGAGGTCGCTGACTGGGTGGTTGGTGGGTGTGCCAGACGTGAGGAGAGTGGCTAGACTCACCCTCATTGTATTCATTGCCATTATACGCCTCCTCGTGGGCTTGCTCCTTGCCCTTCGGGATTAATTGCTGGACCTGGATACATAGTCCGTTAATCTGATTGGTGAGGGTTTGCATGGATTCTTCAAGTTTGTCCATCCTTTCATTGGCCATCGCTTGGGCTCTAGTTTCTACCATACACCAACCTGATGAACAATTGGGACCGCCGAAAAAATTTTCACTAATAATTGAATGGTACCACCGTGCTCAGGAACCCTTCACCAACTCCGATCTGGAGAATCTGAGAGATATGAATGGCGGATCGGATAGCTCTGGGCGGCGGAACAGACTGCTGCTGCGGATCGGCTGGATCTAATAGATCGGAATGACTGATCTGCGAACTCGAGACTGCGGGACTGATGTCTGCTGCTGCTACTGCACTCCTTTGCACAAGCGGATCTGATATAGATGATGTGTGATCCCCCGATAGAAAAGGGAACTATGGTCTTGAGGAGTGTCAGGTGCTACAGATCGCAATATACATAAGGGTCTGGCAGTAGTACTCGGCCCAACATTTCAGGGCTCTAACTAAGGAGGATCTACCGTACCCTTAGCCGTACAACCCGACTACCCTATCGTACGGGCGAGTAATCTCTCAGAGTGCTGTTCTCGGTGTACTGTAGCCACAAGACGGCCAACGGTTTATCTATGGCGAGGTTTCAAGGGAGCCTAGGGGGCTTCCGATGTACCTAGAGGGTACGTGGAAGACAGTCCGTGCACGGTTCTGTCTAATGCGCTACTACTCGAAGGGGTACCCACAGGGGTTACGAGGGAGTCCAACAGACGTGACCACCTCTTGTATTTCCTACGTGCATGCCTCCCCAAATCCGCAGGTTTATGCGCTCAACGACAGATCCCGTGGTTTAAAGACGCCGGAACACGTCTCTAGTCGAAATTTTTTTTGCTAAGAATTGGAGATCCCATCGGCCCTGGAAAGTGCTCTGATACCACTTGTTATGCTCTTAACCTGCAAAATGATACCCAAATACAGAATATGCGAAGAAAAGATACCCAGAACACAGAATAGCAATGATTTTATTATTCAGAGAGTAATGTTCACTTGCCTCTTCGAGGGGGAAACCTCCAATAGAGCAGAGCTCGACTACAAAATAAGACACAATGCTCCTCGCAGGGAGTCTCTATCCTTTATATATGACTCATACATGCAATACCACGGGCCAATACCGTGGGTTTTATTAATACCATCTATCTAATACTACGACCCATTTGCAACTAACTGTGGTCCCGTCATTAATTGCGGGTTAACCATTTACAATTATTAATATGGGCTTTATTGACTCTTGACTATGATGTGATCCCATGACATAAATAAGGGGGTTAGGGTGGGACCCTAACATCCTGAAGCACTGAGTGGGTTGGGGTCTACAACCTCTCCCTAACCTAAATCCTCTGAGCTATGCCTATCATACCTCCCTCGCTCAACAACCCCCACCTTAGTTTGTCAGGTTGGCGTGGCATTGTAAATTGCACTCACGAGCAATAGACCATGGGGACGATTAGACTATGGGTGAGCTGAAGAGACTGAACTCACTAGATCGTATAACACACAAAACCACACCTGAAGAGAAACAAACAAAAAATGACATTGAACCAATGTGAATTGTGTAGTTGAGAGTGTTAAGCCCGCTAGAGTAAGAACGAATAACCCTTCGGATGACAACCTAAGTGAAGAGAGAAACCCAATAAGAAGAAACCTATTGCTTCCTACTTAGGAAAAAATCCTAGAGCTGCCACCAGAACCAATAGACACCAAAGACCAAGATAAAACTGGAAGGAAAAAAACATCTAGATTCACCAAAAAAGAGCCCTAAGCCCCAATTGAACTGACTGAAATCAATTCCACCCAATTTTAGAGAAAAAACTTCTAATGGTTGATTACTAGATCTACAAGGGTGACCTAGAGTTGAGGGGGTCTATCTCCTTTCTCTTAGGTCACACCCCCAAGACTAGAACAAAAAGACTCCAACTTTCGTGAAAACACTGAGAAGTGCAACTTTTACAAAACATGGCCAGAAACCCAGGTACATTGTCTGACTACATAAATAACAACAAAGTGAAACCACGTTGGGTGAGAGATCCACAATACCTTGTTTTTAACCTCAGACCCTAGAGAAGAGTTCGACGAACCAATATTCCCACAGGAGAACACCACCAGCTCTGAATAAAAAATATCTAGTTGTAGTCGTAAGCACAGAGGAACCCTTATGCTAGGATCCCAAATGGTCTGCCGTTGACAGGACTTAATATCACCTCACCTTCTATATATACTTAGAAATGGCCCCCAAATACCCATACACCATCTATTTAGGCACACCTCATCCCCTTGATTCACTCCCTATTTTGTAAAATCCTGCTAGAGATAAAATAACAAAATTCGACATCAGTTGCATGGATGCAGAGTCGAGGACCCTGCTTCCATGCGAGACTCAGATCTGCACTCCACTCCACCACCTCCATAAATCAACTATGAGACTGAATAATTCCATAATTAAGTTTATCTACACCACACGTGAAACTACATGGCAAAGGTGTGCCACACCACCCCACCTTAATGACCAAAGGAATTGGGGGTTGGTAGGCACCCTCATTGAGAACTTCATCTCGTCCATCATTCACCCCTATCAGTGGATTTCATTTAAAATATTTAATAAAAACATATTATTTAATAAAAATAAGTTGTTATGTGTGAGGATGGATTACGCTTGGATAATTAGGGTTTGGGCTACCTACAACTTTTCGTTCAAAATCGCGTGCGGTTTGTTGTTTGAGATTCGCATGGATGGATTGCTACGAAACATTGGTGGGAAGTTTAGCCTCCTTCAAGGTAATGAGAGAAAATAGAATGTAGTGAGTTTGGATGCAGATATGCCATTTTCCTGTTTCATATCAACCATGGCTTTCATGTTCATGCGATGGCTCAGATCCAAGGTTTCTTTTGGTATGTGGCAGGGATCCACTGTTAAGAATTTAGGACCGTTTCTCCAAGACTCTAATGGAGACAACTACCTGGAAATAATAAGGATCAGGCGGTGGTGGGCATACCTATTAGGGTTATTGTATGATTCCTCTTCATACTTGTTTTATACTTTAGATTTGGGATTATACTGTAGCTTTGCCCTACTGAAAGTACAAAATGTGGAGGAGCAGTCGATCACTATCTTGATTTAATTGGTTTTACAAAGAGAACTGCCTTTCTTAAATAGATCTGAGGGGGATGGAAGAAAGAAAGATATGGAACAAGAGGACTTCCATATTTTCATTAAGAATATAGACGGAAATTCCTCCCTTTTCTAGATTGCAAACTTGGAGCCAGTGCAAAAGTTGGAGAAGTGCATAGAGAATAGGCTGGGAATTCATACAAACTTACACTGCCTCCTTTTTGAAGGACACATGCTTTAGAATTTATCCCAGATTAAGGATTACCACATATCTAAAAATTCAACTATAATAATGAATTTGAGGATGCATGGTGGTGCCTTGGGATCCAGAAACTTGAGTTCTCTGGTGCTTACAAGGATGCAACTCAAGGGAAGGCTTCCAAAATAATGGATCCGCCTCAATTCATTCTGGGAGCTTACATTGTAAAACAAATGAAACAAGTGTCAACCATAGAGGTTAATCTAGTAGAGGTAAGCCACCATTTTTATAATCTCCAATCTAGGGATGTGATCTGCAAGTTTAGGAATTTATGGCCTAGATATGATGCCTTACACCAGTGGTTCTTCTCAACATGGACTTCCAATTGTGATATCTTCTTATGCTCCAAGGGTTTATTTATTGTTCAATTTGATACTCAATAAGATCTAGGGAATGTATTGAATGAGGGGCCATGGTTTTGGGGAGACTTCGGTCTCTTTATCATCCCCTGGTTCCCAGAATTTGATGCGAAAACTATGGTGGTTACTCAATAATTTCAGTATGATTGAGAATACCAAACCTCACCCTTCCCGTTTGGCACCACAAGGTCTTAGAGGAAATCAAGATCACTCTAGGAACATTAAAAAAGATGGACTATGAAAGAAAGGAGAATGGTCTATTCACCTTTGCTAGAATATGTGTAGAAATAAACCTTAGAAAAGTTATCCCAGACCACATTTAGTTGAAACAAAAAAATGTATAATGGACCCAATTGTTAGATTAAAATACGATGTTTAGATGTTGTATATGTTACCAAACATGACAACTGCAAAACACATGCCTGGAGGAAAAAAAGGTGCAAAAAAAGAGAAAGGGGCAGATTTGAAAGACTAAGGGATGAAAACCATCTGATTCCTACCTCTCAAAAGAAGAAAAAGAAGAAGAAGAATAAGAAACAATGGAAAACCATACAAATCAAGCATAGGGGGGTGATATGGATCAGAATGGCAATGCAACCCATATACAAAAGGGTACTGAATAAAAAGAGATCCAAGCACCAAAACAACAGAAAAAGGAGGCATGCAATGAAAATAAGACGAGGGGTATAAAGAGAGCTCAAAATCAGAAAAAGAAACCCCACTGTAGACATCAGGAAATGAATTGGAAATGGTCCCAACTGATCCCAATTCAGGGGGCTGGTAGAAGGTCTAGAAAAAGAAAGGCAAAAAATAGAAGTTAACTGATTATTATCACACTTAACTTCATCATATTTTATTTAATTTTTATAGTTTTCTTTTTTAATTTCTCATGAGGTGAAAGACTTATCTTACTGAATGCTTTCAATGCCTAAGAATGTAATTTTTTTTCCTTATTTCAAGTTTGGTAAAATTACGATTTTTTTCCTTAAAAAAAAAGGTTGTTATGTAAAATACATTTAAGTAGATGAATATATTATTGGAAAATGGTCATTAAGATGGATTTTAAAAATTGAATTGTATATATTAATATTAGGATAATTTTAATTTGATATTCAAATTGTAACATCCCTTGCTTCGACCCTTGTTTATGTAATATTAGATTATGACTGTATAACCATCGTGGAAGCCACGAATGACTAAGAGAATAAATTGTTATAAATTTGAAGAGAGCACATTATTACACACGCAAATCACACTTTATTCCTTTATTGATCAGAATAGTTACATTTATAGGATATGGATCACAGAATTCGATGAATCTAGATCCTAAGAAAGTGGATCTATGATTCAGACATGACACAACTACAACTCATACACATAGGAAACAACAACTTCTATATTGACACCTCGATACTCACAATGACAACTTGTAAACCACATAACACACATGGAACCATTACTTCCAATACCCTCATTTAATGCTTACATGTAACAAATATAAAAAACACTCATTACAATAATAAATGAATCTCTGTGAAATTTGTTTGATATAGTCATTATTAGCACTCATATCCACTCTGAAATCTTGCAGTTTCCGCTCTTTTCTTCACCATACTTTCGATCTTCCCACTTGATCCATGTAAGACATGACCGCTTCCAACCATTGTTGACGTACTTTGCAGAATTAACACTTGTCAAAATCTCGGAGCACGATGGATTGGTCTCAATACTAAACCATCCTATGGAACTGCGACCATCTATTGAATGCACGACCCTCCGTAGTCTTCATCAGTTATCTAAGATAACATTATGGGTGCAAAATGTCTTTACTAGCAGATAATTCTACAACTTGACCTTGTATAAAATAACTTATTCTGACTCTCCCGGAACACGACGGGTCACCAATTTAACCTTATTAAGAATAACATGTGACTAATGCTCCTAGAGCACAATAAGTCATATTAGTTTTTTCAATAGTTAATTTGTTCTTTGTGGTTTTGTATATATATTTTACATACCCATTACTACTGTGTAGTTTTGTATATATATATTTTACATACCCATTTAACTAAACAATAGAAAAGAAACAAATAACCCAACATACTCATGATGACAGTGTATATATTTTACATACCCATTTAACTAAACAATAGAAAATAATCAAATAACCCAACATACTCACGATGACAACAAAACCAATCTTCTGCACATGATGATAAAAACAATCTTCTGCACAATAAATTGGAGGAAGACTTAAAAAAATAGCTAGTGCAAATATAAGTGCCATCTCTTGATCACAGTTGCAGATGGCCATGAAGCCCACCTTCACAGATTCCCCACGCACAAATTTCTCTTGGAAATACACGCTCAAATCTCATTAGCCGAAAATGCATGCTCAAGTCTGAGGTCTATGAGAGATGTCGTAGCCTGTGAGTTGTTCCTATCCGTCACAAACTCGGAGGGATCTAAAGATTCACTGGCTTCGGCCCATAGTGCCTGCACCTCCAGATTCAATTCTCTGAAGAATTCAAGTAGCACATGGAGGCTCAGTGCCCACTTTATAGTCTCTAGATCTAAGCCTCTCAGGGATTGCAGAGCACTCTTTTTGACCACGATGTCGGTGCTCGTCTTCCTGCGGTTAATGTCGTCCAGAAGGGTGATGGTGATCGTGGCCTTGTTGACCCCGATGTTGAGTCACCACATCGCCGAATGAAGACACCATGAGATTGCACTTGCCAAGGGTGATGCTCGTTATTATTGCTATGTGGCCCTCATTGAACTAGAGCATCGAATGCAGACTGTAAGTGGGCAGTGCGTGGTACTTAAGCAACGATTCCTTGTCCTAACTGAACAACTTATTTGACTCGTTCTGCAGAACTGTAGAGGTGACATCCAATGGGGCGAACGCAGTCAGCCCATTATAGGAAGCTTCCACATAGGACTTGTTGACCCCCGTGGAGTAGAGCATTGGCTCGACTACAATGTATGAAAAAAAGATTTGGCGATGCACCTAAGTTTCCACTCTTCTCTGTGTTGAATGAGATGTGAGATTACGAGACAATTCTTGTTTGACACACACGGATCACACTCAACAAACAATTCACACATACTAATATCTATGTACACAATTACAGAATAGGGATTTATTATAAGCCTTAATACCATGTTATAAATTATACATAAATCACATTTTATTTTTTATTGATTACAATAGTTACATATATAACATATAGATTATAGATTTCAAAAAATCTAGATCTTAAGAAAGTGGATCTATGACTCGGACATGACACAACTACAACTTATACATATAGGAAACAACACTTTTTAATCGACACTCTGGGACTCACAATAACAACTTGTAAACCACATGACAAATATGGAAATATTACTTCCAATATAAATTGTAACGTACAATGTTTTATTTCATTAAATAAAATTGATATAAAATTAAGGTGGAAATTGAAATAGTTTATTTATGGTATAATTTTTTTTTGTTATTACTATTTTATTTATTTATTAATGCAAGTATTATTTCAATATTTTTAAATATAATGTTATGTTACCATAACATAGACTTAGCAAGTAACAAAAAAACAATCTTATAAGAATAGGCCAACATATTCTTAGAAATTAAATCCAGGTGATTTGAAAAACAAACCATACTCTCTTTCTAACTCAGGTCTAAAATATAACACATACTCATTCTAAAATATATATTGATATAAGTATGTTTTATGATGAATTTACAGCCATATATTTTATAATATTTGTTATCTATCTACTTTACATAATATTTTATGTAAATTTATTTTAAAAACAAATATGTAAGATATACATTTTTAATCTTTATTTATAATTCATGCGCTATGAAATAAAAGCAATGTTCAATGTTTTCCAATTATAAATGAATTTCAACTAGTATAAATAAAAAATGGGAGTGATTTTTTTTAGTTATTTTTTATAAAATATTATGTAATTTTTTTGTGAAATTGCAGAGAGTTTTATGAGTCATGTTATGAAGTGTATGTTTAATGTTCACAATGTTATGAAATGTAGGTTTAATGTTTATATTTTTTTATGATTATAATTATAATGGAATTTCAATTATTGTAATTTAAAAATTAATCAGTGTAATATAAAACATAAAACGTACGTTGTTATTTAGTATTTTTTATAGGATTTTTTATATAAAAAATAATATATATATATTAAACATAGTTTTTTTTATAAGTTTGGTAGGAGTATATTTTCATTATGTTCAACTTCTCACCCCGGTCAAGGGGATATCACAAGATTTGAATCCAAGGCTTCAGGTTTAGTGAGACTTCATTTCCACGACTATTATCAATTGAGCTACCCTAAGCACACATATATTAAACACACTTTAATATAAGTTTAAACTAATATAATACTAAAAACTAATATAAAAATTTAACATAATAGGAGTTTAATAAACTTCATATTACATTTATTTATATATTGTTCCTATCCATTTTTTATGCAACTACTTCTTTAAATTATAGTAGGTAGCTATCTACATGGCACAACTACTTGCTTAAAGTATGGTGGGCAACGATCTACATGAGATTGTGTTGTGCAAAGGCTACAATAAGAATCATTGTTATGATATTTGGTTTATATATATATATATATATATTACTTTTTAATATAATTTTTATATCTCACAATTTAATTAGTCATCAACTAATTAAAAAAATAATTTACGTTTAAAAAATAAAATTAAGGCGCCTAAAAATTTCAAAACTAATTGAAAATATTTTTTTTTGACCAAAATAAAAAACAATATAAAAATTAAGAGTAATCTTTTCATAATTGTTTATAGAAAATGTTAAACAATTTTTTTGAGATGTTTAATTTCAAAGTTTAATGTGGAATCCTAAATAATGTTTCATGACTATTTATCTGAGGTAATAAATTTCATGATAAAATAAAATAAGTTTATCATTTAAAATATTGAATTAAAAATCATTATTTAATAAAATTGAGTTGTTATGTAAAATATATTTAAGTGGATGAATATATGATTGAAGAAAATTTCATTAAGATGGACTTTAAAAATTTTAATTGTAAAGCTTTAATAGGAGGATCATTTTAGATTTGATAGTCAAATTGTAGCATCCATTGTTTTGATTTGTGTTTATGTAATATTAAATTATGATTGTACATCTAGCATGGAAGTCATGACAAATTGAGAGAATACATTGTAACATACATTATAAATTAATTAAAATTTATGGCCCACTGAAGGAGAGGACTGCCTTAAGGATCCATTATCTAAGGGAAGAGCTCGTGTGCCTTGAAAGGCCACGAATCTAGCCTAGAGGTTATCGTTGACAATCAATGATGAGATAAGTCTTGTAGGGGAGGGCATGTTGCATGTCGTGAGTAAAACCAAAGCCGACTACATTGAATTTCCTAACACCCTAGCTGACCAACCCACTGCCTATGCCGATAAGAGTTATGAGATGGGATTAGGCGATGTGGGAAAAGGACTACGCCCATCTCCATCTCCCTCGGGGATTGAGGCCAAGGGATGTCTTCCTCAGAAAAAGGAGGTTCACACAAAGAAGGGGCATAACAAACAAGGAAGGGGTAGCAATAAAGGAAAGACATTTCCCGCGAGAGTGATGTAAGGAGAGAGACGAAACATCGATAGGGGAAATAGAGGTCAAACAATTGAAGTGAGTGTTGGTGAAAGGAGAACGCGACTAGAGAGAGAGAATTTCTTGGACACTCGACATGGAACACATGGAGTAGTGTTGGTGTTGTAACTTATCCTTGTGTTTAGAAACTTGGGGTGTTATCCCTTGTATTGTTGTGTTTGAGGACAATGGACTATGTGTTTAAGCCTGAATGGTTAGTGGAAGGCTCAATGGATGACTATATCACTATGGTTCTTGTTGTATAGTTGCTAAACCACTTGGAAAGGGAAATATGAGCCATTATAGTGCTTGTTGAAAGACCTATTAAACCACCTATACAATGGATTATAGACCTCTGTGGTGCTTGCTATAAAATACAGTTGTGAAACCACTTAAATAGTGGCTTCAATCTCCTGAAACTAAGAAATACCCCATATGGACCTTGGGTGAAGCCCTATGATGGAACTTAGAAAAGTAAGTGAATCACTATGGTGCTGTATAGTTGTTAAACCACTTGGGTAGGGAAATTTGAGCCAATGTGGTGCTTGCTAGAGAGAGAGATGTTACACCACCTATACAGTTGACTTGTAGAGGTTTAAGATAGATGTTTAAAAATTGATTTGTAAAGGTTTAATATGCGGATCATTTTAGATTTAAATTGTAAACCCTTGTGGTGCTTGTTATAACATATAGTTGTGAAACCAAATAAATGGTGGATTTAATCTCCCAGAACTGAGAAATACCCCATTTGGACCTTGGGTGAAGCCCTGTGATGGAACTGAGAGAAGTAAGTGAATCATTTTGGTGCTTGTTGTATAATTTTTAAACCACTTGTATAGGGTAATTTGAGCCACTGTGGTGCTCGCTAAAGACTTGTTAAACCACCTATATAGTGGATTGCAGACCCCTTCGATGCTTGCTATGAAAAGACAACTGTGAAACCACTTAAACAATGGATTCAATCTCCTAGAACTGAGTAATACCCCATATGGACCTTGGGTGAAGTCCTGTGATTGAACTTAGAGAGTAAGTGAGTCACTATGGTGCTTGTTGAGCTAATTTGTGTACCTAAATTAACACAATTATTTCTTATCAATCCGGGTTGTTTATGCTTTGAGGCAAGTTCACTATATGTGAAGATTAGATGTAATCAAACCTTGAAAGATAAGTTATTCAAAAGCTTAAAGTAATACATCCTACAACTCTAATTCAATTAGTTTAAAAGAGGAAAAACATTGAAATAGTTCTTGACTCAAGAAGTCCACTTTTGCCCCAATTACCACTTAATGAATCAGAGATTAAAACCAAGAACTTAAGATGGATAAATTATTAATGAAAAAAGCTCTTAACTTAAGAGACACATAATGTATTCCATCATAATTCATTCATCTCAATATCAAAATCTCAATAAGAAACTACTTGCATGCAAACAAAGGAAACTAGTTTTAATTCATCATTTTAATAGAAGGGATGCTCAACTTGAACACTTGTTTTTCCAACTTAATAAAGTGATGAATGAGCTAAGAACTAATGAAATCAATCACTATGCATGAACCATAAAGAAATTTGAAATAAAGCTTTGAAAAACCAGTTCTACAATAACCAGATTACAAGAAATAAAACTAGTTAACAAGGAAGTGTACTTAGCTTGGAATGGGGGCCCTCCACCCTTGCCTTGCACACTTGAGAGGTGATATCAGAAGCTTAAATTCAGTCACACATCCATAGCATTGAACAACAAAATAATAATAACACAAGTCTTCAAATTAACTCTTCAATCCAAAGGTGTCAGAGCATAAAAGTATAACAAGTCAATACATAAGCCATCAAAGTTTTGGCTTTTAAATAAGAAGTCTCATGAAACAAACTGATCTATATTCACTCAAACAAACCCATCTACTCTCATCCACCTATCTAAGTCGAATTCATTACTCCCATCCCAAGAAATATGACCAATCCTATAGAATCTCAAAACTGCCCTATTTCTATGGGATTTTTGAATGACTAGTCATGATTGACTAGCACCAAATGGGCCTAATAAAGCTTGTTCTGTTCGAACTAAGCATAGCTGGCTTAGTCCTAGTTCCCAAGCTGTCGATCCATGCATTCAATTCGTGCCCAAGTGTCCTGCAACCATATCAACCATAGAGCTATTAAGGGAATTTCTGAATCTGCCAATTTTGCACTAAAAACCAAACTTTCATAAAAACTTTAGAAATTGAGAAATTAAAATTAAATACCTGAATGGATATCAAATATACATCAAAATGGGATGAATGAAGGGAAAATGGATGGCAAATAGATGGATTAGTAAGTTTCTTAGAGCAAAAATAAGACCAAAACTAAGGCCCAACATTTCTCCCTTTCTTATCATCAAGCATGTCCCCATGCTTGCTTACTCCTCTTTGATCTTCTTCTCTTTGTAGTAGATGCTGTACCTGTAGATGCTTCCTGTTGTGCTGCCCTGACCAAACAATCCAAACCTGTGTCATGTCTTTCCCTGAACAAAGCTGCTTTTACTTTCTGTTTTTCATACTTTGCCTGCCACATATTCATTTCCTTTAGCCATTTAAATGCTTGCTTAGAAAGTAGATCATTTTTCTGTTTCAGTCTCCCAAACTCTTCATTTAGCTTTTCATTTGCCTTGACCAACTTAGCATTATCTTTATTATTTGCCTTGTTTTCCTCTTTTAACTGTTTTTCCAAGATTTTGCTAATTTCCAATTGGTCAGTTAAGTCCCTGATTCTTCCCAAATTGATTTCTTTTTCAAAATCTTGTGTTGTTTTCATTAATGATGCTGCTGCTGCATCATCATATGAAGAATCCCTCTCAAATACTTCTTGTGCAATGTCATTTTCTTCTTGTTGTCTTGGGGAATATGTTTCTACTTCCTTGTCTAAGTCAATGGGACTTTTATTCCTAAATCTTCTAGGAATAGACATAATAGATGTTTCATTCTCCTGCATGGCCATGTTATTTTGCTGTTTAGCTCTTGTTCTGGGATACAAGGGTGAATTCATCAATCCTCTGTTTTCCTGCTCTATTTTATCCTGTACTTCATTAATCTATTCAATGAACTGATTTTTAGACATGAACTCTCTCCATACTATGCCTTGTGACCTCACCTGATACTCAACTAGGATTTTGATCAATCCTTGGTGGTAAATCTGTCCTGCTTTAGGCCTGTGTTCATGTTTCACTATTTCAATCATTCTCAAGAGGCTCCTATATAGGAAATATGGCAAGTTAATCCTATCCTCTCCCTTAATATGCTGTAGAAGCCTGATATGATACAAGTGGGCAACGCTATATCCTCTATCACAAGTCAAAAACTTCTGGATGACCAAAACCAACTCACCCCGTGGTTCATTGAGCCATTCCCTTGGTATCCCTTTTGTTATATCAAAAGTCCCTTTCCAGTTCTTCTCAAGAAAGAAAGTCCATGCTTTCTCATTGAAGTGCAGGCCTTTGTAATATTTCTCACCTATCATGGGTAGATCTAAAGCTTGGGAAAGATATTCCTGAGTTACAGGAATAATAACATCTCCTACCCGTGTCTGGTCCTGACTGAAATTATTTGTAAAGTCCCTGGTTATCTATTTAGAGTTGCCATCAAATTTTTGTAAAAAGCCTATCATCCCCACTTGGTAAAGTTTTTCTATAGTTTCTTTCCCCCAGCTCTCTATCTGAAATTTTGGCTCTACTCTGGCTGACATTGTTTCTGAAAACCAATGAATGTATGCTTCTGTTGTTACTAATTTCATCTTGACAATAAAAATTTATAACTATTGTTCTTTTTTTCAAAATGAAATTTTGAAAGCAAAGAAGCTTACCTTCCTTCTCACAAAAATTTAACTCTGATTTCTTTAGCCTCTGTTTACTCTTTCTCTGCAGCAGCACTGTTTTAACTCCCTGTTCAAACACCTGTATATCCCTGTCAATTCGCTAATCTCTGTTCTTGTAAACAAAATACATATGAAAACAATTTTTCATACTATTCCATGTATGCTCATTACCCTACACTGTGTATACTGTCACCAAAATCAAGCCATATTTTCACTGTGTATGTACAATCATTAAAAACAAGCAGTGTTTTTACTAGTAGAGCATGCACATGGCTCTCGGCCTCATCATAAAATTTTTTAAAATTGCGAAAATGCTCTCGGCCTCATCATAAAAATTTTGAAAATTTCCAAAATGCTCTCGGCCTCAAAACAAAAATAAAAAATAGCGCATTTAAAATGAGTTTTAAATGGCTCAGCCCTACTCCCTTTGGCAATCAAAGCTCGGTCTTAAACACATTACACAACAACTAAATCGCACAGTTGTTTTAAGCATGACATGGCTCGTTCGGCCCACAT
The DNA here is from genome assembly GCA_031772625.1 of Pinus tabuliformis. Lineage (NCBI taxonomy): Eukaryota > Viridiplantae > Streptophyta > Pinopsida > Pinales > Pinaceae > Pinus > Pinus tabuliformis. Next base: position 464,220,784 of record CM062805.1, read on the forward strand.
AAACTTCAATTCATTGTTTTGGTCAAAACAAAAACGCGCAGCAGCAAGGGTTCATAACAGAGACACATGCCTTAAGTTTTTTACCATTCGGCCATTTCCATGCATATGATATATCAGGGATATGAATGAGGACAACGCGCAATAAAACAAAATGTGTAATCAAAACAATGCGCAGTCAAACAATGGTGCGCATTTCAACCAACAACGCGCATTCAACCAACAGTGCCATGCAACAAATAGTGCCATTCAACCAACAGTGCCATGCAACACAAACACGCCACAAAAATCACATTTCGGTGCCTCCTCTGTTCATAGATTTCGTTGTGATTTACAACACTGCACGCCGTTAAAACTTCACATATGATTCCATACCCTAACGTGTTATCCATGCAATGAGTTTACATTTAAATTCTGCGTGATTCACTAGTATTTTATGCCATAATTTACGCAGTGAATCAACCGACTTATTGCTGTGGTTTCGGCGTTACCTGGTTGTCAACGAGCGCTGAGGAATATTAACTGGCGCTCCAAATCCCTGTTCAATCGTTCAACTGACTGGTGGCAAGGGCAGAATAATTTAACCATTAATAACAGATAGTTCACAACTATACTCCACAGTTGCTGAGTTCAAACAAACTATTGCATTACCTGAATGAATCCCGAAAATCAGTGATCACTTGTCGTTAAAGCCGGGATAATTTTCCTTCTTAAATCCGCCTAAACCCGCTTCACTCTCCTTTTCACTAGTTTGCAGCTCCAAGCACCATCGTTCTGAGCTATTCGGCAATGAGGAATGAGGTTAAACAGTGCAAGAACCATCGGTCGGTTCATGACCGTTTCATGGGTGTACTGTGCGCTTCTTGTTTATTGGTGTTACAGTGCGTGGTTGGTATGGGTGTCCTATTTGACCAGTCGCCCGACTGTGTCATGAGGATGGCCGAATCATCGTTCTAATTTGAAAGGCATGCGCATAACTCTTGTACAGTGCACTGTCCAATGACAAACAGTCGCCATGCCACGGTGTTTACCCCGTACCTGTGTGCTGGCCGGTATTTGTCGTTTTGGTGATGTTGTTTCATTCAGTGCTTAACCTTTGGCTGCATACAATATAATTGCCACCATCGTGTATTCATTCCCGTGCTCCTCATGTGTTCTCATATGCAATGATATTCAATCATGTGTTTGTATTGCAATGAGTTTGATATGCAATTATCATTTAAACAATACCCCGCCGCAATACTCCTAACTTATATGCGCAGTCGTGCCATATGGTTTGCGCGCGACCTTCCCTTTATACATCATACCTTGTATTATATGTGCCCTTCCTTTCATGCCCTAAGTTTATACCATATATATATATATGCTTTGATTTATATCATATATATATGCGCTTTGGGTTATGATATATGTATGACTATAGCGCATGCAAACCATTTGGACTATGGCATATATTTTCATATGGAATATATTTGCTTTGATTTTCATATATCACATGATTTTTGTTTGTTTTGATTATATATCACATCTTTATAATTTTAAAATGACCACCATCTTGGGTCATATTTAAAATTATCACCATCACTAATTCTTGAGTTGTATGTGCAGGTTGAAAAGTTGTCATAGTTTGGTCTTTTTTAAGCTTCTAAAAAAAATACTTAGGGGTTAATGATCATGAAATAAATAGGGAATATGTATGGAGATGAAATGGAATATGATGTATAAGGGTTATAGGGTATATATAGGGAATATAGGATATGAAATGATAATGAATATCCTCAGGTACTAATTTCAACTTAACAAAGACTAAAAATTTCTAAGAAAAATTTGAATTTTCAAGCACAAAATGAATATACATATACTCCCCTGGATGATGTCTATACAAGTGGGATGAAATCAATTGATCAAATGTTGTAGATGGATTAAAAAGTAAACTTTATTGCTGCTCCTTGTTCTTCATGCTCTGGTTCTTGAATTGTTGTTCAGGTCCCTCTGTAATGATTTCTTGTTTTAGGTCCCTCTGCAATGCTTATTGAATATGTACATGTTGTTTTGACATTGGTAGGTCTTTCAGGTCCCTCTGCAATGATTTCTTATTTCAGGTCCCTCTGTTGACAATACAAGTTCCTTCTATACTTCAGCTTTCCAGCTAAAGATCTGATGCAATTCTCCCCCTTGTTTAGGATGTGACTTGTCCTCAAGTCAGTTGTCTGTGGAGAGTTCCTGCATTGAAATTATGTGAGAACAGTAGAACAAGAATAAGGAATTCATAGAGTCCAAGTTGCCCTAGTTTTCCGCTATGAATTCGTGTTTGCTAAGTGCCAGTTTCCTGGTTTTCACTAGCAAACAAATTATTTGTTTTTTTTTTTATATTTTATATATATATATATATATATTTTTTTTTTTATTCAACTACAAAACTGGAAGATGGCTGAGCCTGGTGTGCCATGATTTCTAGTTCTATATCTTCTATCAATTGTTTCATAAATGCTTCTTTACTGATAGGCCTATTATAAACTTTGAGCCTATGTCCATTCACTATAAATGATGTGGAGTCCTGGTTGATTGTCCTGATCTTTACTGCTCCATTGTCAAAGATTTCGTCAATTTCATATGGGCCTAGCCAGTGTGTTGTGAACTTTGCTTTGAAGTCAAAAAGTAATGCCCAGTCTCCCTTGTGAAATGTCTTTGTTTTGATATATCTGAAGTGCCACTTCATTCTTTGTTGTTGCACCAATGTAGTATGTTCTATGGCTTGTTGACGATGCTCATCCAATTGATTCAGTTCCATGATCCGCTGCTGTTGTGCTTCAGTCAGGTCTAGTCCTAGTTCAGCTGCTAGTCTGTATGTTTGTATCTGAAACTCTATAGGCAATAAGGCCTCTTTTCCATATACTAACTGGTATGGACTAAAACCAATTGTATTCTTCCATGTGATTCTGTAGGCTCATAGTGCATCTTTTAATTTTTCAGACCAATCTCTTCTGTTCAGCTGTACTGTTTTTGTCATGATATTTTCTAGGACTTTATTTGTTGATTCAACCTGCCCATTTGCTTGAGGATGATATGGTGTAGATTTCCTGTGTTTGATCTTGTATTTCTCTGTTAGATCTCGTACTAGCTTTGATGTAAACTGTGCTCCTTGATCTGTTACAATTTGTCTAGGTACTCCATATCTGACAAAGATTTCTTCAAAAAGAAAGGTGACCACTGTATCTTCTGTTGCTCTGTTCACTGCTTTAGCCTTTGCCCATTTGGTTACATAATCTGTACATACTAGGATGTACCTCTTTCCATTTGATGGTGGATTGATAGGTCCAACAAAGTCAAGTGCCCATTGCTCAAATGGTTCTATGAGGACCTGTGCCTTCAGCGGCATCTCATCTGATGTGATTGGTCTCCCTATTCTTTGGCAACTGTCACATTGCTTGACATATGCCTTAGAGTCTCTGAAGATGGATGGCCAGCAATAGCCCAGTTGCAGCACCTTATATGCTGTTCGTTTGTCTGCAAAATGACCACCACATGGTTCATCATGACATGCTCTCAGAATGTCTAATATTTCATCTTCTCGCACACATTTTCTAATCATCAGATCTGAACCAGTATAAAATAAATCGCCATTTACCCAACTATACATAGAACTTTCTCTAACAATTTTTCGTTTTCGCTTTTTAGAGAATTGAGTTGGAAATTTTCCAGAAGATAAATAGTTTGCAATGTCTGCAAACCATGGTGTTTTTACTGTTATGGCAAACAGGTGTTCGTCTGGAAAGTTATCTACAACCGGATTTGGATCGTTGGGTGAATGTATGCGGGACAAAAAGTCAGCCACTTGATTTTCCTTGCCTGGCCGGTCTTGTATTGTGATATTAAATTCTTGCAATAACAGTAACCATCTTGTTATTCTTCCATTGGTGATGGGTTTATTCATCAAGTATTTGATTGCTGAATGATCTGTATGAATGAAAACTTGATATCCTGTTATATAGTGTCTGAATTTGTTTACTGCATGTATAACAGCTAACATTTCTTTCTCTGTGACTGTGTAGTTCAATTCTGCAGGTGTTAGATTCTTGCTTATAAAGTATATTGCATAATTGAACAAGTTCTCTTTCTGCCCAAGAGAGGCACCTATCGCGGTATCAGATGCATTAGTTTATATATGAAATGGCAAAGACCAGTTTGGCCCACGGAGAATGGGTGCAACTGATAATTTTTCTTTTAGAATTTGAAATGCATTTTGATAGTCATTTGTCCAGTGAAATTCAATATCTTTTGCTAATAGTTTGAACAGAGGTTGGCCTATTTTACTGAAGTTTTCAATGAATCGTCTATAATAGCCTGCATAGCCTAAGAAACTTCTTACCTCTTTCTGTGTTGTAGGAGGCATTAAGTTAACTAGGACTTGGATTTTTGCTGGATCCACCTTAATTCCTGAAGCGGAAATATGGTGTCCCAGAACTATTCATTCTGTCAACATCATATAGCATTTCTCATTGCTTAATGACAAATTTGTTTCAATGCATCGTTTCAGAACTTTCTCAAGGTTATTTAGGTAATCATTATATGTGTTTCCATAAACTGTGAAGTCATCCATATAAACCTCTAAACATTCATGAATTAGATCAACAAATATTGCAAGCACTGCTCGTTGAAAAGTTGCAGGTGCATTGCATAAACCAAATGGCAAAACATTATATGCATAGTGTTACACAGTAATTTGTCACTGTCTCCCTGTCAGTTTCCCTACTATGTCATGAATTCAAATCAATCATGCTCATGCTCTCTAATCTGGCCAAATGACCCACTTTGCCAAAGTTTTTGCTATCAGCGCGCCTTTTGGCCAAATAACCGCGCTGATGGGCGCTCCATAACAGACCGAATGCGCTGTCAGCGCGGAAGCACATGTGTTTTCCGCGCTGATCGAATTTCATGAGCCAGCGCATCCTATGTTTGTATTAAATCGCGCTGACATGACCTTCTTTGTTATTCAGTTGCGATGTCAGCACTCCAGTGCAGTTATGGACCCGCGCTGATCCTGTTTGGGCGAGTTTGTTCTAACAACCGGCCTTCCAGATGACTCTAGACCTGATTGTTGGCCTTGTAAATGTCGCCCTACCTTCTATGGCATGTTTGTTTCGTCATTTGAGCCACCTTCCTTGGAGATAAGCTCATCCTCCCACCATTCATGGAGACTCCTTCTCCTATTTAAGCCTCTACCATTGCCATGAGCAGCTAGTTTTTTAGTTTTTGGGATAGATTGGATTGTGTGGAGTTTATAGTGCTCAGATTGCTGCTACTATAGGTAGTTGGTGTGATAAGTGTGGAATTGCTAGATAGCTTAAGGGAGGTTGTGGAGTGTTGCTTGTGTGAGAGAGAGAGTTTCTTGTCTTGGGAGATCCATTTCTAGAGGTGAATGCTTGAGAGACTTGCTGGCTGGACCCCCTGAGAAGGATATCGACGTCAGAACATTTGGTTGTACTCTTCTCTGTTATTGATTAATAATAGATGACTACTATTATGGTTCCATTCTCATTTGTCTCTGTAATGGTTAATGTGAATTACATCCTTTCTGACTGATGTATAATTGCTTTTATTAGATTTCACGTTTGTGTTTGTCTTTCTCTTCGTGTGTGCAGGTATCTATTCGCGGAGATCGCGAAGGATTGTGACCGGCCAGAGCGAAGGAGCGAGAGCGGCATCTATTCATCAAACTATAGTGTTGGAATCCAAGTAGGTGTTCATTGCCTACCTTTTATTTGCAATTAGGAACTTGCACAGTAGCATTGATTGATTGTTGCTAGACCCATTCTGGGCTAGTAGGGATCGCCTCTATCCGTAGAGGGGATTTACCTCTCCAACAATTTGGTGACTCCGCTGGGGAGCTGGCCTTTGTCCTTGTTTGTTCATTCTTGCCTTGAGTTTTGTTTTGGTCTCTTTTGAAGTTTTGGGGATTCATTAACAGTCTTTTGCGTTTCCTGGGTTGATCTGGGAAATGCCCTTGTTTGATTGAAAGATTGGCTGTTTTGATTTGGGAGTTTTGATTTGCCTGTCACTATTTTTGAGCTCCATCGCGGATTTAATTTTAACAGTCGCGCTGTCATCGCGCTCACCCTTTTGCAACATCCTGTTCATCGCGTAATTACGCCTAACAGTCGCGACGATCCTGGAAATCGGATCAGCGCGGAAAAGACGTGTATAGTCGCGACGTCAGCGCCACTTGCTAGCTTTTTACCCGCGCTGACCTTGGGTTGCTAGCTTAATTCCCGCGACGACTGTGTTTTTCTGGGATCAACGCGGGTGGTCTGTGTAAAATTTGCACTGACATCTCAGGTGGTCTGTGTAAAAATTGCGCTGACATTGTGATCACATTGTGATCATCTCGGGTGGTCTGTGTAAAAATTGCGCTGATTCCTGAAAAGTTGTTTTTATAACTTTAACTCCTGAAGTCATCAATCTTTCTTATCCCCTGTTGTTTCTTGTCCCTCATTAGCTTGTTTTGATTGCTTTTGGTTAAGGGACGCTCTCTCTTTGATTTCATTCGAGTGAGTCTTGTGTTTTTTAGACCACGTGACCTAGCCCTTTAGAAGTTTCATCGAGAAACCGTTTGCTCAGGTTACTTGTCTATTCAAGGTTCATCCACAACCCTCTTATTGATTTGCTTGAGGATTTTTCACTGCTTATTGCTGGTTGATTTTTAGTGTCGATTATTGAACCACTTTTTATGTTGATTCGATTTCTTCACTACCAAGCATAGATCACAATTGTTTGGATCGATCAGTTCACACTTGCTTGTTTGTCTTCTTGAATTCACAAAAAAAATTTGCATTCATTTAGCATACGAAAGTGAAAGTGCATTTGCATTACGAATTTTCATGTTTGAGACATTGAAAAGCAAAATTTAAATCTTTCATTAGTAATATCGATGCATCGTGAGATTAGTGTATTGGTGCATTGTGCCATTGGAAAAGAAATCAAACTAATATCTTTTGCATTCAATAGTTAATGGGAAAAAGAGCATTTCGTTGATTTGTGTTCTCAAAAGAAAAAGTTTCATTTCTTTGCCATTAGCTGCATTAGATTGTTTGATTGATTGAGTTCATTTTGTTTGGTCGAAAACTCTTAACCCTCTCATAGTTAGGATTCATCGAACGAAATGGTATTCTTTGGCATGTAGTTTGCATCTGGGGAATTGCGAGAGTTTTCATACGGTAGGACCTGAAACCGAAACTTAATTCAAGATCAACCATAAAATAAACTGAATAAACCTAAAAACGCATTGGAACTTAACGCAAACATCTAGAGGTCTAGGTTAGAGACGTGTTCCGACGTCTTTAAACATAGTCACTGTTGTTTCACATTACGGTTGGGTGATTCCTCCTTCTGTGACTCGATAGTGGTCTAACACGGATTGTGCTCCCACGTACCGTCGCGTATATAGGGAGACCCCACTAGGCTTTTATCCTTGATCCATAGGAAGCCGAGTCTGTCGCCCTGCGAGCCGTAACGCACCGAACACAGCATTCGGGAAGATTGACTGCAGTACGGAAAGTCCTTGGTTCTCATACGATTGCCAAGGTGTATAAGCAGTTTTACGGATTGCTTGGTAAACCCTTTGCCTAGAATCTCCAGAGCAGTCACTTTTGATCCTTTTCGGACTCCCTAAAAGAAAAGGTACCAGTGAGCGTCTTGTCACTTCGTGCTCATTAAACATTCGAAGGAGACTAGAGTCATCTTTTCGTCCTTTTCTCGACTCTTGAAACATGAAAAGGCTAAGTTTGGTTCCTGTGTCTTAAAAATTTATTTGGCCACGATTAACGTTACCTGGTTAGATCTTGTGTGCGTTAGCTTGAGTAGGCTTCTTTTTGTTTGCCATGGCAACTTTTCCGGGGTTCACCAACCCAAGTTCCCCTCTTGACGGGAATCCTGGTCATTTCCCTCCTCTCGGGAATGTCGGTGCTCCTTATATGGCAACGTTATCCCTTCCAGGGTTAACTGTCGGGTTGCCTGTTTGGTTGTTTTCAACCTCTTTGGTCCCTACCGTGTCGGCTGTTAGTCCATCAGTCCCTCCACCTGAACAACATCATGTTGATCCTAAGGTGGATCTCTCCCCTTCGACGCCTACTTCTACGTCTTCCTCTTGTACTTTTCCTGGTGAAAGTCTCGATTCGACTAACCAGGTGGCTAAGAAGAAGAAGAAGAAGACCAAGAAGAAGAAGGCTCCCAAGGGAGAGGCTAGAAGTACAGCTCTTACTCCGAGTACACCTGAAGTCGAGCCACCTTCTGCTCCTCCGCGGAAGGTCAAGTTTCCTTGTCGATTATGCAAGGAGGACCATCTTCTTCGCGATTGTCCTGGCATTCCCAGGGTACTAGAAGTATGGTCTCGCGATCCGGCCCACCCCGCATCGTCCTCTGAAGCTCACGGCGATGCTACCTTATTAGTTGGGAATGGTAAGGGAAAAGGGAAGATTTGAATCCCCTGTAGACTTTGTGGAGCCAATCATCCCCTTCACCTTTGTCCACTAATGGATAAAGCCTCTGTTGTCTTGGAAAGTCTTACAGCTCCTTCACCCCAACTCCCCGTTGGATATCAACGTCTTTCTGCAACTGCAGATCATCCGCCTTCCGACAATGAGATTGGTTCACATTCTTCTCTTGTCCAGGTCCCTCTTCCCGAACCCGACTGTCCCCAGCCTGTTCCAGACCAACCATTGGTCGGAAAGAGTGTCGACTTGAGTCCGCCACTCGCTCACTCTGTTTCGGAAGAGAATCACGCACATGTTCTTCTCGTCTCTTCAGATTCTCCTGAGTCCCGAAATGACTCTCCTAACCCAGCTGCTCCCGAAGGTCCTCCTTCGGTTCCTTTAGCACATGGGGGCAATCATATGATTCCCCCACCAAGTAGTCTGGTCGCTTCCTTTGATTGGAATCGCCTGATCGCTGGTCGCCTTCCATCCCATATGCCTTTCCAGATCACAGTACATGCTTGTGCTAAGGCAGTACCTGGCACTGTTTTGGATGAAGGGGTGTCTGTCAGTCTTATGCCGTACACTACTTGGCAAGCCTTAGGTTCCCCGCAGCTGGGGCCAGTCACTCAGAATCTGTTGGCCTTCGACGGAGGAGCCTGTCCATCTCTAGGAGTTCTCCCGAAGTTCCCTATTACTTTGGGAGGCAAAACCGTCTATATAGACGTCTTGGTTACCCAAGGTGTTTTAGACTTTAGTCTTCTCCTTGGTCGTGACTATGTTTACGCCATGGGGGCCCTCATTTCTTCGCTTTTCCGTGTGGTTTGCTTTCCACACGAAGGAAGAATTGTGACTATCGATCAATTGTCATTCGTTAGTCCCCCAATGCCTCCTGCGCAGTTGTCGTCCCCTCCTAGTTTTTATCCACCAGTTGTATCTGCCCCACCGCAGATCAACTACATGACCACCTACCCCGTGCCTGTATCCAGTGATGACACCGTCGTGCATAGTGTCCTGGGGGCATTGGGCCCTGACTTCCAAGATGTTTCCCTTCCACCGGGAGTGGCAATCTTGGAAGCCCCGACTTTCTATTCATTATGATGAAGTTCGGGTGGAGCATAGTTCACTTTCCTATGTCAAGCTCCTTAAAAAAATGAAACTGGGTCTGGTCGGAGCATAGTTCATTTTCCTATGTCAAGCTCCCTAAAAAATGAAATTGGGTCTGGTTGGAGCATAGTTCACTTTCCTATGTCAAGCTCCTTAAAAAAATGAAACTGGGTCTGGTCGGAGCATAGTTCATTTTCCTATGTCAAGCTCCCTAAAAAATGAAATTGGGTCTGGTTGGAGCATAGTTCCTTTCCGGTGTCAAGCTCCTTAAAAAAATGAAACTAGGTCTAGTGGAGCATAGTTCCTGATCTTGTGTCAAGCTCGTTAAAAAATGAAACAAGGGTTATGAGGATAGTTCTTTTATTGTGTCAACCTCATTAAAAAATGAAACACCTCCCTTTCAAAATCGAGTCTTTTGATTAAGATCTCGTAAAATACAAGTCGAGTCTTTCATCGATCTCGAGAGTGAACCTTCATTCCATCCACTTTGTTGAATGCAATGAAGCTTGGGGGGCATGTACCTCGATTTGCGTCATTATGCTGGGGGCATGCGAACTTATAACAAGCATAGTTTTTCGTTTCAAGCTTGTGTAAACATGAAACCGAGTCCAAGCAAAGTTCTCCATGGTTCAAGCTTGTGTAAAAATGAACCCATACCCATTTTACATCTCGTGATTGCTATCTTTATCTGCTAAATTCTGCTAGATGAGCCTTGGTTGTTTCATTCCATTGCTACCATCTCTTTGGCCGATCATATGCTCTCACTTGGTTGTTTATCCTTTCCTGAGGAACCGCAGCGATGAGTGGTTTTATTAGCCTGCCTCTTGACCATTACATGTTTTGAGCAGTTCCACCATTGCCGGAACCAGTTGCTACCTTTTATACCACTCGTTCCTCTAGGACGAGTCGCCTTTAAGCTCTTTTCTGACTCGTAAAATATGAAAAGATTGCCGAGTATTTTTCCCTTTTTGACTCGTTAAAGAGAATAAAAATGGAGGTCTGCTTTCAGCTCTTTTCTGACCGTTTAAAGATGAAAAGATTGCCGAGTCCCCCTTTCGGCTCGTTAAAAGGAACGAGAGGCGGTCGTTTTTAAAGCTCTTTTTCCGACCGTTTAACTTAAAAAGATTGCCGGGTGTTTGTCGTTTCGCGCTCGTTATTGGATCCAAAACGACGTACTTCTGACCGCTTTTTTACTTTTTCGGGTCGAAGTTACTACTTACGAAAAGTACTCCTCGATCATACTGGTCGGGCGGTTCTTTCGAGCATTGTTTTATACTTTTTTGGGCTCGAGAGACACAACTTTACGAAAAAGGACCCCCCCTGGAGTTTTTCTTTTCCGTTGTCTTTTTAGACTCTCTAAACATGAAAAGACGTCGAGTTCTTCCTTTGTCAGGCTCGTTAAAACTTAATGACATCGGACACCATTGAAATGACGCTTCCCAAGCATATGCTATCCCCGTCAAGCTTGTCACCCAAAAATAATCGGGGTACCTGCCAGAAATGGTGGGGAAAATGAAACTGTAATAATGGTCGTGTCGGCAGTATGTCGCTCTTGAACATGGCACTCGTCTGCATTCGTGTCTAGGTGGGAATCTCTCATCTTGTTTTACACTAGCCTCCATGGGTTTGGGTTATCCTATTTGACCTCTCATCTGCTCATTGCCTTGTCACCATGACCTCTGCTCATTTGATGTCAGATACTGCCAAATCCGCTCTCGTGCCGCCGATATGTTCAAGAGAAGTTGGCCTCTGCAAGCTTACCACCTCCCTCTGATGTCTCACACAAAACATTTTATCCTTCTCTGTCTCGTGTCGATGATGTGGGAAACATCATGGCCCACCTTCGATCAAGGTTACTTCCTGTCGACTTCAGCTCATTATCCAGGAAAGTGACCTAGAGACTCCCTTCAGGTGCCTTAGAGCCTGCATGCCTCAATGGCAGGTTCTTCGTGTTCGACGTGAGGTTTTCATCATTGGCCTCCGATCGGACAATTCTGCGGGTGTTCGACATCAGCTCATTGATTCACACGCCGCGGATTGTACCTATAAGTACCTTGAGGACCATTGTCATTATCGGTGGTACCTCTCGCGTCTGTTAACAGTTTTCATTATTGGCTGGTAATCAGACGATGTTCATGCATGTTCGACTTCAGCTCATGTATTCACATGCTTGGACTTGTACTTTGTTCGGGTTGGGATGGAGCGCAAGACCCTGGTTTTTGTCTATTAGGAACCAGGCTGTGATTTTGTGGATTGTTATTGCATGACTCATTGATGGATGGCTGCGCCCATACCTGAGTCTTTGGGATGGCTGCGCCCATACCTTCTTATCATCATGGTCTCTTCCGCTGGGTGGCTGCGTTCATACCACAGACCTTCTTCATATGTCTTTTGGATGGCTGCGCCCATGCCTAGACTACATGTAATCGAGATATCAATTGTACATACGTGCAGGTCCTTCCTGGTGGTGTTCTGGTTCAGCAATTTTGTAAAGCATTTCACCCCTCCCACTCTCTCGGGCTTCATGCTTTAGGGGGCATCTGTTACACAGTAATTTGTCACTGTCTCCCTGTCAGTTTCCCTACTATGTCATGAATTCAAATCAATCATGCTCATGCTCTCTAATCTGGCCAAATGACCCACTTTGCCAAAGTTTTTGCTATCAGCGCTCCTTTTGGCCAAATAACCGCGCTGATGGGCGCTCCATAACAGACCGAATGCGCTGTCAGCGCGGAAGCACACGTGTTTTCCGCGCTGATCGAATTTCATGAGCCAGCGCATCCTATGTTTGTATTAAATCGCGCTGACATGACCTTCTTTGTTATTCAGCTGCGATGTCAGCGCTCCAGTGCAGTTATGGACCCACGCTGATCCTGTTTGGGCGAGTTTGTTCTAACAGCCGGCCTTCCAGATGACTCTAGACCTGATTGTTGGCCTTGTAAATGTCGCCCTACCTTCTATGGCATGTTTGTTTCGTCATTTGATCCACCTTCCTTGGAGATAAGCTCATCCTCCCACCATTCATGGAGACTCCTTCTCCTATTTAAGCCTCTACCATTGCCATGAGCAGCTAGTTTTTTAGTTTTTGGGATAGATTGGATTGTGTGGAGTTTATAGTGCTCAGATTGCTCCTACTATAGGTAGTTGGTGTGATAAGTGTGGAATTTCTAGATAGCTTAAGGGAGGTTGTGGAGTGTTGCTTGTGTGAGAGAGAGAGTTTCTTGTCTTGGGAGATCCATTTCTAGAGGTGAATGCTTGAGAGACTTGCTGGCTGGACCCCCTGAGAAGGATATCGACGTCAGAACATTTGGTTGTACTCTTCTCTGTTATTGATTAATAATAGATGACTACTATTATGGTTCCATTCTCATTTGTCTCTGTAATGGTTAATGTGAATTACATCCTTTCTGACTGATGTATAATTTCTTTTATTAGATTTCACGTTTGTGTTTGTCTTTCTCGTCGTGTGTGCAGGTATCTATTCGCGGAGATCGCGAAGGATTGTGACCGGCCAGAGCGAAGGAGCGAGAGCGACATCTCTTCATCAAACTATAGCGTTGGAATCCAAGTAGGTGTTCATTGCCTACCTTTTATTTGCAATTAGGAACTTGCACAGTAGCATTGATTGATTGTTGCTAGACCCATTCTGGGCTAGTAGGGATCGCCTCTATCCGTAGAGGGGATTTACCTCTCCAACACATAGGTTCCCCATGGGCAAGTGAATGTTGTCTTGTCTTGGTCTTCTGTTGCTATTCTTATCTGGTTGTATCCGCTAAACCCATCCAAGAAGGAGAAAAATTTCTTTCCAGCTAATGAGTCTAACACTTGATCAATAAATGGTAGAGGAAAATGATCTTTTAGTGTAGCTTTGTTTAGTTCCCGATAGTCCACACATACCCTCCACTTTCCATTTTTCTTTGGTACAATAACCAGTGGAGAAACCCATTGACTATCTGAAATAGGATAGATGAATCCAACATTTAACAATTTTTGCAGTTCCTGTTTCACTATTTCTTTCATCATGGGATTCATTCGTCTTTGAGGTTGCCTTATAGGTTTGAGTTGATCATTTGTATAGATGTGGTGGATACATGTGCTAGGATGGATTCCTTGCATGTCAGTATAATCCCAGGCAAAAGCTTTTGAATATTTCTGTAATAATGCAATTACCTCTTGCTCTTGTGCTGATTGCAACTGGTTTCCAATGTTTAAATGTTTTCCAGGATATACCTCAATTGTTTTTATTGTTGGATTGGAGATTGTGTTTACAGGAAAGATGTCTATAAAAGATTTCCGCAAAGTTTGAACAGTACAAGTTTCCTGAAAGCATTGATTCAAAAGGTTACTTGCAGCTTCATATTGGACTTCTCTAAGCTGCTCTGAAATACTTGGTTCTGAAATGAAAAGATCCATTAAGTCTTCATTCTCTTCTTCTTCTCTAAAATCAAAGAATTGATTTATACTTAAAACTGATTTAGTTTGCTGTTTTTCTTGAGTTTCAAGCACTGATTCTAAAGAAGTTGATTGTGCAGGTGAATAAAGAGTAATGTGTTTCCTTTCATCTCCATGTGAAATAATCATGCTTCCTGATCTGCATCCTATGAAGGCATCAGCGGTAGCTAGCCATGGTCTGCCTAAGATTAGAGGATGTCCTCCCAAATTTGTTTTTGGTTGCAAGATAAGGAAGTCAACGGGATACTCCCATGAATCCAAAGAGACTATGATATCTTCTAATATTCCTTCACGAACAACTTTAGATCTGTCTGCTAGTTCTAAAATTGTAGAAGTTGATCTAATGTTGTTTAAATGCAAAGTTTTCATTGTCTCCATTGTCATTACATTTATAGCTGCTCCCAAGTCTATTAATGTGTTTGGTACTGAGAAATTATTTATTGATATAGTAACCATAGGGATACTATGATCAATATATTTCTCTACTATGGTTTGTGTAGACATGAGGCTTGCTAGTTTACCAATGACTTGGATTGTAGTAGGATCCTTCTTCTTTTTCCCTGATTTCTTAATGTACAATTCCTTTATTGTTTTAGCATATATTGGTATTTCTTTAATTGCCTTCAACAAAGGAATTTTTATGTAAGCATTTTTTAACTCATCTAAAATATCAAATTTAGGAAGGGTTATTTCTTTTTGTTGTTCCACTAACCTTTCAGGATAAGGTGGTGTTTGTGTTATAATGTTTTTTCTTTTCTGAATTTGTATCTCAGTTTGTGATGTTTCAGGTGATTCTCATTGTTCAGTTGGTTCTTCTATGATTGGAGGAGAATCCTTTTTAAGCACTTTTCCAGACCTCAGATGGACATCATTAAGAGGAAGAATCGAATATGTGGGAAAACATGCTGCTTCCTCTACAGTGTATGCAGATTTGTCCACCTTATTATTCGGATTTGCCATTGGTTGGGCTGGTAATTGAGTTGGTCTGGGTTGATTTGTGGGTAGCTGTAACTGTTGTGGTTGGGTCAACAACGGTGGTGGATTCTGCTGTGGAAATGGCATGGATTGTGGATATGCAGAATGTTGTTGAAATGGTATGGATTGTGAATATTGTGGATATGCAAATGGCTGTTGGTATTGTTGCTGGTATTGTTGTTGATACTGTTGAGGTGGCTGGTTTCCATAACCATATCCTCTCCCACCTTGTGCAGGTTGTTGTGAATATTATTGTGGAGGCCAAGCTTGCCATGGCATTGGAGGGGTCCAAGGATTTTGAGATGGATAGAGGTAATTTTGTTGAGGGAATTGTTGTTGATTTTGTTGAGGCATCCTAGGTTGCCATGGCCTTCGTGGTGCTACATAATAAAAACCTTCTATTCCTGGCACTTCTTCCATTGAGTTCATTTGTAATTCTTTCAATCTTAGACAATTTTCTGTGGAATGATTTTCTGTACAAAGACCACAAACCTGAACACTATCCAAAGGACATTCTCTCAATGGATGTTTCTTTCTACATTTGGAACAAAAGATTGCTAGAGCTTGTTCTTGTTCTTCTTTCTTCTTGTTTGCCTTTAGCACATCTACTTGTGTCTCTAATGTACTCAAGAGGTCTGTTTTGAAGTTTTCCAATAAGCTTCCTATTTCAGCTTTTGTTATCCCTCCCGCAGCTGACTTTGCTGCTTTTGAACTTGCTTCTCTTTTTCATGTTTTTGATCTTCCTCTAGAATATTTTTGACATAACTCAACAATTTCTTCGAATGGTAGGTTTGAAATGTCTCCTTTACCCATCACATTCAAAATGTCAAGGTATTCATCCCTTACACCCTTGAGAAAGATTGTTCGAATGGTTTCTTAATTTAGAGAGTGTTGTTTAGATTTTTGTAGATTATATGCAAATCTTTCCAAATATTCTTCTAAACTTTCATTTTCTTGTTGTGTCATTCTGAAAACATCTTCCTTTGAATCTCTAGATCTACAATAAGCTTGATATTTTTTAAGGAAGACTGATCTCATATCATCCCAAGAAGCCATTGTTTGTTCTCCTAAACCCATAAACCATTTTAAAGCTGCTGCTTTTAATGTTGCAGGGAAAAGACGAAGTTTATGAATGTCATCAGTGTATCCATATGTTCTACATAAAATATCAAATTCAAACATAAATGCATCAGGATCTTCCGTGGACATTCCATAAAAATTTGGCAATACAGAAGGTGGAATATTTTTCATTTTCACTTCTTCTCCTAATATTGCACTTGTGTCTACTATTGGAAAGCCAAAGGTAGCCTCTTGATCATTACCATCTTCTTGTCTTTTCTGATCGTTTTCTATCTTTCTATCATTTTCTTGTTTTGCCTCTTCCTCTCTCTTTCTTCTCCATTCTCTTTGTTTTCTTTCATATTCAGCTCATTGTTCAGGAGTGTAAATAACATATCCATGTCCCTCTTCTGCGATTGGTTGATTTATTTCAATTTTGAGTGGAGATTTAGGTTGTTGAAAGATAGGAGGATTTATGGATGGAAAGACAGGTTGTTTTCCTTTGATAATTTCTTTTTGTTTTCCAGAAATTGAAGATTGTTTTTGCTTTGCTTCCCAAGCTAATGAAGTTTGCCTCTCAATCAAAATTAATCTTTGTCCAGTCCTTTGTTTTTCCGCCAATTCCTCAATTATTGGATTACCAGTAACTGGGGTGTTTGATGATCCTATCTCTATTTGTGGGGGGTTTTTAATAAATCTACCTTGAGGATCTCTATATCTAGGCATAAAGAAACATAACTAAAAAGGGATGTAACTAATGCTTTTGTTGTTTTGAAATTTATCTTTCTATTGACTATGCCGATATTTGCCTCCCCAGCACCGGCGCCAAAATGTTGAGCTAATTTGTGTACCTAAATTAACACAATTATTTCTTATCAATCCGGGTTGTTTATGCTTTGAGGCAAGTTCACTATATGTGAAGATCAGATGTAATCAAACCTTGAAAGATAAGTTATTCAAAAGCTTAAAGTAATACATCCTATAACTCTAATTCAATTAGTTTAAAAGAGAAAAAACATTGAAATGGTTCTTGACTCAAGAAGTCCACTTTTGCCTCAATTACCACTTAATGAATCAGAGATTAAAACCAAGAACTTAAGATGGATAAATTATTAATGAAAGAAGTTCTTAACTTAAGAGACACATAAGGTATTCCATCATAATTCATTCATCTCAATATCAAAATCTCAATAAGAAACTACTTGCATGCAAACAAAGGAAACTAGTTTTAATTCATCATTTTAGTAGAAGGGATGCTCAACTTGAACACTTGTTTTTCCAACTTAATAAAGTGATGAATAAGCTAAGAACTAATGAAATCAATCACTATGCATGAACCATAAAGCAATCTGAAATAAAGCTTTGAAAAACCAGTTCTACAATAACTAGATTACAAGAAATAAAACTAGTTAACAAGGAAGTGTACTTAGCTTGGAATGGGGGCCCTCCACCCTTGCCTTGCACACTTGAGAGGTGATATCAGAAGCTTAAATTCAGTCACACATCCATAGCATTGAACAACAAAATAATAATAACACAAGTCTTCAAATTAACTCTTCAATCCAAAGGTGTTAGAGCATAAAAGTATAATAAGTCAATACATAAGCCATCAAAGTTTTGGCTTTTAAATAAGAAGTCTCATGAAACAAATTGATCTATATTCACTCAAACAAACCCATCTACTCTCATCCACCTATCTAAGTCGAATCTCAAAACTGCCCTATTTCTATGGGATTTCTGAATGACTAGTCATGATTGACTAGCACCAAATGGGCCTAATAAAGCTTGTTCTGTTCGAACTAAGCATAGCTGGCTTAGTCCTAGTTCCCAAACTGTCCATCTATGCATTCAATTCGTGCCCAAGTGTCCTGCAACCATATCAACCATAGAGCTACTACGGGAATTTTTGAATCTGCCAATTTTGCACTAAAAACCAAACTTTCATAAAAACTTTAGAAATTGAGAAATTAAAATTAAATACCTGAATGGATATCAAATATACATCAAAATGGGATGAATGAAGGGAAAATGGATGGCAAATAGATGGATTAGTAAGTTTCTTAGAGCAAAAATAAGACCAAAACTAAGGCCCAACAGTGCTTACTACCAGAGAGTAGTTGTTAAACAACTAGGACAATGAACCTTGTCTCGTGGGTGTCTACCAAGTTTTGGTGTGAATTTTCCTTGAGTAAGCATACCTTTAGACTTTGAATCTAGCTCGGGGGTGGTCAGTTGTATGAAAGTTGTAATGTAGTTGGCTTATTGTTGGATGGAGAGTTGAAGTCCCACCTTTAGTTGCCAACCATTTTAACATACTCATATAAGTTTATTGTGCTTTGTGTTGGGTAATGATTTGTGTTGTTATATGAATGCACATGTTTGGTATAGGCTCATAAATATGCATGAATGTTGTTGAATTCCTTAATGGTACATGCCTTTATTAAGCTAATCATTAGGGAAATTTGAGATCTAAATGGGCCTCCTAAAGAAAATAATAGAATAATAGTTAAAATAATAAAATAAGAGTTATGATCTTTAAAGAAAAATAAATGAAACTACTATTTTTTATTGTATTTTCAACTTATCTTTTTATAGGTTTACTCAAATGTCAAGTGTAGACACTCGTTGGATGCATAATTACATTCGACACCCAATGAGTACCCACTTTGCATACTTCTGAGTAGACCCATATCGAAGAAAATTGAAAATGCATGAAAAAAGTCTTTTTTCATACATGTTCATTTTTTTTCGATGCGGGTCTACTCAAAATTATGTAGAATAGGTACTCATTGGATGTGGAATTTAATTCCGCATCGAAAAATTGTCTACACTTGACATTTGAGTAAACCTATAAGGAGATATGATCCGAAATTAAAAAGGAACGCAACAACTTACATATATAATCATAAACACAGAGATGTGGTAGAAAAACACTTCATTTCATTAATGGAAAATTATTGAACTATGCTTACAAACATAATTGAAATAAGATAGCTCAGGCGATGGTAGCTTATCTTTGAGGAGAGATGTGGTGGCTACATGCCTCTGAACTGTATTACAATGAGGCTCAAAGGCCTATTTATTATTGAGAAACAATGGAAAACCCTAAACATCCAAAAACCTAACCCTAGGAGATGAAGCGCCAAAACTGTGGGTCTCGTTTGGGTAAATTGGTACATCAACTTTCCGGGGACGTAACTTTGGCATACGATCTCCATTTGGCTATCATAATACCTCGTTTCGAAGATCTCAAAGAGAAGGTTGAAAACAAATCAACAAGTCCATTTGGGATGGTTTTGGTCTCTCCGTTTTCCCTAAAAACATCGTTTAGGGCCTCAAAACGGCTCCAAAAGTTCAGGACCCAAAAAAATACCAAAATAGAAAACTATGCTACAATTAAGGAAACTGAAAACCTGAAAGAGACAGTGTTGGGGGTCAAAGTGGAATAGGTAGGTGGCCACCAATATCCACCTGGATCTTTCCTCCCCCCTCAGGAAGCAATGGTCCCCATTGCGTTGAGTGCCTCCATGAGATGGGGACACTTCTGCTAAACTTTGTCCCTAGTGAGCCACCTGCCTTGGTGAAAGAGTTGGCCAGCTTTGACAACCCGATATAGTTGGATCTTTTGCTGGCGAGTGCTCTTGATCTGTGTGTCCATGATCCGATCAGTGGTGGCCTGTTCCATGTAGTCTGGGTTTAGCTCTGTTGGTGTGAGTTTTTCTGCAATGTCAGATGTGTCCAACAATGGTGGGAAGTATGGCCGAAGGCGATCTACATTGAACACTAGGTGCAGACCAAGGAACGGTGGGATGCTGAGCTCGAAGGCATTGTCACTGACGACCTTGGTGATGGTGTATGGCCCATATCGGAGCGGGCGAAGCTTGCGGTGGGGCCCAACAAGGTTCTATTTCTGCAAATGAAGCCAAACTTTGTTGCCCACCTTGAACTTGTACGACACTCAAAGTTGATCATGGCATTGCTTGTACTTAACGTTGGACCTGTCTAATATATCATGGACCTGTTGGCACAGGTGTTGAATGCGCTCAATGAAGCTGTTATCCCATTCAGCTTCAGACTACACGTGAGCCGAATCTACCTGAGTGGATGTAAATGGTATGGCCACATCAATGGGGCATAATGGCTGAAATCCCAGCCTACCTGAAAGGGGTTGTGGTCTGTTGAGCTGTGGAGAGTTCTGTTGTAGCTGTGTTGGACATAGGTGAGACTTTCATCCCATGTGCGTGGATGCTTCGAGTTGTACATGCGTAGAATGTGTACGATCATTATGCTGACAACCTCTGTTTGGCCATCATTTTGGGGATGGAAAGCCGTGGACTTAGTGAGTTTTGTATCCAACATCGACTAGAGATTTGACCAACATGCACTCAGTGATTTGCTGTCTCGATCTAAGATAATGGACTATGGGATCCCAAAGTGTACCCACACTTGCTCAAAGAAGAGCATAGCAGTGGCCTCTGTTGAGATACTCTTCTTGCAGGCCTCCATGATGGTCATCTTAGAGAATCTGTCGACGACCACGAAAACACAATAATTTCTGTGCTTAGTAGAAAGAAGACTTGACATATAATCGATGGAGACAGATTCCCAAGGTCGGTTAGGAGTAGGTAGAGAAGTATATAGGCCTTGTTTCTTGATGGTTGGTTTGGTAATGGCACAGGCGGTGCAGGATCTAATGTACTTACCAACATCCTGACGAAGTCTCGGCCAATAAAAATACTTCTGTAATGCCACCATTGTTTTCTCTACTCCGAAATGTCCAACGACTCGATTGTAGTGCGCCTCCCAAATCATCTTGGCACGCTCACTTGAAGGAACACATATGTGTCCCAAGTGGCATAACAATGCATCCTGAAGGTCAAAATTTGGAACTTTCTTCCCTTCCAGGAGTGTCTGGTATATGCTGCCGAATTCTAGATCGCTCTTGTAAACATGCGGCCACCTCAATTTCTCATGCCCACATGAGTCGAGCACAATGATCAGCGCCATGACCGGTGGCCTGATAAGGCAATCAATGATATTATTGGTGCTGCCCTTCTTATACTTAATGTTCAAATGGAATTGTTGCATATAGGTGGACCATTTATGATGGCGATCGTTTTGCGACTTCCCTTGTGTCTATATGAATTGTAGGGGCCATTGCTCTGTTTGGATGATCGTTTCCTTCCCCAGAATGTAATGCTTCCATTGTCGACGTGCTTGTACAATGGAATACATTTATTTGTCGTAAGTGGGGTACTTTTGGACTGTGTTTGAAAGTGTCTCACTGTGGTAAGCCACTGGATGCCCATGTTGAGTAAGAACTACCCTAATAGCATTGTCAAAGGCATCTGTCTCAATCTCAAATGGTTGTTACAGGTCTGGTAATGTGAGCACTGGTGCAAAACAGAGGCGATTCTTCAACTTAGAGAATGCTCGCTGCTGGGTTTCTAAACAAAAGAACTTTGCTTTTGCTCTGCCCTTGGTGACTTGACTTAAAGGCTAAGCGATATGAGAGAACCCCAACACGAACCTGCGGTAGAAATTGGCAAGACCCAAAAAGCTGCGGAGCTCTGTTAGAGTGGTTGGGGCTCGCCAATCTTGAATGACTTGTATCTTGGATGGGTCCACATGTACACCCTACTCATCAACGATGTACCCCAGATATTTAACCTGGGTCAGGCCAAGGGTTTATTTCTCCAAGTTAGCACACAACTTGTGTTGTCGAAGGGTTTGAAGGACTTGTTGAATATGGTGGAGGTGTTCTTCCAAACTATGGCTAAAGATCAAGATGCCATCTAGATACACCACCACAAATACATTCGTGAAGGGCCGTAAGATGTCGTCCATCATTCTCATGAAGGTTGCAGGGGCGTTTGTTGAACCTCAGAATTACCCTCTCCTTGACAACTTTTCTCACTTCTTTCCCTTGCTTTTCCATAAGATTACATATCCCAATCAATGATAAATGAAAGGTTTTGTCTTAAGGAAGGCATTAAATGATTGACATGTTATATTTTTATGTTTTTGCTGTTTGAATAAATTTTTTCAAATTAGCTACAGAACGCAACTTATTCTGCATCTAACTGTGTATTTCGTAGCTACTTCCATGATCTGGTAGGTTCCAGGTGTCAAATGAATAATTCAGCCACATGGGCATCTCTATAATCATCTCC
The DNA here is from genome assembly GCA_031772625.1 of Pinus tabuliformis. Classification (NCBI taxonomy): domain Eukaryota; kingdom Viridiplantae; phylum Streptophyta; class Pinopsida; order Pinales; family Pinaceae; genus Pinus; species Pinus tabuliformis. Next base: position 464,243,015 of record CM062805.1, read on the forward strand.
ACATGGATTCTATCCTATTCACTCAACCCAAATCGGCAATAAAGTAAGCTCAAGATCGTAGTCAAAGGTGGAGTCAAACATATGATACCTGGAAGCAATAGGACTCTTCGTCTGCTCTTTCGTGGTTAATCAATAAATCTAACAGTTCTGTTGCAAGCATTAACTCGGATCAACCACCCGTGTTAACAATTCTATTGCAAACATCTCGCTCGAATTTAAGTCACTTATAGCTGATCAGACGTTTACACAGTTCTGTTGTAATACGTATGAGCCATCTGTAGCTAGTTTTCCTCAAACACAATTATGATTATTTCCTTTTAAATACTAGTTGTACAGAACCGAGGGGGTTTGGAAGGATTTTATGTATTAAGTTCAGACTTTTAGCTCTGTATTTGGGACTTCGTTCTTTTCTATAATATAAATCATGTGTTAACCAATGATCGTTTAAGACAACATTTTTAATTAGTTAGCAGCTCAACCCAGTTAGTTGCAGAGGGCCCCTACACTGAAGGAGGTTTCTTTCCATTCGTTTTCTATTTAGTTTTAATTTCATTATTTGCTTTTATTAGTATTTCTAACTTAGGTTGATTTATTTTAGTTTTGATCAGTAGCATAATGTTAAAACTCAATTGTGCGGTCTTGCTCTTCCAACACATTTCATGAAAGGAAATGATTTTGTTTCTAAATAGAGTAAGGTTGAAGTAATGAGAATGCATTGTTGTCTAGCTTACTCACTGTTTTGTTATTTATTTTCCAGGACAAATTTGTCAATCCACTGCGTTAATGAATGTTTTTGATCACCATTTCAAGTTCATACTCATCCTAACTAAATGGTTAAACATTCACTTCACACAATGGTTGAAATCAATTAGTTACCTTCTGCATGTTTCATTTAGTTCTCTAGATCATAATGTACAGAAAGTTGCTTGTATCCCATCTCAAGAAGGTTATCTTTCAAAATTAAAGGTTAGAGTAACTAGAAGTACTTCAGTTGATTTCATTCTCTGTATTTATTTCAACATGCATTACAACTTCACCCTTAATTCTAAGAAATAGATTCATGACTTAGGATTAATGATGAGATATGATAGATGCTTTGTTTTTCCTTTCTTTAAATTAGATTTTGACTAGCTTCAGCTCTTGGTTCACCTTTAGGAAGTTTAGATTCACTTAAGTTTCTCACATTCCAAATTGTAAATCATTAGGAAACAAAGAACAGAAATTCCCAAAACAATATAAAAATACAAAACAACGAAGTAAGAAGGGTTAAATAAGCACATATAGTGCATTACACTTCATCAGCTTACAAACTAAGCACATATAGTGCATTACACTTCATTAGCTTACAAACCTCGGTTGATAATTTATGCAAGCAATTTAGGACACTAAATTGACTAAACAACGTTCGCCAATCCGAATGGCATGACCAACCATTCGAAAAGGCCCTCGTTGGATTTGAAGTCAGTCTTCCACACATCAGAGGGGTCGATAGGCACCTGGTGATAACCTGACTTGAAGTCAATCTTGCTGAAATATTTGCCCCCCTTGAGCTAGTCCATAAGGTCATCAATCTGCAGGATTGGGTACCTATTCCGGACAGTGATCTTGTTCAGTGCCCGATAGTCAATACAGAGTCTCGAGGTCCCATCCTTCTTTTGTACCAATACAATCGGGCTCCCACAAGGTGACGAGCTTTGCCTGATGCGGCCTTTCCGTAGTAGTTCCTCAATCTACCTCTTGATCTCGTCATTCTCCATAAAAAAGGGTCGATAGATCGGTCCATTGGGCAGCGGCGCACCCAGGGTCAGATCGATGGAGTGCTTGACCTGGTAGTGCAGAGGTACCCCTGTGGGTGAGGCAAAAATGTCCCCGTACTCCTCCAGGACCTTGTCCATCTGTTGCTGCTGTACAGAGGAGCTCTGCCTGTAAGCCGTGGCCACAACTTTCTTCTTGCCTTGGGGGCGAATCATAAGGAAAATTAATTTCCTTGTCTGGGAAATGATCTTATTGCATTGCTTTGCAGTGATCAAAGAGATGGTGGTAGGCGAGGCTACCTCCGGTATCCTGTACAACTTATTAGCCAAAGTAATAATCACAGGGTGAGGTCTAGACTCGTATAAAACATGTCGCTTCCACAAGTATGACTATCCTAACAATAAATCAGAAACTTCAAGAGGAGCAACGTCACACAATACCCATCAGTGAAGGGCTTGATGCTATAGGGAAGGCATCGCTGCTGGCTGACGCGAAGATCTCATCCTTGGTGAAGCCACCCAATGGTGTACGATTGTGGATGTGCTGTAGTCTTTAGGCCTAGCCACTTCACGACTTCTGCTGAAATGAGGTTATTTTGGCTCTTGCTGTCGACAATGAACTGTAGCGGAGAACCCTTCACCCACATCTGTGAATGGAAGAGGCGTTCCCCCTCCTATGGATCTTCAGGTTCAATTTTTTGGATCTTTGTGGTGGCCACGGTGGCACTGAGCTCCGCATCAATGATCTGCTTCCCTGTATCAATCCCCTTATCAGGTTCTGATTCAGAATTGGAACCTGTGTCTGATTCGGAAGCCTTCAACTCGGCCACCTGTGACTGCTTGGCCTAACACTTACTTGTATTGTGAGTGGAGCTCTTATGGAACTCACACCATTTTCCTGTGTCCTTCTTTGTCTTCATGGTGTTTTCTTTGCTTGCAGCTTCGGTGAGTTGTCCTGGGTAGCCCCACCTTGACTTGGTCCCTTTTTCTGTGGTTTGGGGGTGCCTTTTCCTTACTTTGGATTCGCAACTCCAAAGTCCCGCTTCTTTTGTTTAAACTTCCGCTCAATCTTTACAGCGTACCGATACGCCATGCTGAGTGGTGAAATGTCCAGGAACTCCATCTCATCCTGGATGTCCTTGTGTAGATAGCCACAGTACTTGAGCACCAAATGTCGCTCAGTATCCTTGATACCCAACTTCATGCGAAGGGTATGGAAAGTATTTGTGAACTCCGACACATCTTGGTGCCTTCCCTGTTGTAGCGTGGTCCACTTTATGTATTTATCTTCATAGCTTTCGACAAGGTAATATTATTCCTTGATGGCGTCTCGGAAAGAATTCCAAGTGGCTGTAGCTGAAAACAACGAGGGTTCATTCTCGTCCTTTTGTTCACAGTAGGTTTCCCACCAGTGCTTGACGTGTGGGTTGGCTTTGAGAAGTGCAAACATAATCTTTTCCCGATTGGTAAAGTCATGAACTGAAAAATATCCTTCCAATAGATTTAACCATTTATCTATGATGTTTGCATCTATCAAGCCTTCGAATATGGGAATATTGAAGTTAACTTGTACCTTAAAAGGAGTGGCATCTCCATAGTGGCTGCTAGATGCATCGCTTGTGGGTAGCCATCGAAGGATCTGGGAAAAGTTTTTTTTTTTTGACATTAACGGTTATAGATTTTATTTATGGCGGCAAAATGCCTGCCGCTAGCATTTACATTTCAGCTTGTCAAAAGGAGAGAGTTCATAACTGTTCTGTCAAACTAACGCCGAGAACAGGAATTAACACAACAGGCGGTTCATTACAGTAGCATTAGTTGATTTGATAAGAGAGGAATCCGCAAAGATGAAGGAGCTGCCCGGCTATGAACGCTGTAACGACTGAGGTCATCAGACTTCTTTGGACCATCCCTGTTCCAGCTAGCAAAGGAACTGTTCTGTCAATACTAACGCCGAGAACAGGAATTAACACAACAGGCGATTCATTATAGAAGCATTAGATGATTTGATAAGAGAGGAATCCGCATAGGTGAAGGAGCTGCCCGGCTATGAACGCTGTAACGACTGATGTCAATGGACTTCTTTGGACCATCCCTGTACCAGCTAGCAAAGGAGAATCGAGCTTAAGAGAATCTTCATCGCACAGAAATACAGATGGCTTGAGGATCTTCATCGCACAGAAATGCGTTTCTTGAAACTACAGAACGAGTGCCTCCATTAGGGGATTAAGAGCTTTGAGGGTGTTCAGATATGATCGGAAATCAATGTTCTGGTGCCGGATAGGTTCAGGGCTGGATCTGAGATGACTTTAGAGGAGATTTGAATCCGCAAGAGGAGTTTTGACAGAAGATAGGGGTATTGATAAGAGGGATGTCTGACCTAAAATCAAGACTTCTTAAAACAAAGACCCAAGAAGCAGAGGAGGGCAGAGCATCGAAATAACCATTGGATCAGAAACAGCAGATCGAATAGCAAGAACCTTATGGAATAGGACAGAAGGATTCCCTCGAATTAACCACCAGTGCTCTTCGGTTGCAGAGGGAGCCAAGATTGGCCTCCAAATCTGCTTCAGAGTTGAGCCCCCTTAATATGTGATAGAAGGAGATTTTCCTGAACTTGGGCAGAAAGAGTTGAATTTTGTTGATAACAGTGGCCAAATGGATCTGATGAGGAGTCTTATGCGAGGACATTGCCTGGATGATGAGCCTAGAGTCTCCAAAAACACAGAGAGAGAGGATGTTTCGATTAATTGCCAGGTTCAGCCCTTGCCACAGTGCTAGAGCCTCTGCTCTATTATTGGTTTCGGTGCCCAGGCCCCAATGGAATCGAAATTCTGTTGCTCCTCCAGGTTTCAAGAGAACCCCACCACTGCCTGCCGCCCCAGGGTTTCCTTTAGAAGCCCCATCAAAGAACAAACAGTATTCATCTAAGGTTGATCTCCACTTTATAAACTCCTGTTCCTCCAGTCTGATCTCCCAGTTGGCGTGGATAGGAGCAGAAGGTGTGGATCTTTCGTTCAGATTCGGAACCAGTTCTTGGAGCCATTGCTCCTCTTCTTTGACCAACTTCAATTCATTCCTGGAAGTAGAATTAGCCTCCAAAGCCTCGCCTAGCAGAGCTTTGATTTTAGAAATTACCCGTGTAGGGTTGCAGCTTTCTCCTCTGAAAATCCTATTATTTCTCTCCAACCACAGCTTCCAGCATATAAACTTAGGGATCCACATCCAGCTTATTTTGAGAAGACTTTTTTTTTTGAGGCAAAAGGGAGATAGAATGACCCAGGTTCGGAATAGATTAGAGATGCTTTCTGGAAGAACAAAATTTGCATGGTTTAACCTCAGAACTCCCCTCCATACTACCTGAGCAAAAGGGCAGATCAACAGCAGATGATTGACATTTTCTTCGGCAGCCAAACAAAGGGGACATCTGGAGGGCCCTTCCATCCCTCTTCTTCTCAAATTGTCTCTGGTGAGGATGCTATTGTGCGCAACAGTCCAACAGAAAAAGTCAATTTTGGGGAGAGAGGGGAAATCCCATATAAATTTCCATATAGCTGGGTTAGGAGGGGCATAAGGGACAGCCAGAATTCTTTTGTAACCTTCGGCAGCTGTGTAAGAGCCTGAGAGGGAGCCCCAGCCTCTTTTGTCTTTAGAGTTGGCCTTTGAGGGAGACTTGCCTTGGAGCAGATCCAGCAGTAGTGAAGCTTCCCCCTGCAACATATGAGGAATCTCTCCCAAATTCCAACAATCCCAGAGCCTATCAGGATCATTCTTCCAGGTGGAAATGTCCCACAAGGTGTGCAAGTTGGCGGACTGAAGCCAAGCTCTGATATTTGCAAGCCCCTCCACTTGAATCAAAGGTTGGTCTCCCAGAATTGAATCTTCCCAGATTTTAATTTTTCTCCCATTACCTGGGATCCAGTAAAGTTGCTGGCTGAATTGCTCCATAGCATGACTGCAGAGATTGAAGATTGGAGATCCTTTTAAGGTTCTTGGAGGCTTATCCAGGCATCTCAAGCGCTGTCCTTGGTAGTATTTCTTCCAGATGACTCTTTTGCTCCAACTAGATTTACCGGAAACTAAATTCCACAAGATCTTGGTTCCCAAAGCAAGGTTTTGAGCAGCCAAGTTACGTAGATGGAGGCCGCCTTCCAGCAGAGGTTTCTTGATGGTCTCCCAGTTCACTAAGTGGATCCTTCTGTCGTTGTTGTTCCCACCTTCCCATAGAAACCTTCTCAACAAACTGTCCATTTTGCTGAGAAAGGATTTGGGGGCGAGGAGAACTGAGTTTTGGTAAAGTGGCATACTTATAAGGACTGACTTCATCAGTATGACTTTCCCTGCATTATTCAGCCATGAGGCACCCCAAGATTGGATTCTGTTCTTTAACTTATCGAGCAGCGGCATCCAATGGGCCAGTTTGGGTTTGGTTTTGAAGATTGGGATCCCGAGATATTTAAAAGACTCCCAATTACGATTTCCATCCATTTCTAGAAGCCTTGCCATGTCAGACAGCTCCTTAGTCGTGCAGTTCCAGCCATAGATTGAGCATTTCCAATAGTTAATTTTGCTTCCTGAGATCGATTTGTAAATGTCCAGCTCTTTCTTGAAGGATCTGGCAGAGATTAGGCTGGCTCCTCCAAGCAGCAAAGTGTCATCTGCAAACTGTGCATGGTTGATATCCTTTACCCTCTGAGTCGTTCTAAGGCCAGGAAGAATTTGAGTCTTCTGATTGTGATCAAGCTGGAAACTGAGAACCGAGGCCTGAATAGCATAAAGGAGAGGAGACAAGGGACAGCCTTGTCTGAGGCCTCTAGAGGCTTGGAAGAAGTCAGTTGAGCGGCCATTGACCAGAGGTGCGATCCATGGCGAGGCAATACAGGCTTTCACCCAGTTTATGAAGGCAGATGAGAAACCTAGATTCTTCATTACATTAAACAAAAAATCATGTCTTACCCTATCGAAAGCATTAGCCAGATCGAGCTTTATAACCATACCTTTCTCTTTTCTTTGACAACTTGAATGGACAGCTTCTTGCACCAGCACAATGTTATCCAAAATCTTTCTTCCTTTTATGAATCCACCTTGATTTTCAGGGATGATGGCTGGCAAAATATTCTTTAATCTGTTGGCAATTATTTTGGAGACCAGCTTGTAGCTAGAGTTGCACAATGATATGGGCCTAAATCTGCTAAAGTCGGAAGCGCCTTTCTCCTTTGGGATCAATGCTAGGAATGCCGAATTGATGCCACCGCCCAGCTTTGCACAATTCTGGGATTTTCTGACCATTCTCAGTAAATCTTTATTGATTGTCGACCAGCAGGCCAAGAAAAACCTGACAGTGAACCCATCAGGACCTGGGGCTTTATCAGGCTCCATAGAGTCCAGAATATGCTTAATTTCATCCAAGCTAATCGGAGCAGTCAGCATGGCGTTATCCGAATCCTTAACGCTATTGGGAATTAAATCCATCGGATAGGCCTGGGGATCTATAGGGTTTTCTTCAGGAGCCGAATAAAGATCTTTGAAGAACGAGTAAGCAGCTCTCTTAATGCCATCAAAATCCTTTATAACTGTGTTTTGGTATTGAATCTCAGAAACTGTTTTGAAGTGCTTTCTGGCTTCGGCTTGCTTGTGAAAGAAGCTGGTGTTCCTATCTCCGGACTTTAACCATAAATTTCTAGATTTCTGTCTCCAAAATTCTTCCTCCTCCCTGCTAGATTTGTGAACCTTTTTTTGCAGCTCGACTTCTTTTTGAAGGAGATTTTGAGTTACAGGACTATTCTCCATTGCTGTTTGATGGGCAGCAAGGTTGTTGAGAGATTCTTTTCTTTTGGCAGTAGGTGTTTCCATTCTTTTTGCCCACTCCTTAAGGCTTCTTTTTAAAACTCTAATTTTCTCTTCCCACACATAGAAAGGGGAGCCATGGACAGGCCTATTCCAGGCATCCGAAACAACATCTTGAAATCCTTCTTGCTGTATCCACAAAGGGCTGAACCTGAATGGAATGGGGCCTAAATTGCCATCCAGTGAAAGCTCAAGGAGGATGGGCTTGTGGTCAGAAATGAGATTTGGAAGAATTTTAGAAGTGGCCATTAGACCGCAAGTCAGGAAGGATGAATGGACAAGGAATCTGTCCAAACGGGCAGCTATATGATTTGGGGCTAATCTTTTGTTGGACCAGGTGAATTTGCCTGAAGTAGGTTTTATATCCTCCAGGTCCCAGCCCAGCATAATATCTTCAACCCATTCTCTAGCAGGGTCCCTGACAATGGAGCCTCCCTTTTTCTCATCAAGAGCAAGGGTGACATTCAGATCCCCTGCAATGATAATATTTCCTGGATTTTGTTCTGAAAGAAAAGATTGAAGCGAGTTCCAACAAAATTTTTTTTCCCCTGGCAAAACGGGAGCATATAAATTAAACATACTTACTTGTTGACCAGAATCTTTGTGAAGGAGCTGAGTGAAAAGCCAATGGGGACTGCTTTTTTCTTGAATGAGATCATAAATGGAGCTGTTCCAGAAGGTGGCTATTCCACCAGAAGCACCTCTTGCACTTACCGCTCTTCCTTGACCTTTTTGCCAAAATACTTTACTGGATTGGAGGAGAAGGGGTTCCTCCAGCTTAGTCTCCTGGATGAGAAGGATTTCAGGCGCATATATTCTCACTATGTCTTTGACGGCTTCCTCTTTCAACCTGCTGCCTAATCCTCTACAGTTCCAGGAGACGTATTTCATTATTTACTGATTTGGGGGGTTGAGGCTCCTTTTGGAGCCCTGTTACTCTTGCGCCCAGATCTCGTATTCATCATTCCTTTGAGGGTTTTTTGAGAACCTTGGAGGACATCTAGATAAGTTTTTTCCTCCCGCTGTTTCTTCTTGGATTTCCGGCCCCTTGTCGATTTAATAGGAGTGACTTGCGAGTTATCTGTTTCAGAATCTCTCTCCTCCGAGTCCTCCTCTGATTCGGAGGCGAGGCTGATATGCTCTTCATTTCCTTCTTTCCCCTGCTGACCATCATCAACTGGAGGAGCCGATGATTCGCCTTCAATATCTTTCACTTGCTTTGACTTATTTCCAGTTTCCTCTTGAGTCTCCATGGTCTCCACCTGTTCTCCTGAGGAGGGGCAATCTTTGAAATCAGCATTGGGCTTTGGATTAGATTGAGGTTTCCCCAACGATGCAGAGGAATTCTGCCCCGGGGGCTTTGGGACAGCCTTTCCCTTTTTAATTTCTTTCCATCCTTCCTCTTCAACCGTGGTCCCTGCTGAAGCTTTTGGGCAGTCACGCTGGAAATGTCCATGCTCATGACAGGTTCGGCATTTGAACGGCAACTGCTCGTAATCCAGCTTCTGATAGTGCTGCCATTCTCCTACTGAGAGCTTGACCGCTTCGGGCAGACCGGCTTCCAGATCGACTTCCACGCAGATTCTGGCGCAGGTATATTGGCCCTTATGATCAGCTTTATCAATGAAACGACCCAGCCCATTTCCGATCTTCTGCAGGGATTGATAGCTCCAGCAATGTATCGGGAGGTTAGGGAGGCGAACCCAGACCGGCGCCTCCTTAGGGACATCTACGGAGGGGTCGAAGTCGGGGCTCCATTTATTTAGGTACAGACCTTGATTTCCCATAAAATACGGCCCGTTTCTGAACACCAAATCCCGATCTTCTTTGGTTGTAAACTCAAAAATGAAGTAGCCTCGTCCCACAGCATAGCAGATCACATTGTTTTTTAGCTGAGGTCTCCAGTTCCTCTGAATCCATTCGTCCGTGATTTTTGTAGATGGCCAGCGGCCCATAAACTGCCCTACTAGGCCTCTGTCAGCCAGAGCCAGAGCGATTTTGATCGATTGTTCCTCTGGGAGAGCAATCTCTGGAATCTCTTCCAGTTTCTTAATGAACTTCGGCGCCTCTGAAGATTTGCGTTTCTTCCCTTGCTGTTTTAACAGGCTACTAAAAGCTTCTGCAGATGAGATTGGAGGGGTGGGAGCGGCCTCCCTGCCCCCTGGACCGCTCATGGCTGCGTCGATCGATGTCGGCTGTGGCTCTGATGCGACTCCACTGTGCAGAGCAGCGCGCGGCTAGGGCAGTATCTGGGAAAAGTTATCCATCATCGCGTCCCTCTATTGCTCGAGTGCTTCTTCGAGCAACATTTTCAAAGGATCTCTTGCCCCCTTGTATTTATTTTCTTCCGCCATGAGAGGTCGTCGGGTTTTGCTAGGCTGATCCTGCAATGGTTCAACTAGATCGAGCCCCAATTCCTTATAACCTGACCTCATTAGGGACATGAAAAGAAAAATAGAGAAAGAAAAAACCGCTCTGATACCACTGTTCTGAACTTAAACAAGAACACAACAAATTACAGATATAATCATAAACACAAAGATGCGACAGAAAAACACTTCATTTCATTAATGGAAAAATACTAAACTATGGTTACAAACAGAATGGAAATAAGATAACTTGGGCGATGGTAGCTTATCTCTGAGGAGAGATGTGGTGACTACATGCCTCTAAACTGTGTTCCAATGAGGCTCAAAGGCCTATTTATTATTGAGAAACAATGGAAAACCCTAAAAATCCAAAAACCTAACCTTAGGAGATGAAGCACCAAAACTGTGGGCCCTGTTTGGGTAAATTGGTACATCAACTTCCCCGGGGTCGCAACTTTGGCATACGATCTCCATTTGGCTATCATAATACCTCGTTTCGAAGATCTCAAAGAGAAGGCCGAAACCATATTGGCAAGCTTGTTAGGAACATTTTTAGTCTCTCCATTTTCCATAAAAACGCCGTTTAGGAACTCAAAACAATTCCAGAAGTTCAGGACCTAAAAAAACTGCTAAAAATAGTAAAATGTGCAAGAATTAAGGAAACCAGAAAACTAAAAGAGACAATGTCGGGGGTCCAAGTGGAATAGGCAGGTGGCCACCAATATCCACTTGGATCATTTCTCCCCCCTTAGGAAGCAATGGTCCCCATTGCGCTGAGTGCCTCCATGAGAGGGGAAACTTCTCCTGAACTTTGTCCCTGGTGAGCCACCTGCCTTGGTGAAGGAGTTGGCCAACTTTGACAACTCAATATAGTTGGATCTTCTGCTGGAGAGTGCTCTTGATCTGTGTGTCCATGATCCGAATAGTGGTGGCCTGTTCCATGCAGTCTGGGTTTAGCTCTATTGGTGTGAGTTGCTCTGCAATGTCAGATGTGTACAACAATGGTGGGAAGTATGCCCGAAGGCGATCTACATTGAACACTGGATGCAGAACAAGGAATGGTGGGACACTGAGCTCGAAGGAATTGTCACCGACGGCCTTGGTGATGGTGTATGGACCATGTCGGAGCGGGCGAAGCTTGCAGTGGGGCCCAACAAGGCGCTCAATCTGCAAATGAAGCCAAACTTTGTCTCCCACTTGGAACTTGTGCGGCACTCGATGTTGATCATGGTGCTGCTTGTACTTAGCATTGGATCTATCCAATATATCATGCACCTATTGGTGGATGTGTTGAATGTGCTCAATGAAGTTGTTAGCCCTTTTAGCTTCGGACTACACGTGAGTTGAATCTACCTGAGTGGATGTAAATGGTATGGACACATCAATGGGGCATAATGGTTGAAATCCCAGCCTTACCTGAAAGGGGTTGTGGCCTGTTGAGCAGTGGAGAGCTCTGTTGTAGCTGTGTTGGACATAGGGAGACTTTCATCCCATTTGCGTGGATGCTTCGAGTTGTACATGCGCAAAATGTGTACGATCATTCAGTTGACAACCTCTGTTTGGCCATCAGTTTGGGGATGGAAAGTGTGGACTTAGTGAGTTTTGTATCCAATATTGACCAGAGACTTGACCAAAATGTACCAGGAGTTTTCTGTCTCGATCTGAGATAATGGACTATGGGATCCCAAAGTGTACCCACACTCGCTCAAAGAAGAGCTTAGCAGTGGGCTCTGCTGAGATACTCTTCTTGTAGGCCGCCATGATGACCATCTTAGAGAATTTGTCGACGACCAAGAAATCACAATCGTTGTCGTGCTTAGTAATGGAGACAGATTCCCAAGGTCGGCTATGAGTAGGTATAGGAGTATACATGCCTTGCTTCTTGATGGTTGGTTTGGCAATGGCGCAGGCGATGCAGGATATAATGTACTTCCCAACATCTTGACGAAGTTTCAACCAATAAAAATACTTCTGCAATACTGCCACTATTTTCTCTACTCCAAATGTCCAGTGACCCTACTATACCGTGCCTCCCAAATCATCTTGGCACACTCACTTGAAGGAACACATATGTGTCCCAAGTGGCATAACAACGCATCCTGAAGGTCAAAATTTGGAACTTTCTTTCCTTCCAAGAGTGTCTAGTATATGCTGTCGAATTCTGGATTGCTCTTGTAAACATGCAACCACCTCGATGTCTAGTGCCTACAAGAGTGTTATATGGAATTTGTATATACGGATAAACACATTTCCCCTAAGTGGGTAGCTACACTTAGAACAATAGAAAGAAATTAGTTTAACGTTTTCTTATAGTATATAGATGAGATGAAGGAACTTACTTGTAGTCTTCCGCTTCCTTGATCTCCTTTGAATTGCTCCTGTCGCTCCCACTTGAACTGAATCCACTTAATTGGTACCTGTGTCAATAGAAATGGAAACGAAAACGATCAAAGCATACATGATCTATCTACTATAAACCAATGGAATCGACGACATTGAAACACATAATCATCATAGACATGAACAAGAATTTGAGAAAAGGAATAAACAACTTTATTAATGTAGAAGGAAGAGTTTCACCCAATGCGGTTTGATCCCGTGTCACTCATCCAGCTTCAGTCCAACCCTCGTCATGCCAAAAGCACACCAATCCAGTAGCATAACATTACTTGACATGTACTCAAATCTCAAACCAACAATATTTCTCTACAATCTTCAAATTCTAACCCCCTGATCACTATGATGAGTGGTTAATTTATAGGGAAATTGAGGTGGTTATGTCATAAATTGGGCATTGAATGGCCTTCCAAAATTGGAGTTAGTTTCCATGGAGCAAGGGATGAGAGGATAGGAGGTTAATTGATCCATAACCTATCCAAATTAGAGCTCATAAGATGGGATAAGAGCTGGGATCCTTCTAGAAAGATCTAGAATCAATGAATATTCTCAGAACTCTATGCAAATTTCGCTCATTCTCGCCCAACGTAGGTGTAAGTGGGCCTAAGTGCACTAAAGTGCAGACCTGAATGGGCCTACCTGCTATGCAGCGTAGTTACCCCTGACCAAGGTTGCGTTGGTGTTTCTGGGAAAACTAGTGTCTTTTCGATCGACTAGCCCTGTAGGTTTGGCAGCTACCCTAGAAACAACAGTTTTAAAGAAATTCGTGATTTCTTCTATTTATAATAGATAAGAGAAAGACAAAGGAACCAACCTGGATCTCCCGCTTAATTCCTTTCTTGATCTCTCTCCCCCTTGACAGAGCTTGCAACTCCTCTCCGTACTTATCTCACTTGGAGAGTACCTGTAGGAACACAGTAACAAAGAACCGTCAAAGCATCTTGATCTATTATATCATAATCATTACGAAATCAGAAATATAATGAACATACAATGGCATTCACGAATAATAACATTCACAATTGCATAGTTATATGGAAGAAAACTCGAAGAACTTTATTATATAGAAGGGACAATTACAACCCAGTTGTTTGATCCAACATCATCCTCCCAAATACAAACTATCAACACTTCCTTGCAATTCACAAAATCTTTCTCAAATACAAACTATCATCTTTCTCAAATACAAACTATCAACACTTCCTTGCAATTCACAAAATTTCAGCCTCCTGGATCTCTTAGATGAGGGATCCATTTATAGATGTGTGCAAGGGTGTGAGTCATCTTTGGGTTTTGATTAGTGTCATTCCACTTGTTACATTTGGTTCCATAAGAGGAGAGATAACTGAAGTCTTAATCATCCTTGGGCGAATTCAGAGAGGCAAGTGTCATAGGAGAAGTTTCTAGAAGATTCCATGAGCATCCACCTAGCAATCCGTCTCGGACATTTGTCCATCCTCGCCCATCGCACCTTATAGAAGGCCCAACAGTATGCTTCACACCTAAGAAGTGTATCACTCAGAATGCATCGCACCTGGCCAGCGTAGCAGTCAGTATGGTTCAGTTTAGGCCATTTCTGGATGGTTTTTCAAGTGGAACTTTTGGGGAATGATGTAATCATATGACCATGTTCTTTTAGGGTATGAAACAACTCTTTTAGGGGTTGATGGTCCCTGGTTTATCGACATATAAGATTGGGGTTGAAGTGCCCAAATATGTTTATAACAACTGGTGTCCCAAGGAGGCATTTCAACAAGGTTTCAGGCTAGGAAACTTTCATGGATGGAAGGATTCAATGTGATGACTTGTCTAGGGCATGTAATGTTGGCTTGTTGGGGCCTGACCCAGGTTCAGAGTTGATTTAGCCAAACAAATCTCGATACTACTAGCCCTTTCAGCAACAGTCCGTGGAGCGCGAACTGGGGTCTCACCCGAAGTAGTATGGGAGGGTGCTAGAACCAGGTTTCTGCACCTTGGAGATGTCTCATGAGTTCAAGTGGTCCGCGGTTCGACCCTGTGCGCACGTTGCTACGCACACCTACCCGTTCCTTGCAGCCTGGGGTGGTGCCTTCGCGCAACCCTACTCGGGGGCCAAACAGTGTTATTGCCCAAGTCCTTACTAGTAATCCGATATTAGCTGATTAACTTAGCTTATTTGTATGCTTTCAGTTATACTTAACAATATTCACAATTCATACAAGTGCGCGCGGTAAAGGAACATTATATTCACAAATGATATCAAACATGTAATAACTTAGAACACATACACAAAATTGGTAACAAAACATTTATTTATTAATCTCTTCTCCGATTACAGACTCAACTCCACCCTGTGCACTCAGTTGTAGGAGTCCGCACACTCAGCTGTGGACTCTACTAGGCCTCTACGCACTTAGTTGCAGAGCCTTTTCCTACTCTACGACTCAAGACACACTTCGCACTTTGACTTAATCTCTAAGACCTTTCATGCCCATTCTCTACTAGATGTCTTTACAACCTAGAGCCTTGCTCTATTTATACAATTCCATGGTCCGCGGACCATGGGTAGGCTAACATTACATTCAAGCTTAGGGAGGGTAGTCCTATGACTCTAACATACATTTCGCACTCCGTGCCCGCAATTTGCGGAGTCTTTACAACCATATCAAGTCAAAATTTGGGCTTTGAGCCCCAAAACATGCCTTGGGGGGATTCCATGCCCAACAGGCCCCCAACACAAACATTGTGACTTGCCCTCAAGTCACTCTGTCGGCGCGGAGTCCCTCCAACTATTCTCGAACGGTACTGATGTCCGTAGTGCATTGAGCTGCTGCTTGTTAAACCTACTGCATTCATTCTTCTGAGACCTCGGTGACTGAACTGTTCCCATACATCTGTACCGGTATATGTTTATAGTCCCGCATCTTTGTCCGGCTCCCTGGAGTGCGAAGACTGTTCTTCGATCGGTTAGTCAGATAGCTGGCCAACCCATGTAAGGCTTCAAGCGACTGCCATTCACTTTGCGTAGGAAGGGTTCTCCATTTAATTTGACGAGATGGACCGTGCCTCCGTCTGTGACTTCCTTAACCACGTATGGTCCCAGCTAATGCATTCGGAATTTGCCCAGAAATTTTCAAACTTACTGTCATATAGCAATACTAAGTCATTTACTTTGAATATGTGCAACTTAATATGGTGATCGTGCCAAGCCTTTTAATGCTGTTTTTGAACTTGCTAATGAAAACCCGCCAAGAACCGTTCCTCCTCAAGTTCTTCCAATTGCTTGAGTCTTTCTTCCAAAGCTTCACGGTCCGTCATCCATGTGAGCACTGCTATTCGTAGATTAGGTACGTGTTGGGTGTGGAGCTTGATTATATTCTGTATTCAAAGGTATCGCTGCATTGGACCCCAGTTCATAATGGGGCGGCAACACTGCCTGTAAAATATTCACTGTAGGGGGGGTCCAGGGGGGGGCGGCTGCGACCTTTGCGAGCCCCCCCTGGTGGGGGATCGGGGGCAGCGCCCCCGAAGCTAAGAATAGATGTAAAATTGCCCTGTAAAATGTTGTAATTTTGTAGTCAATCTGGGCTATTCATTAGGCGGAGATTTGACGGTAGAAGTTATGTTTAATTTAGGGTTTTTTTGCCCTAGAGGGCAACCCCTCACTATATATGAGGGAATTGTATTGCGTCTACGCATATCTGTATTCTGAGTGAGGAAGAGAGAGGAGATTGAGAGAGAAGAGGGAATTACAACAGATCTACTGTAGGTTGTATCTCTTCAGTTTGCTGGATAATATAAAAAGAAGGACTGGTTGTTTCTCCGTGGATGTAGCCCAAACTGGGTGAACCACGTATATCTGTGTCTCTCTTGTTTTATGTTTTTTCTGTGTTTATATTTATGCAATATTTTATGTGTTCCATTGCTCTATAATATATAATTCTCTAACAATACGATATATTCCATTGGCATGACAACTTCCACGCCATAAACTCACTGGAAAGGTGTTTGTCTCGTCAGTTTCTTGCACATTGTTCTGTAATCCCATAACATTGCAAGTACGTGCAGGTCCCGATAGCTTCGCTGCGTGTTGCATACTTTGGTCAACGCAGTCTCTAGCATTTTGTTGAATTCCTTTATTGTCCCATTGGCTTGTGGGTGATACGGTGTACTCTTCTGATAATACACCTAGAACTCTTCTGTGAGTGCACTGATGGTTTCATTCAGGAAATGTGTTTCGTGATCACTCATTAAGATTTTCTGGCAGCCAAATTGGGTCAACGCGTTGTCAAACAAAAACTTCACAGCCATAACGACCGTGCAGCCTTTGGCCGGCTGCGCCTCCGCCCATCGTGTCAGATACTCCGTTGTGGTGATGATGTAGGGCGCGCCCGTCTTTCCTTGAGGTTTGATCAGTCCCACAAAGTCGATTTCCCATCACTACCCTTTCCTTCGGCGATGGTTGCGGGGTCCTTTCCTTTGCTGGGACCGAGATCTGCATAAGGGATGTCTAATGTCATTTCACTCGAATCCAAAAAAGAAAGAAATTGAAGAGTGGCTGACCAGAAAAATTCACGAGTTCATAGAACAGGAAAATAGGAATCCGCGAGTATCGAAGGAACAATGGTTAGAGTTCTACTTATATACGGAAATCCACGAAATTTTCTTTGCATCCTTCCCCTCTGAGTTGTACGAGTGGATCGTGAAGCTAGCAGACAGTCAAGGAAGGTGTAGGCTCGACAAACCGATTGTGTAGACTCCAGAGTTGGTGCGCAGACTAGAAGCATCGGAAGATAAGATTGTGCATGCTGTGAACCATTGGCTCGATCAAATTATAGGAGGGTTTATCACCGAGTTCATGGTAGGTACTTTAGTTAACTACAGTGAGGCGGAACGACGCCTCCTCAAAGGACCACAAGTTAAGTACATTAAATCTTTGAACACTTGGATTAAAATGCTATTGTGTGAAAAGTGGGTTATGCGAATAAATTGATGTTTGGGGCTATGCGGAGTGGGAGGATCTATAGAAACGAAGGTAGCATAGAGATAGAGAATAGCCCCTTGATTTTACCTCAGCAAGAAAGCGAGGAAGAGCTCGCGAAAGTTTCACCAAGAAGTGTGATCAGTATGATAAGGCAGTGAATTCCGCACATACCACCTCCACCTACACCA
Organism: Pinus tabuliformis; assembly: GCA_031772625.1. NCBI lineage: Eukaryota > Viridiplantae > Streptophyta > Pinopsida > Pinales > Pinaceae > Pinus > Pinus tabuliformis. Next base: position 464,260,533 of record CM062805.1, read on the forward strand.
CCACCAGTCTCACCATATTCAACCCCATCTCCGCCCACACCACCTCCGCCACCACCACAGTTCAATATGGCGAGCGCAATAAAATTGCTAGTGTTCAGAGGAGTAGGGAATGAATATCCGGACCAATTTTGGTTCGTGGTAAAGGTTGTATGGGAAGCGCGGACAACAACATAAAGAAGGCAACGCTGGTAAGCGTGTTGCAGGATTGCGCACTAACATGGTACATTAAGCATTTCAACAACAATCCAAATGCAGGGGTCGCAGATATCCAAGCTGCACTGGACAGGGAATTTAACAGGCCAAAATCGGAGACACAGTCGATTATCGAGTTTAAGGAAATCGTGATGCTTCCAGGCGAGACCCACTGTGAACTGGATCAGAGACTAAAGGGCATGATTCGTGAAGCCAACATGACCTTGACAGATGGGCCGCACCGCGCATGGTTTGTAGCATCACTAACTCCGCATCTAAGGATGGCGCTGTCGTGGTAGAAGTTATCCAGCCAGGCCGAAGCATTGGAGATTGCAATGAGACTACACGAGACCCCAATACAAAATCCTTGCCTGGGAGTCTAACAAATCCACGCGCAATTGAAAAATTTGTGTCTGGAAATACAGAGTTTGAAACAGGAAAGGACAACTCAGCAAGAGCGCACGAGGAGGTATGGTGCATAAAATGCAAAGGCCAGGGGCATGACAAGGACCATTGTCCAGTCTTCATGAACTACCTAGCGAGAGGAGGGCAGATGCCATTAAGGACAGAGGCACAAGCAGGACCGAGCATGATGCTTACATTATGGTGCGTGATTTGTCAGATAGGAGGGAGGCATGCTATAGATAACTGTCACCTATTACAAAAGTATACGTAGACGTCCCAACAATTGTTCTGTAATTTCTGCAGGTCAGTAGTCCATGATGAATGCACCTGTAGAAGTTATGAATTGATGATGGATCAAACTCCTGCCTACATAGTTCAGACCGAAACACGAGCCCTCAATCCCAATACAGGGATGGCGTGCAGTGGATTTCAGGGACGTGGACGAGGTCAAGGTGGAATGGGACCAGGAAGGGGTCGCGAATAGCTGATTTGTTACAACTGCGGAGGGCCAGGGCATTATGCCCATGATTGTACAAATCCAACGAAGGCATCATGTTTATATTGTACCCATATTGATCATGAGACGGAGGACTACCCCACACTGATAGTAAGGTTGCACGATAAAGGAATACTGCAACCTCCCCCGACTCAGAATCTGCAAATGATGAGGTTTGAGCTGCGCGAAGAGGACCCGAACATAAACATCGTGCTCTGAAGTGGTATTACGACAGAAGATGACAAGGGAAATTAACCCGAAGAAAGTGCTTGGGTTCGCAAGGCTCCTACAAAGGAACCAGAGTTTAATTTGGAGCTCGCAAAGGAGACATTCATGGAAGATAAGAAGAGCTTCACAGAGGCCTCCACTTTAGGTAGTAAAGACAAACTAGAACCAGAGATGGACCCGTTAATGCTTACTACCTTTCTAGAGTCATGCATGAAGCTGCTACGTAATAACAAGGCTGTGAAGGGACTGCAGGAACTTATCACTAGGTGCGCTGGGTCAGGAGAACCGTGTGTAGTCTGGAAGCTCGAGAAGCACACAACACTAATAGGAAGGGAGATTGCAAATCGGGGAATATGAAATGGATCAAGTGATTTTGGATCTAGGATCGGATGCAAATGTGCTACTAAAGCAGACATGGGAGCACATGGGCAGGCCTACGTTGCTGTGGTCCCCTATTCAATTGCGAATGGTGAACCAGCAAAAGATCCTACCCATGGGAAGATTGCAGGGAGTAACGATGGATATTGAAGGTGCAAGCGCGCTTGCAGACTTTGAAGTGATAGAGATTCTTGATGACAACAATCCCTATCCCGGGCTACTGGGAATAGATTGGGCCACTGATATGAATGGGGTGATTAATATCAAGAAGCGCAAAATGATTTTTGAGAAAAAGTCACTGTGCGTAGTGGTACCTTTAGACCTCGTGGAAGGTTCGCGCTACACGGAGCCAGTGCGCGATGACGAAAGCGACGACGATCTAGACTGTATCTACAAGATAACTGCTCGAGAATAGGATTGGGTAAATCCTACAGCGGATGGCAGGATTTCGTGGGAGCGCGGAAGCTCCTCGACATCAGATTTGGATGAGGAAATATAACGATGGTAGAACCGGTTACACGGGGTAACCACTCTCAATTGCAACATGATGGTAAGATCACTGCGCTGCGTGAAAAAAAAGGTAAGGGATCTACCTATGTATGATGGGTTGACAACGGTGGATGAATTCCTGAACAAATTTGAAAGAGACGTGCCAGAACAATAGCGTTTTGATGCTCTGAAATGGGCACTGCATGCTACTCCCGTAAGATGGTGGGGTACGCATCAAAGCAGTTTTGAGAACTAGCGTGAATGGAGAACGGTGATGCTTATATGGTGTGGAAAGCCTCAACTGCGGATGGAAGCTGGGTATGATGGACGAAACAACTTGCGTGCCCACCTCTCCAGATGGGTACAGGCGTATGGTACGCAACCTGCACGAACACACACCGTCCTCACGATAGAAAATAGGAACAACAAGCAGGAGCAGGCACAACGAGGGTGCAAATGACGAAGTATGATACAACCAAGCGCCTCAAATATTATACGTGGGGAAGCCTTTGACAAGGTGTGTGAAGTGCTGAACACGGTCCACCATGTGAGACACACTGACTGGGACCTGTGCGTACCAACGGTTCTATGGGCTTATAGGACCATGTGAAAAACCCTAATTGCGCAAGCACTTTCGAAGCTAGAGTATGAAGCAGGGACTGTGATCCCTATGGAGCATGCGAAGCCTAGTCTGTGCATAGCAACACTCGTATATAGGACGGCCCGCGAAGCTCGAAACAAAGGAATCACACAGCCGTGAGAAACAAAGCACATAGAATTGAGGAAGGAATCCGACAGGGAAGCATTAGACTTCGTGGACTTGAAAAAGACCAGGTACGACTAAGGGAGAAAAGCGCTTTGATTGGACACGGAGGTCAAGAAGCTGGAAGATGAAATAAAGGAAGCATTTCTCGTCGAAAAACCGAGGATGGTAAGGCAAGGTGCGTACAATCATACTGATAAGTTGGAGGACTATCGCTGTGAACTAGTTAGCCTGCTGCCTTGGCTTGAACTGCATATCGCCAAACGTAGTGACTAGGGTAGCGCGTTGCAAGTAGTAAAGTGCACGAGGCTGTTATAGACATTTTTGTGCCTTACAACTCCAAGCATGAAATGTCCATAAACCAAGGGCTCCTAAGTCCCTAAAAGTGTTGTTCTAACCCCTAAAGGAACAAGGTCAACAAATTACAGCTTCTCCTAGAAGTTCTCCACCAGAAACTACTCAAAAATAAGTCAAAACAGGATCATTTCAACTGCTCCACTGGCTAGGTGCACTGCATTGCACCTAAATACACTAGCTAGGTGCGTTGCAATGCACCTAAATACACTGTGAGGGTGCGTTGGGCGAGAAATGACAAATGGCAGTGTCATTCCGCGAGGTGGAGAGACAATGGAAGCTTCCAGAATCTTCTCCTGTGACACTTGCCTCACTGAATTCGACCAAGGATGAGTAAGAGGCCTTCAGTCTCCAAGTGGAAGCAAGAACTAACAGAGAGAAGACACTAATCAAATCACAAGCTGACTCATCCTCCTTACACATATCTATATATGGATCCCTCATCCCAGAGATCCGGAGGCTGGAATTTTGCACATTGTAAGGAATTGCTGTTGGTTTTGAGACAAACATCAGAGTATTTGGTGATTTATGCTTTGTTGGAGGTGAAGAGGGGCTTCTTTGCTGGGAGGTTGATGCTGGGTCAGGAACCATCGGTTGTAACTCCTCCTGGATCTTCTTGTTTATCAATAAAAACTATTTGAGTTTTTCCTCCATGCTTTTGTATCATTGATGCTTGTTACATTTGTATGGTTAACTTAAATCTGATCCTAAGTTGTTTATGAATATAGATCCATGTATTTGTATAGTGTTCTTCTTCTGTGATCTTACAGGTACTTGGTGAAGCTGGGCAAGTAAGGGAGCAGGTAGCTGGAAGCTGTCAAAGAAGAGAGGGATTGGATCAAAGGATTAGTGCAAGACACATGTTGGTTCTTTCTATTCCTCTCTATCTATAGTTCATAAAGGAAATACAAAAGTAGTTTTTCTCTGTTTGTTTCTAAGGCAGCTGTCACACCTTAGTGGGATAGAGTAGTTCTAAATAGACACTTTTCCCGGTAACAAAATGGCGACTCCACTGGGGAAGAATGTCTAATTAGTTTGTTTGTGTATCTCTTTGTTGTTTGTTTCATAAACTTATAACTAGCATTCGAACTGCATTTGCCATAACAAATGCAAAGTAGACATCTGCTGCTTCAATCCATTCACTGGATCTGTTTATGATTTGAACAGCTGATTCACAAACTATCTGATTGCCCTTGTGATAGTTCTTAGACCCTCCTTAGATCTACCCCTGATTGTGCATTACTGATTGCTTTTACTCGGCCAAAAACCAAAGACTGAACTGCAAACTGTGACCCAGAACCTGGACAGATTCTCGTTTCTGGCCCAGCGCAGGTACTGTTAAGAGATCCTGCATTTCAACGCACTTCCCAAAAGGGCAACCTGCGCTGCATTGCAGTTTCTCTATGTTACAGGTGCGCTGATCAGACTAGCCCTGTGCAGCTGTGGTTCTTGTGCTTCATTCTTTCCAGTTCTGTCTCTGAATTTTGCTGCCTGTGATCAGTATATGTCTGTTTAAGACCCCTTTTCCTTGCTGTTATTCTGCCTCCTTTGTACAAAAGAACTGTAGATGTTTTTGTGTGTTTGTTGAGTCGTTTACAGTTTTCCATTGAAAAAGTAGAATAGTCGTACTGTCGTCCTTTGATTTAGATCTGTTGCAAGTGTCGATTTCGATCATAGGAGAAAGTTTGATTGCTGTTGATGGTTGATTATACTGTTACTATTGCCTTTGGTCTGAGTTTGTGAATTTCTAGTGTCAAAAATGAGTATTCATTTCAAAATCGTAAGGTGTCGTAATCATCTCTATCTTTTGATTTCGAAAAGAAGCTTGTTTGTGTTTGTCGCTTGAAAGCAAATTTAGATTTGTACATCAACTTTCTTTTTAGCATCAATACTAAGAAAGTCGAAAACAAATACATGCATGTGCATTTGCATATAGACAGTCTGTTTGGCTTGATTTAGGAAAGTGCATTTACAGTGTGCTCTTTGCTCTTTGTGAAAAGATTGTGTCTTTCTTTTCCTCTAGTAGCTAGGATTTTCATTGCACAAAAGAGATAAAATTTTGTTTATCATCTTTAGATTGCATTTTAGGAATTACATCTACATCTCGTGGTGAACCCAAAAGGAAAATTTCATAAGCAAGATCAACTTAAAATAAATTCAATGAATCTAACAACGCTTTGGAACTTAATGCACAACATTTAGAGGTCTAGGCTAGAGACGTATTCCGGCGTCGTAAACCCTGGTAACTGTTGTCCTCACTGATGGTTGGGTGATTCCTCCACTTTGAGACGATAAGTGCCAGTACGGACTTGTGCTCCCATGTATCGTCGAGTATATTTTTGGAGACCCCTATAGGCTTAAATCCTTTATCCATAGAAAGCTGTGTCTGCCGCCCTACCGATCGCAATGCACTGAACACAGCATTCGGGAAGATTGACTGCCGTACCGTAAAAAGTATTCTGCAGTTTTGCGATTGGTTTGGTACTCCCTCTACCTAGACCTCCAGAGTAGTCCCTTTCGTTCCTTTTCAGACTCCTTAACGGAAAAGGTCCATTTGAGCACTTGTCACTTCAGGCTCATTAAAAATCGAAGGAGACTAGAGTCATCTTTTGTTTTTTCTCGACTCTTAAAAACTGAAAAAACAAGTTGTGTCAAAGCGTCTAAAATTCATTTAATTCGGAAACATACCTTCCCTTTATTTTAGTTGATCGAGTAATCCGCAATCGTGGAAGAAAGTCAATTGAAACCTCGTCGTTCGCGGAGGCTTACGAGTCAACCGTCTTTGTCTCCGGAATCGAAACCAGTACGGACAAAGCGAACTCGTTTAACCGGTTCCAAATCTCCTATCAAAGTTAGAACAAGTGTTCCAACGACATCAGAGACTCCGGTTACTCCAAACATTTCTGGAATCCCTGCCTCTACAGAAGAAGTTCAACAGCCACAGAAGGACAATGATACTGATCCTAGTTTGAGAATAAGCACTTGTGTTACCGAAGTTCCATCTACAACCGGTTCGGAGAGTCTTACTCTTCAAACATTTGTCGCTGCCGATTTCACACCTTCTTCGGCACCAGAAATATTTTACGGATGTGACGGTCTTCCCCTTCCACCTGGTCTGATTGCAATAGAAGAAATTGTAGAAGATCCTCAAACAAGTACTCCAACACACTTTGCAGTCGGGATCACTCTATATCCTTCTTCATCAGAAGTTAGTCTACCACCAGCAGAAGCTCCTGTAGAATCGCTAGGTAATCTTTTGGATAGACTACAAATGTCTGAACAACCGTCAACATCTAGGACTGTGTCATCTGACACAGCGACGGCAGAACTCCCTGCTATCACTCCGACAATGTTTGCCGGCATACCATCTGTCCCGACTAGCTCTCAACCGCTAGGAGGAGCTCACTCAGGGGCTATTTCGATAGTATGGTCCGTTCCTGTTTGTTCATCCGGAATAATATCCGGAAACTCTTATGTTGAGTCTCAACAAATTGATCCATTTGGAGGTCAATTTGGGCAGTCCGGTCCCCAAGGGCAAACAATTCTCTTGAGTTCTGGATTACCACCGTATGGGGGGCAGTATACCCTTTCATTATCCCCTCCGAGAGGATATCCATACGGGAGTTCACAACAACATTCAGGTTATACTGGAATTACCTCAAGTGGTTGGGTACCTATACTACCTCAACAACCAAGAGTTGTGTATTCGATGCAACAATGCGTACCTATGTCGAATATCCTGACTACGCCAGCTATTGTGACGGTGTCGCAAGTTCAAACGCTGCCTATTGTATGCCAACCTCAGGTTTCTCAGGTTGTAATGCAACAGCCCCTTGACCCTGCGACTCAACCACAATCGCCGACTAGTGGAGCGACACAGGTCCAGACGGGTACAATTACCCCTCACCTTGGTCAAATGGTTAGTATCGCGCAACAGCACATGGCTTCACAACCATGGCTGGTGCAATACCAACAACCGCAATTCCAACAAGTATACCAAGGTTCTGAGCAGCAAATCTTTGCAAACAGTGGACAGCCGTACATTCAAAACGGTCAAAATCAACCATTCTACAATGGTCATGCCCACCAACCTTACAAAACATACCAGCATCAAATGCATTATGCCGGTATGCAAAGACCAACTGCTCAGGCAATCCCATCTTATCCTGGGTATGCTTCACCTAACCTGAATCAACAATTACCCTTTGTGGCAACCTTAGAGTTACCTGATTTAAATCGGTTAACAAATGATCCAATTACTTACGCCCCTTGGTGGCCAGCGATTCCGCATAAACTTCCATCAGATATTCCTAAATTTAATGGAAATCCGGGTGAAGATCCATCGAATTACGTGATGACCTTTCATCTATGGTGTTCATCAAACACCTTAAATGATGATTCGATAAGACTTCGCCTCTTTCAGAGGACGTTAACGGGTCCGGTGGCAAAATGGTACATTGAATTGCCTAGAGCTTCGTTCGACAACTTCAGTATCTTAGCCACAACCTTTTTAACCCATTTTCAGTTACCAATAAGGTACGAAACGGGAACAGAACTTCTTACCAACTTCAAATAGACAACGGCCACTCACATATCTGATCATATACATGAGTGGCGACGTCGTCGTAGAATGGTAAAAACGTATGTCCCCGATCAGCTGTTAGCTGAATGGTTTATCAAGTCATTAATGCCTTTCATCACGGAAGATGTGGCAAAGGGGGGAGTCGTAACAGAAGAGCAAGTTATCGCTCGTGCGCAATATCTGGACTTGATTTACACTCAGTCCAGCACGCTCTACGACAAAATACCTGACGCCCCTAGACCGGAATTCTCAATTCCTCCTCCTCCTAAATCAAACAATGACTCTCATGCTGGCGACGGCGTGATTGGCACGACAGACATGAAATTGACAAAGGCTACATCCAAAAAGGCCCGTAAGATTTCAGGTCAAAATGCAAAAGACAAACTTCTTGCTTCGGAAGTAAATGCCGTATCGACAGATAAAGGCAAAGAAACCAAACAACCAGGAAGCAAGAAGAAAGGCAAAGGGAAGAAGAAGAAACAGGAGGAATCATCACCTGAAAAATCTTCTTCAAACCCTCCTGGAAATAGGAAACCAAAAAATCCATGCTTTATATGCGATGAGGATCATCGGACCACAGATTGTCCACACAGAGCTGAGGTTAAAAAATTCTTCAAGAATTCAAAAACCTCCGCAGTGTTAACTGATCCGTTTCCAAATCCAGGAACAAATCTGGTTGAGAGTGGAAATGCTTCCCCGTCTCAAGTGCTAATGTTGTCGGTTTCAAAACAGCAAAATGATGCTTTGATATCGACAAGGAACAAAGATTATGGGAATCCACAGCTGTCGAACAACAAGGATAAAGATCAACCAAGTAGTTCGACAACAACTTCGACAGAAGTTGTGCCACCCACCATCCCTGAATTGACGATAAAACCGCCAAAGGGAGTAGTACACAAGTCGACATTTAATCCCCGCGCTAGAGCGGCACATCATTATAATATAGTGGAAGATTTGGCCCAATCGCCATCCGCTATGCCGACTCTTGAAGTACTACAAAATTGCCCATCCCAAAGGCAGGCTTTATTATCGGCCATTGGTGGGATTGACCCAAAGGATTCCAATCTTGTATCCTTCGATCATAAAGGATACGATCCTCAGTTACCAGCTCAACTAGCTTTCCTTGTTCAAGTGAAAGCCCTCAACAAAACTGTTCATCGAACAATTATTGATGAGGGGGCATCTACATGCATTATGTCGATGAGTTGCTGGAAAACTTTAGGATCTCCAACCTTGTCATGATCTTCGACGACATTAAAAGCATTCGACGGAAGGACATATACCCCATATGGTATCCTAAATAACTTGAAAGTTGAACTAGGAGGGAAAACGGTAGAAATAGATGTTGAAGTCATCGATGGGAATCTTGATTACAACATCCTACTAGGAAGACCATGGATTTATGCCATGGCAGCTGTTGTGTCGACCTATTTTAGAAAGATTACATTTCCCTTTCAAGGAGGGATTACAATCGTCGATCAACAAAACTTCCTCCCCAATGGTTCTCAAGTTACTGGAAGCATTCCCATGATCCATGGAAGCCCCCATTCGCTTCAGAATATCGGAGTAGGCCTACTAAAAGATCCTATACTAATGGGAACTTTCGCTCTTCCACCTCCAATCAATCTGGCGGAAGTAGCGTCGATAGGAACTTGCAACATGATATCTTCTATAAAGATCTCAAAAAACGATATCGACATGGGTCATGCAGTGGTTTTGCCCCCAAGCCCAACGGAAATATTATAGCAATCAATATTCCTAGCATGGGAGGCAAACCCAAATCAACGCTCATCAAGGGTTTGGATAGATAGGTCTAGAGAATATGGTACTCCTTCAGATCCTTGGTCGCGAGTGCATGTCACCGACGAAGGAATTGTCCAATCTATGGTAATTGAAGGAGCACCATGGAATGATTCCCACCATCGTTCTCTTCTTCCGGATTGTGGAGAAGATACTCAAAATGACCTTTATCATCCTTCAGTCTTTGATTTTCTGTCAAATACTGTAAATACGGTGGATTCCGAGCGAAACTTGTCCAACATTGAAGAGACTATAGCCATCAATATCTCGACCAAAACAGATGTTGTAGAGAATATTTATGTTGGCAAATGTTGTTCTCCATCAGAACTGGAAATATATAATGCTCTTTTTCGCAAATTCAGAGATGTCTTTGCTTGGTCATACAGTGAAATGCCAGGCATTGACTCGAGTATCGTTGAACACGAAATTAAGATGTATCCAGATGTCAAACTAGTACGACAACGGCTAAGACAGGTGCACCCCAGGAAAGCCGCTGCCATTAAGGCAGAAGTTGAAAAACTTATCCATGCTGGTTTCATCTACCCGGTTCCTCTAACCGATTGGGTATCGAATATTGTCCCTGTTATGAAAAAACAAGGGACAATTAGAGTGTGCATCGATTATAGGGATGTAAATCAAGCTTGTCCAAAAGACAACTACCCTACACCCTTCATTGACCAGATAATTGACAAATGCGCCGGATGCGAAATCTTTTCATTCATGGATGGATTCTTCGGGTATAATCAAATAAATATCCGCCCACAGGACCAGTCAAAGACTGCATTTATTTGTCCGTGGGGCACATTCGCATATCGAAAATTACCCTTTGGTTTAAAGAATGCAGGGGCGACGTTTCAGAGGGCAATGAATTATGCCTTCCATGACATCAAAAACATCGTTCAACCATACCTCGACGACCTTCCGACTCATTCGCGAAAGTGGACTGATCATCCGCAGCATTTAAGAGCGATATTTCTACGTTGCCGACACTACAAGATACGAATCAATCCGCACAAATGTGTATTTTGCGTCAGTTCTGGTCGTTTACTTGGCTTTGTAGTCTCCAAGGATGGGATTTGTCTCGACCTGTGTAAGGTCCAGGCAATCATAAATTTGCCTCCACCTTCGAATTTTCTTCAGATTCAGAAACTCCAAGGGAAAGCAAACTTTCTGAGGAGGTTCATTCCAAATTACGCCGAACTTGCTAAAGGTTATACACGTCTTTTGAAAAAGGAGGTACCCTTCGTCTGGGATCAGGTTGTGCAAGCTTCCTTTGATGCTTTAAAAGATTCTCTAATGAAAGCATCATTAATGTACGCCCCTGATTATCAAAGAGATTTTAACCTGTATCTGGCTGCAGCAGATACGACCATCGCAATGGTTTTAGTTCAAGAAGTCGATGGAATTGAGCATCCTATATATTATTTAAGTAAAAACTTAAATGATACAGAAAGTAAATATTCTTACGTTGAAAAGCTAGCGCTTGCAGCTGTTCAAGCGATACAAAGATTTCGACACTATGTCCTCTTTCGGAAAACTACCATTCTGTCAGATTGCAACCCCATGACTTATATATTGTCGCGACAGTTACTGGGGGGAAAATACTCAAAATGGATAACAATCCTACAAGAGTTTGATCTGGAATTTGTAAAATCCAAGTCAAAGAAAGCTCTAGTTTTCGCAGAATTATTGTGCGATCTCCCATCGTCATCCAACGATGAAACATCCGAAGAATCAATCGTGGATGAAAGTTTGTTTCTGATATCTACAAGCAATGAGTGGTATGGGGATATAATCATTTATCTCCAAACCCAAAAATTTAGGCCAAACACCTCCCACTCTGAACAAAAACGTATTCGATACCAAGCAAAAGACTACATGATCGTCGGTGATACACTTTACCGTCGTGGTATCGATACAGTTATGAGAAGGTGCCTCACCCATGAGGAGGCCGAAAAAGTCCTGAATGAGTGTCATTCAAGCGCGTGTGGGGGGAATCAATCTGGATATGCTACAACACAAAATTTTTTACAAGCAGGATACTTCTGGCCAACAATGTTCAAAGATTGCATAACTGCAGTCAGAAGTTGCCATGCTTGTAAAATTTTTGATAGCAAAACCAGAAGACCACCCGCACCTCTACAGCCAATAGTTGCTGTTGGGCCATTCGCCAAATGGGGCATCGATTTCATGACATGTAACCCCACATTGACCGGGGGGCATGGGTATATCATAGTCGCAGTTGACTATTTTACCAAATGGGCCGAGGCGATGCCTACATTAGATAATATTGGTGAAACAGCTGCCCTCTTCTTTTTCAATCATGTAGTCGCCATATTCGGCGTACCACAGGCTATAGTCACAGATCATGGATCGCATCATCGCAATCACATGATGGTCGAATTAGCTGCCAAACTAGGGTTGTCTCACGACAGCTCTACTCCATATTATCCGCAAGCCAACGGACAAGTTGAAGCGATCAACAAGGTCCTGAAATGCATGTTGCAAAGGATGATCGGAGTTCACAAAAGAAGATGGCACCTAATCCTGTACTCAGCTTTTTGGGCTTACCGAACATCGGTAAGGAATGCAACCGGGTTCACACCCTTCCAACTGGTATATGGCCTGCAAGCAGTCTTACCAATCCAGTGTGAAATCTCGTCTCTCAAACTCGCAATTGATCTCCTCCTCGGAACTTCAGAAGAAGAGGCTCGTTTCTTGGAATTAATCCAATTGGATGAAACCCGTCATGACGCCGCTTTGGCTAACGAAGCCCATAAGAAACGAGTCAAGACGCAGTTCGACAAAAATGTTAAACCCCGTGTCTTCTCAGAAGGTGACTTGGTCTTGCTTTACGACCAAGAATCCGATAAATTGGGAGCAGGTAAATTTAAGTCTTTATGGATGGGCCCCTATATTGTTAAACGAGTGTTAGCAAAAGGAGCCTACGAGTTAATGGATTATGACGGAATTCCACTGGCGCAACCTCGTAATGGGTTGTACCTCAAGCGTTACTATGCATAATGGTAACCAGTATGCTTTTGTTATGTTTTTGTTTTCGCTAAAGTGTTTGTTTTGGTCGAGTAATCCACTTTTTTCATTTATTGCAGATGTCAAACCTATCGGAGCCATGTGTTGGATATGCCGACGGAGCGAGTCGTAGTTCGCGGAACCTGTCCTCCGCAGCCTGGGCCATTTTTGATCCAAGCGGCGAGTTAGTAAGTTTAAGAGGTGTATATATTGGTCGATCAACGAATAACATCGCTGAGTATAGCGCGTTGATAGAGCTTCTCTCTGATGCCATCACTCATGGTATACGCCGACTAATTGTCAGGCTAGACTCACAACTCATAATACTACAACTCAATGGTATATATTCCGTCCGAAACCCAGCTATTTATCGCATGTTCCAAGGGTTAAGATTTTGGAAAGACAATTTGATCTTATTCAATATCAACATATTTCCAGAAACTTAAACACATTAATTGACTCATTAGCAAACTATGTGTTAGATAGACTTTTGCAACATTTATAAAAAGAAACACATCATCAATGTTTTGCATGTGGATCATGTGGCTCAACCAAAATAAAACTCCGAAAATAAAAAATATATATAACTGTTTATGGTTTACACATAATGTTCTGTAACCAAGACAAAATCGGTCAAACGACCCAAAAACTCAAAATGCTAGGGGCCACCCTAGTCTAATGATGCTCGTGATAGCAAGTCACAGCCTGTGCGATCATGCGTAGGAGACGAGTCCATCGTCTGGGCACACCAGTAGTATGCCGCTGTAACCGCAAAGGTAGCTTGTCGGTCCTCACATCTGGGATACCAAGAGTGATGCCCTCAACCTGCTCCTGCAAAGCTGTGAGAGTCTCGGCCACATCGAGGTCACGAAGAATAGCCCTTCCGACGGCCTCTCCTGCTGGGGCAACAGCTGGTACTCTCAGGCGAACTACTGGACGAATGGGACCAACATCTGCATGTACGCATGAGTTCGATTAAAGTCTTGATATAATAAAGCACAAGGACATTATAAACAAAAAACGATAAAGAACAATATGGTCAAAGATTTTACCAATGGCGCCCCACTGCTCGCCATCCGGCAGTACTAAATCTGGATCACCCCGGAAGTCCATGCCAGCGTATGGATACTCAGAATAAACCATCTCCTGATGATCAAACCACCTGAAGAAGGTATCAGAAAATGAAATCTGAGACTGGCCAGCATGCCTAGACATATGGTCAACCTATCTCTGCATACGTGGTTCAGTAGGAGAAGGTAGATTGAGTGCAATGTAATGCGGCTGCATCAGTGGTATCTTCTCCAAGGCAAAGGTGGTCAAAATAGAACCATACCCAAAGTACTTCAACTTCCCGCTCTTTATCTTGGTCAGCTGCTCTTTCATCACAAGAAGTACTGCGTCGCACCAGTTGAACACCTTCGGTTTGGAGGCGTTCCAAGGCATGCTGCATATAAGATCGATTGGCTACATGAAGAGACGCACTACCGGCCATCCTACCAAAAGTAAACAGAATAGTCCTAAGGGACCTGTCAGTGACATCACGGATGATGATCTTGCTGTCTTTACTCGGCTGAGATCCTTCTCTGCAGTACCGGCGGACATAATCTCTCACAGAATCGCCTCCTCGAGCCGAACCTGACAAAGAGATGGGGGCACCCCGCCTCGACAAGCCAGTCAAGAAATAGATGTCTACTGCAGTCAAGGGGATAGATTTGCCCCTGATCTGGAAAACCTGATTGGTAGGATCCCAAGCATCGAGCAAATACTGCAGTAAGTTGATCTGCTGTCTCATGCTAGAAATGCGGAAGAACTTCAGCAAGCCACAATTCCGCAGCGCGTTCACTGTAACTGGATCATGTAGGGCAAGCATGTCCTCTTCTTCATGCTCACGTTCTCGCCATGTAATGGTCATCTTACTCCAAAGATCTCTGAAAAACAAACAAGAGAGGAGTTAGGTCCTGATTTTGGTGAGAAACAGGCAAAAATTCCATCAAAAATTGTGCATCAAATTCCCTTTTTGCGCCCAACGCACCTGCAGCAGTGTTCTAGGTGCGTTGAATGTCAGATAGCCTTTAGACAGGCCAACATTCAACGCAGGTTTCGATACACTGAGGGTGCGTTGATGGTAGAACGAGTTCCTTAAACCCCATGGGCTCAAAAAAGCTAGGAATCAAGCTCAAAATGCAAAATGGAAACCATGAAATGAAAGAGCTCAGGTTTAGCTCCTACCTGGTCCAGACGGCGCTGAGAATCGTCCACAGAATCTCCTGAAATCAACTAGCACCTCCAAAGCTCCAACAAACCAAGTTCAAATGAAATGGTAAAATGAGAGGTAAAAAAACACTTTTTCATTACTTTTACGTAGTTCAAAGTAAAATATTAGCATTTTAACTCGTTTTCAAGCAAATATTGTTCATTTCTGACTAGTTTGATGAAGTAGTTGAAAATACAGTACGATCTTTGAAAGGACAAAGCCATTTATGGTAAAATCAAAACAAGACCATCTAATCGAGCAGTTTTAGCACATAGTTCAAGCTCGTTAAAAAATAAACATAAGACATGAGCAAATGTTTCCACCCGCGTTTAAGCTCATTAAAAAATGAACTATTCCCCGGTAAATAACCATCGTGAATGTAGTACTTCAGCCATTAAAGCCTTGGTCGTGTTTGCACCGTCACCTCCACTTTTTCATTGGCTGATCATTCACCTCCACTTGATTGTTTACCCATTTTGAGGAACAGCTGCGAAGAGTGATTTCACTAGCCATCCTTGTGACACTGCCGTGATTGGAAAATTCCAAACCTTACCTGGAATCAACTGCTACCCGTTTTATCACTCGTTCCTCAAAAGACGAGTCTTCTTTAAGCTCTTTTCAACTGACTCGTAAAATATGAAAAGATTGCCGAGTCCTTGGCCTTCCAGCTCGTTAAAGGGATAGGAAGTGCTATCCCTCATCTAGATTTTAATCTTTTTGGACCTGAGGGATTATTGCACAAAAAGATCGAGCGCTTGTTTTGTTCGGCTCGTTAAAACTATCGAAAATTCATCCATTCTGTATTGTTTTATAATTTTTCGGACTTAAGGGATTAGATGACGAAAAAGGAATTGTGGAGTTACCTTTACGTACCTTTTCAGACTCTCTAAAATTGAAAAGGACCGAGTTATCTTTGTCGTTAAACTCGTTAAAAAGATTAATAGCGACAAACTTGTCTTTAGACGAGAACGAGTTTCACTATCGCTAGGCTCGTTAAAACATAGCGATGGGTTTGCCCGAAGGGAAAATTATAGAACAAGCATATGTTATCCTCCTCAAGCTTGACAAAAATAAAGAGGTACTGGTCAGCAATGACTGGGGAAAAATTGGGAAGAAAACTCAAAGAATATTTATTGGTAGCAAGTCGCTCTTGAACATGACACTTCCACTCCGTGTCTGAGTCGGGTTGGGTTGTTTCATTCACCGGTCACATCGCCATGGTCACACCATACCATCCACATTTGGGGTTAATGCTACCAATCCATCACATCAGTTTCGCCGACATGTTCAAGAGAAGTCATCCAGAGAAGCCACCTGTGTCCCACCCACTACCATACATTATACTCCATTCTTTCATGACCGCCACCCTGAACCGTATATCATCAGATCGTTTTCACCTCCATCAAAATCATTTGCTCCGTTTCGTGTCATTGATGTGGGATTCATTAAGGCCCTCCTGTGACGGATCACTTCTTGTCGACATCAGCTCATTATCCAAGAAGTTGGTCTAGGAACACCCCATTCAGTACTTTGAAGCTTGCATGCCTCAATGGCAAGTTTCTCACTTCCGGCGACAGGTTTACATCAATGACCTTCGACCGAAAGATTTTGCGTGGTGTTTGACGCCAAGTCCTTTATTCACACCACGTGAATTGTACTGCAGTACCTTGAGGATCATTATCATTATCGATGATTCCTCTCGCACTTGTTAACAGTTTACATCATTGACTGGTAATCAAGCAATGTCTTTCCATGTTCGACTTCAGGACATTTCTCACATGGATCGACTTGTACTTCGAGTGAAGATCAGACGAGATTGAAGACCCCGGATCTAGTTTCATCCATCTGGGCTGTGATATATATTCAGGGAAATAAAGACATTAAATGTACAACATTACAACACAAATAATCATCCTACCAAAAGGATGATGGCTCTATCAGAATCATCAGTCTACACTCAGACGATTGTCTGTCCTATGTACATGAAAATGAATTTATAAAGCTAAGCATGGGAATGCCCGCCTCAGCTAGATCATGAAAAACAATATGAAGATAATGTATTGTATTGTATCTTATTACAGGTCTCCTCCCAACATTGAAAGAACTTCGGATCCTCATAATAAAGCATTTCACCCGACACCAAAAGGTTAACGGCCTCATACTTTAGGGGGCAACTGTTATAGACATTTTTGTGCCTTACAACTCCAAGCATGAAATGTCCATAAACCAAGGGCTCCTAAGTCCCTAAAAGTGTTGTTCTAACCCTTAAAGGAACAAGGTCAACAAATTACAGCTTCTCCCAGAAGTTCTCCACCAGAAACTGCTCAAAATAAGTCAAAACAGGATCATTTCAGCTGCTCCACTAGCTAGGTGCATTGCATTGCACCTAAATACACTAGCTAGGTGCGTTGCAACACACCTAAATACACTGTGAGGGTGCGTTGGGCGAGAAATGACAAATGGCAGTGTCATTCCGCGAGGTGGAGAGACAATGGAAGCTTCCAGAATCTTCTCCCGTGACACTTGCCTCACTGAATTCGACCAAGGATGAGTAAGAGGCCTTCAGTCTCCAAGTGGAAGCAAGAACTGACAGAGAGAAGACACTAATCAAATCACAAGCTGACTCATCCTCCTTACACATATCTATATATGGATCCCTCATCCCAGAGATCCGAAGGCTGGAATTTTGCACATTGTAAGGAATTGTTGTTGGTTTTGAGACAAACATCAGAGTATTGGGTGATTTATGCTTTGTTGGAGGTGAAGAGGGGCTTCTTTGCTGGGAGGTTGATGCTGGGTCAAGAACCATCGGTTGTAACTCCTCCTGGATCTTCTTGTTTATCAATAAAAACTATTTGAGTTTTTCCTCCATGCTTTTGTATCATTGATGCTTGTTACATTTGTATGGTTAACTTAAATCTGATCCTAAGTTGTTTATGAATATAGATCCATGTCTTTGTATAGTGTTCTTCTTCTGTGATCTTACAGGTACTTGGTGAAGCTGGGCAAGTAAGGGAGCAGGTAGCTGGAAGCTGTCAAAGAAGAGAGGGATTGGATCAAAGGATTAGCGCAAGACACAGATTGGTTCTTTCTATTCCTCTCTATCTATAGTTCATAAAGGAAATACAAAAGTAGTTTTTCTCTGTATGTTTCTAAGGCAGCTGTCACACCTTAGTGGGATAGAGCAGTTCTAAATAGACACTTTTCCCGGTAACAGAGGCCGACCACAACTATGGAAGGTAGGGATTCTCCACGAACCATGGTGGAGGACGGGATGGAGCCCCACATGGGTGGTGTGACCGCTTGACTAATTGTAGGAAGGACAACCTTAGCGCTCTGGGAAGTTGAAAGGAAGCATGGGACTATAAACTATTCTACTCGGAAGCTACGTGATATTGGGGATGTGCGCAGAATCAGAGCATCACAGGGTCTGTGACCTCGCATGGAGGGCTGCACTGGTGTGCGGATTGGTCGGAAAGTGACCGTTGGAGTCACTATTCACGATGGGATGCTCGATTTGAGGCCAAATGGAGCGCGCGATGGGCATTTATGACGTGATTTATGGGCAAGATTTGGGAAAATCTACCGCCAATAAAGCATTAATGGCCCAAAATTGGGGGGAACGATCGAATTCGAATTAAAAAGGCGCTATAAAACACAAAGGGCTAGCTAGCGAACAACACTTGGTCATTTGAGAATTGAGCACTTGAGCAGAGCACTAAGCCTTGAGAACCGAGCGATAATTGAGCTCCTAAGTTTGCAAGCGACATAATACAACCTAGACACGATGAAAACAACTAGGGATGGTTTGGGAATCAAAGAGGTCACCACCGGCGAGGCCGCGTAGACCCCAATGGTGGAGGATGTTCCAGAAGGCGCCGGGGTTGTGGCAGAAATCCCCAAATCACCGCGAACGTTGAGGCCCAAGAAAGATAAACAAGCAATGGCCCCCGTACGCGTGTCCCCAAGGAACCCACTATGCAGTAAGATATCAATGGATGATAAAGGAAAAGCTGTCACGGTCAACACAGATGAGGAAGAAGAAGATTTACAGGTCCTTATCATCACAGCAGAAGAAGACAAAGATATAGAGGAGGATATTCAACCTATACGCTCTGCAACAAAACTGCCCGCTTATGCCCCTCCGCGGAAAGGGAAAACTAAAGTGGTGAAGGACCTGGACCAAACCAAGAGTTCACTCCAGACCTCGCTCCTCCCAGATGGCATTGTGTTTGAGGGCACACACCTAGGCTGCGTGCCAACCATGAATTTTGAAGACTGGGACCTCGCTAACCGTAAGAAGTTCCCGCACCTAGAGAATGGGAACCTAATGAAGCAGAACAATGAGGGGGCGGTGATAACGTTAGAGCCGTGTAAATGGATGCGCGGTGTGGAAAAGGCTGGTTGCTGCACTTACTATGGATACTGCATTTCCACCACGTGCCCATCACCTTTTTCGTCATCAGGCAGCTGCTCTGCCTGGTTCATGATGGGTATCTATGGCTGGAGGAGCTTATCCCCATCACGGTAGACCTCATTCACCACATTTCTCGGCTCCCCTGCAAAGGAAAGGACCCCGCAACCATCGACGAAGGAAAGGGAAGTGATTTTGCCCTTGTAGATCTCGGTCCAGCCACTCTTCAATTTCTTTCTTTGTCAGATTCCAGTGACATGACATCAGACATCCCTTATGCAGATTGTCATGGTTTTCTAGTACTTTGACATATATCATAGGCCTTACAATGTGCTTTCGAATCCTGGTGCAGGGTTGGCCACCACAACATTGCGCGGAGAATCTTTTATGAAGTTGCTCGTCCTACATAGTGTCCTCCTGCAGCGCCCCCATGTGCTTCCACGAGGATCTGACTTCGTTCAAATTCAAGCACGTATATTCACAATATCTCAACATTTCCCATTTTATATAGGTGCTCCACAATGACAGAAAAATCCACCACTCGCACCACCAATTCCTTCTTCTGTTGGATAGAGTATTCCTTCAGCGCGGTCCCTGTGGTCAGAAAATGGATTATATCTTTGAAGTGTCCATCCGCGACGCACATAGAAAAAAGCTGAGCGTCAGGTAGTCCCTCCTCCAAATTAGTGCGTTCCTCGCCCATCTCAATGCGCGACAAGTGATCCGGTCCTTCATTCAGGCATCTCGGCTTTACTACAACCTCAAAGTCATATTCTTGGAATAATAAGAGCCACCGACATATGCGCCCCCCCCAACACAAGTTTATTGATCAGGTATTTCAGCGCGGAATGGTCTATATACATCTTGAAATGTCCTCCTAGGAAATAATGTCGTATTTTTGGAGCGCATACACCATCGCCAACCCCTTGCGCTCGGTGGTGGAATAGTTCTTCTCTACTTTGGACAATATCCGACTTGCAAATGCAATAGGGTGATCCAAGCCTTCTCTGCCCTGCTGTGTGAGCACTTCTCCCAGCGCGATACATGATGCATCAACATGGACATGAAACTCCACGTCCCATTTTGGGAAGACCAGGATTAGAGCAGAGGCCAATTTCTCCTTCAAGAGATCCAAACTTTTCATGCAATCATCATTCCAACAAAATGTAACATCCTTTTTCAATAGTTTTTCCATCGGCAGTACCTGGTGTGTCCCAAGGTAGCGCGCAGCTGTTTAATGCTTCGTTGTGCTTCCAAATTTAGAATAACGAAAATATTCACAGCGTCCACCATCAGTCCCTGTTTGCAGACCACATGTCCCAACAGGTTCCCAAAGGGAACCAGGAATGTGCACTTCTTAAGGTTCAATGCAATCTGGTGTCATCGGCAAGTATCTAGCATCAAGCGTAAGCTTTCTACATGGTGCTTAACCAATCCGAAGACCATCCAATCATCCAGATAGACCTCCAGGAACTTGTGGATGTATTCTTTGAATGCGGCAACAATGATGCGCAAAAAGATGGCTGGCGCGTTATTCAATCCAAACGGCATAACGGTGTATTGAAAGCAACCCGATTCCGTTGCGAAGGTCGTCTTGCTCCTGTCTTCTGATGCGATTTTGATCTGGTGGTACCCTGACAACCTATCCGTGAATGAGTATGCTTCTTTTCCGCCAACGTTTTCCAATACTTCATCTATGAATGGTGTCGAGAATGGGTCGTGTACACAGGCATCATTCAGCTTCCTTAGGTCCACACATATTCTTATTTCACCCTTCTGCTTCTTCTCCTGTACTACCATAGGGCTCACCTAGTTGGATTCTTCCACTAGCTCAATAATTCCGGCTGCGAGCATTTTGTCTAATTCTACGCGAACCTTTTCCTTGTACTTTGAATTCAAGTGGTAAGGCCTCTGCTTGATCAGATTCACGTTGGGTTTCAGTGTGATCTTCATCATCCCTAAGTAACCAACGATCCCTTTTAAATCCATAATTTTGGTCGGGAATAAGTCTTGGTGTTGTGGAGGTAAATCCCTTATGCGGACAGAGGCAATCCCTACTAGTCCAAATAGGGTCTAGCAACAATCAAACAACACTAACACGCAGGTTCCTAATTGCAAATTAAAGACCGATGATGAGGGCCTACCTGGATTCTAACGCTAGTACTTGTAGAAGAGTCGTCGCTCCCGTTCCTTTGCTCCAGCTGGTCACAATCCCCACGATCCTCGTGAACGGACACCTGCACATGCAAAGAACAATACAAACACAAGCATAAAATCCAATAGATGCAACTATATATCAGTCAAAAAGGATATAACTCAATCACCATCATAAAGACAATAAGAGTGGAACCATAATGATAGTCGTCTATTATTGATAAACAAAGAAGAATACAACCATAGTTCTGATGTCAAATCCTTCTCAAGAAGGTCCAGCCAGCAAGTTCCTCAAGCATTCACCCTTGAAGGTAGATCTCCCAAGACAAAACTCTCTCACTCACAAGTTTACACAAATCAAAACACTTCACAACCTTCCTTAAGCTTTCTAACAATCCCACACTTGTCACACCAGCTACCTATCAAGCTCACAACACTATCAGCAACACTCCAAACACTATGGATTCCAAACTCGTAGCTCATAGCAATGGTGGAGCCTTAAATAGGAGAAGGAGTCTCCATGAATGGTGGGAAGATGAGCTTATCTCCAAGGAAGGTGGCTCAAATGACGAAACAGACATGTGAGAGAAGGGAGGGCGACATATACAAGGCCAACAACCAGGTCTGGAGTCATCTGGAAGGCCGGCTGTTAGAACAAACTCGCCCAGACTGGATCATCGCGGGTACATAACTGTACTGGAGCATTGACATCGCTACTGCATAACGGAGAAGGTCATGTCATCGCGATCAAATATAAGCAACAGTCGCGCTGTCTCATGAAATCCGACCATCGTGGGAATCACGTGTACTTCCGCGATGGCAGCGCGTTTGGTCTGTTTTGTAGCACTCATCAGCGCGTTTATTTTTACAACAGTCGCGATGATGCAGAAACTTTGGCAAAGTGAGTCATTTGGCAACATCAGAGAGCATGAGCATGAATGATTTGGACTCATGACACAGTAGGAAGACTGGTATGAAGGCAGTGACAAATTACTGTGTAACAGATGCCCCCTAAAGTATGAAGCCTGAGAGAGTGGGAGGGGTGAAATGCTTTACGAAACTGACTGAACTGGAACACCACCGGAAAGAACCTGCACGCAAGTACAACTGATATCTCTGATAATCAAATACATGTAGTCTAGGCATGGGCGCAGCCATCCAAAGGATATATGAAATAGGTCTGTGGTATGGATGCAGCCACCCAGCTAATGAGACCATGATGATAACAAAGGTATGGTCGCAACCATCCATGAAGACTTAGTATGGTCGCAACCATCCATCAATGAGTCACGTAATGATCATAATAATCCACAAAATCGCAACCTGGATCTTAACAGATAAAATCCAGGGTCTTGCGTTCCATCTCGACCTGAACAAAGTACAAGTCCAAGCATGCGAATATAGGAGTTGAAGTCGAACATGCGAGAACATCGTCTGATTACCAGTCAATGATGAAAACTGTTAACAGACGTGAGAGGTACCACCAATAATGACAATGGTCCTCAAGGTACTATAGGTACAATCTACGGCATGCGAATCAGTGAGCCGGCGTCGAACAATCGTAGAATCATTCGATCGGAGGCCAATGATGAAAACCTCACGTCGAACACGAAGAGCCTGCCATTGAGGCATGCAGGCTCCAAGGCACCTGAAGCGAGTCTCTAGGTCAACTTCCTGGATAATGAGCTGAAGTCAACAGTAAGTGACCTTGATTGAAGGTGGGCCATAATGTTTCCCACATCATCGACACGAGACAGAGAAAGATAAGATGTTTTGTGTGAGGTATCAGAGGGAGGTTGAGTATTCTGTAGAGGTCAACTTCTCTTGAACATATTGGCGGCACGACAGTGGACTTGGCAGTATTTGACATCAGATGATCAGGGATCATGGTGACAAGGCAATGAGCAGATGATAGGTCAAACAGGATAACCCAAACCTACGGAGGCAAGTGTAAGAACAAGATGAGATGTCCCCACTCAGACACGAATGCAGACAAGTGCCATGTTCAAGAGCGACATACTGCCGGCACAACAATAATTGTGGTTCCATTTTTCCCCACCATTTCTGGCGAGTACCCCAGTTATTTTTATCAACAAGCTTGACGGGGATAGCATATGCTTGTAAAGCGTCATTTTGATGGAATCCAATGTCATTAAGTTTTAACGAGTCTGACAAAGGAAGAACTCGACATCTTTTCATGTTTAGAGAGTTTGAAAAGACAGCAGAAAAGGAAACTCCAGGGGGGTCCTTTTTTGTAAAGTTTTGCCTCTCGAGCCCAAAAAAGTATAAAACAATGCTCGAAAGAGCCGCCCGATCATTACGATCGAGGAGTACTTTTCATGAGTAGTGATTTCGATCTGAAAAAGTAAAAAAGCGATTGAAACCACGTCGCTTCATAACCGTTAACGAACTTGAAACGACAAGGGTCCGACAATCTTTTCATCTTTACACGGTCGGAAAAGAGTTTAAAGATGACCGCCTCTCATTTACGTTTAACGAGTCAAGAGGAAAAACTCGGCAATCTTTTTGTCTTTAAACGGTCGGAAAAGAGCTGAAAGCAGACCTCCATTTTATTCTCTTTAATGAGTCAAAAAGGGAAAATACTCGGCAATCTTTTCATATTTTACGAGTCAGAAAAGAGCTTAAAGGTGACTCATCCTAAAGGAACGAGTGGTATAAAGGGTAGCAACTGGTTCCGGCAATGGTGGAACTGCTCAAAACATGTAATGGTCAAGAGGCTGGCTAATAAAACCACTCATCGCTGCGGTTCCTCAGGAAAGGAAAAACAACCAAGTGAAAGCATATGATCAGCCAAAGAGATGGTGGCGATGGAATGAAACAACCAAGGCTCATCTAGCAGAATTTAGTGGATAAACGGCAATCACAAGATGTAAATCGGGTATGGGTTCATTTTTACACAAGTTTGAACCATGGATAACTCTGCTGGGATTCGGTTTCATGTTTACACAAGCTTGAAACGAAAAACTATGCTTGTTATAAGTTCGCATGCCCCCAGGCATAATGACACAAAATGAGGTACATGCCCCCCAAGCTTCATTACATTCAACAAAGTGGATGGAATGAAGGTTCACTTTCAAGATCTTGGAAAGACTCGACTTGGATTTTACGAGGTCTTAATCAAAGACTCGATTTGGAAAAGGATGAGTTGTTTCATTTTTTAATGAGGTTGACATAGGAAAAGAACTATCCTCATAACCCTTATTTCATTTTTTAACGAGGTCGACATAAGATCAAAACTATCCTCGTAACCCTTGTTTCATTTTTTAACGAGCTTGACACAAGATCAGGAACTATGCTCGACCAGACCCAATTTCATTTTTTAAGGAGCTTGACATAGGAAAGTGAACTATGCTCTGAACGAACTTCATCATAATGAACAGGAAGTCATCACTTCCAAGAATGGCACTCTCGGTGGAAGGACAACATCTCGGAAGTCAGGACCCAATGCCCGTAGGACATTATGCACGACGGCATCATCATGGGATACAGGCATGGGGTAGGTAGCCACGTAGTTGACCTGCGGTGGGGCAGACACAATCGGTGGGTAAAAACCAGGAGGGGGTGACAGCTGCGCAGGAGACACCGGGGGACTAAAGAACGATAATTGATCTATAGTCACGATTCTTCCTTTTTGTGGAAAGCAAACCACACGGAAAAGCGAAGAGACAAGGGCCCCCATGGCATAAACATAGTCATGGCCAAGGAAAAGACTAAAATTTAAAGCACCTTGGACAACCAGCACGTCCATATAGACGGTTTTGCCTCCCAAAGTAATAGGAAATTTTGGGAGGACCCCTAGAGGTTGACTGGTTCCCCCGTCAAATGCTAACAGATTCTGTGCGACCGGCCCAAGCTGCGGGGAACCTAAAGCTTGCCAAGTAGTGGATGGCATAAGACTGACATACGCTCCATCCAAAACAGTGCCAGGTACTGCCTTATCATAGGCAAGTACTGTAATCTAGAAAGGCACATGGGATGGAAGGCGGAAAGCAGTCAGGTGACTCCAGTCGAAGGAGATGGCCAAACTACTTGGTGGGGGAATCGTATGATTGCCCCCTTGCGCTACAGGAGACGAAGAAGGACCCCCTTGATCAGCGAGGATAGGAGGGTCGTTTTGAGACTCAGGAGAATCTGACGAGACGAGAAGAACATGAGCAGTAGAATCATGATGCTCCTCTGGAACAGAGTAATCAACAGGCGGTGAACCCGAGTCGATACTCTCTCAGACTAATGGTTGGTCTGGAGTAGGCTTGGCACAGTCAGGTTCGGAAGGAGGAGGACAGAAAAGAGAAGAATCTAAGTCGATCTCTTTGTCCACAGGGAGGGGGTCAGAAGAGAGCCGTTGATAACCAACAGGAAGTTGGGGTGAAGAAGCTGTAAGACTTTCCAAAACAGCGGAAGCTTTATCCATGAGAGGACAAAGGTGAAGGGGATGAGTGCCTTCACATAGTCTATAGGGGATTCGAATCTTCCCTTTCTTCTGAATGTTGTCAGTTGATAGGGTGGCATCGCCATGAACTTCAGAGGACGATGAGGGATGAGCCAGATCACGAGACCATACTTCAAGGATCCTGGGAATGCCAAGACAATCACGAAGAAGGTGGTCATCCTTGCACAATCTACAAGGAAATTTGACCTTCCGCGGAGGAGCAGAAGGTGGCTTGACTTGAGTTGTACTTTTAACCTCTCGCTTAGGGGACTTCTTCTTCTTCGTCTTCTTAGCCACCTGGTTACTTGAATCCAGACTTTCACCAGGCGAAGTAGAAGATGAGGATGCAAAAACATGCGAAGAAGGGGAGAGGTCCATCTTAGAATCAACATGATGTTGTTCGGGTGGAGGAACTGATTGACCAGCGGTTGAGACGGCAGGGACCAGAGAGGTTGAGAACAACCAAACAGGCAACCCAACAGTTAACCCAGGAAGGAACAACGTTGCCATGTAAGGAGCACCAATATTTCCAAAAGGAGGGAAATGACCAGGATTCCCATCAGAGGGGATGCCTGGGTTGGTAAACTCCGGAAAAGTTGCCATCACAAACGAGAAAGAACCCTACTCAAACTAATGCAAACAAGTTCTAACCGGGTAAATGTTAATCGTGGCCGAATAAATTTTAAGACACAAGGACATAACTTGACCTTTTCATTTTTTAAGAGTCGAGAAAAGGACAAAAAGATGACTCTAGTCGCCTTCGAGTGTTTAATGAGCCTAAAGTGACAAGTGCTCAGATGGACCTTTTCTTTTAGAGAGTCCGAAAAGGAATGAAAGTGACTACTCTGGAGAGCTAGGCAAAAGGTTTACCAAACAAATCCGTAAAACTGCATATACACCTTGGCAGTCATATGAAAACCAAGGACTTTCCGTACGGCAGTCAATCTTCCCGAATGTTGTGTTCGGTGCGTTACGGCTTGTAAGGCGGCAGACACAACTTCCTATGGATAAAGGGTGATAACCTAGTGGGGTCTCCCCATATACTCGATGGTACGTGGGAGCTCAAATCCGTGCTAGACCACTATTGCGTCACGGGAGGAGGAATCACCCAACCTTAAGTGAAACAAAAGTGACTAGGTTTAACGACGCCGGAGCACGTCTCTGGCCTAGACCTCTAAACAGTGTGCGTTATGTTCCAATGCGTTTTTAGGTTCATTCAGTTCATTTTAAGGTTGATCTTGTATTAGGTTTCAGTTTTTAGGCCTTACCGTATGTAATCTCTCAAAATTCCCTAAATGCAAACTATATGCCAAAATATGTCATTCCATTCGATGAATGCTAGTTATGAGAGGGTTTGAAGGCTTTCATGCAAACGAAATGATTACAAAACAACTAATAGCTTCCCTAATGCAACTAATGGAAATTCACAAACTTTTCTTCAAGATCACTAATCACTAATCAAAATGAAAAGATTCTAACGCTCATTAACCAATACAAAGCAAAAGAGATTTTTTTTTTGTTGATGGCAAAGTGCATTAAACAAACTTTGAGAAACGATAACAAACAAATGTGGAAAACCGGTTGACCCCAAACAACTGTTATCTGTGTCCGGGTAGTGAAAAGAAATCGAAACAATATCAAGATTGGTTCAACAATGATTACTTAAACAACCAACCAAAAGCAAGCAAAGAGGAAGGCTCAATCCAACCAATAGCAAGCAGTGAACGAACCTTTGCAAATGAGTAACCAAGCGAAGCTGGTCCAACAAACTTGGAATAATAAAACTAGGTCACAAAGCAAAAAGGCAAGATTCGCTCAACAAAACTCACAAGAGAGTGCTTCAACCTCCAAACAGTGAAGAACAAGTCACAAACAAGGAGAGAACAGCAGGGGATAGCAAGACCAACAGGTTCAGGAGGCAGAATTGAAGAAATTCAATTCTACAGGAATCATCGCGGGTGATACACAGCAACAATGCGTTGATAAAGAACTACGCGTAGCAACAATGCGATGTCAGCGCAGAAGTACACACCTTACCCACGATGGTCGAAGTTACAAAACCATCGCGACTGTTAGGTGTATTAACATAATGAACAGGAGGTCACAAAAAGGGCTGCGCGATGACAGTGCGACTATTTAATTATAAACCGCGATGATGTTCAAAAATAGCCACGATGAAGCCAAAAACTCCCAAACCAAGACAGTCAATCTTTAAACAAACAAGGAATCTCCCAGACCGAACCAGGAAACCAAGAAACAGAGAACTAATCCCCAAATTTTGAAAAGAGACCAAAAACAAACTCAAGGAAAAAATGAACAAAAAGGGACAAAGGCCAACTCCAAGCTGTTCAGTTCGTAAACCAAACTGGAGATTGACTGAAGTGGTGTTGATCTACTTCGCTAATGCAGAGAAATATCGTTTCGAAGGCTATCTGGCCGTGCTTCAGGCTCCGTCTAAATTTTACAAATCAAACAACAATGTAAAAATCCCTAGTATGGTCGCAAAATTGTTGTGGAGGTAAATCCCCTCTGTGGACAGAGGTGATCCCTACTAGTCCAAATAGGGTCTAGCAACAATCAAACAATCCTAACACGCAGGTTCCTAATTGCAAATTAAAGACCGATGATGAGGGCCTACCTGGATTCCAACACTAGTACTTGTAGAAGAGTCGTCGCTCCCGTTCCTTTGCTCCGGCTGGTCACAATCCCCACGATCCTCGTGAATGGACACCTGCACATGCAAAGAATGACATAAACACAAGCATAAAATCCAATAGATGCAACTATATATCGGTCAGAAAGGATATAACTCAGTCACCATCATAAAGACAATAAGAGTGGAACCATAATGATAGTCGTCTATTATTGATAAACAAAAAAGAATACAACCATAGTTTTGATGTCAAATCCTTCTCAAGAGGGTCCAGCGAGCAAGTTCCTCAAGCATTCACCCTTGAAGGTAGATCTCCCAAGAAAAAACTCTCTCACTCACAAGTTCACACAAGATCAAAACACTTCACAACCTTCCTTAAGCTCTTTAACAATCCCACACTTGTCACACCAGCTACCTATCAAGCTCACAACACTATCAGCAACACTCCAAACACTATGGATTCCAAACTCGCAGCTCATAGCAATGGTGGAGGCTTAAATAGGAGAAGGAGTCTCCATGAATGGTGGGAAGATGAGCTTATCTCCAAGGAAGGTGGCTCAAATGACGAAACAGACATGCGAGAGAAGGGAGGGCGACATATACAAGGCCAACAACCAGGTCTGGAGTCATCTGGAAGGCCGGCTATTAGAACAAACTTGCCCAGACTAGATCATCGTGGGTACATAACTGTACTGGAGCACTGACATCGCTACTGCATAACGGAGAAGGTCATGTCATCGCGATCAAATATAAGCAACAGTCGCATTGTCTCATGAAATCCGACCATCGCGGGAATCACGTGTACTTCCGCGATGGTAGCGCGTTGGTCTGTTTTGGAGCGCTCATCAGCGCGTTTATTTTTACAACATTCGGGATGATGCAGAAACTTTGGCAAAGTGAGTCATTTGGAAACATCAGAGAGCATGAGCATGAATGATTTGGACTCATGACACAGTAGGAAGACTGGTACGAAGGCAGTGACAAATTACTGTGTAACACTTGGTATCAGTGGAGTAACTCAACGACCTTATCCACCGTGGCATATTCCCAATAGTCACCGAGCATTTCATACTTTGGTTCTGCCTCCGTCCCGATGTTGCTTCGTTTTTAGCGGTGCAGTGATGTCGGGATCCTCAATCAATGGTCCTCAAACCTAGTGACAACCTTTAGTTTCAAGAATGTTAATATTCTGTGGGTCCTCATCATCCTCCTCAATATTTACATTGTAACACTCCAGCGCGTAGCTCAGCTGTGTCACTCATTCCGATTGAAGCACTTCCATTGGCTCCTGGGGTATTTTGAAGATAGTTGCTTTTACTGCTTGTAGCACATCATCAACAATATCCGACCAACGATCTTCAAACGTGAAGGTTAACAGGAATCCTTCGCGCAAGATGTCCCATTCGCTCATGCCATGGCAGAGCTCCATCTCAGTATACAAATTCATGGGTATGAAATCCATAGTATGACAAAACAAATGCACCCATTCAGGTTGTGGCTCTTCCCCGTAGATCTTGGTCCATTTCGTGAGGTGTGTACATGGATCATCTCGTCCGTCATACTTGTCTACTAGCTGCATCTACGTTTTCCCAAATCGTAGGCACATCATTCTTCTGCATCCACGCCAGTCCTCAAAGCTTCTTTGATGCGTACCCCACCACCTTGCGTGCGTAGCACGCAGTGCCCATTTTAGAGTGTCAAAACGCTGCTATTCTGGCACCTCTCTTTCAAATTTGTTCAGGAATTCATCCACCACTGTCAACCCATCATACATAGGCAGATCCAGTAACTCTGTTGTCACGCAATGCAGTGATCTTACCATCATGTTGCAATTGAGCATGGTTACCTCATGTAACTGGTTCTGCCATCGTTCTATTTCCTCATCCGAATCAGATGTGCAGGAACTTTCGTGCTCCCACGAAATCCTGCCATTCGCTGTAGGATTTACCCAATCCTGTTATGAAGCGATTATCTTGTAGATACAGTCTAGATCGTCATTTCTTTCATCGTCGCGCACTGGTTCCGTGTAGTGCAAACCTTTCGTAGGGCCTAAAGGTACCACTACAAGCAGTGACTTTTTCTCAAAAATCATTTTTCGCTTCTTGAGATTTATCACCCCATTCATATCAGTGGCCCAATCTATTCCCAGTAGCGCGAGATAGGGATTGATGTCATCAACAATCTCTATCATTTCTAAGTCTGCAAGCGCGCTCGCACCTTTAATATCCACCGTTACTCCCTGCAATCTTCCCATGGGTAGGATCTTTTGCTGGCTCACCATTGACAATTGAATAGGGGACCACTGCAACGCGGGCTGCCCATGCGCTCCCATGTCTGCTTTGGCAATACATTTGCGTTCGATCCTAGATCCAGAATCACTTGATCCATTTCATACTCTATGATTTGCACAGTCAATCTCATTTCCCTTCTGTTAGCGATGTGTGCTTTCCGAGCTTCTGGACTACACGTGGTTCTCCTGACCCAACGCACCTAGTGATGAGTTCCTGCAGTCCCTTCATAGCTTTGCTGTCATGCAACAACTTCATGCATGTCTCCAGAAAGATAGTAAGCATTGACGGTCCATCTTTGGTTCTATTTTGTCTTTACTACCTGAAGTGGAGGCCTCCGTGAAGCTCTTCTTAGCTTCCATGAATGTCTCCTTCGTGCGCTCTAAATCGAACTGCGGTTCCTTCATTGGCACCTTGCAAACCCAGGCACTTTCTTCTGGCTGCTTACAGTTGTCATCTCCTGTCGTGATACCGCTTCGGAGCATGATGTTTACATTCGGGTCCTCTTCGTGTGGCTCAAACCTCATCATTTGTAGGTTCTAAGTCGAGGGAGGCTAGAGTATTCCTTTATCGTGCAACCTCCTTATCAGTGTAGGGTAGTCCTCCATCTCATGATCAAATTGGGTACAATATAAACATGATGCCCTCCTTAGATTTGTACAATCGCGGGCATAATGCCATGGCCCTCTCAATTGTAACAAATAAGCTATCCGTGACCCCTTCTTGGTCCCATTCCATCTCGACCTCGTCCGTGCCCTTGAAATCTAGTGCACGCCATCCCTGTATTTTGATCGAGGGCTCGTGTTTCGGTATGAACTCTGTAGGCAGGAGTTCGATCCATCATCAGTTCATAACTTCTATAGGTGCATTCATCATGGCCTACTGACCTGCAGAAATTACAGAAAAATTGCTAGGACGTCTGCGTATACTTTTGTAATAGGTGACAATTATATGTAGCATGCTTCCCTCCTATCTGAAAAATCGCACACCATAATGCAGGCGTTGTGCTCAGTCCTTCTTGTGCCTCTGGTCTCAATGGCATTGGCCCTCCTCCTTATCATGCCCCTGGCCTTTAAATTTTATGCACCATACCTCCTCGCGCGCCTCTGGCCGAGTTGTCCTGTCCTGTTTCAAACTCTGCATTTCCAGACACAAATTTTTCAGTTGCGCATGGATTTGTTGGACTCCCAGGCCAGGATCTTGTATTGGAGTCTCGTGCAGTCTCATTGCAATCTCCAAAGCTTCGGCCTGGGTGGATAACTTCTGCTGCGACAAAACTGTCCTTAGATGCGGCGTTAGTGATGCTACAAACCATGCACGGTGCTGCCCATCTGTTAAGGTCATGTTGGCTTCACGAATCATGCCCTTCAGTCTCTGATCTAGTTCCCAGGGGGTCTTGCTTGGAAGCATCGCGATTTCCTTAAACCCGATAATCGACTGTGTCTCTGATTTTGGCCTGCTAAATTCCCTGTTCAGCGTAGCTTGGATATCCACGACCCCTACATTTCGATTGTCGTTGGAATTCTTAATGTACCATGTCAGTGTGCGATCCTGAAATGTGCTTACCCGTGTTGCCTTATTTATATTGTAATAGACGATTCCTTGTGCTTCCCATCCAACTTTTACCACGAACCAAAATTGCTCCGGATCTTTGTTCCCTACTCCTTTAACAATGACAATTTTATCATGCTCGCCATAATGAACTGTGGTGGTGGTGGTGGAGGTGGTGTGGGTGGAGATGGGGGTGAAGATAATGATACTGGTGGTGGTGTAGGTGGAGGTGGTATGCACGAAATTCGCTGCCTTATCAGATTGATCACACTTCTTGGTGAAACTATCGCGAGCTCTTCCTCGCTTTCTCGCCGAGGCGAAATCAAGGGGCTATTCTCTATCTCTGTGCTACCTTCATTTCTATAGATCCTCCCACTCCGCGTAGCCCCAAACATCAATTTATTCACATAACCTGCTTTTCACACAATAGCATTTTAATCCAAGTGTTCAAAGATTTAATATACTTACCTCACGGTCCTTTGATGAAGTGTCGTTCCGCCTTGCTGTAGTTCACTGAAGTATTTGCCTCGAACTCGGTGATAAACCCTCCTATAATTCAATTGAGCCAATGGTCCACAGTGCGCGCAATCTTATATTCCGATGCTTCTAGTCTGTGCACCAACTCTTGAGTCCACACAATCGGTTTGTCGAGCCTACACCTTCCTTGACTGTCTACTAGATTCGCGATCCACTCGTACAACTCAGAGGGGAAGGATGTAAAGAAAATTTCATGGATTTCCATATATAAGTAGTGCTCTAACCGCTGTTCCTTTGATACTCGTGGATTCTTGTTTTCCTGCACCGTGAACTTGTGAATCTTTCTGTCTAACCACCCTTCAATTTCTTTCTTTGTCGAATTCCAGTGACACGACATTAGACATCCCTTATGCAGGTCCCGGTCCCAGCAATAGAACCATTTGTTTGCTTGTTGGGGCCTAACCTAGGTTCGAAGTTGATTTAGCCAAACAAATCCCAGTACTACTGGCCCTTTCGGCAACAGTTCGTGGAGTGCGGACTGAGGTCTCACCCAAAGTAGTATGGGAGGGTGCTATAACCAGGTTTCTGCACCCTGGAGATGTCTGATGAGCTCAAGTGGTTCGCGGTTCGACCTTGCGCGCATGTCGCTACACGCACCTACCCGTTCCTCGTAGCCTGGGGTGCTGCCTTTGCGCAACCCTACTCGGGGGCCGAACAATGTTATTACCCAAGTCCTTACTAGTAATCCGATATTAGTTGATTAACTTAGCTTATTTGTATGCTTTCAATTATACTTAACAATATTCACAATTGATACAAGTGCAGACGGTAAAGAAACAATATATTCGCAAATGATTTCAAACATGTAATAACTCAGAACAGATACACAGAATTGGTAATAACACATTTCTTTATTAATCTCTTCTCCGATTACAGACTCAACTCCACCCTGCGCACTCAACTGCAGGGGTCCACACACTCAGCTGCAGACTCTACTAGGCCTCTGCACACTCAGCTGCATAGCCTTTTCCAACTCTACGACTCAAGACACACTTCGCACTTCGACTTAATCTCTAAGACCTTTCATGCCCATTCTCTATTAGATGTATTTACAACTTAGAGCCTTGCTCTATTTATACAATTCCATGGTTTTTGGGCCATGGGTAGGCCGACATTACATTCAAAACTTAGGGTGGCCAACCCTATGACTCTAACATACATTTCATGCTCCGCGCCCGCAATTCGTGGAGTCTTTACAACCATATGAAGTCAAAATTTGGGATTTGAGCCCCAAAACATACCTTGGGGGGATTCCATGCCCAACATGTAACAACTGAATTAGGGTTTGATGAGCCCTAATTGTATTGATTTGAATGTCGGGAGTGATGTGCCAAAATAGACTTGTAATAGTTCCCCCCTAAAGCATGAAGTTGAAAATGATAATGTTGAGTGATATGCTTTATGATGTGAAGGGAAGGATCTGAAGCAGACAGTGACCTGCATCGATTACAATACATAATATCATGATATATTTGAACTTTTCATAAATTGCTGAGGGAAGGCATACCATACTCAGCATGTAAACTTTTCATTACATGTACATAAATCAGATAATCATCTACATCTATAGACCCATGATAGGATGACCATCTGTGTAAAGCCATCATATAGATGATTTAGTACTCTCCTGAATTCGCAGCCCGGATGGATGAAACTAGATCTGGGGTCTTCTATCTCATCCAATCGTTCACTCAAGTACAATTCTAACCATGTGAAAATGTGATCTGAAGTCAAACATGGGAAGACCCTGTATGATTACCAGCAAATGATGTAAGCTATTAACAGATGCAAGAGAAATCACCGATCATGATAATGATTCTCAAGGCACTACAATACATTCTGCATGGTGTGAATAGATGTTTTAATGTTGAACACCATACAAAGTCTTTCAGTCGAAGGTTAGTGATGTCAACCTATCGCCAGAAGCGAGAAACTTGCCATTGATGTGTGCAAGCCTCAAGGTACTGGAAGGGCGTTTCTAAGTCAACTTCATGGATAATGTGCTGATGTCGACAAGAAGTGACTCATCGTAGGAGGGCCTTGATGTATCCCCCATCAACAACATGAAACAAGTGTAATGATTTTGAAGACAAAATGTGACTAACGACACAAGGTTCAGGAATGGCGGTCATGAAAATGAAGGTTTATGAGTATTGAAAAGGATGAAGCTTACTGAGTGACATCTCTTGAACATGTCGGTGACACTAAATGAATTGGAATCATTGAACCAAAACCAAAGTGATGGATGGTGTGATAGACCATAGGTATGATAACCATCAAGCAGATAACCCAACCCAAACAGTCACAGAGATGAAGTGAAAGTGTCATGCTCAAGAGCGACTTGCTACCGTAAAGTGATTTATCCCTTTTCCCATTTTCCCTAGTCATTGCTGACGAGTACGTCTTTATTTTTTTACAAGCTTTAGGAGGATAACATACGCTTGTAGTATAATTCCACCCTTTGGGTGAATCCATTGCTATGTGATGTTTTAACGAGTCTAGCGAAGGTGAAACTCGGTCTTGTCATGATGGACATGTTTGTTGCTATTTGATGTTTTAACGAGTTTAACGGCAATGATAACTCGGTCCTTTTCATGTTTAGAGAGTTTGAAAAGGGACAAAAAGAAAAATCCACAAGTTCTTTATTGTAAATTTGTCTCTCAAGTCCGAAAAAGCATAAAATAATACAAGAGAGAACCTATTGACCATGTTCGATCAACGTATTCCTTTTTTGTAAGTAATCTATCTCAGTCCGAAAAAGGGTTAAACTTATACCGAGTAGATGTCTTTCCAATCCGTTTACAAGCTGAAAAGGACAAGTGCCCGACAATATTTTCATGTTTAAAGAGTCGGAAAAGAGCTTGAAAGTAGAACCCCTGTTTTTATTTTCTTTTAACAAGTCAAAAAAGTAAAATAATCGGCGATCTTTTCATCTTTTATGAGTCAGAAAAGAGCTTAAAGGTGACTCGTCTTTGAGGAACGAGTGGTATAAAGGGTAGCAACTGGTTCCGACAATGGTGGAACTGCTCAAAACATGTAATGGTCAAGAGATTGGCTAATAAAACCACTCATTGCAACTATTCCTCAAAAAGGTTAAAACAACCAAGTGAAAGCGTATGATCGACCAAGCAGATAGTGACGATGGAAGGAGAAAAACCAAGGCTCATCTGACGGAAGAGGCTGATAGAATGGAAATCATGAGGGTTAAAATGGAGATGGTTTCATTTTTACACAAGCTTTAACCATATTGAACTATGCTTGGATTTAGCTTCATGTTTACACAAGCTTGAAATGAAAAGCTATGCTTGAGATTGGTTTACATGCCCCCGACATGATGACTCGATTCTAGGTGCATGCCCCCCAAGCTTCATTATATTCACCTAAGTAGACTACTTGTGGTTATTAGGTGGATGGAATGAAGGTTCATTTACGAGATCAAGTGAAAGAGTCACCTAGGATTTTACGAGATCTAATCAAAGACTCAAATTGGAACTTTGCTCCAGGGGCCCTTGTTTCGTTTTTTAATGAGCTTGACACAAGAGAAGGAACTTTTCTCATATTCATTGTTTCATTTTTTAACGAGCTTGACACAAGACAAGGAACTATTCTTTGGGACCTGTTTCATTTTTTAATGAGGTTGACACAGTAAAAGAACTATCCTCATATTCCTCGTTTCATTTTTTAATGAGCTTGACACAAGACAAGGAACTATGCTCATACCCTTTGTTTCATTTTTTAACGAGGTTGACACAAGACAAGGACCTATCCTCATGGGAATTGTTTCATTTTTTATTAAGGTTGACACAATAATAGAACTATCCTCATATTCCTTGTTTCATTTTTTAACGAGCTTGACACAAGACAATGAACTATGCTCATACCCTTTGTTTCATTTTTTAACGAGGTTGAAACAATACTAGGAACTATCCTCATGGGACTTGTTTCATTTTTTAATGAGGTTGACACTGTAAAAGAACTATCTTCATATTCCTTGATCATGACCCATAAGAGGTCATGAATTCCAAAAGGTTCTCATCAGATGGGAGAACGATGCTCTGGAAGGGATACGTAGCAAGCAATGCATTAGAGAGATTTGGTTCCAGCCCCCAGTACATAATGCACAACATCATAGAATTGACCGTCAGTTGATGTAGACATGGAATGGGTTGCCACATAATTGACCCGTGGCGGGGAAGATACCATTGGGACAAAAGGACCATTTAGGGAAGATGGTTGACTGGAAGCAATATTTGGACTGAGAAATGAAAGCTGGTCAACGGTGACAATTCTGCCTTCATGCGGGAAACACATCACTTGAAAGAGTGTTGAAACAATAGCTCCCATGTCATAAACATAGTCGCGCCCAAGAAGTAAATTTTAATCTAAGGGGCCTGTGACTACCATCACATTGAGATAAACAATTTTCCCTCCCAAAGTAATAGGAAACTAAGGAAGGATCCCTAATGGTTGACTAGTTCCTTTGTTAAAAGCCAACAAATTATGGGTAACAGGCACAAGTGGCGGCGAACCGAGCACTTGCCAAGCAGTGGAGGAAAGGATACTCACAGATGCACCTTCATCTATAATAGTGCCAGATACAATCATATTATAAACCTATACTATGATCTGGAAAGGCACATAAGAAGGAAGACAACATCCTGCTAGTCAATTCCAATCAAAGGAAGTGATTAGCTTACTTGGAGGGGGTACAGTAAGAATGGGAGAATTACCCCCTTGAGTTAGGAGAACGGGAGGATTTTCCTCATGTCTTGATGGAACAAGAGGGTTTCCTCCAAGCTCATTGGAATCTGAAGAAACAAAAAGAACCTGAGTGGTATCATACTGATGAGCCTCATCATTGGGTAATTATATGGGCCTTAATTCACCTCCTAGCTTAGTCAAACCAACTTTTGTCATAAATTATTACATGTTTTTGATTATATTTTGTTTATGAGGTGAGTTAGAGTTGGATATTATGCTTTGTGGACTAATATGCATTGAATGTAGGATTAAAGGAGAAAATCATGGAATTTGGCAAAGACTAAGGTCAAAACTCAAATGGGACAAGGGAGAGGGATTATAGGAGGTAAATTCTCCTCATTTACTACTCCATTCAAATATTCCTCCATTCATCACATCAGATCAGAGTGCAAACAACCAAATCATGAGGACTAGAAGGCAACTGAGCAAGTGAGAGACAAAGCACCAGTTTATCTCGAGTTTGGGAGCTGAGCCTCCCTAATTTTAAGGAAGTCGCTGGGGACTTCAGATTTATAAGTAGAGAGGCCTAGGACCTCAGTAGGATTCAGATTTTTATTGTAAAACTCTAAGCTATTTTTGAGTTGCAAGACTTGTGAAAGTTCTATTGATGTAATTTGTTGTTTTGGTAATAAGAATGAGTTTTGTTTTGAGCCAGCACTGAGTTAACTCATAGGGTTGAATCTCTTGGGTTAGGGCCCAACCCTAGCAGCCAAGGCTCCTCTTTATTGTACATGTATGTTTGGTGTAGTTTCATAGCTTCATTGTTCATTTTCTTTTTAGATGCATTTCCATTACAAGTAGTGTAGATTAGATTGGTTGTTTAATAGTTTGCTTCCATTTGTGCCTTATTTCAAGTAGCAGGTTAGCAGGGATAAAAAGGATCACCACAAGGTTTTTAGTATGTGTCTCAGCCTCACTTCCTCCCTTTGGGATCATGACTTGAGGAAGGGACCCTCAAGCAACCTCAAAAACACAGATTTCTAGTTCTTTTATGAGCTTTGGAGTTTGTAGTCTTTAATTTAGTATTTGGTTAGTTTTTTAAGGTAGATTTCCATTGTTATCTTTTCCATCTCCATTTCTACAATATATCTCATTCATTCTTTCATTCCTTTCAGCAACTTTCTTCATGCATAGTATAGGCAGTTGATTCATTAATTTTGCTTTTCTAGTTTATGAAAATGTATCTTGTTGCATAGCTTTTTGGAAGACACACATGTTTCATGCAGAGTAGGTTCTTTAGGAGGAGACTAAGACTTCATAGCCAGTAGACACCTTCCACTTCATCCACCTTAGCCATCTCTTGTTTTCACCATCACCTTCACTATTTTTTCATAGAAATTCTCCCAAGCACATTGAGCGAATCCAGCCATCTACTATCTTGGATATTTACTTCTGAGTGATCCTAGACCTTCTCCCACTCCATTCCACCCTTCAAACACCTTTCCTAGGCCTCCCATCACCTCCAACACCTCACATTTCTCTCTTGGCTGTATCCTGTAGGTTTCCTGTAATTCCTACAGGATCATCCTGTAGGTTTCTAGTACATCCTGTAGGTTTTCCTGAAACGGCCTGTTTTGAGGCTGAATTGATGGAAAACCTATGGGAAGTCATCAAAAGTCTCCTAGGGGTGCTCCAAACCATCCAACCATTTCACAGCCCTTCCAACCATCCTCAAACATCCTTAATTCACCTGTCACATCCACAAGAACAATTAGTTTGCATACTTGATTTTGCATAAAAAGACAAAAAAAAGAAAAAACATATTTAGTTTAGTCTCTTTACTTGCACATTAGTGTTGTTTGATGCTTCTTACTTCTACAACTTAGATAATAACATTTCTTTCATGTTGATTTAGAATTTTTGCCTAGCATAGCTTCTTAAATGGTTAATTAGGGAATGGTGTGATTTAGCATTACATGTCGACCTTCTCCATATGCAGTAGAGTAACTCTCTTAGAAGTAGATTTACCTTTCTTCCATCAAAGAATCAAGCTTCTTCTGACTCCATAGAAGTCTGGCTTGGAACCCCAGTGGTCTCTCGCCAATTGAACAATGACAACAGGTAGGACCATCACTTTTACTTGTGCATACAACATTGTCACCTCCAAGTTTGTAGGAACCCCGGGTTTATAAGTAAAGCTGGTAGCCCAAGAGTTGCAGCATCCTTGCTACAATACTGACGCTCATCACTTTTTGGCACCCTTTCCGGGGAGGTGTCTGAGTAGAATGTGATTACTGTTTTCTTTTCTTCTATTTCTTGTCTTCAATATTCTACCATTAGTTTATTTCTGCAAAAGTAATCTAGTTGTTTCATTTCTTTCATTTTGCATTGTCTGCTTTCCTTTCCATTTTTCAAGCAAGATTTCAATTTAGCAAGTAGCTTTTTCATTCTGTCAGTAATTTTCATTCAATTAACAATTTTAATTTTGCAAGTAATTTGCAAGTTTAAAAAAATACAAAACCAAACCAAAAATATTTACTTTCATGCCTCGAAGGAATAAGGACAACTTAGGGAAATTTTTGCCAATACCCCCATTGCATTCAACAACCAACCTTCCCTTTTCTTCGGTGGCTATGATCTGGAAGAGCCCTTAGGTGAGCAACCTGACATATTTGAAGAACCTACAGGGGAAGAAGAAGAAGAAGAACCCATTCCTACTGAACCAATGGTTGAAAACAGAAATGACAGAGGGAATAGAGAGAGAGTTGAGGGTGACTTCCCCATCAGGGAAATCAATGGGGACACTAAGATGAAAAATATCAGTCCCTCTGACTTACCTCATTTCCATGGCCTGACCACAGAGGACCCAGAAACTTTCCTATTTGAGTTTGCTGCTATATGCCGAACCTACGACTATACAGATGATGAGAAAAAGTTAAAACCATTTCCATCTACCCTCAAGGATGCAACATTGTGCTGGTTCAAGGGTTTTCCTGGAGATAACATCACAAATTGGGCTCAAATGTAGCAGGCCTTTAACAAAAAATATCGGGACTACTGTTAGTCAAAGGATACTAAAGAAGAAATTTTCAGGATGACCATAGGAAATGATGAATCCCTAGAGGATTACAAGGAAAGATTCCAACTTAGTTACAAAAGGGCTAGGTGCACACTTGACCCGAGTCACTAAAGCTGGTCCTGCTTAGGGGAGTAAGGGAAGATCTTCTGGATACCTTACATTTGTTAGCAGGAGGAGATATCTACCAATTACCCTATGAGGATATCAAGACTTTCTTTAGAAACCATTCTAGGGTAGCTACGAAAAGGGGTAGGGGTAGTCAACCTATGGTCAATACATCATCTTCCAACTCATCCATCAAGGGTGAAATTGGAAACATGCTGGAATATTTCAAAAGTGAGATGCTGTAAACCCTTGCCTTGCAAATGGATAGCATGCACATTAAGAGGAAGCAGGAGGAAGCAGAGAGAGCCTTGGCCATTTTTTGTCCTAGATGCACCAGGAGGCATCCTAGGAATGAATGTCCATTGAACTCTATTGAATTTTGCTCAGTTTGTGAAGAAAACCACTCCAAAGGCAAGTGCCCTTCTTTGCCCAGACTCAAAGATGTATAACAAGGATTTGAATGGGTCACTGAGCAGCTCTGCTACATTAACCAAAGGAGACCTCATGGGCCTGGACCATACCAGCAGGGCATGCAAGGGTCATCCCATGCATATTACAATCCCAACCAAACCACACCCATACCTTCTTGGGGATCACCTGCTCATCCTTCCTGGTCTACACCCCCTCCTTGGTCCTATGCATCTCAGTATCACTCCCAGCTAGCCAACCAGTCGTTTCAACCTTATGCTCCACCACAACCTCAATGGAATGCATCACCCCAGGGGTGGAGGGCCCAATACAACAATGCACTAGCTCTATTGCCTCCACTACCTGCTCAACCACATATGCTACACTCTGCTCCACCCAAGCAACCCTAGATGCCTGCTTAGCCAAATCCGAACCTGAACAATAGGCAGGCTCAACAAGTATACAATGGGGAGACATCATATCCAGCTTATGCTATGGAAATCCAGGAGATTAACCTGAGATCTGGGAGATTTCTCTCGGAGATTGAGGAAGAGAGAGAGGAAATAAATATTAAAGTAAATCCACCCTTCCCTAGGGAGGTTGAGGAAGAGAGAGAGGAAAGCAATATTAAAGTAAATC
Source organism: Pinus tabuliformis (assembly GCA_031772625.1). Classification (NCBI taxonomy): domain Eukaryota; kingdom Viridiplantae; phylum Streptophyta; class Pinopsida; order Pinales; family Pinaceae; genus Pinus; species Pinus tabuliformis. Next base: position 464,302,483 of record CM062805.1, read on the forward strand.
CACCCTTTACTGAGAGATTAGACCAACCACTCTAGCCTACCCCAGAAGAGATAGAAGTTCTGGGAGAATTGAAAAATCTATGTGTAAAGATTCCACTTCTCCAATGTTATAGACATTTTTGTGCCTTATAGCATTGAGCATGAAATGTCCATAATCTAAGGGATCCAAAGTCCCTAAACATGTTGTTCCTACCCCTGGAGGAACAAGGCTAACAAACCACAACAATTCACAGAAGTTCTCCACCAGAAACTGCTCAAAGACAAGTCAATTCAGGATCAGTTCAGAGACTCCACTAGCTGTCTGCGCTGAAATGCAAACTCTGAACTGGCTACCTGCACTGCAACGCAGGTAGAAGCACTACCCAGGTGCGCTGAACAAGAGTTGACAAGTGGCAAGTTCATTCAACAAGGTGTCAAGACCCAGGAAGCTTCCAGAATCTTCCTCAATGACACTTGCCTCAGTGAATTCGACTAGTGATGAGTAAGAGGTTCTCAATATCCAAGTGGAAGCAAGAACCTCCAAGTGGATACAAGAACTGACAGAGGGAGAGGACACTAGTCAGATCTCAAGCTGACTCATCCTCTCTCCAAACATCTATATATGGATCTCTCCTCCATGAGATCTAGAGGCTGGAATTTTGTTATTGCAAAGAATTGCTGTTGGTTTGAGATCAGAATCATTGGGTGCTTAATGCTTTGAAGGGAGGTGAAGATAGGAATTCCATTTGCTGGGAAGGAGATGCTGGATTGGAGCCTTCTTGGTTGTATCTCTTCCTGAACCTTGTTATTCATCAATAAAGCTATCTTGGTTTCTCCTATATACTGATGTATCTTTGATGTATGACTGCATTAGTATGTTTAGTTTATTTCTAATCCTGAACTAGTTATGAATATAAATCCATGTCTTGTGTAGTGTTCTCTTCTTGTGATCTTGCAGAGACCTGTTGAAGCTGGGCGAGCGAGAAGGCAAGTAGCTGAGAACTCTCAAAGAGAAGGGAAACTGGATCGAGGGACAAACGGAAGACACCGGTTAGTCCATCCATCTCTCTTCATTCTAATTCATAAAGGAAGAATACTAGAATAGCTGTCTCTGTTTGTTGCTAAGGCACTGTCACACCTTAGGTGGATAGGATCGTCCTGCATAGGCATTTTTCCCCACAACAAATTGGCGACTCCACTGGGGAGATCTGTTTAGTCATTTTATTTGTGTCTCTATCATTGTTTGTTTCATAGACTCAACAGCAACAATCGAACTGCATCTGCTATTCTCAGATGCAAAGTAGACAGTTGCTGCTTTGATCCAATCACTGGATTTGTCTATGATCTGAACAATGGACTCACAAATGATTTGATGATCCTTTGTGATTGATCTTAGTACTCCCTCAAAGCATCCCTTTGATTGTACCTTGCTTGTTGCTTTTATTTGGCCTGAAACCGTAGATTAATCAGCAAACTGTGACCCGGAATCAGTGAGAAACTCTCGTTTCTCCTTCAGCGCAGACCCTGTGAAGAGGTTCTGCATTTCAACGCAGGTCCCGTGAAGGCCACCTGCGCTGAATGTCAAAACCCCTGTGTTGAGGTTGCGCTAATCCAGTTAGGCCTTGTGCAGCTGGGGTTCTCTGCTCTGTTTTGCCTTGTTTTGATCTCTGTTTTTTGCAGCCTGTAACCAGCATAGGTACCTGTCTGATAACTCTTTTTCTTTGCTTAAATTCCACCTCCTTTTGTACAAAAAGACTGTGAGTGTTTTTATGTGTTTGTGGCGTCATTTACAGTTTTCCTTTGCAAGAGTGAAATAGTCATCCTGTAGCCCTTGATTCAGATCTGTTGATTGTGATCTTAGGAGAGAGTTCATTGGCTGTTTACAGTTGATTATACATTCGTTTTTGCTTTTGGTTTGAGTTTGTCTCTTTTAAGTGTCAAAACAAGTATTCATTTGGAAAATCGTTAAGTGTTGTAATCTCTTCTACCCTTCCTGATTTCGAAAAAGTAAACTTGTTTGTATTTGTCATTTAAAAGCAAATTCAAAGTTGTACAAAAAGCTTTCTTTTTAGGCATCAATATTAAGAGAGCAGAAAACAAACACCTGCATTGTGCATTTGCATTTTGATAGTTTGCATGCTTGATTTAGGAAAAGTGCATTAGAGTGTGTTGATTGCTCTTTGAGAAAAGATGGTGTCTTTCTTTTCCCTTTGTAGCTAGGATTTTCATTGTTGAAAAAGAGATAAAGCTTGCTTATCATCTTTAGACTACATTTAGGAATTGTACCATACATCTCGTGGTGATCCAGAAAGGCAAACTTCTAAAAAGATCAACCTAAAATAAACTGAATGAACTTAACAACGCTTTGCAACATAACGCACAACATAGAGGTCTAGGCTAGAGACGTGTTCCGACGTCGTAAAGCCTGGTGACTGTCGATCTCGTTGAAGGTGGGTGATTCCTCCTGAGGGACGATAGCGCCAGTACGGATTGTGCTCCCACGTACCGTCGTGTATATATTGGGAGACCCCTATAGGAATAAAACCTTTATCCTTAGGAAGCCGTGTCGGCTGCCCTACTGATCGCAATGCACTGAACACAGCATTCAGGAAGATCGACCGCCCGTACCTTAAAAAGTATTCTGCGGTTTTGCGAAAAGTTTGGCACACCCTCTGCCTAGAACTCCAGAGCAGTTTCTTTTGGCCTTTTTCAGACTCTATAACAGAAAAAGTCCATCCGAGCATTTGTCACTTCGGGCTCGTTAAAACATCGAAGGAGACTAGAGTCATCTTTAGCTTTTTCTCGACTCTCTAAAATTGAAAAAGCAAGTTGTGTCTAAGCGTCGTTAAAAATTTATTTAAACGGAACAATCACCCTTTATTCCTGCGTTGATCTTTAGGTTGAAAAATGGAGCCCACCAACCAAGGAATTCCCCTTGGTGGAAATCCTAGTCCCTTCTCCTCTTGGGGAGATGTTGGTGCGCCCCATATGGCCACATTGTCGCTTCCGAGACTGACAATTGGCCTGCCAGTCTGGCTCTTTTCAACCAATGTCATTCAGAACACCACTATTCCTGAATAGTCGAGTCAACAGTTAGACCAGACCAGAGTCGCCCACCAGCCTTCTACTTCATCTAAGTCTTCCTCTCCTCCTTCCTCTTCGCTTGACGGAACTGGTAAAACAAAAAACTGAGTTCCTAAGGAGAAGAAGGAGAAGAAGAAGAAAGAGAAGAAGAAGAAGGAGCCAAAAGCGACTGGGGGCAAACAAGTGTCGTCTGACAAAAATCCACACACAGCACTGACAAGGCCTAAATCGCCATGCGTCATATGCAAGGGAGACCACTTCCACAGAGATTGTCCCTGCATCCCTCAGATACTAAGGGACTGGTCTCCCCGTTTGCACAATTCGGTGGCGTCAACCTCTGATAGCCATGTTGACAGCACACCGTCAACTAGTGAAAGTGAAGCCACAGGACAGAGAGGGAAAGCCAGATTTCCCTGCAAACTGTGTGAAGGCGACCATGCCATCCACCGTTGTCCCTTCTTAGACGAGGCTAAAAGAGTTTTAGAAGATCGCCCGATTTTACGAGCGCAACTTCCTCCTGGATATCAAAAACTCCTGCCAAGTCCTTCGCTAGTTGAGAACCCGGCTGGCCCGCTCAGGTGGTCAGCCAAAGCACCTATCATTGAAGATGAACCGTCTGAATCCATACCTGACGAAAGTCAAAAGGTTGAGGCGGAAGTTGACCCGGTTTTTCCTTCAGAGGCTCTATCTTCGAATGATACCATCACAGAGGAGAATAAAGACGTCACCGTCCAAATTCTCTTCATCAACACAGACTCCGACGAACACGGGGGCAATGCACCCATTCCTTTATCGCAGGAAGGAAGTTCGTCAGAGCGATATCCGGCCGTCTATTCGGTCCCACCACCAAGCACCCCGGTTGTGTCCTTCGACTGGAACCAACTAGGCAGACCCCACTTGCCAGCCAGCATACCATTCACAATTATCGTTCAAATATACAGAATGGTAATGGCTGGCACCATCATTGATGAGGGGGCATCAGTGAGTATCCTTTCCTCTATTGCTTGGAAAGCGCTTGGTTCGCCAGCGCTTTTGCCTGAAATTAGAAATCTATCAGGCTTTGATAAAGGAACCAGTCGACCTTTAGGGATCCTCCCCAATGTGCCCATAACATTGAAAGGGAAGAGCGTTCAAATGAACGTGATGGTCGTTCAAGGACCCTTGGATTATAACCTACTCGTTGGACGCGACTATATATATTGCATGGGAGCCGTCGTCTCCTCACTCTTTAGAGTAATGTGTTTTCCGCACGAAGGAAGAGTGGTCAAGCTCATGGACCAACTTTCATTTCCCGGATCACGCATCGCAAATAGTCATACACCATCCCTAAATGGTCTATTCACGCAAGAAGTGTCTCAACCCACGGTCCGTCCTCCTGATGAGCGCGAGTAATCCGGGAGGATATGACTAGAACCCAGGGGGCATGCGTCCTGGTCTGCTTCGGCAGGAAAACTTTGGGTATAGAGTAGGTTTCCGCGGGAGAATATGACTAGTCTGTACCCTGTCCGTCTAGGAAGAGGGGTTATTCTAGAATAAGATTCTTTTGTCAAAGTTATGTGAGTTGGCGAGCATCGTCACTCACCTTTGTTTATCTCGGTAGACATCGCCGAAGAAGTGTTCTGTTTGAAAGATTAATGGAACAATCTTTGGGTAACCTGAAAGAGGTAGGCCTCTCTCGGTAAAACAAATGTTTTATTGGACTAAAGTAGGGGTAACCTTGAAACTCTGTTTTATACCTGGGAGCATGCAAAACTTTTGGAGTGCAAGCAAGGGGCGGCTATTTATTTTTTAAATTTTTAGGTCCTCCCTTTAAACCTGTAGGTCTAACCCTTTAAACTCGTAGGATTAGTCGTTTCCGAACTTGCATAACGGAAGGATGCGGGGCATAGCTTTGGTAAGGCGCAAGCTCCATAAAAAATGGAATCTTACATGAGACATTCTTATCATATGACTAGATAATCGAGCAGTTTTAGCACATAGTTCATGCTCGTTAAAAAATAAACGCAAGATCCGAGCAGTTTTAGCACATAGTTCATGCTCGTTAAAAAATAAACATAAGATCGAGCAAGTGTTTCAATCCGCGTTTAAGCTCGTTAAAAAATGAACTACCCGGTAAATAACCACTGTGAATGTAACATTATCAGCCATTAAAGCCTTGGTCGTGTTTACACCGTCACCTCCACTTTTCCATTGGCCGATCGTTCACCTCCATATGATTGTTTACCCATTTTGAGGAACAGCTGCGAAGAGTGATTTCACCTAGCCATCCTTGTGACACTACCGTGGTTGGAAAATTCCAACCTGTACCTGGAATCAGCTGCTAACCCGTTTCATCACTCATTCCTCAAAAGACGAGTCTTCTTTAAGCTCTTTTCATCTGACTCGTAAAAAATGAAAAGATTGCTGAGTCCTTGGCCTTCCAGCTCATTAAAGGGACAGGAAGTGCTATCCCTCCTCTAGATTTTAATATTTTTGGACCTGAGGGATTATTGCACAAAAAGATCGAGCGCTTGTTTTGTTCGGCTCGTTAAAACTATCGAAAACTCATCCCTTCTGTATTGTTTTATACTTTTTCGGACTTAAGGGATTAGATGACGAAAAAGGAACTTTGGAGTTATCTTTACGTACCTTTTCAGACTCTCTAAAAATGAAAAGGGACCGAGTTGTCTTTGTCGTTAGACTCGTTAAAATCATTAAATAGCGACAAACTTGTCTTTAGACGAGAACGAGTTTCACTATCGCTAGGCTCGTTAAAACATAGCGATGGGCTTGCCCGAAGGGCAGGTTATAGAACAAGCATATGTTATCCTCCTCAAGCTTGACAAAAATAAAGAGGTACTGGTCAGCAATGATTGGGGAAAAATTGGGAGAAACTCAAGAAAACTTTGATGGTAGCAAGTCACTCTTGAACATGACACTTTTCCTCCGTACCACAATCAGGTTGGGTTGTTTCATTCACCGGTCACATCACCATGGTCTCGCCATAGCATCCATATTTGGGGTAATGCTACCGATCCATCGCATCAGTGTCGCCATATGTTCAAGAGAAGTCATTCAGAGAAGTCAACCGTGTCCCATCCACTGCCGTACATTATCCTTCATCCTTTCATGACCGCCACCCTGAATCATATGTCACAGATCGTTTTCACCTCCATCAAAATCATTAGCTCCGTTCCGTGTCATTGATGTGGGATTCATTAAGGCCCTCCTTTGATGGATCGCTTCTTGTCGACATTAGCTCATTATCCGAGAAGTTGATCTAGGAACAACCCCTTCAGTACTTTGAAGCTTGCATGCCTCAATGGCAAGTTTCTCGCTTCCGGTGACAGGTATACATCAATGACCTTCGACCGAAAGATTTTGTGTGGTGTTCGACGCCAAGTCCTTTATTCACACCACGTGAATTGTACTGCAGTACCTTGAGGGTCATTATCATTATCGGTGATTCCTCTCGCGCTTGTTAATGGTTTACCTCATTGACCGGTAATCAAGCGATGTCTTTCCATGTTCGACTTCAGAACATTTCTCACATGGATCGACTTGTACTTAGAGTGAAGATCGAACGAGTTTGAAGACCCCGGATCTAGTTTCATCCATCCGGGCTGCGATATATATTCAGGAAAGATAAAGACATTGACATGTACATCCTTGCAGCAGATAATCATCCTACCAGAAAGGATGATGATTTCATCAAAATCATCAGTCTACCATCAGACGATTGTCTGTTCTATGTACAGAAAAATGGATTTATAAAGCTGAGCATGGGAATTCCCGCCTCAGCTAGATCATGAAAGCAGTATGAAAAATAATGTATTGTATTGTATCTTATTACAGGTCTCCTCCCAGCATTGGATGAACTTCGGATCCTCCTGATAAAGCATTTCACTCGATAAACGGCCTCATACTTTAGGGGGCAACTGTTATAGACATTTTTGTGCCTTACAGCATTGAGCATGAAATGTCCATAATCTAAGGGATCCAAAGTCCCTAAACATGTTGTTCCTACCCCTGGAGGAACAAGGCTAACAAACCACAGCAATTCACAGAAGTTCTCCACCAGAAACTGCTCAAAGACAAGTCAATTCAGGATCAGTTCAGAGACTCCACTAGCTGTCTGCGCTGAAATGCAAACTCTGAACTGGCTACCTGCACTGCAACGCAGGTAGAAGCACTACCCAGGTGCGCTGAACGAGAGTTGACAAGTGGCAAGTTCATTCAACAAGGTGTCAAGACCCAGGAAGCTTCCAGAATCTTCCTCAATGACGCTTGCCTCAGTGAATTCGACTAGTGATGAGTAAGAGGTTCTCAATCTCCAAGTGGAAGCAAGAACCTCCAAGTGGATACAAGAACTGACAGAGGGAGAGGACACTAGTCAGATCTCAAGCTGACTCATCCTCTCTCCAAACATCTATATATGGATCTCTCCTCCATGAGATCTAGAGGCTGGAATTTTGTTATTGCAAAGAATTGCTGTTGGTTTGAGATCAGAATCATTGGGTGCTTAATGCTTTGAAGGGAGGTGAAGATAGGAATTCCATTTGCTGGGAAGGAGATGCTGGATTGGAGCCTTCTTGGTTGTATCTCTTCCTGAACCTTGTTATTCATCAATAAAGCTATCTTGGTTTCTCCTATATACTGATGTATCTTTGATGTATGACTGCATTAGTATGTTTAGTTTATTTCTAATCCTGAACTAGTTATGAATATGAATCCATGTCTTGTGTAGTGTTCTCTTCTTGTGATCTTGCAGAGACCTGTTGAAGCTGGGCGAGCGAGAAGGCAAGTAGCTGAGAACTCTCAAAGAGAAGGGAAACTGGATCGAGGGACAAACGGAAGACACCGGTTAGTCCATCCATCTCTCTTCATTCTAATTCATAAAGGAAGAATACTAGAATAGCTGTCTCTGTTTGTTGCTAAGGCACTGTCACAGCTTAGGTGGATAGGATTGTCCTGCATAGGCATTTTTCCCCACAACACCAAGCAATAAAAGATGTTCCTATTTACAATAAGTTGATTAAGGAGAAGTGCTTCAAGCATCCAGGGAGGTGAAAAAGGGATTCCCCTATCATTAATGTCATTGGGAAGCTGTCCGACTTAATGCTGGGGTAGATAATCTTTCCAAAATATTTGGACCCTGGAATCCCTGTAGTGGATGTGCACATCAATGGCACCATTGTCCCACACACTCTGATTGATCTTGGGGCTGCCATTAATGTGATGACCAAGGACACAATGCTCAAGCTCAACCTCCGAGGTTCATTGAGGAAGACCACAACAGTTCTGCAACTTGGAGACTGTTCCACAGTAACCCTTGAGGGAATTGTGGAGGATTTGATGGTATCCATTGACTTTTGGGAGTACCCTGCATATTTCCTAGTTCTCCAGCCTAAGTCTAAGCTTTCTGGTTACCCTCTCATCCTTGGGAGACCATGGTTGGCCACTATCGATGCTTAAATTAGCTGCAAAGCTGGGAATATGACCATCAAGAATGAGCATATGTCCAAGCAGTTAGTCCTATACCCTCCCGCTCAACCTTCTCTAGAGCATGACTTACCTTTATGGTTGGAGGAGGAGGAAGAAGATGAAGTTTATTCTGCCCAACTTTATACTTTAGAAGCAACCATGGGAGGAGGACAGCAGGATGAGGATGACTTGATTGAACACCTACTCCAAAGTCCAACTCCCAGTTCATTGCCCTTAGAAGAAGCAGTAAAGGAAACACAGAACAATCATCCAATTGACCTATGCTTGGCCGATTCCAACCCACTCTGTATCAAAACCATAGAATTCGGCCCAGAGAGAACCTTGAAAATCCATCCATCTCTTTCTTCTCTCCAAGAAGAGAAGTTATGTAACATGCTAAAGGAAAATATAGAAGGCTTCGCTTGGAGTTACAAAGAAATGAAGGGAGTACACCCCTCAGTGTGTACTCACCACATATACATCAAAGAAGGTTGCAAGCCGATCCAACAACCACAAAGGAGGATGAATCCAGCTCTTAAAGATATATTCAAAGACTAACTGCAAAAACTGCTAGATGCAGGATTCATTTACCCTATCTTCGATAGTGAGTGGGTCTCTCCTTTGGTGTTAGTTCCCAAGAAAAATGGTAAGTGGAGAATTCGTGTCGATTATAGGGAGCTGAACAAAGCCACAAAGAAGGATCATTTTCCTCTACCCTTCATTGACCAAGTGCTAGATGGCCTAGCAGGGAAAAGGTTTTTCTCTTTCCTAGATGGATTCAGTGGGTACAATCAAATCTAGTTCTGCCTGGAAGACGAGGATAAAACCACATTCACTTTTCCTTGGGGTACTTTTTCCTATAGGGTCCTTCCTTTTGGTCTATGCAATGCTCCTGCCACTTTCCAAAGAGCAGTCCTGAGTATTTTCGCCGAATTAGTCCATGATGCGGTGGAGATTTATATGGATGATTTTACACCTTATGGCTGTGATTTTCAAGAAACCCTGTCTAACCTAGGCAAAGTATTGCGCAAATGCATTGAAATGAACTTGTCTCTCAGTCCTGAAAAATTTGAATTCTTAATGGCTGCAGGGACCATGCTAGGTCATTCAATATCTCAGCAAGGACCGCAGGTGGACCCAAACAAAATAACTATCATCCAAAGGGTCCCACCTCCTCAAAAGCAGAGAGATGTCAGAAGTCTCCTAGGGTTATCTAGATACTGCTAAAGGTTCATAAAGGACTGAGTTTATATGGTCAAAAAGCTGTCAAGAGGCCTTAGACATCCCAAAGGATAAGGTAACCACTGCACTGGTTCTCCGAGGCCCAAATTGGGCCCTCCCCTTTCATTTTCATGTTGGTGCCTCACACAAAGCCATAGGAGCAGGCCTAGGTTAGATAGATGAAAGAATACCTTATGCTATCTATTTAATCAGTAAGAATTTATCAAAGGCTGAACTAAATTATACAGTTACCGAAAAGGAACTCCTGGCCGTTGTGCATTCATTGAAAAATTCAGGCATTATATTATAGGCTATCAAACATTTGTGCATACTAACCATGCTACAATAAAATATTTAATGAACAAACCAGATGTGAATGCTCGAATTATAAGATGGTTACTTTTATTACAATAGTTTGATCTAACCATTGTTGATAAGCCTGGTAAGGAAAATGTGGTTGCAGACTTTTTGTCTGAAGTAAATTTGCCCACAGGTGAAGAAGGAATTGTTCATGAACAGTTACTGGACGAGCACTTATTTTCTATTTCAGTTCTCTCTCAACACAGTTCCCACCAAAATTTTCCTCCAAAGAAAAGAGAAAGATAGTCAGGAAAGTGCCCCCTTCACTTGGATTGGGGGCAATATCTTCAAACTTGGCCCAGATAAAATCTTGAGAAGGTGTGTCAGGGAGGAGGAAGTCTTTGACATCCTTCTGACCTGTCATGATGGGCCTTGTGGAGGTCACTTTGCAACAAAGAGGACAACATTCAAAGTGTTACAGGCTGGCTATTATTGGCCCACCCTCAATCATGATGTGAGAAAATATACTAGTTAGTGTGATCGGTGCCAAAGGATGGGAAGGCCTACTCCAAGAGATGAAATGCCTCTACAGCCTCAAGTGACTTTCAAGCCATTTGACAAGTGGGGCATGGACTTCATTGGGCCTATTGACCCTCCTTCCAAGAAAAAACAGTATATTATTGTGTGCACTGATTATTTGACTAAGTGGGATGAAACCAAGGAAATTAAGGTAGCAAGAGGAGAAGGTGGCTGAGTTCCTAAGGGAGAATGTATTTTACAAATTTGGGTACCCTAGAGAGATGGTCACAGACCAAGGTAGCCAATTTACCACCAACATGATTGAAGACCTCCTCAATGATCGCAAGGTCAAGCATAGAACCTCCACTCCCTATCATCCACAAGTTAATGGGCAAGTGGAGGTGAGCAATAGAGCACTAGAGGGAATCTTGACCAAAGTGGTAAGCAACAATAGGAAGGATTGGGCAGATAGACTAGTTGAGGCCACCTGGGCCTATAATACCACATGGAAGACCACCACTGGATTCACACCCTATAAGCTATTCTATGGGAAAAAGGCCTTGCTGTCCATTGAATTTGAGTATAACACATTAAAGATGGCACCCAACTAGATCTGGATTTCAACAGTGCACAGAAAGAGAGATTGTTCCAGTTGAATGGTTTGGATGAATTCAAAATGTAGGCCATCCTACATACAGAGGTAGTTCAACTTCAGAGGAAGATCTGGCATGATAAAAATATCAAGGAGAAGCAATTTTAGGAAGACGATTGGGCGTTTCTATATGATTATAGGTATAAAGACTTCAAGGGAAAGTTAAGGACAAGATGGCTACGACCTTATGTTGTGGAAAGATGCCATGATAATGGTTCAGTGCAAATCAGATCCATAGATGAAGAAGCCATTCCTTTGCTTGTTAATGGACACCGATTGAAAATTTACAAGAGACATATATCAAAACAAGAGTTCATTGATGATATCAATAAAACAATGATGATAGTGGAGCAAGTTCGAGCTCCTCCCTCATCAAATCATTGAGAAAAAGAAAAAAGAATAAGGACTTAGGTGAAAACTTCTTGAGGTGGCTCAGTGGTGTCAAAAAAAAAAAAGGAAAAAAAAGAAAAAAAAAAGAGAATAAGAAAGATCCATGGGTGAAAACCTCTCTTGAGGCGCTCAGGGAAAATAGCTAAGGTGAAAACCTCTCAGAGGCAGCCTAGTTTTTTTCAAAAAAAAAAAAAATTAAATCATGAAATTTCCATTTGTAGGTCAACAAGAATGACGGTCAAGGAGAAAAGGAGGATAGAAAAGAGACCCTTGTGACTCACATATTTATTTTTCCACTCATTACCATTCATTCCTCCATCATTTCTATCATTTTTTCCACTCCATTGCTTCAATTTACAAAGGGACTGTGTTTTCTACAAGATCCCCTGAAAACCTATAGGATGATCCTGTAGGAATTACAGTGACCCAGAAATCCTACAGGAAGCAGTCCTAAGGAAAATAAATGACTTTCTAGGAAAATGAAATTCACCCTCTTCATCATTCAATCACCATAACTTGTCCATCGTCATCACCCCTGCACTCACCATTAAAAAAAATAAATCAGTTTCAAGAGTATTTTTTCCTGTCTTCGAAAAAAGGGAAACAGGGAGGAATAAAGAGCATCCCCTAAGGATTCCTTGCTCTCCACACTCCTATTCCTTCTTTCCATCCATGTCACCATCCTCACAACCCCAACAAGAAGAATAATTAAAGAGTTCTGAGGGAGAAGCAACTACAGGACATCCTGTAGCAGCCTATCCCACAGAATACCAATCATACCAACAACAAGCCTTTAGCATGATGATTGAGAAGCTCCAAAGCAGCGACATCATATCTTCAACCACAAGTACCTGCACAAACAAAGAAGCCATTAGCAGACAACAAGAGGAGGAAGAAGAATATCATGCAGCAAATACACACAGCAACACCTCTGGTCTTCAACAACTGCGTCATTGCATTGGAACCACAGGTAAGTATCCCACTCACTCTCTCATATGAATCATGTAGTCAAAAAGATGTAAGGGTTACAATACAGTTGGTTTATAAGTGAAAAGGTGGCCAGTTAACTTGGCCACCTTCGTTCAGTCAACACATACACAACAGGGTGTCCTCTCACACGTGGCTGCTGTCAACTCAAAGACAGAGAAGGAGTAGGAAAAAAGTGGTTAAAAATATAGATGCATAAGGTGGGAGCTGATTATGAGGAGTGGGGAATGATGAGGTGGTAGTGGGGACCAATGGTCCAAGAATGAAAATGTACCTTTGCTTCCAGCACACCACCTCACCCCGAATCACGATAAGGGGAAATAAAACATCGTTCCCATGCATTCATGCATTTCACTTCCTAGAAACTCACTCTCTCAAGTCGCTCTCATACCCAAGAAACCTACCGGAAGCAAAACTCCATCATTTTACTGCATAGGAATTCCTACAAGATTGCACAGGAATTCCTACAGGATCATGCATAGGAATTCCTACAGGATACATAGAGATTGTCTACAGGATTGGCAGAGAATAGTTTAGAAGGGATAACATGGGAGTTGGTCATTGTAAACAATCTAAAGAGGTAGGCTTTGTAATTACATCCCTCTTTACAAGTAATTGAACCAAAAATCCACTAAGTTTGAGTGAATTTAGCAACTGTGTAAGGATATTACATACACAGTCATCTCTGTTTTGGTTCTGAATTTGAAATTGTCTCAACCCTCTCATCTCCTCAAACTTCACCAACAAGATGACAGGATGGTTTAATAGGAGGGAGCCCACCAACACTATGAGAATCCAACAACACCCCCAAGTGCTTGAAATCTTCACAAGACATAATTGGATGGGGTTTTTCGAAAAATTCAGAGGGTATGATGATGAGGTGGCTCAAGAATTTTCTCTCTCCCTCACTCCACTCACCAGAATCCATGCCACTATTGTAATAAGGGGCCTCTCTATATAACTCACCCCTGAGCTCATCAGCAGAGTCACCACACTACCCCTAGGAATACCATGGAGGAAAGAAGACAAAGCAGATAGCCAGGTTGCCAAAAGGAAATTCTTTTTAGAAGGTGAGGATCCCATTGAGGACAAAAATGGAGTAAGGAGGGAAAGTCTGCCGTATCCATGGAATGAGGTAAGCTGCAACTTGTAAAATGCATTTCATGTGAGGGTAGGTATAGTTGTGGTCTATGGTTATCATTTTAGGATCCTTGAAGAATTGAGATTTGGAGCAGAAACACCCCCTCACCAAAGGCTCAACATACCATACTTTCTACTTCAATCACTCATAACTCAAGCATCAAAGTGAATGAGGGAAATTCCCAACAGTTATCTCACCATGGGTTACTTATGATCCTTATAAAAGATTCCCTCCAAAACCTCAGAACTCCTATAAGATGGTCAGTTTTTAGAGACATGCTAGTAGAGGATGACATCAAAGCTCTCACATATGATGTTAGTCCTACTGTCAGTGAAGAGGAAGTAAAGCAGGAAGAGGAAGATATGGAAGGAGATGAGGATGAGATGGATGAAGAAGGAGATGACACAGAAGAACATGATGAAGATGAAGAAGAAGAGAGAGAATAGGAGGAGGATGATGAAGAAACAGAGGAGGATGTTAAGGAGGAAACTGATAGAGATGATGGAGATCTACAAGAAGAAGAAGACAGGAAGGACATAGAGGAAGAAGGAAATGGAAAAGAAGGGATAGAAAACGAGGAGGAGTCACCTAGGGTGTCTCCAGAAGCCACTGAGAGAGAGGAAGAAGCTGCCCTCACTACTCTTAGCACCCCAATCAAACAAAAAGGAAAAAGACAGAGGTAGACCCCATTATATTTCAGGAAAAGAAAAAGCACAAGAATAAAACAGGGGAAACAGCAAGCAACAACCAAATCCTATTGTGATTGAAGACTCCCCTACACAAAAGGAGAAAATGCCTTCCCCTAAGTCCCATATCACCTATCTGAGAAGGCCTACTACTAGATCAACTTCCTCCAAGGGAAAGGAAATCCTACAGGATACACAGCAAAATCTACAGGAAGCAAAAGCAGTCCTATAGGATAGTCTGCTGAACCTACAGGAGGCATAGATATTGGAAAGGAAGGTAGGGGAGCAATAAGAAATTAAAGAAAAGGAACCAGAGACAAAAGAACCTAGCCCCAACCTAATCTAGACTCCTATTACCGGTTTATTGAAGGAGGCAGGGTCATACCTAAATTTTTTTCCATCCCACTGTTCTTCGAGCTTGAGAAGGAGAGGGCCAGAACTCACTGATGGATGAATATCGCCAAATCAAAGGGGGTGGAAGACATTGGGAACATGGAAGAGAAACTCAAGGAGATGGGCAAAGAGCTAAGTGGCTTGAGGGATAGAGAAACCATAATGAGAAATCAACTAGAGACAGAAAATGCATGGTTGAGGGGACAACTGTAGGAAAGAGAGAATAAATTGGCATGTATGGCCAGTCTATCTTTGGAAGCAATACAGTGTAGGATGCCAACTAAATCCTAATATGCTCTATACCTCAAAGAATAGTGGCTGCAATTTTAGATTAAGACCCTAGCACAAAGAGGCACTGTTCCATTTCAGGACTACAGGCAGTTTATTGATCTTTGTGATCAAAGTACACTAGAAGATAGGGAAAAAATGGCTGAGTTTTATTTGCACAACATGGCCCTCACAGAGATGTATGGGACCCTAATGCCAATCTAGGAGATTTACAATTAATGGCTTTGGCATCATGGATGAACCATGAGGAGTCAAGGGCTGCAGAGATGAAAAGGATATTGGAAAGAGAGAAAACTGAACCTCTTCTGATTAGAGCTAAACAATCAAATCCCATGGCCCTCATCAGTACCCATAATTTGATTGCAAATGATCCTCAGCTGCCACCTAGATATCTTGAGGCACAAGAGGACGTAATTTCACATTTTGAGGACATGTTTAGGTTGCTAGGAGATGACAGCATACATGCTTGCCTGAGGAGATGGAACACACTGCCATACAACTTAAAGATAAGAGAGTATCACTCTCCTCAAAGGTGGAGAGAGGCACTAAACAAGACACCTATGTATAAACAATCTATGCAAAGGTTGGAGGTCAATTGGATTGGCCTAAGACTTAGTCCACCACTACTCTTAGGAATGATAGAAGGGAGAAAGGAAGAAGAAGAGAAGAGGCAGTGGGAGGAGGTAGAAAAGAAAGAAGGATTCTATGAACAAGAAGAGGAGACCACAATAGAAGCATGGGATGTCAAAGAGGTCACTAGAGCCATGAAGGATATGGATATTGATTAAGTTTCTCAGAGGATGAGAAACACTTTCAGTAGGGGGGTGATGATGAGCCTCATCATTGGGTAATTATATGGGCCTTAATTCACCTCCTAGCTTAGTCAAACCAACCTTTCTCATAGCTTATTACATGTTTTTGATTATATTTTGTTTATGAGGTGAGTTAGAGTTGGATATTATGTTTTGTGGACTAATATGAATTGAATGCAGGATTAAAGGAGAAAATCAAGGAATTTTGGCAAAGACTAAGGTCAAAACTCAAATGGGACAAGGGAGAGGGATTGTATGATGTAAATCCTCCACATTTACTACTCCTCCATTCGAATATTCCTCCATTCATCACATCAGCTTGGAGTGCAAACAACCAAATCATGAGGACTAGAAGGCAGCCGAGCAAGTGAGAGACAAAGCACCAGTTTATCTCGAGTTTGAGAGCCGAGCCTCCCTAATTTTAAGGAATTTGTTGGGGACTTCATATGTATAAGTAGAGATTCCTAGGACCTCAGTAGGATTCAGATTTTTATTGTAAAACTCTAAGATATTTTCAAGCTGCAAGACTTGTGAAAGTTCTATTGATGTAATTTGTTGTTTTGGTAATAATAATGAGTTTTGTTTTGAGCCAGCACTAAGTTAACTCAGAGGGCTGAAGCTCTTAGGTTAGGGCCCAACCCTAGCAGCCAAGGCTCCTCTTTATTGTACATTTATGTTTGGTGTAGTTTCATAGCTTCATTGTTCATTTGCGTTTTAGATGCATTTTCATTACAAGTAGTGTAGATTAGATTGGTTGTTTAATAGTTTGCTTCCATTTGTGCCTGATTTCAAGTAGCAGGTTAGCAGGGATAAAAAGGATCACCACAAGGTTGTCAACAGGTGTCTCGGCCTCACTTCCTCCCTCTGGGATCATGACTTGAGGAAGGGACCCTCAAGAAACCCCAAAAACACAGATTTCTAGTTCTTTTATGAGCTTTGGAGTTTGCTATCTTTAATTTAGTATTTTGTTAGTTTTTCAAGGTAGATTTCCATTGCTATCTTTTCCATCTCCATTTCTACAATAGATCTCATTCATGCTTTCATTCCTTTCAACAACTTTCTTCATGCATAGTATAGGTAGTTGATTCATTAATTATGTTTTTCTAGTTTATGAAAATGTATCTTGTTGCATAGCTTTTTGGAAGACACACATGTTTCATGCAGAGTAGGTGCTTCAGGAGGAGACTAAGACTTCATAGCTAGTAGCCACCTTCCACTTCATCCACCTTAGCCATCTCTTGTTTTCACCATCACCTTCACTAATTTTTCATCATTTTTCATAGAAATTCTCCCAAGCACATTGAGCGAATCCAGCCATCTACTATCTTGGATATTGACTTCTGAGTGATCCTAGACCTTCTCCCACTCCATTCCACCCATCACACACCTTTCCTGGGCCTCCCATTACCTCCAACACCTCACATTTCACTCTCGACTATATCCTATAGGTTTCCTGTAATTCCTACAGGATCATACTGTAGGTTTTCCTGAAACGACCTGTTTTGAGGCCGAATTGATGGAAAACCTATAGGAAGTCACCAAAAGCCTCCCAGGGGTCCTCCACACCATCTAACCATTTGAAAACCCTTCCAACCATCCTCAAACATCCTTAATTCACCTGCCACATCTACAAGAACAATTAGTTTGCATACTTGATTTTGCATAAAAAGACAAAAAAAAGCCAAAACAGATTTAGTTTAGTCTCTTTACTTGCACGTTAGTGTTGTTTGATGCTTCTTACTTCTACAACTTAGATAGTAGCATTTGCTTCATGTTGATTTAGCATTTCTGCCTAGCATAGCTTCTTAAATGGTTAATTAGGGAATGGTGTGATTTAGCATTACATGTCGACCTTCTCCATTATTGCAGTAGAGTAAATCTCTTAGAAGTAGATTTACCTTTCTTCCATCAAAGAATCAAGATTCTTTTGACTCCATAGAAGTTTGGCTTGGAACCTGAGTGTTCTCTCGCCAGCTGAACAGTGAGAATAGGCAGGACCATCACTTTTACTTGTGCGTACAACACTGCCACCTCCAAGTTTGTAGGAACCTCGGGTTGATAAGTAAAGCTGGTAACCCAGGAGTTGCAGCATCGTTGCTGCAATACTGGCACTCATCACATACTCACTCTCTTCGGGAAAGGTACAATTAACTAAAGGTGAAATCGGGTCAACTATTTCCTTGACCTGTAATTGGGTAGGTATGGACTCATGGGATTCACATTCAGAGAGAGTGGGTTTGATTGATGGTTGAATTAGGTCAGTCACTTCATCAACTAATGAAGGATTAAGGGAGAGTCTCCTATAACCAGATGGAAGTCACCGTGGAGAAGCAAGATAGTTATCTAACACTTTTTGGGCTTCATCTAGATAGGGACAAAGGTGAATGGTGTGATTCCCTTCGCATAACCTAAAGGGAAACTTAACTTTAACCTTGATTCCATGAACTTTACTACCACTAGTTGATGATGTGTCACTAGCATGATCTCCAGAAGTTGATGACACAAGATGATGTGAACGAGAAGACCATTCTTCTAAGATTTGAGGAATACCAGAACAATTTCGAAGAAGATGGCCTCCCGCACAAAGTTTGCAAGGATATCGAAGTTTGTGAGGCTTATCAGATGCTTTCTCATCAGAAGTTTCATTTGAAGCAATGGTTGCTTGGTTGCCCCCTGCTGAATTTTCTTCTTCTTCTTCTTCCCTTTCTTCTTCTTCTTTTCCACATGGTTACCAGTGTCAATACTTTCACCAGGTGAAGAGGAAGAAGCGGAGGAAGAAACAACCGACGAAGAAGGTAAAGGGTCAACTTTAGGATCAAATGGAGGTTGATTTTTTCCAGGTGGAGGAGTACTCGATTGCGGAGAAATCACGACATTTTGAACCAAGGAGGTTGAAAGCAACCATACTAGCAAGCCAATGGTAAATTCTGAAAGGGATAATGTAGCCATATATGGAGCACCAATATTTCCGAAAGGAGGAAAAGGACTAAAAGGAATTCCTTGATCGGTGGACTCCGGAGTTGTTGCCATATGTCTCAACCTAAGATCAACTAAGGAGTGACGTGGAGGACATTATCCACGGTCAATTAATTTTATTTTAATCAAAATAACATAATTAAAAAAAGAGGGATAATCTAGGCAAAAGGATTATCAAGTAACTGTGAACTACAATATACTGCCTCAATAAACCAAGGACTTAACATACGTGCAGGAAATCTTCCCGAATGATGTTTTCGGTGTATTGTAGTATACAAGGCGGCCGACTTGGTTACCTATGGATGGATAGAAACCTAATGTAGTCCTCCCATATATACTCGAAAGTACATGGAGGCCCAATCTGTGTTAGCGACGTCTAATGCGAAACCGCACAGTGAGAGCATTCCTTCATACTTTTCGTACTATAACACTGCCCTATATACCTGAAGGTACGTGGAATAGCTATGATATACTTATGTACGTGGAATGAGGTATCACATTTCATATGTATCGCAGACAATTAATGAAAGCTACTATGTTTAACGACGCCAGAACACATCTCTAGCCTAGAACCTCTAAATGTTATGCGTTAAGTTACAATTCTCCATTAGGTTAATTGAGATAACTTTTAAGTTGATCTTGTTTAAGAGTTTATCTTTCAGGTTCACCGTGTGATGTTTTTGAAATTCCTAGAATGCAACTATGATGAGAAACATTCTTTTCATTTGATTTGAACAATGAAAACCTTAACTAAAAGGGATAGAGCAATTAGAATATTTAATCAAAGAGCATAGAGTACATCTAATGCAACTTTCCCTATACTATTCCCACAAGCACACACGAACCTCTAAATGCATAATGCATGTTTTTTATTTTCATTTCCTTTAATGTTTAGATGAACAAAAGGAAACTAAATGCATAAACAATCAATCAATACTTTTCGCAAGAAACAAAGACTTTAAGATAGTTTCTTTTTCAAATAAATGAAGACTTTACGAGACTTCCTTTTCAGAAAAGACTAATCGACATAAGACAAATTTGACAATGAATTGATAATGATAAAGAAATAACTTAAGAAACACTAAAAAATCAAGGCCAAAGTAGGGCTAGGAGAAGAAATACAAATTGATTTCAAAACCATAGAAAACATTGATCTTTCAGCAAACAACATCAGAATCAAATTTGGAAAAAATCAAGCCAAAGATGGGTTTTTAGCCTATCAGGGATCAACGCAGCCCAGAATGGGAGACACTGTGCTTCAGTGCATTGTCTCTATGCCAAGGATGCTCTGCAGTGCACTGTGTTAAGACCAACACTGCACTGGTGCCAGAGAGCCCAATCAAGAGACATCTAATCACAATTTTTTGACCAAAAACACTTCAAAATGACTGAAATAACATCAATGAAGTCAAGCAAAGTATACTAGGATGTAATATGACAAGGGTAAACTACCAGGAACAACAGTCGTTCCCCGTTATGGTCGCCAATTTTTTATATGGAATTTGTATCTACGGATAAACACATTTTCCGTAAGTGGGTAGCTACACTTAGAACAACAGAAAGAAAGTATTTTAACGTTTTCTTATAGTATATAGATGAGATGAAGGAACTTAATTGTAGTCTTTCACTTCCTTGATCTCCTTTGAATTGCTCCCGTCACTCCCACTTGAATTGAATCCGCTCAATTGGTACCTTTGTCAACAGAAACAGAAACGACAACAATCAAAGCATACATGATCTATCTACTATAAACCAATGGACTCGACGACATTGAAACACATAATCATCACAGACATGAACAAGAATATGAGAAAAGGAATAAACAACTTTATTAATGTAGAAGGAAGAGTTTCACCCAATGCGGTTCGATCCCGTGTCACTCATCTAGCTTCAGTCCAACCCTCATCACACCAAAAGCACACCAATCTAGTAGCATAACATTACTTGACATGAACCCAAATCTCAAACCAACAGTGTTTCTCTACAATCTTCAAATTCTAACCCCTGATCACTATGATGAGTGGTGAATTTATAGGGAAATGGAGGTGGTTATGTCATAAATTGGGCATTGAATGGCCTTCCAAAATTGGAGTTAGTTTCCATGGAGAAAGGGATGAGAGGATAGGAGGTTAATTATACCATAGCCTATCCAAATTCGAGCTCATAAGATGGGATAAGAGATGGGATCCTTCTAGAATGATCTAGAATCAAGGAATATTCCTATAATCCTATGCAAATTTCGCTCATTCTCGCCCAGCGCAGGTGTAAGTGGGCCTAAGTGCACTGAAATGTAGGCTTGGATGGGCATACCTGCCATGCAGCATAGTTACCCCTGACCAAGGCTGTGTTGGTGTCCCAAGGAGGCATTTCAGCAAGGTTTCAGGCTAGGAAAAATTCATGGATGGAAGGATTCAATGTGACGACTTCTCTAGGGCATGTAACAACTGAATTAGGGTTTGATGAGCCTGAATTGTACGGATCTGAATGTTAGGAGTGATGTGCCCAAATAGACCTGTAACAAGGAGTCGAGCATAGTGATCGGCACCATGACCAATGGTTTGCTGAGGCAATCAACAACATTATTGGTGCTGCCCTTATTACACTAAATGTTCAAATGGAACTATTGCACATAGGTGGACCATTTCTGATGGCAATCGTTCTGTAACTTCCCTTGTGTCTGTATGAAATGTAGAGGTCGATGGTCTATGTGGATGGCCATTTCCTTCCCCAGAATGTAATGCTTCCATTGACGACATGCTTGCACAATGGAATACATTTCTTTGTCATAAGTGGGATTATTTCAAACTATGTATGAAAGTGTCTCACTATGGTAATCCACTGGATGCCAATGTTGAGTAAGAACTGCCCCAATAGCATAGTCGGAGGCATCAGTCTCAATCTCATATGTTTGTTGCAGGTCTGGTAATGTGAGAAATGGTGCAGAACGGAGGCGATTCTTCAACTCGAATAATGCTTGCTGTTGGGTTTCCGACCAAAAGAACTTTGATTTTTCTCTGCCCTTGGTGACTTGACTTAAAGGCCAAGCGATTTGAGAGAACCCCAACATGAACCTATGGTAGAAATTGGCAAGACCCAAACAGCTGCGAAGCTTTGTTAGAGTGGTTGGGGCTAGCCAATCTTGAATGACTTGTATCTTAGATGGGTCCACATGTACACCCTGCTCATCAATGATGTACCCGAGATATTGAACCTGGGTCAGGCCAAAGGTGAATTTCTCCAAGTTAGCACACAACTTGTGTTATCGAAGGGTTTGAAGGACCTGTTGAATATGGTGGAGGTGTTGTTCCCAACTCTGGCTGAAGATCAAGATGCCATCTAGATACAACACCACGAATGCATTGGTGAAGGGCTGCAAGATGTTGTCCATCAATCTCACGAAGGTTGCAGGGGAATTTGTCAATCCGAATGGCATGACCAACCATTCGAAAAGGCCCTCCTTAGATTTGAAGGAAGTCTTCCACACATCAGAGGGTTCGATAGGCACCTTGTGATAACCTGAATTCAAGTCAATCTTGCTGAAATATTTGCCCCCTTGAGTTGGTCCAGAAGGTCATCAATTCGCAGGATTGGATACCTATTCTGGACAGTGATCTTGTTCAACACCCGATAGTCAATACAAAGTCTCCAGTTCCCATCCTTCTTCTCTACCAATACAATCGAGCTCCCACAGGTTGATGAGTTTGGCCTAATGTGCCCTTTCTGTAGTAGTTCCTGAATCTACCTCTTGATCTCATCATTCTCCAGAACAGAGCGTCGATAGATCGGTCCATTGGGTAGTGACACGCTCGGGGTCAGATCGATGGAGTGCTTGACCTGGTAGTGCAGAGGTACCCCTGTGGGTGAGGCAAAAATGTCCCTGTACTCCTCCACGACCTTGTCCCTCTATTTCTAGTGTTTAGAGGAGCTCTGCTTAGAAGTCATGGACACCACCTTCTTCTTGCCTTGGGGGCGAATCATAAGGAAAACAAATTTCCTGGTATTGGAAATGATCTTACTGCATTGCTTTACAGTGATCAAAGAGATGGCGATAGGCGGGGCTACCTCTGGTATCATTTATAACTTATTATACAAAGTAATAATCAGAGAGCGAGGTCTAGACTCATATACAACATGTCGCTTCCACAAGTATGACTGTCCTAACAATACATCAGAAACTTCAAGAGGAGCAATATTGTCACACAATACCTCATCTGTGAATGGCTTGATGCTATAGGGAAGGTGACACTGCTAGCTGAAGTGGAGATCTCGTCCTTGGTGAGGCCACCCAATGGTGTACAACTGTAGATGTGCTGTAGTCTTTAGGCCCAGCCGCTTCAGAACTTCTGCTGAAATGAGGTTCTTTTGGCTCACATTGTTGACAATGAACTGGAGCGGAGAACCCTTCACCCACATTTGTGAGTGGAAGAGGCGTTCCCCCTCCTCTGGCTCTTCACGCTGAATTTTCTGGATCTTTGTGGTGGCCATGGTGACACTGGGCTCTGCATCAATGATCTACTTTCCTTTGTCAGTCCCCTTATCAGGTTCTTGTTCAGAGTCAAAACCTGCGTCTAATTTGGAAGCCTTCAGCTCAGCCACCAGTGACTTCTTGGCACGACACTCACTTGTATTGTGAGTGGAGCTCTTATGGAACTCACACCATTTTCCCGTGTCCTTCTTCATCTTCGTGGTGTTGTTCTTTATTTGCGGCTTCGGCGGGTTGTCCTGGGTAGCCTCGTCTTGGCTTGGTCCCTTGTTCTGTGGTTTGGGGGCACCTTTTCCTTGCTTTGGATTCACAGCTCCAAAATCCCTCTTCTTTTGTTTAAACTTCAACTCAATCTTTACAATGTACCGATATGCCACGTCGAGTTAGGAAATGTCAAGGAACTCCATCTCGTCCTAGATGTACTTGTGTAGACAGCCGCGGTACTTGAGCACCAAATGTCGCTCAATATCCTTGATACACAACTTCATGCGAAGGGTATGGAAAGTATTTGTCAACTCCAACACATCTTGGTCCCTTCCCTGCTATAGCGTGGTCCACTTTATGTACTTATCTCCATAGCTCCCGACAGGGTAATACTGATCCTTGATGGCATCTCAGAAATAATTCCAAGCGGGTGCAGCTGAAAACAACAAGGGTTCACTCTTGTCCTTTTATTCACAGTAGGTTTCCCACCAGTCCTTAACGTGTGGGGCGGCTTTGAGAAGTGCGAATGTAATCTTTTCTCGATTAGAAAAGTCATGAATTGAAAAATATCCTCCCAATAGATTTAACCATTTAGCTACGACGTTTAAATCTATCAGGCCTTCGAATATGGGAATATCAAAGTTAACTTGTACCTTAAAAGGAGTGGCACCTCCAGAGTGGTTGTTGGATGAAGATGCATCGCCTGTGGGTAGCCACCGAAGGATCTAGGCAAAGTTATCCGTCATCGCGACCCTCTGTCACTCGAGAGATTCTTTGAGCAACATTTTGAAAGGATCTCCAGTCCCCTCGTCTTTCTTTTCTTTCGCCATGGGAGGTTGTCGGGTTTTGCAAGGCTAATCCTGCAATGGTTAAACTAGATAGAGCCCTAATTCCTTATACCCTGACCTCATTGGGGACATGCAAAGAAAAATAGAGAAAGAGCAAACCGCTCTGATACCACTAATCCGAACTTAAACAGGAATGCAAGAACTTACAGATATATCATAAACATAGAGATGCAATAGAAAAACACTTCATTTCATTAATGGAAAAATACTGAACTATGCTTACAAACATAATGGAAATAAGATAGCTCGGGCGATGGTAGCTTATCTTTGAGGAGAGTTGTGGCAGCTACTGATCCGAATCGGATCCATCAAGAACTGTCAAAGAACCATGACTGTATCAGGTTCGGAAAAATATCAAAGAATTCAGAACCGTGATAAAAAACACCCCTAAACCAGTGGCAGTGGTAGCCAACGTGGAATGACGAGGACCTCGGTCAAAGTGCACTAACCAAGGCCCATGGAGACTACGCGGGAGGTCGAATTAGCCCCTGGGAGCGTCGGATCGGGAAACAGAGGTGGATTTTGATGCAGGATTAGTGCCTAGGTGCTGGGCAAACAGGGCCATAATGGAGGAAGCCCGAGCACTTGGTCACGTCGGAAACCAGAGAACCACGGGCGAAAAGGAAAAAGCACTAAACGAACAAGGCGAGACCTGCACTCTGGAAACTGGCGGTATTGATCGAGGCGCCCTCAAACGGTAAACGGTTTTGGACGAGGATGGAGCGATCCCACTCAACGATCGACGCGTGGTGAGGGGAGGTGAGAGAAAACCACCGTTGATCGCGCGTTATCGGTCGAGTAAGTCAACTGCGTGGGATGTGCGTGTGGCGTCAGATCTGGAGGCCCCCAGATTGGACGACTAAGATCAAACTCGATGGAGGAAGCGGAATCGACGAAGGGTTACGCCGCAATTTGTGAAGATTTGGAATCCGTTTGACCACCACCGTGGAGGAAGAATGCATCCATGACGTAACTGAAAGAAATGAACCGACGAAGCAGGCTGGCGCCGTTTAGAGGAGGACACATGGCCACTCCCTGAGCGTTCATGCTGATGCCGAATAGGGAACTCCAAGTGCAGCTGCAGAAGGTGAATCGACAGTGGCAGAAGAGGAACCGAACTGGTATGAGTTCGAATGGCTAAAAACCATGAACAACGAAACATAATGGATGAGCAAAGTCTGAGAGACGAGGAAAGACCAGAATCCCGAGAGGAGGACGAAATACACAGAGAGAAGGCAGTAAAGCAAGAGAAAAGCAGGAAGGGACAGAGGGCCGAGCTGACCAGTGGCAGCATCAAGCACTAGAGGCTTGAGGAATTCGAGCTATCCCATAGAGGATCTGCCCGGGCTGAGCACCACATTGGGCTCTTGCCACTGTGGACCAGAAGGTCACAGAGCTGGTAGGAAGAAGAAGAGTCTATGTACTCCAGTGGCTTGGGGAATCCAAGAACCACCCTGCCAAGCATACCTGCTTCAGGAGAACTCACATTGAGTCCCTGCGTTGTAATTCTCTGCTTAAAGGCACAATAAAACAAGGCCACCACTGAAAGCTGGACCGGAGACGTAGCCCAAGGAAAATAGGGTGAACTCCTTATTAAAAATTGTTTGTGTCTTTGCTTAGTGCATTTCTTTGTTGTCTTTCCATTTTACTATCTGTGTATTAGCAATCTGATCGATCCGTTGCTTCAATAACACAGAACACACACACCAACACATGAGTCTGTAATACCTTTAAACAATAAATCTTTAACTGATGTCACTCATAGGGTGAATATCGGATCAGCTACATACCTCTGAAATGTGTTACAATGAGGCTCAATGGCCTATTTATTATTGAGAAACAATGGAAAACCCTAAATATCCAAAAACCTAACCCTAGGAGATGAAGCACCAAAACTGTGGGCCTTGTTTGGGTAAATTGGTACATCAACTTCCCGAGGTTGTAACTTTGGCATACGATCTTCGTTTGGCTATCATAATACCTCGTTTTAAAGACCTCAAAGAGAAGGCTGAAAAAAAAATCGCCTAACCATATGAAGCGATTGTTAATTTCTCTGTTTTCCCTAAAAAGGCCGTTTAGGGCCTCAAAACGACTCCGGAAGTTCAGGACCTGAAAAAACTGCCAAAAATAGTAAACTGTGCTATAATTAAGGAAACTGAAAAATTGAAAGAGATAATGTTGGGGGTCCAAGTGGAATAGGCAGGTGGCCAACAATATCTACCTGGATCATTCCCCTCTCCTTAGGAAGCAATGACCCCCATTGCGTTGAGTGCCTCCATGAGATGGGGAAACTTTTGCTGAACTTGGTCCCTAATGAGCCACCTGCCTTGGTGAAGGAGTTGGCCAGCTTTGACAAACCGATATAATTGGATCTTCTACTGGTGAGTGCTCTTGATCTATGTGTCCATGATCCAAATAGTGGTGGCCTATTCCATGCAGTCTGGGTTTAGCTATGTTGGTGTGAGTTGTTCTGCAATGTCAGATGTGTCCAACAATGGTGGGAAGTATGGCCGAAGGCGATCTACATTGAACACTGGTACCAAGGAACGGTGGGATGTTGAGCTTGAAGGCATTGTCATCGATGACCTTAGTGATGGTGTATGGCCCATATCGGAGCGGGCGAAGATTGCGGTGGGGCCCAACAAGGCGCTCTTTGTGCAAATGAAGCCAAAATTTGTCGACCACCTGGAACTTGTGAAACACTCGATGTGTATCATGACACTGCTTCTACTTAGCATTGGACCTGTCCAATATATCATGGACCTATTGGCGTATGTGTTGAATGCGCTAAATGAAGCTGTTAGCCCTTTCAACTTCGGATTGCACTTGAGCCGAATCTACCTGAGTGGCTGTAAATGGTATGACCACATCAATGGGGCATAATGGCTGAAATTCCAACCCTACCTGGAAGGGGTTGTGGCGTGTTGAGCTGTGGAGAGATCTGTTGTAGCTGTGTTGGACATAGGGGAGAATTTTATCCCATGTGCGTGGATGTTTCGAGTTGTACATGCAGAGAATGTGTACAATCATTATGTTGACAACCCCTGTTTGGCCATCGGTTTGGGGATGGAAAGCCGTGGGCTTAGTGAGTTTTGTATCCAACATCGACCAGGCTCTTGACCAAAATGCACTCAGGAATCTGCTGTCCCGATCTGAGATAATTGACTGTGGGATCCGAAAGTGTACCCACACTTGCTCAAAGAAGAGCTTAGCAGTGGCCTCTGCTGAGATTCTCTTCTTGCAGTACGCCATGATGGCCATCTTACAGAATCTGTCGACGACCATGAAAACACAAATGTTACCTTGCTTAGTAGAAGGAAGGCTTGACATATAATCCATGGAGATAGATTATAAAGGCCAGCTAGGAGTAGGTAGAGGAATATATAGACCTTGCTTCTTGATTGTTGGTTTGGAAATGGTGCATGCAGTGCAGGATCTAATGTACTTCTCAACATCCTGACAAAGTTTCAGCCAATAAAAATACTTCTGCAATACCGCCAGTGTTTTCTCTACTCCGAAATGTCTAGCGACCCGACTGTAGTGTGTAGAGCCTCTAACTTGCAGCTAATTATCCATCATTACCTACAGCTTTTCCTCACTTATCCCTCTCTTTTGCCCTATTTTCCTCATAAACCTACCCAGATCATTACATTTGATGTCTTTAAGCATGATTGGTTAACTTTGCTAATGTTTGGCTGTTTGTCTAGATTTTTGACATATGCACAGAGATTCCGCAGCTGTCTGGCAATTCCGCAGCCATTCAGCAATTCCGCAGCTATCTGGTCATTCCGCAGCCTTTTCATTGATCTCTATGTTCCACGTGTCATTTTGCAAAATGAATCACATGGGCACGTGGGAATGAAGGTGTTAAAGGTTCCTATGCTATTGGTTCAGTCAGCAACGCCACGCATACCTCCGGTCAATGTGGATCAAACTTCGGTCAACAGAGCCAGCTCAAACGGTGCTGCGTAAGCTGAAAGGTCACGTCACTCCAGATGGCGATTCCTCCACGCTACGCAGGTTATGGGAGACAGGATCCAACCTTGGATTCAACCTCCATGACGACCGTACCCTCCAGAACGCACACGGACCTGTTTACGTGTTGCTGAACCATTTAATCAGCATGACTGTTAGTTAATTTCTCGTTTCATGTTTTACGCAGTAGGCAGTTGTTCATACGCCTATAAATCCAGCGTCTGCGTACGCTTAAGATTAGTCTTTAGTTATTTTGTTTATGTAATTGCTGCAATTTTAGCGTATCCAGAAACTCTGTTTTGAAGCTGCTGTTTTAGCACTTTTTACTGTAATTTCTGCATATGAGTTAATAGAAGACTGTGCTGTTTTGACTTCAAGTAGCTGATCTTTCCTTGGGTTTTGTGGATGGAGGGCCCCCATTCATAACAGCCTTTGTACAGTAACTCTATCTTCATGTTCTTGCCATTTCCTTCTTTCGAATTCAGCAATTTTCCTTTTCTTTAAAACATGTACAATTTTGATTTATTTTCGCTGTCATTTCATTTCCAGCATTTACTTTGACTGATCAGGATTGTTTTCTGCAGGTGTTAGCCCGAGATTGTGTGTCTTTGTGTATTTGCTTTATCTCTGATGGTATTTTCAGTTGTCATATTCATAGTTGCTGCCTTTACTCTGTTTTTCTAGCTTAATTTCTAGTTTAGTTTCTCAAGCTGTATGCTAACATATTGATGGTCTCCTTATCATAAGTTGTTCATCTTTAAGAGATCAGAATACTAATAAATTACAGCTTGCTTTGAGTAGTTTTGACTTATATCACTAACTCTTTCTTCACTTGTTACACATAACAATGTATGTTGGAAGCAGAATGCTGGAGAAAGGCACAGTGGTGTTATAATTTGTCATTTAGAGCTTTATCACTTTTTAGACTTATCTCTAACTACTTCTTAATCGTGTTTTACATAGTACTATATGTTGGAAGCAGAGTGTTAGGAAGAGATGAACATTATCATTGGTCTTTAAAGTGGTTTTTCTTACCTTTTTATTTGCAACAGCATGAGTAGTGACTAGTGCCATTAGAAAGTGGTTCTTTGCTTTCAGTTTCATTTCAAGTTTATTTCTTTCAATCTCTTTCTTTGAAAAGTTTAGAAGGTAGTTAGAAAACACCAGTTGCACACACTCACTCATTTAGAAATCACCTTACACACACTATCACTCATCTGTTTATAAAATCATCACTCCATCTTAGGAAGTTAAATTGACCACAAAAACACCCTCAAACGACAAAAAGATCTAAGAGGTTGCTTAAGTACATATAGTACACCTTCACTTCATAAGCTTACGAGCCCCTGGTTGACAATTTATGATAGCAATTTAGACAACACTAAATTGACTAAACATTTTGGCGCCGTTGCCGGGGAAGTGAAATTAAGTAGCCATATTCTTAGAGAAAAAAAAAAAAAACATAAAATTTCAAGGAAAGAAGTTGATAACCTATCAAAGTATGCTCTCCTCTTGCACTTCAAAGTGATCTGGAGGATCAGAAAAGAGAAAGTTATTGATTTAGTAGTTTCTTGAGTATGCTCTCTTCTTGCACCTAGAGTGACCTGGAAGATTAGAAAAAGGACTATTAACTTGACTTGAAGAAAAATAATAAAAAAAAAAAAAATGACATGCATAGAGCTAGAGATTCTAGGGGAAGGTTTTTAGCTAGAGCTCGAAGTTCAATTTTTACAAGTCCATCTACTTCAAGGGATAGACAAGAGACACCTCCCTTATCTCCAACCGACACTCCTAGTCCTAGAATTCCTGGAATTCAAGAGCCAAGAATTGACTCTCCCACACCTTCTATTGAATTTGAACCAGGAAGAGACTCTTCTCTTTCTCCTACAGAAAGACCAATTGTAATTGAGGAAGTAGAATCACCTGAAGAAGAAGGAGAAATCTCTTCTCATTCACCCTTTGTAGAGGAACCAGAAGATTTTGAAATCCCTAGGGGAACCATCATGGCAGAGGAAGAAGGAGGTGGTAGAGGTAGAGGTAGAGGAGGAGGAGGAAATAACAACAACAATAATGGAGGAGGTAGAGGTCCCCTTGGAGGAGGAAATAGAGATGGGGATAACTCATTTGGGTTTCCCATTGTTAATGAGGATTCCCGAGCCACTATGAAAAACATATCACCATCTGTCCTCCCAAATTTCCATGGGTTAAGGACTGAGGACCCTGAAACATTTGTATTTGAGTTTGAAGTTGTGTGTCGAACTTATGACTATCTGGATGACTCTCAGAAACTCAAATTGTTCCCTTCAACACTGAAAGATCAAGCTTTGAAATGGTTCATGGGGTTACTCACTCAATCCATTAGGTCTTGGGATGAAATGAAACAAACATTTTTGGATAGGTATTTGGACTATTGTATGCCTACTAATCACAAGGACGAGGTATTTAAAATGATACAAAGAGAAGATGAGAGCTTAGAAGATTTACTTGAAAGATTTCAATATAACCTGAAACGAGCAAAAATGAGTAATTTGGATGAAGAGACCTTAAAAGCCCTCCTATTAAAAGCCATTAGGGATGAATGGATAGATATCTTGAATATGATGGGGAAAGGGGATATATCTCAACTTTCACTCAATGATATAGCAGAACTATGTATCCATCTCTCAAGGGGCAAATCAAAAACTCAAAAAGGGCCTAGAGATCCTTCTCTCCTTAGAGCAAATAAATCTGCAACGGGATCAGTAAGTAGGGCTGAAATCGGCAATATGCTTGATGAATTCAAAACTGACATCTTAGGGAGTCTTAGTGAACAATTAGATACCCTTAAGATTCACAATAAACAAAAAGCAGAAGCTGAGGCTTTGGCCATTTTTTGCCCGAAATGTAGAAAGAAACATGCTTTAAGGGAATGTCCCTTGGATGCACACATTGTAGAAACATGCGTAATTTGCTCAGAAACTCATGAGACTAAGGATTGTCCTTCAATACCTGGCCTCAAAGCAGTCTTTCAAGAGGATCCAAATACACTGGAATCTCTCTGTTTTGTTGCAAGGAGACCTTGGCAAGGGCAACAGAATCAAGGGTTTAACAACTCTATGAATTTTCAATCCCAACCAAATTGGAATCCTTGGCAACAACCTTGGCCTCAACCTCAAAATGCTTTTCAAGCATGGATGCAAAGCATGCAAAATACTTATGGGAGATTTGCTCAATTCTATCAATATCCTCCATCTTTTCAGAATCAGCAAGCTCCACAACTTCCAAATCAAGGTCAACAATTATCATTGCCATACCCTCAACAACAACAACCTCCTCCACAAAATCAAAATTCTCAACTCTTGCTTCAATCCCAACAGAAGTCAAATCAACTTCCCTCTCAGCCATTACCAAATCCAAATAACAGGAACCCTCAAAATGCTTACATGATGGAAGGTCAACCATTCCCTACCTATATGGTTGTTCCTCTCAATGAAGTACAACTCAGATCAGGTAGAATCCTAGATCAACCTTCTACAAGTGTTCAACAACCAAGCATTTCTGAGGAAGAATCTCTCAAAGTCAATAAGGGTTCTGAAGTATCACTTCAAAACCAAAATGTCCAAAAAGAAAAAGAAAAAGAATCAACCCCCACAACTCCCATAGTTGAGCAACCTACATCTTTAGCTACACCTCCTTTTCCTGAAAGATTACAAATTGACAAAGGAGTGGAAAAGCAAATTTGGGTGCCTGACTATAGTTTTCTAGATGAATTGAAGAATGTCTGTATCAAGATCCCCTTGTTACAAGCCATTAAGGAAATTCCCATTCTAGCAAAGACAATAAAGGAGTTGAGTTTGAAGAAAACAGGAAAGAGAACCAGAGATACCAAAAGGATACATCTAGTTGGAAAAATTGCAGACATTATGATGGGTAAGATTACCATGCAAAAGTATGTGGATCCCGGTAGCCCTATTGTCAAAACTCATATTAATGGGGTTGAAATCCCAAATACTTTGATTGACTTAGGGGCCGCTATCAACATCATGAGTAGACAGACCATGGATCAGTTAAAGCTTCCTAACCTTCTCTTTACACCTACTTTACTGCAACTTGCAGATCGATCAATCATCAAACCTGATGGTGTATTGGAAGACATTCCAGTCTCCCTAGACTCTTGGGAATATCCAGTTGATTTTATGATTTTAACTCCCAAGAATAATCTAGGAGGACATCCTCTTATCTTAGGAAGACCTTGGCTAGCAACAGCTGATGCTTTTATCAGTTGTAGGTCTGGAGACATGTATATATCAGATGGTAATTTCACCAAGAAATTCAACTTGTATCCTCCAGCAAAGGCAATAACAGAAATAGGAGAAGATGAGTGGGTCAATGATGAGGATACTATACAACCTGTTCTAACCATCTCTGAGATCAGTGAAGACAGTCAAATTCTAAATACATTGGAAAATTTTGAAATACCTTTAGAATATGACTCTACACAGTTTCAGTTAGATGCAGACATTGAATATCTCTCCTCTAGACAGATGTCTCTCTTCTCAATGGAAGAGTTTGGTAGTTCTACAGTTGAAATCCTTCCAGGAAAAACATTGAACATTAACAGAAACTTGGAAAGACCACAACAAGAAGAATTAACCAAACTTTTGCAAAAACATTCCACTGCATTTGCATGGGAATACACTAACATGAAAGGAATCGATCCTAAGACTTGTATTCATCACATCTATATTGAAGAAAACAACAGACCTATTAGGCAACCATAGAGAAGGATGAATCCAAACCTTAGGGAAATCGTGAAAGAAGAACTCCAGAAATTACTCAAGGTAAACTTCATTTACCCCATTTCAGATAGCCAATGGGTTTCTCCCTTGGTTATAGTGCCCAAAAAGAATGGTAAATGGAGAGTTTGCATTGATTATCGAGAATTGAACAAGGCAACCTTAAAGGATCATTTCCCTCTACCTTTTATTGATCAGGTACTAGACACTTTAGCAGGTAAAAAGTATTTCTCATTCTTGGATGGTTTTAGTGGGTATAATCAAATTCAGGTAGCACCTGAAGATCAAGATAAGACCACATTCACCTGTCCATGGGGAACTTTTGCCTACCGAGTACTCCCTTTTGGATTATGCAATGCACCTGCTACTTTCCAAAGGGCTGTATTAGGTATCTTTTCAGATCTAATCCATGATTGTGTAGAGGTCTATATGGATGATTTTACAGTTTACGGTAATACATTTGAAGAAGCTTTGGAAAATTTGGAAAAAGTACTGATAAGATGTAAGGAAACAAATCTTTCTTTAAGTCATGAAAAGTGTTTTATGATGTTTACTGAAGGGATTGTTTTAGGACATCATATTTCAGGAGATGGGATTAAGGTTGATAGATCCAAAGTTGAAGTCATCTCTAAGTTACCTGTTCCAAATTGCCAGAAAGATGTTAGAAGTTTTCTTGGGTTTACTGGATATTACAGAAGGTTTATTGAAAACTTCACTAAGATAGCATCTCCTCTTTTCAAATTGCTTACCAAAGACTGTGAGTTCAAATGGGATCCTGAGTGTCAGTCTGCCTTTGAAGCTTTAAAAACTAGAATATCTGAAGCACCCATCTTAAGGGGGCCAAATTGGAAACTCCCTTTCCACATTTCTACTGATGCTTCAGATACAGCTCTAGGAGCTGTTTTGGGACAAAAGGATTTGATCCCTTATGCCATTTATTATACCAGTAAAAATTTGACTCCCACTGAGTTAAATTATACTGTTACAGAAAAAGAGTTCTTAGCTGTAGTACATGCGATCAACAAGTTTAGACACTACATAACCGGCTATGAAACCTTTTTCCATACTGATCACTCTGCCATAAGATATTTAATGAACAAACCTGTTACTAATGGCAGAGTTACAAGATGGCTTTTACTTTTACAAGAATTCAACATTACTGTGTTAGATAGACCTGGAAAACAAAACACAGTAGCTGATTTCTTGTCTAGAATCCAAAACACTAATGAAGATTCTCCAGTAGAAGATAAGTTTCCAGATGAATACTTGTTTGCAGTAACTACCAAGACTCCTTGGTATGCAGATATGGCTAATTATCTAGTTATGGGGAAGCTACCTCTACACTTATTTCCTAATGAGAAAAGGAAAATCATTCAGGAGAGTTCACATTATTCTTGGATTTCTAATGAATTGTTCAAAACAGGGCCAGATTGTATAATCAGAAGGTGTGTTCGGGAAGATGAAATGCCTGACATCCTTAAGGCATGTCATGATGAACCATGCGGCGGGCACTTTGCTGACAAGAGGACAGCCTATAAAATCCTTTCTCTAGGATATTATTGGCCTTCTCTCTTTAAAGATGCAAAGCAGTATGTTAGAAGGTGTGACAGCTGCCAAAGAGTTGGGAGACCAAATCCTTCAAATGAAATGCCACTACAGCCTCAGGTATGCATCGAACCCTTTGAGAAATGGGCTTTAGATTTCGTTGGACCAATTAATCCACCATAAAAGCAAAAGAAGTATATACTGGTTTGTACTGATTATGTTACTAAGTGGGTAGAAGCCAAAGCTTTGCCTTCTGCCACTAAAAATTCAGTTGTTCAATTTCTTTTTGAGGATATTTTCACTCGTTTTGGTGTCCCAAGGGAAATTGTGACAGATCAGGGAAGCCAATTTACATCTAAATTGATGGAGAAGCTGATGGAGGAATATAAGATCAAGCACAGAACATCTACTCCATACCATCCGCAATCAAATGGCCAAGTGGAATCTACCAATAAAGTTCTTGAAGGCATTATCACCAAGACTGTTCATCTTCATAGAAGAGATTGGGCGGAAAGGCTTCTTGAAGCCTTATGGGCCTATAGAACTACATGGAGGAACACAACAGGACATTCTCCCTATGAACTTGTTTATGGGAAGGAAGTCCTGCTCCCCATTGAGTTCCAAATCAAGACTTTCAAGATGGCAGTCCAATTGGGGATGAGCCTCTCGGAAGCCCAAAAACACAGAATGGACCAGCTAAATGAGCTAGATGAAATAAGACAAGATGCAATTCTAAGGACCGATCTAGTTCAGCACCAAAGAACTAAATGGCATGATCGTCACATCAAAGAAAGAAAGTTTCAGAAAGGAGATTGGGCTCTATTGTTTGATTCAAAGTTTAAAGACTTCAAAGGAAAATTTCAAACTCATTGGCTTGGGCCATATGAGGTTGATGAAGTCTTTAGTAATGGAGCAGTTCGAGTGAAAACTATTGATGAATTTCATACTCCTCTTATTGTGAATGGCCATCGCTTGAAGATCTACCAGAAGCCACTCTCAAAA
This sequence comes from Pinus tabuliformis, assembly GCA_031772625.1. Lineage (NCBI taxonomy): Eukaryota > Viridiplantae > Streptophyta > Pinopsida > Pinales > Pinaceae > Pinus > Pinus tabuliformis. Next base: position 464,338,205 of record CM062805.1, read on the forward strand.
GAGGAATTTGTCAAGTTGTTTAAAGAAGATTCTGCAATCAGGTTGGTGGAGAAGGATTCTTCTCCTCCATCAGCCTAATCTTTGGTTTTTGAAGAAAAAAAAAAAAAAAAAAAAAAAAAAAGAGAAAAAAATAAATAAAAGTATAGGCCTGAAAACCAGTCTCTGATTGGCAGTCCTATGCAGAAAATCTGAGGTGAAAATCAGGGTCACCTGACACCTCACATTTTCCAAAAAAAAAGAAAAATCCCTCTTTTCCTTGTTCCATCTCATTTCATTATTTCATCCATCTCATTCACCATCTCATTCATCCAATCATTCTCACTCCACCTCATTTCTTTCCATCCATCCATCCATTACATTCCATCTCACCAATAAAGTCATTGTCAGATTTATTTCACACAGCTAAAGTTGTTTTGTGCAGACAGAAGGGTATCACTGCAGTTTCCGCAGCTGAGGAGCAATTCCGCAGCCAACATCCCAATTCCGCAGCTGATACACTTTCTGCACCTGTATAAAAAAAAAACACAGTCTGTTTAGGAAGGAATCTGCAGTCCAAAAGTCATCAGCAAAAATTGAAAAAAGGTCATGTAGCAGCAATAAGCAATGAAGGTTAGCACAGATGAGCAAAAGGAATCAAAGCGCGGATACATGAGGTATGAGCTAATTTCTAAACTTACGGTTATAACATTTTGCATGGTTTACGGATTGTGTTTTCAGCCATTTAATGTAATGATTACCAGTCCTTTCCATTACTCGACCGGAAATCCACGTATCCTTCAACCTTGACAGTCCCTATTCATCACGATTTTTAAACTCAAGCACGGCTGCTCTTCCATTTAAATCCCTGTACCTGAGTGACGTAGACAATTGTACTACGGCTCTCTGCGTTATGATTCCGCAGCCAAATGTACACTCATGACCGATGTCTAAGGGACTTAACCGTTTCTTCCCATTATTCATAACCCTCCTACGCATAATCTCATTCACGCTGTTGATTCACTTCCGCATTTCCCTTGTTTTCCACTACTCTGCCTTATTCACTACTCTGCCACTGTAACCATACTCTGTTTTCCCCTCTGCTAAACTTTGACCACTGTTGTGAGTGCATTACGGCTGTTGTGTTGAAGCCGTAAATCTATTGTGTTGAAGCCACTATTGAAGCCGTATAACCCTTTTTCCAAAGAATTAAAACAGAGCTGTGAGAGAGCTGATGGGTAAACTTTTGAGGGCAGAGCCAGAGGGCTCTAAATTTCTGGAAGGATATCCCCAAGTCAAAGACGCTTTGCAGAAGGCAAATTGGCTCCAGTGCATCCAAAAATTCAAGGGTTATCATAGAGAGGTCACGAAGGCTTTTGCACGTTCTTTTAGAGACAAAGACAACCAAGTGGAGATAGGAGATCTGAAATTTACAGTCACCGAAAGCAGTTTGGCACAGGCCACTTCACTACCACAAACTGGGGAGAGATGGTTCAAAAACCGATCAGTACAAGACCAGCAATGGAAGCAAATTCTGAAAAATCCAGGTATGGACACTAGCATTTTTACAAAGGGAATCCCTGTTAGTCTTGTCAAAGAAGAATGGACAACTTTGCTTTTGTTAATACAAAAATTCTTTACATGTGAAGGAAGATTTGGAGTTTTGTATGTCTATCATGCCAAAGTTATGATGCATTTCTTAGGAGAGCATGACATTAACCTTCCATACTTTTTACTCTCAAGCCTTAGAAAAATGTGCTCAATAGTCCAAAGAAATCCAAGAAACATTGAGCCACATTTGTACCATCATGGGCTTGTCAAGATACTGGTTGAAGAACAATTGAAAGCAAAAAGAGACACATGGGAAAGGTTTCTTGTAAGGAATCATTTCCAAGAGATAGGGGAAGCCTCTGGTAGTTCATCTCAAGTGCCTAAAAAGAGTAGAAGGAAAAGAACAGAGGAAATTATCCCAGAAACTGTTGTCCAAGAAGAAACTGTCCAAGACTTTGTTGAAGAAGAAATTGCTGCACATCATTTTGAAGAAGAAAATGACCCTGAGCCTGCTGTAGACATTGACCAAACAGCCCAAGAAATCATTACAGAAACCCTGCAAGAAATTGTCCAAGAGGCTGCTCAAAAGAAAAAGGAGAGTAGGAAGAGACAAAAGAAAGATAAAGGAAAAGCTATAGCCCAAGAAACCTACCTTACTCCTGAAAATTCCAGTGAAGAGGACACTCAGCCATTAGCACATAGATTGGCCCAACTGCATGAGGCTGCCCTTTCCAAGAAGATGCAAAAACAAAAGCAAAAGCAACAAAAGGAAAAACAGAGCATCACCACCGTGAGAAGGAGCAGAAGGCTACAAGGAAAAATGGGGGCCACAAAGGATAAAAAGTCACTCATTATTGACTTGAGCACACCTAAAAAGGTTGCTACAAGACTTGACTTTGAGAAAAGTCCTCCACATATTGAGCATGATGAGACTAGTCCTCCACGTGAGGAAAGTCCTTTTGAGCATGAACCCGAATTTGAGCATGAGCCTAGTCCAAAGAGGTCACCAGAGATTGACCCAGATCAGCAAAAGGTTTATAATTACCTGGAGACGTTAGAACAAGCTGCTGCTGGTCCAAGCACTGTTCTACCTCTTGAGCAGCAAATTCACTCACTCAAACAGGAAAATTTTGAGCTTGAAGTTTTAAATCGCCACATCATACAAGAGAATGAAAAATTGAAGGAGCAAGCTAAAGTGGACAAGATGATCCACGATAATACCATGCTTCATCTAGGCCTTTGGCAAAGGAAAAACAGAAAGCTAAAGAAGAAATGCAGGAAGCTAAGCGGAGCTTTGGTCAATCTAAAATTCAGATGCTTGGTGAGGAAACCAAGAGTCAATGTGGCTACACAGAGGAAGAGGAGAAGACTAGATGTCTTAGCAGAGGCATCTCAGCAGGTAGATTAAACAATGTTTTCGTTGCATGAGGACATGCAACACCCTCGTAGTGGGGGTATGTAGAGCCTCTAACTTGCAGCTAATTATCCATCATTACCTACAGCTTTTCCTCACTTATCCCTCTCTTTTGCCCTATTTTCCTCATAAACCTACCCAGATCATTACATTTGATGTCTTTAAGCATGATTGGTTAACTTTGCTAATGTTTGGCTGTTTGTCTAGATTTTTGACATATGCACAGAGATTCCGCAGCTGTCTGGCAATTCCGCAGCTATCTAGTCATTCCGCAGCCTTTTCATTGATCTCTATGTTCCACGTGTCATTTTGCAAAACGAATCACATGGGCACGTGGGAATGAAGGTGTTAAAGGTTCCTATGCTATTGGTTCAGTCAGCAACGCCACGCATACCTCCGGTCAACGTGGATCAAACTTCGGTCAACAGAGCTAGCTCAAACGGTGCTGCGTAAGATGAAAGGTCACGTCACTCCAGATGGCGATTCCTCCATGCTACGCAGGTTATGGGAGACAGGATCCAACCTTGGATTCAACCTCCATGACGACCGTACCCTCCAGAACGCACACGGACCTGTTTACGTGTTGCTGAACCATTTAATCAGCATGACTGTTAGTTAATTTCTCGTTTCATGTTTTACGCAGTAGGCAGTTGTTCATACGCCTATAAATCCAGCGTCTGCGTACGCTTAAGATTAGTCTTTAGTTATTTTGTTTATGTAATTGCTGCAATTTTAGCGTATCCAGAAACTCTGTTTTGAAGTTGCTGTTTCAGCACTTTTTACTGTAATTTCTGCATATGAGTTAATAGAAGACTGTGCTGTTTTGACTTCAAGTAGCTGATCTTTCCTTGGGTTTTGTGGATGGAGGGCCCCCATTCATAACAGCCTTTTTACAGTAACTCTATCTTCATGTTCTTGCCATTTCCTTCTTTCGAATTCAGCAATTTTCCTTTTCTTTAAAACATGAAAAGTTTTGATTTATTTTCGCTGTCATTTCATTTCCAGCATTTACTTTGACTGATCAAGATTGTTTTCTGCAGGTGTTAGCCCGGGATTGTGTGTCTTTGTGTATTTGCTTTATCTCTGATGGTATTTTCAGTTGTCATATTCATAGTTGCTGCCTTTACTCTGTTTTTCTAGCTTAATTTCTAGTTTAGTTTCTCAAGCTGTATGCTAACATATTGATGGTCTCCTTATCATAAGTTGTTCATCTTTAAGAGATCAGAATACTAATAAATTACAGCTTGCTTTGAGTAGTTTTGACTTATATCACTAACTCTTTCTTCACTTGTTACACATAACAATGTATGTTGGAAGCATAATGCTGGAGAAAGGCACAGTGGTGTTATAATTTGTCATTTAGAGCTTTATCACTTTTTAGACTTATCTCTAACTACTTCTTAATCGTGTTTTACATAGTACTATATGTTGGAAGCAGAGTGTTAGGAAGAGATGAACATTATCATTGGTCTTTAAAGTGGTTTTTCTTACCTTTTTATTTGCAGCAGCATGAGTAGTGACTAGTGCCATTAGAAAGTGGTTCTTTGCTTTCAGTTTCATTTCAAGTTTATTTCTTTCAATCTCTTTCTTTGCAAAGTTTAGAAGGTAGTTAGAAAACACCAGTTGCACACACTCACTCATTTAGAAATCACCTTACACACACTATCACTCATCTGTTTATAAAATCATCACTCCATCTTAGGAAGTTAAATTGACCACAAACAACACCCTCAAACGACAAAAAGATCTAAGAGGTTGCTTAAGTACATATAGTACACCTTCACTTCATCAGCTTACGAGCCCCTGGTTGACAATTTATGATAGCAATTTAGACAACACTAAATTGACTAAACATAGTGTGCCTCCCAAATCATCTTGGCACACTCACTTGAAGGAACACATATGTGTCTCAAGTGGCATAACAGTGCATCCCAAAGGTGAAAATTTGGAAATTTATTCCCTTCCAGGAGTGTTTGGTATATGCTGCCGAATTCTAGATTTCCCTTGTAAACATGTGGGCACCCTAATGTCTCGTGCCCACATGAGTCGAGCATAGTGATCAGCACCATGACCAGTGGTCTGCTGAGGAAATTACCGACATTATTGGTGCTACCCTTCTTATACTTAATGTTCAAATGGAACTATTCCAGATAGGTGGACCATTTCTGATGGCGATCGTTCTGCAACTTCCCTTGTGTTTGTATGAACAATAGAGGCTGGTGGTCTGTGTGGATGACCGCTTCCTTCCCCAGAATGTAATGCTTCCATTGACAACATGCCTGCACAATGGAATACATTTCTTTGTTGTAAGTGGGGTACTTTCAGATTGTGTCTGAAAGTGTCTCACTATGGTAAGCCACTGGATCCCATGTTGAGTAAGAACTGCCCCAATAGCATAGTCAGAGGCATCTGTCTCAATCTCAAATGGTTGTTGCAGTTCTGGTAATGTGAGCACTGGTGCAGAACAAAGTTGATTCTTCAACTCAGAGAATGCTCGCTGCTGGGTTTTTGACCAAAAGAACTTTGTTTTCACTCCTCCCTTGGTGACTTGACTAAAAGGCCAAGCGATATGAGAGAACCCCAGCACGAACCTGCATTGGTGGAGGGCCGCAAGATGTCTTCCATCAATCTCATGAAGGTTGGAGGGGTGTTCGTCAATCTGAATGGCATAACCAACCATTTGAAAAGGCCCTCCTTGGATTTGAAGCCAGTCTTCCACACATCGGAGGGTTCGATGTGCACCTGGTGATAACTTGACTTCAAGTCAATCTTGCTGAAATATTTGGCCCCCTTGAGCTGGTCCAGAAGGTCATCAATCTGCGAGATTGGGTACCTATTCCAGACAGTGATCTTGTTCAGCGCCAAATAGTCAATACAGAGTCTCCAGGTCCCATCATTCATCTGTACCAATACAATCAGGCTCCCACATTGTGATGAGCTTGGCTTGACGTGCCCTTTCTACAGTAGTTAATGAATCCACCACTTGATCTCATCATTCTCCAGAAAATAGCATCGATAGATCGGTCCATTGGGTAGTGGCGCACCGAGGTCAGATCGATGAAGTGCTTGACTTGGCAGTGTAGAGGTACCCTTGTGGGTGAGGTTAAAATGTCCCTGTACCCCTCTACAACCTTGTCCATCTGTTGCTGCTATGTAGAGGAACCCTGTCTGTAATCCGTGGCCATAACCTTCTTTTTGCGTTAGGGAAGAATCATAAGGAAAAAAAAATTCTTGGTTTGGGAAATGATTCTACTACATTTCTTTGCAGTGATCAAAGAGATGGCGGTAGGCGGGGCTACCTCTGGTATCCTATACAAATTATTAGCCAATTGATAATTATAGAGAAAGGTCTAGACTCATATACATCATGTCGCTTCCACAAGTATGACTGTCCTAACAATACATCAGAAACTTCAAGAGGAGCAACGTCACACAATACCTCATTCATGAAGGGCATGATGCTATAGGCAAGGCGACACTGTTGGCTGACGGGAAGATCTCATCCTTGTAAAGCCACCTAATGGTGTATGGATGTGGACATGCTGTGGTCTTTAGGCCCAGCCGCTTCACGACTTCTGCTGAAATGAGGTTCTTTTGGCTCCCACTGTCGACAATGAACTGCAGTGGAGAACCATTCATCCACGTCTGTGAGTGGAAAAGGTGTTCCCCCTCCTCTGGATCTTCAGGCTCAATTTTCTAGATCTTTGTGGTGGTCACGGTGCCATTGGGCTCCGCATCAATGATTTGCTTCCCTTTTTCAGTCCCCTTATTGGCTTCTGATTCAGAGTTGGAACCTGCGTCTGATTCAGAAGCCTTCAGCTCGACCATCAGTGGCCACTTGGCCCGACACTCACATGTATTATGAGTGGAGCTCTTATGGAACTCACAAAATTTTCCTGTGTCCTTCTTCATCTTTGTGGTGTTAGTTTCTTGCGGCTTCAGCGAGTTGTCTTGGGTAGCCCCTCCTTGGTATTGGTCCCTTGTTATGTGGTTTGGGGTTGCCTTTTCCTTGCTTTGGATTTGCAGCTCCAAAATCCCGCTTCTTCTGTTTAAACTTACACTCAATCTTTACAGCGTACCGATATGTCGTGCCGAGTGAGGAAATGTTCAAGAACTCCATCTCATCCTGGATGTAATTGTGCAGACAACCACGATACTTGAGCACCAAATGCCGGTCAATATCCTTGATACCCAACTTCGTGCGAAGGGTATGGAAAGTATTTGTGAACTCCGAAACATCTTGGTCCCTTCCCTTCCGTAGCGTGGTCCACTTTATACATTTATCTTCATAGATCTGGACAGGGTAATACTGTTCCTTGATGACGTCTTGGAAAGAACTCCAAGTGGGTGCAGCTAAAAACAACAAGGGTTCACTCTCGTCCTTTTGTTCATAGTGGGTTTACTACCAGTCCTTGACGTGTGGGGCAGCTTTGAGAAGTGCACACATAATCTTTTCCCGATTAGAAAAGTCATGAATTGAAAAATATTCTTCCAATATATTTAACCATTTATCTACGATGTCTGCATCTATCAGGCCTTCGAATATGGGAATATCAAATTTAACTTGTACCTTAAAAGGAGTGGCACCTCCAGAGTGGCTGCTGGATGAAGATGCATCGCCTGTGGGTAGCCGTTGAAGGATCTGGGAAAAGTTATCCATCCTCTCATCCCTCTATCACTCGAGAGAATCTTCGAGCAACATTTTGAAAGGATCCCCTGCTCCCTTGTCTTTCTTTTCTTCCGCCATGGGAGGTCGTCAGGTTTTGCGAGACTGATCTTGCAATGGTTTAACGAGATCGAGCCCTAATTCCTTATACCCTGACCTCGTTGGGGACATGCAAAGAAAATCATATAAAGAGCAAACCGCTCTAATACCCCTGATCTGAACTTAAACAGGAACACAACAACTTAGAGATATAATCATAAAAACAGAGATGCAGTAGAAAAACACTTCATTTCATTAATGGAAAAATACTGAACTATGCTTACAAACAGAATGGAAATAAGATAGCTCGTGCGATGGTCGCTTATCTCCGAGGAGAGATGTGGCGGCTACATGCCTCTGAAATATGTTACAATGAGGCTCAAAGGCCTATTTATTATTGAGAAACAATGGAAAACCCTAAACATCCAAAAACCTAACCCTAGGAGATGAAGCGCCAAAACTGTGGGCCCCGTTTGGGTAAATTGGTACATCAACTTCATGGGTTGTAACTTTGGCATACGATATCCATTTGGCTATCATAATACCTCAATTCTAAGATCTTGAAGAGAAGGTGAAAAACAAATCACCAAATCATTTTGGGACATTGTCGGTCTCTCCGTTTTCCCTAAAAACAGCGTTTAGGGCCTCAAAATGGCTTCGGAAGTTCAGTACCCAAAAAAATGCCAAAAATAGTAAACTGTGCTACAATTAAAGAAACCGAAAAAATGAAAGAGATAGTGTTGGGGGTCCAAGTGGAATAGGAAGGTGGCCACCAATATCCAGTTGTATCATTCCTCACCCCTTAGGAAGAAATGGTCCCCATTGCATTGAGTGCCTCCATGAGATGGGGAAACTTCTGCTGAACTTTGTCCCTGGTGAGCCACCTTCCTTGGTGAAGGAGTTGGCCAGCTTTCATAACTCGATACAGTTGGATATTCTGCTAGAGAGTGATCTTGACCTGTGTGTCCATGATCCGATCAGTGGTGGCTTGTTCCATGCATTCTGGGTTTGGATTTGTTGGTGTGAGCTGATATGCAATGCCAAATGTGTCCAACAATGGTGGGAAGTATGGCCGAAGGCTATTTGCATTGAACACTAGGTGCAGACCAAGGAACGGTGGAATTCTGAGCTTGAAGGCATTTTCTCTGACGACCTTGGTGATGGTGTATGGCCCATATCAGAGTGGGTGAAGCTTGCGTTGGGGCCCAACAAGGCACTCTTTCTGCAAATGAAGCCAAACTTTATCACCCACCTGGAACTTGTGCGACACTCGATGTTGATCATGGCGCTACTTGTACTTAGCATTGGATTTGTCCAATATATCATGGACCTATTGGCAGATGTGTTTAATGTGCTCAATGAAGCTATTAGCGCTTCCATCTTTGGATTGCATGTGAGCTGAATCTACCTGAGTGGCTGTAAATGGTATGACCACATCAATGGGGCATAATGGCTGAAATCCCAACCCTACCTGAAAGGGGCTGTGGCCTGTTGAGCTGTGGAGAGCTCTATTGTAGCTGTGTTGGACATAGGGGAGACTTTCATCACATGTGCGTGGATGCTTTGAGTTGTACATGCGCAGAATGTGTACGATCATTCTGTTGAAAACCTCTGTTTGGCCATCAGTTTGGGGATGGAAAGTCATGGACTTAGTGAGTTTTGTATCCAACATCGACTAGAGACTTGACCAAAATGAACTAAGGAGTTTGCTGTCCTGATATGAGATAATGGACTGTGGGATCCGAAAGTGTACCCACACTCACTCAAAGAAGAGCTTATTAGTGGCCTCTATTGAGATACTCTTCTTGCAGGTTCCCATGATGGCCATCTTAGAGAATCTATCGACGACCACAAAAACACAATCCTTGCCGTGCTTAGTAGAAGGAAGGCTTGACATATAATCCATGGAGACGGATTCCCACGGCTGGCTAGGAGCAGGTAGAGGAGTATACATGCCTTTCTTCTTGATGGTTGGTTTGGCAATGCCACAGGAGGTGCATGATCTAATGTACTTCCCAACATCCTCACGAAGTTTCGTCCAATAAAAATACTTTTGCAATACTGCCACTATTTTCTCTACTCCGAAATGTCCAACGACCCGATTGTAGTGCGCCTCCCAAATCATCTTGGCACGCTCACTTGAAGGAACACATATGTGTCCAAAGTGGCATAACAGTGCATCCTGAAGGTGAAAATTTGGAACTTTCTTCCCTTCCAGGAGTGTTTGGTATATGTTGCCGAGTTCTGGATTGCTCTTGTAAACATGCGGCCACCTCGATATCTCGTGCCCATAGGAGTCAAGCATAGTGATCAACGTCATGACCGGTGGTCTGTTGAGGCAATCAAAGACATTATTGATGCTGCCCTTCTTATACTTAATGTTCAAATGGAACTGTTGTAGATAGGTGGACCATTTTTGATGGCGATCATTATCCAACTTCATGTAGGTTTTAACCCCGTACAGAAATTACCTACATATGAATTCTAAAAAACAGAAAATAAACAAAGGCAAGAGCATAACACATAAAACAAATATACACAGAGATTTTCCTATGGATACCAAAACTGGGACTACCAAATTGATTTTTCATTATGTTCCTTTCAATGTTACAATACATATATATACATGCCGAAGCATCCAATACCATGGAACGAAAACCATCGCGCCCAAAACCATGTGTGAAAACCATGCACAAAACCATAGGTAGGTCCGCCCAACCTAATATAGGGTCCAAATATTTTTTTTCCCCAGGGTGCTACCCCGAACCCCATAGAGGGGGGCTACCCGCCCCCCTCAAACCCCCTGTGACCCCCACGCTGCGCAATTGGCACAACAAAGGGGGGGCTACGCCCCCGCTCGAACCCCCCAGTTAACTAGGGGACCTAGTCGTGGAAAGAATATAACACAACCCAACATTCTCCCACTTGTTGTTTTCTTTCCACAAGGGCCACAAGAGAGCTTAGTCATTTATCCAGACTTGCAACACCCATTGTTTCTCTACACCAAGAGAACTTCTCAAAGCTCATATATTTTGTCAATGCATCTGCAGTATTCTTCAAAGTGTCCACCTTTACCAGCAACACCTTTTTGTCTTCTAACATATCCCTCACAAAGTGATACTGAACATCAATGTGCTTTGTCTTTGAATGATAAGCAGGGTTCTTTGCCAAGAAAATTGCACTTTGGCTGTCACAGTCTATTCTTATAGCTCCCTGTACTAACCCCATACTTGAACACAATCTCTGCAACAAAAATGTTTCCTTGCTTGCATGAGTGGATTCCATGTATTCTGCCTCTGTAGTTGATAGTGCCACTACAGATTGTTTCTTACTCATCCAACTGATTGCAACTCCAAATAGGTTAAAGACATACCCACTTGTAGATCTCCTATGATCCATATCTTTAGCCTAGTCTACATCAACAAAGCCATGAATATCTAAAACTCTATCCATTTCTGGTCTTCCTTGGTAGCACAAACCATAATCACTAGTGCCACGCAATGATCCGGATTTAAACAGGAATGCAACAAATGATAGAGATAACCATAAATATAGATATGTAGTGGAAATAATAATTCATTTCATTACTGTAAAGTACTGAAATATGCTTGCAAACAGAAATGGAAATAAACTAGCTAGGGCAATGGTAGCTTATCTCTGAGAAGAGATGTGGTAGCTACATGCCTCTGAACTATGTTACAATGAGGCTTGAAGGCCTATTTATTGTTGAGAAATAATGGAAAACCATAAACCTCCAAAAACCTAACCCTAGAAGATGAAACACCAAATTGTAGGCCCCGTTTGGGTAAATTGGTACATCAACTTCCCGGGGTCGTAACTTTGGCATACGATCACCGTTTGACGCACACAATATCTCATTAGAAAGATCTATCCAAGAACTACATCTTTGGGAAGAGAAACATAGGTCCATGGACCCATGTTGCTCCCGGTTTTCCCAAAAAAACGTCGTTTAGGGCCTCAAAACGGTTCTGGAAGTTCAGACCCGAAAAACTGCTAAAAATAGTAAACTCTGCTGCAATTAAGGAAACTGAAAAGCTGAAAGAAACAATGGTGGGGGTCCAAGTGGACTTGGTAGGTGGCCACCAATATCCACTTGGATCATTCCTCCCCCCTTAGGAAGCAATGGTCCCCATTGCATTGAGTTCATCCATGAGATGAGGAAACTTCTACTGAACTTGGTCCCTGGTGAGCCACTTGCCCTGGTGAAGGAGTTGGCCTACTTTGTGATCCAAATGGATCCTAGAAAACCCTCTAAGTCTTCAAACACTCGAAACTATCACATGAGAAGAACTTTTCAAAAAGTCAGATGACACTATTAGGAGGCAAAAACATAGAGAAAATAGTGAAAACAGGCTTGTCAGCGGTCAAAAGGGAGCAATGCACAGGAGCTATTGTCTGATCAACGGTCCAGATCCGATCGGCATATCGCAATCGGCGAAGGCAGACAGAGCTTATTAGAGGTGACCATACAAATGTTGCGATAGCGATCAGCGGGGTCAACAAGGACCATCGATCAAGCGTGCAGATCGATGGCCCAGGTTAACCCGCCATATCGATTCGGTAGATTATAACGGAGCGCTTTCAATGGTCCAGGGTTCATGCAACATGCGATTGCGACAAGTTGCATCGCAAAATTGCATCAGAGCAACACCACGGAGCGGGGGGCAATACATACGCGACTTGTGATATCTATATCCGGACCCGACAGGTTTATAAACGCCACTCCATAAATATTTCAAGTCCGCCATCAAACCGTTTTCCGATATTTTTAATATTTTTAATGTATTTTTAAATATAAAAGGAAATCCATGAAACAAGCGGGATTTCGGGAGGACCAAAGGCGGTAAGTGGTTTAGGCCGGGCTCCGCCCGAGTCCATACACTAGCTGCCACGTGTCCAAGCTAAGGAGAGAGAAAGCCACCCTTATCGGGCGGTTAACCCCCGTACGAAAGAGCTGCCTGAAATGAACCATAGCCGTTGGATTTGGATCTCCTAGATCAATGGTGGAGATGCGATGTTGATATACAGGCGGATCTGATAGGAGTTATAAGGTGGATTCATAATTTTTCAAATCTGATAAATGATAATTTGTCGGAGTTTCACAGTTTTGAATGTATTTCTATATGTAAATAGAGAATGGTTATTTCGAGGATTTCAAAGGCCCGATGACCCATTCCGTTACAGAACAGGTGGCCACCATCCCTGAAAGCGTTTAGCAATGATTGCTAACACTCAGAGGGGAATCTAAGTGGACAGAGGTCAGGGAGCCAGAGAGCCTGAGAAGGTGAAACGAGTAGATAGTGTCGATTACCTTTAAAGCCACAGATTGACAGAAAACAGAGAGTAAGCAGTGCTGAGACAGAGAGTCAGTGAGGAGAGTCTATTTACTCAGGGAGACTTGGGGGATCCAAGTAAAGCCTTATTGTTTTGTATCTGTTGTGTGAGGCTCAAATTGAGCTCACTATTGTAAAACTCTGTTTTTGAAGACATAATAGAGAGGTCACCACTAAAGGCTGGACCAGGAGACGTAGCCCGGGAGTCTTGGGTGAACTCCTTCTTAAACTTGTTGTGTTTATGTGTGTTGTCTATTATGTTCTTTAATTGCTTCATTGTCTATGTATTTCACAATCTTATCGATCCATTGCACAAAGTAACATAGGCATATCCATGCACATGAGTCTATAATACCTTAATAATTGTCTAAGATCTCATTTTCAGATCAAGTGGTATCAGAGCTTTAGGTTGCTAAGATTAGACAAGCTTGTGCTGGATTGTTGAATGCTAACTAGGCCAAAGCTCAAACTAGGAGAAGGAGAACTGGTTGAGGCTAACCCAAAAATTGGAAGAGTCTATCCTAGGAGGAAAATGACAGAAGAAATTCCCTTGGAATCAGACTCTCAGTTCATGGACAGTTTCATGACCATGAGAGCCATGGTAGAAGAGATGTATCGAGAATTTAAGAAAGGCCGAGGGGAAAGCCCTTCAGCATCCCAAGTAGGTAAAGGAGTAGAGGAACCACTTCTAATTGCCCATTCAGAAGGCAAAGGGAAAGGGGAAGAGCCTCCTCCATCAACACCTCCTTTTAGCCCTGAAAATAAAAATAAGTAGACTTCTGTGATTAAATTAGATGTAAAATTTGATTTACCAATATATGATGGAGAATTAAATGCAGAAAAGCTAGATAACTGGATTAGATAGATTGATGTATATTGCAGGGTGTAGAACATCGATTCAAAAATGAGAAAGATTCAACTGGCCAGCCTTCGCCTTGGAGGAACTGACCTAGTGTGGTGGGAAGGGAGGACACAAGCTGATTTGAAGAAGCATGGTAAAATTCTTTCTACCTGGAGTGAATTTGTTTCTACCATTAAAAAACAATTCTATCCACTAGCTTATATGCAGCAAGCCATGATGAGTTGGTAAACTCTTCGCCAATTAAAGGGGCAAAGTGTGCAAAGCTATACCCAGGAATTTATAAAAAGAGCTTTAATTCTAGGCATTTCTCTAGACTCACCTGAAACCTTGCTGAAGTATATAGGTGGTATGCATAGCTATTTGAGGCACACCATTCTCATGTTTAACCCTACTAGCATAGATGAGGTATCTGTTCGGGCTACACATCTAAAAGCTAGAGGCAAGAGTGTGAACCTAGAGATTGGGGGATCATCAAAACCCACTCCAAGCAAGAACAAGGAAAAGAAGAAGCAGAAATGTAAAGAGAGGAAGGCAAATGTTGTACATAAAAACAAACCTTCATGCACTCACTGCAAGAAGGATGGACATGATGATGAACATTGCTGGTCTTTGCATCCGAAGCTGAAACCAAAGAAGTTCGATGGCAAGAAGAAGAAGACTGCTGCTGCTATTCAGAAAGATTTGGGGTCAAACTCAGGTGATGAAACAATATCCACGACCACAGGTATAAAAGGTAAAAATTCTGAAGCATCTACTAGTAATTCTGCACAATCTATTGATAATGAAGAAAATGAGAGGATAAGACATGAGATTTTTCATATTAGAGTTATTTCCAAGCATCAAAAGATTGATACTCTATTTGATAGTGTATCACAAGTAAACTTGATTTCTGAAGCAATTGTAAAGAAGTTGGGATTACTAACCACACCTCACAAGAAGCCATATCCATTAGGTTGAGTATGTGATAAAGCAAAGCTACAAGTGACTAGACAATGTAAACTTAGGTTTTCTATTGGGTCAACATTTGTAGATGAGGTTGAGTTAGATATAGTTCCCTTGGATATATGTGGTATTGTTTTAGGAAGTCCTTACTTGTATGATAGAAAAGCCATTTTCTATAGAGCTGAAAATAAGTATCAACTCACCAAAGATGGAATAGAATATATTGTAAGAGCTCATAAACTCAAAAATAATTACACTCTCATAAACTCAGGGCAGATGAAAAGAATTATAAATTCATGCAAGCAATTTTTACTAATGGTTGTAAAGGAAAAGAAACCTGATAAAACCAATGTATTTGAGGGCTGTGATGCTAAACAGAAAGCTGATTTAGAAAAATTTGTTTCAAAATATGATATCCTATTTCAAGAACCTAAAGGTATGCCACCCAAAAGATAAATTGTACATGATATTCATTTGCAGCAAGATGCTCCATTACCTAACATCGGAATGTACAGGTTATTCGCTTTAGAGAATGTAGAGATCAAGAAGTAGGTACAAGAGCTGCTCGACAAAGGGTTCATAAGACCAAGCACATCACCATGTGGATCTCCAATCGTGTTGGTGAGAAAGAAAGATGGTTCGTTGAGGATGTGCATTGATTACAAAGCATTGAATAAAATAACGATCAAGAATCATTATCCTCTTCCTCGCATAGATGATCTATTGGATCAGTTGAAAGAAGCTATTTACTTTTCCAAGTTGGACTTGCGTAGTGGCTACCATCAGGTTAGAGTAGCAGAAAAAGATGCATGGAAGACTGCTTTCAAAACAAAGCAAGGACTATATGAATGGCTAGTTATGCCTTTTGGCTTAACTAATGCTCCTGCCACTTTCATGAGAGTTATGAATGATGTAATTAGACCTTTTATTGATGATTTTGTAATTGTATATTTAGATGACATTCTTGTTTTTAGTAAAACATGGGAAGAAAATTTGAAGCATGTAAAGAAGACTCTAGATGTTTTGAAAAGAGAAAATCTCTATGTTAAGTTATCAAAATGTGAATTTGGAAAAACATCTTTAAATTATTTGGGTCATATTGTAGGGGGTGGTGAATTGAAGATAGATCCCTCTAAGGTTTAAGTCATTGTGAACTGGCCTAAACCCAAATCTGCTACAGAATTTAGGAGCTTCCTAGGAGCAGCACAATATTGGAGAAAGTTCATTGCTAACTTTTCCTTGATTGCAGCTCCCTTACATGCTTTAACAGGATTGAACAAGGTGTTTCAGTGGGGAGGCAAACAATAGAAAGCCTTCGACACCTTGAAAGAAAAGATTAGTACAACAACAATAATAGCATTGCCAAATCTTTAAAGACCATTTGAGATTGAAATATATGCTAGTGACTTTGCCATGGGAGCAGTGTTGATGCAACACGGTAAACCCATATGTTATCATTCCGAGACATTTAATTTTGCAGTAGTTAATTATCCCACATATGATAAAGAATTGTATGCATTAGTGCAGAGTGTGAAAAAGTGGAAACATTAACAAATGGGCAAAGAAAAAGTTATACATACTGATCATCAACCACTTCAATATTTGCACTCACAAACTAAATTGCAGCAATCAAGACACTATAGGTGGATGGGTTTTCTACAACAGTTTCATCTTGTCATCAGATATAAGAAAAGGCATACATAATAAAGTTGCAGATATGTTGTCCAGACCAATCATAAATGCATCTACTATACTTAAGCATAACTTAGTATTGCATGAAAGCTACATTGAACAATATGCTTAAGATGTAGATTTTAAAGATGTATATGCAACTTTAAGTCATGGAAAACAAGTAGAAGAATTGGATTATATTGTCAAGGACCAACTCTTGTATCATTTGGGAAAGTTATGCATTCCTAAAATTGAAAGAGTTAACATAATTCGAGAAGCACATACTTCTCTAATATCAAGTCATTTTGGTGTAAGTAAAATAGTTTTACAGATGCAAAGGTTCTGTTATTGGCCAAGAATGCATGAAACAGTTTCTAGATATATTAAAGGGTGTACCATGTGTGCTAAAAGCAATCCCAACAATAGAAAACTAGGCTTGTACACCCCAATTCCAGTTCCTTCTCATCCTTGGGAAAGTGTTTCCATGGACTTTGTTGGGGGATTGCCAAAATCTAGAAAAGGTCATGACTATTTATATGTTATTGTGGACAGGTTTAGCAAAATGTGTATTTTAATACCTTGTAACAAGCAGATTACAACTGAACAAATAGCAAAGTTGTTCTTTCAGCATGTCTGGGTGTATTTTGGGTTACCCACTTCCATAGTATCTGATCGAGATTCCCGATTTGTTGGGAAGTTTTGGTCAAGTCTGTGGAATTGATGGACACCAGACTGAAGAAGAGCACAACCTTTCATCCACAAATAGATGGCAAAACAGAGGTGGTCAACAGGACAGTGGTCCAGTTGCTCAGGGGCTATTGCAACAAGCATCCTAGACTTTGGGATGAATATTTGTGTTATGTGAAACATGCTTACAATCGTGCCAAGCATTCTTCTACACAGAGATCTCCTTTTGAGACTTGTTTTGGTTTTATACCAAGGTCTCCTTTGGATTTTGTCTTTAGTAAAGACATAACAGTTGATGGACACAGTGATGTGGACAAAGCGACCAAGTTCATTGAACAGATCCAAGAAATTCACCAGGCAGTGCAGGAACAGCTGGAAAAGAGCCAAGCCAAGTACAAGGCAAGGCATGATAAGCATCAGATGGAGCATAGCTTCCAAGTTGGTGATCAAGTCTGGCTGTACATCAGCAAAGACAGGATGCAAGGTGAAGGTAAGAATCTGAAGCCAATAAGGTATGGGCCTTTGAAGATACTTGAGAAAATTGGTGAGAATGCTTTTCGCCTTGATTTTCCAACTTGCATGCACATCTATTTAGTAGTTAATGCAGAGAACTTGAGACTATTTGAACCTTCATTGATTGAAGATCTCAAAGAGCAAAGTCAGTTGCCTTCTATTGATGATCTGTTGCCTGAATATCTCAATGAGTTGCAGGAAGATACAATTCTGGACAGGAAGGTGAGAACTATGTGCAGAGGGGATGTTGAGTACCTAAGAATTGGACTCAAGGGTTGAAAACCAAGCAGTGCAAGATGGATAGAGATTGGACAAGTGAGGAAGCTGTATCCTCACTTGATTGATGCTTAAAAGCCAACTTTTGGTGGTCCAAAAGCCTTTTCAGTGGGAAGGTGTGATCCAAATGGATCCTAGAAAACCCTCTAAGTCTTCACGTGTACTTGAAGAAGCCAAGTACACATCCCCACCTTCATCTGAGGTGGTTTTCACCTCTGCAGAAGGAGCATCATCATATCCATTTCCTTTGTCAGGAGCTTTAGATTTACAGTCCCTTTTGTAGTGCCCTTCCTTTCTGCATTTCCAGCACACCACCTTTTCATGTTTTCGTGGAGATTTAGATCTCCCTCCAAATTTAGATCTCCCACTCGATGACTTATTTTTGTTTATATTCTGGGACCATCCTCGTACAGACAAGGCATCATCATTTTGGCTCTCCATTTTTTTCCGTCTCATCTCTTCCGTCAGTAAGGATGAGACTATTTCATCAAACTACAAGGCAGTTGCATTGCTACCTATTGCAATAACCAGATTATCCCACGAATCTGGTAGAGAACACAACAATCTGATGCACTTATCTTCATCTGAAATTTTAATATCAATAGATAATAACTGACTTACCATAGTATTAAATGCGTTCAAATGCTCTTTTGTCGAGTCTCCATCTTTCATTCTCAGGTTATACAACTTTTTCCATAGGAACAGTTCATTCATCAAAGACTTATATTGGTACAAAGTCCCCAACTTGTCCCACAAAGCCTTCACCGTAGCTTCCCCTGATACATTCAGCAATACTGAATCTGAGACACACAATCGTATTGTGCTCTTTTTCTTCCAATCCAACTTCTTCCATTCTTCACGGACACTCCCGTTGGTTTAGTACCTAGATCTACCGTGATACACTGATCTTTACCCACCAATAGATTCTCCATCTTTAGTTTCCATAACTCAAAACTTTGACCAATAAATTTCTCAATCTCTATCTTTCCAATGCTCACCATCTTCTTTCAACACCAGAATCGATCCTACAGATTTCCCACTGAACAGGGTCTACCACAGGCCCGAGCAAAACCCATAAAAAATAAACGCGTCCCCTTGAAGCCAAAACAACTCTGATACCAAATGTAGGTTTTAACCCTGTGTAGAAATTACCTGCATACGAATTATTAAAAACATAAAATAAACAAAGGCGAGAGCATAACACATAAAACAAATATACACAGAGATTTTCCCCTGGATCCCAAAACCGGGACTACCATCTTGATTTTTCATTATGTTCCTTTCAATGTTACAATACATATATATACATGTCGAAGCATCCAATACCATGGATTGAAAACCATCACGCCCAAAACCATGTGCAAAAACCTTGAACAAAACCATAGGTAGGTCCGCCCAGCCTAATATAGGGTCCAAAAAATAATTTTCCCCGAGGCACTGCCCTGGAACCTGTAGAGGGGGGCTACCCACCCCCCTCAAACCCCCTGTGACCCCCCCACTACGCAATCGAAGCAATGAAGGGGGGGCTCTGCCCCCCCTTTAACCCCACGGTTAACTAGGGGACCTAGTCGTGGAAAGAATATAACACAACCCAACACTTCCCTTGCGTCTGTATCAACTGTAGAGGCTGTTGGTCTATGTGGATGACTGTTTCCTTCTCTAGAATGTAATGCTTCAATTGACGACATTCCTACACATTGCAATAAATTTCTTTGTCATAAGTGGGGTACTTTTAGACTATGTCTGAAAGTGTCTCACTGTGGTAAGCCATTGGATGCCCATGTTGAGTAAGAACTGCCCCAATAGCATAGTCAACGGGATTTGTCTCAATCTCAAATGGTTGTTGCAGGTCTGGTAATGTAAGAACTGATGTAGAGTAGAGGCGATTCTTCAACTCAGAGAACGTTCGCTGTTGGGTTTACGACCAAAAGACATTTTCTTTCACTCTGCCCTTGGTGACTTGACTTAAAGGCCAAGCAATATGAGAGAACCCCAACACGAACCTGCGGTAGAAATTGGCAAGACCCAAAAAGCTACGGAGCTCTGTTAGAGTTGTTGGGGCTGGCCAACCTTGAATGACTTATATCTTGGATGGGTCCACATGTAAACCCTACTCATCAATGATTTACCCTAGATATTGAACCTCGGTTGGGCCAAAGGTGCATTTCTCCAAGTTAGCACACAACTTGTGTTGTCGAAGGGTTTGAAGGAACTGTCGAATATGGTGGAGGTGTTCTTCCCAACTCTGGCTGAAGATTAAGATGCCATCTAGATACACCACCACAAATTCACTGGTGAAGGGCCACAAGATGTCGTCCACCAGTCTCATGAAGGTTGCAGGGGCGTTCGTCAATCTGAATGGCATGACCAACCATTCAAAAAGGCCCTCCTTGGATTTAAAGTCAGTCTTCCACACATCAGAGGGTTTGATAGGCACCTGGTGATAACCTGACTTCAAGTAAATCTTGATGAAATATTCCCCCCCCTTGAGCTAGTCCAAAAGGTCATCAATCCACGAGATTGGGTACCTATTCCAGACAGTGATCTTGTTCAACGTCCGATAGTCAATAAAGAGTCTCTAGGCCCCATCCTTCTTCTGTACCAATATAATCAGGCTCCCACAGGGTGATGAGCTTGGCCTGATGTGCCCTTTCTACAGTAGTTTCTGAATCTACCTCTTGATCCCATCGTTCTCCACAACAGAGCATCAATTGATTGGTCCATTGGGCAGTGGCATGCCCAGGGTTAGATCGATGGAGTGCTTGACTTGGCAGTGTAGAGGTACCCCTGTGGGAGAGGCGAAAATGTCCATGTACTCCTCCACAACCTTGTCCATCTGTTGCTGTTGTGCAGAGGAGCCCTACCTGGAAGCCATGGCCACAACCTTCTTCTTGCCATGGGGGTGAATCATAAGGAAAACGAATTTCCTGGTCTGGGAAATGATCTTACTGTATTGATTTGCAGTGATCAAAGAGATGGTGGTAGGAGGGGCTACCTCCAGTATCCTGTACAACTTATTAGCCAAATTAATAATCGTAGAGCAAGGTATAGATTCATATACAACATGTTGCTTCCACAAGTATGACTGTCCTAACAATACATCAGAAACTTCAAGAGGAGAAACATCACACAATACCTCATCCGTGAAGGTCTTGATGCTATAGGGAAGACAACACTGCTATCTGATGCAAAGATCTCGTCCTTGGTGAAGCCACCCAATGGTGTACGACTATGGATGTGCTATAGTTTTTAGGCCTATCCACTTCATGACTTATGCCGAAATGAGGTTCTTTTGGCTCCCGCTATCGACAATGAATTACAACGGAGAACCCTTCACCCACATCTATGAGTGGAAGAGGAATTCCCTCTCCTCTGGATATTCAGGCTCAATTTTATGGATCTTTGTGGTGTCCATGGTGGCACTAGGCTCATGGTGGTGATCTTCTTCCCTTTGTTAGTCCCCTTATTGGGTTCTGATTTAGAGTCAGATCCTGCATCTGATTCGGAAGCCTTCAACTCAGCCACTAGTGAGTGCTTGGCCCGACACTCACTTGTATTGTGAGTGGAACTCTTATGGAACTCACAACATTTTCCCATGTCCTTGTTTGTCTTCATGGTGTTGTTATTTTCTTGCGGCTTTGGCGGGTTGTCCTCGGTAGCCCCACCTTGGCTTGGTCCCTTGTTGTGTGGTTTGCGGGTGCCTATCCCTTGCTTTGGATTCACAGCTCCAAAGTCCCACTTCTTCTGTTTAAACTTTCGCTCAATCTTTACAGCGTACCGATACGCCGTGCCGAGCGAGGAAATGTCTAGGAACTCCATCTCGTCCTGGATGTACTTGTGTAGACAGACACGGTACTTGAGCACCAAATGCATCTTAGTATCCTTGATACCCACCTTTGTGCGAAGGGTATGGAAAGTATTGGTGAAATCTAGCACATCTTTGTCCCTTCCCTGCCGTAGCGTGGTCCACTTTATGTATTTATCATCATAGCTCTCGACAGGGTAATAGTGTTCCTTGATGGCGCCTTGGAAAGAATTCCAAGTGGGTGCAGCTGAAAACAACGATGGTTCACTCTCGTCCTTTTGTTCACAGTAGGTTTCTCACCAGTGCTTGACACGCGAGGCAACTTTGAGAAGTGCAAACATAATATTTTCCCAATTAGAAAAGTCATGAACTAAAAAATATCCTTCCAATAGATTTAACCATTTATCTACGATGTCTGCATCTATCCGGCCTTCGAATATGGGAATATCAAAGTTAACTTGTACCTTAAAAGGAGTGGCACCTCCAGAGTGGCTGCTAGATGAAGATGCATCACCTGTCGGTAGTTGTCAAAGGATCTGGGCAAAGTTATCCATCATCACTTCCTTGTATCGCTCAAGAGCTTCTTCGAGCAACATTTTGAAAGGATCTCCTGTCCCGTCGTCTTTCTTTTCTTCCACCATGGGAGGTCGTTAGGTTTTGCGAGGCTGATCCTGCAATGGTTCAACCAGATCGAGCCCTAATTCCTTATACCCTGATCTCATTAGGGACATGCAAAGAAAAACAGAGAAAGAGAAAACCGCTCTGATACCACTGATCCGACCTTAAATAAGAATGCAACAACTTAGAGGTATAATCATAGACATAGAGATGCGGCAGAAAAACACTTCATTTCATTAATGGAAAATACTGAACTATGCTTACAAACATAATGGAAATAAGATAGCTCGGGCGATGGTAGCTTATCTCCAAGGAGAGATGTGGCGGCTACATGCCTCTGAACTGTGTTACAATGAGGCTCAAAGGCCTATTTATTATTGAGAAACAATGGAAAACCCTAAACATCCAAAAACCTAACCTTAGGAAATGAAGCGCCAAAACTGTGGGCCCCATTTGGGTAAATTGGTATATCAACTTCCCGGGGTTGTAACTTTGGCATACGATCTCCGTTTGGCTATCATAATACCTCGTTGCTAAGATCTTGAAGAGAAGGTTGAAAAAAATCGCCAAGCCATTTTGCGATGTTGTCGGTCTCTCTGTTTTCCCTAAAAACGCTATTTAGGGCCTCAAAACGGTTCTGGAAGTTCAGGACCCAAAAAAATTCCAAAAATAGTAAATTGTGCTACAATTAAGGAAACTAAAAAACTAAAAGAGACAGTGTTGGGGGTCCAAGTGGAATAGGCAGATGGCCACCAATATCCACCTTGATCATTCCTCCCCCCTTAGGAAGCAATGGTTCCCATTGTGTTGAGTGCCTCTATGAGTTAGGGAAACTTCTGTTGAACTTTGTCCCTGGTGATCCACTTTCTTTGGTGAAGGAGTTGGCTGGATTTGACAACCCGATATAGTTGTATCTTCTGCTGGCGAGTGATCTTGACCTGTGTGTCCATGATCTGATCAGTGGTGGCCTGTTCCATGCAGTCTAGGTTTAGCTTTGTTGATGTGAGTTGTTCTGTAATGTTAAATGTGTCCAACAACGTTGGGAAGTATGGCCGAAGGAGATCTACATTGAACACTGGGTGCAGACACAGGAACGATGGAATGCTGAGCTTGAAGGCATTATCACCGACGAACTTGGTGATAGTGTATGGCCCATATCAGAGTGGGCGAAGCTTGTGGTGGGGCCCAGCAAAGCGCTCTTTCTGCAAATGAAGCTAAACTTTATCGCCCACCTAGAACTTGTGCGAAACTCGATGTTGATCATGGTGGTGCTTATATTTAGCATTGGATTTGTCCAATATATCATGGAAATGTTGGTGGATGTGTGTAATGCACTCAATGAAGCTATTAACCCTTTCAACATCGGACTGCACGTGAGCCGAATCTACCTAAGTGGCTGTAAATGGTATGGCCACATCAATGGGGCATAATAGCTGAAATCCCAACCCTACTTGAAAGGGGTTGTGGCCATACCACGAAAACGAAATCGTTGCGATCTTAGTAGAAGGAAGGCCTGACATATAATCCATGGAGACAGATTCCCAAGGCTGGCTAGGAGTAGGTAGAGGAGTATAGAAGCCTTGCTTCTTGATGGTTGGTTTGGCAATGGCGCAGGCGGTGTAGTATCTAATGTACTTCCCAACATCCTGACGAAGTTTCGGCCAATAAAAATACTTCTACAATACTGCCATTGTTTTCTCTACTTCGAAATGTCCAATGAGCCGACTGTAGTGCGCCTCCCAAATCATCTTGGAACGCTCACTTGAAGGAACATATATGTGTCCTAAGTGGCATAAGAGTTCATCTTGAAGGTGAAAATTTGGAACTTTCTTCCCTTCCAGGAGTGTTTGGTATATGCTGTCGAGTTCTAGATCGTTCTTGTAAATATGCGGCCACCTCGATGTCTCGTGCCCATAGGAGTTGAGCACAGTGATCAGCGTCATGACCGGTGGTCTGGTGAGGCAATCATCAACATTATTGGTGCTTCCCTTCTTATACTTAATGTTCAAATGGAACTGTTGCAGATAGGTAGACCATTTTTTATGGCGATCGTTCTGCAACTTCCCTTGTGTCTGTATGAACTGTAGAGGCCGTTGGTCTGTGTGGATGACCGTTTCCTTCCTCATAATGTAATGCTTCCATTGACGACATGCCTGCACAATGGAATAAATTTCTTTGTTGTAAGTGGGGTACTTTCAGACTATGTCTGAAAGTTTCTCACTGTGGTAAGCCAATGGATGCCCATGTTGAGTAAGAATTGCCCCAATAACATAGTCAGAGGGATCTGTCTCAATCTCAAATGGTTGTTGCAGGTCTGGTAATGTGAGCACTGATGTAGAACATAGACGATTCTTCAACTTGGAGAACGCTCGCTGCTGGGTTTACGACCAAAAGAACTTTTCTTTCGCTCTGCCCTTGGTGACTTGACTTAAAGGCCAAGTGATATGAGAAAACCACAACACAAACCTGTGGTAGAAATTGGAAAAACCCAAAAAGCTGCGGAGCTCTGATAGAGTGGTTGGTGCTGGCCAATCTTGAATGACTTGTATCTTGGATGGGTCCACATGCAAACCCTGCTCATCAATGATGTACCCCATATATTGAACCTGGGTCAGGCCAAAGTTGGATTTCTCCAAGTTACCACACAACTTGTGTTATCGAAGGGTTTGAAGGACTTGTCGAATATGGTGGAGGTGTTCTTCCCAACCCAGGTTGAAGATCAAGATGCCATCTAGATACACCACCATGAATGCATTGGTGAAGGGCTGCAAGATGTCATCCACCAGTCTCATGAATGTTTCAGGGGCATTCGTCAATACAAATGGCATGACCAACCATTCGCAAAGGCCCTCCTTGGATTTGAAGGCAGTCTTCCACACATCGGAGGGTTTGATAGGAACCTGGTGATAACATGACTTCAAGTAAATCTTGCTGAAATATTTTCCCCCCTTGAGTTGGTCCAGAAGGTCATCAATCCATGGGATTAGGTACCTATTCCAGACAGTGATCTT
Organism: Pinus tabuliformis; assembly: GCA_031772625.1. Lineage (NCBI taxonomy): Eukaryota > Viridiplantae > Streptophyta > Pinopsida > Pinales > Pinaceae > Pinus > Pinus tabuliformis. The sequence continues at coordinate 464,363,590 of CM062805.1, forward strand.
GTTCAGTGCCCGATAATCAATAAAGAGTCTCCAGGTCCCATCCTTCTTCTGTACCAATACAATCGAGCTCCCACAGGGTGATGAGCATGGCCTGATGTGCACTTTTTGTAGTAGTTCCTGAATCTACCTCTTGATCTCATCGTTCTCCAGAACGGAGTGTTGATAGATCAGTCCATTGGGTAGTGATGCACCTGGGGTCATATCGATGGAGTGATTGAACTAGCAGTGCAGAGGTACCCCTGTGGGTGAGGCGAAAATGTCCCTGTACTCCTCCATGACCTTGTATGTCTATTGCTGTTGTGGAGAGGAGCCCTGCCTGGAAGCCGTGACCACAACCTTCTTCTTGCGATGGGGGCGAATCATAAGGAAAACAAATTTCCTGGTTTGGGAAATGATCTTACTGTATTGCTTTGCAGTGATCAAAGAGATGGCGGTAGGCAGGGCTACCTCCGGTATCCTGTACAACTTATTAGCCAAAGTAATAATCATAGATCTAGGTCTAGACTCATATACAACATGTTTCTTCCACAAGTATGGCTGTCCTAACAATACATCAGAAACTTCAAGAGGAGAAATGTCACACGATACCTCATCCGTGAAGGGCTTGATGCTATAGGGAAGACATGATCTAGGTCCGGGTGTGAAGAAGGACCTTTGCAAGACCTTTCACTTTCATGATGTGTTGAAATTTCATTTTAAAAGAACATTAACAAATACAGCTGTAGACTGTAAAGAATAGGAACGTAACAATCATCAGCACATGAAAACAAAAGCCGTTGATAACGGAGTTCGTGTAGGAGGGACTACGTCTCCGGGCCCCGGTGTCAAGATCGTGTAGGCCACTGCATTATGTGTTATAAATAAGGTGATGTACACAGAGATGATGTCTCGGTCATACAAGGAAGAATGCCCTCACACAGGAGTGACTCTAAGAGATGTTCCACAACTAGAACTCTCAATCAAAAGACTCCTATCAGTATGACACAAAAACAACGATGGTGCACATCCCGCCAACATGGCACAAAAGGGATGTCAAAGCAAAACACATGCATGACGACAACAAGAGTATCCCAGCAACATACAACAAGGGATCTCAAAGCATAACATGAAGAGTTATGACAGAAAGTACATCACATAGAAAGGTTCCGCATAACATGAAGCAAGGAATCATGACAACATGTAATAAAGAAGATCCTGCATCAATATCAATCATGGATCTGTACAACATAATGCAGAAAGAAGAAGTACATGAACACATCATATACCTCACAACCAAGGGCCATCTAAAGAAGTGGATGTCTCACTGCTGAAGTTGCTCGGACCATCGCTCTCAAGGCATCGATCTCACGAAGATGGCTGCTCGCACATGAATGTGGACATCTGCACTGGCACTTAGAAAAGTGACTAGAAGAAGAAATGAGAGAATAGGAAATCAGAAGCCACCATCAGATTTGTGGCGTCGAATAGTGCTGAATCGACTGTCCAAAATCCGAATTTTGAGAAGTTGAGAATTTTGGGCTTAAGGAATCTTCTAGATTCCCCCGAGATTCCTCAAAGATTCTGTTCCATGGATGGAATGGAAATCTGCAACTCAGATGGTGAATCTGATCTCGCCATTGCGATCCCTGTGGAAAACCATGAAAAACAAGTATAAACTTGACTATACTATGAAATGTCAAATTTTTACCTCCTTGGGAAAATTCATGGCTCATGGTTCCGCACCCTATTTTTGCTGAAATCATGGTTCCACATGCATTCTGGAACTGACTGAAAAATGAAGACCTCTGATGAAGAAAAGAACAACACCATTGTGTTTGTGGCGATGAGAGGTGTAAAAACCATATAAAATTTGTCAATTTCTGACAAAGTGAAAATTTTTCCTTCCTGCAAAATTCATGGTTACTGCATTAAAATATTAATTAATTCATTGCCTTGAAATTCGTGCCTGCATTCTACCTTGAAATTCGTGCCTGCAGTATCTCTCCTGCCTCCAACTCCACGCAGAGGGAAAAATGACTATTTAAATATTAAACCTTGGGCGGATTTACCAAGGTCAGGTGGTTGGCATGCTGGTTAAAAGCGACAAATGGTTAAAGAGAGGTCGGGGGATCAAATCCCGCCTCTCCCATATATAAACCTTTTATTAACCAAAAAATGTGTTGAAATAGGGGTCGGGTCCGCTTTGGATGATGCGCCCCTTAAACCCTGCATTTAACACCTTATCAGTGCACTGTTCCTAGAATATCGGCGGTCGGCAGTTGCAAGGGGCGCTGGTGCATATAGTAGCGCTCGATATGGGGTTTCACCAATATCCACATCGGGGATCGCATTCATCGGCGGTCGAATTGACATATACATCGGTGCTTCATTTGGGATGTCGTTGATATTCATATCTGCGATCACTTTTATCGGCGGTCGGCACGACGGAGGTATTGGCACCCTTGTCGGGGGTTATGCCGACATACATATCGACGATTAAATATCGGCGATCTGGGTGGCGATAGATGCGGCATATATATATATATATATATATAAAGGGGCCGGGGCGATATGTGACATACATATGGTTTCAGGGTGCCGGCCGAGTCCATCGCCGATGGCCCACGACCGCCCCTTAATACAATATATTATGGTTGGACCGTTAATATATATATATATATATATAGTGGGCGATAGTTATATAGGGTTCGACGAAGGTTGTGGCTGCGATCCCATTATATATATATCGATATATATATATATATATATATATATATATAATATGGTTTGTGATAGCTATTTTAAAAGGTTCGGCGGGGTTTGTTGCCGCTAATCCCGAAACCATGTGTTTTCTTATTTTTATATAGTTATTAATAACTATATAAAAGGAATCTTGTTTATATATATATATATATATATATATATATATATATATATATAGTGGGCGATAGTTGTGGAGGGTTCGACGGAGGTTGTGGCTGCCGATCCCATTATATATATATATATATGGTTTGTGATAGCGATTTTAAAGGGTTCGGCGGGGTTTGTTTCCGCTAATCCCGAAACCATGTGTTTTCTTATTTTTATATAGTTATTAATAACTATATAAAAGGAATCTTGTTTCATGGTTATTTAATAACCATATAAAAATGATTTTTGTCCCTTATGCTTGTTTTTAGGAGACAGATGAAAGAATGCCAAGTGTCAATGGCTGATGGGCCACCATGTGGGTCCCACCTTCTTATTAGGATGCCATGTGGCATGCTATGGGCCCCACTTTTCCCTTGTCATGTCAAACTTTGAAGAGCTCTATCTTTTGCATACGAGCTTGGTTTGACGAGTTGTTCACACCACCATGATCAGGATAACGAGGTCTTCGATCTGGTCTTGGTTTGAGCACAATCCAAACACTTTGATTTTTGAGCCATCTTTGTCCTGTGTGTCTCTCTGGAGCCACCTGGATAAATCCTCCCTAATGGGGAGCTTTTGGTCCTCCAAAAGAATTAAAAATAATCTACATCTCTATCTGTACCCTGTCTGCATCACAAGCGTCCTGAAAAGGTCTCGCTTCCATCTTCTTCACCTTTGTTCTTCGGAGCCTTAAGCGATGAACCGACACCTGCTACTTCTGCAACCTGTAGTGCATTGCTTGCAAATGAAATGCTTTTAATGACATGACCAAACTAAAGACCCAAAATGTCCCCTACTTGCCACGAGTTTATAACACATACTCGGTGGTCAAGTTTACAACAAGATGGACATAATACCCCAGCTATGACAACAAGGCCAACTCATCATGGTTGCTTCAAAAAGTGATGGAAAACACATCATCACTGCAACACATGATTTACATTCATAAGGTCAGACACTATTTTTTTGACAAGTGATAGAAATATAACATCACCTTCAAAGTTTTAACATGCAACTCAAAATATGACTCAAAACATGACCAGACATCATTGTTGCTGACCAAGTGATGGAAACACATCATCACTTTTACACTTTAAAATGCAACAAATGATTTACAAAAAAATGATCATGAAATGACTTCATGTCAAAAAAACCACTTTTCATTGATCAATGTGAATGGGTCACCTCCTTGAGGTGGTTTTGCTTATCGAACAACCACTCTTCCTGGTTCACGCATCGACGCTTTGTCTTTAAGGCGCTGATCTGGATGGAACCTCCAACAAGTGGCTCTATGATGGCCATTTCTGTCGCAATGACTACAGTAGGCTTTCTTCCTCCATATCTGCTTAACCTATTTCTTTTCATGTTGTTGAGAGGGTCTTTCACGCCTCATCCTTTTGAGTGCTGCCATTCTTTTCCAACACTTGGAAAAGGTATGGTTAGGTAAACCACAAAAAGTGCATGTTTTTTGATGCCTTAATCTTCGCTCATTATTAAGAACATGATCAAAAGGAACATTCGAAGATAAAAAATGGTTATACCTTCCTTTGCTATCTTTGATGTCAGTGAGGCGATGAGAGCTTGCCTCAGTTCTCTCCCTACGATGGAAGTTATCATGGGATGATGGGGATGTTTTCCCATCATTCTCTTTCCTCGACGATGTCTCGGACAACTCTGACACCTTTGAGCACTCTCCTTTAGTGTATATCGAGCCTGCAAATCGATGTTCATCCACATCCTCCAAAGGTTGAGTGATGCCTTGGTTATTAGCACCAAGCTCTTTCCCCTCGTGCCTCGTATTTGTAAGGAGCCTCATGTTTGTCCCTGTAATGGGGATCTCCAAATTGCCAACAGAAATCATACTATCAGAAGATGAAATTGAAAGGAAATCAACATATTTCACCTTCTCTTTCGATTTGGAAAGAACTGATGAGGGCTGCTCATCATTTGTTGTTGGTGGATCGCATTCCCCAACTTCTTGCCTAACATACCCAAGTGCTGCCTGATGGGGTAATTCCTCTACTTTGATGTGATTAACAATGCCTTGTCCATTAACGCCCAATCCTTTTCGTTCATATCCCATTCTTTTCAACAGTTTGGAGCCAATTCCTGTGGTATGATTTTCAAACACAGCGAAATCATCATCAGGAAACATACATGAAGATGGAGAAGTACTTTTTACCTCACATGGGTCTCGCTGCAGTTTTTCCAAAGCCTCGTCCTTTGCTTGCAGTTGTAGTAGCAAACTCTGATTCTCCTCTTTCTCTTCATGTAGACGCATCTTCAATTCATCATTATCTGTTTGAATATTATCTTTGTCTTGCTTCAGTTCTTTCATGGCCTCTTCTGTGGCTTTCGACTGAAGTTGTAATCGCTCCTTTTCCTCTGTCTCTTTTTGTAGAGTTTTAGACATGATTTCCACTTTATTGGAAATGTTAAGCATGGTCTCGTACATTGCTCTTTCATCCGCTGTCATTGTTCACGCTGCAATTCACATCAGTGTAAAGACCTGCTCTGATACCACTTGATCCAGGTTCGGGTGTGAAGGACCTTTTACTTTCATGATGTGCTAAAATTTCATTTTAAAAGAACATTAACAAATACAGCTGCAGACTATAAAGAAGAGGAACATAACAATCATCAGCACATGAAAACAAAAGCCATTGATAATGGAGTTCGTCCAGGAGGGACTATGTCTCCGGGCCCTGGTGTCAAGATGGTGTAGGCCGCTGCATTATGCGTTGTCAATAAGGTGATGTACACAGAGATGATGTTTCGATCATACGAGGAAGAATGCCCTCATGCAAGAGTGGCTCTAAGAGATGTTCCACAACTAGAACTCTCAATCAAATGACTCCTATCAGTGTGAGACAAAAACAAGCATGGTGCGCATCCCGCCAACATGGCACAAAAGGGATGTCAAAGAAAAACAAATGCATGACGACAACAAGAGTATCTCAAAAAAATACAACAAGGGATATCAAAGCATAACATGAAGAGTTATGATAGAAAGTACATCACATAGAAAGATTATGCATAACATGAAGCAAGGAATCATGACAACATGTAATAAAGAAGATCCTACATCAATATCAATCATGGATTTGTACAACATAATGCAAAAAGAAGAAGTACATGAACACATCATATACCTCACAACCAAGGGCCATCTGAAGAAGTGGATGTCTCATTGCTGAAGCTGCTCGGACCATCGCTCTCAAGGCATCGATCTCACGAAGATGGCTGCTCGCACATGAATGTGGACATCTGCACTGGCACTTAGAAAAGTGACTAGAAGAAGAAATGAGAGAATAGGAAATCTGAAGCCACCATCAAATTTGTGGCATTGAGTAGTGCTGAATCGACTGTCCAAAATCTGAATTTTGAGAAGTTGAGAATTCTGGGCTCAAGGAATCTTCTAGATTCCCCAGGATTCCTCAAAGATTCTGTTCCATGGATGGACTGGAAATCTGCAACTCAGATGGCGAATCTGATCTCACCATTGCGATCCCTGCGGAAAACCATGAAAAACAAGTATAAACTTGACTATATTCTGAAATGTCAAAATTTTACCTCGGGAAAATTTCATGGCTCATGGTTTCGCTCCCTGTTTTTTCTGAAATCATGGTTCCACGTGCATTCTGGAATTTTCCAAAAAATGCAGACCTCGGATGAAGAAACGAAGAACACCATTGTGTTCATGGCGATGAGAGCTGTAAAAACCATATAAAATCTGTCAATTTCTGATAAAGTGAAAATTTTTCCCTCCTGCAAAATTCATGGTTAATGCATTAAAATATTAATTAATTCGCTGCCTTGAAATTCGTGCCTACATTCTGCCTCAAAATTTGTTCCTAAAGTCTCTCTCCTGTCTCTAACTCCACACAGAGGGAAAAATAACCGTTTAAATAGAAAACCTTGGGTGGATTTACCAAGGTCAGGTGGTTGGCGTGTTGGTTAAAAGCGACAAATGGTTAAAGAGAGGTCTGGGGATCAAATCTCGCCTCTCTCATATATAAACCTTTTATTAACCAAAAAATGTGTTGAAATAGAGGTCGGGTCCGCTTTGGATGCCCCCCCCCCTTAAACCCCGCATTTAACACCTTATCGGCGCACTGTTCCCAGAATATCAGCGGTCTGCAGTTGCAAGGGGCGCCAGCGCATATATTGGCGCCTGATATGGGGTTTCACCGATATCCACATCGATGATCGCATTCATCGGCAGTCGGATCAGCGCTTCATCTGGGATGTTGCTGATATTCTTATCGGCGATCGATTTTATCGGCGGTCGGCACGGCGGAGGTGTCGGCGCCCTTATCGGGGGTTACGTCGACATACATATCAGCGATTAAATATCGGTGATCGGGGTGGCGATAGATGCGTGATATATATATATATCTAAAGGCGCTGGGGTGATATGCGACATACATATGGTTTTAGGGTGCGGGCCGGGTCCACCGCCAATGGCCCATGCCCACCCCTACGAGGCATGAAAAGAAATCGCTTTTTTGGGTGATTTTATGTTTTTCTGCTTGTACCTGCAAAACTGAAATTGATTGAACAAACAAATTGGAACTACTGAAATGAACTTGCTGAAATGAAAATTTGCAGAATGGAAATGAAAGCAAGGAAATGACTAATCTACTTTTGTTGAAATGGAAATTGCAGAATTGAAATGAAAGCAAGGAAATGACTAATCTACTTTTGCTGAAATGGAAATTGCAGAATTGAAATGAAAGCAAGGAAATGCAGAAATCGAAAGAACAACTACTCTACTTTTGCTTAAATAAACTACTTAGCAGAATGTTGCAGTAGAGAATAGAAGAAAAGCAGTAATCACAAAATACTCTGACGCTTCCCCGACAACGACGCCAAAAAGTGGTGAGCACCAGTATTGCAGCAATAATGTTGCAACTCTTGGGGCTTCCTACTTTACTTTTATCAACCCGGTAGTTCGTGACAAATTTGGAAGCAACGGTGCTATATGCAGAAGTACTAGCTCTTACTACAGGCTGTCACTTGGTCAGCTAGCGCAAGACCACTAGGAGCTCAAGCTAGCTTCTATGAATTTCCAGAAGAAGCTTTTAACCATGATGAAAGAAAGCTAACTCTACAGAGGCTATTATATTTGCAGAAAGAGAAGGAAGACTGAAATGTAACGCAAACCCTAGCAAACCCTAATTTATCCAACTAACCCTACTTTTGCAAAAAAAGAGATAGAAACTGACGAGATGAATGCCATTGACTACTGGGAAGGTGAATTACATCTATGTAAACTACTTTTGAAAGAAAATGAGAAAAGGGCATCCTTTTGTATTTTTTGAGTGTTTAAATGTGAAATTATTATGCTTGTAATTTATCGGATTGTGATTGTGGAAGAGGTTTGGTGGCGATGGAGGATGGATTTAGTTTTTGCAGAGGTGGAGGAAGGTGTGGAGAGGTCCTAAGAAGCCCCTAGTACCCTTTTGAAGATTTCCCTTGCAATCAGACTTCGAAAAATCATTCACAGGAAATTCTACAGGAGGATGCAGGGGATCTACAGGAGGAGGCCGAGAGCTATTTTTGAAGGTTTTGAAGGTGGAAAAATGATGGGAAAGGGTAAATAAAGGCTAGATGAAGGTGTTGAGGTGTCTAGAGCTTGTCAAGGAAGATCAAGAGGGAACATGATGGTTGGATTTGTTCAAATGGCAAGAGGGAAGCTTATGGAGAAAAATGCAGAAATTAGGGCAAATTGGTGAAATGTTGCGAATGACTTGGAAAATCTGTGAGAAGTGAGTTGATGCTGGCTTCTTTATGGATATATGCTGAGATGAGGTGCCCTGCAAGAGATCTACACATCTACTTATGAAAATTGATCAAAGAAAGGACTAACTATACCATGAAAACATAACTTTCTCTAGCTTGACCTAATTTCTGACCTACAAATAGAAAATGCTGAATAGTAAACTTTGAACAGAAAAGCATGCAGAGGTATCTATTGTAAAAGAACAGGAAATGATCTAGGCAACTGAATCTAAAGCAATACATTAATCTTTCCAAATCAAGTCATCACACTAGAAATTGCATGGGAGAGAAAAACTGTGTTTTTGGTGGCAGCAGTAGTGCCTTGACCTCCCAGAAAGGGAGAAGGAGATCAGGGCCTGCTGTTGGCCTTTTTGAATCTTAGCTTGTCATTGCATTAACCAACTTGAGCAACTGAAAAAAAAAACAACTATGCAAACCATCAAAAGCAACCTATTCTAAACAAGGTAAAATTAATCTATGTAACAGAAATTAACTCATGAACTGAAGGAAAAAAAAACATATAAGTATAAGGCAAGAGGTGCTGGGTAGCTTGGGTTGGGCCCTAACCCAAGAGCTTCAGCCCTCTGAAAGAGATCAGTGGTGGCTCAAAAACTGTTTCATCTCCATTATCAAAAATAAAAGTCACATTACATAAACTGTTCTAAAAAAGGAAGCTCGAAAATGAGCTGAACAAGTGTTGCCCAAAAGTGCGAAAATTCTACTAATGACTGGCTAAAATCCAACTAAAAAAACTGAGCACTTAAGCCCTGCTATTTATACAACTTGAGCCTCCAACAACTCTCCTAAAATCAAGGAGCTCAGCTTCCCAAAACTACAGATAAATAACAATCCTTCTTTACTTGCTCGGTTGCCCCTTGAATGCACTAGTGTGGCTTCTTGTGCTCCGAGTTTTTGATGGAGAATTTAAGGTAAGGGTTCATAAATGGAGGGGAAACCCCCCTACAAATCCTCTTCCCTGTTTTCCTTGAATGTTGGCTGCCAAATGCTCATAAATCCTTTGACTTTGTCCAAAATTGGCCAAAAAATCTGCACAAAGCACACATTAGATTTCATGGCATAATGACTAACCCACTCCACTCTATTAGCATAAATATAATAAAAAACATGCAATAAACTAATGAAAATGATGGATTAAGTCGAATTAAGAGGCAAAATGAGCCCATATAATTATCCATTTATGGGGCTTATCATCACCCCCTACTGAAAGTGTTGCTCATCCTCTGAGCAACTAATCTATCTCTTCATCCTTGATGGCCTTGATAGATTCCCTGACATCCCATGCTTTTGATGTGATATCTTCCTCTTTATCATGGAATCCTGCCTTTCTATCCACCTCTTCCCACTGTTTCTATTTTTCCTCCTCTTTTACTCCTTCCAGCAGTCCTACCAGCAGTGGAGGACTGAATTTGAGGCCAATCCGATTGGCCTTCAAAATTTGCATAGAGTTTTTATACAGTGGCACTCTCCTCAAGGCTTCTCTCATCCTATTTGGGGAGTGATACTCCCTGATCTGTAGGCCATGTGGCAATGTGTTCCACCTTCTCATGCAGGCATGAATGCAGTCATCTCCAAATAATCTCTCAATGTCCTCGAAATGTGCAATAGCTTGGGCCTGCTCATCGATATATTTGGGGACAGTTTGAGGATTAGCTGTAAGGTGTTGGTGGGCACTGATGAGAGCCATGGGGTCTACTGGCTTTGCTCTAATCATCAAAGGTTCATTCAACTCTTTTGCCATCATTTTCTGGATTTCTGCTGCCCTTTTCTCTTCATGGCTCATCCAAGATGCCATGGCCATCAGCTGCAAGTCTCCTAACACAGCATTGGGGTCCCATAGGTTCATATCAGTAAGGGCCATGTTGTGTAAATAAAACTCTGCTAGCTTCGCTTTGTCCTCAACGGAATTGTGATCACATAGATCCATGAGTTGGCCATAATCCTGAAAAGGTATGGTGCCTCTCTGGGCTAGAGTCTTGATTTGGAACCGGAGCCACTGATCCTTGAGGTATACTGCATATGATTTGGCTGGCTGCCTGCACTGTAGTGCCTCCATAGCCCATTTGGACATGCAAGCTAATTGGGCTTCCCTTTCCTGTAGCTGTCTTTTTAAGATCAACACCTCATTTTCTGCTTGGGGTTCCCTTTCCTGTTGCTATCTTATTAATATCTCACTTTCTGCCTTGGGTTCCTTTTCCTGCTGCTGTCTTTTTAAGATTAATAGCTCATTTTCTATCTGGGGTTCCCTTCCTTGCAACTGCTTCTTTAACATTTCATTTTCTGCCTCCAATTGAGCTGTTCTGATGCTTTTTGTATGCCTGACCATGCTCAATTCTTTGCCCATTTTTCTCAATTTGTTTTCCATGTGCCCAATGTATTCCACCCCTTTTGACTTTGCACTATGCATCCATGTATGGGTCCTTACTCTTTCCTTTTCCAACTCAAATAAAAGAGGGACTGCAAACTTTTAAGGGATGATTTTCCCTCCTTCCAGAAGGTTGTAATAAGAGCCTAAATCAGGCTGAGGGTCAGGCTCTGGTATCTCTTTTCCCTTATTTTTCTCCTTGGTATGTTCTTCTGCCTTATTTTCAATATTCTCAGTCTCTTGAAGCTTTGTCAATGTCTCCTGTAGAGCGGTATGCGCCTCTTGTAGGACTGTTTTAGAGTCCATAAGTTTCATCCTTTCTTTCCAAGTAGAAGCTCTAGGGCTTCCCCTTTCATAGGTAATCGGGGTTTTGGATGGAGATTCTTCCTTTTTGGCAGTAGGGGAATCTTCAATGATGATGGGCTCCTTTGAAGGTGGCTAAGACTTCCCCATCTTTATTATGGTGCTTTTTCGAGCCTTGCAGTACATGAATGGTTGTCTTTTCCTTTTTCCTTTGGTCTTGGCTGGAGTACTAAGTGCAACAAGAACAACTGCTGCCTCCCTTACTAGTGTCTCAGGAGACACTTCTTTCTGCTTTGATTCTTCTTCTTCATCTACTGTTTTTCCTATTTCTGCTGGTTTTGCCTCTATTGCCTCTAATTTTGTTACCTCCTCTTCTTGCTTAGCTTCTGCTTTTCTTGTGGCAACCTTTTTCTAAACTGTCTTAGGCTTCTTCCTTTTAGTTCTTGGCCTCTTCTTTTTCTCTGTTGTGGTTTTACCCTTTTCTGCTTTTGATTCTTTCTTCTTCTCTACTTTAGGCTCATCTTTGGTGGTGTCATGTTTCTCCTTTCCTATCTGGTTTTCTTCTTTTTCTATGGGGGATTCCTCTTCTTCCATTTGAGTGTTATTTTCTGCTTCATGGATTTCCTTCTCAGCTTCCCCTTTTTGTTCTTCCTCTTCACTTTCAGATGGACTAAGGTCATAGGTGAGAGTCTTTATATCATCCTCTTTAGTCATGTTTGTAAAAATCTCCTAGCAATTTAATTACCCCATGGTGAGCCAATTGGTCTGGAACTCTTGCCTTCAATTTGGTGCTAGATTATATTAAGGATTGGTGGAGAAAATATGGAATACTGAGTTTTCGGGATGAAGGAAGGTCCATGCCATATCTTAGTTCATGTAATAGTCTGAAATGGTACCTGTAAGCTATGTTGTATCTTCCTTCACAGGAGATGTATTTCATAATCTGGTAACTGACCTCATTCCACGGGTAAGGTATACTTGTTCTCCTAATGCCATTCTTGTCCTCCACAGGATGTTCATTAGGCTGGAGAAAGGTTTTCTTGGCAACTTGACCCAGTGGTTTTTCTTCCTTGCTCTAGGGTAGTCCAGGTGGGAGACTTGTAATCCTGCTGATGAACTCTGGGGTGATTTCTATAGTTAGACCCCTGAAACTGACAGTGGCATGGGCTTTTGAGTGAGGTTTTAAAGATAATATAAATTCCTCTGTGACTTCATCATCATATCCATGCAAATTTTCAAGGAAAGGCATCCAATTTTCTCTAGTGAAGAGGGCTACCACTTCTGGATGTTCATGCAGCTTAGTTGAATTCAGAGGCTCCTTCCTCATAAAACCCCTTGTCATGATGTTTTAGGTTCTGCTGGAATATTTTAGTTGAAGAGGGAGGCAACAAGTTTCAATCCCGAAAATAGAGGAATAGCTGAGGTTTTCTTTCAAAAAACAGGGAGAGAGTTTTTGTGTTCTTTCTTTTAAACAAAAACAAATTGCAACTTTCCTTCCTTCCAAAATCCATTCTCTAGACTCACATTACTTCTCTGTCTGTTTGAGGGAAACAATATCTTAAATAAACAGAGAACATACAGAACTGTGTTTTTTCCCTTTTACAAAATAAGCAGACTACCCAATGCAAGTTCACTCTTTACAGGCTTAATTTTCTAGACTTGCATCATTTATTTATGTAGGAGAATACCACAGAGGAGAAAGAGATAGTATTTCAGTGCAAAGAGCAAATGGAGAAACTGTATATATATATTTTTAAAAACACAGGCAGACTCTGTTCTCACTTTCCTTCCCTTTTCAACTCAATGCCTCGCTTGGAATCACACCACCCTTTGTATATATATGGAAATGCAGAGTGGTTTTCACCGAGCCTACCTTTTTCAGCCTGAATTTGTCATAAAATCTTGAATTTTCCTCTGTGATGCTACTCACTGACCTTCCTGTAGAAAGGCTCCTGTAGGACTGTTTTTTTGCTCCTGTAGAGTCTGATAAGTAGGAAAGTTCTGAGAACGATAGAATTCGACTGTTTCGATGCTCTTGGGGTGGTAGGTAGGCTTCTTCAGTCGAGAGCTCGTCGACACAAATGAGAACAAAGGTGGTGAAGGCGGTCGACTGCAGTGTACTTAAGCTTACGGGAGTGTTCTGTGGTGATGAGGTGAGGTGGTAGGAAAGGTATGTTACCTTCATCCAGATTGTTGGTCCCTACTTCAGTGTCATTATGAAACTTTTATGCTGCCTACCGCAATTATTTCAATCATTTCCGTTAGATTCTGCCACTCCCTGTTTTGAGATTTTTTCGAGTTGACTGAACACACGTGCTGAGTGCACTCGCTGAGCGCAGTTTGAACTAGACGAGGGTGGCCAGTTAGCTGGCCACCGATCTAGTTTAATCGCAACCATCTCACTTTTTCATGCAGTTTTTAAAGTATACCCATGCAACAGAGGAACGGGTTTAGTCACTTACCTGTTAGTCGAGAATTGCGTGCTATCGTGCTGTTGCATGCTCAGACTTTGGCGTTCTATCCATGGATTTCTACTGTTGGTGCTCGTGGCTTCTGGATTGGTGGCTCAGCTACCTTGTACTGGTGATATTTGATTAGGATTGGTCTCCTTGCGCATTCTACACATCTGTGGTTGCACTGACCCTGCCTCTGGAGCTCGATTTTTAAGGGGATCAGCTGCTACAGGAATCCTACAGGATTTCCTGTAGCTGCTTCTCCCTCTAAAACTTTTGGCTGAGGCTTGAGTAGGGACTGGAGAGGCAGCTGAGGAAGATTCTGTCAGTCATGGAAAAGTAGCTGGTATGCACTAGGTAAGAGTTAAGTTAAGGATGCTGCTTGTTTATTCTTCATTTTTCAAAAAAAACAAAAGAAACAAGATTTTTGTGTTTCTTTTTTTGTGCAGGGAAGAAAGAAGCAAGTGGAAATGTAGTGGTGCAGGTATGGAATGGAGAGTTATGAGGATGAATGGTGGTAGGGGGGTCCACAGGTCTTCTAGACAAGTTTCTAGCCCTTTGATCCTTTTCTTGACTTGATTTCGAGCTCTCTGTGATTTCTACAGGAGCCTCCTGTAGAATGCACAGAGCCTCTTGTAGGATGCATAGTTTTCCAGAAAAAGTGAGACCAGGGACTGGGAAAAGACAATAGTGATGGAGAAAGGGTCTATCAGAGGTGTATTCGGCTTGGTCATGTCCCTTTTTCTTTTGTGGCCCTCCTGCAACCTGCAATGCATTCAAAAGAAGTTAATTTTTCTGTTTCTGTTTTTTCTTTTTTTTTTCTCCTTTTTTTTTAAAGAGACAGTTAGGGCGCCTCCCAGAGGTTTTCACCCTACCTGCCTGCCCTGGGCGCCTCCAAGGGGAGGTTTTCACCCAGGGATCTTTATTCTCATTTTTCTTTTATGGTTTTTTTTTTTTTTTTTTTTTTTTTTTTTTTTAGGGAATGGGTGGAGTGGAGGTAGAGACTTGCTCCACTATCAACATTGTTTTACTCAGATTTTTAATGAATTATTGCTTGGAGAGGGGCTTCCTATAGATTTTCAACCTATGCCCATTGACGAGCATGGGGATGGCTTCTTCATCGATGGTCTTGATCATTAATGAACCATTGTCATTTCACTTTTCTACTGTGTACGGTCCCAGCCATCTTGTCCTCAATTTGCCCTTGAAATCTTTATACCTTGAGTCATATAGCAGCGCCCAATTTCCTTCCTGGACTTGTTTCTCTTTGAGGTGTTTGTCATGCCATATTTTCCTTTGAACCTGGACTACCTTTGTGTGGAGAAGGGCCTGTAATATTTGTTCATCCAATCCATTTAGCTGGAGTAACCTTTCCTTTTGTGCATGGCTGAGTTCTAGGTCCAGTTGAGCTGCCATCCTTAGTGTGTTGTATTCAAATTCTATTGACAACAAAGCCTTCTTCCCATAGAACAACTCATAGGGTGTGAACCCTGTGGTGGTCTTCCATGTGGTGTTATAGGCCCAGGTGGCCTCAACTAATCGTTCTGCCAATCGTTTCTGCCACTGCTCACTACCTTGGTCAAAATTCCTTCTAAAGCTCTGTTAGTGACTTCCACCTGTCCATTTTCTTGTGGATGGTAAGGGGTGGAAGTTCGGTGCTTAATTTTGTGATGTGAGAGCAGGTCTTCAATCAGATTGGAGGTAAACTGACTCCCTTGATCTGTGACTAATTCTCTTGGATACCCAAACTTATAGAATATATTCTCCCTTAAAAACTCAGCTACTTTTTCTTCTGTTGCTGCCTTGATCGCCTTTGTTTCTGCCCATTTTGTCAGATAATCAGTGCACATGATGATGTAATATTTCTGCTTTGAAGGAGGGTTGATAGGACCCACAAAGTCCATGCCCCACTTCTCAAATGGCTCGAAAGTCACTTGAGGTTGCAGGGGCATCTCATCCCTTGGAGTAGGTTTCCCCATCCTTTGACACCGGTCACATTGGCTGATATATCTCCTTACATCTTGATGAAGAGTGGGCCAATAGTAACTTGCTTGCAGAATTTTGAAGGCAGTCCTCTTTGCTGCAAAATGGCCCCCACAGGGCCCATCATGACAAGTTAGGAGAATGTCAAAAACTTCCTCCTCCCTGACACATCTTCTCAAAACCTGATCTGGGCCAAGTTTGAAGAGATCGCCCCCAATCCAAGTGAAAGGGGCACTTTTCCTCATGATCTTACTCTTCTCTTTTGAGGACAGGTGTGGCGGAAACTATGCGGAAACCAAGTAATTCGCTATATTAGCAAACCATGGCGAGAGTACTAAGATAGCGAATAGGTGTTCATCTGGCATTTGATCATCCAACATTCCTTCTTCACCTGCAAGCAGATCTATTCTAGACAAAAAACCAGCAACAACATTTTCCTTACCTGGCTTATCAACGATGGTTAAATGAAATTGCTGCAACAAAAGAAATCATCTAATAATGCGAGCATTTACATCTGGTTTGTTCATTAAATACCTAATTGCAACATGATCAGTGTGTACAAATGTTTGATAGCCGATGATGTAGTGTCTGAATTTATTTAGGGAATGGACTATAGCTAGGAGCTCCTTCTCGGTTACAGTGTAGTTTAATTCTGCCTTCGACAAGTTTTTACTTACAAAATATATGGCATAAGGTAGCTTCTCATCAACTTGCCCTAAGGTTGCTCCTATCGCTTTGTTCGAGGCATCTGTATGAATGTGGAAAGGTAGGGCCAGTTTGGACCTCTCAAAATTGGGGCAGTCACAAGTTTACTTTTCAAGGTATCCAAAGCTTCTTGACAGTTGTCAGTCCATATGAACTCGACATCTTTCCCCAAAAGACCAAACAATGGAGAGGCTAGCTTACTGAAATCCTTAATGAATCTTCTATAATACCCTGCTAAACCTAGGAAACTTCAGACATCTCTTACCTTTTGAGGAGGTGGGACCCTTTGTATGATGGCAATTTTGTTGGGGTCCACCTGTAATCCTTGCTGAGAGATTGCATGACCTAGCACGATCCCTTCAGTCATCAGGAATTCACACTTTTCAGGACTGAGGGATAGGTTCATTTCAATACACTTGTCCAAAACTTTTCCCAGGTTAGCCAAAGCTTCCTGGAAGTTAGAACCATAAGGGGTAAAATCATCCATATAGATTTCCACTGCATCATGAACCAGTTCAGAAAATATACTCAATACTACTATCTGGAAAGTGGCGGGAGCATTGCACAATCCAAAAGGAAAGACCTGATATGTAAAAGTACCCCAAGGATAAGTGAAAGTGGTCTTATCTTGGTCTTCTGGGCTGTTTTGGATCTGGTTGTACCTGCTAAACCCATCTAGGAAGGAGAAAAACTTTTTCCCCGCCAAGCCATCTAACACTTGATTTATGAAAGGCAAAGGAAAATGGTCCTTCTTGGTGGCCTTGTTTAGTTCCTGATAATCGACACAGATTCTCCACTTCCCATTTTTCTTTGGCACTAGCACCAAATGAGAGACCCATTCACTGTCAGAGATGGGGTAGATGAATCCTGCATCCAGTAACTTTTGCAGTTCTTCTTTGACAATGTCCTTAAGGGCTAGATTCATCCTCCTTTGAGGCCACTTGACTGGTTTGAAATCTTCCTTAATGTAAATGTGATGAGTACAGACTAAAGGGTGCACTCCCTACATCTCCTTATAGCTCCAAGCAAAAGCATCCCACTACAACAAAACAGGCAATTTGCGCCAGATTTAGCACCAGATTCTAGTGCATTTTTTTCTCAATTGGGATGAGCAACCTGGCGCTAAATCTGGCTCTATTGTACAATTTTTAAAGCGTCCTTTTTTGCACCAAATTTTGCATCTTTTTTACGCCAAATTTTCCATCATTTTCTGCATCATATTTTGCACCAAGATTTTCATTTGGTTTTACAACAGGTTTTGCTTCTAGTTTTGTGCCTTTTTTTGCATCTATTTTTGCATCATTTTTTGCTTCATCTTTTGTGGAATTCTTTGCTTCTATTTTTGTGTCATAATTTGCATCGATTTTTACACCATCTTTGACATCTTATTTAGCGCCTTTTTTTACATCCAATTTGTGCCAATTTTTGCATCTGGTCTTATGCCATCTTTTGCTTCTAATTTTGTACTTATTTTTACATCTATTTTTGTGCCAATTTTTCTGCCTTTTTTTACACCATCTTTTCCATCCAATTTTGCACCATATGTTGAATCTGATTTAGTGCCAAATTTCGCATGCATTTTTGCACCATTTTTTGCATCCACTTTTGCATTTTATTTATCTCCCTTTTTTGCATCCTATTTTGCACCATATTTTGCATTTAATTTTGCATCATTTGTTGCATCCAATTTAGCATCATTTTTAACACCATTTCTTGCATCCAATTTTTCATCCTTTTGAGCATCTAAATTTGCATCCTATGTTGAACCATATATTGCATCCACCTTTGCATCCCATTTTGTGTCTATTGTTACGTTCACTTTTGAGCCATTTTTTCGTCTACTTTTGCATTTGTTTTTGCACCAAGTTTTGAATGATTTGTTGCATCATTTTACATCCAATGTTGCATCTCAATTTGCATCCAAAATTGAGCCATTTTTATGCCCATTTTTGCACCATTTTTTCTTCTTTTGTGTCCAATTTTGCACCATTTTTTATGTCCAAATTTGCATCCTTTTTTCTGCCACATTTTGTGTCCACATTTGCATCTCATTTTGCACCTAGATTTTAGTTGGAATTTTCATCTAGTTATGCATCATCTTTGACATCCTTGGTTTCACCATTTTTTAGTCCCATTTTGCATCTTGTTTTGTGTCTTTTCTTACATCCTTTTTGCATCCTAATTTTACACCATTCTTTGCATCCTCATTTTGGTGTCCATTTTTGCATCCTTGTTTGCACCCAATTCGGTATCCTTTCATATGCCCTATTTTGTTCCCTTCTTTGTGTCTAGTGTTGCACCCTTTTTTAATTTTACTTTAAAAACCTTTTTGTCTCATTGTTTGCATATTGTTTTGATGGCTAGTTTAACATCCAATTCTACTCCCAATTTTTCATCCATGGTTAAATCCACTTTTGGCTTCTTGTTTAGAGTTTTACTTTTATTTCCATTTATGACCACCTCTATGGGTTCATTTTACTAAGTTCATTTACATAGTGAAATATATTAAATTTTCTAAATATCATTTTGCTGTAGGATTTAATGCATGGTTAGATGAAAACAAAACCCTCTCAGTTTATCTCAGAAACCTAGGACAAACCAATTAAGAGAAAGGTTGTTCTAAGGCTTAGGATTCTTAGTAGATCAAGATGTAGAGTATAGATTAAGAAAAAGAGAATGAATTCTTGTGAGTCCTCGCATGCAGGTCTTCTTGGAGTTTTTCGTATAGCCAAGAAGCGCTCCTAGCTAGCTCCAAAGCTTGGTCCTACACATAAGAGAGAGAATAAAGCAACCTTCACAACATAATATCTTAATAATCAAAACTATAAAAAACATATAAATATTATTGAATAAATAAATATAAACCAAAAACCCATGCATACATTAGTTAAATAGAAGAAGTAAAGAATGATTAGAAACATATGGAAGGAAGAACAACTGATCTATATGAATAAAGGAGTTGGAGGAAAGTTACAACAATCAGATATAGTTGCAACATCACCTCCCCCAACTCATAGCTCCAAAACTCTCCCTCTCAAGACAGATCTCAAGAGCGTGACAATACAAAATTCCCATCATTTTTTCAATGGCCAAGCCTCTAATATATAGGAAAGTGGAGGCTATGAAGATTTCCAAAATTCCTCATTAGTTCAATTTGGGAAAAATATTTTGGGTGAATAATGTTTCCTCATATAAAAAAGGAATTTTCCACTTTTTAGATGCTTTTGTGCTTAGGAAAAAGCTTCCCCATGCTTTATGGCTCTTTCCCACTTTTGTATGCTTTTAATTTTTAGGAAAAAGCTAAAGATGAGGATAAAGAGATTACATTCCACCATATGTTTCCGAAAGTGACCAAGAATGTCAAATTCAAATTCTAGTTTGCTTATGTTTTAGTTTTTTTTTAAATATATATTTAGTTTTAGTATTTTTTTTTTTCTAGAAAAATATATTTAGTTTTTGGTATATTTTTCTATAAGAAAAATTATATTTTGTTTTTATAAAAATGGATTTTAAACATTCCATTCATGCTAAATTTGTGATTTTATGATAGGAGTTTAAATTATATATAGTAAAGTAACTTAATGTCATGTGTCGTGTTGCTGAGATGGGTGTTATACATCTCTTTCTTGCTAAGTTATAGAATGTGCTTGGGTTTTCTTAATGCAATAAAACTAATTATGTTCTTCATGATATCTTGAAATGTTCATCTTGAACCAAGCTAATAAAACAATAAAGTTAAAATAGGTTTTCCTTTGTCCTTTATAGATCTTTGTCCCCATTAATCTTGGTCTTAATAGATTAATTGTCTTGTGGTGGCCTTGAGTGGTCACTTCCATTAGTTGCATGCTTTGTAGTTTTCAGTTAGTGACATTTTTTAAGCTTGATAATATGTTATTTAATTTATCAAAATGTGTTATTGTCCATATTATTGTTAAATATTAATATTAAATATGCTGATTTTTAAGCATGTTTTAGCAAAACTTTCCCAAAATGTTTATAGATTGTATTTTATAATGCAATGATTCTTTGCTTGATGAAATTGTTTTGGATATTTTTTTTAATGATTCATTGATTGATGAAATTGTTATGGATATTTTTTTTAGTATATTAAATTGTATGTGATAAAGGCAAAAATCACCTCTTTTTTAGATTTTCATTGATCAATTTCCCTTAAGGCCATCAAGTTCACCATTTGGTCCCAGGTTAAGGAAATATAGGAGTCATGAAGTGGAATTTTCCAAGCACTTAAATCTTGAGACATGTTTCTTTTTAGTCACTTTATACTTTCTTTCTATGTAAATTTTTGATGAAAATAGTCTTGGAACATGAGGGGCGTCAATAGTAAGCGAAAACAAACTCCTAAAAGAAAAATGGTATGCAAAGCACCCATAAATAATGTTGATATAAGAAGCAAAAATATTAAGTGAGGTTCAACCTCATATAATTAGAAAATGGGGGAGGAATTTCCAAGTAGTAGTGATTGATGCTTAGAGATACTTGGGTGGAATGGTTATTATTTGAAATGATTAAGACATCAAGGTTACCAATATGTTTACCTCTTTTCGCATTATGACAATACAATTTTAGTTAATTGACATTGAGGACTACTACCATGTATCCAATGTCTATGACTCTAATATCGCAAATGGAAAACCTCTATTTCTCAATTCTATTTCTAGCACAAGTAATTTATACTCCCCATCTCCATGGATTGTTGGGAGTGACTTCAATATTATAAGTGTCTCGAGGAAAAGAAAGAATGAATCGAAATGTTTAACAAGATATTTTGTAAGCTATACCATTAAAGCCACAATGTAGTCTCCATTAAAGTTGTCAAGAAATGAGTCTCCAACCCACACATGTGGATCAATGAGATGTAATACATGTGTGTGTGGTTACGAACTCAATACACCTCTATAATAACTCCACAAACTTATGTATTTCACTCTGTCACATAAATTGACAGTAGTGTGACATAAGTAAACCAAGAGTAGACATGAAAGCCTTAGGAAACAAACATTCCTTAGATCCTCAATTAGGTGCTTAAATGATGAAGTGAAAATGCAAGGAGAAAAGAAGAATTCATGATTTAACCATCACATACATGTGATCAAGTGTGACTAGGAGTGTATATATTCATATATTTTCCAAAGAGGGAGTGAATACATGAGTTACCATTTATTGGCCCTTATTTTTCTTTCTTTTTCATTTTCTTATATATAGGACTTAGGGAATAAGGTTTTCATAAGTTTGGCACAACTCATAGATATAAGATTTACATGAATTTTCACTTCAACCTTAGAGTTTAGACTTAGATAAATCAATATAGTGTATGTTTAATGATTTTGGCTTTCACTTTTTTATTGTATTTCATCACAAATACAAAAGGGGAAATATTTTGCCACAAATCTATGAATGCTTAATCATAAAGTCGTCATGTGATGAAAACAAATTAATGATGTTATTCTCTACGAAAATGATGGGTATTCTTGAGAAAATCTTATGCTTGTGGATGTTTCCTCCCTGGTTGAGAGGGAGTGAGGGTAGACACCATGTTATCCATGTGTCATGTACTATGGCTAGGATTAACAATCGTAAGCCTAGTAAAGGCACTAGTAGGGATAATGGTGGATTGGATAAACATCTGGGACCAATATTCTTTGAGAATTTTGACATTGACTAGGACTAATCGCCATAAGTCAAGTACATTAATCCAAGATAAGAATAGTCATGAGGATTGACATTTTCTGGTGTCAAATATTATGATAGTGGATTAGGAAATGATCATGTGAGGACATACCTGGTAAACATCTTGGTGGGGTAAGTGCCTTGAAAGGCAGTGGTGTCCAAATTTATGCCTCCCAACATTGTGCTCTGATCTAATGGAGAGATAAACTTGTTAGTCAAGGCCTTACTATTTTGAAAATTTTGGCTATGATGATGTAAATCATCATTGATTCTTATCAATCTAGATCCCTTCTTATATGAATATTTCAACTTGAGAGTACTTTTTTGTCTCATTATGAGTACCTCTCTAGTTTAGAGGGAGGGTCATCATCTTCATTATTGCCATCATCACCACCATCAATGTGATCATTATTGTCATCATTTCATTATCATCATAATCACCATTCATGTCTTCTTCATGATCATCGTCATCATCATGATTTTGTATATTGTCGTCAATTGTTCATAATTATAGGTATCATAAGAAATATCACCAACCTTAGGACACATGATATATGAAAGAAAAATAACCACTTTATTTTTTAGAAATGATTGATGATCATCAACATCACTACCATTATCATCGTCATTATAATTGTCATCATCCCCATCATCATAACTAATATAAGTTTTATCATA
Organism: Pinus tabuliformis; assembly: GCA_031772625.1. Lineage (NCBI taxonomy): Eukaryota > Viridiplantae > Streptophyta > Pinopsida > Pinales > Pinaceae > Pinus > Pinus tabuliformis. The sequence continues at coordinate 464,386,456 of CM062805.1, forward strand.
ATTTTTGTCATCTTCATCATGAACATCATAATCATCATTCATGCCATTATTGTTCTTGATTATGACCAAGATGAAAATAATGATAATGATGATCAGATGATGATGACTTGGAAGATGATGCCAAAGATAATTATTATGATTTTTACCATGATAACATTTAAAAATTGGGAGGAATGGCCAAGGTCATTAGCATCATCATCATTGTCATTGTAACTCCCATCGTCTTTATCATCATTGTCATTGTAACTCCCATCGTCTTTATCATCATTGTCATTATCATAACAATCGCAATTCATGTCATCGTCATCATCTTCATTATCATCATCGTTATAATTATTGACATTGTCATTAGTTGTTCATAATTTTCAATGTCATAAGAAATATAATCAATGCAAAAGATATGATGTGTGTTGGAAAATGGATGCAAAAGTAAACAAAAAAATGGGGGTAAAAATAGACGTAAATTTGGATGAAGAGTGGACACAACATAAGTAGATGCAGAACAAGACAAAAAAATTGAACAAAAGTGGATGAAAAAGTAGATGCAATAGTTCATACAAACTTGAACACAAAATAGGACTCAAACATGGATGAAAAAGTGGAAGAAAACATGGGCACAATAGTAGGCATAAAACTTAGCATGAATTGTGGTGAAACAAATGTGGATACTCCAATGAATGTAAAAAAAAAGGGACACAAACTTGAATGCAAAAAGGAGGAAAACTTGGATGAAAAAAGGGATGTAAACATGGGCCAAACATGGGTGCAATAGTGAACACAAAATTAGTTGCAAAACTAGACAAATCAAAAGTGGATGTAAAAGTAAATTCGAAATGGGATGCAAAAAACATAAACAATATTTGATGCAAACTTGGACACAAAAGAGGATGCAAATATGGATGCAATAGTGGAAGAAAATGTGGGTTGCAATGATAGGCATAAGATATGGCACAAATAATAGCACAAAAAAGGTGGATGTAATAATAGACACAAAAAAATATGCAAACTTAGATGCAAGACAAGATGCTATAAGGGATGTAAAAGTGGATGCAAACACGGGTGCAACATGAGAAACAAAATTGGATGCAAAATATGGATGAAATGGAAGTACATGCAAAAGAAGATACAAAATGAGATGCAAAACCCAACACAAAAGTGGATGCAAAAATAGATGAAATATTTTATGCAAAAGAGGATGTGAAGATGGATGCAAAATTGGAAGAAAACGTGGGTACAACAGTATGTGCAAAACATGGAACAAATTTTGTCACAACAAAAGTAGATGTAATGATAGATGAAAAAAAAGAAGCAAATGAAGATGAAAAATAGGATGCAAAAAGGGATGTAAAAGTGGGTGTAAACATGGGTGCAACAATGGATGTAAAATAGCTTTTGCAACTTATTTGAAAGAGCAATTTTGTCCCAACAATTAGACTTGTAGCATAAAGAACATGGTTAATACATATGATTCGACCAAAAACTAGTTACTACCAAAATTCAACCAAAAAAAATATTACTGCATAAAAATAGAATTAAAAACAAAAAAAATAAAAACAAAAATTTCCCAAATTAAAAATAAATAAATGATAAACTTTTTTTTACCAAAATTTAGTGATTTTTTTAGTGCTAATACTAACATCACCATTACAACAAGATATTTTTTTAGTGCTAATACTGCCATTACAACAAGATATAAGAGGGATATAATGCAAAAAGTTTAATAATAATATGTATGTAGAAGATGGTCTTCAGACTGGTGAATTCATGATAATCAATGGGACTACAGTCAAAATAATTGGATGTTATTTACTTTTTTACATAGATTGTCAAAATAATTGCATAAATCGATTTTTTTTAACCAAAATTTAACAAAAACTTTGCTAGTGCTAACATTAGAACCACCATTACAACAAGATATCTTTCTAGTGTTGACAACACCATTATAGTAAGATACCTCAAGAGAGACAGAAAATTTAAAAAGTATGATAGTAATATGTATCCAGAAGATGGTAGTGAAACTAGTAATTGTTCATTCTCATTATCATAATCATTGTCATCATCATCACCATCATCCTTGTCATCGTTATTGCCATCATTACATTATCATCATAATCACCATTCATGCCATCATCATCAACTCCATCATCATCATCATTATGGACATTGTTTGCAATTGTTTATAATTATAGACGTTGTAAGAAATATCATCAACCCAAAAAATGTGATTAGTGCTAGAAAAGGGTTGTTTAGGACACATTGATATACGTAAGAGAAATAACAACTCTATTTTTGAGAGATGATCGATGATCATCATCATCACCACCATTATCATCGTCATTGTCATTTTTATCATCCCCATCATCATCATTAATGTAATTTCTATCAACATTGTTGTAATCATCATCATCATTCATGCCATTATTGTTTTTGATGATGACCTAGATGAAAATGATGATGATGACACCAAAGATAATGCTTATGATTATGACAATGACAACATCTAAAATTGGGAAGATTCGCCAAGGTCATTAGCGTCGTCATCATCATAATCATTGCCATCATCATCATTAATGTCATTGTAACCACTATCATCTTTATCATCATAATCACAATTCATGTCATCGCCATCATCTTCATTTTCATCATTGTCAATTGTTCATAATTGTCAATGCCATAAGGAATATCATCAATGCAGAAAATATGATGAGTGTTGGAAAAGGGATGCAAAAGTGAACATAGAAATGGGGGCAACAATAGAAGTAAAATTGGATGAAAAGTGGATACAACATAAGTAGATGCACAACAACATGAAAAACCTAACACAAAAGTGGATGCAAAAGTAGATGCAGTTGTCAATGCAAACTTGGATGCAAACATGAAGGCAAAAGTGGAAGCAAACATGGGTCCAATGGTAGGTGTAAAACTTGGCACAAACTATGGTGAAACAAATGTGGATGCAACAACGGACACAAAAGTAGATGCAAAAATGGATGAAACAAAAGTGGATACAATAGGGGATGCAAAAACATACACAATATCTGATGCAAACTTGAACACAAAAGAGGATGCAAATGTGGAAGCAAATGTGGTTGCAATGGTAGGCGCAAGATATGGTGCAACAAAAGTGGATGTAACAATAGACAAAAAATATGCAAAATAAGATGCAAAAATGGATGTAAAAGTGGAAGCAAACATTGATGCAACAGGCAAAACAAAATTGGATGAAAAAAATGGATACAATGGAAGTAGATGCAAAAGTAGATACTAAACGAGATGCAAAACCCAATGCATAAACCTGACACAAAAGTGGATGCAATATTTGATGCAAAAGAGGATGTGAACATGGATGCAAAATTGGAAGCAAACGTGGATACAATAGTGAGTGCAAAACATGGTGCAAATTATGGCATAACAAAAGTGGATGTAATGATAGATGAAAAAAAGAATCAAAGTATGATGCAAATGAAGATGTAAAAAGGGATGCAAAAAGTGAAATTTAAAATGGGTGTAACAGTGGATGCAAAATTGTATGCAAAAGTGGATGCAATAGAAGTCGATGCAAAAGTAGATGCAAAACGAGACACAAAACCCGATGCAAATCCTGGTCCAAAATTGGATACAAAAAGGGATGCAAAAATAGATGTAGTAGTTGATGAAAACCTAGATGCAAATGAGGATGCAAACGTGGATGCAAAATTATAATCAAAAGTGGGTGCAAAAGGAGGTGCCAAACTAGGCGCCAATTGTGGCACAAAAATATTAGATGCAATAGTGGGTACAATAATAGATGCAAAAGAGGATGTAAATATGGATGCCAAACAAGATGGAAAAGTGGATGCAACAAAAGTAGATGCAAAATTATATGCAAAACTAGACACAAAACTCGATGTAAAACGTGGCGCAAAAGTGATGCAAAAATGGATGAAAAAATGGATGCAAAAAATGATTTAAAAAAGGATGCAAAAAAGGATGCAAAAGTCGATGCAAAAGTTGATGCAAGTGTAGGTGCAAAAAGTGGATGCAAATGAGGATGCAAAAGTATGTCAAACAAAAATAGATGCCAAAATTGATGTAAAACCTGGAACAAAACCTGGTGCAAAGGATGACACAAAACTTGGCATAAAATTTGGTGCAAAACGTGGTGCAAAACCTATTGCAATACCTGGTGCTAAACTTGGTGTAAGATTTGGTGCAAAACTTGATGCAAATTTTGTGTCAAGTTTTGCACCATATTTGATAAATGGATGCAAATAGCACCAAAAATGGGCTCTAGATGCAAAAAAAGAAGTAAAAAGGGACGCTAATCGCTGGTTTTGTTGTAGTGTCCAAGTGGTTTCTCAATAAGCTACACAGTTCCTTCTCCTGAGAGGTGGATAGGGATGAGTTGATTTTCAAAGTTCTTTCTAGGCCGAACTCCATATTCTTAACTCAAAGAGAGGTCAGGTCAACCACATAGAGAACAAATAAAGGATTGGCTTGGGTTTCTTTCATTAGCTCTTCTAATGGCAACATACTGGGGGGTGGATTCTGAATCAAGTTTTCAATAATATCATCCTCAGTTTATGGTTCTCCCCCCATGGTAGCTTCTACTGCACACAGTGGTGCGGAATAGACTTCATCCTCATCTTCCTCCTCCAACCAGAGAGGTAAATCATGTTCTAACAAAGGTTGGACAAGAGGATATAGGACTAGCTGCTTGGACATATGCCCATTCTTGATTGTCATGTTCCCAACTAGACAGTTGATGTAGGCATCTGCAGTAGCCAACCAGGGTCATCCCAGGATGAGAGGATACCCAGTGAGCTTTGCCTTCAGCTGGAGGACTAGAAAATCAACAGGGTACTCCCAAGAATTGACGGAGAGAATTACATCTTCCACAATCCCTTTAGGGGTCATGGTGGAGTGGTTTACTAACTGTAGTACTGTTGTGGTCTTTCTCAGGGAGCCCTGAAGATTGAGCTTCAGCATAGTGTCCTTGGTCATCACATTAATGGAAGCCCCTAGATCAATCAAGGTATGGGGGATTATGGTTCCATTGATGTGGACATCGACTACAGGGCTTCCCAGGTCTAGATATTTCGATCAGATTACCTGCCCCGACATCAGGTCGGACAGTTGTCCTATGACATTGATAGTTGGGGCATCTCTCCTGCGCCTGCCTGGATGCCTGAAGCACTTATTTTTGATCATCTTGTTGTATATAGGCACATCCTTTATGGCTTGGAGAAGTGGTATCTTTACACATAATTGTTTCAATTCTCCCAGAAGTTCAGTTTCTTCTGGGGTAGGCTGTGTTGTTCCGGATAATCTCTCAGGAAAGGGTGGAATGGCTTTTGGTTTAGTTTCCTCTTTTTCTTCCTCATCCTCCTGAGGGGGAGGCTGGTTATCTGGGAGAACCTTCCTAGATCAAAGGTTAATCTCCTGAATCTCCACAACATAGGTCAGACATGATGGTTCCCCACTATATACTTGCTGGGCCTATCTATTATTCGGGTTCGGGTTCGGCTAAGCAGGCATTTGGGGTTGCCTTGGTGGAGCAGGAGGCAATGGTTGCGATTGAGCAAGTGGTGGAGGCAAAAGAGCAGGAGGAGAGTTGTATCGGGGTCTCCACCCCTGATGAGGTGCATTCCACTGAAGCTGTGGTTGAGCATAAGAGTGAAATGAATGAGCAGCTGGTTGAGCATGGTATTGAGATGGATATGACCACTGCGGAGGTGTGGACTAGGAAGGATGAGCAGGGGGACCCCAAGAAGGTATGCGAGTGGCTTGAATAGGGTTGTAGTATGCCTGAGATATCCCTTGCATCCCCTATTGATAAAGTCTAGGCCCATGAGGCCTCCTTTGGTTCATGAAATAGAGTGGTTCAGTGGCTCCTTCGGCCCCTTGGTATACAGCTTTAAGTCCGGGCAAGGAAGGGCACTGATTCGTAGGATGCTCTTCTTCGCAGACTGAACACACTTCTATAGAGTTCAATGGACATTTATTCCTAGGATGCCTTCTGGTGCACCTAGGACAAAAAATATCCCACGCCCTCTCTGCTTCCTCTTGTTTCCTTTTGATATGCAAAGTATCCATTTGCATGGCAAGAGTTTGCAGCATCTCACTTTTGAAATCTTCCAGCATGTTTCCAAATTCACCTCTGAGGGACAAACTGGATGAGGAGGTACTAGCTATGGGTTGACTCCCCCTACCTCTCTTTCTGGCTGCCCTAGAATGGTTTCTAAAGACAATCTTGATGTCTTCATAAGGTAGCTGGTAGATGTCTCCCCTAGCCAGTAAATGAAGGGTGTCTAGAAGGTCTTCCGAGACTCCTCTGAGCAGGTCCAACTTCAAAGATTTGGGGTCAAGTGTGCACCTGACCCTTTTATAACTGAGCTAGAATCTCTCTTCATAATCCTCCAAGGATTCATCACTTCCCATGGTCATTCGGAAGATCTCTTCCTTTGTATCTTTTGACCTACAGTAGTCCCAATATTTGTTGTTGAAGGCTTGCTGCATCTGAGCCCACGTTGTGATGTTGTTGCCAGGTAACCCCATGAACTAGCGCAATGCTGCATCCTTGAGGGTAGAAGGGAACAGTTTCAACTTCTGCTCGTCTTCTGCATAGTCATAGGTTCGACAGATAACAACAAACTCAAATAGGAAGGTGTCAGGATCTTCTGTAGTTAATCCATGGAAGTGAGGTAGGGCTGAAGGGCTTATGTTTTTCATTTTAGTGTCCCCATTGGTTTCTCAGATGGGAAAGGTACCCTCTACTCTCTCTCCATTTCCCCTTGCATTTCTATTTTTAGCCATGGTCTCAGGAGGGATGGTTTCCTCCTCTTCTTCTGCTATAGGATCTTCGTATATCTCTGGTTGTTCACCTATAGGTTCTTCTGGATCACTGCCACCGAAGAAGAGAGAAGGGTGGCTTTGTGATGTGGTGGGGGTGTTGGGTAGGAATTTCCTTAAATTATCTCTGTTCCTATGAGGCATGAAAATAAATCTCTTTTTTGGGTGATTTTTGTTTTTCTGCTTGTACCTGCAAAACTGAAATTGATTGAACAAACAAATTGCAACTACTGAAATGAACTTGCTGAAATGAAAATTTGCAGAATGGAAATGAAAGCAAGGAAATGACTAATCTACTTTTGCTGAAATGGAAATTGCAGAATTGAAATGAAAGCAAGGAAATGACTAATCTACTTTTGCTGAAATGGAAATTACAGAATTGAAATGAAAGAAAGGAAACGCAAAAATTGAAAGAACAACTACTCTACTTTTGCTGAAATAAACTACTTAGAAGAATGTTACAGCAGAGAATAGAAGAAAAGTAGTAATCACAAAATACTTTGACGCTTCCTCGGCAACAGCGCCAAAAAGTGGTGAGCACCAGTATTGCAGAAATAATGCTACAACTCCTTGGGCTTCCTACTTTACTTTTATCAACCTGGTAGTTCGTAACAAACTTGGAAGCGACGGTGCTGTATGCACAAGTACTAGCTCTTACTGTAGGCTGTCACTTGGTCAGCTGGCGCAAGATCACTACGAGCTGAAGCCAGCTTCTATGAATTTCCAGAAGAAGCTTTTAACCATGATGAAAGAAAGCTAACTCTACAGAGGCTATTCTATTTGCAGAAAGAGAAGGAAGACTGAAATGTAACGCAAACCCTAACAAACCCCAATTTATCCGGCTAACCCTACTTTTGCAGAAAAAGAGATAGAAACTGACAAGATGATTGCCATTGACTATTGGGAAGGTGAATTACATCTATTTAAACTAATTCTGAAAGAAAATGAGAAAAGAGCATCCTTTTGTATTTTTTGAGTGTTTTTATGTGAAATTATTATGCTTGTAATTTATCGGATTGTGATTGTGGTAGAGGTTTGGTGGTGATGGAGGATGGATTTGGTTTTTGTAGAGGTGGAGGAAGGTGTGGAGAGGTCCTAAGAAGCCCCTAGTACCCTTCTAAAGACTTCCCTTGCAATCAGACTTCGAAAAATCACTCATAGGAAATTCTACAGGAGGTTGCAGGGGATCTACAGGAGGCTGCAGGGGATCTACAGGAGGATCTACAGGAGGAGGTCTAGAGCTATTTTTGGAGGTATTGAAGGTGGAAAAATGATGGTAAAGGGTAATTGAAGGCTAGATGAAGGTGTTGAGGTGTCTGGAGATTGTTAAGGAAGATCAAGAGGGAACCCGATGGTTGGATTTGTTCAAATGACAAGATGGAAGCTTATGGAGAAAAATGCAGAAATTAGGGCAGATTGGTGAAATGTTGCGAATGACTTGCGAAATCTGTGAGAAGTGGATGCTGGCTGATTTATGGATGTATGGTGAGCTGAGGTGCCTTGCAAGAGATCTGCACATCTACTTACGAAAACCGATCAAAGAAAGGACTAACTATACCATGAAAACAGAACTTTCTTTAGCTTGACCTAATTTCTGACCTACAAACAGAAAATGCTGAACAATAACCTTTGAACAGAAAAGCATGCAGAGATATCTATTGTAAAAGAATAGGAAATGATCTAGGCAACTGAATCTGAAGCAATACATTAATATTTCCAAATAAATTCATCACACTAGAAATTGCATGGGAGAGAAAAACTGTGTTTTTGGTGGCAACAGTAGTGCCTTGGCCTCGAATCATAGTCCCAGAAAGGGAGAAGGAGATCAGGTCTTGCTGTTGGCATTTTTGAATCTTAGCCTGTCACTTCATTAACCTACTTGAGCAACTGAAACAAAAACAGCTATGCAAACCATCAAAAGCAGCCTATTCTAAACAAGGTAAAATGAATCTATGTAACAGAAATTAACTCATGAACTGAAGAAAAAAAACATATAGTACATGGCAAGAGGTGTTGGGTAGCTTGGGTTGGGCCCTAACCCAAGAGCTTCAGCCCTCTAAAAGAGATCAGTGCTGGCTCAAAAACTATTTCATCTCCATTATCAAAAATAAAAGTCACATTACATACACTGTTCTAAAAAAGGAAGCTTGAAAATGAGCTGAACAAGTGCTGCCCAAAAGTGCGAAAATTCTACTAATGACTGGCTAAAATCTAACTAAAAAAATTGAGCACCTAAGCCCTGTTATTTATACAACTTGAGCCTCCAACAGCTCTCCTAAAATCAAGGAGCTCAACTTCCCAAAACTACAGATAAACAACAATCCTTCTTTACTTGCTCGGCTGCCCCTTGGATGCACTAATGTGGCTGCTTGTGCTCCGAGTTTCTGATGGAGAATTTGAGCTAAGGGTTCATAAATGAAGGGGAAACCCTCCTACAAATCCTCTTCCCTGTTTTCCTCGAATATTGGCTACCAAATGCTCATAAATCCTCTGACTTTGTCCAAAATTGACCAAAATATCTGCATAAAGCACACATTAGACTTCATGGCATAATGACTAACCCAATTCACTCTATTAGCATAAATATAATAAAAAACACGCAATAAACTATTTTGAATGGTGGATTAAGTTGAATTAAGGGGCATAATGTGCCCATATAATTACCCATTTATGGGGCTCATCAGCTGACGTGAAGATCTCGTCCTTGGTGAAGCCACCCAATGGAGTACGACTGTGGATGTGTTGTAGTCTTTAGGTCCAACCACTTCATGACTTCTACTGAAAAGAGGTTCTTTTGGCTCCCACTGTCGATAATGAACTACAGTGAAGAGGCGTTCACCAACATCTATGAGTGGAAGAGGTGTTCCCTCTCCTCTAGATCTTCAGGCTCAATTTTCTGGCTCTTTGTGGTGGCCACGATGCCACTGGGCTCCGCATTAATGATATGCTTCCCTTTTTCAGTCCCCTTATCAGGTTCCGATTCAAAGTCGGAACCTGCGTCTGATTCAAAAGTCTTCAGCTCAGCCACCAGTGAGCACTTGGCCCAACACTCACTTGTATTGTGAGTGGAGATCTTATGGAACTCACACCATTTTCTCGTGTCCTTCTTCATCTTCGTGGTGTTGTTTTTTGCTTGCAGCTTCTACGGATTTTCCTCGGTAGTGTTAGGTCCCTATACTACTAGTGTAACCCCTTATTGTTATTAGCACAACCCCCTTATTATATTGTTGTGCCCATGTAGTCCCCATATTGTTATTATTGTGTCGCATAGAAGCCCACTATTGTTATTATTGTGCCCTTACATGATTATTGTTATGTTGGCTCTAATTATATTATGACATCTTAGACTCTTATGTATAGAAAGGAGGTCTTTTCATTTGTCTCATCCAAGAATTGTTCATTTGTGTAATGCAAAGGAGGTTTCTCCCTCGAAGAGGGTGAATTCTAAGGCGTTTATCTCTCTTTTCTATCTTATTGTGAGTTGGTTTCATAACATTTGGTATCAGAGCTTTGGATTCTAGGGTTTCGTTGCTCCAAACAGGTTGTCATGCGGAAAGAGTCAATTTTGCAGACAAAACCGACCTCCCTAGAAGCTAAGGCTTTCTAGTGACAAACAAGACAATTAAACACTATCTTTCCCTAAACATGCATTTAGAATACAAGCAATCAGGTGTTTAAAACATACCTTTAGTCCAACGTTTGTTTGTTGTAGTCCAGCCTCTCTGATCCAGATGAGCTCCTTCTCCGTGAATCCTGCATTCACTAACAAGCAAACGATTACATAGCACCTGAATAACTCATATAATAAAACATATTCATCATAAAGACCAAGGAGTATATGAAACAAATTATATAAAACAACTTGTTGAGAAAAATGAGCTTAATTGTATTAATTGGAAACAAAAGAAACCATTACAACCAGTGCCTTGGTGTTGTGCAGGTCCCTCCCAGGGTCTAGCAAGAGTTCTCCTTTACTTTGATCAGTTCACCCACTTCCAAATGAAGCTAAGAAAGGATTGGAATCTCTCCTCTCAAGCTCTAAAAGGGAGTCCTAATTTCAACAGCATCTACCCTTAGGAATGTTCAGCTTTCAACCTCCCCTCCCTCTGGCCCAATGTCTGTATTTATAGTGCTTTGGAGGAAGTTAATAAGGTCCACCATCAATGGGATAAGCCCCTCTTTCAAAGGGATAGCTCCCCTCTTCATGGGATAAGTTCCTCTTTCATTGGGATGCATGAACCATCTAGAGGCGCTCAATCCATGTCAAACCATCTTCTAGAATGCTCTAGAATTGACCACAAGTAACTTTTTGAAGTGAAACTTGTGCCTTTTGACCTTTACAGGAGTATGCACCCACCCCTTTACAGACAGAGCATACAAGTACGGAGGTTTTATGAACTAGAGGTGCGTACACGCAGGTAAGGCTAAGAGAAACTACGTAACCAGAGTTATATTGATTTTTGAGGACTTTCTCTCTTTCTTGGAGTTTGACATGAGAAGCAGAGGTATGAAACTTGCCAAGGAGGACAGTATGACTAGTGACAGAGCCATACTGACTGAAAATAGTCATGGTGACAAATTTTAGTGTAACAGATTGCCCCCTAAAGTGCGAAGCCTGTAGTAGATTAGGGTTTCATATCATCTAGGAAGGGTGAAGTACTTTATCATTTCAAGGATTATCTTGTGGAGAGCTCAGTCGGAACCTGCAAGTATTCAACACAAAATACATGTATGAGATCATATCATCGCTGAGGTAGGCATTCCCATACTCAGATCAAAAACTTTAACTAACAAACTAACTACTGCTCTGATACAGGAATGATTTCGCAGTACATCATAATCATAGACTCATGTAGACACAGTATGGACGCAGCCATCTGTTTATAATTAGTCTACTATATAATGAATACAAAACTCCTCGCAGCCTGGATGGTGGAAACTAGATCCAGGGTCTTCATTTCTACTTCCGAAATAGTACGATTCTATCCATGCGAATAAATGAGTTGATGTCGAGCATGGTAGAAACCACTTGATTACCAGTCAATGATGTAAACTGTTAACAAGTGTGAGAGAGACCACCAGTGATGTCAATGGTTCTCAAAGTACCCAGTACAATCCATGAGATGTGAATGAATGTGTTGATGTCGAACATGTCACGGAATCCTTCGATCGAAAGTCAATGATGTAAACTGTCGTCAAAGGCGAGAAACCTGCCATTGATGCATGCAAATTTCAAGGTACTGACAATTTCTATATCATCTTTCTAGATAATGTGCTGATGTCGATAGAAAGCGATCCGTCGTAGGCAAGCCCACAACACGAAATCATAAATCCAGTTGAAGAAATGTAGCTGTAAGGACTGACTCAGGGACGGTCAAGATGGATGACAGGTATTTTGCAGATGAATGGTTTATTTGCAGTGACCTCTTGAACACATAACGACACAATAGATGGCTTGGTGACATTTGACCCAAAGTTAATACCCAGCTGAAGACTTTCAATGTGGTTTGATCAACTGTGAGGCAAAGGATTTCCCAACCCAGGTGAATGAAAAGTGTCGTGTTCAAGAGCGGTGATAAGGTTTCTCTGAGACAAAGGATAAAAAATAGGCTCATTTTTCTCTCTTTTCCCCCACCATTTCTGGCAAGTACCTCTTTATTTTTTAACAAGCTTGAGGAGGATAACATTTGCTTGATTATAAGCTCATCCTTCGGATGAGTCCAACTTAGTTTAGATTCGAACCCTAAGAAGGAGTGGTCTGTTCCTGTTTGTAGTCGAACAGGTCCTTTACTGTGAAATTTTAACGAGTCCAGTATAGGAGAAACTAGGCGTTTTTCAATTTTAGAGAGTCTGAAAAACTTAAGAAGACTCCAGGGTTGACCTTTTTCGTAAGTTTGTGTCTCCCAAGCCCGAAAAAGTATAAAATAATACTTGAGAGAACCGCTTGATCTTTACGACTAAGGAGTACTTTCATGATTAGTGTCTCTGACCTGAAAAGTAAAAAGCGATCAAGGACACGTCGTTTTATTTCCAATATCGAATTTGAAACGACAAAAATCCGGCAATCTTTTCATGTTTTTACGGTCAGAAAAGGGCTATAAGAGGACCGTCTTTTAATTCCATTTTAACGAGTGTAAAAGAAACGCTCGGCAATCTTTTCATGTTTTAGGAGTCAGAAAAGGGCTTAAAGATGACTCTAAGGTTTCACTTTTTCGTAGGTTTTAACGAGTTCGAAAAAATGATAAAAATGTACTCATGGTTTTCACTTTTTCATAAGTTTTAATGAGTTCGAAAAAATGATAAAAATGTGCTCATATGGCCGACTTTCAATTTAATTTACGAGCAGGAAAAGACGGAAAGAACTCGGCATTTTCATTTGTTTTATGAGAATGAAAGATAGCAAAATAATCTCGGGATTTTCATGAGTTTAACGAGTCTTGAAAATAATTGAAATTAACTTGAGATAGGTTTCATTTTTACAAAATCTTGAAACAGAGAAAAACTATGCTTCAAAGTAGTTTCATTTTTACACAAGCTTGAAACAGAGAGAAAACTGTGCTTGATGCCCCCTAAGCGTAACTGCTAGAGCGCATGCCCCCCAGCTTCATTTCATTCAACTAAGTACAAGCTGGATGGAATGAAGGTTCATGTATGAGAGAATTTGAAAGACTTGACCTAAAACTGTAAGAAAATTATGCAAAACACTGAAATAACTAACCTAAATATACAACTTAACATTTATGAGATCTAGTCAAACTCTCGATTCAAGTAGAGGAGGATTTGTTTCATTTTTTAACGAGCTTGACACAGGAAAAGAACTATGCTCAGATCCAGTTTCATGTTCACGCAAGCTTGAAACGAAAACAATGCTTGTTATAAGTTCACATGCCCCCAGCATAATGACGCAAATCAAGGTACATGCCCCCCAAGCTTCATTGCATTCAACCAGGTGGATGGAATGAAGCTTTACTTTCAAGATCTTGGAAAGACTTGTAGGAGTTGTTTCATTTTTTAGTGAGGTTGACACAAGAAAAGAACTATCCTCAAAACCCTTGTTTCATTTTTAAACGAGCTTGACACAAGATAAGGAACTATGCTCATGACTACTCTCTACAATCTACCTAACAAAAACTTTACTCTAAAAACCTTGATTCATTTTTTAACGAGCTTGACACAAGACAAGGAACTATGCTCATGACTCCTTGTTTCTTTTTTTAACGAGCTTGACACAAGACAAGGAACTATGCTCTAAAATCCTTGATTCATTTTTTAACGAGCTTGACACAAGACAAGGAACTATGCTCATAACTAACTGATTCATTTTTTAATGAGGTTGACACAGGAAAAGAACTATCCTCATTTCTACTCTCTACAATCTACCTATATAACCCACAATCTACCTAATTCATTTTTTAATGAGGTTGACTCAGTAACAAGAACTATCCTCTTACCTGATTCATTTTTTAACGAGGTTGACTCAGTAACAGGAACTATCCTCGCACACACTGATTCATTTTTTAACGAGGTTGACACAGTAAAAGGAACTTTCCTCACTCTTTGATCATGGCTTCCAACTAGAAGAAAGACATGTCAATGGACACACCTTGATCATGGCTTCCAAGAGGTCTTCATCAGAAGGAAGAATACTTCTCTGGAAGGAATACATGTCAAGGGACTCAAAAGGAATAAGAACATTGTGTTCAAGTAATCCCATAGAGTTTTCCATGTCAATTACCGGATCTAAATCAATGGAAGATGAGAAAACAGTGAGAGGCTCACTTACATCGTTAACTGAAAACATGGGACCAGTTGCTACATAATTAACCCGTGGCAGGGTAGATACCACTTTAGAATCAGGAACATTTAGGGGTGTCATATTATTGGTAGTTGAAACAAGACTAGGGAACGAAAGCTGGTCTACAGTCACAATACTGCCATTGTGAGGGAAAGACATCACGCGAAAGAGTGTCGATACAACAGCTTTCATTGCATAAACATAGTCTCGCCCAAGGAGTAAATTGAAATCCAAGGGACCTCAAACTACCATAAGATCAATACAGACAGTTTTACCTTCCAAGGTAATAGAAAACTTAGGAAGGATCCCTAAAGGTTCACTAATGGTTTTGTTAAAAGCTTTCAGATTCTGCGTAATAGGCGCAAGCTGAGGGGAACCCAAAGCTTTCCAAACAGTCGAGGATAAAATACTAACAGAAGCACCTTCATCTACCTGAGTACGATGTATGTCCCTACCACCAGCCTTGACAATGATTTGGAAAGGGATGGAGGAAGGAAGACGAGGTTCTATCAGTCTATTCCAGTCAAAGGAAAAGACCTCAGTACTTGGAGGGGGTTCCATAGAAACAGGTGAAATGCCCCCCGGCATAGAAGAATCTGATGTAACAAGAAGAACTTGAGCGGTATGAAGTTCACTCTCTAAAGGGAAAGTGGGATCGACTGAATGTGAAATTGAATCGATCACTTGATCAACTAATGGATCATCAACCTGAGTGACATGAGTTTCACTCTCCAATGGAAGAGTGTGATCGATTGTACTTGAATTTAGATCAATCACTCCATTAGTTGATGGTAGGTTGGGAGAAAGTTTACGGTAACCAGTTGGAAATTCTTGCTGTGGAACAGTAAGTTTTTCCAACAATTTTGAGGCTTCATCCATGTGAGGGCAAATGTGAGTTTGATGACTCCCTTTGCATAACTTACAAGGAAACCTAACTTTAACCTTTTTCCCAGGAACCTGACTATCACTGGTTGATGGATCAATGGAAATTTGATGAGATTTTTCTGACCATACTTCCAAGACCTTTGGAATACCAGGACAATTGATAAGGAAGTGGTCACCCTTACAAAGCCTGCAAGGGTATTTGGGTTTACGATGCATGTCGAAGTTTTCCTCAACACAACTAACACTTACAGTCGTGGTTGGTTGGTTGACTTCTTTCTTATCTTGCTTCTTCTTCTTCCCTTTCTTCTTCTTCTTAGACACCTGGTTACTAGCATCAAGGCTTTTACCAAGCGAAGAGGAAGAAATGGAGGTAGAAAAATGAGGCGAAGAAGGTAAAGGGTCAACAGAAGGTTGGTGATGTTGAGATGGTGAACTATGTTGAGGTGAAGCATTCGGTTGAGGTGGAACAATTGGAGTATTTGGGGCCAACGAAGTTGAAAATAACCATATTGGTAATCCTATTGTAAATCCAGGTAATGACAAAGTAGCCATATAAGGAGAACCAACATTTCCAAAGAAAGGAAAAGTACTAGGATTCTCATTAGGAGGGGTTCCTAGGTTGGTAAATTCTGGAACATTTGCCATTATATTCAACTTCAGTGAATTTTATTAACAATTTATAACTAAAATTAACAATTCACAATTCACACCTAACAATTAAAATTCACAATTCACACCTATGGTTTCTAAAAGTAAAAACAAAAAAATTAACACGCGCTATCAAATCTAGGAGTCAAACCATACACAAACAGTAACTTTCTGGACCGAAAACACTAGTTGGTGATGAAATCCAACATCGCCAAATTCAGTACAGAAGTGGCAGGTGGAACAGTTACCCCGGCAACCTGCTTAATGAATAGACTGGACCAAGTTCCTCCACTTTAACTGTCTCGAGTGAAGTAAACCCCCCAGAAAATCCAAGTGAGTCTAGCCGACGTCTGCTCCAAGTACAGTGGGATCTTCCCTCCACCGTCGCCTTGGGTAGAACCCTAAAGATAATAGTCACTAAGGTCACCAACAGCAACAAATATACCTGGGGGAACAGTCTACGATCCGATAGCACGCAAGGGCAGAGTAACAAGCTCAATCCCCTTACCGGCTCCTTGACAATAATCCAAGGTTTACCGACAAGTGACCCCAGGCTCCTCGACAATGGTTAATCCGAGGTTTACCGTTTGTAGTACGTGCATATCTGGCATCGTTCCCAATGAAGGAGGATTGATCCCCTCACTGGTTCGGACACGATCTCGTGCTTCTCCTTTAAGAGGAGCTTTCCCAGAGCATAAATGTAACTATTGGATTTATCCTACCACAAGATGAGCTACTTGTTTGGTTTTGCTGTCTTGGAGAGTTAATTACTCCCTACTCCAAGACACTAGCCTAAGCTATGTTGGTGTATCAGAGCCCTAGAAAATAAAAATATTACTAGATGAATTTTAATTAAGCGCTGTGTTATTAAGGCTGTTATTACTCAAATGGGTAAATGGATACGAAACCAATGGTGTTATGACCCGACTCAAAACTGAATGCAATCGAATATGATAATGTAATCCTTTCAATTCGATGAATCCTAACTAAGGTAAGGAGAGAGTTTCCATTCACTTCCAACAATGCAAAAAATTGATCACTAAGAGAAAATATAACAAATTCTTTAATGCACTAATTTCATCAAGAAAAACTAATGCAAATCAATTCCAAAATAGTTTTTTATTTTATTTTTATTTTTGTGTAAATTCAAATCAAAGAAAACTGATCTAAATCTACAATTGATTTTTCAGAATGTAAACTATGCAATTGTAATCTATGCACAATTCACTTGAAGAGTATGCAAATGTAATCTATGCACATTTTTCATTCATATTCTGAAAATGAGAATTCTAATTATGCAAATGTGATCTATGCAAGAGAATTCTCAAACACAAGACGATTCTAATGTAATCTAAGAACCAATCAAGTGCAAGTCGAGAAAATTGGGTGAGAGTTCCAAAGATCAAAAAATAAAAACACTCAAAGGCGATTAACACTCATACAAGAGCAAAAAGATGCAAAAATTGTGAAAAGACTGAGACAAACCTCCAAGTAATGACCAAATGAAATCAAATTTAGAATTTCTCAAAAAAGAGACTCAAAACACCCAATTGATAAAAGCTTAAAGCAGGAATGCCAATGAAATTAGCCAAGATGAAAGCTTCTGACAGGTAACCAGTGGATCTGGGCAGCAATAAATAAACTATAAACAAAATCTAATAGGTAAAAAGGAAAAAATTGAAATTTTCTAAACTTTTGACAGGGTACGCAGTCAGCCTGTTTGCACAGGTGCGGCCACGCTCTGTGTACACAGCAAAAGTGCGTATAGGTACGCACTGTGCTTAACGCAGAGGGTGCGTACCGCTCTCAAAATCAAGAAAAATAAAAACTAACTCAACCCTAAGCTAGTCCACCCAAATTCACAGTCAATCAATCAAAAACTAGAAAGAAATCAACTTTTCTCAAATCAAAGTATCAATCAAAAGAGAAGTCAATCAAATCCATGGATTCCCCAGTATGTTCGCCATTTTGTCATGCGGAAAGAGTCAATTTTGCGGACAAAACCGACCTCCCTAGAAGCTAAGGCTTTCTAGTGACAAACAAGACAATTAAACACTATCTTTCCCTAAACATGCATTTAGAATACAAGCAACCAGGTGTTTAAAACATACCTTTAGTCCAACGTTTGTTTGTTGTAGTCCAACCTCTCTGATCCAGATGAGCTCCTTCTCCTTGAAGCCTGCATTCACTAACAAGCAAACGATTACATAGCACCTGAATAACTCATATAATAAAACATATTCATCATAAAGACCAAGGAGTATATGAAACAAATTATATAAAACAACTTGTTGAGAAAAATGAGCTTAATTGTATTAATTGGAAACAAAAGAAACCATTACAACCAGTGCCTTGGTGTTGTGCAGGTCCCTCCCAGGGTCCAGCAAGAGTTCTCCTTTACTTTGATCAGTTCACCCACTTCCAAATGAAGCTAAGAAAGGATTGGAATCTCTCCTCTCAAGCTCTAAAAGGGAGTCCTAATTTCAACAGCATCTACCCTTAGGAATGTTCAGCTTTCAACCTCCCCTCCCTCTGGCCCAATGTCTGTATTTATAGTGCTTTGGAGGAAGTTAATAAGGTCCACCATCAATGGGATAAGCCCCTATTTCAAAGGGATAGCTCCCCTCTTCATGGGATAAGTTCCTCTTTCATTGGGATGCATGAACCATCTGGAGGCGCTCAATCCATGTCAAACCATCTTCTAGAATGCTCTAGAATTGACCACAAGTAACTTTTTGAAGTGAAACTTGCGCCTTTTGACCTTTACAGGAGTACGCACCCACCCCTTTACAAACAGAGCGTACAAGTACGGAGGTTTTATGAACTAGAGGTGCGTACACGCAGGTAAGGCTAAGAGAAACTGCGTAACCAGAGTTATATTGATTTTTGGGGACTTTCTCTCTTTCTTGGAGTTTGACATGAGAAGCAGAGGTATGAGACTTGCCAAGGAGGATAGTATGACTAGTGACGGAGCCATACTGACTGAAAATAGTCATGGTGACAAATTTTAGTGTAACACAGGTCATCGTGGAATTTTTGCAATAACTATTTTTCTACGAAGTTTCAGAATCTAGAAAAAAAACCCATTTGAGAAGAAATTGATCTGAACCTCGGATCCGAATTTTAGTTCTTGTCTTGCTATATTTTCGGAGATATGATCTGAGAATGTTAGGGTTTTTCCAAGCTCCAGAATTTCATCTCAAACAAGTCATCATGAAATTGTCGCTATAAATTTGTTTCTGCGAAGGCTCAGACTCTGAAATTAAATCCCATTTCAGCTAAGATCATGGTGAAGCTCGGGACCGAATTTCATATTCTGCTTCGTTATATTTTTGGAGATATAGTCCAAGGAATTTAGGGTTTCTGCATGCCCCTGAATTACATTCCAAACATTTGACCTTGGGAAAACCGTCACAACTTTCCTTTGGAGCATCAGATTGATGTTTCGTATGAAGTTACAGAAATGGGACGGCTTGTAGATTTCTTTGTATCAGTTTCTTGTTTGAAGGTTGAAACAGTGACATGTAGCACTTCGTACAAGTTCACTCTTCAGAAAAGGTATATAATTAGGTCATCTTGGGAGATTGTGCATAAATCTTTCTTGGAGAATCTAATTTCGATCAGGAGGGTGGCATTGGAAAGGGAACACAGAGGGCTACCTCAGGTAGTGATTTTAGAACTAGAAGATCCAAAATTACAGAGTTACAGTTGTTTCAAGATCGATCTCCTAAAATCAAGAAAATGCGATATGATGAAGTTTGATGGCAAGGATCCGGTAAATAGGATATTGTAGATGGAGAAATATTTTGATCTACATGAGGTGAAACTGTTAGAAAAGTTAAGTATTGCATCTTTATATTTAGAACCGAATCAATTTTTATGGTATGAAGGGATTTGTTCTCGTAAACCACTTGTCACTTGGTCAATTTTCACGGAGGAAATGATAGCACATTATGAAGATACAAAGAGAAACATCTTCTTTAGCCAATTGATAAATCTAAAACAAAAGGGTTCAATGGTAGAGCACATTGAGGACTTTAAAAAATTGAATATAAGGGTAAATGGTAATCCAGAGAAGCAAAGAATTGATGTCTTCATAGGGACTTTAAAGGATAACATTCAACATGAGGTTTGTATTTGGAAACCTAATTTGTTGGAGAAGGCATTCAAGTGGGCAAGAAAAATTGAAAGCGAATTTATGGAAACAAGGAATCCCACCACTCATGACTATAATTATGGAAGTGCTTTTTCGCCTAGCCTTCCACAACCTACAAGGTTTACACCACAATAATTGGAAGAAAAAAGAGAAAAAGGGCTTTGTAACATTTGTGATAGCAAATACACTAAAGGTCATAAGTGCACTGAGAAGAAATTATTTTACATAGATTATGAAGAGGAGGAAGAAAAGGATAAAGAAACATCAAAAGAAGAGAATATACACCAGGAACCAACCCCAAAGAAAGAAGAAATGAATCCAACCATATCATGGAAAGCATTGGCAAGAATTACCACTCCTCAAACTCTCAAGATAAAAGGACATATCAAGAAGAAAAATGTTTAAGAAGTGAAAGATCACATTGAGAAAGAAGAAATGAATCCGACCATATCTTGTAATGCATTGGCTGGAATTACCATTCCTCAAACTATCAATGTTGACACCTAATCCTTGTGATTGGGTAAATATCTATAAATAAATAAATGTGAAATGTGAACAGTCATCGGGAGATGAACTGAATAGTCTCTCCCTCATGTATATAATAGTCCTACCTGATTGAATGAAAATATGAATTAGTTTTATGCCTAATGGAGTTACTCCTGGCCTGACATGGTATCAGAGCCAAGTTCCCAAAATAGTTGTAACTCCCTTCACTGTTGCTATTGTGGGCTGTACGCCTATCTGTCATATGATTTTTATTTCTGAATGTTGTACGCCTGTCTGTCATATGCTTTTTATTTCTGAACGCTGTACACCTGTCTGTCATATGTGTTTTTTCTGAACGCTGGCCCTGTCACAAGCGTTAGTCCTTTGTGTATGAAGCTATGTTGGTTTCGATTCTTGAAAGAATTGCAAAATTATTATTATTGGCAGTCCTGCATACGTTGGAACCTCCGTTGAGCGTTGTTTAATGTATTCACTGTGCATGAGTTCCATTCCCGTAAATGTCAGTCATTGCATTTTCCCACAGAACTAGACCATCCCTGCGCATATTGGCCATTTTGTTTTGAGATGCTGCTTCAAAAGCTAGGTATGTTTTTAGAATTCCGTGCAAGATAAGACTTTGTAAGAAGTGGCGAGAAAAGAACAATTGTAATGTTGCAGATTTGTTATCCAGTATCATTTACAGTCGAGTGTACAGAATAAATGAAAGGAATCTTGAGCTATAATCCAATAGTTTGAAGGGGTTCATTATTCTGGTGGGTGATTAGCCTGGAAGATTCTGTTTTCCTAGCTATGGAGTTATAAATACCTATTGATAATTAAATATGAGCATTTTGTTTTGCTGACTACGCCTGGAAGTGTAGAATCAGGGATCTCTATTTGAACGATTGGCTCGAGAAAGACATATACGTTGGCTCAGAAATGTTGTCATGCTGTTTTGAACATTGTACATGTTGGCTCCAGAAATGCTGTCACATGGTATATTCCTTTAAATAGTTGATCGCTGGCCTGAATACGTTCTCAGATCCAAAAGCAGTTCAGTCCATTGGAGGTTACATTGATTCGAAGGCCTGAAAACTATTTTCTACCTTTGTCTTTGAATGGCAGAGAACTATTGGCGCCGCCCGGACGGTACATTTGAATGGTGTTAAAAAAATTTAAAACAATATATGCGTGTTAGTCTTTTTTTTTCACATTGATGGACATGGCATATAATAGATTAAAAAAGTTATATGTGGTGAATATTTTTATGATAGTGGTAGCATGATTATCAACATTCCTTTCAATGGACAATGATATATAAACGACGTAGCAGAATTCTATTCCTGCTCAGATTTTGGATGGTTTTGAATACACTTTCATATCAGAATCATTTTTTTAGTAGCAGAAGTTGTTTTTCTCCACAAAAGCACATTTTTTTTTTGCCATCAGAAGTATTATTCTATCAGCAGAAGTATTTTTTTACAGAATGCATTCAGTCATATCCATGGTGGGAATAGTTCTCACTGGCAAGGAGAACTATCTTGAATGGTCCCGGATGATAAAACACACCCTCATTTTCAATGAGTTGTGGAAAGGAGTGTGTGTCGGAGAAGGAGACAATGACCCAGTAGAGCCTACCTTAGACAAAGAGCTCGTCATTTGGGAAAACAAGAACAACAAAGCCTATGCATTAATCACAACATCTGTAAATGAAGAGGTGAGTCGCCATATTTCGTCATATTCAATTGCCTTTGAAGCCTTACAAAAGCTGAAAGAACTCTATGACTCACATTCTGCACTTGAAGTTGTTCAACTCATGATTAAACTCTTCACTCTTGAACTGCAAAATAATGATCCTCTTGCTCTTGCATCTGAAGTAAAGTCTATAATGCATGATATCAATTCCACTAAGGTTGAGTTGGATATCCCTCTTATTGCTTTTCTCAAGGCACTTTATCCTACTTACTCCAATTATCTTGAGTCTTTGCAAGCAAATGGAAATCTCAAAGATATAACCTTTGACTCTCTTGTGAAAAAGTTTGCTGAAAGAGAGAAAGCTTTTGGAAAGAAGACAGCCCCTGAATCTTCTGAAGAGACTGTGTGCCTTGTTCATAAAGAAAAGCATCCTGCTTAAGATTCTACAAGAGGAAGAGGTGGACGAAGAGGTAGAGGAAGATATTTCAGAGGCAAGGGGGGCAGACATTCTCAAGGAGAAAAGACAGATTTGCACTGCATTCGCTGCAAAAGAAATGGATCACATGATGCCTCTACATGCAAGCTACCATGGGACAAAATTGAGCAGAAAATAAATCAACAGAAAGGTAAAAGTGATGACACAGACAAAGGTAAAGCACCTGAATCCGCTCACTATGTTGAGGCACAATGTAACATTGGAGTAAATGAAGATTTGTTTAATGCTTCACTTGCTTCTTGGAAAAATGATTGGTTGCTTGATTCAGGAGCAACCTGTCACATGACTCACAGAAAAGTTGTTTTTGAAGATTTCACTAACAATGTTGATGGAGTAGTATACTTTGCAGGTCAATAAAAAATAAAGCCATCAGGGCTTGGCACAATCAGGCTTAAACTGCTTGGTCTTCCAGACTTTCTTCTGGATCATGTTCTATATCTCCCACAACTCAAGAGAAACTTGCTATCCTTGGTCCACATCCGCCAGCAAGGTCACTCCATTCATATGTTTGATGGCAAGCTTGAGGTAAGAAAAGCATCTGACCACTCACTTGTCATGAGGGGAATAGAAGAAGAAAGGCTTCTCAAACTGCAAGGAACCTCTGCTCATGCACAACATTTCTCATACAATTCTCATCATGAGGAAGGTACATTTCCATCAATTTTATTATGGCATGCTAGATTTGGACATTTGAACTATGACAGTCTTCGCTTATTGAAGAAAAATGGTGTTGTTGGTTTGCCTACAATTCCTAGAAAACTTAAGCAATGTGATACTTGCATTCTAGGAAAGCATAACAAACAGTCTTTTCATGATTCACATTCAAGAGCACATAGGAAGCTTGAACTTATTCATTCAGATTTATGTGGTCCAATGCATGTTCCTTTTGCAAATGGAAATAAATATATCATGACATTTATTGATGACTACACCAGAATGTGTTGGGTTTATTTTTTGAAGAACAAATCTGATGCTTTTCAAACATTCAAGAATTTTCATAAATGGATTGAAAATGATGCACAATCTCATATTGGGTCTATTCGCACTGATAATGGAAAAGAATACACATCAAATGAATTTGAAAACTATCTTCGCCAACATGGGATCAAACATCAAATAACTGTGCCTTATAATCCCTAACAGAATGGTGTAGCTGAAAGAATGAATAGAACAATCTTGAATATGGTACGATCCATGCTTTTCTTCAAAAATGTAAAGATAATGTTTTGGGTTGATGCTGTTCTATGTGCTACATATATAAAGAATAGATGTCCATCTAATGCTATAAGAAACAAGACTCCTTATGAATTGTGGTATGGACATGTTCCTTTGGTAAAACATCTAAGGGTCTTTGGTTCCACCTGTTATGCTTTGATACTAAAGGTACATAGAAACAAACTTGGTGCTAGAAGTCGTAAGTGTATCTTCCTGGGGTATTCAAACACTTCCAAAGCATACCGCCTCTATGGTGAAGTAAATAAAAAGTTTGTTGTATCTAGAGATGTAATTTTTCTTGAGTCATCCAAAACTGACAATGTTGTTGAGCGGCAACTTGATCGCTTGGATAGATTCACAAAAACAAAATCATTTCAAGAATTTGATAATCAGATTCCACATCTTGAAGGGGGGATTCCTATACTAGATCAACATGTGGAATATTATTCTGAAGAACACTCTCCCCCGCATGAAACTCCAACAACGGATGATGCTTTAAGTGATGTAATTGATAGAATTGGGAGACTCAATCTTGATTCAGTCCCAAATCAATCAACAGAGCAACCTGGACCATCTCAGAAAGGTCCCCTAAAGTGGTTGACGAAGACACTTGAAAGTGTTCATCCTGATGAAATTGGAAAAACAGGAACCAGAAATTCAAACCGAAAAATGGAGGTGATGTAGATGACTCTAATTCACCTGTTGATATGGATGTTTCTTATGATTGTGAATTGAACTTGTCTACAGATTTTGAACCAACTTCCTTCAAAGAAGCTACTTCTCATATTGAATGGAAAGAAGCAATGCAAAAGGAGTATGATGCCCTCATAAAGAACGGCACTTGGAAGCTGGTTGATCCTCCATTTGGAGAACAAGTACAAAGATGATGGCTCACTTGACAAGCACAAAGCTAGGCTTGTGGCAAAAGGTTTTGCATAGAAGGAAGGGGTCGATTATGAGGAGACTTTTTCCCCCACAGCAAAATGGGCTACCATCCGGACACTCTTTACACTAGCAGCTCAGAACGGTTGGAAAGTCCATCAAATGGATGTAAAAACTGATTTCTTGAATGGAGATCTAAAAGAGAATGTTTTTATGTCCCAACCAGAAGGTTTGTTATGAAAGGACATGAACATAAAGTATGCAAACTTGTGAAGTCCTTGTATGGCCTCAAACAAGCACCGCGAGCCTGGTATGAAAAACTAACTGAGCATCTTCTAAAACTCAATTTCAAACATTTTGATCTTGATGATGCAACTTTATTTGTCAAGAAAGTTGGAAAAACATTTGTATATCTTGTGGTATATGTAGATGATCTTTTAATGATAGGGAACAATGAAAGCTACATTGCATCCATAAAGAAGGAATTGGGGAAAAGTTTTGAAATGACTGATTTGGGCTATGTTCATTACTATCTTGGCATTGAAGTAACCCAACATCCAAAGTCCATATTTCTTTCTCAAAAGAAATACATTGGAGATTTGTTGAACAAGTTTGGCATGACAGAGTGCAATCCTCTTACTACTCCAATGGAACAAAACTTAAAGCTCACATCTATTGAAGGAAAGGAATTTGAGGATGCAACAAAGTATAGACAGCTTGTAGGAAGTCTCAACTACCTAACTACTACTAGACCAGACATTTCATTTGCTGTTGGAATCCTCTCCAGGTTTATGCAAAAGCCTTGTGAGGGACATTGGTCTGTTGCAAAAAAAGTTCTAAAGTACTTGAAGGGAACTCAAGACTTTGGAATCAAGTACACACAGGTGGATGACTTCAGCTTGATCGGATACTCTGATTCAGACTTCGATGGAGACAAAGAAACTGGGGTATCTACTTCAGGATATGATATGAGTCTTGGATCAGGAGGTGTCTCCTGGAGATCACGCAAACAATCAATTCCAGCAGATTCCACAACAGAAGCAGAATACGTGGCAGCAGTTGAAGCAACAAAAGAAATTGTGTGGCTCAGGAAAATTCTTGAAGATTTGCAGGTAAAACAAGTACAATCAACTCCACTCATGATTGACAACACCTCTACAATAAAGTTGGCCAAGAACCCAAAGTTCCATGATCAAACAAAGCACATCAATACTAAATATCATCTGATTCGACATCATGTTGAGGCCAAAACAATCCATCTCTGTCATTGTTCCACAAATGAGCAAATTGCAGACATCTTCACCAAAGCGCTTGGAAGAGAAAAGCTTGAACGATTCAGAATGATGCTTGGAATCACCAACATCCCTTCAGATTAAGGGGGGGAATGTTGACACCTAATCCTTGTGATTGGGTAAATATCTGTAAATAAATAAATGTGAAATGTGAACAGTCATCGGGAGATGAACTGAATAGTCTCTCCCTCATGTATATAATAGTCCTACCTGATTGAATGAAAATATGAATCAGTTTTATGCCTAATGGAGTTACTCCTAGCCTGACAATCAAGATAGAAGGACATATCAAGAAGAAAAATGTTCAAGAAGTGAAAGATCACATCGAACATCAAGAAATGAATCTGACCATATCTCGTAATGAATTGGAAGAAAATACCACTCCTCGAACTCTCAAGATAGAAGGATATATCAAGAAGAAAAAGATTCAATCAATGAAACATCACATCGAGCATCAACAATAAGTTCTCCAGCTTTTAAAGGATAATGCCACTTTGGTGCAGAATCGAACGAAACAACAGGTAGATCGACATCGTAGTGAAAGAAGTTTTGATGTAGGTGATTGGGTATCTTTATGGCTACATATCAAGCAAGCTATCTATGAGAAGGAAATGTTGGCAATACTACATGCACTTAAGAAATGGTGACTTTACCTAATGGGAGGACACTTCAAGGTAAAAATGGATCATGGTAGTCTTAAATACTTTTTAGAACAAATATTATCTTTAGAAGAACAAAAAAAATGGGTCGCAAATATGTTGGGTTATGACTTTGAAATCATCTACAAAAAAGGGAAGCAAAATGTTGTTGCAGATGAACTCTCAAGAAAGGATGAGGATGTGGAAGCATTGTTTTGTGCTATTTCTATTATCCAACCAGATTTGATAAACGAAGGAAGGGATGAATGGAAGAAGGACGAAGAAGTATGGCCACTCATTCAAAAGCTGTAGAAGATCCCAGTTCAAACAATATTTCCAGAACTTAATGAGGAAGGAAAAATCATATTGGAACCTGGAGCAGTCACTGAATCAAGAACCTGACAGCTACGAAATCGATCAATTTTAGAGTATCTCACCAAGTGGAAGAACTTACCCTCTAAAGATTCCACATGGGAGGACAAGAATTTTATATAGAAGCATCAAGAACTACTCAAGCGTTGAGGACAACACTTTTTGAAGGAGAGGGGCATGTTAGGTCCCTATACTACTTGTGTAACCCCTTATTGTTATTAGTACAACCCCCTTATTATATTGTTGTGCCCATGTAGTCCCCATATTGTTATTATTGTGCCCCATAGAAGCCCACTATTGTTATTATTGTGCCCTTACATTATTATTGTTATGTCGGCTCTAATTATGTTGGCTCTGATCGAAGAGTGTCTGGTATATGCTGCCGAATTCTGGATCGCTCTTGTGAACATACGACCACCCTAATGTCTCGTGCCCACAAGAGTCAATCACAGTGATCAATGCCATGAATGGTGGTCTGCTGAGGCAATCATCGACATTATTGGTGCTTCCCTTCTTATACTTAATGTTGAAATGGAACTGTTGCATATAGGTGGACCATTTCTGATGGCGATAATTCTGCAACGTCCCTTGTGTCTGTATGAACTATAGAGGTTGGTGGTATGTGTGGATGAGCATTTCCTTCCCCAGAAAGTAATGCTTCCATTGACGACATGCCTGCACAATGGAATACATTTCTTTATCGTAAGTGGGGTACTTTCAGACTATGTCTGAAAGTGTCTCAATGTGGTAAGACACTAGATGCCCATGTTGAGTAAGAACTGCCCCAATAAAATAGTCAGAGGAATCTGTCTCAATCTCAAATGGTTGTTGCAGGTCTAGTAATGTGAGAACTGGTGTAGAACATAGGCGATTCTTCTACTTGGAGAATGCTCACTGCTGGGTTTCTGACCAAAAGAAATTTTCTTTCGCTTCGCCTTTGGTGACATGACTTAAAGGCCAAGTGATATGGGAGAACCCCAACATGAACCTGTGGTAGAAATTGGCAAGACCCAAAAAGCTGTGGAGCTCTATTAGAGTGGTTGGGGTTGGCCAATCTTGAATGACTTGTATCTTGGATGGGTCCACATGTACACCCTTCTCATCAATGATGTACCCCAGATATTGAACCTGGGTTAGGTGAAAGGTGCATTTCTACAAATTAGGAAACAACTTGTGTTGTCGAAGGTTTTGAAGGACCTGTCGAATATGGTGGAGGTGTTCTTCCCAAATCTTGCTGAAGATCAAGATGCCATCTAGATACACCACCATGAATGCATTAGTGAAGGCCCACAAGATGTCGTCCATTAGTCTCATGAAGGTTGTAGGGGTGTTCGTCAATCCGAATGGCATGACCAGCCATTCAAAAAGGCCCTCCTTGGATTTGAAAGCAGTCTTCCACACATCAAAGGGTTCGATAGGCACCTGGTGATAACCTTACTTGAAGTCAATCTTGCTGAAATATTTTCCCCCCTTGAGCTGGTCCAGAAGGTCATCAATCTGCGTGATTGGGTACCTATTCTGGACAGTGATCTTATTCAGTGCCTGATAGTCAATAAAGAGTCTTCAGGTCCCATCCTTCTTTTGTACCACTACAATCGGGCTCCCAAAAGGTGATGAGCTTGGCCTGATGTGCCCTTTTTGTAGTAGTTCCTGAATCTGCCTCTTGATCTCATCATTCTCCAAAACAGAGGGTCGATAGATCAGTCCATTGGGAAATTGCTATAGGGATTAATGCACACGTGTTTGGATGATGTACAAACCCTCAAGGATCTTCTCGAGATCCTTGGCAGACTATAAGATTAGCTACAACTTTCATAGAGATACATGCATATCCATCTTTAACAAATGAATATCAAAGCGATAAGGACTTATTACCTCGAGTCTTAGTGTGGTGTTGCTGAAGAGTGCAATGCAGCTAGGTGGAAGACCCCTGAGCCGACTCTAGATCAAAACCTACACATAGAAAAGACAAGCGTAATATCACAACATAAAACCTTCATAAACAATGAATGAACATATAAAAGAGATATAGGTAATAGCTAAGCCACTCATGCTAACAATATTGGACAAATACATAAACAAGTTATACTACCAACATCTTGGAGTGGACAACACAGTTGGAGTTCTATATTGATGTAGAAAGAGTGATTACAACCATCGGTTGCATCAGCCTTCCCTTAACCCTCCAGCTCCTCTCTCTCTCTCCCTTCTTAACATCTTATGATGCCTTAGTCTGAGACTCTACTTGATAGTCAAATAGGCAATATTTTGAAATGGTTCGACCTCTTTCACAATGGCCCTAGCCTTGAATATATAGCATGTGAGGTTAGGGTTGCCAAGTCCTTCATGAGTTCCATTAGGCAAAAGCAGTGATGTTTCCATGCCTTTGTGCTCTTTCCCATTTGCATACTCTATTAGGAATTAGTAATTCCCCCAAACAGGTCGAGTTCAAATATTTCCCTACTTTCATGAGCTATCATAGGAGAGAATCTAGGGATATTTGCTCAGTCAACTCGTTCCCTTGACCCATAGAAACTCATTAGGGTTCACTAACACTCTTCATGAGGTAACAGACAGAGTTACTTTGGGAACTAACGAACCCTTAGTCTTTCTAGGAATCTTTTTAAAGTAGGTTGCTAGTGTTTAGGCAATGTTAGCTTGACAACTGGGCCTGTGAACTTGGTCAGTCCTTCAGTCATCATGTCTTTCTCCTCTGAGCTGATGAGGAGTTCATTTTCCTGTATAAAAGATTCCCCCTAAAGTGTGAGACCAGAGGCTGTGACGATGGCCGAAATACTTTATATTTAACTGTCCTTTTCATTGGAAAAAGGAGAGAGAAGATTAGAGCTTCGGGTGGTATGAGAAACCTGATACAACACATATACAAAAAACAACTAAAATCATGTCATGAGTCGGGAATTCCCACTCTCAGTAGCTATGTCAGAGTGATTTTCCCAATAAAGAGATATGATGATGTTGGCCGCTGATAAGCACAATGTGGAACCTGTGTCATAATAGGATCATTCTGATGAGATGTCTCCAAAAAAAATAAACGCAACTTGGGAGAGGAAACAAGGTTGAGTGATGCAAGCCTCTACCCAAGGTCTTGATTTCTGCTTCATCGCAACAACATAGATCGATACATGTGAATATAGGGGTTGATGTCGAACATGCACAAAATCATCTGATTACCAGTCAATAATAGAGACCGTTAACAAACGTGAGGATGACCACTGATAATGGCAATGGTCTCCAAGATGCACAGTACAATCTAGCGAGTGCGAATAATGTTTTTATCGTCGAACACTCGTAGAATCGTTTAACCAGGAGCCAATAATGAAAAACCCTGACGAAACACAAGGTGACATGCCACAGATATCTGTAATTACCAAGGCACTAAAGTGTTTCTGGGTCTTCTTCCTAGATAGAGTGTTGAAATCGATAGGAAGAGACCCGTTGAAAGGTAGGCAATAAGTTGTCCTACATCAGTCAACACAAAACAGGACAAGAATGATTTTTTTTTGAGGAATATTTTGAGCATTAGGTCAATGCGACAAAGGGCATGATTGTAGGATATGCTTGATGGTTTGATGGAGGAAACATAATATAAAGGTTTTCCCTTGAACAATAGAAGGCACGACAACGGTTTTAACCACGCAACAACAGAATCATGAACACCAAAGAGTGTTAGGATACAAAGATGTGAGAACATCAGGGTATATAGGCTAATGGTAAGATTCATATTGAGAGGCCATCACAGGGAATGTTTATCTGAGGGAGTTCCATGTTCAAGGGAGTGACTGCTACCAAAAAACTCTTTCATAATATGGAACATAACGCAATTGTATTATCCACTTTCCCCATCTGATTAGTTTAGTGAGTCCAGAGAGGTAAACTCATCAATATTTTCATGTTTTAAGAGTCTGAAAGGGACCATAAAAAGAGCGACTCTATGCCCTATTTTATTAGTTTAATGAGTCCAGACAGGCAAACTCGTTGATCTTTTCATGTTTTAAGAGTATGAAAAGGATTGTAAAAAGAGCGAATCTATTCCCTACCTGATTAGTTTAGTGAGTCCAAACGGGTAAACTCATCGATATTTTCATGTTTTAAGAGTCTAAAAAGGACCGTAAAAAGAGCGACTCTATTTTATCATCTGTGTAATTTAATTAGTCCAGACGAGACAACTCGGTGATCTTTTCATATTTTGAGAGTTTGAAAAGATCGTAAAGAATGACTCCAAGTTGGTACCTTTGTTATAGTTTTTAACTGAGTACGACAAAGGTTTAATAGTATACTTGGAATGGTTCCTTTTCCATAAGTTAATCTACTGAGTCCAGATAAAAAGAACCTATGCTCAATAGATGTTTGCCTCATTTTGTTACAAGTACGAGGAGATGGAGTAAACTCGATATTCGTCATGAAATTTTAATGAGTCACACGACAACAAACTCAATACCTTCATCGAATTTTAACGAGTCAAATGAAGAAAACTCAAGGTATATTTTTTAGTTTAGTGAGCGAGGAAAAAGAGGTATAATAACTGCTTATTCCTTCTTCGTAGATTTGACAAGCCCAAAGAAGGGAAAAACTCGGTGATTTTTCGTTTTTAAGAGCAAGAAATAGTCCCAAAAAAGAAAGCGCTCATATCATCATTGTAAATGTTAACGAGCCCAATGACGAAAAATGAGGGTTTTTTCAATTTAACGAGCGAGAAAATTTCCTAAAAATAATGCTTGGAGCTTCTTCATAAGTTTTTAACGAGCCTGAAGAAGAAACTCAAGGTTTTTTCTATTTTATGAGCGAGAAACAAGTCCCAAAAAAGAATGCTCAATCGATCTTTTTCAGTTTAGTGAGCTAGAAAAAGAGGGAAAAAGAGTTGCTTGGACCATCGTTGTAAGTGTTTAATGAACTTGACGATGAAAAACGCGGGGGTATTTTAGTTTAGAGAGAGAAAATGGTCCCAAAAAAGATCATGCACATATATTCTTTGTAGTAGTTTAACGAGCCCAAAGAAGGAGACTCGAGGTTTTTCGGACTAACAAGCAAGAAAAATACCATAAAAAGAATGCTCAATCTTCTTCGTGGTAGTTTAACGAGCTCGAAGAAGGAGACTCGAGGTTTTTTTGGATTAACGAGCAAGAAAAATACCATAAAAATAATGCTCGATACTTCTTGATCTCATGCTTGACAATAGAATGGTCTATGCCATGCATTTCCTCATAAGACCAAGGGAAAGCATCGCGGAAGTCCTTAAAAGGGTAGGTGAAGCTCGCAACTTCCTCAGGATTGCAATTTGCTCAAATTTGGATGTTTTCCATGATGCCTGTCTTGACTGAAATATCGATGAAAAATGTCTTTGAAATATTGCGCATGTTTCCCTCCGAGTCCAAAGTTTGGATAGTCGTATAAGGTGAGGAAATGATTTCAGGTGCGTCAAATGACAAGATTTGAAGAGGCATTGTGTCCGAATCAGATATCGAAACACGATGGTGAGTGTCCTCCCAAGATCATTCTTCTAAACGCATGATATCTCTAATAGCTTCGTCCGTAGGTAGGACTTGATTGAGGAGATCGAAAGAAGGAGTAGTTATGGGAGGGGAGGTGGTACCGTTGGCCGTGACCAAAGTGACTGAAGATTCGAATTCCGATTGGATGGCTTGGTAGGCCAATTCAGCTGGTGACAGCGACATTTTTTCTCCATAAGTGTGAATGTCTAAAGGGGCTAGGAGTATCCAAGGATCGATTGCTTCATGAGGAATGGATGAAACCATAGAGACCATGTGTGGAACCGTGGGCGACGGAAGAGGGAAACAACTGATCAGGGAAGAGCCTTTCAGTAGGCCGGTACTGATACTGATGCAAGAGTCAGGTACACCACCCACTAAGGGTACAAAGTTTTTGGGTAACGGGGAATAATCAGGGGTGCAAAAGGACAGCTGGTCCACTGTGACAATCTTTCCATCCAATGGAAATGGGATGATACGAAAGACAGTAGACACAATGGCAGTCATGGCGTAAGTTCAATTGCAACCCAACAATAGATTGTAGTCAAGCTTTCTATCTACGACTTCGATGTTCACCGTTACCGTTTTCCCACCCAAAGTGATGGGGTAGCTAGCTAGGTAACCTTTTGGGATGGAAGTGTGGCCGTTGAAAGCTTTAAGGGAATTCAACGGCGGGGATAGGATTGGAGAACCCAAAGCGAGCCAACATGAAGCCAACATGACGTAGGTTGAAGCACATTCGTCAATGATAGTTCTATGTATTCCTCGCCCTTTTGAAAGTATTTTCACCTGAAATGCAAGCTGGTGTGAAAGGGGAGGTTTACATTTTTCCATGTCAAAAATTGCAAGCATGGAATCCCAAGGGTCGATACCACCAATTGCCGAAAGCAGAGCTTTCCTTTGTGGTGGACAGGTTTGTAACACTTCGAGCGTCGACATAGTAGATGGCGCTTGCGCCAAATCTTCTACAATATTGTAGTTTTGGGTAGCACATGCAGATGTATTATGCGTTGTGCGATGAAGTGCCCCTTTTGGGGGGCGAATAACAAGATCAAAAACTAGCCTTTCGATATGAAGATTGTTAGGTGGCATTGGGTTTTGACTCGAGGAGGCTTCCTCAACATTAGTGACTGGAGCTCCATAAGATTTGGCTCTGGTTTGTAGATCTACCATTTCAAAGGTGTAAACGGTAGATGGTCCTTCACCAGCTGAAGGATGATACGAACCGCCATTGCGCCCTTGCGGGGGTTGGAGTTGGTTTGCAACAAGGTGTTGTTGCTGTTGAGTAGGGAAAGCAGTATTTAGGACCGCAGGGGTGCTTCCGGTGTCCTTTTTAGCGATGAAATCCATGCATTCCTGAAGACGCGGACAACGATATGTCATGTGGTCTTCCGCATAGATTTTTCAAGGAAACCAAGCAGGTTTGTCCTTTCCATCATCAAAAGGCATGACAACCTTTTGCTTTGGGTTGTACTGCTTTGTTGGCTGCTCTTCAGAAGGAGCAGTCTTTTTTTTATTCTTCTTGTTCTTATCACCAGGTTTTTGTGTAGACTGCACAGATTTTATCGCGGTGGTAGGAAGATCAGTCGATTTGGTAGAGGGTTCAAATGACATCTGGGAAATGTGACTACTGTGTTGTTTTACAGTAGTTGCGGAGGTTGCGCCGATAATTCCATCGACGTGCACTCCGGGTTGCTGAGTAGCAAGAGCATTGGAGTTGCGAGGGGCATTGGAAATGACGTCGTATAAAGTGCCAGACTGCGAATATACGATATCTAAGTGCTGGGCACGACAAATGGATTGGTATTCTATGACCGCACCACCTAAGGTGACATCTTTAGCGATTTGGGGGAGTAGAGACTTGCAGAACCAATCCGCTAATAGATAGTCTTAGAGGGGAGCTTTGACTAACCTCCACCTATGTCTCCATTGTAGGTTTTAACCCTATACGGAAATTACCTGCATACAAATTCTTAAAACATATAAAATAAACAATGCAAGAGCATAACATATAAAACACATATACACAGAGATTTTCCCCTGGATCCCAAAACCGGGACCACTAGCTTGATTTTTCATTATGTTCCTTTCAATGTTACAATACATATTTATACATGTTGAAGCATCCAATACCATGGAACAAAAACTATCGTATCCAAAACCATGAGCAAAAACCATGCACAAAACCATAGGTAGGTCCGACCAACCTAATATAGGGTCCCGAAAAAATTCCCCGGACCGCTGCCCCAGACCCTGTAGAGGGGGGCTAACTGCCCCCCTCAAAACCCCATATAGGGGGGGGCTGCCGCCCCCCTTATGACCCCCCCACTGCGTAATCGGCGCAACGAAGGGGGGGCTCTGACCCCCCTCTAACCCCCCCTTAGACTACATATGCTAGTTGTGGAATGAATATAACACAACCCAACATCCATTCATGTATATTATCATATATGTGGGTGGCGGTGTCTTGACGTAATGTAGTGAGGAGTTCTGTCCCAATTTCATAGCGGATGGGTAGCTGGAAGTGCTTTAAGAATTCCATCACTAAAGCACCAAAGGTATTGACTGACGCATGTGGTAACTCGATGTACCACTTGGCTGCATTTCTAGTAAGGGTGCGGGGAAAGAGACGTAGCTGGATACTATCATCCACCATGGAGTTAGAAACACACCATAGATGATAGGTGGTGATGTGTGTACCCAGATCCTCCCCTTGTTTCCCTTCGAACTTCGGGATGTCTGTCGGTATTTTATGCGGGATTGGCAGCCAAAGTAAGTTGTGATAGATGGGGTCATTTGTGAGTTTTTACAAGTCAGGGATATCAAGCGTTTCCAAGAAAGGCAAGGTGTTTGATGCCCCCGAATCGGACCAAGGCGATGACATATGACTTGAGGATCCTTACAGTCCTCCCATCGTGTTGTTTCCAATATTATACATAGGTTGCGTGGTATATTAAGTGCCTTGGGCTATGGTATTGTATTGTGGGTTTCCATAGGGGTTGTTAGGCTGGGGGATGGAAGTGCCCCCAGGATAAGGAGTGCCCCTTGACTCATTTGAGGTTGTGAGTAGGGTGCCCCTATGGATTGATTGGGACCTTGTTGAGGGTTCCTGCTCGCCACATAACTAACCATAGGTCCTTGACTGACATAAGGAGGGTTCATGTCAATCAATGACTGACCATGCATACCTAAAAACGGAGGGGGAACTGTTACGCTCCCGGCCGGTATATGCATATTGGGAACTATGCCCCCAGATACCTAAATATGGGGGTTAGAACTATACAATGGATGCCAACCATAGAGTTGGTTGAAGGGACCCATGCTAACCGTGCTATATTGAGCGTTATAAGGAGCACTATATGTAGCACTTGTCGAAGGTCCAGGGGCTGACACAAAAGGGGTAGAACCCGGAATGTACTGGGTTCCACTCGTGGTGGGTGTCACGATAGGGTTTGAACCTGGGAAAGATGGGATAGCAGGGTTCGCCATCAAAGGTGCGGTACTGACTGTCGACTGGGGAGGTGGTGGTGGACCAAAAGTGTCCACAAAATCCCATGACCTGTTAGTCATCGATGGGATGGGTGGAAATGTTCCAACGGAAGACAAAGGAGGTACAAATGCAATGGGAACCAAGAGTGGTCCCAACAGATTTGTGATCAGAGGATTGTATGGAGGAAGAAATCCTTCAGTAAATCCTTCGGTAAGCTTGAATCGTGGGATGTCCAAACTGATTCTGTATTATATCTCGAAGACTGATTTCACGAAGATGGGGAATTCAGTTCACTGGGGTTCAGCGGATCCTCCACAATGAGTGAGGGAAGTCCTAACAACCGTTTAGATTGATGACGAGGGCCAGATGTAGCCACGGTGGCCGATAATTTTTATCAGTAAATTTTACAGTGATGTTTATTAAAGTCTCAGTGATAACACTCTAGCACTTAAAAAATAAAAAATACACTAAGGAAATCAATCAACAAGCAGAGGGAAATGACCCTGTCTGATAAGCACCAATCACTAGAGATGAAACCCAGTATCACAATGAATAATAGAGAGATTTGGCCAAATGTACAGTTATGATTACTCTTGAGCTTCGCCCAAACCTCAGATTAAGGGGCCAAGTACTCTCGTGAAGACGAGCACCCTCCCAAAAACCGAAGACAGAGTAGGTTCGTTTGTGTTAGGTACTAGGGAAGCCCACCCCAGTCACCTTGTGTTCGTCCCTAAAAGTATGGCCACTAAGGATACCTCAAATCACAGACACTACCAGGGGGACATAGTCGCAGACAGTACGCTGTGTGGGCAGGATACTTGAGTCCCCGACTCAGCTCCGATATCCCTGAAGGGATCCCCGATACACAAAATACCCAAAGGAGATGTAAGAAAAGGTGGGCTACCTTCACTTACAGTCTAATGTTGTCTCGTATTTAGCTTCACTTTTACTGGAGTGGTCCCAGATAGTATGAGTGCAGAAGAATTTATCTCTTTAATGACACTAGTTTTGGTGTATGATCTTAGGTAGTTAACTCACACTGCTTATCCAAAGATCTTAGCCTAAACTAATGTGTGTTTACTCTAAAAAGAGTTTCTGATTGATTTTATTAGGTAGATTTTAAATGTATTTTGTTAGAGTCTTCGGTAGGGGTGTTGACGTATGAAATTATATGGGACTCTGACTCAAATCATGCAAAAACAATGCTTGTAAATTTTCACTTTCGATGAATAAGTTGCTTTTACAAAGGGAGAGTCATTCATACATCAATATTTTTACCATGCATCCTATTCACTAAAACACTAGCATAAATGACAGAGCTTCAATGCTCACTAACAACTATTGAAACCAAATAATGCAGATCTAACTAGCTAAGCAGAAAACAACTTTTGTTTTTTTTTAATGAAAACAAAAACTTTAAGAAGTAAAGGTATTTTCTTAAAAGAAAAATTGTTTAGCACACAAATCAGTCAAACAAGTGCAACTGCAAATCCTTGATCAGTCTACAAGAAGATTTCCCAACCCATGAGGTCACAAGGTAAGCTGTTTATCAAGAAATGGCTAACACTCTGTACTAGAGGCTACATAGAGTTAGTTTCAGCACTAATGCTCTATTTGTGAGGACACAATGCTTTATAAAGCACTGTTTACATTAGTAACCAACGTTAGTGAGGAAACATACTCAAAAAATGGGCCGTGGGGATCAGATCTAAGGCTGAGCACAGAGAGAAGGGTGTTGTATGGTCCTGATTGGTCGGAAAGGGAATGAAGAAGTACAAGAAGGCCTGCAAGAAAGGGAGATCTAGGAACTTTCTGGGAAAAACCGGGAACTAAGTGTAGTCCCCAGTGGAGTCACCAATTCTGCTATAGGGATTAATGCACAGGTGTTTGGATGATGTAAAAACCCTCAAGGATCTTCCCGGGATCCTTAGCAGACTGTAAGATTCGCTGCAACTGTCACAGAGATACATGCATATCCATGTTTAACAAATGAATATCAAAGCGAGAAGGACTTATTACCTTGAGTCTTAGTGTGGTGTTGTTGGAGAGCGCAATGTAGATAGGTGGAAGACCCCTGAGCCGACTCAAATCAAAACCTGCACATAGAAAAGACAAGCGTAATATCACAACATAAAACCTTGATAAACAATGCATGAACTATAAAATATATCTAGTTGCATATAACTAATCCACTCATGATAACAATATTGGAAAAATACATAAACAAGTTATACTACCAACATCTTAGAGTGGACAACACAATTGCAGTTCTATATTGATGTAGAAAGAGTGATTACAACCATCAGTTGCATCAGCCTTCCCTTACCCCTCCAGCTCCTCTCTCTCTCTCTCCCTTCTTAACCTCTTTTGATGCCTTAGTCTAAGACTTTGCTCGACAGTCAAATAGGCAATCCTTTCAAATGGTTCGACCTTTTTCACAATGGCCCTAGCCTTGCATATATAGCATGTGAGGTTAGGGTTGCCAAGTCCTTCATGAGTTCCATTAGGCAACAACAATGATGTTTCCATGCCTTTGTTGTCTTTCCCGTTTGCATACTCCATTAGGAATTAGTAATTCCCCCAAATAGGTCGAGTTCAGATATTTCCCTACTTTTATGAGCTGGCATAGAAGAGAATCTAGGGATATTTTCTCAGTCAACTGGTTCCCTTGACCCATAGAAACTCATTAGGGTTCACTAACACTCTTCCCGAGGTAAAAAACAGAGTTACTTTGGGCACTAACACACCCTTAGTCTTGCTAGGAAGCTTTATAAAGCGTGTTGCTAGTGTTTAGGAAATGTTAGCTTGACAAATGGGCTTGTGAACTTGGTCAGTCCTCCAGTCATCATGTCTTTCTCCTCTAAACTGACGAGGAGGTCATTTTCCTTTATAACAACATTAACGCGCCTGAGGTCAGATCTATGAAGTGCTTGACTTGACAGTGCAGAGGTACCCATGTGGGTGAGGCGAAAATGTCCCTGTACTCCTCCATGACCTTGTCCATCTGTTGCTGTTGTGTAGAGGAGCCCTGCCTGGAAGTCGTGGCCACAACCTTCTTCTTGACTTGGGGGAAAATCATACGGAAAATTTATTTCGTGGTCTGGGAAATGATCTTACTGCATTTCTTTGCAGTGATCAAAGAGATGGTGGTAGGCGGGGCTACCTCCGGTATCTTGTACAAATTATTAGCCAAAGTAATAATCACGGAGCGAGGTCTAAACTCATATACAACATGTCGCTTCCACAAGTATGACTGTCCTAACAATACATCAGAAAACTCAAGAGGAGAAACATCACATAATACCTCATCCATGAAGGGCTTGATGCTATAGGGAAGGCGACACTGCTAGTTGATGCGAAGATCTCGTCCTTGGTGAAGCCACCCAATGGTGTACGACTGTGGATGTGCTGTAGTCTTTAGGCCCAACCGCTTCATGACTTTTGCTAAAATGAGGTTCTTTTGGCTCCCACTGTTGACAATGAACTGCAACAGAGAACCTTTCACCCACATCTGTGAGTGGAAGAGGCGTTCCCCCTCCTCTGGATTTTCAGGCTGAATTTTCTGGATTTTTGTGGTGGCCACAATGGCACTGGGCTCCGCATCAATGATCTGCTTCCTTTGTTAGTCCCCTTATTGGGTTCTGATTCAGAGTCGGAACCTGCGTCTGATTCAGAAGCGTTCAGCTTTGCCACCAGTGGCTACTTAGCCCGACACTCACTTTTATTGTGAGTGGAGCTCTTATGGAACTCACACCATTTTCTCTTGTCCTTCTTCGTCTTCGTGATGTTTTTCTTTGCTTGTGGCATCGATAGGTTGTCCTGGGTAGCCCCACCTTGGCTTGGTCCCTTGTTATGTGGTTTGGGGGCGCCTTTTCCTTGCTTTGGATTCACAGCTCCAAAGTCCCGTTTCTTTTGTTTAAACTTCCGCTCAATCTTTACAACGTACTGATACGTCGTGCTGAGCGAGGAAATGCCCAGGAACTCCATCTCATCCTAGATGTACTTGTGTAGAAAACCATAGTAGTTGAGCAAAAAATGCCGCTCAGTATCCTTGATACCCAACTTCGTGTGAAGGGTATGGAATGTATATGTGAACTATGACACATCTTGGTACCTTCCCTGCCGTAGCGTGGTCCACTTTATGTATTTATCTTCATAGCTCCTGATAGGGTAATACTGTTCCTTGATGGCATCTTGGAAAGAATTCCAAGTGGGTGTGGCTAAAAGCAACGAGGGTTCACTCTTGTCCTTTTTTTCACAGTAGGTTTCCCAACAGTCCTTGACGTGTGGGGCGGCTTTGAGAAGTGCAAACTTAATCTTTTCCTGATTGGAAAAGTCATGAACTGAAAAATATCCTTCCAATAGATTTAACCATTTATCTATGATGTCTACATCTATCATGCCTTCAAATATGGGAATATCGAAGTTAACTTGTACGTTAAAAGGAGTGGCGCCTCTAGAGTGGCTGCTGGATGAAGATGCATTGCTTGTGGGTAGCTGTCGAAGGATCTGAGCAAAATTATCCATCATCGCGTCCCTCTGTCGCTCAAGAGCTTCTTTGAGCAACATTTTGAAAGGATCTCCTGCCCCCTCGTCTTTCTTTTCTTCCGCCATGGGAGTTCGTCAAGTTTTGCGAGGCTAATCTTGCAATGGTTCAACCAGATCGAGCCCTAATTCCTTATACCCTGACCTCATTGGGGACATGCAAAGAAAAAGAGAAAACCGCTCTGATACCACTCATCCAAACTTAAATAGGAAGGCAACAACTTACAGATATAATAATAAACACAGAGATGCAGCGGAAAAACACTTCATTTCATTAATGGAAAAATATTGAATTATGCTTACAAACATAATGGAAATAAGATAACTCAGGTGATTTCAGCTTATCTCTGAGGAGAGATGTGGCGGATACATGCCTCTGAAATGTGTTACAATGAGGCTCAAAGGCCTATTTATTATTGAGAAACAATGGAAAACCCCAAACATCCAAAAACCTAACCCTAGGAGATGAAGCACCAAAACTGTGGGCCCCGTTTGGGTAAATTGGTACATCAACTTCTCGGGTTCGTAGCTTTGGCATACAATCTGTGCTTGGCTATCATAATACCTCGTTTCGATGATCTCAAAGACCAGGCCAAAAGCAAATAAAGAAGATGATGCAGGATGTTTTCGATCTCTCCGTTTTCCCTAAAAACACTGTTTAGGGCCTCAAAACGGCTCCAAAAGTTCAGGACCTGAACAAATTGCCAAAAATAGTAAACTATGCTACAATTAAGGAAACTAAAAAATTGAAAGAAACAATGTTGGGGGTCCAAGTGGAATGGGTAGGTGACCACCAATATCCACCTGGATCATTCCTCCCCCCTAGGAAGCAATGGTCCCCATTGCGTTGAGTGCCTCCATGAGATGGGGAAACTTCTGCTAAACTTTATACCTGGTCAACCACCTGCCTTGGTGAAGGAGTTGGCCAGCTTTGACAACCCAATATAGTTGGATCTTCTGCCAGTGAGTGCTCTTGATCTGTGTGTCCATGATCCGATCAGTGGTGGTCTGTTCCATGTAGTCTAGGTTTAGCTCTGTTGGTGTGAGCTGTTCTGCAATGTCAGATGTGTCCAACAATGGTGGGAAGTATGGCCGAAGATGATCTACATTGAACACTGGGTGTAGACCAAGGAATGGTGGGATGTTGAGCTCGAAGGCATTATCACCGATGGCCTTGGTGATGGTGTATGTCCCATATTGGATCGGTCGAAGCTTGCGGTGGGGCCCAGCAAGGCACTCTTTCTGCAAATGAAGCCAAACTTTGTCACCCACCTGGAACTTGTGCAACGCTCGATGTTGATCATGGCACTACTTGTACTTAGCGTTGGATCTGTCCAATATATCGTGGGCCTGTTGGCAGATGTGTGAATGTGTTCAATAAAGTTGTTAGCCCTTTCAGCTTCGGGCTGCACTTGAGCCGAATCTACCTGAGTGGCTGTAAATGGTATGGCCACATCAATGGGGCATAATTGCTGAAATCCCAGCCCTACCTGAAAGGGGTTGTGGTCTGTTGAGTTGTGGAGAGCTCTATTGCAGCGGTGTTGGACATAGGGGAGAATTTCATCCCATGTGCATGGATGCTTCGAGTTGTACATGCGCAGAATGTGTACAATCATTCCATTGACAACCTCCGTTTGGTGATCAGATTGGGGATGGAAATCCGTGGCCTTAGTGAGTTTTTTATCCAACATCGACCAGAGACTTGACCAAAATACACTTAGGAATTTGCTGTCCCAATCTAAGATAATGGACTGTGGGACCCCAAAGTGTACCCACACTCTCTCAAAGAAGAGCTTAGCAGTGGCCTCTACTGAGATACTCTTCTTGCAGGCCACCATGATGGCCATCTTAGAGAATATGTCGACGACCACGAAAACAAAATCGTTGCCATGTTTAGTAGAAGGAAGGCCTGACATATAATCCATGGAGACAAATTCCCAAGACCAGCTAGGAGTAGGTAGAGGAGTATACAGGCCTTGCTTCTTGATGGTTGGTTTGGCAATGGCGCAGGCGATGTAGGATCTAATGTACTTCCCAACATCCTGACGAAGTTTCAGCTAATAAAAATACTTCTGCAATATCGTCACTATTTTCTCTACTCCAAAATAGTGCACCTCCCAAATCATCTTGGCACGTTCACTTGAGGAAACACATATATGTCCCAAGTGGCATAATAGTGCATCCTGAAGGTGAAAATTTGGAACTTTCTTCCCTTCCAGGAGTGTCTGGTAGATGTTACCGAATTCTGGATCACTCTTGTAAAGATGCAGCCACCCCGATGTCTCGTGCCCACTGGAGTCGTGCACAGTGATTAGCGCCATGATCGGTGGTCTGCTGAGGCAATCATCGACATTATTGTTGCTGCCCTTCTTATACTTAATGTTCAAATGGAACTGTTGTAGATAGGTGGACCATTTTTTATGGTGATTGTTCTGCAACTTCCCTTGTGTCTGAATGAACTGTAGAGGCCGGTGGTATGTGTGGATGACCGTTTCCTTCCCCATAATTTAATGCTTCCATTGGCGACATGACTGCACAATGGAATAAATTTCTTTGTCTTAAGTGGGGTACTTTTAGATTGTTTCTGAAAGTGTCTCACTGGGGTGTCACTGGATACCCCTGTTGAGTAAGAACTGCCCCAATAGCATAGTTGAAGGCATATGTCTCAATCTCAAATGGTTGTTGCAGTTCTGTAATGTGAGCACTGGTGAAAAATAGAGGTGATTCTTCAACTCGAAGAATTCTCGCTGCTGGGTTTCCGACCAA
Organism: Pinus tabuliformis; assembly: GCA_031772625.1. Classification (NCBI taxonomy): domain Eukaryota; kingdom Viridiplantae; phylum Streptophyta; class Pinopsida; order Pinales; family Pinaceae; genus Pinus; species Pinus tabuliformis. The sequence goes on from CM062805.1 coordinate 464,430,155, forward strand.
AAGAAATTTTCTTTCACTCCGCCCTTGGTGACTTGACTTAAAGGCCAAGCGATATGAGAGAACCCCAACACGAACCTGCGGTAGAAATTGGCAAGACCCAAAAAGCTGCGGAGCTCTGTTAGAGTGGTTGCCGCTGGCCAATCTTAAATGACTTCTATCTTGGATGGGTCTACATGCAAACCCTGCTCATCAATGATGTACCCCAGATATTGAACCTCAGTCAGGCCAAAGTTGCATTTCTCTGAGTTAGCACACAACTTGCGTTGTCAAAGGGTTTGAAGGACCTGTTGAATATGGTGGAGATTTTCTTCCCCACCCTAGTTGAAGATCAAGATGCTTACACCACCATGAATTCATTGGTTAAGGGCCGCAAGATGTCATCCACTAGTCTCATGAAGGTTGCAGGGGCGTTCTTCAATCTAAATGGCATGACCAACCATTCAAAAAGGCCCTGCTTGGATTTGAAGGCATTTTTCAACACATTGGAGGGTTTGATAGGAACCTTGTGATAAACTGAATTCAAGTCAATCTTGTTGAAATATTTGGCCCCCTTGAGCTGGTCCAAAAGGTCATCAATTTGCGGGATTGGGTTCCTATTCCAGACAGTGATCTTGTTCAGCGCCCGACAGTCAATACAAAGTCTCCAGGTCCCATCCTTCTTCTGTACCAATACAATCGGGCTCCCACAGGGTGATGACCTTGGCCCGACGTGCACTTTCTGCAGTAGTTCCTGAATTTGCCTCTTGATGTCATCGTTCTCCAGAACAGAGCGTCGATAGATCATTCCATTGGGCAGTGGCGCGCCTGGGGTCATATCGATGGAGTGATTAACCTAGTAGTGCAGAGGTACCCCTGTGGGTGAGGCGAAAATGTCCATGTACTCCTCCACAACCTTGTCCATCTATTGCTGCTGTGCAGAGGAGCCTTGCCTAGAAGCCGTGGCCACAACCTTCTTATTTCCTTAGGGGCTAATCATAAGGAAAAAAAATTTCCTGGTCTGGGAAACGATCTTACTGCATTGCTTTGCATTGATCAAAGAGATGGCAGTAGGCGAGGCTACCTCCGGTATCCTGTACAACTTATTAGCCAAAGTAATAATCACAGATCGAGGTCTAAACTCATATACAACATGTCGCTTCCACAAGTATGGCTATCCAAACAATACATCAGAAACTTCAAGAGGAGCAATGTTACACAATACCTCATCCGTGAAAGGCTTGATGCTATAGGGAAGGTGGCACTGCTGGTTGACACGAAGATCTCGTCCTTGGTGAAGCTACCCAATGGTGTACAGTTGTGGATGTATTGTAGTCTTTAGGCTCGGCTGCTTCACGACTTCTGCTGAAATGAGGTTCTTTTGGCTCCTGCTGTTGACAATGAACTGCAGCGGAGAACCCTTCACCCACATTTGTGAGTGGAAGAGGAGTTCCCCCTCCTCTGGATCTTCAGGCTCAATTTTCTGGATCTTTGTGGTGGCCATGGTGGCACTGGGCTCCGCATCAATGATCTGCTTCCCTTTGTTAGTCCCCTTATCAGGTTCTGATTCAGAGTCAGAACCTACGTCTGATTCAGAAGCCTTCAACTCGGCCACCAGTGACTTCTTGGCCTGACACTCACTTGTATTGTGAGTGGAGCTCTTATGGAACTCACACCATTTTCCTGTGTCCTTCTTCATCTTCGTGGTGTTGTTCTTTTCTTGCGGCTTCGACGGGTTGTCTTGGGTAGCACCGCCTTAGCTCGTTCCCTTGTTCTGTGGTTTGGGGGCACCATTTCCTTGCTTTGGATTCACAACTCCAAAGTCTTGCTTCTTCTATTTAAACTTCTGCTCAATCTTTACAGCATACCGATACGCCGTGCCGAGCGAGGAAATGTCCAAGAACTCCATCTCGTCCTAGATGTACTTGTGTAGACAACCATGGTACTTGAGCACCAAATGCCGCTTAGTATCCTTGATACCCAGCTTCGTGTGAAGGGTATGGAAAGTATTTGTGAACTCTGACACATCTTGGTCCCTTCCCTGCCGTAGCGTGGTCCACTTTATGTATTTATCTTCATAGCTCCCGACAGGGTAATATTGTTCCTTGATGGCGTCTCGAAAAGAATTCCAAGTGGGTGCAACTGAAAATAGCAAGGGTTCACTCTCGTCCTTTTGTTCACAGTAGGTTTCCCACCAGTCCTTGACGTGTGGGGCGGCTTTGAGAAGTGAAAACCTAATATTTTTCTGATTGGAAAGTTAATGAATTGAAAAATATCCTTCCAATATATTTAACCATTTATCTACGACATCTACATCTATCAGGCCTTCGAATATGGGAATATCGAAGTTAAATTTACCTTAAAAGGAGTGGCACCTCCAGATTGGCTGCTGGATGAAGATGCATCGCCTGTGGGTAGCTGTCGAAGGATCTGGGCAAAGTTATCCATCATCGCGTCCCTATGTCGCTCGAGAGCTTCTTCAAGCAACATTTGGAAAGGATCTCCTACCCCCTTATCTTTCTTTTCTTCCGCCATGGGAGGTCGTCGGGTTTTGCGAGGCTGATGATGCAATGGTTCAAACAGATCGAGCCCTAATTCCTTATACCCTGACCTCGTTGGGGACATGTAAAGAAAATTAGAGAAAGAGAAAAACACTCTGATACCACTGATACAAACTTAAACATGAATGCAACAACTTAGAGATATAATCATAAACACAGAGATGCGGAAAAAACACTTCGTTTCATTAATGGAAAAATACTGAACTATGCTTACAAATAGAATGGAAATAAGATAGCTCGGGGGATGGTAGCTTATCTCAGAGGAGAGATGTGGTGGCTACATGCCTCTAAAATATGTTACAATGAGGCTCAAAGGCCTATTTATTATTGAGAAACAATGGAAAACCCTAAACATCCAAAAACCTAACCCTAGGAGATGAAGCACCAAAACTGTGGGCCCCGTTTGGGTAAATTGGTACATCAACTTCCTGGGGTTGTAACTTTGGAATACGATCTCCGTTTGGCTATCATAATACCTCGTTTCGAAGATCTCAAAGAGAAGGCCAAAAACAAACCAATTATTGGTTTGGGATGTTTTCAATCTCTCCATTTTCCCTAAAAACACTGTTTAGGGCCTCAAAATGGCTCCGGAAGTTCAGGACCCAAAAAAACTGCTAAAAATAGTAAACCTTGGTACAATTAAGGAAACCGAAAGATTGAAAGAGACAGTGTTGGGTGTCCAAGTGGAATAGGGAGGTGGCGACCAATATCCACCTGGATCAAGATAAGCCAAAAATACAATTAAAAAAATTGGTTTTCTTCTTTTCCCTCCAAAATATTTTCCCCTGGGGATAACATCATCATCTTGAATACTATTGGTTATTTTAAAGTTAATTTTGTTAGTACATTTTTTGTTTTGAGGTGCATTTCTTACCTCAAAATTCCTGTAATGAGTCTTTATGTTGTTCTATATGCTAAGAATTAAAAAAATGATTGAACAATGTGATTCAAGTTATGATTATGATACGTATGTTAAATTGTGTGAAATGCATTCCCACATCTTATCTAATAATATTGTTTATGAATCTATGGATTTGTAATTGTAATTCACCTTAAACATTTGGGTGACTTGGGGTTCCCCCTAATGGGTTTTGGGTCGATGAACACCCTATATATGTTAACCAACCTATAATATGAAAAGAAATACAAATTATAGAGCTTATAAGTTTGAAGTGGATGCTTGAGTTCATATTGAGTTAATTAGCTAATGTTAGAGATTTAGAGTTCGACAAGGAAGATCTGTCTATATCAACATAACGTTATCACTTAACATATCGCCAACAATTAAGACCTTCATGTTATGCTATTGGAAGTGCGAATAAGAATTTGGTCACTCTAGCAGTGGTTGTAGCAAGGAATCTCGTCTTCAAGGTAACACTCACCATCACAATGTTTATGCTTTAACTGTTCCAATGAATGGGAGGTATCGAGGAGATTTGGTTGATTTGGCCAGGGTTTTGACTGTGGAATCCACGTGGAAAGATGTGATTAAGGCTCCACCCATCACCATAGACTAATGCATGGTAATGCTTTGAAACATGGCAGCGCTGATAAGAAGTACACAACTCTGGCCAAGGTTCCAATTGTAGAACCAAGTGGTTGGGCCAACACCCATTGCTACAGATCCTTACACGATTAAACCTTGAAGCGAATGATGTTGGTGGGAGGGAGTCGATTCGATGGAGGTTACATCTTGTGGAATTGTCTGGTCGAGCCATTTCCCACTACTATTACTTGGTATGTTGTAACTTTTTAACGAATGACCGATATAAGTTAAGCCAATTTAGCCATTTTTCCAAGGTGGGAACCTTGCCACTAGGAGACTGCCCATCACCCGCTCTTAGTGATTCGTTACAAGTTGCAAGAAACCATGCCAGTATGATGTGTACTGAGAACTATGGGCCCCACCAAGATGATGTATCCGGGTCACACTAACTTGATGAAGTCCATGTGGGAAATGTGATGACATGGCCTCTGTTAATAGGCCGAGCTTTGAATGGGCATAACTTTGTTACCTAAAACTAAAATTGAGATAAATTTTATATCATTGGAAGGATCTTGACGAGCTGAGTGTGATGGTGGTATCATAATTAAATTCCACAAACTTACAAAGATGAAGTTTTGCTAACCCCATCTTCATAACTAACCTTGGAGATAAGGTAAAACATGCATGTAAACCTCTCATGTCCCTAGAAATGTGGGGGTGGGAGGTGGTTATATATTTGTATCAAAGTAAAGGTTCAACACTGGACCTGAAGAGTCCTAGACATAAATGATAAAATTTATTTTGATAGTTTAATTGTTATATATATATATATATATATATATATATATATATATATATATATATATATATATATATATATATATATATATATATATATATATATATATATATATATATGCTAACTTTAAACTTGCAAATGTCATGGTTATTAGCCTGGATATAATTCTTACATGTATTTTATTTCCTATAATATGTAACTAACATTGGTTTTGGATGTGTGAATAACTTCAGATCAACATACTTTAGATCAGTTTCAGATCAACCTGCTTAGTGCTGACATGCCAAGATTATGGTTGATATGGTTATATATCATTGACTTGATAATTGTGTATGTGTGACAACATAAAGAGATAAGAATAATGACTAGAATTTGATGCAACTAGATAAATACACTAGGTAAGCATGCAAGAGCTTACTAGATTCCCTGTAACAACCCAATAGAATTGCAAAATATTATGGTGAAGTAATGCAACCGTAACTATGAGGGGGAATCTCTCAACTTATCCCTTGCTAATTTTAATATTTTTCTTTAATGTTTTGAGAAGTTTTCATATGTTGAGGAAAAATAGCATTTACATGATAAAATGCAAGAGATTAACTAGTTCAATGATGCATGACCATTAGATAGATATTAAATAATGATATGCTAGATACATGAAGACATGCTAGTGCATACAATAATGGAAGTGCATGCATAAATCCTTGGAGTAGTCTGTTGTCATAACAAGATTCAAATGACCCATTAGAGAAAAAAATAGGAGTATCAAAACCTATGGCTAAGAGAAAATAAGAGGTTTGCTGCTATTCAGTAGTTTTCTCCTGATAAGTGTTTTAAGAATTATTGATTATGACTCTTGAATTTTAGGCACACTTAAAGTATTGTTTGAATGCGTAATTAAGTGCATGGTATGAGCATAAGTTTGTGAGATTACATGAATGAATGATCATGTTCTAAGGTAGATGCATTAATATAATGTGTGTTGAGATAACTAATATGAATAAGAGTGAAATAAGGGGAAGGGAATCCATAGATGTTACAAGAAATAAGGTTGGGTTGGAAGCTTGATAGAAATTTGAGAAAACTTATTTCTATGTTTAATAAAATTGCTATGTTTATTCATGTGATGAGATTCCTAATGAGCATTGGAAGTCTTCCTTGCAGAATTGCATTAGAGGGTAGATGTGGATAGAGGATCAGTTAAGTGGGCTTGATTGGATCAATATGAACTAGTTGGAAATGAATGTTACAACTATGAAAATGTATTGAGAAGGGAGTTCCCTTAACTGAAAATTGTGCTTGGCTAATAAATATTTTATGTTTAAAATATTATGAAGGCATGAATGGTGCATAAATAGAAACTAGTACTTGCTATGTTTTGGGTAATACAATGAGGTTACATAATGGATTCCATGTCACATGGAATATTCCTATGGAAAGTGTGCAAGAATGATCTCTTTCTATTAACTACCACATGAAAAAACTAGTGTGTTTATGCTTGTGCTTATGAGACTAGTCATGTGAATGATTGAAAACAAGAGAGGCTTGAAATTAAATTTAAAAATAAATGTGTACAAACAATATGGAATATGTGCGAGTATGAAACATGTGTGTCAAAATGAATATGCACAAGTTGGGGGGTGCATGGATGAAAACACTGTTTAAATGTGTAAATTGGATACATAATGCAAATTCCATTTATGAAATTTCATGAAAACTTGTAAGCAACTGAATTGGAGTTTTGACTAATATTTGAGGTTGAGATCCTTTCAAGGAACCAAATATTGAAATAGTAGGTATGCTAAAATTGATAACGACATTTTTTGGGAATTTGGGGCAACATGGGTCCATGGACCAATGTTGCCTCCCAAAGTGGTAGTACTCGGATAGATCTTTCTAACGAGCTATCGTACGCGTCAAACGGAGATCGTATGCCAAAGTTACGACCCCGGAAATTGATGTACCGATTTACCCAAACGGGGCCCACAATTTGGCGTTTCATCTTCTAGGGTTAGATTTCGGAATGTTAAGGGTTTTCCATTGTTTCTCAACAATAATAGGCCTTCGAGCCTCATTGTAAGACAGTTCAGAGGCATGTAGCCAACACATCTCTTCTCAGAGATAAGCTACCATCGCCCTAGCTGGTTTATTTCCATTTCTGGTTGTAAGCATATTTCAGTATTTTCCATTAATGAAATGAAGTATTATTTCCGCTGCATCTTTCTGTATATGGTTATCTCTGTAATTTGTTGCGTTCCTGTTTAAATCCGGATCAGTGGTATCAGTGGAGATCCTATCAAAATCTTGCTCGAAGAAGCGCTCAAGCGGCAAAGGAACGCGATGATGGATAGCTTTGTGCAGATCCTTCAGCGACTACCCAGAGGCGACGCATCGGCTTCCAACAACGACTCTAGAAATGACACACCCTTCAAGGTACAAGTTAATTTTGAAATCCCCATCTTCGAGGGTCAAATAGATGCAGATGCCATAGATAAACGGTTAAATCTGCTAGATGGGTATTTTTCTGTTCACAAATTTTCAAGTCGGGAAAGGATTGTTTTTGCTCTTCTCAAAGCAGCCCCCCATGTCAAGGACTGGTGGGAAACCTACTGCGAGCAGAAGGATGAAAGTACAGGCTCACTATTTTCAGTCACACCCACTTGGAATGACTTCCGGGATGCCATCAAGGAGCACTACTACCCTGTCAGAAGCTATGAGGACAAATACATCAAATGGACCACATTGCGGCAAGGACGAGACCAAGATGTGACGGAGTTCACAAACATTTTTCATACCCTTCGCACACAGTTGGGTATCAAAGATTCTGAGCTGCATCTGGTACTCAAATACCGTGGCTGCCTGCACAGATACATCCAGGAAGAGATGGTGTTCTTGAACATCTCCTCGCTCGGCACGGCGTACTGATATGTTGTCAAAATCGAGCAAAAGTTCAAACAGAAGAAGCGAGACTTTGGATCTGCAAATCCGAAGCCCAAAGGACAAAGCCAAGGCGGGGTGACCCAAGACAACCCGTCGAAGCCGCAAGAAAAGAACAACACCATGAAGCCGAAGAAGGACACAGGAAAGTGGTGTGAGTTCCACAAGAGTCCCACTCATAACACAAGTGAGTGTCGGACCAAGCAGTCGCTGGTGGTTGAGTTGAAGGCTTCCGAATCAGATGCATGTTCCGACCCTGAGCCAGAACCCGACAAGGGGAATGGCAAAGGGAAGAAAATCATTGATGCGGATCCCAGCGCCACTGTTTCCACTGCCAAGATCCAGAAAGATGAGCCCGAAAATCTAGAGGAAGGGGAGCGTCTTTTCCACTCACAGATGTGGGTGAAGGGTTTGTTGAAAATAATACTGAGAGGGGGGGGGGGTGAATCAGTATTATCAAGTTCTTTTAACAAATCTTCCTTATTTACACTTTGAATTATTTTTTCATATCAGTACCATAAAATAATGAGCATGAACAAGAAAAACAGATAGTCACACCAAAGAACACCAGATATAAGGTGGAAACCCAATGTGGGTGAAAACCACCTGCTGCAATATGTCTCTATCTTCTTTCAAATTAGAAACTCCTGTTACAATGATTTTGTACTGGTGCAGTCCTTTACCAGTACGCAGGCTGCAACCTGCAGAGAGCTACAACTCTCTCTCGTTTTCCAGTCTCTCCTGGAAGGGAGCTACAACCCCCTACTTCTTTTCTTTCAAGGACCACTTTTCATAAATTTTCAAACTGGATCCAACAACAACATTGAAGCTCATAATCAAACAACCTTCTGAATCACCCATCACCAGATCCATACATATACAATGATATTATGAGAGTTATCAACTAGATCTAGTACATAAAGATAAGTCATTAATCATGCTGTTATCTGAACTCAATACCAGTAACCAAACATCAGTTATGCACCCAAAACCCTGCAGAATAGTTAAAGGCAGTTAAAACAAATTTTAAGCAGGGATCGCAACTTCACTGGTATAGATCTGCGGATATCTGTACTACCTTCGCACCTGCGCCTTCTGTGGCGCCGCGACCACCGCACCTGCACCTTCTGTGGCGCCTCTGCACTGTGCCTTCTGTGGCGCCTCCACACTGCGCCTTTTGTGGCGCCTCTGTGGCGTCTCCGCACTGCACCTTCTGTGGCGCCTCCGCACTGCGCCTTCTGTGGCGCCTCCGCACTGCGCCTTCTGTGGTGCCTCTGTGGCGTCTCCACACTGCGCCTTCTGTGGCGCCTCTGTGGCGTCTCCGCACTGCGCCTTCTGTGGCGCCTCCGCACTGCGCCTTCTGTGGCGCCTCCGCACTGCGCCTTCTGTGGCGTCTCCGCACTGCGCCTTCTGTGGCGCCTCCGCACTGCGCCTTTTGTGGCGCCTCTGTGGCATCTCCGCACTGTGCCTTCTGTGGCGCCTCTATGGCGTCTCCGCACTGCGCCTTCTATGGCGCCTCCGCACTTCCGCAGCTGCAGCGCTCGAGAGATCACCCTTCACAGATTCGCTTTCAACTTCCCTTTCATAGATCAAACTTTTAAAACAATAACCCAATATTTTAGATCTTAAGATATTCGATTTGCAAGAATGAATTAGCCAAGTGATCTCCTTTGCTCTATATAGGCAAGCTTCTTCCTAAAATCATGGATCAATACCATAGATAACCAATACAAGGGGCCCAAAAACATGGGGCTCAATAATACCAAGGACTAACCACCATGGACCAAAGGTAAGTTCTCCAACATATACACACTTTTGATGAGGTACCATGGTCCAAAACCATAGGTTCAAATACCAAGGAGTAACTACCATGGACCAAAGGTAAGTTCTCCAACATGAAAGTGCGTGAACTTTTTCTCTACATGAAATAAACTTTTCTCTACATGAAATAAACTTTTCTCTGCATAAAAGTGCGTGAACTTTTCTCTACATGAAATAAACTTTTCTCTGCATATAAGTGCGTGAACTTTTCTCTACATAGAATAAGCTTTTCTCTGCATATAAGTGCGTGAACTTTTCTGCACTATAATTTATCATCTGAGATGAGTGGGTTGCCATCAAGTACAACATATGTATCATAAAGCCATACCAGAATCATAATGCCAACAATCTCCCCCTTTGGACTTGATGGCAACCTCAAAATCTTCAGCTCATTCTCCCCCTTTGACATCAAGGGCAAAGGGTTATGCTCCCCCTAAGAGCATGCTCCCCCTGAATATGAACCAGATCTGTAAAGAAGAAACATAATCCACCAAACACCATAAATGACCATGAAAGAGATAGAGACATATTGCAGTAATATTCAGATCAGCATCCATGATCGCCTTCTATACATCCTCCATAATGCCAACAATGCATTATAAGCTCCCCCTAAACCAGTGCTATTTGATCTTCAACCAATCCGCAACCCAGCACATGTACGCATATTCCCGTACAACCAACAATCAGAAGAGATTCAACAACAAGATGATGCATCAACAACCCCCAGCTTTTGCCTGAGGTATTCAAAAGTCTCCCTGGGCAATGGTTTGGTGAGTATATCAGCAACTTGTTCCTTAGAAGGAACATACTCCAACTTGACCTTGTGTTCAAGCACTTGTTCCCGAAGAAAATGATACTTGATTGGTATGTGCTTGGTTTTTGAATGCATGACTGGGTTCTTTGAGATGCTGATTGCACTTGTGTTATCACATAAGATGGAGATAGGTGGTGTACAAGTGATTTGAAAATCCTGCAAGGTCTGCATCATCCAAAGGAGTTGAGTGCAGCAAGATGCAGCAGCAACATATTCTGCTTCAGCTGTAGATAAGGCAATCGAACTCTGTTTCTTGCTGAACCAAGATACTAGTCTGGAACCCATAAAGAATGCGCCACCACTTGTGCTCTTCCTGTCATCCACGCTTCCGGCCCAATCGGCATCTGTATAAGCATGAAGTGTGAGATTTGTATCTCTAGGATACCATAAACCATATTTGAAAATTCTCTTCACTGCCTGAAGATGAGTCTCCTTCGGATTTGCCTGAAATCTTCCAACTATTCCAACTGCATGCATGATGTCCGGTCGGGTACCTGTCAGATAAAGTAGACTTCCAATCATAGATCTGTAGGTTGGTTGATGTACTGCTGCAGATTCATCATTTTCACTGAGGCTACATCCTGTGACCATGGGTGTACATACTGGTTTTGCATCTTCCATGCCATATTTCTTCAAAATCTGTTTGAGATACTTGGTTTGAGACAAAAAGATTCCTCCTTCCTTTTGTTGGATTTGCAAACCAAGGAAATATGTCAGTTCTCCCAGCAAGGACATTTCAAATTCTTTCTGCATGACCAAGGCAAAGCTTTGACTCATAGCTTCTTCATTGCTGCCAAAGATAATGTCATCTACATACACAACAAGTATTAGCAATTTGTCATTTTCAACTTTTATATAAAGATTGCTATCTGCTGATCCTTTTGAAAAACCTTGTTGATGAAGATATTTGTCCAAACGATAGTACCAAGCCCTTGGAGCTTGTTTGAGACCATAGAGAGCCTTTTTCAATCTGCATACAAGATTTGGATCATTTCCAAGAATGAAACCATCTGGCTGCTCAATATATACTTCTTCTTCTAAGTCTCCATTCAGAAAGGCTGATTTCACGTCCATTTGAAATACTTTGAAGTTTTGAAAGCTTGAGAGAGCAAGGAACATTCGGATGGCCTCAAGTCTTGCAACAGGAGCAAAGGTTTCTTCAAAATCTATTCCTTCTTGCTGCGCATACCCTTTACAAACAAGTCTGGCCTTGTTTCTAATTACTTCTCCATTTTCATTCAATTTATTTTTGAAGACCCATTTTGTTCCTATAACATTCTTATCTTTTGGTCTAGGAACCAACTCCCAAGTGTTGTTCTTTTCGATCTGCTCAAGTTCTTCATCCATTGCTTTGACCCAACATTCATCTTTGCATGCCTCTTTCACATTTTGTGGTTCAGTGGAAGAGAGTAATGCCAAATAGCTTGAAGCTTCTGCAATTGTTCTTCTTGTTTGTACACCTGCTTCTTTCTGCCCCACAATCTGAGATTCTGGATGATTCTTCTGAACATATCTGGATGGAGTCTTCTCTTCTATTCTTGTCTGCTCCTCTGGTTCTTCTTGAGGTTCTTCTTCTTCATCATTCTGTCTTTGAGGGTAGCCTTCATCTTCTTCGATGTCTTCATGATGTACTTGCCTAGGAATGTATCCCTTCTCATCAACCACTACATCAATGCTGTCAACAATTCTGCCAAATCTTTTATTGTAGCACTTGTATGCTTTGCTATGTGGAGAATAACCAAGAAGAATGCCTTCATATGCTCTAGGTTCAAGTTTGCCAAGTTGCTCATCAGTATTCTTAATATAACATTTGCTCCCAAAGATTTTGAAGTGCTTCACCGAAGGAGTCTCACCACACCAGAGCTCATGAGGGGTTTGAGTGCTGTTAACACGGACATCTATTTTGTTGAGAATAACAACCGCAGCATGTGCAGCTTCACCCCAGAAAGTTGCGGGAGTACCCGACTCATCAAGCATATCACGAGCCATTTGTTGGACTGTTCTATTCATTCTTTCCACAACTCCATTTTGCTGAGGAGTTCTAGCTGTAGAGAATTCTCTTCTTATCCCATGTTCTTCACAGAAATCGAAAAATTCATTCGAGGTAAACTCCCCACCTCTGTCAGATCTGAGGCACTTAATTTTGTATCCTGATTCATTTTCAACTAAGGCTTTGAAGGATTTGAATTTTTTGAATGCTTCATCTTTGTGCTTCATTAGTCCTAACCAGACAAACCTGGAGAAATCGTCAATGAATAATATCAAGTATTCTTCTCCTCGAGGTGTTCTTTTTCTGAATGGACCACATGTATCTGTATGTACTAGCTCAAGAGGCATGCTAGCTGATCCTTCCTTCTCTGGAAAATTAGTTCTGGTTTGCTTTCCAAACTGACATGATTTGCATATGGTGTTGTCTGGAATTTTGATATCTAGAAGATCGCGAACTGCCTGATATTTGCATGCTTTCCTTATTTGTGAAAAGCTTAGATGCCCCAACCTCCGATGCCATAGCCAGTGTTCATCATCCTTTCTTAGATAGCATTGTTGTTTTCCTTCTTCAAATACGTATAGATTATTTGGAGTTGTTTTACCTTTGATCACCGTTTTACCTGTATCAAGATCACGAACAAGACATCCATTTGTTCTAAATATCACCTCGGTTCCTTGATCACACATCTGGCTGACACTTAGAAGATTATGTTTCAATCCATCAACATACAAAACATTTCCAGCCTTGACCTTTTCTTTTAACTGAGCAGTGCCTTTTCCTTTTATAGTTGCAGGAGTATCATTTCCAAAAGAAACTTTCTTTCCCTTTTCTAGAGCAGAATATGACTCAAGTTTTTCTTTATCACCTGTCATATGCTTCGAACATCCACTGTCAATGTACCATAGATTTTCCTGTCCCTCTGCATAGAATGCTATCCCACATCTTTCTGTTTGTGGTTCCTTTATTCTCCATGTTTTGGTGCTTGAGGCTTGTTCCTTTGTCTGCTGAAACCTGCTCCTGCATTCAGAATCTTCATGACCAAAGTTATTGCAAATAGAACATTCAACTTCATTTTCAAGAGCCGAAAAGTTGTTATAGGTCCTTTTTGTAATCCCGATCATACTTCTTTGTTTTTGAGCTTCTTGTCATGATTGTTTTATATGCAACACATTGAGTTGCTTTGTGACCAAAGTTATGGCAAGAGAAACATTGTCCATTGAAGAAATTTCTGCGGTTATCAAAACTACTAGCCAAATGATTGTAATTTCTATTGTCATCCATTCTTGAACTAAATTGAGAAGATTTTACCTGTGGCTGGTTGTAGCTTTTGTTCACCCTTAAAACGGATTGCCCTTGATAGTCTCTATTTGCAATTCGTCCCTGCCTTGCCTGATGGTCTTCATTGTGCTTTTGCTCATTCCTTCTTGCTGCATCAAGATAACTTTTTGAAGTGGTTGCTTGAGAAGTTTCTCCATTATAGCCCAGACCTGTCTTGTTTAGTGGAGAACGTTGTACATTGATAATCTCATCCAAAGATTCAGATCCTTTGACAAACTTAAGATTAATAGCTTTTGTTTTCTCAATCTCTTTTCTAAGACCAACAATTTCACCTCCTAATTTTTCAAGATGTTTTTCCTTTTCATCAATTTGAAATTGTAGAGTATCAATGATCATATTCTTTTCTTCTATACATCTCTTGAGTCTAGTAATTTCTTCAAAAAGGCTATCCACATCTATAGCATCCATATAATCATCATCTTCAAATGCCATTAACAGTTTATAGTCATTACCTTGTTCATCTTCATCACTAATCGATAGACCATCACTATCTTCATGAGTGTAGTAACTTTTCTTGTTTGCACTCTGTTTCTTGTTCCATCTAGCAGGTTCCTTTCCTTTATCCTTATAAGGACATTTTGCAGCATAATGACCTACTCTTCCACAAGCAAAACATTTAAAAGGTAACTTACCTCTGAACCTTCCAGAACCCCTTTGAAGATTTCTGACAAAATTTGATTCTTCTTCTTCTTCTTCTGGCACGTGACTTGCTTCATAGTAATCTCCTTTGCCTGAAGCCTTGAAAGCCGCTTCTCTTCTGTCTGATGGACCTCCCTTTCTCATTTCATAAGCAGTTAGAATTCCATGTAGTTGAGACATGGTGAGAGTTTGTAGATTTGCTTTTTCCTCTATAGCGGACACTTTAGATTCAAACTTGGGGGACAAGGATCTTAGGACTTTTTCAACCACAATAGCCTCGTTTATTTCTTCACCCAAGTTTTTCATGCAGTTAACAATTTCATCTACCCTAAGGAAATAGTTAGCCACACTTTCATCATTATACATTCTGAGATTCTCATACTGAATCCTGAAAGTTTGAAGTTTAGCACGCTTTACCTGTTTGTCTCCTTCATAGCTCGTGACAATTTTGTCCCATATTTCTTTTGCGGATCTATAGTGCATTACCTTCACGAATTCCGATTGGGATAAGCATCCCAATAGAGTATTGACTGCTTTCGCATTTGTTTCATATTTCTTCTTCTCGGCCGAATCTGTAGGAGTAGCTGAAGGAAAAATGTAGCCTGTCTCTATGATATCCCAAACTTCTGTACCAAGAGATTGAAGATAGGCAGTAACTCTTATCTTCCAATAATTGAAGTTCGTCCCATCAAAAATTGGAGGCCTGATTGATGCTTCTCTCTCGTAGTTGCTCATGATGAATGATCTACCTTCAAGCGATCAAGCTTCTCTGAAGGACCTGCTCTGATACCAATTGTTGAAAATAATACTGAGGGGGGGGGGGTGAATCAGTATTATCAAGTTCTTTTAACAAATCTTCCTTATTTACACTTTGAATTATTTTTGCATATCAGTACCATAAAATAATGAGCATGAACAAGAAAAACAGATAGTCACACCAAAGAACACCAGATATAAGGTGGAAACCCAATGTGGGTGAAAACCACCTGCTGCAATATGTCTCTATCTTCTTTCAAATTAGAAACTCCTGTTACAATGATTTTGTACTGGTGTAGTCCTTTACCAGTACGCAGGCTGCAACCTGCAGAGAGCTACAACTCTCTCTCGTTTTCTAGTCTCTCCTGGAAGGGAGCCACAACCCCCTACTTGTTTTCTTTCAAGGACCACTTTTCATAAATTTTCAAACTGGATCCAACAACAACATTGAAGCTCATAATCAAACAACCTTCTGAATCACCCAATCACCAGATCCATACATATACAATGATATTATGAGAGTTATCAACTAGATCTAGTACATAAAGATAAGTCATTAATCATGCTGTTATCTGAACTCAATACCAGTAACCAAACATCAGTTATGCACCCAAAACCCTGCAGAATAGTCAAAGGCAGTTAAAACAAATTTTAAGCAGGGATCGCAACTTCACTGGTATAGATATGCAAATATCTGTACTACCTCCGCACCTGCGCCTTCTGTGGCGCCGCGACCACCGCACCTGCACCTTCTGTGGCGCCTCTGCACTGCGCTTTCTGTGGCGCCTCCGCACTGCGCCTTCTGTGGCGCCTCTGCACTGCGCCTTCTGTGGCGCCTCCGCACTGCGCCTTCTGTGGCGCCTCTGTGGCGCCTCCGCACTGCGCCTTCTGTGGCGCCTCTGTGGCGTCTCCGCACTGCACCTTCTGTGGCGCCTCCGCACTGCGCCTTCTGTGGCGCCTCCGCACTACGCCTTCTGTGGTGCCTTTGTGGCATCTCCGCATTGCGCCTTCTGTGGCGCCTCCGCACTGCGCCTTCTGTGGCGCCTCTGTGGCGTCTCCGCACTGCGCCTTCTGTGGCGCCTCCGCACTGCGCCTTCTGTGGCGCCTCTGTGGCGTCTCCGCACTGCGCCTTCTGTGGCGCCTCTGTGGCGTCTCCGCACTGCGCCTTCTGTGGCGCCTCCGCACTGCGCCTTCTGTGGCGCCTCCGCACTTCCGCAGCTGCAGCGCTCGAGAGATCACCCTTCACAGATTCGCTTTCAACTTCCCTTTCATAGATCAAACTTTTAAAACAATAACCCAATATTTCAGATCTTAAGATATTCGATTTGCAAGAATGAATTAGCTAAGTGATCTCCTTTGCTCTATATAGGCAAGCTTCTTCCTAAAATCATGGATCAATACCATAGATAACCAATACAAGGGGCCCAAAAACATGGGGCTCAATAATACCAAGGACTAACCACCATGGACCAAAGGTAAGTTCTCCAACATATACACACTTTTGATGAGGTACCATGGTCCAAAACCATAGGTTCAAATACCAAGGACTAACTACCATGGACCAAAGGTAAGTTCTCCAACATGAAAGTGCGTGAACTTTTTCTCTACATGAAATAAACTTTTCTCTGCATAAAAGTGCGTGAACTTTTCTCTACATGAAATAAACTTTTCTCTGCATATAAGTGCGTGAACTTTTCTCTACATAGAATAAGCTTTTCTCTGCATATAAGTGCGTGAACTTTTCTGCACTATAATTTATCATCTGAGATGAGTGGGTTGCCATCAAGTACAACATATGTATCATAAAGCCATACCAGAATCATAATGCCAACAGGGTTCGCCGCTACAATTCATTGTCGACAGTGGCAGCCAAAAGAACCTCGTTTCAGTAGAGGTCGTGAAGTGGTTGGGCCTACTGTTATAGACATTTTTGTGCCTTACAGCATTGAGCATGAAATGTCAATAATCCAAGGGATCCAAAGTCCCTAAATAAGTTGTTCCTACCCCTAAAGGAACAAGGTCAACCAATGACAGCTTCTCCCAGAAGTTCTCCACAAAAAACCACACAAAAATGGTCAAATCAGGATCAATTCAAGAGCTCCACTAGCTGTCTGCGCTGAAATGCAAAGTCTGCGCTGGCTACCTGCACTGCAACACAGGTAGAAGCACTACCAGGGTGCGCTGAGCGGGAATTGACAAGTGGCAAGTTCATTCAACGAGGTGTAAAGACCCTGGAAGCTTCCAGAATCTTCCTCAATGACACTTGCCTCAATGAATTCGACCAAGTGATGAGTAAGAGGTTCTCAACCTCCAAGTGGAAGCAAGAACTGACAGTGAGAAGCCACAAGTCAAAACATGAGCTGACTCATCCTCTCTGCTCACATCTATATATGGATCTCTCACCCAGAGGTTCAGGAGGCTGGAATTTTGTATTTGCAGAGAATTGTTGTTGGTTTGAGATTGAGATTAGTACATTGGGTGATTTATGCTTTGTTGGAGGAGAGGAAGGGATTCTTTTGCTGGGAGGTAGATGCTGGATCGGGACTCACTTGGTTGTATCTCCTCTTGAACCTTGTTTATCATATTAATAAAGCTACTTGAGTTTCTCCTATATGCTTGTATTTCAATGATGTGTTGTTGTATTTGCATATTTAGTTTATATCTGATCCTAAACTAGTTATGAATGTGAATCTATATCTTTCATGTAGTCTTTTGCTCTTGTGATCTTGCAGGAACCGTGTGAAGCTGGACCAGTGAAAGAGCAGGCAGCAGGAAGCGAACGAAAGAGAGAGAGATTGGATCGACAAACTAGCGGAAGACACCGGTTGGTTACATCCTTCTTTCTCTATTTGCATCTCATAAAGAAGAATACTCAGATAGCTTTCCTTGTTTGTTGCTAAGGCACTATCACCTCTTAGAGTGGGATAGGGGCATTCCGAATTGGATACTTTTCCCAACAACAAATTGGCGACTCCGCTGGGGAGAGTATATTGTTAGTTTATTTGTGTTTCTATTGCTATTCATTTCATAAACTCAAGAGTGCCGAATCGAACTGCATTTGCCATTTACAAATGCAAAGTAGAGATCAGCTACTCTAGCCCACTCACTGGGCCTGTTTATGATCTGAACAGCTGATCCACAAGTGCTCTAACAACCCTTTGTGATAGATCTTAGTCCTCCTATAAATCATCCTCCTAATTGTACCTAATTGATAGCTTTTATCCGGCCAAAAACTGTAGATCAAACTGCAAACCGTAACCCGGAACCCAGAAACAACTCTTGTTTCTGCTTCAGCGCAGACTCTGTGAAGAGGTTCTGCATTTCAACGCAGGTCCCGTGAAGGCTACCTGTGCTGAATGTCAAAACCTCTGTGTTAGGAGTGCGCTGATCAGTCTTTGCCTTGTGCAGCTGTGGTTCCCTGCTTCCTTTTGCTCAGTTTTATCTCTGTTTTTTGCAGCCTGTTATCAGTCAGTGTACCTATCTGAAACCCCTTTTCTTTGCCTCAATTCCACCTCAGTTGTATAAAGAAACTGTATTTGTTCTTTGTGTATTTGTTACATCATTTGCAGTTTCCCATTACAAAAGTAAACTAGTCATACTGTCGCCTTTAGATCTAGACCTGTCCTAAGTGTCATTTTGATCTTAGGAGTGAGTTTGTTTGCTGTTCACAGTTGATTTAGCTTTTACTTTTGTCTTTTGGTTTGAATTTATGCATTTCAAAGTGTCGAAACAAGTAAATCATAAGGTGTCGTAATTGTCTTTTTGATTTCGAAAAAGGAACTTGTTTGTGTTTTCACTTGAAATCGAATTCAAATTTATATAACAGCTTTCTTTTTAGGCATCAATATTAAGAAAGCGAAAACAAATACATGCATATGTGCATTTGCATTTGACAGTTTGTATGTTGATTTAGGAAAAAGTGCATTACTGTGTGCTCTATGCTCTTTGAGAAAAGATGGTGTCTTTCTTTTCCCCTTGTAGCTAGGATTTTCATTGTTGAAAAGATATAAAAGCTTGCTTATCATCTTTAGACTGCATTTAGGAATTGTATCATACATCTCGTGGTGATCCAAAAAGGCAAAATTCTAAGAACGATCAACCTAAAATAAATTGAATGAACTTAACAACGCTTTGTAACTTAACACACAACATAGAGGTCTAGGCTAGAGACGTGTTCCAGCGTCGTAAAACCTGGTGACTGTCGATCTCGCTGATGGTTGGGTGATTCCTCCTGAGAGACGATAGCGCCAGTACAGATTGTGCTCCCATGTACCGTCAAGTATATATTGGGAGACCCCTATAGGCATAAAACCTTTATCCATAGGAAGCCGTGTCGGCCGCCTTACTGATCGCAATGCACTGAACACAGCATTCAAGAAGATTGACCGCCCGTACCTTAAAAAGTATTCTGCGGTTTTGCGAAAAGTTTGGCACACCCTCTACCTAGAACTCCAGAGCAGTTCCTTTTGGCCTTTTTCAGACTCTATAACGGAAAAAGTCCATCTGAGCATTTGTCACTTTGGGCTCGTTAAAACATCGAAGGCGACTAGAGTCATCTTTAGCTTTTTCTCGACTCTTTAAAATTGAAAAAGCAAGTTGTGTCTAAAGCGTCGTTAAAATTTATTTTAAACGGAACAATCACCCTTTTTTCCTGCATTGATCTTTAGGTTGAGAAAATGGAGCCCACCAACCAAGGAATTCCCCTTGGTGGAAATCCTAGTCCCTTCTCCTCTTGGGGAGATGTTGGTGCGCCCCATATGGCCACATTGTCACTTCCAGGAATGACAATTGGCCTGCCGGTCTGGCTCTTCTCAACCAATGTCGTTCAGAACACCACTATTCCTGAACAGTCGAATCAACAGTTAGACCAGTCCAGAATTACCCACCAGCTTTCTACTTCCTCTAATTCTTCCTCTCCTCCTTCCTCTTTGCTTGACGGAACTGGTAAAACAAAAAACCAAGTTCCTAAGGAGAAGAAGGAAAAGAAGAAGAAAGAGAAGAAGAAGAAGGAGCCAAAAGCGACTGGGGGCAAACAAGTGTCGTCTGACAAAAATCCACACACAGCACTGACTAGGCCTAAATCGCCATGTGTCATATGCAAGGGAGACCACTTCCATAGAGATTGTCCCTGCATCCCTCGGATACTAAGGGACTGGTCTCCCCGTTTGCACAATCCGGTAGCATCCACCTCTGATAGCCATGTTGAATGCATACCGTCTGTTATCACAAAATCATGCACTGGAAGGCTGCTGACCAGGTAGACTCTTGTAACTGTTTCAGACCAATCTTTTAACTAAGGCTTAGCCTCCTTAGCCTGAGAGGGCTCTCTCAAAAGGTTATTGATTTTGACTATTGATGAGATGGCTAACTCTTGCAAAGTGAATTTAACAAATACATTGGCTGGACAGACATTACAAAGACTTCCATTGGGCTTATGGAGTTAATCATCCTTCAGTAAACTAGAACACTACTCATTCATAGAAGTCAGGGCATGTGATGTTTAAATACTCAAAACACATCTCATAGAAACCTCAACTTACAAATACACACAGGAAATCAGAGCAGCAAAGTGAATTATGAGTGATTGTGTATTTATACAACTGTAAAAACATAAAGGATAAAGCAAAACCACATATCTTGAGCATTGAAACACTGTATGAATCCTGAGAAGAAAAGCAACAAATTGTATTACTGAAACTGAGTTTTTACACAAGCCAAAACAATACTCTGTTTTCTCCAATATCCAACCCTCATTACATAGATGATTCAGCTATATATAGAAACATAACTCTAACTACTTGGAGCTTCCTCCTCCAGCATGAGGGGAGCTCGATGACTGCCACTAATGACACCTATCTGCTTTGCAACAAACTATTTAATATAATAACCACTAACTGAAGTTCTAAAGAGTTCTAATTTAATTATAACTCTAACTCTATCTCCTTCGTAGAATGATTCCTCCTTGCAGCTTTGACACCTGGTTTCCTTTTCATTTGGCTGAGATGGCATGAGATGAGCAGTTAATGCCCCATGTTGGCTTTGGATGCTGAATGCTTTGATGGTTCAGTGATGTTAGGAGAAAACCCCTGTTTTTCCGGTTCCAGTCTTCCACCACTTATTCGAAAATGCAGCAGCATGTCTCCAGCTCTTTAATATCCCAAAAATGTAGAGCACCACCATGTTTCCAGATGTGTTGGAGGCTTCGTTGATGGACAGGTGTGCAAGCCAAGTCTCCTCGTATGCAACTCCTTCCAAACCCTAATGACCGGTAATAAAGTGCCTTTATAATCAAAACTTTAACTTGAGCCAAAACATTACACTTTTACAAAGGTACACCTGTCATCATTTGAATGGCTATGCTATCTTCATTTGGTCTCCTAAATGTCCCTCAGATGTTTCCTTTGAAAATTTCTGATCATCCTATCAAACTGTTTGTCTGCATTAAAAAACAACACCTACAGCAGTTTCGCAGTGCGCTACGAAACTGTAGTTTAATTTAAAAAACACAGTCTTCCTTTCATAGCTAAATGATTACCAGTGTGTAGCTTCAGTGTCAGCAAGGTCCGAACACTGACCATCCTTCTCATGTAACTGTCCTGTTGTTTCAATACCTGCTTCCTTATGTACTGAATTGAAATCTGAATCAAACTCATGTTTGGCTCTGCCATCCGAATCTGTTTACAGCAACATAGTCCATTGACGTTCTATACATAGCTAAGATCTAAAATAAAGCATTTTTCATTGACATTTCAGACCACATCGAGCAAAAGAGATTCATCTTCAAAATAATAAAATAACCTAAACAGCCTGTGATCAGAATATCTTTCGAAAGGACAAAGATCCACCCGAATGCTTTTCATACAGCTTCAGCATATGTAATGTGCTTATTCTGGAGAGCGTGCCCAAAGATACCGGCACATTTGAAACCTTGAGATGGAAATTCTGCATCTGACGACCCTCTCATTAAAAAATCACTGTTCCCTTTCCCACAGGAATGCTTAGCAGACATATTGAGCAGAACATCATCCTCTTCCATCTTCATATTGAACATAGGAGCTTCCCAACCAATAGTTTTATCAAGCACTAACATAGAGTTCCTTGAAGCTCAAACATCTACCAATATTCTATTCTCATATGATGAAGACCACAATCTTTCTTGGCTGATGTATATATGGGAAGAATGAGGATGAAGCATCCGACCATCTTCTTCATCGGATGCATCACCAAGTCGTGCAGTTGCCTCAAAAAGAGATTGCTCGTGCTCTTTTAGTGTCGCCTTAGCTTTCTCTACATTGGTAGGATCAAGATGATCACCTCTAAAGACCCTTTCCACCTCCTTGATAAGCTTGTCAGTCTCCCGTAACTCAATATTAACAGGTTCCTTGTTGCGTGTACCATTTTGAGAAGATCCATAGCCCTTTGAACTCTGGCCCTTTGGAAGTGCTCTCCCTCTATTAGATGGTAAAACTGGACCAATAGGATCAGCTAACCTTTTTTCACCTCGCCTGGCTTCTCCTTGACCAATCTCTAAAGTCCTGTAATCCTCACATCGAATATCTCCTGAAGATATCACTTTGGATTTCTTTTCCCGAGCTCCACTGGGCACTTTTTTTCCTGCTGTTTCCAACAGTGTATGTACAGTGCGTGGTAGAACATGTGGAGGTAAAGAGGTTGTCACAGGTGTAGTTTTTTGCCTTTTACAAGTTGCTAAAACTGTAGGAACACGTTTCTGGAAAGAACATGCAGCATTTTTTGTAAAATTATGTAGAGTAAAATTGCCTTTTCGGTATTCCCTTATATGTCTCAGTACTTCCTCTGCATTAACTTTCCCAAGAAGTTCCCTGTGATTCATATCTGAAACTCTAAGTTCTTTCCTCAAATCAGAAATCAGTCCCTCTTTATCCCAAGAAAACGTATCAGATTGTCCAATGAAAGCCCGCAGAACAGCACTGTATGCTTCTTGTTCCAACTGGTGAATCTGAGACTCCATGTCAAACTCAGCTCTCTCATACAAAAGTGATCCAACAGAAACTCTCCCATTTTCAACCACTCGACCCCCTCCTCTTGCTTCTCGATTCACATGAGGTGGGGGAATATCATCATCTGTTCCACTGCTATCGGAAGGGCCGTGGTCCATCGCTAGCGGGCTTAGTTAATTAACAAACTTCGCTTACTTTATTCACTCGGAGGCATTCGAAGTGTGAAATCAACGATAATACAACAGATGAGAAGCTTCGTTTCATTGCCCCCTGTATTCTAGAATATGCACTTTACAACTATCATACGATTTGTTGTTAGGGTCCCTGTCTTATCATTACAACTACATGTTGCTGATCCCATTGTCTCACATGCTGAAAAATGCCGCACAAGTGCTTTATCATTCATCATCTTCTTCATAGCAAAAGCAAGGCTTAATGTCACCGCCAATGGCAAACCCTCTTCTCCTTATCTAAATCTCTGAACTACAATGATTGCCGGTAATCACTGACTGCAGTCACAAACACAACTATAAAAACGCTGATAAGAATACTCCAATGAAGATCAAGTTGTTGAATGTGCCACGCAATACATTTATCTTTTCTATATCTCTAGAGCTTATTTCGTTGAACACCTGGCAGAAGACAAATGTATTAAAGATCAGTGTGTTTAAAATTTATTCTGCATCAGAACCATGTAACTCAAGAAGCCGTATTCCTTCCATCCCCAGAAACTGAAGAAGGCGGTCAACAATTGCTGTAGGAGAGGGCCAACAACGCAGAAATGGGGAATGTCTTTGTCACTGTTTCATTTTGAGGATCTAATAACCGCACCAGACAAGATACATGGTCATCAATTTAATGAATTCTTTTCTGTTTGTATCGACAACAAATAGACTAGAGAGTGCCCTTACAGCAAGTGGTTGAGAGAAGCTAGGCTTGCCATCCAACATCTGTGCAAGCAGACCAATGTACCCTGCCTCCCCTAATGCTCTCTTTATTTCATCTATCTGTGATAGATTACAGATGGCCAAGGCTGCCAACTCTTGAATTGCAGAAGATCCATTTTTGAGGAGAACTATGAGCTGCTTAACAAATCCAGAGGACCTCAAAAGGTTTCTAGAGAATATGGATTGCGAGAGGCTGTGGATTCGAACAAATCCCCAATTTCGCAGCGCAACCAGTGAAAAATATGAATTATGCGCTACGAAATCACTTAAAGCATGTTGCGCTGCGAAACCGCTGAAAAGGATTTATGTGCTTTACCATCAAAACAAATGTAAGACATTTGGCATTGAAATTTTGACAGTGATAACACCGTCAACTAGCGAAAGTGAAGTCCTTGGACAAAAAGGGAGAGCTAGATCTCCCTGTAGACTGTGCGAAGGCGATCACGCCATCCACTGTTGTCCCTTCTTAGACGAAGCGAAAAGAGTTTTGGATGATCGTCGGGTTTCACCGTTACGACTTCCTCCTGGATATAAAAAACTCTTGCCGAGTCCTTCGTTAGTTGAAAATCCAGCTGGCCCGCTCAAGTGGTCAGCTGAAGCGTCGGTCATTGAAGATGAACCAGCTGAATCCATACCCGACGAAAGTCAAAAGGTCAAGGCAGTAGTTGACCCGGTCTTGCCTTCAAAGGTTTTATCTTCGAATGATACAGTCACTGAAGAGGATAAAGATGACACCATCCAAATTCTCTTCATCAACACAGACTCCGACGAGCACGGGGGCAATCCCCCCATTCCTTTATCGCACGAAGGAAGTTCGTCAGAGCGATACCCGGCCGTCTACTCGGTCCCACCACCAAGCAACCTGGTTGTCTCCTTCGACTGGAACCAACTAGGCAGACCTCGTTTGCCAGCAAGCATACCATTCAAAATTATCGTCCAAATATACAGAATGGTCATGGCTAGCACCATCATTGACGAGGGGGCATCTGTGAGTATCCTTTCCTCTATTGCTTGGAAAGCGCTTGGTTCGCCAACGCTTTTGCCTGAAATGAGAAATCTGACAGGCTTTGATAAAGGAACCAGTCGACCTTTAGGGATCCTCCCCAATGTGCCCATAACATTGAGAGGGAAGACCGTTCAAATGAACTTGATGGTCGTTCAAGGACCCTTGGATTATAACCTACTCCTTGGACGAGACTATATATATTGCATGGGAGCCATCGTCTCCTCACTCTTTAGAGTAATGTGTTTTCCGCACGAAGGAAGAATGGTCAAGCTCATGGACCAACTTTCATTTCCCAGATCACGCATCGCAAATAGTCATGTACCATCCCTAAATGGTCTATTCACGCAAGAAATGTCTCAACCCACGGTCCGTCCTCCCGATGAGCGCGAGTGATTCGGAAGGATATGACTGGAACCCAGGGGGCATGCGTCCTGGTCTGCTTCGGCAGGAAAACTTTGGGTATAGGGTAGGTTTCCGCGGGAGAATATGACTAGTCTGTACCCCGCCCATGCTGGAAGAGGGTTATTCTAGAATAAGATTCTTTTGTCAAAGTTATGTGAGTTGACAGACAGAGTCTCTCACCTTTGTCTATGTCGGTAGACATCGCCGAAGAAGTGTTTTGTTTGAAAGATTAATGAAACAATCTTTGGGTGGCCTGAAAGAGGTAGGCCTTTCCTGGTAGAACAAATGTTTTATCTGCAAATTGAGGGGTAACCTTGAAATCGTACTTTATACCTGGGGGCATGCAAACCTTTTGGAGTGCAAGCAAAGAGCGGTTATTTATCTGTTTTTTGGGTTAGCCGTTTCCTAACTTGCATAAAGAAAGGATTCCGGAGCAAAGCCTTATAAGGCGCAAGCTCCATAAAAAATGGAATCTTAAATGAGACATTCTTATCATATGACTGGATAATCGAGTAGTTTTAGCACATAGTTCATGCTCGTTAAAAAATAAACATAAGATCGAGCAAGTGTTTCAATCCGCGTTTAAGCTCGTTAAAAATGAACTACCCGGTAAATAACCACTGCGAATGTAAATTATCAGCCACTAAAGCCTTGGTCGTGTTTGCACCATCACCTCCACTTTTCCATTGGCCGATCATTCACCTCCATTTGATTGTTTACCCATTTTGAGGAACAGCTGCGAAGAGTGATTTCACTAGCCATCCTTGTGACACTGCCGTGATTGGAAAATTCCAAGCCTTACCTGGAATCAGCTGCTAACCCGTTCATCACTCGTTCCTCAAAAGACGAGTCTTCTTTAAGCTCTTTTCATCTGACTCGTAAAATATGAAAAGATTGCCGAGTTTTGGCCTTCCAGCTCGTTAAAGCAACCGGAAGTGCTATCCCTCCTCTAGATTTTAATCTTTTTGGACCTGAGGGATTATTGCACAAAAAGATCGAGCGCTTGTTTTGTTCGGCTCGTTAAAACTATCGAAAACTCATCCCTTCTGTATTGTTTTATACATTTTCGGACTTAAGGGATTAGATGACGAAAAAGGATCTTTGGAGTTACCTTTACGTACCTTTTCAGACTCTCTAAAATTGAAAAGGACTGAGTTATCTTTGTTGTTAGACTCGTTAAAAAGCATTAATAGCAACAAACTTGTCTTTAGACGAGAACGAGTTTCACTATCGCTAGGCTCGTTAAAACATAGCGATGGGTTTGCCCGAAGGGTGAATTATAGAACAAGCATATGTTATCCTCCTCAAGCTTGACAAAAATAAAGAGGTACTGGTTAGAAATGATTGGGGAAAAATTGGGAGAAACTCAAAGAACTTTTATTGGTAGCAAGTCGCTCTTGAACATGACACTTCCACTCCGTGCCTAAGTCGGGTTGGGTTGTTTCATTCACCGGTCACATCACCATGGTCTCACCATACCATCCATCTTTGGGGTAAATGCTACCAATCCATCACACAAGTGTCGCCGATATGTTCAAGAGAAGTCATCCAGAGAAGTCAACCGTGTCCCATCCACTACCATGCATTGTCCTTCATCCTTTCATGACCGCCACCCTGAATCATATATCATCAGATCGTTTTCACCTCCATAAAAATCATTTGCTCCGTTCCGTGTCACTGATGTGGGATACATTAAGGCCCTCCTTTGACGGATCGCTTCTTGTCGACATCAGCTCATTATCCAAGAAGTTGATCTAGGAACACCCGCTTCAGTACTTTGAAGCTTGCATGCCTCAATGGCAAGTTTCTCACTTCCGGCGACAGGTATACATCAATGACCTCCGACCGAAAGATTTTGTGTGATGTTCGACGCCAAGTCCTTTATTCACACCACGTGAATTGTACTGCAGTACCTTGAGGGTCATTATCATTATCGGTGATTCCTCTCGCGCTTGTTAACCGTTTACATCATTGACTGGTAATCAAGCGATGTCTTTCCATGTTCGACTTCAGAACATTTCTCACATGGATCGACTTGTACTTAGAGTGAAGATCGAGCGAGATTGAAGACCCCGGATCTAGTTTCATCCATCCGGGCTGCGATATATATTCAGGGAAGATAAAGACATTGACATGTACATCATTGCAGCGGATAATCATCTTACCAAAAGGATGATGATTTCATCAAAATCATCAGTCTACCATCAGACGATTGTCTGTTCTATGTACAGAAAAATGAATTTATAAAGCTAAGCATGGGAATGCCCGCCTCAGCTAGATTATAAAAGCAGTATGAAAAATAATGTATTGTATTGTATCTTATTACAGGTCTCCTCCCAGCATCAGAAGAACTTCGGATCCTCCTAATAAAGCATTTCACCCGATAAACGGCCTCATACTTTAGGGGGCAACTGTTATAGACATTTTTGTGCCTTACAGCATTGAGCATGAAATGTCAATAATCCAAGGGATCCAAAGTCCCTAAATAAGTTGTTCCTACCCCTAAAGGAACAAGGTCAACCAATGACAGCTTCTCCCAGAAGTTCTCCACAAAAAACCACTCAAAAATGGTCAAATCAGGATCAATTCAAGAGCTCCACTAGCTGTCTGCGCTGAAATGCAAAGTCTGCACTGGCTACCTGCACTGCAACGCAGGTAGAAGCACTACCAGGGTGCGTTGAGCGGGAATTGACAAGTGGCAAGTTCATTCAACGAGGTGTAAAGACCCTGGAAGCTTCCAGAATCTTCCTCAATGACACTTGCCTCAATGAATTCGACCAAGTGATGAGTAAGAGGTTCTCAACCTCCAAGTGGAAGCAAGAACTGACAGTGAGAAGCCACAAGTCAAAACATGAGCTGACTCATCCTCTCTGCTCACATCTATATATGGATCTCTCACCCAGAGGTTCAGGAGGCTGGAATTTTGTATTTGCAGAGAATTGCTGTTGGTTTGAGATTGAGATTAGTACATTGGGTGATTTATGCTTTGTTGGAGGAGAGGAAGGGATTCTTTTGCTGGGAGGTAGATGCTGGATCGGGACTCACTTGGTTGTATCTCCTCTTGAACCTTGTTTATCATATCAATAAAGCTAATTGAGTTTCTCCTATATGCTTGTATTTCAATGATGTGTTGTTGTATTTGCATATTTAGTTTATATCTGATCCTAAACTAGTTATGAATGTGAATCTATATCTTTCGTGTAGTCTTCTGCTCTTGTGATCTTGCAGGAACCGTGTGAAGCTGGACCAGTGAAAGAGCAGGCAGCGGGAAGCGAACGAAAGAGAGAGAGATTGGATCAACAAACTAGCGGAAGACACCGGTTGGTTACATCCTTCTTTCTCTATTTGCATCTCATAAAGAAGAATACTCAGATAGCTTTCCTTGTTTGTTGCTAAGGCACTATCACCTCTTAGAGTGGGATAGGGGCATTCCGAATTGGATACTTTTCCCAACAACACCTACCGAATACACCACACCCACAGCCGTACAGTATCAGGTGGCTTCATGAAGGACGAGATCTCAAAGTTCGCCAGCAGTGCCGCCTTCCCTACACCATCAAGCCCTTCACAGACGAGGTATTGTGTGATGTTACACCTCTGGATATTTGTGATGTATTATTAGGCCAACCATACTTGTGGAGGCAACATTTTGTGTATGAGTCAAGGCCTCGTGCTGCCATTATTTCTTTAAATAATTCATTATACAGGATACCAGAGGTAGCCCCACCTACTGCCACATCTTTGATCACTGCTAAGAAAGGCAACAAGCTCATCTCCCAGACCAGGAAATTTATCTGTCTAGTTCACTCCCAAAGTAAGGGGAAGATCGTTGCTACATCCATGACCCTTGCAAAGGGTTCCTCCATGCAGCAGCAGCAGCAAAGGGATACGGTCATGATAGAACATAGGAACAACTTCTCCTCACCCACAGAGATACCACACAAGTTTCAGGTGGGCAAAAAAGTCTGGTTGCATCTGCAGAGAGAACGCCTTACCAGAACCCATTAGAAGCTCAGACGACTCCGACATGGTCCTTACACCAGTACCAAGGATACGGGAAACAATGCTTTGAAGCACAACATTCCTCCATTCCTTCGCTTGCACCGAGTGTTCAATGTGGACCATCGTCGACCATGCTTCCCACCATTTCTGGTCACATCAGAGATTACACAACAGCTCACCAGAGACCCAGCTCAGCAGAAGCTTCCTCATCTCAGGGAGGAACTCAACGCAATGGGGACCATTGCTTGCTAAGGGGGGAGGAATGATCCAGGTGGATGTTGGTGGCCACCCACCTATCCCATTTGGACCCCCACAACTGTCTCTTTTAGTCTTTTCAGTTTCCTAAATTGTAGCACAATTTACTATTTTTAGCAGTTTTTCGGGTCCTGAACTTCCGAAGCCATTTTGAGGCCCTAAACGACTTTTTTTTGGGAATCTGGGGCAACAGGGCCTATGGACCGATGTTGCCTCCCAAAGTGGTAGTACTCGGATAGATCTTTCTAACAAGCTATCGTACACATCAAATGGAGATCGTATGCCAAAGTTACGACCCCGGGAAATTGATGTACCGATTTACCCAAACGGGGCCCACAATTTGGCGTTTCATCTTCTAGGGTTAGATTTCGGAATGTTAAGGGTTTTCCATTGTTTCTAAACAATAAATAGGCCTTCGAGCCTCATTGTAAGACAGTTCAAAGGCATGTAGCCAACACATCTCTTCTCAGAGATAAGCTACCATCGCCCTAGCTGGTTTATTTCCATTTCTGGTTGTAAGCATATTTCAGTATTTTCCATTAATGAAATGAAGTATTATTTCCACTGCATCTTTGTGTATATGGTTATCTCTGTAATTTATTGCGTTCCTGTTTAAATCTGGATCAAAAATCCAACTAGACTCCTTGAAATCAATTCAACTGAGAAGGCCTGTTTTTATCACTATAAATTTTTTTTGGACAACTTGTATGGTTTCAAAGTTGTAAGTCAGTCTTGGTCAAGTCATTTCTATTGTTTTGTTTAAGGAGTCTAAAAAATAGGATAGAGTCTTGTTCCCATTGTTAAATAAGTTCAACAATCTTGTTTTAACTATCATTAGTCCCACATTAGTTCACAGGTGTCATGTGTTAAGACTGTTTTAAAGTTGGCATGTGCTACGAAATCAACTAGGAGTTTTTGTAGCACAAAATCATAAAAATACACTATGTGCGCTATGAAAACAAGGATTCATAACTAGGAGATTTCGTAGCGCAAAACACAGAATTTGCACTAGCTGCGCTACGAAACTTCTCAAAATGACATATAATGCACAGTAGTTTCGTAGCACGCTACGAAATTGCTGAAGCTGCCAGTTTTGTTTTTTCTGAATCAATTTTGAAATGAAAAGGGGGAACCATTATGAAAGAATTTTGTTGCAGAAGATAGAAAAGGGCCACCTCAGAAGTTTTGAATACTAGGCAAAGGAAAATTCAAAGAATGAGAGGCATTTAATTACTCCAAACTCTGCGCTACCAAAACAGTAGTCATTTCGTAGCTTAGATAGTTGTCATGCTTCAACCAGCATCTAAGGGGTTTTGTCTTAGAACAAGTATATGAGCAGGACCTTTGGTCTAATTCAAGGCATCACATGTTATTAAAAGGGATAAAATGGTTATCAGAATTCGAGGAACCACTTTGGAAACTAAAGCAGAAAAAACAGGGGCAGTTTTCCTAGTATCTAGGGACAGTTAAAGGACAAGCAATCAAAGGCCAGCATGAAGTTTAAAGTCATCACTCAAGCCAAAGATGAAGAGGGACAGATGTCAAAGAATGAGTTTGTTTTCATAACTAAGGTTGTTGCCAACATAGATAAGGAGTTACACTCCTAGTCAAATTAGGTCTCTAAGACTGTCAGTTTACAGTCAGTTGTAATTAATAGTTTGTTTAAAGTCCAATAGGTGTTAGGTCTAGAGAAATTCGAATTCCCCTCTTGCTAGAGGAAGGAATTCAAGCTTGTAAGGAAACTCTATATATGACAAGAGATGTAGTGCACAGGGGGTTGGAAATTTTTAGAGAAAACACTCATATTGTGTCATTGTAGAGGATTATGTTTTTATGAATACAAACTTTGGCTTTACTTCTCAGGATTCAGAAAGAGTTCAATGGTGGCTTGTTTTATGTTTGTCCTCATTTCCTTATTTGCAGTGGTATGAATGTATGATACTGAGAACTCATTGGCAATGCTCTAACTTCCTTCATGCATTTGTAGACTGTGTTTCCTACATCTTTCTATGTGTTAATTGATACATTGAACTTTTGATGCCCTAACTTCCATGTTCAACTAATATTGTTGTCATACTAAGCATTTTATGACTCCATAAGACGAATGGATGTCTATTGACTGTGTTTCAACCATTTACACTCCTTAATTTTTTTCATAGAGTTAGCCATATAATCCATTATCAAAATATTTAACCTAGTGAGAGAGCCCTCTCAGGTTGAGGAGGCTAAGCCTCAGCTAAAAGTTGGTTTGAAATAGTTACTCAAGGTCTACCTAATCAGTAGCTTGTCAGGGTTAGGTTTTGTGATAACACCTGTGATGGTAGCCAAGTAAGTAAGGCAAATACCAAGCAAGGGTAAATAGGTAAAGGAAAGCAATTGGTTAAGAATTCCTTTCAATTGAAATTGGTAACTTTTGTTTCTAAATTAATGCATGTGTTGCATGAATGCCAAGTAGAGGTATGTTTAAGGTAGGAAGCCTTCAATGTGAAAATATTTTTAGGACTTTTTTTATGCTTGCAAAAAGAAAGACAATGAGCTAAAATGTCTTATGGATTTAAAGATATGCATCTATCAGTTTTTGCCTTTTGGATTGTTTGAATAAATGTTTCAATTAAATTTTGAAATGCTAAGAATGATGTGATACACATATAAAATGCATGATAATTTCATTTCAATCTATCTAAACTTGGTTGAAGGTTATAGAATTATTATATGAGTAATAATTCTGAGATCACTTCAGGATGTGGTGAATTTTTGCAATGAAGAGATTGTATGGATGAACACTAAAAATTGTTTGGATAATTGAAATATGAAATTGTAGAGTGTTGGAATGGGGTGTGAGATAGAGGCCACTATGACATAATATCAACACTTGAAAGGGAGTTTGATAACATGAGTAAAAGTCTCATGTTTATGAGATCTGGCTTCTAAACGAAGCACATTTGGGCAATTAAAATTTTTCAATTTGAAAATTTTGAGAATATAAAATGGTAAACCAATGTTGTGACACAAGAGGAATGATGGAGGAATGATTTGAGGAATAAGACCATTGTGGTGACATTGTTGCCCTATGACACTTTGATTACCTCAATGGGAGAAATTCATATTCGACATTGTAAGATCCCATGAGAAATGTAGTGGATCACGCCAGATAAACACTTGGCTATAAGACTCCATGCACAATATAATAGAGCATGCCAGATTGGAATTTGGATATAATATTCTAACAATAACCCCATATAGAAAAACCCTCGACTAGTTAGACTGGTCAAAATGGGAGTTTCCTGGGATCTGAATGGTGAGTAATTGATGGGAGAAGAAATTTGTCACATGCTCACTAGGATGTGAGCATAAGAGGGTATTCTCAATGTAGATAGTGAGTTGAAGTTGTTAGCTATGGAACCAAAGGAGGAAAATAATAACCATAAAATAAGTATTAGTTTAAAGCATTACCTACTATGATCCAAATTTATGAAGGAGAAAAATGAAATACATATATGAACAGAAACAAAAATATATAATGAAAACAAAACTTCAATTCATTAATAACACAGTACTGAAAAGTTGTTGCAAGCAGAATGGAAATAAACTAGCTCAGGCGATGGTAGCTTATATCTAAGAAGAGACGTGGAAGCTACATGTCTTTGAACTGTGTTAAAATGAGGCTTGATGGCCTTTTTATCGTTGAGAAATAATGAGAAGGCCTAAACATCCAAAAACCTAACCCTAGGAGATGAAGTGCCAAAATCTTGAGGGCCCCATTGGGGTAAGTTGGAACATCAAATTCCCAGGGTTATAGCTTTGGCATATGATCTTTGTTTGGATATCATAATACCTTGTTTCAAATATCTCGAGGAGGAGGCCAAAATATAATAGGTGAATTGGTTTGGTAGTTTTCCCAAAAAAAACGTCTTTTAGTCCCTCAAAATGGCTCAAAAAGTTTAGGATCCGAAAAATTGCCAAAAATAGTAAGTTGTGCTACAATTAAGAAAATTGAAAGAAACAATGTAGGGATCCAAGTGGAATAAGAGGGTGGCCACTAACAGCCACTTGGATCATTCCTCCCCCTTTAGGAAGCAATGGTCCCTATTGCGTTGAGTGCCTCCATGAGATGGGGAGACTTTTGCTGAACTTGGTCCCTATTGAGCCACTTGCCCTGGTGCAAGAGTTGGCCAACTTTGACAACCCAAAACAGTTGGATCTTCTGCCAGTGAGTGTTCTTGATCTACATGTCCATGATCCAATAAGTTGTGGCCTGTTCCATGCAGTTTGGGTTTAACTATGTTGGTGTTATTTGTTCTATAATGTCTGATGTGTCCAATAATGGTGGAAAGCATGGCCGAAGGTAGTCGACATTGAACACTGGGTGTAGGCCAAGGAATGGGGGAATGATGAGCTCAAAATAATTTTCTCCCATAAACTTAGTGATGGTGTAATACCCATACCAGAGCAGAAAATGCTTGCGATAGGCCCCAATGAGGCACTCCTTTTTCAAATGTAACCAAACTTTGTTGCCCACATGGAACTTGTGTGGCACCCAATGTTGATCATGACATTGTTTGTACTTAGCATTTTCTCTGTCCAATATGTCATGGACCTACTAGCAGATGTGCTGAATGCATTCAATGAAACTTGTAGCTCTGTCAACTTCAGACTTGACATGAGCCGAATCTTCTTGAGTAGATGCAAGTGGTATGGCAACATCAATGGGAGATAGTGGTTGGAATCACAACCCCACCTGAAAGGGGCTGTGGCTATTTGAGTTGTGGAGAGATCTGTTGTAGTTGTGCTTGACATAGGATAGGATTTCATCCAATGTGCATGGATGCTTCGAGTTTTACATGTGCAGGATGTGCACAATCATCCTATTAACGACCTCTGTTTGACCATCAATTTGGGGGTGGAAGGTTGTGGACCTAGTGAGCTTGGTATCCAACAACAACTAGAGGCTTAACCATAATGTACTGTCATGCGGAAAGAGTCGACAGTGCGGACACAACCGACCTCCCTAGAAGCCTAAGAATTTCTAGTGACAAACAAGACAAACAAGTGCAATCCTTCTCTAAATATGCATTTACAATATGAGAAATCAAGTGTTTAGATCCTACCTGTAACCCAACGCTGTTGTAGTAGTCCAGCTTCGTTGATCCGGATGAGCTCCTCCTTCTCTTCGAAACCTGCATTCACTAACAATCAAACGATTAAATAGCACCTGAATGTCACATAAAATAAAACATATTTAACATATAGACAAAGGAGTATATGAAACAACTCATAAATAACAAATTTTTGAGAAGAATGGACTTATTTGTATTAAAAGGTAACAAAAGGAACCATTACAACCTGAGCCTTGGTGTTGTGCAGGTCCCTCCAGGGTCCAGAAGAGTTCTCCTTTACTCTGATCAGCTCACCCACTTCCAAATGAAACAAGCAAAGATGGTAATCTCTCCTCACAAGCTTCTACAAGGAAGTCCTAATTCCAGCAGCATCTACCCTTAGGAATGTTCAGCTTTCAACCTCCCTCCCTTTGGCCCAATGCCTGTATTTATAGTGCTCTAGAGGAAGTTATTCAGGTCCACCATCAATGGGATAAGCCCCTCTTTGGATGGGATAGCTCCCCTCTTGATGGGATAAGTTCCTCTTCGGTAGGGATACATGAACCATCTAGAGGCGCTTCATACACGTCAAACAAGCTTCTAGAATGCTCTAGAAATGACCACAAGTAACTTTTTTGGAGTGAAACTTGCGCCTTTTGACCTTTACAGGAGTACGCACCCATTTCTTTACATACAGAGCATACAAGTACGCAGGTATTGTGAACTTGGAGTGCGTACACGCAGGTAAGGCCAAGAGAAACTGCGTACCCAAAGATATATAGATTTTTAATGACTTTCTCTCTTTCTTGAAGTTTGACATGGAGAGCAGAGGTATGAGGCTTGCCAAGGAGGATAGTATGACAGTTGATGGAGCCATACTAACTGCAAATAGTCATGGTGACAAATTTTAGTGTAACATGTACTTAGGAACTTGTTATCTCAATATAAGATAATGGACTGTGGGATCCAAAATTGTACCCATACTCGTTCAAAGAAGAGTTTGGCGGTGGCTTTTGCAGTGATAGTCTTCTTGCAGGTCGCCGGAATGGCCATCTTAGAAAATATGTCGATGACCATGAAAACAAGTCATTGCCATACTTGGTATAAGGGGGGCTTGAAATGTAATCCATGGAGATGGATTCCCAGGGATGTTTAGGAGTAGGAAGAGGAGTATACATGCCCTACTTCTTGATTAATGATTTGGAAATGGTGCAGGCAGTGTAGGATATGATGTACTTCCCAACATCCCATCGAAGGTTCGACCAATAAAAATACTTCTATAGTACTGCTAGTATTTTCTCTACCCCATAATGTCTAGTGATTTGATATTAATGCACCTCCAAAATCATCTTGGCATGCTCACTTGAAGCAACAAAAACGTGTCCCAAGTGGCATTACAACACATCTTGGGGGTGAAAGTTTGGAGCTTTATTGTCTTCTAGGAGCATCTAGTATGTGGTGCTGAATTCTGGATCGCTTTTGTAAAGATGCGGCCATCCCAAAGGCCCGTGTCCACAAGAGTCGAGCACAATGCTTAGTGCCATAACCGGCAGTCATCTGAGGCACTCTGCAACATTATTGGTGCTGACCTTCTTGTACTTAATTTTCAAATGAAAATGTTGCAGATATGTAAACCATTTCTGATGGCTATCATTCTTTAACTTTCCTTATGTCTGTATGAACTACAGGGGTCATTGGTATGTGTGGATGACTATTTCCTTCCCTAAAATGTAATGATTCCATTATTGGCAGGCATACATAATGGAATACATCTCTTTTTCATAGGTGGGATAGTTTCAAACGATATCTAAGAGTGTCTCATTGTGATATTGATCCAGATTTAAACAGGAACACAAAAAAATACAATATAACCATATACACAAAGATGCAACGGAAATAATACTTCATTTCATTAATGTAAAATACTGAAATATGCTTACAAATAGAAATGGAAATAAACCAACTAGGGCGATGGTAGCTTATCTCTGAGAAGAGATGTGGTGGCTACATGCCTCTGAACTATGTTACAATGAGGCTTGAAGGACTATTTATTGTTGAGAAACAATGGAAAACCCGAAACATCCAAAAACCTAACCCTAGAATATGAAACGCCAAACTGTGGGCCCCGTTTGGGTAAATTGGTACGTCAACTTCCCGGGGTCGTAACTTTGGCATACGATCTCCGTTTGATGCGCACAGTATCTCGTTAGAAATATCTATCCAAGAACTACAACTTTGGGAAGAGGAACATTGGTCTAGAGCCATGTGTTGCTCTCAGTTTTCCCAAAAAACATCGTTTAGGGCCTCAAAATGGCTCCGGAAGTTCAGGACCCAAAAAACTGCTAAAAATAGTAAACTGTGCTACAATTAAGGAAACTGCAAAGCTGAAAGAAACAATGGTGGGGGTCCAAGTGGACTTGGCAGGTGGACACCAATATCCACCTGGATCATTCCTCCCCCCTTAGGAAGCAAGGGTCCCCATTGCGTTGAGTTCCTCCATGAGATGAGGAAACTTCTGCTGAACTTGGTCCCTAGTGAGCCACTTGCCCTGGTGAAGGAGTTGGCCTGCTTTGACAACTCGATACAATTGGATATTCTGCTGGCGAGTGTGCTTGATCTGTGTGTCCATGATGTGATCAGTTGCAGCTTGTTCCATGCAATCTAGATCTAACTCTGTGGGTGTGAGCTGTTCTGTAATGTTGGATGTGTCTAGTAATGGTGGAAAGTATGGCCGAAGGTGATCCACATTGAACACTGGGTTCATGCCAAGGAATGGGGAAAACCTGAGCTCAAATGCATTGTCTCCCACAACCTTGATAATGGTGTAAGGACCATATCGAAGTGGTCTGAGTTTCCGATAGGCTCCGGTAATGCATTCCTTTTGCAAATGCAACCAAACTTTATCGCCCACCTGAAACTTGTGTGGCACCCGATGTTGATCATGTCGCTGCTTGTACTTGGCATTTGATTTCTCCAGAATGTCATGGAGCTGCTAGCGAATATGTTGGATGTGCTCAATGAAGTTGTTTGCCTTATTTGTTTTGGACTGGACATGAGGCGAATCTGTGTGAGTAGCTGCAACTGGCATGGCCAAATCAATGGGACATAGTGGATGGAATCCCAAGCCCACCTGAAAAGGGTTGTGGCCAGTCGAGCTGTGGAGAGCCCGGTTGTAGCTGTGTTGATCATAGGGGAGGCTCTCGTCCCATGCATGTGGATGCTTTGAGTTGTACATGCGCAGAATGTGTACGATCATCCTGTTGATAACCTCTGTCTGGCCATCGGTTTGAGGATGGAAGGCTGTGGACTTAGTAAGTTTGGTGTGAAGCATCGACCAGAGATTGGACCAAAATGTACTGAGGAACCTACTGTCCTGATCTGAGATGATAGACTGTGGGATCCCAAAGTGTACCCACACTCGTTCAAAGAAGAGTTTAGCAGTGGCTTCTGTTGTGATATTCTTCTTGCAGGCAGCCACAATGGCCATCATGGAGAACTTGTTGACAACCACAAAAACACATTCATTTCCATGCTTAGTGGAAGGAAGACCTGACATGTAATACATGGAGATGGATTCCCAAGGTCGACTAGGGGTAGGAAACGGGGTATAGAGGCTTTGCTTCTTGATGGTCGGTTTGGAAATGGCGCAGGCAGTGTATGATCTGATGTACTTCCTAACATCATGTCGAAGATTCGGCCAATAGAAATACTTTTGTAGTACTGCCACCGTTTTCTTGACCCCGAAATGTCTAGCAGCCTGACTGTAGTGTGCTTCCTAAATCATCTTGGCATGCTCACTTGAAGGAACACATAGGTGACCCAGGTGGCATAACAGGGCATCCTGATGGAGAAAATCTGGATCATGCTGACCCTCCAAGGGTGTCTGGTATGTGTGGCCGAATTGTGGGTTGCTTTTGTAGAGAAGTGGCCAATCAGAAGTCTCGTACCCACAAGAGTTGAGCACAGTGGTTAACGCCATGATCGGTGGTCGACTGAGGCAATCTGCAACATTATTGGTGCTACCCTTCTTATACTTGATATTTAAATGGAACTGTTGTAGGTATGTGGACCACCTCTGATGGCGATCATTATGCAATTTCCCTTGGGTCTGTATGAACTGCAGGGGTCGGTGGTCTGTTTGGATGATTGTTTCCTTCCCCAAAATGTAATGCTTCCATTGTCGGTAGGCCTGCACAATTGAATACATCTCTTTGTCATAAGTGGGATACTTCCGAACTGTGTTTGAAAGTGTCTCACTGTGATATGCCACTGGATGCCCGTGTTGAGTAAGGACTACTCCAATAACATAGTCAGAGGCATCTGTCTTGACCTTAAATGGTTGTTGCAAGTCTGGTAATGTGAGCATGGGTGCCATGCAGAGGCGGTCTTTCAACTCTATGAATGCCCTCTGTTGAGATTCAAACCAAAATAATTTTGCTTTCGCTCCTCCCTTGGTGACTTGACTCAAGGGCCAAGTGATATGAGAAAATCCCAACATGAACGTGCGGTAGAAGTTGGCAAGACCTAGAAAGCTGCAGAGCTCTATCAGAGTGGTTGGAGATGGCCAATGTTGTATGACTTGGATCTTGGATGGATCCACATGCACCCCCTTTTCATCAATAATGTATCCCAGATACTAAACCTGGGTCATGCCAAAAGTGCATTTCTCCAAATTGGCACATAACTTGTGTTGCCACAGTGTTTGGAGAACCTGTCAGATGTGGTGGAGGTGCTCTTCTCAACTCTGGTTGAAGATCAGGATGTCATCCAAGTATACCATTACAAATGAG
The DNA here is from genome assembly GCA_031772625.1 of Pinus tabuliformis. NCBI lineage: Eukaryota > Viridiplantae > Streptophyta > Pinopsida > Pinales > Pinaceae > Pinus > Pinus tabuliformis. The sequence continues at coordinate 464,469,749 of CM062805.1, forward strand.
TTGGTGAATGGCCACAAGATGTCATCCATTAGCCTCATGAAGGTTGCAAGAGAATTTGTCAATCCAAAAGGCATCACCAACCATTCGAACAGGCCCTCCTTGGCTTTGAAGGTAGTCTTCCACACATCGAAGGGTTTGATTGGTACCTGGTGATATCCTGACCTCAAATTGATCTTGCTAAAATATTTTCCCCCCTTTAGTTGGTCCAAGAGATCATCAATCCGTGGGATCGAGTACCTATTACGGACAATGATCTTTTTCAGCGCTCGATAGTTAATGCAAAGTCTCCAAGTCCCATCCTTCTTCTATACCAACACGATCGGGCTCCCACAGGGCAATGAAATTGGATGGATGTGACCTTTCTGCAGCAACTGCTGAATCTTCCTCTTGATTTCATCATTCTCCAGAACAGAGCGTCGATAGGTTGGTCCATTGGGCAGCGGCGCACCTGGGGTCAGATCGATGGAGTGCTTGACCTGATAGTGCAGAGGAACCCCTGCGGGGGAGGTGAAGATGTCCTCGTACTCCTCCACGACCTTGTGCATCTGTAGTTGTCGTACGGAGGTGCCCTATCTGGAGGTTGTGGCCACCATATTCTTCTTTCCTTGAGGGCGTATCATTAGGAAAACAAATTTCCCGGTTTTGGAAACAAGCTTACTGCATTATTTTGCAGTAATCAAAGAGATGGCAGTAGGTGGTGCTACCTCTGGTATCTTGTACAACTTACTTCCCAAAGTAACAATAACAACACGGGGCCTTGATTCATACACAACATGTCGCTTCCACAAGTAAGGTTTTCCTAGTAATACATTACAAACTTCAAGGGGAGCAATGTCACACAATACCTCATCCGTGAAGGGCTTGATGTTGTATGGAAGGCGACACTGCTGGCTCATGCGAAGATCCCGTCCTTGGTGAAGCCACCCTATGGTGTACAGTTGTGGATGTGCTGTGGTTGGTAAGCCCAGCTGCTTGAGGTTCTTTTGGCTCCCACTGTCAACAATGAACTGTAACGAGGAGCCCTTTACCCACATCTGGGAGTGGAAGAGACGCTCCTCCTCCTCTGGATCTTTTGGTTCCTCCTTCTGGACCTTTGTGGTGGAAACGGTGGTGTTGGGCTCTGCATCGATACTATGCTTCCCTTTGTCATTCCCCTTGTTGGGTTCTGACTTAGAGTCGGAACCTGCATCAGATTCTGAAACCTTTAGCTTAGCCACCAGTGACTGCTTGGCTCGACACTCACTTGTGTTGTGAGTGGAGCTCTTATGGAATTCACACCACTTTCCGTGTCCTTTTTTGGCTTTACGATGCTGTTCTTTTCTTGCAGCTTTGGTGGGTTGTCTTGGGCTACCCCGTGTTGGCTTTGTCCTTTGTTCTGCGGTTTGGGGGCACCTTTCCCTTGCTTCAAATTCATAGATCCAAAGTCTCGCTTCTTTTGTTTAAACTTTTGCTCGACCATGATGACATATCGGTATGCAGTGTCGAGCGAGGAGACGTTCAGGAATTCTATTTCTTCCTAGATGTACTTGTGCAGGCAACCACGATATTTGAGTACCAAATGCTGCTCCGAATCCTTGATACACAACTTTGTGCGAAGGGTATGGAAAGTATTGGTGAACTTTGGCACGTCTTGGTCCCTTCCCTGCCGCAGCGTGGTACACTTTATGTACTGATCCTCATAGCTTTCGACAGGGTAGTACTACTCCTTGATGGCATCCCAGAATGAATTCCAAGTGGGTGCAGCTGAAAATGGTGAGCCTGTATTTTCATCCTTATGCTCATAGTAGGTTTCCCACCAGTCCTTGACATGGGGGGCTACTTTGAGAAGAGAAAAAATAATCTTTTCCCTTACTAGAAAAATCATGAACAGAAAAATAACCCTCTAGCAGATTTAACCATTTATTGATGGTATTTGCATCTATCTAACCCTCGAATATGGGGATTTCAAAATTAACTTGTACCATAAACGGTGTGGTGTTTCCAGAGTAGCTATTAGAAGCTGATGCGTCGCCCTTGGGTAGCCGCTGAAGGATCTGGGCAAAGTTGTCCATCATCGCATTCCTTTGTCAATTGAGGGCTTCTTCGAGCAAGATTTTGATAAGATCTCCTGCCACCTCGTCTTTCTTTTCATCCTCCAAGGGAGGCCACCACAATTTGCGAGGCTGGTCTTGCAAAGGTTCGACCAGTTCAAGCCCTAACTCCTTATATCTCGACCTCGTTGGGGACATGCAAATAAAAACAGAGAAAAAAAACTAGAGTGCTCTGATACCACTGATCCGGATTTAAACAGGAATGCAAAAAAATACAGATATAACCATATACAGAAAGATGCAGCGGAAATAATACATCATTTCATTAATGTAAAATACTGAAATATGCTTACAAACAGAAATGGAAACAAACCAGCTAGGGCGATGGTAGCTTATCTTTGAGAAGAGATGTGGCAGCTACATGCCTGTGAACTGTGTTACAATGAGACTGGAAGGCCTATTTATTGTTGAGAAATAATGGAAAACCCTAAACATCCAAAAACCTAACCCTAGAAGATGAAACGGCAAACTATGGGCCCCATTTGGGTAAATTGGTACATCAACTTCCTGGGGTCGTAACTTTGGCATACGATCTCCATTTGACGTGCACAATATCTCGTTAGAAAGATATATTTGAGAAATACAACTTTGGGAAGAGCAAAATCAGCCCATGGACCCATGTTTCTCTTAGTTTTCCCAAAAAATGTCGTTTAGGGCCTCAAAACGGCTCCGGAAGTTTAGGACCTGAAAAACTGCTAAAAATAGTAAACTGTGCTACAATTAGGGAAACTAAAAAGCTGAAAGAAACAATGATGGGGGTCTAAGTGGACTTGGTAGGTGGCCACCAATATCCACCTAGATCAGATATGCCACTGGATGCCTGTGCTGGGTAAGAACTACACCAATAACATAGTTGGAGGCATCTATCTCAATTTCAAATGTTTGTTGTAGGTCTAGTAATGTGAGCACTGATGCAGAGAAGAGGTGATGCTTCAACTTGGAAAATGCCTTCTATTTGTGTTCAGACCAAAATAACTTTGATTTCACTCCACCCTTGATGACTTGAATCAAAGTCCAAGTAATATGAGAGTATCCCAACAGGAACATGCGATAGAAATTGGCAAGACCTAGAAAGCCGCGGAGCTCTGTTAGAGTGGTTGGGGTTGGAAAATCCCAAAAGACCTGTATCATGGCTGGGTACACATGAACACCATACTCATCAATGATGTACCTTAGATATTGAACTTGGGTCATACCAAAATTTCATTTCTTCAAATTGGCACACAATTTGTTTTGTCGCAGGGTTTGGAGGACCTGTCGAATATGGTGTAAGGGCTCTTCCCAACTCTAGATGAAGATCAGAATGTCATTCAAATATAATACCATGAAAGAGTTGGTGAAGAGCCAAAAAATGTCATCCATCATCCTCATGAAGGTTGTTGAGGCATTTGTCAACTCAAAATGCATGACCAACCATTCGAAAAGGTCCTCCTTGGATTTGAAGGAAATCTTCCACAATTAGAGGGTTCGATTGGTACCTGGAGATAACCAAACTTCATGTCAATCTTGTTGAAATATTTGGCTTCCTTGAGCTGGTCTAGAAGGTCATCAATCTGTGGGATTGGATACCTATTTCGAACAATGATCTTATTCAATGCCTGATAGTAAATACATAGCCTCCAAGTTTTGTCCTTCTTCTGTACCAACACAATTGGGCTCCCATAGGGTGATTAACTTGGCCTAATGTGCCGTTTTGTCAAAACGCTTGAATTTGCCTCTTGATTTCAACGTTCTCAAGAAAAAAGTGTCGATAGATCGATCCATTGGGTAGTGATGCACCCAAGGTTAGATCGATGGAGTGCTTGACCTTATAGTGTAGGGGAACCCCTTTGGGTGAGGTGAAGATGTCCCTGGCTCCTCCATGACCTTGTCCATCTGCAGCTACTGTGCGGAGGAGCCCTGCTTGGAGGCTGTGGATGTGGCCACAATATTCCTCTTTTTCTAAGGGCAGATCATGAGGAATACAAATTTTTGAGTCTGGGAAATGATCTTACTGCATTGTGTAGTAGAGATCAAATAAAAGGCGGTAGGTGGTGCCACCTCTAGTATCCTATACAATTTCTGACCCAAAGTAATAATTATAGAGTGAGGTTTGGATTCATATAAAACATGACACTTCAATAAGTATGGTAGACCTTATGAAAAATCACAAACTTCGAGAGGGGAAACATCACACAACACCTCATTTGCAAATGTGTTGATGCTATAAGGTAGGTAGCACTGTTGGCTGACACAAAGATCTCTCCCATGGTGGAGCCACACGATGGTGTATGATGGGGGGTGTGGCACTGTTATAAAATTTAATCTCTTAACAACCTTGGCTAAGATCAGGTTCTTCTGGCTCCCACTATCAACAATGAACTACACCGACGAACCCTTTACCCACATTTGCGAGTGGAAGAGGCGCTCCCCCTCCTCTGGATCCTCAGGTTCTGCATTTTTGAGCTTGGTGGTGGCTACCATTGGAGTGGGTTCTACATCAATGATCTACTTCCATTTTCCAGTTCCCTTGTTGGGTTCTCGCTTAATATTAAAGCATGAATCCTTCTCTGAGTCTTTTAGCTTGTCCACTAGTGCCTGCTTTGCATGACATTCATTTGTGATGTTAGTGTTAATAGACATTTTTGGGCACTGCAACCTGTTGAAGCCCCAAAAATTTGGTTGACAACGAGGGGGATACCCACCCGGTTCGGATCTTGGTTGGCAGCTCCTTATCCATTTGGTATAGCGGGTCTGACTGGGGATAATGGGACCAGTTTCCCAATCTATGGGTGTGTGTATGTAGAATTGGATGTTGCTGATCTAACAGTTCCTATCTAAGCTATTCTAATTCAAACTTTAATCTAATTCTATGCTATTGTAATCTAATAAAAACAACACATATAATCTATGCTAACCCGGGTTGTAATTCTTTTATTATGCGATCTAAAGAGATTTCAAATAACAACTAGTAATAAAGATCATTCAGCGATTATAAGAAAGGAAATCAATTAAGATGAACTATTTCGCATAAAAAGTTAGGAAAAATAGTTGTGAACAACATATCGCATAATAAGCTATTCATACATTAAACATAAATAAATAGCTACCACCGTACAAAAGTTCCAAATGATAACTCAAGCATTCATGCAATAACATATAAACAACTAAAAACTGTATATCACTTTAACATATAAGCAGAAATGGTCAAGAGATAAAAGTACCATTTATGACTGGTCCTACTCATAAGCTTCAAGAAACAATGATTTATCTCTCCTTGCTCTAACATCTACTAAGAGTACAGAAGTGCAACATCAGTAGCAGATATCAAATGTAAACATCAACAAATATTGATCCATTCATTCACCAAAACCTCCTCTGAGGGCGCAAAAGTGCATGTTCTAAGGACAAGTTTTTGATAAATTTCTAGACCCTTCTCTAAATGCATGAGAAGGGTTTAAATACTACAAACTAAATAACTTAATTACACAGATTCAAGATACGGTTTAAATGGCCGCCCTTTTTCTAAGCAAAACTATTTCTAAAAATTAAATCTAATATCTAACTATTTCTGCATTTGCTCCTTAATGTTGCGAGCATTCAATATTTGCCTGGGTAGAGTCGGCTGACTGTCTTCCGCTTTTCGTTGAGCTAAGAAAACAGAAATGGCAAGAGCTGGCACCATCTTTTCAGCAAAATAGAAGATATAATTGAGAATCATCTTCTGGCTACGTGGATTTACTGTGTATGCTCGGTAATAACCCAAATTCCACTTGGTTAACCCTCAAATTGCCTCTGCCTTTGCTTTTTTGTGTTTTCTGGGCTTACAAGTGACTAAGCAGTTAGGGACTTTGCTTTTTGAGCAATTTTCTCAGCGATGCGCGATTAGTGCTAGGTGATAATCACGCATTGGAAACTGCCTCCGTTCTTTGATCCGGGCCTTTCTGGTGCATTTTTCACCTTTTAGCGCCTTTTCCTTCAATGGGTATAAGCTTCAAAATTTTGTAAACATACTGCTTTCGTGAGCTTTCGACCTTGAGCGTTAAATCGCCTGTTGATATCAACATTGTTCAACTACTCATTCAACCATGGCTCTGACTGAAAGATCTGTAATGGATAGCTCATCAACGCTCTGGAATTTGCAGCTCTGTTGCATGCGGTATCCATTCATGAGGGCATTTCTTCTCTGTTTCCGAGGATTGGAACCTTACCCTTTTCCTTTAACGCTTCCTACACATTGCTTCATGTTGTTTCTGTTTTTATTCCTGCAATTCACACATGAGGAGAGAGTAATGATAATAAAAATCGACAAGAAAGCTCTGAGCTCTACGGATGTACAAAAGCATGCCACTTGACGTGAACTAACTCTTGGAAAAACACAAAACTGTCTTTCACTAACACTTGGTGTATCATTCATTAATTTTCATTAAAGCGCGTATCCAATTTTTGGTTTATGGACAACTTTTCTTGAATGTTGAGCTGGGGAAAATTTGCGATGGACAATTTCTACGATTCGCATCGCAGCATGGCATCATCGCAGTATCACGTTATCGCATTTTCATCAAGATGTGTTATCGCAGGCTTGCCCGATTGCGCTTATCGTAGAATCGCAGATTGCTTTATCGCGTGATCGCGTGATCGCAGTATCGCGTTATCGCAAGATCGCAGGTTGTTACAATCGTTAAATGGTTATGTGTTTTTTCTATGCGATATTGCGATATGCGATATTGCATATCGGCCATCAGCGATTTTTTAAGGTTTTCCAATATGAGCATTTCTTAATGCATGCGATGCGATGGAATTCGCGTCCCATTTTTGCAGTTTATCATTTTACTCACAAGGAAATGTCCTATCTTCTTCACGCGATGCAATGTTTTCTTAAGGAGTAGAATACATGAGTTTTATTTGAATTTTTTGAATTTTTTACTAAGGGTCCCCACTTACCTAGTGTTATTGCTAATACTAAATAAGGAGGGGGGTTGTTGGTGGCCACAACACAACCCCTATCAAACATGTCCATAAACCAAGGGCAAAAGTTTTGTTTCATACCCTAAAGGAACAAGGTCAGCTGATTACATCATCTCCCCCCTGCAATCATCTATATATGGATCCCTCATCCCAGAGATCCAAGGGCTGGAATTTTGTATCTTGTAAGGAAGTGCTATTGGTTTCTTGGTGGAATATCATAGTGTTGGGTGATCTAAGCTTTTCATGAGGTGAAAGAAGGGCTTTCATGCTGGAGGATGACGTTAGGTCAGAACAATTGGTTGTAATCCTCTTTGCTATTCTTGATATTAATAAAGCTATTCAAGTTTTCCTCCACATTCTTGTATGTTTGATGATATATGCATTTGTGTGGTCAATATATATCTGGTCCTATATTGTTTATGATCGTAGATCTCTGTTCTTCGATAGTATTATGCTGCTTTGATTCCACAGGTGATCTTTGAAGCTGTGTAGACAAGGGAGAAGTGGCAAGGATCTGTCAGAAGGGAGAGGAACCAAGCAAGGAATCAAGCGCAAGACTGAGGTTGGTACCTTTGTTCCCCTCTTATCTACTTCTTATAAAGGAAAATGAAAGTAGTTTTAGTGTGTTTGTTTCTAAGATAGCTACCAGTCTTAGTGGGACTAGCAGCTCCGAGTGGACACTAGATTTCCCGATAACAAAATGGCGACTCCACTAGGGAGTGAATAGCTTGTTTGCTTTTCTATACTTGTTTGTGTTATAAACTTACAGACGGAGCCTGAAGTTAAGCCAACTAGCCTTCGAACTGCATTTGCTATGCAAGTGCAAAGTAGATCAATGCTGCTTCAGTCTATCTCCGGGTTTTTTTTATAAACTGAACAATTGATTTGCAAAGATCCTAATTGCCCTAGTGGTAGCTCTAGTAACCTCATTAGATCAACCCCTGTGATTTATATTTACTGATTATCACTTGCTCAGCCTAAATCCCTGAACTGAGCTGCAAACTGTGATCAAAAGCCAAGTAAAAGTCTCGCACTGGTACCATCGCACCCTCTCTTCAAGGATATCAGTATGCATCACACTTCCCATGTGCAGTAGGTGGGATGCATACTGGATTCCCTGTGTAACAGGTGCGCTGATCAGAAAAGGTTAATTTTGCCTTTAGACTTTGTTTTTTCTTCACTCTCTTCAGCTCTATTCAGGAGTTTTGCTGTCTGTAGTCAGTATACCTCTGTGGAGTCCCCCTTCCTTTCCATTATTCCACCTCCATTGTGCAAAGAACTGTAAATTGTTTTATCTATTTTGTGCCATTTTCAGTTCTCTTTTACAAAGAAGTAGCATAACCAAACTGTCGTCTTTTGATTTGGAAGTGTCGCAAGTGTCATTTTCAGTTAAAGAAAAGAATTCTATTGTTCTGGATGGTTGATTATACAGTTAATCTTGTATTTGATTTGGATTAGTAGTTTTTCAAAGTGTCGAAAGCAGTTTTCAATTCAAAATAGTAAAGTGTCGTCATTATCTTCCTTTCATTTTTGAAGAGAAAATTGTTAGTACAGTCGCTTTGAACAAAAAATTCAAATTTGTACTTAGCATTCTTCTTGTCATTCACACATTAAGAAGGCTGAAAACAAATACATGCATGTGCATTTGCATTTAGACTGCTTGTTGGTTTGATTTAGGACAGTGCATCTAGTGTGTGCTCTCCGCTCTATGTTGAAAGAATATCATCTCTCTTTCTTTAGTAGCTAGGATTTTCATTGAAAAATAAGATTAAATGATTGTTTATCATCTTAGATTGCATTTTAGGAATTGTATATCTACATCACGCGGTGAACCTGAAAGGAAAATTTCTTAAGAAAGATCAACTGTAAAATAAATTCAATGAACATAAAAATGCTTTGGAACCTAATGCGCAACATCTAGAATTCTAGGCTAGAGACGTATTCCGGTGTCGTAAAGCCTGGTAACTGTCGCTTTCACTGTTGGTTGGGTGATTCCTCCTCTTTGAGACGACAAGTTCTAGTACGGACTTGTGCTCCCACGTACCGTCGAGTATATATTGGGAGACCACAATAGGCTATATCCTTTATCCATAGGAAGCCGTGTCTACCGCCTTATCGGTCGCAATGCACTGAACATAGCATTCGAGAAGATTGACTGTCGTACCGTAAAAAGTATTATGCAGTTTTGTGATTGGTTTGGTAATCCCTCTGTCTAGATTTCCAGAGTAGTCTCTTTCGTTCCTTTTCAGACTTCTTAAGAGAAAAGGTCCATATGAGAACTTGTCACTTCAGGTTCATTAAAAATTGAAGGCGACTAGAGTCATCTTTTGTTTTTTCTCGACTCTTAAAAATTGAAAAAACAAGTTGTGTCAAAGCGTCTAAAATTTATTTTAATTGGAATAACATCACCTTTCCCACGTTGGTCTTAGGTTGAGAAAAATGGAGTCCACCAACCAAGGGTTTCCTCTTGGAGGAAATCCTAGTCCTTTCTCCTCTTGGGGAGATGTTGGTGCACCCCATATGGCCACATTGTCACTTCCAGGATTGACAATCGGCTTGTCCATATGGCTCTTCTCGACCTCTATCGTTCAGAACACCATGATTCCTGAGTAATCAAGTCAGAAAATAGATGATACCAAAGCTACCCCTCAACCTTCTACTTTGTCCGATTCTCCCTCTTCTCCTTCCTCTTCGCTTGATGAAGCTGGTAAAGCCAAAAATCAAGTAACTAAGATGGAGAAGAAGGGGAAGGAGAAGAAAGAGAAGAAGAAGGAGCCAAAGGCGAAAAGGGGTAACCGGGCATTGTCTAGTGAAAATCCACACACTGCACCGTCCAAGCCTAAATCTCCATGTGTCATTTGCAAAGGAGACCACTATCATCGATATTGTCCTTGCATCCCTCAAATCTTAAGGGATTGGTCTCCTCGTTTGCATAATCCGGTGTTGTCAACCTCTGATGATCATGTTGAAAGTACACCATCAACTAGTGAAAGCGCAGTATCCAGACAGAAAAGGAAATGTAAATTTCCTTGTAAACTGTGTGAAGGCAATCACGCCGTCCACCATTGTCCCTTCCTAGATGAAGCTAAAAGAGTTTTGGAAGACTGTTCGGTTTCACCGCTACGACTTCCTCCTGGATATAAGAAACTCTTGCCGAGTCCATCACTAGTTGAAAATCCGAGTGACACGCCATTATGGTCAGTCAAAGCGTCTATCATTGAAGATAAATCATCTGAATCCACACCAGACGAAAGTCAAAAGGTCTAGGCGGCAGTTGACCCGGTCTTGCCTTCAGAAGGTCCATCTTCAGATGATATAGTCACCGGAGAGAATAAGAACGACACCATTCAAATTCTTTTCGTAAACACAGACTCCGATGAACATGGGGCAGTCTACCCGTTCCTTTACCGCAGGAAGGAAGTTTGTTAGAGTCATATCCAGCCATCTATTTGGTCCCACCTCCAAGCAACCTAGTCGTTTCCTTCAATTGGAATCTACTAGGAAGACCCTGTTTACCGGCTAGTGTACCATTCCGAATCATTGCACAAGTATACAGAATGGTCATGGCCGGTACCATCACAGATGAAGGGGCTTCTGTGAGTATCCTTTCCTCGACTGCTTGGAAAGCGCTTGGTTCGCCATCGCTTTTTCCTGAAATGAGAAATCTGATAGGCTTTGACAAAGGAACCAGTCGACAATTAGGGATCCTTCCCAATGTGCCAATAACATTGAGAAGGAAAACCGTTCAAATGAACATAATGGTAGTTCAAGGACCTCTAGATTATAATCTACTCCTTGGGCGTGACTATATTTATTGCATGGGAGTCATTGTCTCCTCACTCTTTAGAGTAATGTGTTTTCCGCATGAAGGACGAGTGGTCAAGATCGTAGACCAGCTTTCATTCCCCGGCTCACATATAGCAAATAGTCAAATACCATCCCTAAATGGTCTTTTCATGCAAGGAATGTCTCATCAATCTCCAGTCTATCCACCTGAAGAGCGCGAGTGATTCAGGAGGATATGACTGAAACCCAGGGGGCATGCACCCTGGCCTGCTCCGACAGGGAAACTCTAGGTATAGAGTAGGTTTCCGCATAAGAAAATGACTGGTCCAATACCCATTCGGGATTAGACCGGAATAATATTCCTTCGTCAAGGTTAGGAGGTTGGGATTTAGAACCACCCTTGTCCAAATGGATTAAGCCAAGAAGTGTTTCTATCTGCGGTGTTGACGGAAACTATCTTGCAAAAGCAAGAACTTCTATATGGTAACCTGGAAATGTTTCACTATACTTGGGGGCATGCAAATATTTTTGCATGCAAGTGAAGAGCGACCATTTATTTTCTTAGTTTGTAGATCCTATAACCCTTTAAACTCGTAGGATTGGTCGTTCCTAGCTTGCATAACGAAAGGATCCGGAGCAAAGTTTCGAATGGTGCAAGCTCCCTAAAAATTGAACTTATCGATGAGACGTCCTTATTATTCGACTGGCACGAGCAGTTTTTATGTGGAGTTCAAGCTCGTTAAAAATTAAACATAAGCAATGAGCAAATGTTTCCCCCAAAGTTTAAGCTCATTAAAAAATGAACCAATTTCCGGTAAATAACCATTGTGAATGTATTATCATCAGCTTTTACGCCTTGGTCGTGTTCTCATCATCAGCTCCACTCTGTTTTAGCCGATCATTCATCCCCATTTGATTGTTTACCCCTTTTGAGGAATAGCTGTGAAGAGTGATTCTGTTAGCAATCCTTGTGACACTACCGTGATTGGAAAATTCCAAGCCTTACCTGGAATCAACTATTACCCAAAATTATCACTCGTTCCTCAAAAAACAAGTCTCCTTTAAGCTCTTTTCATCTGACTTGTAAAATATGAAAATATTGCTGAGCGATTGGTCTCTCCAGATCATTAAAGCAACCCAAAGTGCTATCCCTCCTCCAGATTTTAATATTTTTGGGCCTGAGGGAATATTACACAAAAAGATCGAGCGCTTGTTTTGTTCGGCTCGTTAAAACTATTACCCAAAATTATCACTCGTTCCTCAAAAAACAAGTCTCCTTTAAGCTCTTTTCATCTGACTCGTAAAATATGAAAAGATTGCTGAGCGATTGGCCTCTCCAGATCATTAAAGCAACCCGAAGTGCTATCCCTCCTCCAGATTTTAATCTTTTTGGACCTGAGGGAATATTACACAAAAAGATCGAGCGCTTGTTTTGTTCGACTCGTTAAAATTACCGAAAATTCATCCATTTAGTATTATTTTATACTTTTTCGGACTTAAGGGATTATATGACAAAAAAGTATTATTGGAGTTTCCTTTACGTCCCTTTTAGACTCTCTAAAATTGAAAAGGACCGAGTTATCTTTGTCGTTAAACTTGTTAAAACCAAATAGCAACAAACTTGTCCATACAGACAAGAACGAGTTTCACTGTCGCTAGGCGTGTTAAAACATAGCGACAGTTTTGCCCGAAGGGAAAATTATAGAAAAAGCATATGTTATCCTCCTCAAGCTTGATAAAAAATAAAGAGGTACTGGTCAGCAATGACTGGGGAAAAATTGGGAAGAAAACTTGAAGAAACTTTATTGGTAGCAAGGTTGCTCTTGAACATGACACTTTCACTCCACGTCCGTGTCGGGTTGGGTTATTCCGTTCACCGGTCATATCACCATTGGTCCATCACACCATCCATATTTGGGGTTAACGCTACCAATCCATGTCAGTGTTGCTGGTATGTTCAAGAGAAGTCGCTCAGAGAATTCACCTGTGTCTCATCCGCTGCAATACATTCATGCTCCATCCTTTCATGACCGCCACCCTGAACCGTGTATCATCAGATCGTTTTCACCTCCAAAATCATTTACTCCGTTCCATGTCGTAGATGTGGGATTCATTAAGGCCCTCCTATGATGGGTCGCTTCTTGTCGACATCAGCTTATTATCCAAGAAGTCGACTTAGGAACAACCCTTTCAGTACTTTGAAGCTTGCATGCCTCAATGGCAAGTTTCTCACTTCCAGCGACAAGTTTACATCATTGGCCTTCGACCAAAAGATTTTGCATGGTGTTCGACGCCAAGTCCCTTTTCAAACCATGCGAATTGTATTATAGTACCTTGAGGGTCATCATCATTATCGGTGATTCCTCCCGTGCCTGTTAACAACTTACATCATTGGCTGGTAATCAGGCGATGTCTTTCCATGTTTGACTCCAGAACATCTTTCACATGGATCGACTTGTACTCAGAGTGAATATTGAACGAGTTTGAAGACCCCGGATCTAGTTTCATCCATCCGGGCTGCGATATATTCAAGAAAATAAAAACATCAAATGTACATTGTTGCTACACAGTTGATCATCCGAACCAAAGGATGATGACTCTATCAGAATCATCAGTCTGCCACATAGAAAGTTGTCTGTTTTATGTACATGAAAATGAGTTTATAAAGCTAAGCATGGGAATGTCCGCCTCAGCTAGATCATGAAAAATATTATGAAGATAATGTATTGTATTGTATCTTATTACAGGTCGCCTTCCAGCTCGAAAAAACTTCGGATCCTCATGATAAAGCATTTCACCTGACATCAAAAGATTAACGACCTCATGCTTTAGGGGGTAACTGTTATAGAAATTTTTGGGCACTGCAACCCCAATCAAACATGTCCATAAAACAAGGGCTCCTAAGTCCCTAAAAGTGTTGTTTCATACCCAAAAGGAACAATGTCAGATGATTACAACATCTCCTAGAAGTTATCCACAGGAAACTGCTCAGAACTGGTCAAAACTAGACCATACAGGTTGCTCAGTGCTAAGGGTGTGTTGCATCCCACCTGCCCAGTGTAAATGGTGCGATGCATATTGAAAGGCCATTCTGTAGGGTGCGATGGGCGAGAGTGGACAAATGGCAGAGACAGTTTGCGAGGTGGCTGATCATAGAATCTTCCAGAAACTTCTCCTATGACACTTGCCTCTCTGAATTCACCCAGGGATGGGTAGGAGATCATCAATCTCCAAGTGGAATCAAGAACTATTAGAGAGAGGACACTAATCAAAATCCCAGAAGCCAACTCACCCCCCTGCAATCATCTATATATGGATCCCTCATCTCGGAGATCCAGGGGCTGGAATTTTGTATCTTGTAAGGAAGTGTTGTTGGTTTCTTGGTGGAATATCATAGTGTTGGGTGATCTAAGCTTTTCATGAGGTGAAAGAAGGGATTTCATGCTGGAGGATGACGCTGGGTCAGAACAATTGGTTGTAATCCTCTTTGCTATTCTTGATATTAATAAAGCTATTCAAGTTTTCCTCCACATTCTTGTAAGTTTGATGATATATGAATTTGTGTGGTCAATATATATCTGGTCCTATATTGTTTATGATCGTAGATCTCTATTCTTCGATAGTATTATGCTGCTTTAATTCCACAGGTGATCTTTGAAGCTGTGTAGACAAGGGAGAAGTGGCAAGGATCTGTCAGAAGGGAGAGGAACCAAGCAAGGAATCAAGCGCAAGACTGAGGTTGGTACCTTTGTTCCCCTCTTATCTACTTCTCATAAATAAAAATGAAAGTAGTTTTAGTGTGTTTGTTTCTATGATAGCTACCAGTCTTAGTGGGACTAGCAGCTCCGAGTGGACACTAGATTCCCCGATAAAAATTAGTGGAAGTCTTATGGAAACCACACCACTTTCTAATGTCCTTCTCCACTTTCCCATTATTCTTGGCCTACGAATTCGAGAAGTTGTCGTAGGGGGTCACGGCCTAGCTCGTCTCTTTGCTTTGTGGCTTGGGGGAACCTTTGTTCTAATTTGAGTTTGCAGATCCAAAGTCTCACTTCCTCTGCTTGAATTTTTTCTCAATCTTGGTAGCATATCGATATGCTACACCAAGCGAGGAGATTTCCAAGAAATCCATTTCCTCCTGAATATATTTGTACAAACAACCATGTTACTTGAGCACCATATGTTTCTCAAAATATTTGATACCCAACATTGTGCGAAAGGTATGGAAAATATTCATCAACTCACACACATCTTGATCCTTTTTTTGTCGTAGCGTAGTCCATTGTATGTACTTATCTTCATATCTTCCGACAGGGTAATATTGTTCTTTGATGGTGTCTCAGAAATAATTTCAAGTGGATGCGGCTAAAAATAGAGAGGGGTCCTTCTCGTCCTTCAGCTCACAATAGTATTCCCACTAGTCCTTTACATGAGGAGTGGCTTTTAAGAGTGCAAAAGTAATATTTTCCCTATTGGAAAAATCATGAACTGAGAAATATCCTTCCAATAGATTTAATGTCTACATCTATCTAGCCTTCAAATACAAGAATGTCAATGTTGACTTGTATCTTAGAGGGAGTGACCCCTCCAAAGTGGCTATTGGATGAAGATGCGTCACATGTGGGCATTCATCGATGGATCTAGGAAAAGTTATCCATCATCATGTTCCTTTATCACTTGAGGGCTTTGAGCAATATTTTCTTCTTCCATGGGAGGCTATCGGGGTTGTTGAGGCTAGTCTTGCAAATGTTGAACTAGTTCGAGCCCTAACTCCTCATACCCTGACCTCATTGGGGACATACACAAAAAAATGAAGAAATAGAAGACCACTCTGATACCATTAATCTAGATTCATTAAGGACCAAAATGAAATACATATATGAACATAAACATAAAGAGACAATGAAAACAAAACTTCAATTCATTAATAATAGAGTAATGAAAAAATATTACAAGCATAATGGAAATAAACTAGCTTAGGTGATGGTAGCTTATATATGAGAAGATATGTGATGGTTACATGCCTTTGAATTGTGTTACAATGAAGCTCGGTGGCTTTTTATCATTTAGAAACAATGAGAAACCCTAAACATCCAAAAAAATAGCCCTAGGAGAAGAAGCCCCAAAAGCTTGAGGACCCTGTTGGGGTAAGTTGGAATGTCAACTTCTCGGGGTCGTAACTTTGGCATACGATCTCCATTAGCTATCAAAATACCTTGTTTTGAAGATCTCGAGGAGGAGGCTGACAAAAAAATAGCAAATTATTTTGGAACTTTTCAAGTCTCTCCGTTTTCTGAAAAAAACGTCTTTTTGTCCTTCAAAATGACTACGAAAGTTTAGGACCCGAAAAACTGCCAAAAATTGTAAGTTGCGCTACAATTAAGGAAATTGAAAAGAAACAATGGTGGGGGTCCAAGTGGAATAGCTGGGTGGCCACCAATATTCACTTGGATTAGTCCTCCCCCCTTAGGAAGTAATGGTTCCTTTTGCATTGAGTACCTCTATGAGATGGGGAAACTTCTGAGAAACTTGGTTCATGGTGAGCCACTTGCACTAGTGTAGGAGTTGGCCAACTTTGACAACCTGATATAATTGGATCTTCTACTAGAAAGTGTTCTTTATCTACATGTCCATGATCTGATTAGTTGTGGCCTATTCCATGCAGTTTGGGTTTAGGTATGTTGGTGTGAGCCCTTTTGCAATGTCTGATGTGTCCAACAATGGTGGAAAGTATAGCTGAAGGTGGTCCACATTGAACACTAGATGTAAGCCAAGGAATGGGGGAATGATGAGATCAAAATAATTATCTCAGACAACCTTAGTGATGGTGTAAGGCACTGATTGGAGTGGGAAAATCTTGCGATGGGCCCCAACGAGGTGCTCCTTTTGCAAATGTAACAAAAATTTGTCGTCCACCTAGAACTTGTGTGGAACTTGATGCTAATCATGACGTTGTTTATACTTAGCATTTTCTTTGTCCAATATGTCATGGACTTAATGGAAGATCTGATAAATGCATTGAATGAAGCTGGTAGCTTTGTCAGCTTCAGGCTCGACATGAGCTAAATTTTCCTGAGTAGTTGCAAGTGGTATCACAACATCAATGGGACATAGTGGCTAGAATCCCAACTCCACCTCAAAGGGTTGTAGGAAGTTGAGATGTGGAGAGCTCTATTGTAGTTGTGTTGGACATAGGGGAGGCTTTCATCTCATGTGCATGGATGCTTTGAGTTGTACACACACAGGATTTTCACGATCATCCTTTTGATGACCTATGTTTGGCCATCAATTTGGGGGTGGAAGGTCGTGGAGTTAGTGAGTTTGGTATCCAACAATGACCATAGGCTTGACTAGAATGTAATTAGTAACCTGCTTTCCCGATCTGAGATAATGGATTGTGGGATCCCAAAGTGTTCCCATACTTATTCAAGGAAGAGTTTTGCAGTGGCTTATGTCGTGATACACTTTTTGCAGGCCATCAGAATGACCATATTAGAAAATATTTTGATGACCACGAAAACATAGTCATTGTCGGGAATGGTAGAAGGCAGGTCTGACATGTAATCCATGGAGATGGATTCCCAACGCCAACTAGGAGGAGGAAGAGGAGTATACATGCCCTACTTCTTGATTATCAATTTGGTAATGATGTAGACAGTGTAGGATTTGATGCACCTCCCAATATCCTCTTGAAGGTTCAGACATTAAAAATATTTCTGCACCACTACCACTATTTTCTCTACCCCAAAATGTCCAGTGACTTGACTATAGTGTGCATCAAAAATTATCTTGGCATGCTCGCTTGAAGGAACACATAGGTGTCCCAAGTGGCATAACAATGTGTTATGGAGGTGAAAGTATGGAACTTGCTTACCTTCCAGGAGCATCTGGTATGTGGTGTTGAATTCTGGATCACTTTTGTAATGATGCAACCATCCTAAAGTCTCCTATCCACAAGAGTTAATTATAGTGGTGAGCGCCATAACCGATGGTTAGCTGAGGCAGTCTACAACATTATTGGTGCCTCCCTTCTTATACTTAATGTTTAAATGGAAATATTGCAGATATGTGGACCATTTCTAATGGCGATCGTTCTGGAACTTTCCTTGTGTTTGTATGAATTTCAGGGGTCGGTGGTTCGTGTGGATGACCGATTCCTTCCCCAGAATTAATGCTTCTATTTTTAGCAGGCCTGCACAATGGAATGCATCTCTTTGAATGTTAATTTCGGATGGTATCTGAAAGTGTATTATTATGACATGCCACCGGATGTCCCTTCTGGGCAAGAATTGCACCAATAACATAGTCAAAGGCATTTGTCTCAATTTCAAACGGTTACTATAAGTATGGTAATGTGAGCATTGGTGCAGAGTAGAGGAAATGTTTCAACTCAACAAACACCTTCTATTGGGATTCATACGACTTTCCTTTCGCTCCGCCCTTGGTGACTTGACTCAAATTCCATGTGATATGAGAGAATCCCAACACAAACCTGTGATAGAAATTGGCAAGACCCAGAAAGCTACAGAGCTCTATTAGAGTGGCCGGGGCTGGCCAATCCCAAATAACTTGTATCTTGGATGGGTCCACATGCACACCCTGCTCATCAATGATGTACCCCATTTATTGAACCTCGGTCATACAAAAAGTGCATTTCTCCAAATTGGCACACAATTTGTGTTGTCGCAGGGTTTTGAGGACCTGTCCAATATGGTGTAGGTGCTCTTCTCAACTTTGGTTGAGGATCAAGATGTATTCCAAATATACTATCACAAACAATTTGGTGAAGGGCCCAAAATGTCACCCATCATCCTCATGAAGGTTTTGGGGACATTTTTCAACCTGAAAGGCGTGACCAACCATTTGAAAAGGCCCTCCTTGGATTTTAAGGTAGTCTTCCACACATTGGAAGGTTCGATTGGTACCTGTTGATAACCAATCTTCAAGTCAATCTTGCTAAAATATTAAGCCCCCTAGAGCTGGTCTAGAAGGTCATCTATATATGGGATTGGATACCTGTTTCAGACAATGTTCATATTTAGTGCCTAATATTCAATACAAAGCCACTAGGTTCCATTCTTCTTCTGTACCAACACGATTAGGCTCCCACAAGATGATGAACTTGGCCCTACGTGCCCTTTCTGTAATAAATCTTGAATCTACCTCTTAATTTCATCGTTCTCTAGAATAGATCATCGGTTGATCAATCCATTGAGTAGCAACACGCTAGGGGTCAGATCGATGGAGTGTTTGCCCTTATAGTGTAGGGGCATCCCTATGGGTGAGGTGAAATGTCCCTATACTCCTCCATGACCTTGTCCATTTGTTTTTTCCATGTGGAGGAGCCCTACTTGGAGGCTGTGGATGTGGCCAAAATAGCCCTCTTATTTTGAGGGCAGATCATGAGGAATGCAAATTTCCCATTTTGGGAAATGATCTTACTACATTTTTTAGAAGAAATCAAAGAAAAGGCGATAGGCGATGCCGCCTATAGTATCCTGTACAATTTCTAACCCAATGTAATAATAACAGAGTGAGTTCTGAATTCATATACATTATGATGCTTCCATAGGTATGGATGACCTAATAAAACATCATAGACTTCAAGAGGGGAAACATCGCACAATATCTCATTTGCAAAGGGCTTGATTCTATAAGGTAGATGACACTGATAGCTGACATGATGGTCTCGCCCTTGGTGGAGCCACCCAATTGTGTATGGCTGGGGGTGTGACATTGTTTTTAGCTTCAATCTCTTAACTACCTCAATTGATATTAGGTTCTTCTGGCTCCCACTATCATCGATGAGCTTCATTGACGAACCCCTTACCCACATCTATGAGTGGAAGTGATGCAAGTGCATCTAACCTAGGCTAAGTTTTTACTTAGGGAGTTAGTTTAGAAAGATAGGATTTAATTAGTTAATGTATTTTCCTATAGTTTTTAAGAGAGAATGATAATTCTTGTAAATAGGAGAATAATTGAGAGTATTGTGGAAGATTTGAGAGGATTATGGATTAGTTAGCTCTTATCTAGGGATAAGGGATTAGATGAGAGATTTTATGGATTAGGAAAGATATTTTGGGAGTTTTTTTAGGGATCTAGAACCTACTTGGGTTCTAATCCATTTGTATAAATTGAGGAGAGCTTAAGAGGCATGTAAGATGTAGAAGTGTGTGAGTGAGTGTGAGGAATGAGAGGCCAATAATTAGGCCATGATTTCTCCTATAAATATTTTCTTTATTAATGAATCATTTGTTGAATATTTTATGTGCATATGCTTGGTGTAATCTTCAGTTTAGTTTTATTGTTTTTTATGAAGGCCTATGGTTAGAGCGCTGCATCAAATTTTCGTATCAGAGCTCGAAAACTTGCTAGTGTCTTAAAATGAAGAATTATTGAATGTTGTTATAAGATGGATTCATGCTTTAGAAACTGAGCTGGAAGCAACAAAGAAGGCATTGAAGGAAGCGCTATCAAAACTGACATCAATCAACTGCTAGCCTGAGTTGATTTTATTGCAGTATTGACTGTGACTTCCACTCCTTTGACTTAGGAACATGTTTTCCAGTACACAGATCTACTCGGATCTCTAATACTTTGAAAGTTGGGTTATCGATTAGATCAAAACAAAAAGACATACAAAATAGCTCAGGGGATGTTGTGCGCACCAAATGTTTGTACCCATAGCTGTGCGTTTAGGAGTTTATGGTTTGATGGAGCTAATTGGTGTCATCGAATCGGTCAAAAGCTGAACGCAGGTGATGATTCTGGTGAGGAACCAAAATCCAGTGAGGATTTGGCCGCACAAATCTAAAATTGTTGTTGAATTAGTCGATGAATCAGAGATTGCCAAAGACATTGTGGAGGAATCAAAGGTTGCTGAAGAAATTGTGGAGAATACAAATCGGTACCAGAAAATTGATACCAGAATATTGTGTTAAATGGGTGCTCCAGAAGCGTGAAGAGATAGTGCTGAATTCATGTGCCAAAGACTATGTTTGGAGGCACCATCGTTGTGTAAAGTTGCAGAAGTTGAAAGTAATTGTGACTATAAGTTGAGAACATAGATTTGTATTTAGATACATTTCTTGCACGGATCACCTTGAAACACCGCTAGTAGATGAGTTTTATGAAATTCATAGCATCTGCCAGACTTTCGAGAAAATGTTGCAGATTGGCACGTGAGATCTTAAATATTTACTAAACTAGGCATAAAAACTATCTCACGGAAATATTGCAATAGAAATCTCATAAATCACTTACAGAAGCCGAAAGGTTGCTACGAGATAAGGCTATTGAAGGACATGTTTTACTTTGGTATATATTTATGGTTGGTGCTTTAATGCTATTGAACCCATCTTACAAGGAGGAGATATTCAACGCAAAGAGTAGGCATCAATTTTAATGTTGAAGCTATTAGGCTAAATATTAAGCCGCCAAATATTGTCTGCAATCAAATTTGATAGATGATTGAATTGTATCAAAATTAATACATTGTGAATCTGAGTGTGTTGTGAATAGATCTACGTGGAGCTGGGGAGAAAGACCACATGAAGGAGCAGCAGAAGTTGGAGCGTGGAGGTTTGCGTGAGTCAATACTAAAATGAATTTCCTTTGCATGCTAACCATATTTAGTTAATCACATGCTTTCTCCACTCATAACTTTTAAATAAGGTTCACATGGATAAAGTTTTTCCACTCATTATTTTTAAAATCAATTTCATGAGAAGAGTTTTGAAAAAGGAAAATGTGGAAGACATGGATTCAAGGTTTCCATCTTTACCTTTTTGGTATTTAAAATATGTGTCACTCTTATTTACCATAAGGCTTTGAACATTAATGTAATGAAGTTTACTTACAAAGTGATGATAAGGGTGAAACAATTATGAAAGACATGAAAGTAAGATTGGGAAGTCAGTAAAGTTGTTTAAGTGGAATACTCAAAATTCATTGGGTCAATTCAAGAAAGTCATGACAAGTCCTTGCACAAGTTGAGTTGAAGTGAGAGAGTCAAGTCAAAGGTTTATTAATGAAGAGTTGATGTCAAAGTCTGGAGTCAAAGAGTCATAAGTCAAGTCAAAAGTTTGAGTCTTTGAATGTAAAGGGTGCATGATCGACAAAGCCCGACACCCAAAGTATAGTCACTGTAAAGGAAATCTGAAGAGTTACCGCAGTTGTTGTTTACAACAAAAAAGGAGCAAGGAGTTCTCAAGAGTAAGGTTCAAGTGAAGTGAAAGATTGGCCAAGTTTAGAAGATATAACTTGGTAAAGTGATTCAGTTGCAGTTTACGATAGAAGATGCAGATTCGAGTGGAAGGCCACGATGATGCCATAACAATTGGCATTCGTGATGACGAGAAAGAGATTGCTGAATTAAAGGTACAACTGGACGTGTTGCTAGAACTATTACAAATATAGACACGAATGGGTAATAAAGAGAATAGTTAAATGGCCAATCCAACAATTGATGGAGAGAAGACATAAGAGTAAACTAAAAATTTTAGAAGCAGAGAAACTCCAGACAAATATATACATTTTCAAACCAAAGAAAGGATCATTGCTTGGTGATAATGATATGAGCGTGGGTTCGATTCCCACAAACGATGCTACACATTGTTCAGTAGACCAATATGAAGACCTGAAGAGAGATTCATCTGTTAAACCTCATGTTTTTAAATCTAACCATTGGTGTGTAGGTGCAGGATATGTTGCTGAACAACAAATTGATACAAAAATGAAGCAAGTTGCTGATGAATTGGAAAATGATGGGAAAATTGTCAACATGAGAGATATTGTAGAAGAGTTAAAGTTCATATAAGAATGGTTGGAAAATCCAAAGTTAGAGTGTGAAAACAGACCTTCAAATCAATAAATCTGGTGCAACGAAAGCGTAGAGATCGACAATAAATTTCACCAAACAAAAAATAATGTGCAGCCAAAAGATAAGTTAGATATTGAAATTGAAAATATGAAGAAGATGATGTTGAAAGAATCTCAAAAAATATTCATTGAAGAAAGAAAAAGCAGAGATGAACACAAATTAATAATGACTAAACAAATATACATCAGCAAAAAGGGAGGTCAACTACATCATAAATTATGGAAACCTAGAAGATAAAAGAACAAACACAAAACATCGACAACATAACAAAATACATGATCAGTGACAAACTAAAGTTTGGGATCCAGGTGGAGTTTTATCATCGTATGAAGATTGATGGTCAACAGACCATGATTTTCTTTTACCTGGGGAGTCTGATGCAGGTGCATCTAACCTAGGTTAAGTGTTTACTTAGGGAGTTAGTTTAGAAAGCTAGGATTTAATCAATTAATGTATTTTCCTATAAATTTCAAGAGAGAGTGATAATTCTTGTAAATAGGAGAAGATTCGAGAGTATTGTTGAAGTTTTGAGAGGATTATGGATTAGTTAGCTCTTATCTAGGGATAAGGGATTAGATGAGAGATTTTATGGATTAGGAGAGATATTTTGGGAGTTTGTTGAGGGCTCTAGAACCTAATTGGGTTCTAATCCATTTGTATAAATTGAGGAGAGTCTAAGAGGCATGTAAGATGTAGAAGTGTGTGAGTGAGTGTGAGGAATGAGAGGCCAATCACTGGGCCATGATTTCTCCTATAGATATTTTCTTGATTAATGAACCATTTGTTGAAGATTTTTGTGTGCATATGCTTGGTGTGATCTTTAGTTTAGTTTTATTATTTTTGTGAAGACCTATGGTTAGAGCGCTGCATCAGGAAGAGGCTCTCCCCCTCCTCTAGATCCTTAGGTTCCACCTTTTTGAGCTTGGTGGTGGCTACCATTGCAGTGGGTTCTGTGTCAATGATCTTATTCCCTTTGTCAATTTCCTTGTTAGGTTCTAGTTGAGAATCAGAGCATGCATCTGTCTCTGAGTCTTTTAGATTGGCCACCAACGCCTGCTTTGCGTGACATTCATTTGTGTTGTGAGTGGGAGTCTTATGGAACTCACAACACTTGTTGGTTTCCTTCTTTTCCTTCTCCGTATTCTTGGCCTACAACTTCGAGGAGTTTTCCCAGGGGGTCACGACCTAGCTCTGCCCTTTGATTTTTGTCTTGGGGGTGCCTTTATTTTTCTTTGGGTTTGAGGATATAATGTATCTCTTTTTCTGCTTGAATTTCTTCTCAATTTTGGTAGCATATCGGTACACTGCACCAAGTGAGGAGATATCCAAGAAATCCATTTTCTCTTGAAT
The DNA here is from genome assembly GCA_031772625.1 of Pinus tabuliformis. Lineage (NCBI taxonomy): Eukaryota > Viridiplantae > Streptophyta > Pinopsida > Pinales > Pinaceae > Pinus > Pinus tabuliformis. Next base: position 464,493,806 of record CM062805.1, read on the forward strand.
GTATTTGCGAAAACAACCACAGTACTAGAGCACCAAATGTTTTTGAGAATATTTGATACCCAACTTTGTGCGTAGGGTATGGAAAATATTCATTAGCTCATGCACATCTTAATCCTTTTGCTTCCGCAACATAGTCCATTATATGTACTTGTCTTCATAGCTCCCGACATGGTAATATTGTTTCTTGATGGCATCTTAGAAATAATTCCAAGTGGGTGTGAACGAAAACAATGAGGGTTACCTCTCATCCTTCTACTCACAGTAGGTTTTCCACTAATCCTTGACGTTGGGGAGCGACTTTGTGGAGTGAAAAAGTAATATTTTCCCTATTGGAAAAATCATGAACCAAGAAATACCCTTCCAAAATATTTAACCATTTATCTATGGCACCTGCATCTATTTGGCCTTCAAATATAAGAATGTCAAAGTTGAATTGTACCTTAAAGGGAGTGGTGCCTCTAGAGTGGCTGCTGGATGAAGATGTGTCACTTGTGCGCATCCGACAAAGGATCTGGGAAAAGTTATCCATCATTGCATTCCTTTGTAGGTCAAGGTCATCTTCGAGCAATATTTTGAAAGGATATCCTGCTCCCTCTGCTATAGGTATTAATGCACTGGTGGTGGATAGAAAATGATGAGCCTTGGTATTGCAGCAAGAATGCTGCAACTACCAAGGCTACCGAATTTTAATTATGAACCCGGCTTCATACAAAATTAAGAGGTACTGGCACTATATGTGCATCATACAATGTGTCATTACTTTGCTGCCATGATGTAATGGAGTGCATGTACTAAAGTCAAATCCTAAACTAATTGCAGAAAATGAAATGTTCGAAATGGAACCTTAACCTATTGCAAGAAAGAAAGTACAAGGAAAGAAACCTATTCTAATTGCATAAATATCATGAACTGAATGTAAAAGAAACCTAACTTAACCCTATTTATCACATGTGATGATTTAAACTAACTGAGCATGGAATCTGATCTAGAGAGTGCTAACTACTATGTGGGGGAATAAATATAAAATAACTTTTCCTTTTTATCTTTTTTCTTGAAAAATGTAAATGTTAATCTTGCTTGGTTCTTTGGCAGCGGAGACAGGTGTGGAGGAAAATGAGTACAATGGTTTAGATGGCTTAGAGGGTAATTAGGGGCCTAATCCCAGCTTCTAGTGATGATTTTTCTCAATTCGGGCTCAAAACAAGCCACTACAGGTTTTCATACAACATGTCTACATGAAGTACTAGTTCCTACAGGATGTCTACAAGATCCCCCATTTTATTACAAAAAGCAGGCTGAAAGCTTAGAAAGTGGTCTAGAAGGTGGATAATGGAAGAATAAGGCATGGAGGTGGTGGACACTACCTAGAACTCAAGAAAGGGATTCAAGATGGGTAGATTTGCTCAATGGAAATGCCAATTTTTGCTTTGGTGACATGGGTGGATGAGGCTTATATGAGGAAAACGAGATGAGGTATCCCTGCAATGTAGAAGCTCCTGCAAAAACACACATTATTGTCTACATCTATCCACAAATTCATCTACACATGGGAAAGATTTATTAAATAACGGAAAATTACTTAGTCTAAAAATAAAAAATTCGAGAACTAGTGAGCTAGTAAATATATCAAATGCCTAACCTAATCAAGTGAAAATTTAATGGAGTAAATTTTGTTATTAAATAGAATGTTTCTATGATCTAATTCAATTGGAACCAACTTGATTGAAGCTTGTTAAAATTCTCTAAAAAATAGCAGAAATTGACTTTTCTTTGCTAAAAAGGAGTTCCATAAATCTAGATTTGCGAATAAGAAGACTAATCCAAGTAGCTCAATGATTACTATGACCTTCCAAAGATTTTCCATGGATGAAATGATTCTTGTGATCCTGCAAAAGAACTTACATCAACCATTTGACCCTATCCTACAACAAGAAATCATTAATACTAAATGCAGAAATGGAAAGAAATAAGAACAAGAGATCTTGTTGTAGCTCTAACCCAAAAATATATGAGAATAGAGAATAACCCAAGAAAGAACAAGATAGAAATAGATAGAAATGCTTCTTTATTAATCAAACCCTTAAGGTAGGGCAACACTATACATTCACTCCTTAAGGAAGGAGAACACTCCACAAGCCATATGCCTGTTCATACAATAATCCTTCACTCTCCCTTGACATGGAGTCTCTAGCCTCTATATAGGCTTCATACATACAATACCATGGGTCATTACCATGGTTCCCTCATACCATCAACTAATACCATGGGCCCATTACATTATTACTAACTACTTGTGGTCCCTTACATGATATGGGTTAACCACCTTATTTATTACTATGGCCCATCCCATTATTACATTATTACCTTGGGTACCTCCCTTGGTACCCCATATTATCCCCCCTAGGTATATAACATTCCACCCCCCTAAGCATGTTTCGTCCCGGAAACATGGGAAGAACACAAATAATAAGATCTACTCAAAAGAGTATTCCACTGGTACCATGCACGTGCATCTAGCCATCCAAGAGAAAGGTGAACCCGCGGTCTCGCTGGTGTCTCGCTTGCTTGAGATGGAAGTTGACTGTGGTAGCACTTCTATGTTGATGTGTGGTAGGTGGATCTTCGCTCCTCTCTATCTGTCCTGCGGGGGTTGTTGTCCGTGTGGCTAATTGGTTGCCATCTTGATGGTTGTCTTGCGGGGTGATGTGGGTGATCATATGTTGAAGTTTTAACCCACGATGGTTTTTTCTTTAATTCACCCTGCTGTGGTGCCTGTTGTGGTGTCTCCTTTTCCAATATGACTTCAACCACTAAGCCCTCATCTGATGTACCTGTAACCTTTTCTGCTTCAGCCTCTGTTTGTGTTTGATTGTCGATCATTAAAGGCTCATCATCTGATATGTTAGTCCCTGAAACATCTTCTTCTTCAGCCTCTACCTGTTTATTGATGGAAATATCCTGTAATGTAATTTTCTTCTTTTTATACCAGAGCTTCAGGAATTTCTTCTGCACATTAATATTGATAGTACCCGCAGATTCCATCCAAGGATATCCCAAAACAACATCCATATCATCCATCTCTGAAGTATAAAAATCACCATGCAACACATACTTATTCATAGAAAGCTTCAAATCCTTATAAATTTGAACATCCTCATCGTCAACCTGTGTATTTTCAATTTGTTTTGCTGGAACTTGCAATTTTTTTGCCAAGTTGACATTTATGAGATTTTGCTTGCAACTTGGATTTATAGACACAATGATTTTCTCCTTCTGAATCAATCCATGAACTTGCAATACATAGATACTAGTAAAAAATAACCCTTTTGGTTCCTTGGTTTCCTTCTTTCCTGTAAAAATAAAATCTTTGCTAGGCTGTGTGTCTGTCTGTGTGAGCTTATCCACAAGATTAGATTTACGGTCAAAGCACTCTATAAGAGCTTTTTTGAAGGCATCCCAAGTCAAAAACCTTCCATTGGAATGTTGATGCTCTTGCCACCATTGTCGTCTTTCATTGTCCAAGTACATGCTTCCCACCATAAGCTGAGTCTCATTATCATAGACGTGATCCAAATATTTCTCTATTTGTGCTAGCCATCTAGCTGGATGAGAGCCATCAAATTTATAAAAGTCCCTCAAAGCCCGATCTAGGCCCGCCATCACAAAAAATATTGGCAAAAATTTGAAATGGTCACAATTCCGTCAATATTGCTCAGAATCCCTATTATAACCTGTTTTTAGAAATGGAAAAATCATTTTGCATCTACCCATGTGGTAGAAATCTTGATCCAGGCACTTGGAATTTCAAATCTGTGCTGCAACTTTCCCACCGTCACCAAAATTTCTGCAAAAAAGAGCTGATTTTAAATAAGCGATATCTCCTTCATCCGGACTCCGATTCGACTGATTTTTTTTTTTGAATTTGGATATTTTTTCACAAAGAATCCAGATCTACAATTAGATTTTGTAGATCTTGCACCAGGATGTCTAGATATGCGTCACTAACTCGTTGCCCTGAAAAATTTTCTGCAACCCCACTGATTTTTAGATCAGCGATATCTCCTTCATCCGGACTCCGATTCAACCAATTTTTTCTTTTGAAATCGGCTATTTTTTCACAAAGAATACAGATCTACAATTAGATTTTGTAGATCTTTCATCAAAACATACAGATCTGATCTGCAAACTCGCCGCCCCCGAAATCCTGCAAAAAATTTAAAAAAAAATTCTCCCCTTGTGCCCAAGAAAGTGCTCGGATACCACTTGTTGTAGCTCTAACCCAAAAATATATGAGAATAGAGAATAACCCAGGAAAGAACAAGATAGAAATAAATAGAAATGCTTCTTTATTAATCAAACCCTTAAGGTAGGGCAACACCATACATTCACTCCTTAAGGAAGGAGAACACTCCACAAGCCATATGCCTGTTCATACAATAATCCTTCACTGTCCCTTGACATGGAGTCTCTAGCCTCTATATAGGCCTCATACATACAATACCATGGGTCATTACCATGATTCCCTCATACCATCAACTAATACCATGGGCCCATTACATTATTACTAACTACTTGTGGTCCCTTACATGATATGGGTTAACCACCTTATTTATTACTATGGCCCATCCCATTATTACATTATTACCTTGGGTACCTCCCTTGGTACCCCATATTATCCCCCCTAGGTATATAACAAAATGCCTAACCTAATCAAGTGAAAATTTAATGGAGTAAATTTTGTTATTAAATAGAATGTTTCTATGATCTAATTCAATTGGAACCAACTTGATTGAAGCTTGTTAAAATTCTCTAAAAAATAGCAGAAATTGACTGTTCTTTGCTAAAAAGGAGCTCCATAAATCTAGATTTGCGAATAAGAAGACTAATCCAAGTAGCTCAATGATTACTATGACCTTCCAAAGATTTTCCAAGGATGAAATGATTCTTGTGATCCTGCAAAAGAACTTACATCAACCATTTGACCTTATCCTACAACAAGAAATCATTAATACTAAATGCAGAAATGGAAAGAAATAAGAACAAGAGATGCATGTGAATAAGAAGTGAAAAGAAGAAAATAAAATGATACAAAAGGGATTTGAGGGTCCTTGGATGGCCAAGCCCAAGGAATATCATAGACCTATGGAGGAGAACAAGATTTAGAAGCTGAACATGACACCAATCTTCATTATTTTCATCAATACAATTACATCCCCACAAGAAAATACAATGGAGCTGCAAAAATACGAGTTCTCTCGACAAGAAGACTAATCAAAATCTATTCCTATAGGTAAATTTGACTTGGTACTTATAAAAAATGATTAGGAATCATTACCCATGAAAGGAGGAATCTTTCCCCACCAAAATTCCTTGATTAGTGCATCTAGTTCCCAATACTAGGAATCTGCATTAAATGGCACTGACACATTCCTAGGTTTTCTCAATCATTGGAGTTCCACAATATGTGCCATAATTCCATAATATCTTGTTGACTTATTATTTAATATTGATCCTCTTGTAGTAGGGATCAAGTCCCTAAACTATCTCCTCCTTCAAATCTTCATAATCGGCCTAATATTCTCATAATATTCCACAAAAATAAATAATATTAGGCACAAATATGAAATTATTCATAAACCTTCTTAATGAATATATTAAACTTAAAAATACGTTATATAATACAAAAATAGAGGTTTAATGTTCTGAAGTATGGTTATAGGTATTAATTTATGTTTAATTTAGAGGCATGGGCCTTAATTTATGTCTAATTTAGATGCCCATCATAAAACCCCCTCAAGTTTCTCGGAACCTAAGACAGACAAAATCAAGGGACCTGTATTTGTTCAGAGATGCATGCAAGCATATCATGTTAATACATGATCCAAGTCCATGTGTGACAAAGGACCCTTCCAAGACCTTTTACTTTCGTGATATGTTAAATTGCATTTTTAAAAGAACATTAATGAATACATCTGCATGTTGTAAAGAAGAGGAACATGTCAATCATCAACACATGAAAACATAAGCCGTTGATAATGGAGTTCATCCAAGAGGGACTACGTCTCTGGGCCCCGATGTCAAGATGGTGTAGGCCATTGCATTAAGTGCTGTCAATAGTGATGATGTACATAAGAGGTGATATCACTATCATACAAGGAAAAATGCCCTCATGCAAGAGTGGCTCCAAGAGATGTTCCGCTACAAGAACTCTCAATGAAAAAGGACTCCTATCAGTATGACACAAACTCATGGATGATGATCATGAGAATCCCACCAACATGGCATAAAAGGGATCTCAATGGAAACATGCATGGCAACACATGAGTATCCCATCAACATAACGACAAAGGGATCTCAAATAAAACATGACGAATCATGACAACAAGTAAATCACACAAATGATTCCACATCACATCAAGCAAGAATCATGAAAACAAGTAAGAGACAAGATCCCACATCAAACATAAAGCAGGGATCTATGCAACACAATGCATAGAAAAAGAAGTACATGAACACACTACATATACCTCACATCCAGGGGCCATCTGAGGAAAAGGATGTCAAGTTGCTGAGGCTGTTCGTGCCATCAATCTCACGACATCGGTTCACATGGAAATTACTGCTCGCACATGAATGCTGACACCTACACTCCACATTGAAAAGTGGCCGAAAAATAGAATGAGAAAATGAAAAATCTAAACACACGATCAGGTTTTTGGCATCGAATAATGCAAAATCAACTGTCAAATTTCTGAATTATGAGAAAGTGAGAATCTGGGGCTCAAGCAATCTTTTAGATTCCCCCTAGATTCTTTAAAGATTCCCTCCTCTGGGTCCTTTGCAATTCTGCTGCTCAGATCAGGAAAATGACTACGCCATTAGGTTCGTGTCGCCGAGAGGTGTAAGATCAACATAAAATTTGTCCAATTTGGACACTGCAAAAATTTCACCCTCCTGGAAATTTTGCCCAATCATGGTTCCACCTGTGTTTTTCTCAGGCTCATAGTTCCACCTACAAAACCATTAAAAAAATATTATATCTTGATCTGCGTGCCCTCCTTCTGCCTCCTAGAACTGTGTCTGCTCGCTCTTCCACCATTGGTCCGCTCTATTCCATGCCCGTACTCTACCCCCTCACACGTTTGGAAAATCTGGGCTTAAATATGATTTCATTGGCAGAGGATTCAAGGAGGAGCACTGTGGGCCATTAGTATGATTGGAAGATTACATGGAGGTGGGTTAGGTTCAAACCCCGCCCACTCCAAAATAGCACGCAGCATTATTTGATTAACCGTTTTTTTGTTTTAAAATTGCGGATTTCTTAACAACATGTGCGAATATGGTACGTATTAATGGGGTGTTGGTTTTGTATGTTGTTCATGGGTCAACGTTGTGTGATGTATTAAGTGGTGGCGTTGGTAACCATGCGCATGGTTGTATTGAATGGGTGTCGTTGAATTAAATAGGTTAGTTGGGGGTGTTGTAAATATGATGTATATGGTTATGGTATAACCATACCATACCAATTTTTAACAACCATTCCAACTTTTAATATATCTGTTGATTTGTCACCATACCATATGTTAAGACTTACAACCTTATAATATGATTTTGCATTTTATGGTATTTTAATAATAATTTTTTTTTTTTTTTTTTTTTTGTCTTTTATGACTTGTAACCATTTTTCATATTTAATATGGTTGTCTTTTATAGTGTTTTAATAATATTATTTTTTGTCTTTCTGCAGGAGTAAAGAGGCCAATGAAAGGGTGCAATGTGCCAATGGCTGATGGGCTTCCATGTGGGTCCCACTTGCTCACTGGGATGCCATGTGGTACACTGTGGGCCCCACTTTTTTCCTTGTCATGTCAAACTTTGAAGAGCTCTATCTTTCGTATATGAGCTCGGTTTGATGAACCGTTCACACCACCGGGATCATGACGACGAGATCTTCAACATGAACCTAGTTCAAGCACAATCCAAACATTTTGAGTTTTGACCCTTTCTGAGTCCTCTTAGACTTCTACATGTGTCTGGAGCCACCTAGATTAGTCCTCCCCATTGAGGAGCTTTTGGCCCTCCAAAAGCATGAAAAATAATATACAACTTCTCTGTACCTTGTCTGTGTCACAAGAATCCTGAAAGGTATCACTTCCATCTCCTTCACCTTTGTTCTTCGGAGCCTTAAGCGACGAGTCAACACCTACAACCTTTGTAACCTGTAGTACATTGTTTTTGCAAATTACATTCTTGACTTACATGTCCAACTAATGACCCAAGCATCCCATACTTGCCACGAGTTTATAACACATACTCGGTGGTCAAGTTTACCTCAAAATGGAAACAATACCTCAGCTCTCAAACAAGGCCAACATATCATTGTTGCTTTAACAACATGTGCAAATATGGTACATATTAATGGGGTGTTGGTTTTGTATGGTGTTCATGGGTCAACGTTGTGTGATGTATTAAGTGGTGGCGTTGGTAACCATGCACATGGTTGTATTGAATGGGTGTCGTTGAATTAAATAGGTTAGTTGGGGGTGTTGTAAATATAATGTATATGGTTATGGTATAACCATACCATACCAATTTTTAACAACCATTCCAACTTTTAATATATCTGTTGATTTATCACCATACCATATGTTAAGACTTACAACCTTATAATATGATTTTGTCTTTTATGGTATTTTAATAATATTTTTTTTTTGTCTTTTATGACTTGTAACCATTTTTCATATTTAATATGATTTTGTCTTTTATAGTGTTTTAATAATATTATTTTTTGTCTTTCTGCAGGAGTAAAGAGGCCAATGAAAGGGTGCAATGTGCCAATGGCTGATGGACTTCCATGTGGGTCCCACTTGCTCACTGGGATGCCATGTGGTACACTGTGGGCCCCACTTTTTTCCTTGTCTTGTCAAACTTTGAAGAGCTCTATCTTTCGTATACGAGCTCGGTTTGATGAACTGTTCGCACCACCGGGATCATGAAGACGAGATCTTCAACATGAACCTAGTTCAAGCACAATCCAAACACTTTGATTTTTGACCCTTTTTGAGTCCTCTTAGACTTCTACATGTGTCTGGAGCCACCTAGATTAGTCCTCCCCATTGAGGAGCTTTTGGCCCTCCAAAAGCATGAAAAATAATATACAACTTCTCTGTACCTTGTCTGTGTCATAAGAATCCTGAAAGGTATCACTTCCATCTCCTTCACCTTTGTTCTTCGGAGCCTTAAGTGATGAGTCAACACCTACAACCTTTGTAACCTGTAGTACATTGTTTTTGCAAATTACATTCTTGACTTACATGTCCAACTAATGACCCAAGCATCCCATACTTGCCATGAGTTTATAACACATACTCGGTGGTCAAGTTTACCTCAAAATGGAAACAATACCTCAGCTCTCAAACAAGGCCAACATATCATTGTTGCTTCAACAAGTGATGGAAAACACATCATCACTACAACACATGATTTACAAAAATAAGGCCAAACACTATTGTTTCTTTGACAAGTGATGGAAACACGACATCACTTTCAGATTTTAACATGCAAATCAAAATAATATAAAACATCATTGTTGCTGAACAAGTGATGGAAACACATCATCAATTTTATATTTTAAAATGCAACAGATGATTTAGAAAAGCACGACCATGAAATGCTAACATATCTAGAAACCATTTTTCATTTATCAAGGTGAATGGGTCGCCTCCTTGTGGTGCATTCGATGGTCGAACAACTGCTTCACCTAGTTGATGCACCAACACTCTGTCTTTAAGGTGCTACTCTGGATGGAGCCTCCAACAAGTGGCTCTTTGATGGCCACTTCTGTCACAATGACTACAATAGGTCTTCTTCCTCTAGATCTGTTTAACATGTTTCTTTACCTACTGTTGAGAGGGTCTTTCATGCCTCTTCTTTGTTTGTGATGCTATTCTTTTCCAACACTTAGAAAATGTATGGTTATGTAGTCCATAAAAGGTACATATTTTTCGATTCCATGTTTTACGTCCATCATTAACAACATGATTATCATCGAAATGAACATTCGAATGTCGAGAGTGGTTATACCTTTCCTTGTTGTCTCTAGTGTAAGTATGGTGATGAGAGCTTGCCTCAGCTCTTTCCCTGCGATGGAAACTGCCATGGGATGATGGGGATGTTTTCCCATCATTCTCTTTCCTTGATGATTTCGACGATGTCTCGGAAGAATATAACACCTTCGAGCATTCTCCCTCGGTGTATCTCAAGCTTGCAAATTGAGGTCTCTGCATAACCTCCAATTGTTGAGTTATGCCTTGGTTATTAACACCAAGTTCTTTTTCCTCCTCGTGTCTCGTCCTAGTAAGGAGCCTCATGTTTGTCCCTGTAATTGGGATCTCCACATCTCCAATAGAAATCATACTATGTGAAGATGAAACCGAAAGGAAATCGACATCTTTTACCTCCTCTGTTGATTTGGAAAGAACTGCTGAGGGTTGCTCATCATCTGTTGTGTTGTCTCGGCGCATTCCCCAACTTCCTTTCCGGCATACCCAAGTCCTATCTAATGGGGTAATTCCTCCACCTTTATGGGGTTGATGCTGCCTTGGCCATTAACGCCCAAGCCTTTTCCTTCATACCCCATTTTCTTCAATAGTTTGGAGCCAATTCCTGTGGTATGATTTTCAAAAATAGCGAAATCATCATCAGGACACATACATGAAGATGGAGAACAAATTTTTACCTCACATGGGTCATGCTGCAGCTTTTCCAAGGCCTTGACATTTGCTTGCAGCTGTCATAGAAAACTATGTTACTACTCTTTCTCTTCATGTAGAAGCATCTTCAATTCATCATTCTCTGTTTGAATATTATGTTTGTTGTGATTCAGTTCTTCTAGGGCCTCTTCCGTGGCTCGCAACTGAAGCTGAAATCGCTCCTTTTCCTCTGTCTCTTTCTGTAGAGTTTCATACATTATTTCCACCCTTTTGGAAATTTTGAGCATGGTCTCGTACATCGCTTTTTCATCCTCTGTCACTGCACGTTCCGTTGTTCACGCTTGCAATTCATATCCACGCAAAGACCGCTCTGATACCACTTGATCTAGGTCCGGGTGTGACAAAGGACCCTTCCAAGACCTTTTACTTTCATGATGTGTTGAATTGCATTTTTAAAAGAACATAAATGAATACATCTACATGATGTAAAGAATATGAACATGTCAATCATTAACACATGAAAACATAAGCCGTTGATAACGGAGTTCGTCCAGGAGGGACTACATCTTCGGGCTCCGATGTCAAGATGTTGTAGGTCGCTTCATTAAGCATTGTCAATAGTGATGATGTACATAAGAGGTGATGTCACTATCATACAAGGAAAAATGCCCTCAAGTATCATACCTAGACCTGGATCAATATAGGAATTGAAAAATCAACAGAGAACGATTACCTTCTAGTCCTTCATGCAAATCCACTGGAGTTTTCAGTGTGACAAAGAAAGGATACTCGGTTAGCTCTCAGATCAAGACTTGCACATAGAAAAGCCACGAAGTGACCTTTACAACATATGAAACTTTAAAAATCCAATACATAAACATAAAAACATATAGAGTTAGCATGCATCAATGATAAAGATCAGTCTTGCCATTGAACCAACATATATAGAAAGAAGGTATCAATATCATCACATAGACAGAACAAGAGCAGATATATATTATTAGATGTGAGAAGAATGATTATAGCAATGAATTTTTTATCAAGTCTTCCCTTAGCTCCTAGCTCCAATCTCTCTCTCTCGACAACATAAAAATGCTCAAATTTTGATCCCAATTACTGTGTCCAAGCCTCCAATTTATAGGTGATGGGATGATAAGTTTCATTTGGGAAAAAGCTAGATGTTTCCTCTGCTTTATTGCTCTTTCATTCTTAATTTTTTCTGTTAAGATTGGAAATTTCCTTTAACAGGTCTGAGGCAAATGTTTCCGACTTTTTGGAGTTGACATTGAGTGTAAGACGGAGTGTCAGTGAGTCAACTCACGTTTTGACCTTCATAAACTCATAAAAATCTAGTAACATGACCCTTTAGGCAAAATAGAGCGTTAATTCTTACGTTAACACGCTTTTCTAGGTCATAGACTACGTTAGCACGCAGTGTGTCTCTTTCTGGGGTGCGTTATCCTGGAAAATGGGCCTGTAACTTAGGTTTTCTTCTAGTCCAAAGTGTTCTTCTCCTATGATATAATGAGGAGGTAATTTTATTTTTAACAGATGCCCCTTAAAGTGTGAGGCCAGAGAAGAAGATGATGGTCGAAATAATTTACAAACTATAATTGAAGAGAGAGAGGATCAGAGCTTCGAAACTGAAGGAGTCCTTAAATGAATAACATATGTGAGAAATATATAAACATATCTTGAGTTGGGCATTCCCATGCTTAGTAGAAAAGTCAGAGTGATTTCCATAGAAGGTATGAATGCCATGTCCACTGATAGGCACAATGTGGAAGCTTGTTATAATGTGATCAATCTGATGAACTATCTATAATAATAGTTACAACTTGAGAGAGGAAATAGGGTTGAGTGGTGTGAGCCTCTACCCAAGGTATTAGTTTCCGCTTTCGAAAATACATATTTATACACATTTGAATAAAGGAGTTGAAGTTGAACATGTGATAAATTGTTTGATTACCAATCAATGATGAAAATTGTTAACAGACGCGAGGATGGCCATCGATAAGGATGATTGTCTCCAAGATGCATATTAAAATCTAACAAGTATGAATAAAATGTGCTAACGTCGAACACTCGTAGAATCATTCAATAGGGAGCCAATGATGAAAACCCCAAATCAAATGAAGGCTAACTTGCCACTAGGGACTGCAAGTTCCAGGGCACTGAGATGTTTCTGAATCTATTTCCTAGATAATGTGTTGAAGTCGATAGGAAGAGATTTGTCAAAGGTAGGAAATGAGGTGACCTACATCAATTGATGTGAAAATGGTAAAGAATGATTGTGTTGGAGATAGTTTATAGCAATGGAGTAGACATATTGAGGGAAAATAGGCATATTAGCAAATGGTTGATACCAAAAGCAGAGAGTAGGTAGATCCCTTGAACAATAGTAGGCATGACATCAGGCTGACCAGGCAACTTGGACTCAAGAACACCAAAGAGTGTTAGGATACAAGGATGTTGGGACATTAGAGCATCAATGCTAAACTCATAGAATGGTAGGTTTTAATGAGAATCTGAGAAAAGAGGAATATGTTGAGGGGGTGCCATGTTCAAGGGGTAACAAGAATTTTTTGCCAAAAGAGCCTTCAAAATATAGATAATAGAGCCACCGTTTTGTCCAATTTTTTCCCAATATGATTAAGTTTAATGAGTTGAGGGAGGGTAAAATCAATTGAATTTTCACATTTAGAGAGTCTGAAAAGAACTTAAATATGACTCCAAGGGGGTACCTTTGTCAAGGTTGATAATCGAGTGTGACAAATGGTTAATAATATACTCAACACAATTCCTTTTCTGTAAGTTAGTCCATTGAGTCCAGATAAAGTGAGAAACTTATGCTCAATAGACGCCTTCCTCATTTTGTTACGAGTATGAGGGGGCAAAGTAAACTCGATAATATTCCTAAAATTTGTTAACTGAGTCATACCAAAGAAAAGTCAAAGTATCTTTTTTAGTTTAAAGAGCGAGAAAAAGAGATAGAAAGAATTTCTCAAATATTCTTCGTAAGAGTTTTATAAGCCCGAAGAAGGTAACTCAGGGGTTTTTCATTTGAAGGGCCAGAAAAAATACCAAAAAATAATATGCTCATTTCGAGTCAATGGTGGTCAATTCCACAGAGAATCACTTTAAAGGTCATCATATCATATGCAAATATTGGCAGAACACTTATCTAGTGCATTTAGAATCAAAATGAGAAAGAATTTCTCATAAAATAAGACTAGCTTAGTTGAGTCATGCCTCTAGAGTGGTTATAAAAATGAAATCATTCCCTCATTTTCACAAGTTGAAGTTGGTGAGAGTGCTCTAGAGAGAAAAATGATCAAAACTTCCTTGAGCAATTGTGAGCACATTGGGCAACCATTCCACTTCCTGTTAGTTCCAGGTAAAAGTACTGATCCCGAGTTTTCATTTAATTCCTTAATTTATGTTTTTTACCAGTAATTTTAAGTTCTTAGGCTTGCCCTAGATGGTTTGTGAAGTTAACGCGGTCGTCCAGACTAGGCAGAGTATTAGCACTCTCTTCCTATGATGGAGGAGTGTGTTAGCACACTTTGTGGAGTGAAGGAGGCCGTGTTATCCAACCAAGAGGTAAGACAAAAAATTATTAATTTCCAGGGTAATTTTGTTGGCAAAAGACTAACTAAGGGTTCTTTTGATGCAAGAATTAGCTGATCAAAATGAGTCTTTGGAGAGAAAGATCTCATGATCACGAGAAAATACAAATGTTAAATGATCCAACCTGTTTAGCTGCTTTGAAATGATGTGGGATACTAAAGTATAACATACTTGATTTGATGAAAAGTAAAGAGGACCTCTTATGTTGGATAATCCAACGCTGGGATGAAAAACATGGATTGTTCAAGATTGGGGATCATGAGATCTCAATTGAGAGAGATGACATCTGTTTCCTCACTAGTTTGTTGTGTAGGGGTGCACCAGTAAACTTAACAAGAGGGAGAGTAGATCCTAGGACCATTGTGGATTTGATCTAAACACATTGTAGAATAGGAAGTTGACCGGTCAGTAACCTAATTCTAGTTGAGTGGGCGTGTTGGGAGCGGGATCCCCCAAGGGCAGTTTTGGGGCTAAAAGCCCATGTTTTAGTAAAGTTTTTGTAATATTATTGTAAAGACTCCGAATTTTGTGGTCGCGGAGCGCGAAGGTGTTATGTGTCACAAAGGGTAGTTTTCCCTTAGTTTTTTAAAGTAAATTCAGCTATAAGAGGTCTACCCATGGTCCACGGACCATGTGATTATATAAAAAGAGCTAAGCCCTAAGTAGTTAGAGGCATCAATCGATCAATCAGACAAGGAAGAGAGTCATAGCTTAGAGCAAGAAGTCTAAGTCTTGGGTTGTCGTGTAGGTAGAGGCTTTGCAGCTGAGTGCGCAGAGGCCTAGGGTAGAAGTCCACAGCTGAGTGCACGGACCCCTGCAGCTGTGTGCGCAGGGTGAACAAAGTCTATAACACTTGGAAGATATTAATAAAAGGAGCTATTATGAAATTTCTGTGTTAATGGGTTTGGATGTCTTATGTATGAATTTCCTTTATTATGCTTATAAGATGCACGAATGAATGCAATTACACTAAATAATTGAACGCAATCACGAATATCTGCTTACACAGTGATAAATTTAAGTATTTAACATGATAAGAAAATCACTTAGGATAAATGGGGAATCTACACAGCATGCTACTATAGCAATGTGAAAGTACCTGAGCTATAGGTTAGAGCTACACGAAGGTCGATTGTGTCCTTTCGTGAAGGTATTGAAATCCAAAATAGAGGGTTTGTCTTACAAGACCTGGAGCGAGATTACCTGCGCAAAGGCAAGGATAGAAGAGATAAAACGACATCACAACCATCTCAAGGGTGCAGAAACTTGGTTCCAACATCCCCCCATACTGCTTCGGGTGAGACTTTGGTCCACGCTCCATGAGCTGATGCCAAAAGGGCCAGTGGTGTAGGGATTTTTTTGGCTAATTAACGCTGAACCTGGATCAGGCCCCCTCATGCCAACAAATGGTTCCGTTGCTGGGACTGGAATCTGCATAAGAGATGTGTGATGTCGTATCATTGGAATCCAACTAAGAAGGAGATTGGAGACTGGTTGGATAGAAATATCCACGAATTCGCGGCACAGGAGAAAAAAAACCCACGACTGTCAAAAGAACAATGTTTGGATCGATACCTGTATACAGAGATCCACGAAATCCTTTTCTGCTCTTTCCCTATTAAGCTATATGAGTGGATCACGAAGCTAGCAGATAGCCAAGGAAGGTGGAAACTTGACGGTCCTATTGTGTGGACCTCAGAGCCAGTGTGAAGGTTGGAAGCATCAGAGGATAAGATCACCCGTGCTGTCGATCATTGGCTTGATCGCGTCATAGGAGGATTTGTGATTGAATTCGCGGTCGACACCTTAGTCAGCTATATTGAGGCGGAATGACGCTTTTTTAAAGGACCGCGAGGTAAGTACGTAAAATATTTGAATACTTGGATTAAAATGCTGTTGTACGAAAAATGGGTTATGCAGTTACCTTGATGTTTGGGACTGCGCGAAGCGGAAAAAATTACAGGGATGAAGGAAATAAGGGTCCGGAGTACAGCCCCTTGATTTCACTTCCGCGAAGAGACAAAGAAGGGATAGCGAAGGTTTCTCCGTGAAGTACTATCTAGTTAATAAGACAAGGATTCCCACAAATACCACCTCCACCCACACCACCTCCAATTTCACCACCATCACCTTCGACTTCGCCCGTACCACCTCCACCTCCACCACGGTTCAGTATGGCAAACACAGTGAAGTTGCCTTTGTTCAAAGGCTCTGGAAATGAGGACCCATACCAATTCTGGTTCATTGTGAGGGCTGTATGGGAAGCCTAGGGTGTTGCAGATGAACATATAAAGAAGGATACACTGGTTAGTGCTATGAAAGATCACGCGCTAACCTGGTATATTAAGTACTCTAACGATAATCTGAATGCTGGAGTAGCGGACATCCAGGCAACACTAAATAGGGAAATTAGTAGGCCTAAATATGAGGCAGAGTTGATTGTGGGATTCAAAGAGATCGCGATGCAACCAAGCGAGATGCCTTGGGAACTAGATCAAAGGCTGAAATGTACAATCCATGAAACTAACATGAATTTGACAAATGGACAACATCGCAAGTGGTTTGTGGCTTTGCTACTACCACACTTAAGGAGTGTGTTGTTGCAACAGAAAAGAACAACTCAGGTAGAGGCCTTGGAAATTTCCATGAGACTACATGAGACTCCAATGCAGGATCTGAATCTGGGAGTTCAACAGATCCATGTGCAGCTGAAGAATCTGTGCCTTGAGATGCAAAGTCTGAAGCGGGACATGACAGTTCGACTAGAGGTATGCGAGGAGATATGGTGCTTGAAATGCAAGAGTCAAGGTCATGACAAAGGCCATTGCCCGGTCTTTGCAAATTACCTTGCAGGAGGAGGACCGATGCCTTTAAGGCTAGAAGCTCAAGTAGGACCTAGCATGGGGCCTGCATTATGGTGCGCTATCTGTCAGGTAGCCGAAAAACATGCCACGAATAACTGTCACTTGCTACAAAAGTATGTACAAGCACCACATTAGTCGTTCTGCAACTTTGTAGGTCAGTAGGACATGATGAGCATACTTGTAGGGGCTATGAATTGATGATGGATATAATTATCACCTACAGGGTTTAGGATGAAAGATAGCCCCTTGACCAAAATGCAGGGATGGCGGGGATAGGATTTCAGGGGTGCGGACGAGGTCGAGGCGGAGGAGGACCTGGTAGAGGTTGAGGATAGTTGATTTGCTACAATTGCGTAGGACCAGGACACTATGACCGCGATTTCTCTAATCCAACATGTCCGTCATGCAAATATTGCACATTGGTTGATCATGAAAAGGAATATTGTCCTACGATGATAGCTAAGATACGAGACAAAGGGGTGCTACCACCTCTACCGACTCAGAACCTGCAGATGATGAGATCTGAGCCATGCGAGGAAGATCCAAACGTAAATATAGTACTCAGAAGTGGAATTGCGACAAGCGATGACAAAGGGAAACAACTAGAAGACAGTACATGGGTTCACAAAGCCCCAATGAAAGAGGCTGAGTTCAATTTGGAGTGCACTCGTGAAGCCTTCATGGAAGCTAAGAAGAGCTTCACTGAGGCCTCCACCTTAGGAAGCAAGGATAATACTGAGCTGGAGATGGACCCCTCTATGTTGACAACTTTCCTGGAAACATGTATGAAGTTACTGCGCGATAGTAAGGCTATGAAAGGGTTACAAGAACTCATCAATAGATGTGCTGGAACCATGCCAGGTGAACCGCGCATAGTACAAAAGATTGGCAAGCACAAAACAAGGATGGGACAAGAGATGAGACTGACCGCATAAATAGGAGAGTATGAAATGGATTAGGTCATTTTGGACCTGGGGTCAGATGTGAATGTCCTACCAAAGCATACTTGGGAACAAATGGTGAGACCTGCGCTACAATGGTCTTTGATTCAACTAAGGTTGGCAAATCAACAGAAAATCATACCCATGGGGCGGCTGTAGGGGGTGACCATGGATATTGAGGGAGCGAGCGTGCTGGCCGATTTTGAAGTAATAGAGATAGGGGATGATGACAATCCGTACCCTGTGCTCCTGGGAATTGACTGGGCTACTGATATGAACGGGGTAATCAATCTGAAGAAGCGAAAGATGATCTTTGAGAAGAAAGTGTTGCACGTAATAATACCCATAGATCCCGCTGAAGGATTGTGCCATACGGAACCAGTCCACGACTATGAGAATGATGACGACCTGGAGTATATCTATAAGATAACAACACGAAACCAAGATTGGGTGAATCCCACCATAGATGGATGGATCAAGTGGGATCGCAAGAGTTCTTGCACTTTGGACTCTAACGAAGAAATAGAACGCTAACAGAATCAGTTACATGAAGTAACTACGCTGAATTGCAATATGATGACCCGGTCGCTGCACTGTGTGTCATCAGAGCTAAGAAATATACCTAGTTATGATGGTCTAAATGAGGTCAATATATTTTTGGATGCATTTGAAAGGGAGTTACCAGAAAATCAATGCTTCTAGGCCTTGGATTGGGCACTGCGCGCTATGCCCGCAAGATGGTGGGGTACGCACAAGGGAAGCTTTGATGATTGGTGCGAATGTAGGAAGATGATGAGAACACAATTTGGGAAGCCTAAGATGTGATTGACAGACAAGTATGATGGACAGAATGATCTCCATGTGTGTCTGGCCAAATGGACGCAGGCTTATGGAGAAAATCCTTAACCTGGGTGGGTGAACCTGTTCTGTCATACCCTGGATGTTATCCCAATGAATTGGTATATAGAAACAAAGCTCCACCATGGGATAGGCGAATGGGATATCCTGTGCGAAGGATTCCTGATAACATTTAGTTTTGAGGACGGGTTTGATAGTATTGACGAAGCACAACATGAGGTGAAAGCAGCCATCTTTAGGATACCGCGGGATCCTTTAGACCTGATTCAGCCTGAATGGGGTACTCAGCTAAGTCATGCACTCGAATGTTATAATGTAACTACTAAATATGAGGATGAGGATCCGTGGAAGATCAACATTCCAAAAACAAAAGGACACCACGAGGTTCAAGGACTGCAGATTGAGAACCCTGATATAACTGTGCCGATGAAAACAAAGCAAGTGAACATTGGTATGGAGGCAGAGCCCAAATTCGCTAATTATGGAGACTACTAGGATGACGCGACGGTGGATAAGGTCATTGAAATACTCTGTGAATACCAGGACTTATTCCATACCAAGTTTACGGATTTGAAAGAAATAATCAGAGACCTAGGAGTGATGAAGATCATGTTAAAGGCCGACGCGAAGCCAGTTAAGCAGAGGCCTTACCGCCTCAATCCAAAATACAAGGAGAAGGTCCATTTAGAGCTAAACAAAACGCTAGTGGCAGGCATCATTGAGCCTATGTAAGAATCCAATTGGGTAAGCCCAATGGTGGTGCAAGAGAAGAAGCAGAAGGATGAAATAAGGATATGCGTGGATCTCAGAAAACTGAATGATGCTTGCATGCATGATCCTTTCTTGACTCTGTTCACGGATGAAGTGTTGGAAAATGTAGGTGAATAGGAAGCATATTCCTTTACTGATGGGTTCTCTGGGTACCACCAAATCAAAATCGCGCTGGAGGATAGGAGCAAGACAACCTTCGTGACTAAGTGGGGTTGTTTTCGATACAATGTAATGTCGTTTGGATTGAAGAATGTGCCTACAATCTTTTCGCGCATGGTTGTTGTGGCATTCAAGGAATTTATTCATTAGTTCTTGGAGGTATATTTCTATGACTGGACTGTATTTGGGCTGGTTAAGCACCACGTAGCAAGCATGTGCTTGATTCTAGATACCTGTCGAACATACCAGATCACGATCAACCTCAAGAAGTGTCTATTTTGCGTTCCTTTTGGGAACCTATAGGGGCATGTGGTTTGCTGATAAGGACTTATGGTAGACCCCACAAAGATCACAATGATACTGAACTTGGAAGCGCCGAGGGTGAAACAGTTGCTCGCTACTCTGGGACATACAGGATATTACAGAAAGTTTATCAAAAGCTATGCCCAAATCACCGCGCTGATGGAAAAATTGTTGAAGAAGGATGTCACATTCCGTTGGAACGATGACTGTATGAAAATCTTGGATATATTGAAAGAAAAGATGGTTACCGCACCGATTCTAGTCTTTCCATACTGGAAGAAAGAGTTTCATGTACATGTCGACGTGTCATGTATAGCGTTGGGGGAAGTGCTAACATAGGATGGCGGAGAAGGCTTGGACCATCCGATTGCATTCACAAGCTGCAAATTATCCAAAGCAGAGAAGAAATATTCTATCACTAAACGTGAGGGGCTAGCCATGGTGTATGCACTCCAAAAGTACCGATACTACTTGGTAGGAGGCCACTTTAAGATGTATACGGATCACTCTGCGCTGAAGTACCTAGTCAATAAGCCTGTGTTAGGGGGGCGAATCTGCAGATGGCTCTTATTGTTCAAAGAGTATGATTTTGAAGTTGTTGTAAAGCCTGGACTATTGAATGCGGGACCAGACCCTCTGTCGCACATCGAAACATGGGAGAAACCTACTAACTTGGAAGAAGGATTGCCTGACGCAAAGCTATTTGTAGTGCGTGTCACAGATGGTCATTTCGAGGATATAATACACTTCCTAACAATAGGAACTGCACCGAAAGGATACTCTGTCTAGAAAAAGAAGGAATTAGTGGTGCAAGCGGTAGATTTCTCTATCATTGCCGAGCATCTATACAAGATGGGGGCTGATGAGATATTGTAATAGTATGTACCTGAGTTTGAACGAAGCAGCATCCTCATGGATGCTCATGGGGGCACCATGGGGGGACACTATGCAGGGAGAGAAACCGTACAGAAGATTCTATGCGTAGGGTTGTGGTGGCCAACCCTTCATTAGGATTCAAAAGCATATTGTAAGGTGTGTGATGTATGTCAACGAACAGGTAGGCCATCACAGAGGGATGAAATGCCTTTGAATCCACAAATGACGTTGCAACCCTTTAAGGTAAATGATCTCGTTTTCTTGTATGATAGTAAGTTTGATAAATTCCCTAGAAAATTCAGGATGCACTGGTTAGGGCCTTATGTTATTAAGGAGATTACTAATGGAGGAGCAGTACAGTTGGTCAAGTTAAATGGAGAACCCTTCCTAGGAAAGGTGAATGGTAGTCACTTGAAGCCATACACCAGCGGTCCGTCAAGGTGACTAAATGAAAGTAGAACAGTCTTAGCACTCCAGGTAACTGAAATGAGGCACGGGACTATAAACTTCACTGCCTGAGTTGGGGAGCTGCACGATCAGAAGATGGTGCGAGGCAAGGACGTGTCACTGGGTCTGTGACAACATGGAGGGAGCTATGCTACACAGGGAGAAATCGTGAAAGTCAACTGGAAAGTGACCATTAAGGACATTGTTCATGAAAAGACGACAAAAGTGAGGCTAAATGGAGCGGGCGACCAACATTTAAGACGAAATTTATGGCTTAGATCCTTGAAAATCTTTCGCCAATCCAGCATTAATGAACTGATTTCAGGGGGGATGGTCGGATTTGAATTCAAATTTCCCTATAAATTACAAGTGGTTGCCTTGTAAAAAACACTTGGCATTTTGAGAATTGAGTTGTTGCGCTCTCAGGTGCACATGAACTGTGAATTCTTTCAAGACCTGATAGCGAGTCCAACGTTTGAACAATTGTCAAAAGAGACATAAGCACTAGTGAAAAGCGTGATGTCAACCCATGCAGAAGCTATGAACAACAAAGGAGTGATTGCCGAGGAAAATGTGTAGGAAATTGATATAGGGACCGAAGTAGCTGCCCCCACCAAAGGTAAAGGAACAACGGGTGGTTACTGTCACAGAAGTAGTCATGGTAGTGGAGAGTGCAGTAGCAGACTGCACATAGTTGTTTGAACAGTCATTTGAGGTCTTGACCGGCTTGCAGGAGGACCCAAACATCCAGAGGCTTGAGACAGAAATGCATGAACTCCAACAATGCTATGATGAAGTTAAGGGCACAGTGCAAACCGTCACGCTGACATAGAGGTTAGCCAAGCTATAGGAGACGAAGCAGCTGAAGGAACAGGTGGACAAGGTGCTGCACAAGGAAGCAGTGCTAAAGGTTCGAATCAAGCCCTAGCTGGAGGAAGCTTATGTGGTTACAGGAAACATTGAACACAAGCTTGCGAATTTGCAAGTGATGCAACAACAGCTTCAGGCAGACAAAGTAGGTGTAGTAACTGAGAAGATAGTCGAAGATGCGAAGCAGGCAGTAGCTCAGTGCACAACCAAAGTTGTGGTCATCGGGGTCAAGCTGGATGAGCTTCATGCAAAGATCTCCACACCTACCAAGTGACTCGAAGGCGAGTCACGATGTTTTTGTTGGGGGCCTGTTGGGAGTGGGATCCCCCAAGGGCAGTTTTGGGGCTAACATCCCATGTTTTAGTCAAGTTTTTGTAATATTATTGTAAAGACTCCACATTTTGTGGTCGCGGAGCACGAAGGTATTATGTGTCAAAAAGGGTAGTCCGCCCTTATTTTTGTAAAGTAAAGTCGACTGTAAGAGGTTTGTTCTGCGGACCATGGGATTGTATAAAAAGAGCTAAGCTCTAAGTAGTTAGAGACTTCAATTGATCAATTGGACAAGGAAGAGAGTCATAGCTTAGAGAAAGAAGTCTAAGTCTTGGGTTGTAGCATAGGTAGAGGCTCTGCAATTGAGTGCGCAGAGGCCTAGGGTAGAAGTCCGCAGCTGAGTGCACAGACCCTTGCAGCTGTGTGCATAAGGTGAACAAAGTCTGTAACACTTGGAAGATATTAATAAAAGGAGTTCTTATGAAATTTCTATGTTAATGGGTTTGGATGTCCTATGTATGAATTTCCTTTATTATGATTATAAGATGCACAAATGAATGCAATTACACTGAATACTTGAACACAATCACGAATATTTGCTTACGCGGTGATAACTTTAAGTATTTAATATGATAAGAAAATCACTTAGGATAATTGGGGAATCTGCACGACACGCTACTATAGTAGCACAAAAGTACCTGAGATACAGGTTAGATCTGGGCGAAGGTCGATCGTGTCCTTTCGCGAAGGTATTGAAAGCCGGAACAAAGGGTTTGTCTTACAAGACCTAGAGCGAGATTACCTGTGCGAAGGCAGGGATAGAAGAGATCAAATAAAATCACAACCATCTCAAGGGTGAAGAAACTTGGCTCCAACATCCCCCCATATTGCTTCGGGTGATACTTCAGTCCACGCTCCATGGGCTGATGCCGAAAGGGCCAATAGTGTAGGGATTTGTTTAGCTAATTAACACTGAACCTGGGTCAGGCCCCCTCAAGCCAACAGGATGGCATCAAGACCAATGAGGTCTATTCTATGGATGATAGTGCGACTGAAAGGGGATAAGAGTCAACATGTGGCTATAAAATCCCAATTTTTAATGGCGTTGGATTGCTTGCAGCTACAAGTGTTCAATTGGTGCGAGGGAGTACTCTATCAAGTGAAAGCAGAGTTGAAAAAATGTAAGAATCAAGCCCAAAGAGAGTTTGGGTATGGTACACTAATTGTCTCCTTCATACTAGAGAGAGTTCCCATTATGATACCTTGGGTGAGTCTGGCCATAGATCATCTAAGGTAACCCAGACATGAGCGGTGGGAAACCTTAGTACCTTGGACAAGAGGTAGACCAATCAGGAAATATTTTGATGATAACTTCTTTGAGTGGCTTCGAGGCCATATTCCATGATCGAGGACTTCCCGTATGATGGGATGAACTATGTAGGGGATCCAGAGCTGATTTTTCCACCTGAAACATAGTGGGGGCCACTAGGTAAGAGGATAAATTAGTGACAAAAGGTATTTTTAATCTTTTGAAGTTTATGATTTTGTTTTTTTGTTTTTTTTGTTAAGGGCAAAAATAATCTGACATAAGGCTTGGCTTGACACAGATGTGGCACTTGTTTCTCTTGCGGGTATACCTCACCATGCAAGGTGTTGTGATTAACTACGTGGGGATGGAGCAACAACAGAGGCTCGCTGCAACCACCGAAGAGGGATACAACATACAAAGTTTATGCGAGGTTGCTAGGAAACTTGAAGGGTTGAGCATGGGTGTGCCACCTCTTCCCATGAGAGATACATTGATTCCTATAAAGCGACACATAGTGGGTGTATGAGAGTGGTTTTTTGTGCCTCTGAGGAGGTTAGCTAGAGTAATGATCTGTTACCATGAACAAAAGGCTCAGCAAGATTAGAGGATGGCCAAAGTGTGTCAAAGCAAGGCTCAGTGAAGCCATTTTGTATAAAACACCCAAGTTTTGGTAAATTTTTGATGTAAAATACTGGAAACAAACTATCTATATATACACTTTTTTGGCAATTTTGTGGCGTATTTGATGTTTTTTATGTAAATTTTATAATGAAAATGTACATTCATGCATGTGACTAAAAATAATGTGATATATTCTCTTGGAATGTGCTCATAAGTAAGAAATTGAAACTGGCATTTGAAAAACCTTACTCTTAAAATGGGACACAATAAGATCAGATTACGAATGTGATAATGATTGATCAAATGCATAACTATCAACTGAGAGTCTAACCTGACCACTAAATTAGAGATGTCGAGAAATATAGGTTCAGTAAGGAGTTCCATGACTGACATATACTCAACAATATTGTTGGTGGAATAACTAAGGAAGACCCCGCCAGAACTAAGTAGTTAAGTGACCACCCGCATATCCGACATATGGAGAGAGTTAAGTGAACATCTATGGAAAAGAAGACACGTGCATGAGACAAATAACCATCGAAAGCCAAAAAATCTAGACACACCAAAAAGAAACAAAAATTATATACATAAAATTACAAAGCACATGCCTAGTAGAACACTAAGCAAAATACTTTTTAAGATAAAGCCCATTATGGGGCTCTATGAGTGGGATTTCGTCAGAGTCTTGAAGTCCGTAGGATCCTTTATTAAGAAACTTAGTGACAACATAAATACTGAGCCATAGTGGTTGAAGTGTTCGTACCCCCAAGAGATCATGTTTTTGATTGTAAATTAGGACGCGATTGCCCTCTTGGTAAGAACGAGGCTTGACATGTTTATTGTATTGAGATTTGACTCGATGCTTGTGTGCTTCGAGAGCTAATGCAACATCTCAAAGAGTCTTATCCAAATGATTAAGTGAGAGAAAACACTCTTCTTCATTAGTAGTACCAGGTAGGAGTTCAACGATGAGTTTAAGGGATGGAATCTAACACTTGATAGGTAGAACTACTTCTAGGCCATAAGCAAGCTAAAATGGTGTGAAGCCTATAGCAATTTTTACTGGCATCTGGTATGCCCAAAGTGCATAATATTACATTCCATGCCATCAGGTTTTGTTATTTCCTACTGTTTTGCGGATCATGATCTCAAGGATGCCGTTAACAGCTTCAACCTAGCCATTAGCCCGTGGGTAGTAGGAAGAAAAATGATCTTGGTGAAAACCAAGCATAGAAGTTAAGTCAGACATCATGTGATTCTGAAAGTGTGAACCATGGCCTATAAAAATTTTGCAGGGCATATCGAAGCGACAGATGACCTGATTGAACAGGAATAAGGTGACAGTTTCCCTATCAACCCAAAAAGTAGGAATGGATTTAGGCCATTTCATAAAGTAGTCAACAGAGACAAAAATGTAGCCACGACCATCAGAGGAAGTGGGATTGCAAGTCATGAAATTTATTCCTCATTTAGAAAAGGGGCTGACAGAGACAACTGGGTGTAGAGGGGTAGGGGGCACACACATTTTATTTGTATAGACTTGACAAGGATGACACTGCTGGATTGCAGTAATACAACCTTTGAATAAGGTTGGCCAGTAGTATGTTACGCACAATATTTTAGGGGCAGTAGCCATTCCTGAAAGGTAGCTTAAACATGCCCTAACATTAAAGTCATTAAGAATTTCAGCTTTGGCAAGGGTAAGACAACGTCGAAGAACTGAGTCAGTGCCACAAAGATACTAAATATCACTGAGCACTAAGTAGTGCTTAGCATGGTGTTGGATGCGATGATTGTCATATGCCGATATATCTGAGTTGAAATGTTGGTTTTGGAGATAAATAAGGATGTCTCCATACCATGGATCAGTAGATTCAACCAGATAGACAAATTAATTTGGCATAGTTTCATGAACTACTTCATTTGGATCGACTCTAAGAAGGTTGATAATAATGTTGCCAAGACTAAGGATTTTTTCTCCTTGGAAGTGGTGAACAATAAATCGAATTGCTGGAGGATGACGATCCATTTAGAATATTTACTCCAATAACTTGACGAGACAAAATTTGTCTCATGGTATTCTCCCAGGCAATGACGGTAGTATGACACAGCAGGATGTAATGTCGAAAGCGATTGAAAACAAATACTAGTGCGAGTGATAGTTTCTCCACAAGTGAATACCATAATTTAGGCCTGATAAGACCTTTTGAGAGGTAGTAAACCACATGCTCACTGTGATCATCATGTGTTTGAACCAAAACCATTCCTATAAAGGATGGTGAGTTGGCTACATATAATAGAAAGTCACACATATAGTCAGGAGGAATTAGAAGTGGGGTTGAGGTAAGAACTTTTTTCAAGGCATCAAACAAGCATTGTTCTTGATCGTTTGACAAAAAGGGTACTACTTTCTTTAGTAGGTGCGTAAAAACTTTCATTAACTCGACATAGTTGATGATGAAATGGTGTAAGAAGTTTGCCTTCCCCTACAAACTGTGGAGTTGAAGAATGGATTATGGTGTAGGAAATTGATTAATATCCTTGACCTTATCAAGATCAACCCATATCCCATGTTTTGAGACAATAAATCCAAGAAGATGCCCATAATCGACAAAAAATATGCACTTATGTGGATTCAGATTGATGTTATAAAACCTACACCTAAGAAAGATAGCTCAGAGGTGAGCTAGGTGTTGGGTTCATTTCTTGGAATGAGCAGGAAGGTCATCCAAGTAATCTTGAACAATGTGTTTGATATCATGAAAGGCGTAGTCCATAACCCTCTGAAAGGTTACACTTGCATTATTGAGACCGAGTGGGAGATTACGATATGAAAATGTGCCCTAAGGATAGATGAAGGAAGTTTTGTGTTGGTCTGTTGGTTTGATAACAATCTGGCTATACCCTGAGAAGCCATCCATAAAGGAAATAGATTGAAAACCAGTGCAATCATCGATAATTTGGTCAATGAATGGAGTAGGACAATTGTCTGTTGGACAGAATCACAGTAGTCGACACATACGCGAATGGTACCTTGTTTTTTGTCTATAGGGACCAGATTAGATACCCATTCTATTCAGGGAACGAGATAGATAAAGCTAGCACACAATAATTTTTTGACTTCAGTTTGGATGGCATCATTTTTGCGGGGGTGGACCAGTTGAAGTATTTGCCAAACAGGCCTGGCATTGTCAAAAATATTGATCTCATGCTTGAAAATAGATGAGTCTATGCCGGACATTTCCTCATAAGACCAAGCGAAGACGTTGCAAAATTCCTTAAAGAGGTAGGTGAATGATTTGAATTGGATCCTAAAGAACTCTCTAAGTTTTCATAACTCTGTAAAATTCATGCCAAAGTTTCAAAGTCTTACAAAGGTTGAGCTTATCAAAAATACCCTCGAACAGTTGTAATTTGTGAGCAGCGTCAAGCAACGACGACCCTTGGTCAAGCACACAGACCGTTGGCCCATGGGAACGCGTGCTGCCATGAAACAACAAAACGAGAAGTCTTTTTGAGAAACGGGGAAGGTTTCTGATATGTGATTAGTCGCTAATAACATATCACCGGGCAAACCCATCAGAAGAAAAAGACCCAAGCGACTTGGACCCAAAAAGTAAAAAACCGTACGGAATTCACCAATTCCGTCAGAGGCGGGTCCCACATAGAAACTGGCAGGATATCGGAAGTGCTTCAAGCGGTAAGTGGTTTAGACCGAGTCTCACTCAATGCCACACACTGGGTGCCACGCATCCAGCAGAAGAGAGAGAAAACCGCTCACATCAGATGGGTAAACGTCATGCTACTTACCCACCCGATATGGACAGAGACCGTAGGATCTGGAGGCCCCAGATCGACAGTGGAAATGCGATCCAATGGATGACCGGATTCAACGGGGTAAACAGGCCGAGTTGTATAAAGGTTTGAAGTCCAGCATGAACGATGAGTTGGCAGAGGAATCATGTTTGTGGGCATTCTGGGAGTTAAACGGAAATAACGATAGTTCAAACATTTCCAAGAGAACTGACACTCAGTTCGTTATGAAACAGGTGGCCACCTCCCTATAAGGCGTTACACAGTGATGATGACGCAGAATAGAGGAATTCAAACAGATAGAGGCAGGAGAACCAGAAAGCTGGGAAGAAAAAACGAACAGTCAGAAAGCAGATTGGCTTTAAAGCCATGAACTGGTAGAAACAAAAAGGGAAGCAGTGATAAAAGCGAGTTAAGAAAGCTAAGAACAGAGAACAGAGGGAAGAAGCCAAGCTGACCTGAAGGTAGCATTGAGCCAAATAGAGCCAGAGAGAGTCCGAGAGTTTGTTTACTCTAGAGAAGGCTCGAGAGGTTCAAGCGAACTCCTCTGTACATGCCTGTCATGTATGAGTCTCAGATTGGGCTCATACTATTGTGACCAATAGAGGTTGAATTTCAGTAAGGAGAGTTTGTGTACTCCAGAGACTTGGGGAATCCAAGTCCAGTCCTACTGATTTATATCTGTTGAGTGAGACTCAAATTGAGCTCATTGTTGTCAAACTTTGCTGTGAAAACATAATAGAGAGGCCACCACAGAAGGCTGGATCAGGAGATGTAGCCCAGGAGCATTGGGTGAACTCCTTATTAAACTTGTCGTGTTTACATGTTTGCCTGTTATGTTTTCTCTAACTACTTCAGTGTCTATGTATTTCGCAATATTATCGATCTGTTGCATAAAGTAACATAGGCACATCCATGCACATGAGTCTGTAATACCTTTAATTCTTTGTCCTGGATAAATTCCAGATCAAGTGGCATCAGAGATCTAGGTTACTAAGGTTAGACAAGCTTGTTCTGGATTTTCTTGTTGAATGCTAACTAGATCAAAGCTTAAATTAGGAGAAGGAGAGTTGGTTGAAACTAACCCTAAAATTGGAAGAGTCTATCCTAAGAGGAAAATGTCAGAAGAAAGTCCCTTGGAATCAAACCCTCAGTTCATGGATAGTTTCATGACCATGAGAGCCATGGTAGAGGAAATGTATAAAGAATTTAAGAAAGGTAGAGAGGAAGATTCATCAAACTCCAAATGAGATAAAGGAGTAGAAGAATCTCTCCTCCATGACCACTCTAAAGGCAAAGGGAAAGAAGAAAAACTTCCCACACCTCCTAGTAGCCCTGAAAACAAAAAGAAGACATCTTTGATTAAATTAGATGTTAAATTTGATTTACCAATATATGATGGAGAGTTGAATGCAGAGAAGCTGGATAATTGGATTAGACAGATTGATGTGTATTGCAGGGTGCAGAGCATTGATTCAGACAGTAGTAAGATTCAGCTGGCTAGCCTACACCTTGGAGGCACTTCCTTGGTATGGTGGGAAGGAAGGACAGAAACTGAGATGAAGAAGCATGGTAAAATTATTTCTGTCTGGAGTGAATTTGTTTCTGCAATTAAAAAGCAATTCTATCCACTAGCCTATATGCAGCAAGCCATGATGAGCTGGCAAACTCTTCGACAATTAAAAGGGCAAAGTGTACAAAGTTACACCCAAGAATTTAGGAAAAGAGCTTTGATTCTAGGAATTTCTTTAGACTCACCTAAAACTTTGCTGAAGTATATAGGTGGTCTACATAGTTATTTAAAGCATACCATTATCATGTTTAATCCCACTAGCATAGATGAGGAATCTGTTCAAGCTACACATCTAGAGGCTAGAGGTAAGAATGTGAACCCAGAAGTTGGGGGATCATCAAAACCCACTGCAAGCAAGAATAAGGAGAAAATAAAACATAAATGGAAAGAGAGGAAGACAAATGCTATACAAAAGACTAAATATTCATGCACTCACTGTAAGAAGGATGGGCATGATGATGAACACTGCTGGATTCTGCATCCAGAGCTGAGACCCAAGAAGTTTGATGGAAAAAATAAGAATACTGCTACAACTATTCAAAAGGATTTGGGGACAGATTCAGGAGATGAAACAATAATTGCAGCCACAGGTATAAAAGGTAAAAATTCTGAAGCATCTACTAGTAATTCTGCACAATCTACTGACAATGAAGAAAATGAGAAGAAAAGACATGAGCTTTTTCATATTCGAGTTGTTTACAAGCATCAAAAGATTGATACTTTGTTTGATAGTAGCTCACAAGTAAATTTAATTTCTAAAGCAATTGTAAAGAAGTTGGGATTACTAACCACACCTCACAAAATGCCATATCCATTAGGTTGGTTATGTGATAAAGCACAGCTACAAGTGACTAGACAATGTAAACTTAGGTTTTCTTTTGGGTCAGCATTTGTAGATGAGGTTGAGTTAGATATTGTTCCCTTGGATATATGTGGAATTGTTTTAGGAAGTCCTTACTTGTATGATAGAAAAGCTATTTTCTATAGAGCTAAAAACAAGTATCAACTCGTTAAAGATGGAATCGAATATATTGTAAGATCTCATAAACTCAAGAATAATTATACTCTCATAAACTCAGGGCAGATGAAAAGAATTGTAAATTCATGCAAACAATTTTTACTGATGGTTGTAAAGGAAAAGAAACCTAACAAAACCAATGTATTTGAGGGTTTTAATGCCATACAACAAGTTGATTTAGAAAAATTTATTTTAGAATATGATATACTATTTCAAGAACCTAAAGGTCTGCCACCCAAAAAGGAAATAGTACGTGATATTAATTTGCAGCAAGATGCTCCATTGCCTAACATTGGAATGTACAGGTTGTCCGCTTTAGAGAATGCAGGAATCAAGAAGCAGGTACGGGAGCTGCTTGAGAAAGGGTTCATAAGACCTATCACATCGCCTTGTGGGTCTTCAACTGTCTTGGTGAGAAAGAAAGATGGCTCATGGAGAATGTGCATTGATTACCGAGCACTAAATAAGACAACAATGAAAAATCGTTATCCCCTTCCTCGCATAGATGATCTATTAGATTAGTTGAAAGAAGTTGTTTATTTTTCCAAGTTGGACTTGCATAGTGGCTATCATCAGGTCAGAGTTGCAGAGCAAGATGCATGGAAGACTGCTTTCAAAACAAAGCAAGGATTGTATGAGTGGTTGGTTATGCCTTTTGGCTTAACTAATGATCCTGCTATTTTCATGAGAATAATGAATGATGTACTTAGACCTTTTAATGATGATTTTGTCATTGTATATTTGGAAGAACATTTAAAGCATGTCAAGCAGACTCTAGATGTTTTGAAAAAAGAAAATCTTTATGTTAAGCTCTCAAAATGTGAATTTGGCAAAACATCTTTGAATTATTTGGGTCATATTGTAGGGGGTGGTGAATCGAAGATAGATCCCTCTAAGGTCACAGTCATTGTAAACTGGCCTAAACCCAAATCTGCTACTGAAGTTAGAAGCTTCCTAGGAGCAACACAATATTGGAGAAAGTTTATTTCTAACTTTTCCTTGATTGAAACTCCCTTACATGCTTTAACAGGATTGAATAAGGTGTTTCAGTGGGGAGGCAAACAGCAAAAAGCCTTCGACACCTTAAAGGAAAATATTAGTACAACACCAGTACTAGCACTACCTGATCTTCAAAGACCATTCGAGATTGAAATCGATGCCAATGACTATGCCATGGGAGCAGTGTTGATGCAGCACGATAAACCCATATGTTATCATTCTGAGACATTTAATTCTGCAGTAGTTAACTATCCCACATATGATAAAGAATTGTATGCATTAGTACAGAGTGTGAAAAATTGGAAACATTATTTAATGGAAAAAGAGACAGTTATACATACTGATCATCAACCACTTCAATATTTTCACTCACAAACTAAGTTGCAACAATCAAGACACTATAGGTGGATGGGTTTTCTACAACAATTTCATCTTGTCATCATATATAAAAAGGGTATAGACAATAAAGTTTTAGATATGTTGTCCAGACCAATCATAAATGCATACACTATACTTAAGCATAATTCAGTATTGCATGAAAGCTACATTGAACAATATGCTCAAGATATAGATTTTAAAGATGTATATGAAACTTTAAGTCATGGAAAACAAGTAGAAGAATTGGATTATCATGTTAAGGACCAACTCTTGTATCATTTGGGAAAGTTATGCATTCCTCAAACAGAAAGAGTAAAGATAATTCGAGAAGCACACACTTCTCTAATATCAGGTCACTTTGGTGTAAGTAAAACAGTTGCACAGCTACAAATATTTTGTTATTGGCCAAAAATGCATGAGACAGTTTCTAGATATGTAAGAGGGTCTACCATGTGTGCTAAAAGCAAGCCTAGCAATAGAAAACTAGGCTTGTACACTCCATTACCAGTTCCTTCTCACCCCTGGGAAAGTATTTCCATGGACTTTGTTGGGGGACTGCCTAAATCTAAAAAAGGTCATGACTATTTATATGTTATTGTGGATAGGTTCAACAAAATGTGTATTTTAATACCTTGTAACAAACAAATTACAGCTGAACAAACTACAAAGTTGTTCTTTCAGCATGTATGGGTTCATTTTGGATTACCCACTTCCATTGTATCTGATTGAGATACCCGATTTGTTGGGAAATTTTGATCAAGTCTGTGGGCATTGATGGACACCAGACTAAAGAAGAGCACAACCTTTCATCCAAAAATAGATGGCCAAACAAAAGTGGTCAACAGGACAGTGATCCAGTTGCTCAAAGGTTATTGCATCAAGCATCCCAAGCTTTGGGATGAACACCTATGCTATGTGCAACATGCTTACAACCGAGCTACACATTCTTCTACACAAAGATCTCCTTTTGAGACGTGTTTTGGTTTCACACCAAGGTCTCCCTTGGATTTTGTCTTTGGTAAAGACATCGCGGTTGATGAACATAGTGATGTGGACAAGGAAACCAAGTTCATTGAACAAATCCAAGAGATTCACAAGGTAGTACAGGAATAGTTGGAAAAGAGACAAGCCAAGTACAAGGCAAGGCATGATAAGCATCAGATGGAGCATAGTTTCGAGGTTGGTGATCAAGTCTGGCTGTATATCAGCAAAGACATAATGCAAGGTGAAGGTAAGAAGCTAAAACCAATAAGGTATGGACCTTTCAAGATACTTGAGAAAATTGGTGAAAATGATTTTCGCCTTGATTTACCAGCTTACATGCACATCTACTCAGTTGTTAATGCAGACAACTTGAGACTATTTGAACCTTCATTGATTGAATATCCCGAAGACCAGAGTCAATTACCTTCTATTGATGATCTGTTGCCTGAATATCTCAATGAATTGCAGGAAGATACAGTTCTGGACAGGAAGGTGAGAACCACGCGCAGGGGGGATGTTGAGTATCTCCAGATTGGGCTCAAAGGTTCAAAACCAAGCAGTGCAAAAAGGATAGAAATTGGACAAGCAAGGAATCTATACCCTCACTTGATTGTGTTGGGTTGTTTTATATTCTTTCCACGACTAGCCCACGTAGTTAACTGGGGGGTTAGGAGGGGGGCGGAGCCCCCCCTTGTTGTGCAGATTGCATAGCGAGAGGGTCACAGTGGGTTTGAGGGGTACTCATAACCCCACCTTATGGGGTCCAGGGCAACGCCCCGAAAAATTTTGGTTTTGGACCCTATGTTAGGTTGGGCAGACCCACCTATGGTTTTGTGCATGATTTTCACACATGTTTTTGGACGTGATGATTTTCGGTCCATGGTTTTGGACGCGATGGTTTTTTGGTCCATGGTATTTGATGCTTCGACATGTATAAATATGTATTGTAACATTGAAAGGAATATAATGAAAAATCAAGCTGGTAGTCTTGGTTTTGGAATCCAAGGGAAAATCTTTATGTATATGTGTTTTTATGTGTTATGCTCTCTCATTGTTTATTTTCTATGTTTTAGAATTCATAGGCAGGTAATTTCTGTACGGGCTTAAAACCTACAGATTGATGTTTAAAAACCAACTTTTGGTGGTCCAAAAGATTTTTCAGTGGGAAGGCCGTGATTCGAATTGGATCCTAATGAACTCTCTAAGTTTTCATAACTCTGTAAAATTCATGCCAAAGTTTCAAAGTCTTACAAAGGTCGAGCTTATCAGAAATACCCTTGAATAGTTGTAATTTGTGAGCAACGCCGAGAAATGAGGACCCTTGGTCAAGCGCGCAGACCGTTGGCCCATGGTAACGCGCACTGCCACAAAACAACAAAACGGGAAGTCTTTTTGAGAAATGGGGAAGGTTTTTGATATGCGATTAGTCACTAATTGCATATCACTGAGAAAAACCCTCAGAGAAGAAAAATCCCTGAGCGACCTGGACACGAAAAGTAAAAAACCGTACGGAATTCGCCGATTTTTTCAGAGGCGGGTCCCACGCAAAAACTGGTAGGACATTAGAAGGGCTTCGAGCGGTAAGCGGTTTCGACCGAGTCCCACCTGATGCCACACACTGGGTGCCATGTGTTCGGTAGAAGAGAGAGAAAACCACTCACATCGGATGGGTAAATGTCATGCTACTTACCTGCCCAATATGGACGAGGACCATAGGATTTGGAGGCCCTAGATTGACGGTGGAAATGCGATCCGATGGATGATCAGATTCAACGAGGTAAACAGGCCGAGTTGTATAAAGGTTTGAAGTCCGACATGAACGATGAGTTAGCAGAGGAATCATGTTCACGAGTATTCTGGGAGTTAAATGGAAATAATGACAGTTCAAACATTTCCAAGAGAACTGACACTCAGTTCATTATGAAACAGGTGGCCACCTCCCTGTAAGGCATTACACAGTGATGATGAAGCAGAACAGAGGAATTCAAACGGACATAGGCAGGAGAATCAGAAAGCTGGGAAGTGGAAATGAATAGTCAAAAAGCAGATTGGCTTTAAAGCCACGAACTGGTAGAAACAAAAAGGGAAGCAGTGAGAAAAGCGAGTTAAGAAAGCTAAGAACAAAGAACGGAGGGAAGAAAACGAGTTGAACTGAAGGCAACATCGAGCCAGACAGAGCCATAGAGAGTTCGAGAGTCTGTGTACTCTAGAGAAGGCTTAAGAGGTTCAAGCGAACTCCTCTGTACATGCATGTCATGTATGAGTCTCAGATTGGGCTCATACTACTGTGACCAATAGAGGTCGAGTTTTAGTAAGGAGAGCTGTGTACTCCAGAGACTTGGGGGATCCAAGTCAAGTCCTACTGTTTTATATTTGTTGAGTGAGACTCAAATTGAGCTCACTGTTGTAAAAACTATGCTTTGAAAACATAATAGAGAGGCCACCACAGAAGGCTGGATCAGGAGACGTAGCCCAAGAGCATTGGGTGAACTCGTTATTAAACTTGTCATGTTTACATGTTTTCCTGTTATGTTTTCTCTAACTGCTTCAGTGTCTATGTATTCACAATCTTATTGATCCATTGCATAAAGTAACATAGGCACATCCATGCACATGAGTATGTAATACCTTTAATTCTTTGTCCTGGATAAATTCCAGATCAATGAAGCTCACAATTTCCTCAGGAGTGCAGTCAGCTCCAATTTGAATATTTTCCACGATACCTATTTTGACTGAGATATCGATGAGTAAAGTTTAGGAAAGGTTACCAATTTACCCTCTGCATCCATATTTTGGATATTCATATAGGCAAAGGGAACAATATCAAGTTGGTCAAAAGGTAGGATTCGTAAAGCAGTCACATTCGAGTCAGATGAAGTAAGTACTGAAGCGTGATCATGAAAATTATCCTAGGGCCACTTTTCTATAGACATGATTTCCCAAATAGCCTTGTCAGAAGGCAATACTTCATTAAGGAAATCAATAGAGGGAGGGGCGATGGGAGAGGAAGTGGTACCATTAGTCATGACCAAAGTAGTGAGAGAGTTAGCTGGAGATTGAACAACCTGATAAGAAAATTCAGCTAGTGACAATGGCATTTGTTCTCCATAGGAATCAATGGCGGAAGGGGTTGGGAGGATCCAAGAATTGGTGGGGCCATTAAAAATGGTAGAAACTATTAAGACCGTTTGTGGAACCTTGGGCGGTGGGAGAAGAAAATATCCTAAAAGCAAGGAACTCTTTAGAAGACCAGTACCAATATTGACATAGGAGTCAGGTATGCCACCCAGTAAGGGTACATTGCTGCTAGGTAGTGGCGAATAATATGGGGTATAGAAGGATAACTAATCCACTATGACTATTTTACCATCCAAAGGAAAGAGGATGAGTCAGAAGACCAAAGGAACAATGACAATCATGACATAAGTCCAACTGTGTCCCAAAAGCAGATTGTAGTCGAGATGGTGGTCTACAACTTTGATATCCATCGTTACAATTTTCCCACCCAGAGTGATGGGGTAGCTAGAAAGGTATCCTTTGAGGATTAAAGTATAACCATCAAAGGATTTGAGGGAATTTGATGGTGGTGAGAGAGCGGGAGAACCCAAGGTGAGCTAGCAGGAAGTAGAAATTACACAAGTTGATGCACCTTTGTCAATGATAGTGCATGAATGGCTTTAACTTGCATGATGAATTGCACTTCAAATGCAAGATGATGGGAGAGGGGAGGCTTACTATTTTTCATGTCAAAAATCGCTAGATTGGAATTTTGAGGATCAATTCCACCAATGGCCGAGAGTAAAGCTTTCCGTTGTGCTGCGCAGGTTTGTAATAATTTGAGGGCAGACATAACAGAGGTTTATTATGGCATATCTTCCATGGTGTTGTATTTTTGGGCAGAATGTGTAGAGGTATTGTGTGTTGTTCGTAGAAGTGTCCCTTTGGGGGGGCGAATCACAGGGTCAACGATAGGGATTTTGATATGCAGATCGTTAGGTGGCAGTGGAATAGAGCTTGAGGCAGAGTCTGAAGCGTTAGCGACCAAATTTCCATAGTTATTTTCTCGTGTTTTTAGATCAACTGTTTCAACGGTGTAAATAGTTGATGATCCTTCTCTAGGAGGAGGTGGATGTGAACTACCATTACTCCCTTACGGAGGTGGTGGCGGGTTCGATACAAGATGTTGCTGTTGTTGGGGGAAGGGATTGTTGAGGACCGCAAGGGTCTAGCCAATGTCCTTTTGCACAAGGAGGCCCATGCACTCTTGAAGACAAGGAAATTTATAGGTCATATGATCATCAACCCATATCTTGCGAGTGAACTTGACAGTTTTTTCCTTTCCTTTCTCAGATTTAGCAACAACTTTCTGATTGGGATTGTTCCGGGTTATGTGGTTCTCTTTAAAAGGAGCGATATTTTTCGAATTCTTCTTGTTCTTACCACTATGTTTTTGTTTATATTGCACAGAGTTGATCACAATGATTGTAGGAGTAGCATATTAGGTAGTAGGAGCGGTATTGGTAGTAACAGATAACTAAGAAGCTTTCCCACTCAGTTGTTTTACATCAGACTCAGAGTTAGCGCTGATGATGCCATCAGCGTGTGCACCGGGTTGCTGAGTAGCGGGAGAATTGGAAGTCCGAGGGGCATTAGGGAGAAAATCATAGAGCATTCCAGATTGTGAATAGATCAAATATAAATGTTCGTAATGACAAATAAATTGGTATTTCATAACCACACTATCCATGTCAACGTCCTTTGCAATGGGGGAAAGAAGAGACTTGCAAAACCAGTTTGCTAAGAGATAATATGGAATTGGGGCCTTGAAAACCCTCCATATACATCTCCATTGATGGATGTGATTAGATATGTGCATGGAAGTGCCTTGGCGTAAGGTAGTAAGGAGTTCTATTATGAACTACAAGAAAAAAGGACATTGGTGAGGGGCAAAAAATGTCACCATAAGCTCATTGGTGACAGTCAAAAGAGAATTCATCACCAAAAACTGAATGTCACCAAAGGTGGCGTCACCAAAAGTATAGGTGTTGTAGTGACATACAAATTTCGTCACCAATAATGATTTATAATGACGGATAATCACCGTCATCATTTCATATGAGCAATGGTGATGGACCATAGCCTCCGTCACCAAAAATTGAACGTCACCAAAGGTGGCGTCTCCAAAAGTATAGGTGTTATAGTGACATTCAAAGTTTGTCACCAATAATGATTTATAATGATAGATAACGATCGTCACCATTGCATATGAGCAATGGTGACAGACCATAGCCTCAGTTACCAAAAATTGAACGTCAGCAAATGTGGCGTTGCCATAAGTATAGGTGTTATCATGACATTCAAGGTCCATCACGAATATTGATTATAATGACAGATATCGACCGTCACCATTTCATATGAACAATAATGATTTATTGTGATGGATCTTTAATGGCCGTCACTATTGGTGCATACATATGGTGACGTTCGTTGACCGTCAACAAAATTCGCATTGCTAGAAGTATAGGTGTTGTGGTGACGTTTAATGTCTATCATGAATAATGACTATAATGATGGACAATGACCGTCACCATTTCATATCAACAACAACGATTTATGGTTATGGACCTTTGAGGGTCGTCACAATTGATGCATATATATGGTGGCGTTCGTTGACCGTCACCATTTCATATTTTTGGTGAGGGTCGAAAAATATCACCAAAGCTCATTGGTGATGGTCGAAAGAGCCTCCGTCACCAAACATTGATCATCGCCATTCCATATGGATGTCAGGGCACAATGGAATCGAACCACCAACCTCCCGCTTGTAAAGCAGGTGCTCTTCCATTGAGCTAACACCCTTTAAAGAATTATATTTTTTAAAATTAGACCTTGAAACTTCATAAATTGTAAATTCTACAACTTTTGGTAAATTAAACTCTCAACAATATTTTACTAAACAAGCAAAGCAACATCGAAGATGTAGGTCCCTACCTAATGGTTATTGAAGTTATTAAAATTAGGTGGAGGGAAAAATATTTATGTATAAGAGAATCAATATTCAGTTGAATACTCAATTAGAAGTGAAACTCTGAAGACATTTATAACCTATAAATGACTTATAACTATCAAATGCACCAAATATTACAAAGGAAATGTCATAAGTGGATATCATATGGAAGAAGAGGAGGCAGGGACTTGGAACCCTTGTACATCTTGGCATGCCTTATCACTTGGCACATCTTAGCTTGT
Organism: Pinus tabuliformis; assembly: GCA_031772625.1. Classification (NCBI taxonomy): domain Eukaryota; kingdom Viridiplantae; phylum Streptophyta; class Pinopsida; order Pinales; family Pinaceae; genus Pinus; species Pinus tabuliformis. The sequence goes on from CM062805.1 coordinate 464,533,451, forward strand.
TTGACATGTCTTCATACTATCTAGCACATCTTAGAATGACCTAGCATTCCCTAACACACCTTGGCGTCATGACCTCACAACCAACACTGCATTTTTCCATGACTTGAGAACCTTACATTCACTAGAACACCTTGGCACTCCCTAGTTGTCATGCCCTTTGTTATCCTCCATAATGTCCCAGGCTGATGAAGAGATTGACGGAGGTAACCACAGACCAAGCTTTTAGTTTGGTAGCTAGCCCTACCAAACCAGAGAGGGCTCTCTCTATGAAATCACAGCCAAGAGATGACTAGAATGTAAAGGATTTTAGGCTAGATAGCTAAGGTCAGGTGGGTTTTTGGAAATTTAGGGACTTGGAACTCTATCCACCAGTGTCTTGTCTGGCAGGGAATTTATCAAGGAGGCAAGGACTTGGAAATCTATCTAGGATAAAGCACCTAACATGCATGACATAAGCTCCCTAGAATAGAGTACCTCCTACCTAGAATAGTGTCCCCTGCTCAAAATATAGAACCCTTCTCTACTGTGCACTTTTCTTAAAAATAAATATGTGCATAAAATAGTACTAAGAAAAACACCTAAATTAAGAAAAGTGAGCATCTAAGTCAAACTATAAAAGTATAATAAATATGGCTCTATATAAGTTTGGGAAAAACTAGACAAGCATGCTTTCATACAACAACAATAAGATGCTTAAAATCGATGCGATTCTTTCATCGTTGCTATACCCTCACAGCAAAACTGGAATCTATAGCATGTACCCCAAGGCTACATGCATTTGCTGAAGGTGTAGATTGAAAGGATCTGCTGAGATGAAGTACTATTGAAGGTGAAACACCTTCAAAACAATAGATAAAGTCTATAGTGAATTCAACCCGTTTGCACACAGACCAAGGCTGCTACTAGGTACACTTCTCCGTTGAATGGAAACTACAATGTATTGTAGTGCTGCTGAAGGAAAAACACGTTTAGTGCAACACGGATAACACTATAACATATATTGTCACTGTGGCCTTGGTTGTCGATGATCTCATCAATATAAGTAACAACTTTGATAATTGAAAAACTGAAAGGTGAAATGCATAGATAATTTGAAATGACAGATTTGAGCATACTTTATTATTGTTTAGGAGTGTTAGTGTAGAAAATGTAAGGTAACTTGTTGCGTACTTATGTCACAGGCCAAGGATGTGAAGAAATACATAAAATATTGAATAGCATGGTATAAGTTGATTGCAGGTTATTTTGAAACGGGAATGGAATTCTCCTTGTACGGGTTCTAATCTAATGGCTATAACTTTAAATAAGAAACTAATAGTTATGGGGTTGAAATTGTCTCACAATTCATGAAAATTCCCAAATTTGTTTCACTAGAAAGAAGTAGAGCGAGTTGTCAGGTTTATGGAAGGGAACACCCTATTCACAGGAAGATAACTTGAAATTAGTTGGGCATATTATTTCTCATCTTCTTGTACGTGTGTGCTTTGAAAAGATAACCACATCCAAAGACTCAATAACAACTCTAGTAAAGTTTATAGATGTGAAGCACTTCTGAGAAAACCCATCGCTTAATGACAATTGAGCGAGGAATATGTTAAAGGATTCAATCTTTCACTTAGTCATAAAAGGAAGTTGGGGTATCCAGCATCTTGCCAACAAACTGACTCCAACCATAATGTGAAAGGTAGGTTAACTGCGAAACCTCTTTCCCACTTTGTAGTATTGTTCCCTCTTGAATTCCAACAGGTATCTCGCTGCTTAGATCCACAAAACTCATGCCAGGTAAACTCTGCATGATACAATTGTGACGTGCAAGCTTGACACACACTCTAGTTTCCCTCTAAAAGAGGGTAAGTCAAAATATTATGACAATCTTAACTGTAATTTGATCATACAATATTGAGGTATTGCATGGAATAAACAATATAATATCAATGCACTAATGAAGAACTCAAAATAAATGAATTTCTTATTGCCACAATAGCGCCTCTTGGGATTATCGGATAAAGCACCTAACCTGCATGGCAAAAGATTCCTAGAATAGAGTACCTCCTACCTAGAAGTGTGTCCCCTGATCAAAATATAGAACCCTTCTCTACTGTGCACTTTTCTTAAAGATAAATCTATGCATAAAACATAACTAGGAAAAACACCTAAATTAAGAAAAGTGAGCATCTAAGTCAAACTATAAAATCATACTAAATATGGTTGTATATAATATTGAGGTATTGCATGGAATAAACAATATACTTTCAATGCACTAATGAAGAACTCAAAATAAGCGAATTTCTTATTGCTACAATAGTGCCTCTTGGGATTCTCGGATAAAGCACCTAACCTGCATGGCAAAAGATTCCTAGAATAGAGTACCTCCTACCTAGAAGTGTGTCCCCTGCTCAAAATATAGAACCCTTCTCTACTATGCACTTTTCTTAAAGATAAATCTGTGCATAAAACAGAACTAAGAAAAACACCTAAATTAAGAAAAGTGAGCATCTAAGTCAAACTATAAAAGCATACTAAATATGCCTAAAATCGATGCACTTCTTTCATTGCTGCTACAACCTCATAGGAAAACTATAATCTACAACATGTATCCCAAGGCTGCATGCATCTACTAAAGGTGCAGACCGAAAGTATCTACTAAGATGAAGTATTGTTGAAGTAGAAACACCTTCAAAACAACAGATAGAGTCTAATGTGCGTTCAACCCATCTGCACATAGGCCAAGGTTGCTACTGGGTACACTTCTCCCCTAAATGGAAACTACAATGTATTGCTGCTCTACTGAAGGAGAAACACAGATAAAACTATAACATATATTGTCACTGTGGTATCAGTTGTAGAAGTTCTCATCAATATAGGTAACAACTTCGATAATTGAAAAACCAAAAGGTGAGCTACATAGATCATTTGAAATGATAGATTTGGGCATACTTTATTATTTTTTAGGAGTGTTAGTATAGAAAATGAAAGGTAGCATGTTGCATCTTTATGACATAGACCAAGGATGCAAATGAATACAGAAAAGATTAAATAGAATGGCACAAGTCGATTGCAGGTTCTTTCGAAACAAGAACGGAGTTCTCCTTGTGCAGATTCTAAGCTATTGGGTATATATTTAAATGAGAAATTTATAGTTATGGGGTTGGAATTGTCTCACGATTCATGGCAAGTCCCAAAGTTGTTCACTAGAAAGAAGTAGAGCGAGTCATTAGGTTTATGAATGGGAACACCCTATTCACAGGTAGATAAATGCAAATTAGCTGGGCATATTATTTCTCCTCTTCTTGTACGTGTGTGCTTTGAAAAGCTGACCACCTCCGAAGACTCAAGAACAACTCTAGTAAAGTTTATATGTGTGCATCACTTCTGAGAAAACCCATCACTTAATGACAATTGAGCGAGGAATATGTCAAAGGAATCAATCTTGCACTCAGTCACAAAAATGAAGTTGGGGTATCCAGCATCTTTCCAACAAACCGACTCCAACCATAACGTGAAATCAAGGTTAACTGTGAAACCTCTTTTCCACTTTATAGTATTGTTGCCTCTTGAATTCCAACAGGTATCTTGTTGCTTAGATCCACAAAACTTGTCCCAGGTAAACTTTGCATGATACAATTGTGATGTGAAAGCTTGACATGCACTCTAGTTTCCCTCTAAAAGAGGGTAAGTCAAAATATTATGACAGGCTTAACTGTAATTTGATCATACACTGTTGAGGTATTATATGGAATAAACAATATACTATCAATGCACTAATGAAGAACTCAAGATAAACGAATTTCTTATTGCTACAATAGTGCCACTATTGGGATTCTCCAAGGAGCCACTAATTTATACACATTTGGAATCTTTACTTGGTTTGTAGAAATATTAAGCAATGGTAGTGATCACTCTTTTCCCTCCCATGGAAGGTCTATACAGAGTCAGCAATAAATTGATTTAAAAGTGAGGTATATGCTTGAAAAATAGGAGTCCGACTCTTCAAATATAATTTAGTGGAAAGGAAATATTCAACTGTAAATGCTTGATCTTCTATAATGTAAATTTCTAGATAAATGGTTAGCGTAAATATTTCCATTGTCCACATATCCCAAAAAACCATGTATGTCTAGACTCTGGTTGTGTGTAAGAGAGGGGATATCACATATATAATCCATTATCAAAAGAAAAATTTAAAGCACAACATTCTATGGAGATTTTTTTTAAAATTTTATTACATACCTTAGAAAGTTTGAAAGGACATAACTGAAACTTCCCTCTCCTTCCACACTTCATTAAATATGCCCCTTTTCCAATGCAGATTTGGCCTGCAGAATCACAATCAACAAATAGAATATGAAAAGTAAGTTTAATGAATTAAAGTAGCTTTGTTATACCTCTAGCTAATGGACTATGAGAAATTGGATTCATTCTCTACAAAAGATGATATAGCAAGATATAACTACATTTTTAACTGAAACAAAGGTAAATTGGATTCATGCTCTACAATAGATGATATAATGATATCTAATGACATTTTCAACTCAAACAAAGGTAAGTTGAGTAAGATCAAGCTCCAAAATGATGGCATCCAACTTCCGAGTGGCAGTTACTGTATATATCTAGCTAGAGGCTATAACATAAAGATATTTGTTATATGTGAAGATAAAAAAAGGAAACGAATGTGAAATTTTGACCATCAACTATAAGTTCCTTTCAAGGACTAGATCAAACCATAACATTGTTATCAAGATAATCAACTCACCCATTCTAGTATGTTTCTAGTAGTTTCATGATAAAACTCAACCTCAATAAGCTTCAAACAACATAAATTTACCAACAATATGTCTGAGGTTGGTTACCTAAGGATTATATCATACTAAATTACCTTTTGCATCTAACATTGAAAATGATTGTGAAAGAAATGAAGACAAATCAGTGACTATGATGGATGTATGTGATGAAATAAAATAAAAAAAGACCTTTATTCTTGCTATTGATGAGCCTTCTAGGGGATTCTTGGATGAAGTTGATCCCGATCTTCTTTTTGAAATCAAAGAGACACTTTCTAGCTACTCTGGTTTGATGGAAAACAACCCTAATGCTTATGAAAATGAATATGGAAAGCAATAAGCATCGATGAACTTGGTCATGAAGAAGGCGTCTCAAAGTCTAATATGGTTAGTATTTTAAATTTCTACAGTTAGCAGAGGGTTTTCCCAATTGGGTTCCCTAGAAATGTTTGTTTTTTTTTGCTATAGTGTGACTGTGTTTTATTTTTGTTCTATTCCACTACAAATTGGTAGAGATATTTTTTGTCTTGATGCAACAATTAGTTTCAGATTTATTCATTCAAGTAGTAGCAGAATTTCAAGGAAATTCTACACAAGGGACAATTAATCTATATTTTCACTTATATCTTTTTCAAGTAAAATTCACAACTAAATTTTCATCCAAAGTGTTTAGGTTACTAGCAAGTGGTATCACAACATATCTCAACATTGCAAGGCATAAATCATACTATTCAATAAGGTTAGGACTTGAGATACAAAAATCTTCCCAAGTTATTCAAGCAAGAAAACTGCTGATTTTTAGTTCTAAATCTATCCAACCAAAACAAAATTATGCCATTTTCAACACCTCTAGTCAAAGTTATTCCTGGCCTCATTCAACTTAATTAAGAATATGTCAATCTCGTTGATATTTCTTCTTCATTTCATGCTTCTAAGTTATATATTTATGAAACCTAATATATCATTTATGTTAAGTGATTATTCATTAAAAATTATTTAGTTCGTCCAACGCATCTACCTAATTTTTAGATCAGTTTCTGGGAAGACTCTATCAGACATTTGCAACAAAAAATAGAAGACTGCTTTAGTACTTAGTGTTATAAAACTCTAATCTAGAAAAAGTATGTTGGGTTGTTTCCCTAAAAATATTTACAAAATTTTCAATCCCAAAGCCATTTCAGGGAGAATTTTAGTCAAGGAGAAATTTAGTATTATTTTTGGAAAATTTGAATGCAACTAAAAGAAATTCTTCTCGTTTTCTCAAAAGATTCCAACACCAAATATGAGTGAATTCACAAAACTTAAGATTTGGAAATAATTAAATTTCACTTCTCTTTTCCAGGACCATATATGAGTGAATTCACAAAACCTGAGATTTGGATTCTGGAAACACTTAAATTTCACCTCATTTATTAGGATTGGAAGTTCCCTGAGATACAAACATGTAGCATTAAAGATCTACTTTGCTTGTTTAAGGACAATGTTTAGTTTATAAATAATGATACAAGAATCCTTGTATACATGCCTGACACAGTTCTTTGGTCACAACTAATGAAACTAAACTCCATCAATACATAACAAACAAGGTAGAATGTAAGAAAGCATCTACTTTTCAACATATACTTTGACAAAAATAAACATCTATACAGTCATATAAAGTTGTCACCACACCAAAGAAGGAATTAAAAACCAAAATAAAAATAGGAACAGGCTTGGATTGTTATGGTTACTCTAACAAAATGTTAAATAGGATCAATATGTTAATATGGAAAATAGTGTAGTTGATTATGATTTATTGAGCCCAAGGGGTTAGCCCAACCGAATGTCATTAATGTTACTGGGTATTTGGCTAGTTCTGTGCTTGGAGGTGCCCTGTTTGAAATCCCTTGGGTGAGATTCACTAGTCAATGCCAATGGGTTTACCAGGGATGCCATCCATGAATGTGGGAAACATCCATTGGGATTCCCCAGAGAGTTTTTCTTGGAAAGAATAAAAACATGATTTCCTAAAAAGAAATTTTGAGATGCATACAATGTACACCTAGTAAAATAAACTCCATAGTGACAAACCATAAAAGAAGGAAAAATACATATGCTTTTACCTATGTTCCCTCATTTTCCCTCATGCCTTGTAAAAAATGAAAATATGCTACTCTTAAACTTAAAAGAAAGGATGAAAAAAATAGTGAATTTTGAACCAATCCTCCTTGTGTGGAAGAAGACTAAAAGTGGGGTGGAAATGCAGCGAGGTTAGAAATGAAACATACTTGGGTGCCATTAATGTATTGAAGAGATAAAACCTTAACTCACAACTTTTTTCAATCTCGTTTCCCCTCCCGCCCTGTGAAAGGCGAAAATATGCTACTCGTAGACTTAAAAGAAAGGATGAAAAAAATAGTGAATTTTGAACCAGAGATTTGTTGGAAATATTACTGAGAGGGGGGGGGTGAATCAGTATTATCACATCAATAAAACTTTTTCATTTCCATATTCAGATTCATATATGCTACTTCCACAACTTCTTATGATTCAGTTAGTTGATCCTTAATGAGTGCATTAGAACATTATCAACCATATTTACAGTAAACAGGTGCAGTAAAATAGAACAAATCATCACACATAAGCCACACACATGAACACCATGATATAAGGTGGAAACCCAATGTGGGAGAAAACCACCTGTTGCAAGTCATCTCAATCTTCTTCTTAATAAGAAAATCCTTTTACAATATTTCTGTAATGGTGCAGTCTTATACCAGTACGCAGGCTTCTACCTGCAGAGAGCTATAACCCCCATAGTTCTTGTACTAGCCGATCCATTTACTAGTACACAGGCTGCTACGTGCTACAATGCTCCAAAGTTTTCAACTTCTACTGGAAGGGAGCTACCACCCCCGTAGCTCTTGTACTAGCTAAGATACTAGTACGTAGGTGCCGGCCTACAATCTTCTCTCCTCCGGGTACCACGTTTCATACATTTTCAGACTGGATACACCTGAAGCACAACACATAATCTGAAAGGCCACGTTTCATCCAATTTTCATACTAGACCCATAAATATCACTGAAGCACATAATCAATCAATCTTCTGGATCACCCAATCACCAGATCAATACATATACAAGGATAATATGAGTGTTAGCAACCCAATCTAGTCCATTAGATCCATTACTAAATCTCATCCATCAACACAATCAATCAAACTGAATATGTAGAATACTGACACCATTAAACAGTCATCAAAACACATCAACAACCTGAACCACCTGTAACTTTAAACATCATAGCTCAAATGGTATACGCTACTACAATGAACCAAACCTGCGTACATACGTGCTTTCACCAAAGCCAACCCGTGTACAGATCTATAAATATTCAATCATGACTTGCAGCGATTTCAAACTTATGTTATACCCAGTTCAGATCATTACAAGCGTCAGTATACAGATCTAGAATAAGCATAATCAGCTATATAGAGATAGTTCATTTCAAACCATTTGATCCTGATCTATCCTTAGATCTTCTTCTCCATCAACCGGTGAGATCCCTCTTTAGCTCAGATCCAGATCTGCACCATAACCCAATCACAGTATTCCAGATCTAGATATTCAAATAATTCAGATGATGCTTTGCCAAATGATCTCCTTCCTCTTTTATAGCCTTAGTCCTTTCTCAATACCACGGTCCAAAACCATAGGATCAAAAAACTATTGGACTAATACCATGAACCAACCATGAAAGTGCATGAGATCAACACTTTTGGATGCAATACCACGGACCAAAACCATAGGATCAAAAACTGTTGGACTAATACCATGAACCAACCATGAAAGTGTGTGAGATCAACACTTTTGGATGCAATACCACGGACCAAAACCATAGGATCAAAAACTGTCGGACTAATACCATGAACCAACCATGAAAGTGTGTGAACTTTTCTCTTGCATGAAGGGAACTTTTCTCTGCATGAAAGTGCGTAAACTTTTCTCTACATGAAATAAACTTTTCTCTGCATAAAAGTGCGTGAACATTTCTCTACATGAAATAAAATCTTCTCTGCATAAAAGTGCGTGAACATTTCTCTACATGAAATAAACTCTTCTCTGCATAAAAGTGCGTGAACATTTCTCTACATGAAATAAACTCTTCTCTGCATAAAAGTGCGTGAACGTTTCTCTACATGAAATAAACTTTTCTCTGCATAAAAGTGCGTGAACTTTTCTCTACATGGAATAAACTTTTCTCTGCATAAAAGTGCGTGAACATTTCTCTACATGAAATAAACTCTTCTCTGCATAAAAGTGCGTGAACTTTTCTCTACATGAAATAAACTTTTCTCTGCATAAAAGTGCGTGAACTTTTCTCTTCATGGAATAAACTTTTCTCTGCATAAAAGTGCGTGAACTTTTCTCTACATGGAATAAACTTTGTTGCACTATAATTTATCAAATAAATTTGCTGCACTATAGTTTATCATTTGTGTGATTTGCCATCAAGGACAACACTTGTCTCATAATGCCAACAATCTCCCCCTTTGGACTTGTCATACTGAGAATTGTCATCTGATATCTCTTCCGTAGATTCATCTAGATATATATAAGTGAGTTGATCTTCTATGAGTTGTTTGCCATCAAGTACAACACATGCATCATAATGCCAACAAGATTTGAGGTGTGTGTACTTCTCCCTGTGTGTAAGAAGACTAAAAGTGGGGTGTAAATGCAACGAGGTTAGAAATGAAACATACCTGGGCACCATTAATGGATTGAAGATCCAATGGTGGGGGATCTGAGGTGGGTGTACTCCACCCTGTGTGGAAGAAGACTAAAAGTGGGGTGGAAATGCAGCGAGGTTAGAAATGAAACATACCTGGGTGCCATTAATGGATTGAAGATCCAATGGTTGGGTTCGATATCAGTCTGCTACTGGTAAAACCTTAATTCACAACACTCTTCAATCTTCTTTTCCCTCTTGCCCTGTGAAAAGAGAAAATATGCTACTCTTAAACTTAAAAGAAAGGATGAAAGAAATATTGAATTTTGAACCAGTCCTCCTTGTGTTGAAGAAGACTAAAAGTGGGGTGGAAATGCAGCGAAGTTAGAAATGAAACATACTTGGGCGCCATTAATGGATTGAAGATCCAATAGTGGGGTTCGATATTAGTCTGCTACTGGTAAAACCTTAATTCACAACTCTCTTCAATCTCGTTTTCCCTCCTGCCCTGTGAAAAGTGAAAATATGCTACTCATAAAATTAAAAGCAAGGATGAAAAAAATAGTGAATTTTGAACCAGAGATTTGAGGTTTGTGTACTCCTCCCTGTGTGGAAGAAGACCTAAAGTGGGGTGTAAATGCAGCGAGGTTAGAAATGAAACATACCTAGGCGCCATTAATGGATTGAAGATCTAATGGCGGGTTCGATATCAATCTGCTACTGGTAAAACCTTAATTCACAACTCTCTTCAATCTCGTTTTCCCTCTCGCCCTATGAAAAGTGAAAATATGCTACTAGTTTTCCCTTCCTTCGCCTTATGAAAAGTGAAAATTTAATTCACAACTCTCTTCAATCTCGTTTTCCCTCACACCCTGTGAAAAGTGAAAATATCTACTAGTTTTCCCTCCGCCCTATGAAAAGTGAAAATATGCTACTTTTTTTTTTGAAAGTAAATGAAGATTGGAATTAGGAGGGCAATGTTACATCACAATTAAGGAATTTTTTCAAAAATGTTAAAATTTCCCTCCCTAAAAAACAATAGATACAATATTTATAGAGTACAGAGTAGATGTGTAGGTGTAATGTAAGTATGTAAACAATTCTAAATATGGTCTTAGTTAAAGAATAAAAGTAATAATAATAATAAAAGTCAAAAGTATGGGGATGAGTGCAAAAATCTAAATTTTGGCTCAATTAATAATAAAAATAATAAAATTCAATTTGTTATATTTTGATTTTGTTATTAACTTGTGAATAGGTTTTGTTACAATACCATGAGCCAATACCATGGCTTATCAATACCTCAAGCCCAAAAACCATAACTTATTTCACAACCAAAATATTTTATAACAATATGACAAGATTCTTAACCATGGATATTCACCCCCGACTTTATAGTGGATATTATTAACTTGTAAAAAAATGCTTTTGTTATAATACCATGGGCCAATACTATGGCTTATCAATACCACATGCTCTAAAAACATAACTTATTTCACAATCAAAATATTTTATAACAATATGAAAATATTCTTAACCATGGATATTCATTCTCACTTTACCATGGATATTATTAACTTGGAAATAGACTTTGCTACAATACCATGGGCCAATACCATGGCTTATCAATATCACATGCCCAAAAAACATAACTTATTTCAAAATCAAAATATTTTATAAGAATATGACAGGACTCTTAATCATGGATATTCACCCTCGCTTTGTCATTAATATTATGAACTTGTGAATAGGCTTTGTTACAATAGCATGGGCTAATACCATGGCTTATCAATACACATGCCCCAAAATCATATCTTATTTCACAATCTAAATATTTTATAACAATACGACAAGATTCTTAACCATCGATATTCACCCCCACTTTACCATGGATATTACTGGCAATTGCTCCAGATGTTGCAAAGGAAACGCCCTAAGGAAATAGCATATAACACTAATTAATGAGGCAATAGCATATATCGCTAATTAATGTTTTTTTGAAAATTGTTGAAAGACAGAAAAATATCAACAAAAGGCAAGGACCATGCTACAATGAAATCTTACTGTAATACTTATTCCTTGAGCTTTACAAATCATGAGGCCTATGTTGAAGTTAAAGATGCATGAAGATTTTTTATCTTGGGAATATGTTGTTCTATGTTATATTTTCTTTAGGCACTCTTGTTGCCAACTTGAAGAATCTTAAGATTGTACTATAATGAACCTAACTTTTGTACAAATCCTACTTCCATATTGATGAGGGTTTTATATGGATGTTGTTAACATTTTTATGTTGATTGTACTATAATGAACCTAACTTTTGTACAAATCCTACTTCCATATTGATGAGGGTTTTATATGGATGTTGTTAACAATTTTATGTTGATTTTATTTCATACTCATTGAGTATTCTTTTTTCTTTGTGGGTTCTTGACCTATTAAAGATTGTTTAATCTACTAAGTTTTTTTCATTATATTTTTGAGTGTCTTAAAAGGAAGTGATTTATATTTCAGTAGTTGATTTGAAGTTGGTCGACAGGTGACGTTTATCACTTCAAGGGTAGTAAAAAGAAGGTTATGACTTTTATCACTTCAAGGGTAGTAAAAAGAAGGTTATTGAGAAAAGAGCTTTCGTTCTTTGTGAAGATAGTAAATTTGAAGTTGGTCAAGAGGTGACATTTATCACTTCAAGGGTAGTAAAAATAAGGTTATGAATTTTATCACTTCAAGGGTAGTAAAGAGAAGGTTATTGAGAAAATAGCTTTTGTTCTTTGTGAAGATAGTAAAAAATATATGGAGAGGTGACATTTATCACTTCAAGGGTAGTAAAAGGAAGGTTACTGAGAAAAGAACTCTAGTACTGAGAGAGATTTGGTAGCAGCCGTGGAATTGGTGAAAATTTGGCGAACATGTCTTGCTCTGTGGTGTTGGCCGTGGAATTGGTGAACATGTCTTGCTCTGTGGTGTTGGTGATTTGGTAGCAGTTGTCGAATTGGCGAACATGTATTACTCTGTGGTGTTGGCTAATGGGCGCATAGCTTTCTTAATCTTAGATAGAAGAAAGTAAATTTGCATTTAGCTTATACTTCATTAACATGTCTTACTTTGTGGTGTTGGAGATGTTGGCGATTTGGTAGCAGTTGTGGAATTGGCAAACATGTCTTGCTCTGTGGTGTTGGCTATTGGGCACATAGCTTTCTTAATATTGTATAGAAGAAAGTAAATTTGCATTTAGCTTATACTTCATTAACCATGATATTGCCAAAATTTGTAGAGAAAATTATAATAAAGTATCACACTTTTCTTACCATGTCGCTTTCATCAGTAAAAACAAGTCTATTGAGAAAACAAATCGAGCACTAAGAGAGGTTTGGTAGCAATTGTGGAAATGGAAAACATATCTTGCTCTGTGGTGTTAGATATTGGGCAAAACTGGATATTGGGCATAACTTTTTAGAGAGGTGACTTTTATCACTTCAAGGGTAGTAAAAAGAATGTTATTGAGAAATGAGAAAAGAGCTTTTGTTCTTTGTGCAGATAGTAAAAAATAAGTGACTTTTATCACTTCAAGGGTAGTAAAAAGAAGGTTATTGAGAAAAGAGCATTTGTTCTTTGTGCAAATAGTAAAAACTATATGGAGAGGTGACTTTTATCACTTCAAGGGTAGTAAAAAGAAGTTTATTGAGAAAAGAACTCTAGTAGTGAGAGAGATGGGTAGTAAAAAGAAGTTTGTTGAGAAAAGATCTTTTTTGTGTAGATAGTAAAAAATATATGGAGAGGTGACTTTTATCACTTCAAGGGTAGTAAAAAGAAGGTTATTAAAAGAGCTTTTGTTCTTTGTGCATATAGTAAAAAATATATGGAGAGTTGACTTTTATCACTTCAAGGTAGTAAAAATAAGTTTATTGAGAAAAGAAAAGATCTTTTGTTCTTTGTGCAGATAGTAAAAAATATATGGAGAGGTGACTTTTATCACTTCAAGGGTAGTAAAAATAAGTTTATTGAGAAAATAACTCTAGTAATGAGAGAGATTTGGTATCCGCTGTGGAATTGGCGAACATGTCTTCTTGGAAAATATGTCTTGCTCTGTGGTGTTGGCGATTTGGTAGCAGTTGTGGAATTGGCGAGAATTGGTGAACATGTCTTGCTAAGTGGTGTTGGCTATTGGGCATAGCTTTCTTGATCTTGTATAGAAGAAAGTAAATTTTCATTTAGCTTATACCTCATTGACCATGATATTGCCAACATTTGTAGAGAAAATTATAATAGAGTATCACACTTTTCTTATCATGTGGATTTCATCAGTCAAAACAAGTCTATTGAGAAAACAAATCCAAGTCTTTGTGTAAATCAGTTTCCGGATTCATATTGCATTTGGTTGTTGTTGTAATCGACGTTTGAGAAAGATCTATGAAAAACTAGTCTACCACTTAGTTCAATAAATAGATGCCTGAGATGAAGAGACGACAGTTAGGTATTTCATAGATCTTTCTCATCCTGATGATGAACCACCATTGCTAGTTCAAAATGTTGATGACAACAACAACCGAACCAAATGCGATATGAATCCAGAAACTGATTTACACAAAGAAGGATTGAAGAAACTTGAAATGTGAAATCCAAGTCTATTGAGAAAACAAATCCAAAACAAATCCAGCACTGAGAGAGATTTGGTAGCAAATGGAAAGAGATTTGCTAGCAACTATGGAAATGGAAAACATTTCTTTCTCTGTGGTGTTGGATATTGGGCATAACTTTCTTGATCTTGTGCAGATAGTAGAAAATACTTAGAGAGGTGACTTTTATTACTTGGGTAGTAAAAAGCAGGTTATTGAGAAATGAGAAAAGAGGTCTTTCTCTGTGGTGTTGGATATTGGGCATAGCTTTCTTGATCTTGTGCAGATAGTAAAAAATATATTTAGAGAGGTGACTTTTATCACTTCAAGGGTAGTAAAAAGAAGGTTATTGAGAAATGAGAAAAGAGCTTTTTTTCTTTGTGCAGATAGTAAAAAAAATATTTAGAGAGGTGACTTTTATCACTTCAAGGGTAGTAAAAAGAAGGTTATTGAGAAATGAGAAAAGAGATTTTGTTATTTATGAAGATAGTAAAAAATATATGGAGACGTGACTTGTATCACTTCAAGGGTAGTAAAAACAAGGTTATTGAGAAATGAGAAAATAGATTTTGTTCTTTATGAAGATAGTAAAAAAAACAAGGGTAGTAAAAAGAAGGTTATTGAGAAAATAACTTTTGTTCTTTGTGCAGATAGTAAGTGACTTTTATCACTTCAAGGGTAGTAAAAAGAAGGTTATTAAGAAAAGAACTTTAGTACTTATGTCTTTCTCTATGATGTTGGTGATTGGAACATTTCTTGCTCTGTGGTGTTGGGTATTGGGCATAGCTTTCTTGGTCCTGTATAGAAGAAAGTAAATTTTCATTTAGCTTATACTTCATTAACCATGATATTGCCAACATTTGTAGAGAAAATTATAATAGAGTATCACACTTTTCTTATCATGTCACTTTCATTAGTAAAAGCAAATCCAACACTGAGAGAGATTTGGTAGCAACTATGGAAATGGAAAACATGTCTTGCTCTATGGTGTTGGATATTGGGCATAGCTTTCTTGATCTTGTATAGAAGACTGTAAATTTGGATTTAGCTTATACGACATTAACCATGGAATTGCCAACATTTAGGGCACAATTTCCATCACATTTATAGAGAAAATTAGAACAAAGTATCACACTTTTCTTATCAGATCTAAATGTTCCTATATGCAATAACTACCTTGTGCCTCATAATATAAATTTGTGCAAGGAGGAGGAGTCCATATTGTTATTCTTTGTTTTCCACAACAATGGAGTCTTTGTACTGTGGAGATATCCTAGTCATAAAAGTTACGGAATCTTTAAGTAAACGGATGAAGGAATAATTTGTTGTGGAAAACCTGTGAGCATGCGTGTGTTATATAATGAATTATTAGTGGATTACTTGACAAAAACATTTCCTATGATGTGAAATGGAACAAAAGCTTCATGCATAACTAAATATTGTGAGTTATTCATTTACTCTTTGAGGGAAGGTAAGGTGCACAACGATGGAGTCTTTGTACCATGGAGGTATCCTAGTCATAAGAGTTCAGAAGGTAAGAATTTATCTAGTTGAGCCTTTATTTATAAGTCCATATTGTTATTCTTTGTTTTCCACAACAATGGAGTCTTTGTACCATGGAGATATCCTAGTCATAAAAGTTCTGGAGTCTATGTACCGTGGAGATATCCTAGTCGTAAAATTTTAGAAGGTAAGAAATTTATATAGTTTTATTTACAATGGAGTCTTTATACCATGGAGATATCCTAGTCATGAAAGTTATGGAGTCTATGTACCGTGGAGATATCCTAGTCATAATAGTTTAGAACGTAAGAAATTTATATAGTTTTATTTATAAGTCCATATTGTTATTCTCTGTTTTTCATGGACCAAGGACATCCACTGCTTTGAGAACTAAAAAAGAAGAGACAAAACCTTTTTAAATTAAGTAAATGGGCAAAGGAATAATTTTTTCAATTATTAAGTGGTAAAAAGGACATCCACTGCTTTGAGAACTAAAAAAGAAGATAAAAATTCTTTTAAATTAAGTAAATGGATGAAGGAATAATTTGTTCAATTATTAAGTTATAAAAAGGACAACCACTTCTTTGAGAACTAAAAAAGAAGAGAAAACCTTCTAAATTAAGTGAATGGCTCTTAAGAGTATCTCTTGCAAAGGGTTGGATGACTTGGATAATGCACTCAAGGGATGATGCACTTAAGTTCTTTTTTACAAATAGGAGTTGGGACTCCCAATCCCTATTTTTCAAAAAGTAGTTGGTGAATTTTAATGTTAGCTTAAAGAACATGGAAATTATTCCTATTTGGGTCCATATTCTTTCTTTCTTTGGTGAGAAGACGTATTTAAAGAAATTGGGACATATTAAATTTTAAAGAAATTGGGGATACTTATAAAGCCAACACTTCTTTTCAATAGAATTTGGATTACAAAAGTTTGTCCTTTCGTTAAGGAAGATGCCATTTATATTAATGTGATACAAGTTTGGAAAGCAAAAGTGGAATCCGTAACACAAGTTGGAACACAAGTTAGTCTAGACATGTGCACCTGATTAATTAATTTAGCTAACATATTTAGAAAATCATAATATGATACAAGTTTGGAAAGCAAAAGGAAAGAGTGGAATCAGTAACAAAAGTTAGTCCAACCATGTGCACTTAATTAGCAAAAGGAAAGAAAAATTAGAATTAGTAACACAAGCTAGTTCAGCCATGTGCACCTCATTAATTAATTTAGTTAACACATTTAGAAAATCATCGATGGAACCAATAGTTAAAAAGTTGTCCTAACATAGTAATTCCAACTAAAAAAATAGACTAGTTTATTAAAATATATAATAAATCATAATAAATATAAAACAAATAATTTTCAAACTTCAATGCAACTTATATGATCTTGTTATTTATGGTGAGTTATATACACCATCAAATAATAAAATTCAATAATATATCTACACCTCATCACAACATTTAAACATATGTAAAAACAAATTTATTATCATAATTTTACCTTCAACCAAAATTAGATATTATATCTATATCTATATATATATATATATATATATATATATATATATATATGAATTTCTTTATAAAATTTATTTATTTTTATTAAAATAACAATATAAATACATTTATACATTAATAAAAACTAATATATATAAAAATCTCTTTAATTTTAAAAAAATAAACAATTAAACTTCACTCTGATAATATTAATGTTGTATGGGTTGGATGTGGAACAATAATAATTAAAAAATAAATTTGCAATAAATGCTTATTAGGATAAACCTTAATTGCAAGACACATTTGTCATAAAATACACAATTTGAGTTTCCAAGCCCAACAAGTCTTTAGGTTTTCCTTCATTGAACATTCCATCACTTTTTCACTCTTTTCTGTGTGAAATCTTCTTTCTTTTCCATAAAAATATTCGTCCACCAGAAATGGTGGTTTATCTTCACCGTTTCTGATCTTTTTCAAGTTCAACGGAAATTAAAAATTACATGTCTAACACTGTTTCATTTACTATGAATCACATTTAACTTTTACCAGTGAATATGCGTTAAGGGACTTCAATGGTTTCCACAGAAATTAAAAATTACATGTCCAACACTGTTTCATTTACTATGAATCCTATTTAATCTTTACCAGTGAATATGTGTTAAGAGACTTCAATGGTTTCCATAAACGATGGTTGAACCATGTTAAGGCCACACAGACGCAAAACGCAAACCATGGATGAAAGTGGGGTCAGTGGTCGATGGTTGAATGTGTTAAAGTCGAACGGATGCAAAACACAAACCAGGGATGAAAGTGGGGTCAACGGCCGAAACTACTCCGCTCAGGCAATTGAATGCAATCTGGAACTGCGTCATCCAACGAATTACAAAGATCTCGACCAATTATAATTAGTTAAAAGATGCAAACAAACTTCTTAAAAGATTTCAATGAAGAAATATAGAAGAAAGGATCCCCACTACCTCGGCTCTAAAACCAGGTGATAATTTCATTACATCTTTCTCATGTAAACCACTCGCTCTTGCTGGATGGAGGATTCTTTCTCCAGCTAAATCCCTGGCTCTTGCTGGATGGAGGCGTAGGTCATTCCAT
The DNA here is from genome assembly GCA_031772625.1 of Pinus tabuliformis. Lineage (NCBI taxonomy): Eukaryota > Viridiplantae > Streptophyta > Pinopsida > Pinales > Pinaceae > Pinus > Pinus tabuliformis. The sequence goes on from CM062805.1 coordinate 464,551,671, forward strand.
TGGTTGCAACAAACATCGTCTCGATTTGGCTTAAAGGCATCGACATAGTTTTCGTTGGAGGATGTCGAGTAGGGTTGTAGCAGGTACTGAGTTTTCACTGGACAATGCAGATAAAGAGAATGGAGTAGACGCATGTGAGGTAGGTGGTTACAACTAAACATTCAACGGTTGAGCATACAGTTAAGAGGCATAAATGAAGGAGTTAGTTGAAAGTTCAATCAACGGTGTAAACTGTTTTAATCATCTAACTATTGATCATAGGGTGTAGCTTGCGCTAGCGTAACAGAGAGGGGAGTTCTACCCAGAGGGAATGCCTTACGGCGTAATTAACTTGTAAATAGGCTTTGTTACAATACCGTGGGCCAATATCATGCCTTATCAATACCACATGCCCAAAAGCCATAACTTATTTCACAATAAAAATATTTTAATTTAATTTAATTTTATAACACTTTTTATTTGAAGCTAATAGGAAAAGGGTTGTAATTAGTTTTGAGATATATAAACCCTCTATCCTCACGACTACTAAAATTATTCCCATATAAATTAAATTAAGGTTTAAATAAAATTAAAAATGAGAATACTTTTGTATTTAAAGATGTGAAATTTATATAATAAAAATATTAGTAAGACCCAACATAGATCTATCTTAACTAAGGATCCAAGTGATGATAGCAAGAAAAGTGAAGGGAAGGGAGTGGGAGGGAGATAGTGACAAAGATGGAGGGTCGAGAGAGAGAGAGAGAGAAAGAGAGAGTGATAGAGTGATGGGGGGAGACAGAGAGAAGGAGGTAGGAAGAGAGAGGGGAGAGAGAGAAGAAGAGAGTGGGGGAGAGAGATATGGAGTTGGAGGGGGAGAGAGAGGGAGGAAAGAACTAAGGCATAGGGAGATAGAGGTGGAGAGAGAGGGAGGAAATAACTAAGGCATAGGGAGATAGAGGTGGAGAGAGAGAGGGAGTTACAAGAGATAGATGGATAGAGAGAGAGGGATAGAATAGAGGAGGGGAGAGAGAGAATAGGTGGGGATAAAGATAGGGAGAGAAGGGAAATAGAGAGAGAGGGAGGCACAAATATGGAGGGGGGAGAGAGAGAGTGATGGGGGGGACAGAGGGAGGTGAGAGAGAAAGGGAGAGAGGACTAAGAGAGAGGAAAGAGAGATGAAGTTAGAGGGGGAGAGAGAGGGAAGGAAGAAGAAAGACATAGAGGGAGAAAGGAAGAGAGAGAGGGAGTGATAAGGGAGCAATGGAGAGAGGAGAGAGAGAGGGAAGAGAGAGAGTCAGAGAGGAAGAGGGAGGGAGAGTGAGATAGATATGGAGAGAGAGTGTGTATGTTTGGGGGGTTGAGATAGAGAGAGGGAATAAGAAAGAGACACACAGATACAAATACAAATATTATATAGTATTATATAAGCAGCCTAGATCCATCTTAACTTGGATCTATCAAGCGCCAAAAGAGAGGTTTTCACACTAAGATATTGGATCCTTCTCGGCGTTTGATAGATCTGGGTTAAGATGGATCTAGGTGTGCTAAGGAGGGAGTGACAAGGTATGCTAGGTAGTTCCAAGGAATGCTAGAGTTCGAGGGCGACATGCGAAGATGTGCCAAGTCCTAGGGTGTGCCAATGTGTGTTAGGGAGTGCCATGAGAATGCAAGGGATAACTAGTTCAAATTGCATGGAAATGAATAGATAAGAGTGTGTGATAGGGAGTGTCAGCAAGTTCCCATTGTGTGAAGGAGGGAGTGACAAAGGTATATGCTAGGAAGTGCCAAGGCATGCTAGAGTGTCAGGGCATGTTAGGGAGTGGTAGGGTTTGTTAGGGAGTGGAAAATCATGCCAAGGAATGTAGGGGATGATAATGTGTGCCATGTAGTGCCAATGGATTGTTATATGTGCCAGATGTTATGGCATGTGAAGATGTAAACTATGTTGCTTAGTTGTTTTATGGGCATTGTTGGATGTGAGCCTTGACTTGGTAACTTGTTAAGTGGGATGAGTTAATATTTGACATGAGAAGCCTAAGATGATTTATAGTCCATTAGGGGAACAAGGCATAGTCTAGTTATAGTAAATGTAACTTGGTAAAGTTGTTGTAGTCGAGGCAGGACTTGGTTGGGTTCCTAAGTCTAAAAGAAAATAAGGGTAGTTATGAGGGAATGATAATTAAGGAGTGTCATGGCATGTCAAGGAATGAAAAAGCATGCTGACATATGCCAGATAGTGTCAATGCATGTCAAGGAGTGTTTGGGAGTGTCATGGAATCATAAGGGAGAACTAGGTCAAAGTGCATGGAAATGAATGAATAAGAGATTATGCCAGGGAGTGTCAGTGAATTCAAGGTGTCCCATGGACGAAGTGTGTTAGGAGAATTTCATATTAGGACTAGTAGGAGGAAATCCTACAATTGTGATAAGAGGATGGAAAAATAAATTTGAGACAAAGGGAGACTTTGGTCTAGGCACAACACTATTTTTTCAATGACTTGGTTTGGTTCCCAAGTCACAAAAAAAGTAAGTTTATCTATGATGGCATGAAAAATAGGGAGTGCCAAGGTGTGCAGGGAATTTTAGGAAGTGCTAACACATTTTATAAAGTTCCAAGGAATGTTAGGCATGTCAAGACATGCCAAGTGCTAAGGCATGCCAATGTGTGCTAGGTTCTAGGATGTGTTGCCAACACATTCTAAGGATTGCCAAGGAAACACAAGGGAGGACTCATTTCAATTACATGTAAATGAATGAATGTGCGTGTGTGATAGGGAGTGTTAACAAGTTATAGGTGTGCTAAGGAGGGAGTGACAACATATGATAAGTAGTGCCAATAGATGATAGAGTGCTAGGAAATCCTACTAAGATGTGACAAGTGCCATGGTGTGCCAATGTGTGCCAAGGAGTGTTAGGGAGTGTTAGGGAAACACAAGGGAGCACTAGGTCATAATGCATGGAAATGAAGGAATAAGAGTGTGTGGCATGGAGTGTTAGTGAGTTCCAAGTGTGTTAAGGAGGAGTTACAAGGCATGCTTGGCAATGCTAAGGAATGTTAGAGTTCTAGGGCGACATGCGGCCAAGATGTGCCAATGCGTGTAAGGAAGTGTTAGCTGGGAGTGTCAGGGAAACACAAGGGAGAACTATGTAAAAATGAATGGAAATGAACAAATAAGAGTTTGTGATTAGAAGTTTCAGTGAGTTCTAGGTGTGCTAAGGAAAAATTGACAAGGTATGCTAGGCAGTGTTAAGGCATGCTAGAGGCTAGGGTGACATGCCAAGATGTCATAGGTGCTAGGGTGTAACAACACATGTCAAGGAGTGATAAGGAGTGATAGGGAAACACAAGGGAGAAATAGGTAAAAATGCATGGAAATGAATGAATAAGAGTTTGTGACCAAGAGTGTTAGCGATGTCTAGGTGTGCTAAGGAGAGAGTGACAAGGTATACTATGTAGTGCCAAGGAATGCTAGAGTGTTAAGGCGGTAGGCCAAGATGTGTCAGGTGCTAGGGTGAGCTAGGGAGTGTTAGGGGGTGTCAAGGAAACATAAGGAAGCACTAGTTCAAAATGCATGGAAATTAATGAATAAGAGTGTGTGAGAGGGAGTTTCAATGAGTTATAGGTGTGTTAAGGAGGGAATGACAAGGTTATATGCTAGGCAATGCCAATGTATTCTAAACTACCAAGGCATGTCAGGAAGTGCCATGGTGTGCTAGGGAGTGTCAAAGCATGCCAAGGAATGTAGGGGATGTTAACGCATGCCACATAGTGCCAAGGCATTCTAAGACATGTCAGGTGCTATGGCATGTCAAGATGTAAATTGTGTTGCTTAATTGTTTTAGACCAAGGTTGGATGTGATGAGCCTTGTCTTGGTAACTTGTTAAGTGGGATGAGTGAGATTGTACATGAGTACCCTAAGATGAGTTACAAGTAGTTCTTAGGTGAAAAAGGCATATGTTGAATTTCCATGACACATGAGAATCCGAGTTTTGCCTTAGAATTTTTTATGCGAACACACTCAAGTGCCACAACACATCTACTATGCAAAACGAAATCTGCCATGAAAGAAAAAGTAATGGATTGAATGCACATAGTTTAGGGTCTGCACATCTTCATATGTTAATTCTTATTATTGTGATATACAATAGCCATTTATATGTCTGGTGTAAGACTCCTCTAGAGATTTCTATCCAACAACAACATCTCTGTGGTAAAAGGTGTATTGTCAAAGGTTGCTCCATCAAAAATAACAACCAAAAGGGACCTTACTGTGCACACAAATGAAGAATTAAGAATATTGTTATCTATGAGTGCTGATGTGGAGGTATGGGACAAAATTACACAGACAACAAACCTTTTTGTTCAACCAATCAAGATCTAAAAAGGAAAATGTGTGATTATATATACATGTGTGATAGTATTTGGAGAAATGCCAACCTAACCCACAAATTTGTTGACATTTTGCTGGAGCTGACCTATAATTGTTCCTAAATTTAATAAACATGTAAAATAGGGCTAACTTTTCAATACAAAATATAAATTGATAGGAACATGGCCAAATTGTAAAAGTGTAAAAATTGGTATGGTTTAAAGGGACCGATCCCTTTGAAAAGTATTAAATTTGGTAATGAAGGTTGAGCCTCGTTGTAGAACCCCTTTGGTCATCCATCTTAGGAATTGGTGTAGGATGCAACACTTCAGAATAATTTTTGTAGCAGTGATGTGAACACTTGTATAGTGACATGGGGTTGGAGTTGGCCTGCCAAAGCTCATTGGTCTACTTTGGAACTTCTCTAGGGTGATGCCTTAGATTATTTGGAGTACGAGGGCATGATTTGATATTTAGTTTGCATTGAAGAAGCTTTGGAGGCTAGATATTGCAGAAAAACCCCTTGTTCTAAATAGGGAAGCACATGCCATTGAAGAAATTAACAACAAGTACATAGATTTGAAACTCAAATCACATCACTATTTATTACTCTTTGAAACAAGAAATAACTAAAAATTTCAAATGCTACTATTCACTTTTCCTTTAGTCTAGAAGGTACAATGAATCTGGAAACATGTACAACAATGTCTCAACTTTCTTAACTCCTAATCCTAATGCACCTTCCTTGCATGGATAGACAAGATAATTAAAGTCTGCCGCTAGTGAATATGATATGAGATATGCAAACATGCTTCCTTAGATAAGGCTGAGAATTAATAACTAGGGAAGTGCTCCTTTTAACTGTGCATGCAAAAACTAAATAAAGCAAAGAGTTTTGCTACTCCAGGTGCCAGAAACGAATCCATTGCCTAAGGTAAGTGCTTTTCCTAGAACAAGATATTAAGGACTCAGAAATTTTGTTGCTTCCTTCAAGAGAGGTGTATGCCAAATAGAACTAAGCTATCATGCACTATCCTCCAAATTCATTCACCTTTAACAGAAATATTGTGCCCAGAAAAAGACAAGAGACCAATATCCAATAGAATTCACTGACCAGCCAGAGACCCTTGTGCTCAAACAACGAGATAATAAGGGAATGTCAACTAGGGTGGAATATTTCACCACCGAAATTGAAAAGAGATAGAAGGGGTAAAAAACTATTAGACCTAATGCTCAAGAACAAATGAATTAATCCACACTTGGTGATCCAAAATGAATTCAGTCCTTCTTTATTTATAGATTTTCCAGAGGGGTTTTATATTCTGAAGTGATTAAGTAAACCTTACTCCAAACCCCAAATTTGGGTTTTTTAAGCCCAGTTTCCCCAAAAATTGCCCAACAATGGGTATTTTGGGGTTTTTTCCCCTTTATGGAGGACTATAGTCTATGGGGATGGATAGGATATTACGTCCCATTCGTCCTCAATTTGTAGAGGACGTTACATGGCACCTAATAAAAGAAACAATGCTTTAGTTTAGGAGGTAATAACTAAATGCTTATTTCTTTCCACATAGGACATACATATTGTAAAAATGATCATGGGGTACAAATACTACAAAAGGCCTAAATCTTACTAGAATTTTCATAGTCCAAGAATAAAAACCCTTTTAGGTGAAACAAGGTCAGTACCACATACTACAAGCACAAATGACAAATTCAAAAACAATATACTTATTTAATGAAAGAATGACAAATCATATCAGCGCACTTTAAATTTAATAGCTCTTGAGTTGTAGTGTCAATAAAAATTTCTCAGGTTGGATCATAATTAAGTACTCAATGTTGTTTTAGGTCCAATTTGGGGAAAAGGTGGAGCTCTTGGCGACAATGGGATGATCAGGATTTTCAGAAGGGATCTCTGCTATACTTTTCAACATACAAGCCATTCATTCTAGTGGAGGAGATATAGAGAAGCATTTAATAAGGACCTTTCCAAGATCAATTTGGAGGAAAATCCATTTTAAAAGCTTAAACATAGTTCTAGATTTAAACAAGAGTAGTCATTTTTCAAAACAATTATTAATTCCCAAGAAATTGGAGCCAAGCTGACATGATGACCATGTATTCTTCTACTGGACAAAGGAAGCATTTATGAAAAGTCCTTGGCCCTTTGATCCAGTATTTGATGTAAATCTCTTGATTAGAAATGTAATAAGAGATGCAATTTATATTAAGGAAAAGGGAAAAGTAGAGGGCCAGTTAATAATTATCTCTAAAAAACTCTCAATAGAATCCTAACATATTTGAAATGGAAAAGGATAACTCCATGGTTATTTTTTTCTTTAGAGCCTTTGCTAATTTCCATGATTGAAGCATGTATTCATGCCTTGAAAGAATCTCACAAATGATTTTGATATTAGTTGAAGCAAAGAAAATGTGCAAAGTTACACTCACATAGAGGTATGGAAAAAAAGTATGTGGAGCTTGTTGTCCCAGAATCCAAACAAAGAATGGACAAAAGGTGAAAAAACCAAGTCAAAAGTTATGTGTAGCTTTTGTCATGCAAAGTTAGGTGTTAACTCCACACTCTACAGTGAAGGCTTTGCGGCGCAAGTGACACAAAGGTTTGCATGCAAAACTTTGGATTAAAAGGAGTGGAGCTTGATGCTACATGTCCACTATTACCCCACTTTCTGTATGAGTTACAGGAGATAAAAATAATGAGATACGGGAGAGACAGAGTAGATACTATTGTTATTCAAATTTAATAAAAAATATTACTCTGTCTTCCTTGACATAAAAGAAACATTTTCCATAAAATATTTTGTCCATGAACCTGGTTTAAAATGAGTCTCTTCCATTGACGCGCCCAACTGCAAATAGAAACGATATCGATGGGTCAACTTTAGTTTAGAAAATTCACAATTAGTTTAAATTGTAAGATCTCCTATTTTCAGTTCAGATTTCAGTTACAAGCAGTGAAACAGGACACGCCGATCAATCGTGATTATTCACGAGTCGGAATCTGCTCAATCTCCAAACGATCTGATCTAAATATTTGTGAGTCAAACTTGTTGACTAAAGCAGATTCCTGCGATTGATATCAATTTATTCAATTTTCAGCCTTGATTCAACAAGCACGAGTTTTTCAAGTTTAGGTATGCCGCATTGCTAAAAACTAAACGTCAGTCGTTCCAAAATTTATTTCTCATTTCTCAGGCCCAAAATTCATATGTAGAGACCTTCAGTGATCAATCACTACTCACTATTACACAGTCCAGCCTCAATATTGGGGAACCGCCAAGGTGAGCCTAAGTCTAGACTCCATATCGGGCATTTTCCAATGTGTCCTCTATCCATACTCCATATCGACCCTCGGACAGTCGCGCATCACCTTCAGTGTGTGTTACCTTTAGGCTTAGTCGCTTCACTATTCAACAATCGAGGTACATTGGTACTTGGCTTAAATAATATGTATATTACTATATTGAAGTTTCAATGTAGTTTTCAATGGCAAATTTCAAGTTTCATTGTTCAACAACCGAATGTTCGGTGTATTCCTTTGGTTATGACTTTTCAACCCTATAAATGGGGCTTAAATAGATTTAAAAAATGCATTAAGAAATGGTTTCATACCAACCATCAACCAAGTCACCAAGCATTCCTTCCTTGGTCAATGTCTTGTCAACTTCAAAGGCTTTAACCATGCATACACAACTTTGGGTATTTTTGTTCTTCCAGAATATGTTATTGATGTATTAGTTCAGTTTTCTTATGCTAAACGAACTTGAAAATTCAAGATTACAATGCAATATATGTTGATAATATTTCCTTTCGGTAAAATTTCCTCATATATATCTAATTGTGTTTCAAGGTCATAATGATATATTAGGTCGAAATGTGCTTGTGTTGCTGGACCGACTCCTCTTTGATCCTTAACAAAACCTCATATTCTTTAAAACCAACCCTCTTTGCGAAGTTATATATGGCATTTTTAATTTTAATTTTTTATTGTATTTTATAGGAGCCAAATTAAATAGAAGGCACAACTCCAAATCTAAACAGAAGCTGCAATTTAAACAAAAGTAAAAAAAACAACAATGTCGAGGGAGAAGGACTTTGCTTGGGCTTATTGTGACAAGATTCTTGGAGACCTTAAGCTCCTTTGTAAATTTTGCAAAGCAAAATGTAGTGGAGGCATTTATAGATTCAAGTACCACCTTGCACAAATACCCGACCATGATATAGGTCTCTGCAAAAACGTTGACGAAAATGTCAAACAACAAGCAACCTTGGCCATTGATATGTTGATTCAGCATAATGCAAAGAAAGAAAAGCAAAAAAAAAGAAATAGGAACTCCTGGAGTTGACAAATTTTCTTCCACTACCCCATTGTCATCTCCCTCTGTTGAACCCTCAATGCAGTTCCCATGTTTCCCACACATGCCTCCAAGTCCAAGTCAAACTCAAGGCCAAATGAATCCTCCTGCATTCAACATTGGAGGTGGAAACATAAACACCTTTTTTTCTCCCCACACAAAACCTAGTTCCCAACCTACCTTGGATACCACTAGTTGGAAAAAAATATCCATAGTCAGGAAAGGAAGGCCATTGCTAACTTTTGGTACTATTCTGACATACCTTTCCACTGTGCCATAAGTCCTTATTGGCAAGCTATGATTGATGCAGTTGTTGTTGTAGGTCCAGGGTTCAAAGCTCCTTCATTAGAGAGAATTACGACAAATTTGCTATTAGAAAGTGTTGAAGATGCCATGCTTGTACTATCTGAGTTTCGTTCATCATGGGTAGAAACAGGGTGCACGATCATGAGTGATGGATGGACAGATCAGAGGAATAGAACTTTAATAAATCTCCTTGTATCTTTTCCAGTAGGTACAATATTTCTCAAATCAGTGGATGCCTCAGACAAGGTTAAGACTTCACAACTTATTTATTAAATGATGGAGGAAGTCCTTCAAGAAGTATGAGAAGAAAATGTTGTACAAATTTTCATTGACAATGCAGCTAATTATATGGCTGCTGGTAGACTTTTTGAAATTAGGCACCCCACTATTTTTTGGACCTATTGCATTGCCCCTTGTATAGATTTAATGCTTGAGGACATTGGTAAGCTTCATTGGATACATGAGGTTGTGGAGAAGGAAAAATCCATAACCAAATACCTATACAACCACATTATTGTCCTAAACACCATGAGAAAATACACTGAAGGTAAAGAATTTTTTTGACTTGCAGTGACTAGATTTGCAACAAATTTCATATCTTTGCAATTTGTGGTTGAGCAAAAGATAAATCTGAAGAGGATGTCCTTGGGACATGAGTGGATGTCATCTAGACACTCCAAGACCCTTGAATGCATTGAAGTTGTTGCATTTGTGTTTAATGACAGTTTCTAGAAAGATGCCGAAGAGATTATTGTTGTGATGGAGTCCCTTGTTAGAGTTCTCAGGTACTTCAAGTCTTTTAACTTTTTCATGTTTTAAATTTCATTTCAAGATTCTTTTTATTTTCAATGTTTCATATTAATTTAAATTTGAAAGCTTGAACTTTTAGGATGGTTGATGGTGACAAACCCACTATGGGTTACATTTATGAGGCGATGGATCTCACAAAGGAGGCCATCAAAAGAAGATATGGGGATGAGGAGGCAAAGTATCTGCCTCTTTGGGACATTATTGATGCACATTGGGATATGAAACTGCATTCCCCCTTACATGCTGCTAGGTACTTCTTAGACCCATAGTATTTTTATGATAAGAGAAAATTTAATGAGGATGGGGAGGTTCATAGAGGACTTATGACATGCATGGAAAGGTGCTTCCCTGATCCATAATTTCAAAGTCATGTCTTTTCCCAACTATAGGATTATAGAGAACCACCTAAATTATTTTCCTATACCAGTGTTATATGAGAAAGGTCTAAGGTGTTGCCAGGTACCCTTTGAGGCTTGAAGGCTTTATCAGTTCATTAAATTTGTTTAAACTTTATTTTGTATGTTAAATGTTTTATTAAATTTTGTTGTCTTTTTAAGTTTTTACTATTTAGTATTTAGTACATCTACTCACGAACCCTTGCCACTTGCTAGGTCTTTGGTGGCAAAACTTTTGTAGTGATACGCCAGATTTGAAGAGATTTTCCATTCGAATCTTAAACCAAGCATGCAGTGCTTCAAGTTGTGAGTGAAATTGGAGCATTTTTGAGAAAATACATTCTAAGAAGCGCACTCGATTGACACAAAAGCACTTAAATGACCTTGTATTTTTCCATTACAATCTACAACTTCACAACAAGAAAATACTAGGTGAGAGCTTGAATTTGAAGGTTTCATAATCTGATTTGGAATTTAAAGTTTAAACTTTAAAGTTCAAAGTCAAACTTAAATTCACATTTCAATGTCTCATGATAATGATAGGTTTGGATCATTCACCAATAGACCTTGAAGAGATAGATTTGCAAACTACAAATGCAGCAGATTGGGTCCAATTAGAGGAGGCTCCTCTTTTAAGCCTACATGACTTGAAGAACTTTGAGAGTCAAGCAAGCGAAGGAGTGGGAGGAATCGCTTCTAGTTCTCACTCTTAAGAGTCTTAGACTCTTAGTTACTGATTTTTTCTAATTAGTATACAGTTGTTTGTAAACTTTTAGAAGCAGTTTCTTCTAGTTCTATGTAGTCACTAGTTAGGAGTCATGAGTCAGTACTTTGGATCATGTTTGAACTCATAACATGTATGAGATGCTTATTCATTCATGATATTTTGGACATCTATTGATATTATGAATTGTTTGGACATGGCTTTACTGAATATCAATGAAAAATGTTTTTTTTTTTTTTTAATTCAATATATGTGTATATTTTTATTTATTGAATTCACTGATTTTTTCTCGATTTTTTACCGATTTTCCCCAATCTGATTAAAACTCTTAGCTCTTTTGCCTTTCTGATTTATTGTCTATTCCGAGTCTGGTAACATTTGTTATAAGTTTCATTCTTCACTTATGAGTGCTAAGGTGTGCTAGAGAGTGCCAATGCATGCTGAGGAGTGTTAGGGAGTACTGGGACAACACAAGGGAGCACTAGGTCAAAATCCATGGAAGTGAATGAATATGAGGGTGTGTTGGGGAGTGTCAATCAGTGCTAGTTGTCATGCCAAGGAGGGAGTGGCAAGGTATTCTAAGAACGGGTAAGGCATGCCAGGGAATATCAAGGAATGTCAAGAAGTGCTAGAGTGTGCTAGGTAGCTCCGGGGTGTGCGAACATGGGCGAAATAGTGCCAAGGCATTCCACGTGCTAAGACATGCTAGGATGTGTAGGGTGCTAGAGTATCCCAATATGCGTCAAGGAGTTTCAAGTCAACAAAAGGAATAACCAAGCTAACATGAAAGGAAATAAACACATAAGAGGGTTAATAAGTCGGGACTTTATCTTTTTCAAAAGGGGCATGCTATGCACACTAATAATATGTTCCAATACATGCCATGTGCCAATGTGTTCCAAGTGCTAATTTTTGTCAATGCAATATTATGCCAAGGAGTTCTAGGGCATTCTAGGGACTACAGGGAATGCCAACACATGATAGGGAGTGTTAGGCTATGCTATGGCATGACAACATGTGCTTTGGCATCCTATTCATGGCAAGATGTTCTAGGTACAAAGATGTTCCAAGACATGCAAGGTGCCACGGAATGTTAGTGTATTGTTCCAAAGCATGTTAAGGTGTGCCATGAGTGTTGAGGAGTGATAGGTCTCTCTCATTAATAGAATTGATAGATCTTGATTATGTATTAAATAATATAGTTCCTACACACACTAGTGGAACTTTATTTAAAGGAAATTTGCTACATAATAAACCTAATAGAGATGAATCATGTGTTGACTCATAGGAAGACTATATTCTTATGACTTGAGGGAAATGATACACACTAATTACTTCTTAACATATTGACTGGATATTATAACCACTATGACCTTGGACACATAATGAAAAATACTCCACAACAATGGTCTTAAATCATTGTCTTTGACAAAAAATATAGCAACATGTACATAGCGTTATCAAAAACTCATTGGAATGATCAACGATGACGAACATTTTTTGATCATCACCAAAAGTAACCAAAAAGAGCATTGGTGAGGGTCAATAAAAGATCGTCACTCGAAGTGTCACCAAAGAGAGAATTAGTGATGGGCCATTATTGACCCTCACCAAAAGTGTCACCAAAGAGAGAATTAGTGATGGGAAATTAATGACCCTCACCAAAAGTGTCATTGAAAATGGCTTTGGTGACAAACCTTAAAGGACCATCACTATATACACTTACAACAATGATTTTTTAAAGACCATCGCCATATGCGACATCGGTGATGGACCTTAAAGGTCCGTCACAGCCATGAAGCATCATCAAAAACTCATTGGAATGATAAATGATGACGAACATTTATTGACTATCACCAAAAGTAACCAAAAAGATCACTGGTGACAGATAATAAAAGATCGTCACTAGAAGTGTCACCAAAGAGAGAATTAGTGATGGGCCTTTAACTACCCTCACCAAAAGTGTCACAAAAAAGAGAATTAGTGACGGGCCTTTAACGACCCTCACCAAAAGTGTCATTGAAAATGGCTTTGGTGACAAATCGTAAAGGACCATCACTATATACACTTACAGCAATGATTTTTTAAAGACCGTCACCATATGCGACATTGGTGACGGACCTTAAAGATTCGTCACAAGCATGACCCTCACCAATGACGTTTTTTCTTGTAGTGATGGTTTCATAGTGGATAGAAAGCTGGAAGTGCTTTAGAAATTCCATCACTAGGGAACCAAAAGTATTGATTGACACACATGGTAGTTCAATGTAACACTTGGCAACATTATCAGGAAGGGTGTTGGGGAAGAGTATGAGCTGGATACTATCATCAATCATGGAATTTGATACAAACCATAGGTGGTAAGTGGTGATGTGTGTAACCGAGTCATCTCCCTATTTTCCTTCAAACTTCAGAGTATATGTAGGAATCTTATGAGGGATTAGAGGAAAAAGTAAGTTATGATTGATGGGGTCATTAGTCAACTTGTCTAGATCCAGGATGTCTAAAGTTGACAAAAAAGGAAAAGGCGTATATTCCCTTGAATCCGACCAGGGAGGTGCAAGATGACTTGAAAGACCAAGATGTCCCCCATCAATTAGTTTCTAGGAGGATACGAGGTAAGAAACAGATAATAGTTTCCTAGGGGTGGTGGTGTGGTCATATAAAATGGCGGGACGTATGGTATACTAGGCTGGGTGACAAAAGACTGGCTTCCCCTAGGATAGAGATTCCCCCCTTGACTTAATGGTGGTTTAGGAAGGGTGGCCCAAATAGATACAACATGATTGGTTTGAGGGATATTTCTGGCCACATAAGTTGTAGTAGGTGCGGGATCGATAGTGGTAGAGTGTCCACTCGGAGGAAACAAATCAACCAGTGAAGGCCCAGGTTGTCCTATAAGTCCTATAAGTGACACAAGGATAAATTTTCCCCCAACAGGTATGTGCACTATAGAAACATTCCCCCCAAGCAATGATGCCTGTGGTTTAGAAATTAGAAAGGGATTCCAACGAAATGGATTGTTGAAGGTAGCCATAGTAATAAAACCACTAGGGTTGATAGCTAGAGGTTCAAGAGTTGACACAAAATGGGTGGAGATGGGAAGGTACTGAACTAGACTCATAGTAGGTGTAGTTGGGTTTCCCAGACTAGGCATAGTCTGAGTAGTAGGGTGACCAATCAATGGTGTGGGACTGACAATAGGCGAGGGAAGTGGCGGTGGAGAGAAATTATCCACAAAAGACCACAACCCACTAGTTTCCATTAGAACATTGTATGCGGGTGCTAATGAAGACATAACATGCACATGTGCTACCTGAACCAAAATAGGTCCAAGAGGATCGGTGAGTGGAGGATTAAAGTGAGGTATGACACCTTTGGTAAAGAATTCCTCAGGTAAAAAAGTCTCTTGGGAAGTGTTATTTGATTCATTGTTTGACACTGGAGACTGCTCTCCTTGTGAGGAAGGAGAATATGATTCACTGAAGCTCAACAGTTCCTACAGAGTAAGTGGAGAAAGACCTCATTGTTGTCTAGATAGACGCGAGGGCTGAATGTAGCCACAATGAAAGATATTTTTTATCAAATATTTTAAATGTGATATAAGTTATAGTCTAAGTGTAAAAAAAAAAGAACCTGAAAATAAAAATATACTATAAAGGTAATCATCAAACAACCAAGGAACATAACTCTGTCTAATATCCATAACTAGCTGGAGATGAAACCCAGTATCGAAGAGGATAAAATATAGAGATGACCAAATGTACAATTATGATTACTCTTGAGCTTCGCCTGAACCTCGGTAAGAAGGGGCCAAGTACTCTCGCGAAGACAAGCACGCTCCTAACGAACCAAAGATGGAGTAGGTTCATTTGTTTAGGTACCATGTAACTCGCCTTAGTCACCTTGTGTTGGTCCCTAAAAGCCTGGCCACTATGGTCACATAAAATCACATAAACCACTGGGGGGTCATGGTCATAGAAAGTACGTTGTGTGGGCAGGACACCTTAGTCCTCGACTTAGCTCCGATATCCCCCAAGGGATCCCCGAGACACAAAATAGCCATCGAAATGAAATCAAAGGTAGGCTGCCTTCTCTTACACTCCGATGTTATCTCACACTTAACTCCCTTGTAAGAGGATTGATCTTGGATAATGTGAGTTTAACAAGAGTTTACTCTCATTAATGACAGTAGTCTCAGTTTCAAAGTCTTGGGCAGTTTACTCACAACAGACTATCCCAAGACTCCAACTTAAACTAATATGTGTGTATGCTAGAAAAAGAGTTGCTGATTACTTTTATTACGTAGTTGATTTTATGCGAACTCGATTAATTTCTTCGGAGGGATGTTGACATATGCAGTTTAGTGAGAATTTCACTCAAACCATGCAAGAGAAATTCTTTTAGATTTCCATTCAATGAATAAGAGTTCTTACAGGGAGAGAGTAACTATACGCCATTTCAAAAACTATAAATCCTAATGTAGTCCAAACGCATGCAAAGAAATGCAAATATGCAATGCTCTTACAACAAACCCAATATAACAAAACATATCCAGCTAAAAAATGACAGAATTCTAAAATATTTTCATTTTTCGTTTCTCCAAAATCAAATGCAATTAAGCTATTCTTCAAAAAGAAAAATGACCACGTGAGAAACCAACTAGAGAAATTTCATACTTGTAGATCACAATATCAAACCACAGAAAAACCTATCTAACACTAGAAGTCAAAAAACTGGGTGGATGTCAAGAGTTTGGGTTGATAACGCGGTTCAGCAAGGTATACAATGAGTTAGTAGCAGGGCTAATGCTCTGTTCAGGAGGTAAGGATGAGTTATTATGCTCTAGAAAGCACTAAGAGGGTGCATTTGTTATATAATATTTTGTCACACTCCGATTCTCATATCCTGAAGTGTCACACTTCGTGTCATCAATGCCACAAGTGTAGCAAAGTGATGAAAACTATCACAAACAATGTATTCACCATGAAACTTGTTTAGAACACCCCTGAATAAAGGGAAGAAAAATTTCCTTGAAATAATTATGAAGAGCTTGTCAAAAGATTTCTTTTGCAAGGCCAACACTACTTTTAGCAGGAAAATCCACACTCGTAACCTTTTTCATAAGTAGGGACTAGAGTTTCCAACATAACTTTTATCAGGAAAAACCGCGTTGATCCTTTTCAGGTAGTTTTTCACAAAATGGAGGAGAAGCTTCTCTTACTAGAAGTCTCAAGAACAATGAGTTGTTTATAGGTGAATGAAGATTGGAACGAGACCTCCCATTCCTGGTCCTTGGTCCTACTTTCATGGATATTTCCCTTGAGATGTGGAACTTATCTCTCCTTTCATGGATCCTCAAATCCCTCTCCTTCTGTATAAACAATATCCCTACTATCCACTAATGGTTGGCTAATGATTGGTTTCCTTCCTAGTGCTGAACTATGCCCAATTGCTAACCATTTTGCTAAGGAGAAAGGAGTGCTTGAAGGTTAAGGCTAGGACTTGGAAACTCGCCTAAAGGAGGCTTCCAACATCAAGGCTTAAGTGGTTGTAATTCTCCCTTTAACATCTATTAATAATACATTATGTGTTTTCTTTCTATAAATGTGTCAATTGTTGCTCATTTAGTGTAATAATCCTTGATCTGTTAAATGGTTTATATTGGAATGAATTTTTCTATGTATGCATTTGTTGTTTCTATTATATAGGAAAATGACCTCCTCATCAACTCAGAGGAGAAGAGTAGGATGCTTGAAGGACTAATCAAGTTCACAAGCCCATTTGCCAAGCTAACGCTATCTAGGAACTAGCAACCTGCTTTATAAAGCTTCCTAGCAAGGCTAAGGGTGTGTTAGTGCCTAGGGTAACTCTTCTTGTTACCTCGAGAAGGGCATTAGTCAACCTAATTGATCTTCTATGGGTCAAAGGAATGAGTTGACTAAGAAATATCCCAAGATTCTCTCCTATGTCAGCTCACAAAAGAAGGGAAACATCGGAACTTAACCTGTTTGGAGGAATTACTAATTCGTGATGGAGTCTATAAACAGAAAAGAGGACAAAGGCATGGAAACATCATTGCTTTTTCCTAATGGAACTCATGAAGGATTTGGTAAGGCTAATCCTCTCATGCTATATATGAGAGGCTAGGGCCATTGTGGAAGGGGTCAAAACATTTGAAATGATTGCCTTTTTTACTGTTGAGCATAGTTTCTGACTAAGGCATAACAAGAGATTAAGAAGGGAGAGAGAGAGAGGAGATGGAGGAGTAAGGGAAGGCTAATACAACTGATGGTTGTAATCACTCTTTTCTACATCAATATAGAACTGCAATTGTGTTGTCCACTCCGCGATGTTGGTAGTGTAATTTGTTTATATATTCATGCAATGTCGTTATTATGAGTGGCTTAGATACATGTAATTAGATATATTTATATGTTAATGCATTGTTTGTCAAAGTTATATGCTGTGATATTACGCTTGTCTTGTCTATGTGTAGGTTTTGATCTAGAGCTAGTTAAGGGGTCTTCCACCTTGCTACTTTGCGCTCTCCAACAACACCACACCAAGACTTGAGGTAATAAGACCTTCTTCCTGCTTTGATTCTCATTTGGTTAAAATAGATATGCATGCATCTTTGTGATAGCTGCAACTAATATGAAAATCTTCCAAGGATCCCAAGAAGATCCTTGAGGGTTTCTACATCACCAAACACTCGTGCCTTAATCCCTATAGAAGAATTGGCAAATCCACTAGGGACTACACTTAGTTCCTGCTTTTCTCCCAAAGTTCCTAGATCTCTCTTTCTTCCAGGCCTTCCTGTACTTCTTGATCCCCTTTCTGACCACTCAAGACTATACAGCACCCTTCTCTCACTGCTTAGCCCTAGATTTTATCCCCACAACCTTCTTTTTGAGTCTTTTTCCTCACTAACACTATCTGGTAGTGTAAAAAGTGCTTTATAAAGCACCGTGGCCTCACACATAGTGCATTAGTGTAGAAAGTAACTCTCTGTACCCTTTGTTACAGAGCATTAGCCAACCATTTCTTGATAAACAGACTGCTCTGTGACCTCATGGGTTGGGAAATCTGCTTGTAGACTGATCAGGGATCTGCAACTATGCTTGTTTGATTGATCTGTCTCCTAAATAGTTTTTTTTTATGAAAATAAATTTACTTCTTAAAGTTTTTGTTTTCATAAAAGAAAAAATAAAAAATCTTTACTGTTTTCTTCTTAGTTGGATAGATCTACATTATTTGGTTTCAAAACGTTGTTAGTGAGCATTATTAGTTCTGTCAGTTGTGCTAGTGTTTTACTGAACTAGATGCATGGTATATATATCGAAGTATAAATGACTCTCCCTTTGTAGAAGCAACTTCTTCATCGAAAATGAAATTTACAAACATTGTTTTTGCATGATTTGAGTCAGAGTCCCATATAACTTCATATGTCAACACCCCTACTGAAGACTCTAATGAATTACATTTAAAATCTACCTAATAAAATCAATCAACAACTCTTTTAAGAGTAAACACACATTAGTTTAGGCTAGGATCTTGGGTTAAGTAGTTGTGAGTTAACTACCCAAGATCATACATTGAAACTAGTGTCATTAACGAGAGAAATCCTTCTGCACTCATACTATCCAGGACCACTCTAGTAAAAGCGGAGCTAAATACGAGACAACATCGGATTTTAAACGAAGGTAGCCTGCCTTCACTTACATCTCCTTTGGGTATTTTGTGTATCGGGGATCCCTTCGGGGATATTGGAGCTGAGTCGGGGACTCAGGTATCCTGCCCACACAGCGTACTATCTGCGACTATGTCCCCCCCTGCAGTGTTTGTGATTTGAGGTATCCTTAGTGGCCATACTTTTAGGGATGAACACAAGGTGACAGGGGTGGGCTTCCCTGGTACCTAACACACCTATTATGTCTTCAGTTTTAGGGAGGGTGCTCATCTTGATGAGAGTACTTGGCCCCTTAATCTGAGGTTCGGGCGAAGCTCAAGAGTAATTGTAACTGTAAATTTCGCGAACTCTCTCTTTTATCCATTGTGATACTGGGTTTCATCTCCAATGATCGGTGTTTAAGAGACATGGTCATTTCCCTCTACTTGTTGATTGATTTACTTAGTGTATTTTTTATTTTTTAGGTGCCAGATTGTTATCACCAAGACTTTAATAAATATCACTGTAAAATCTATTGATAAAATTTATTGGTCACCGTGGCTACATCCAG
Organism: Pinus tabuliformis; assembly: GCA_031772625.1. NCBI lineage: Eukaryota > Viridiplantae > Streptophyta > Pinopsida > Pinales > Pinaceae > Pinus > Pinus tabuliformis. Next base: position 464,570,881 of record CM062805.1, read on the forward strand.
CCCTTGTCGTCAATCTAGACAGTTGTTAGGTCTTCCCCCACTCATTGTGGAGGATTCGCTGAGCCCCAATGAATCGGATTACCCGTCTTCTGGCAATCAACCACCTAGATCTAACACTGAATCAGTTTGTACATCCCACGATTCAAGGTTACTAGAAGATTTCTTTACTCAAGGTTTCAGTCCTCCATACAACCCTCCGATCACGAATCCATTGGGACCACTCTTGATTCCATTTGCATTTGTACCTCCTATGTCTTCTATTGGACCTACACCACCCATCCCATCGACGACTAACAGGTCATGGGATTTTGTGGACACTTTTGGTCCACCGCCACCTCCCCAGTTGACAGTCAGTACCACACCTCTGATGGAAAACCCTGCTATCCCACCTGTCCCAAGTTCAAACCCTATCATGACACCCAATGCGAGTGGAACCTAGTACATGCCAGTTTCCACCCCTTTTGTGTCAGCTCTCGGACCTTCGACAAGTGCTACATATAGCACTCCTTATAATGCTACATATAGCATGGTTAGAAAGGGTCCCATCAATAGCCCCTTTGGTTGGCATCCATTGTTTAGTTCGAACCCCTAGGTTCAGATGGTTGGGCGCAATGTTCCCAATATGCACATATCGGTTGGGAATGTTACAATTCCCCCTCCATTTATAGGAGAATAGGGATAGTCATTGATTGACATGAACCTCCTTATGTCAGTCAAGGACCTATAGTTAATTACGTGGCGAGCGGGATCCCTCAACAAGGTCCCACTCAATCCATATGGGCACCCCACTCTCAACCTCAAATGAGTCAAGGGGGCATTCCTTATCCTGGGGGCACTTAAAATCCCCAGACTAACAATACCTATGGACAACCAGAGTACATGATTGTACCCCAATGAAATTAATATTCCACACATCCTGTGTATAATATTGGGAACAACATGATGGGAGGACCGCAAGGATCCTCAAGTCATATGTCATTGTCTTGGTCTGATTTGGGGGCATCAAACACCTTTCATTTCTTGGAAATTCTTGATATCCCCGACTTGTACAAACTCACAAATGACCCCATCTATCACAACTTACTTTGGCCTCCAATCCTGCACAAAATTCCGACAGACATCCTGAAGTTTGAAGGGAAACAGGGGGATGATTTGGGAATGCACATCACCACCTATCGTTTATGATGCATTTCCAACTCCATGGTGGATGATAGTATCCAGCTACGGATCTTTCCCGCACCCTTACTGGCAATGCAACCAAGTGGTACATTGAGTTACCACGCGCGTCAGTCAATACCTTTGGTGCTTTAGTGATGGAATTATTAAAGAATTTTTAGCTACCCGTCTGCTATGAAATTGGGATAGAACTCCTTACTTCATTACGTTAGGACACTGCCACCCACATCTCTTATGATAACCATGAATGGAGATGTAGGCAAAGGCTAGTTAAAGCTCCCCTCCCAGACTATCTATTAGTGGATTGGTTTTGCAAATCTCTTCTCCCCCAAATCGCTAAAGATGTTGCCTTAGGTGGTGCGGTCATGGAAGACCAATCCATTCGTCGTAACCAGAGTTGGATTTGATATATTCACATTCTGGCACTTTATACAACATTATTCCCAATGCCCCTTGAAAATCCAATTCTCCTGCTACTCAGTAACCCGGTGCACACGACGATGGTATTATCGACGCTACCTCCAAGGCTGTTATAAAATAACTTAGTGGTCACATTGCCCAGTTGTCAGTTAACCCCTCTACCAAATCAACTGCTCTTCCTACCACTGCGATAAACTTTGTGCATTTGACACAATAACCCGGCGGTAAGAACAAGAAGAATAAGAAAAAGACTGCTCCTTATGAAGAGCAGTCAACCAAGTAGTACAACCCAAAGCAGAAGGCTGCTGCGCCCTCTGATGTGGAAAGGACAAACCTGCCAAATTCCCTTGCAAAATCTATGTGGAAGACCACATGACATATCATTGTCCGTGTCTCCAAGAATGCATAGATTTCATTGCTAAAAAGGACGCCGAAAGGCCCCCTGCGGTCCTAAACAATCCTTTCCCTTCTCAGCAGTAGAAACACCTTATTGAAAACTAACCCCAACCCCTGCCAGGGGGAAACGGCTATTCGCATCATCCTTCAGCTCGTGAAGGACCATCTACTGTTTACACCTTTGAAATGGTAGATTTTCTACAAGAGCCAAAACTTATGGAGCTGCAGTCGCTAATGCTGAGGAAGCCTCCTCGAGTCAAAACTCACCTCCACCTAACGATATTCATATCGAAAGGCTGGTTTCTGATCTTGTGATTTGCCCCCAAAAGGGGCACTTCGTCGCACAATGCATAATACCTCTACACGTGCTACCCAAAACTATAGTATTGTAGAAGATTTGGCGCACACACCATCAACTATGTCGGTGCTCGAAGTATTTAAAATCGGTCCAACACAAAGGAAAATTCTGATTTCGACAATTGGTGGGGTCAACCTTCAGGATTCCATGCTTGCAATTTTCGACATGGACAAATGTAAACCTCCCATTTTACACTAGCTTGCATTTCAGGTGCAAATATTTTCAAAAGGGCGAGGAGTACATAGAACTGTCATTGACGAAGGTGCTTCAACCTTCGTCATGTCGGCTTCATGTTGGCTTGCTTTAGGTTCTCCAACCCTATCCCTACCATCGAATTACCTTAAAGCTTTCAACGGCCACACTTTCATCCCAAAAGTTTAATTAGCCAGCTACCCCATCATTTTGAGTGGGAAAATAGTAATGATGGACATCGAAGTCGTAGATAGAAAGATTGACTATAATCTATTGTTGGGTTGTAGTTGGACTTACGCCATGATTGCCATTGTGTCTACTGCCTTTTACATCATCCTATTTCCATTGGATGGAAGGATAGTCCCAGTGGACCAGCTGCCCTTTTGCACCCCATATTACTCCCTGTTACCCAGCGGCTCTGTACCCTTAGTGGGTGGTGTGCCTGACATTTACATTAGTATCGGTACTAGTCTATTGAAGGGCTCTTCCTTGATGGGTTATTTTCCTCTCCCGCCGCCTGCGGTTCCACAAACGGTCTCTATGGTTTCCTCCATTCCTCATGAGCCGACCGATCCTTGGATCCTCCTGACCCCTTTAGATATTGACACTTACGGAGAACAAATGCCACTGTCACCAACTGAATTGACCTACCAAGCCATTCAATCTACATCTGAATCTCAAGTCACTCTGGTCACGACCAACGGTACCTCCTCCCCTCCCATAAATTCTCCTTCTTATGATCTCCTCAATCAATTCCTACCTTCGGACAAAGGTATTCGAGAGATCATGTGTTTTGAAGAGCGACCTTGGGAGGACTCTCATCATCGTGTATCGATATCTAATTCAGACACGATGCCCATTCAAATCCTATCTTATGACGCACTTGAAATCGTTCCCTCACCTTATACGACTATCCAAACTTTGGATTCGGAAGGGAACATGGGAAATATTTCAAAGACATTGCTCATCGATATTTCTATCAAGACAGGCATCATGGAAAACATCCAGGTTGGAGCCGATTGCACTCCCAAGGAAATTGCGAGATTCACCTACCTTTTTAAGGAATTCCACGATGTATTCGCTTGGTCTTATGAGGAAATGCCCAACATAGATCCATCTATTGTCGATCATGAGCTCAAGGTATATGAAAATGCCAATCATGTCTGCCAAAGGCTTCGACCAATCCACCTCCGCAAAATTGCAGGCATCAAGACTGGGGTGGAAAAATTGTTACATACTTGTTTCGTCTACCCCATTCCCTTGACAGAATGGGTTTCCAATCTGGTTCCTGTCGATAAGAAACAAGCTACCATCCGTGTTTGTGTCGACTATCAAGACTTGAACATCGTGTGTCCAAAGGATAATTATCCGATACCGTTCATCGACCAAGTAATCGATGACTGCGCTGGTTGTGAATCCTTCTCATTCATGGATGGTTTCTTAGGATATAACCAGATCGTTATAAAACTGGCAGACCAACACAAAACCGCCTTCATTTTCCCTTGGGGTATCTTTGCGTATCGAAAACTCCCATTTGGTTTAAATAATGCTGGAGCAACATTTCAAAGGGCTATGAACTACACATTTCACGATCTCAGACATATTGTTTAGGCTTACTTGGACAACCTTTCAGCCCATTCCAAGAATCAAGCCCAACACCTAGATCACTTATGAGCTATCTTTCTTAGGTGTAGGTTCTACAACATGTGTCTGAGTCCACATAAATGTGTTTTCTTTATCGAGTCTGGACACCTACTTGGTTTCATTGTCTCTAAGTACGAGATTAGGGTTGATCCCAATAAGGTAAAGGCAATTACACAATTTCCCACACCACAATCTATTTTGCATCTCCAACATTTGCAAGGGAAAGAAAACTTCTTACGAAGGTTCATTATAAATTACGCTGAGTTGACAAAAGGCTTTATGCACCTACTCAAGAAAGGAGTACTATAATTGTGGGACGATCAAGCTCAATGATCATTTGATGCCTTGAAAAAGGTGCTTATATCAACCCCACTCCTTAATGCTCCCAACTACGGGCATGACTTTATCCTATACCTGGTAGCCTTGCCATCCTCTCTCGGAATGGTCTTGGTTCAAACTCGCGATGATCTAAGAGAGCATGTGATCTATTATCTGTCAAAAGGCCTGGTTGGGCCCAATCTTAGATATTCACATGTGAAAAGCTGTCCTTGGCAGTTATCTTTGATGTTAATCAATTTTGACACTATATACTGCTGCGACAGACAACCGTCATCGCTTTGGAGAATCCCATGAGACACATTTTGTCTCGTCAAGTCATTGGAGGAAAATATTCCAAATGGATAGTTATCCTCCAACAATTTGATTTGATTTTCGCCATTTCCAAGGCAAAAAAATCCTTAGTCCTCACCGAACTTTTGTTGGATCTTCCCATTGTTGATCCCAACGAGATAGCCCATGATCCTCTCCCAGATGAATCTGTCTATCTGATCGACTCTACTGACCCTTGGTATGGTGACATTCTTGTCTACCTCCAAGTGCAACGTTTCCACCCTGAACTATCATCAGGTGACCGTCGTTGCATCTACCACCAAGCGTGACACTATTTAGTGCTAAATGATACATTTTATCATCGTGGCGCTGATACAGTTCTTCGACGTTGCCTCACTCATGAAGAGGCGAAACACATTTTAAATGACTGCCATGCTAGGGAATGTGGCGATCATATTTCTGGCATGTCTACTTCTCATAAAATTTTACACGTAGGCTACTACTGGTCAACCTTGTTCAAAAATTGTATCAATGTTGTCCGAAAGTTCCATCCTTGTCAAACATTTACAAAGAAAATGCACGCTCCTCTGCCCCTACTGCACCCCTTATCTCTGTCGACCCATTTGCCAAATGGGGGATAGACTTCATCACTTGCAACCCCACTTCCTCTACCAGACATAAATACATTATTGTAGCTGTGGACTATTTCACAAAATGGGCCGAAGCCCTTCCCACTTTTCAGGATGATGGAGAAACCGCAGTACTATTCCTGTTTAATCAGGTCATCTGTCACTTCAGCGTGCCTCGCATGATCATTGCATACCATGGGTCTCATTTTTAGAATCACATGATGTCTGAATTAACATCATTTCTCAGTTTTTTCTAGGACCAATCGTCCTCCTACTACCCCCAGGCTAATGGCTAAGTAGAAGCTATTAATGGCGTCTTAAAGGCCATGATCCACAGATTAGTAGGGAATCACAAAACCCACTAACATCGAATGTTATATCTTGCACTGTGGGCATACAGAACTTTAGTAAAAACAACTATAGGCTTTACACCTTTTCAACTAGCTTATGGTCTGGAAGTAGTTTTACTCATCGAGTGTCAGATTCCTTCCTTACAAATCGTGGTTGAAATCTTACCTAACACCACTTCCGAAGAAGAGCACTTTCTATACCTCAATCAACTGGATGAAACCCATCGAGATGCCGAATTGGCACTTGAAGCCCACAAGCACCGAGTCAAAGCCCAGTACGACAAAAAGGTCAAGCCTCATTCTTACCAAGAGGGAGATCTTGTTTTACTCTATGATAAAAAACATGACCTCTAGGGGGTAGGAACACTTCAAACCTTATGGCTCGGTCCATATATTGTCATGAAGACCCTCACAAAAGGGGCATATGAAATTCAGGACTGGGAAGGCATACCACTCGTTGACCCCCGAAACTGGCTCTATCTGAAAAAGTATTATGCCTAGTACTGCACTAAGCATGTGCTTTGTAATTTTATGTATTTATAATTTTTTCTTCTTTTTGATGTGATTGGACATTTTTTGGTATTTGAATTATTTGTGTCATACATATTTCTCATTGTGCAGATGTCTTCATTACCCTTAGCATACGTAGGATATGTGGATGGTGCCAGTCGTCACACACGACACATTGCATCAGCTGCTTGGGTCATTTACACACCTGAGTCAGAACTGCTTTGTTCCGGGGGTTCTTTCTTGGTATTGCCACCAACAATATTGTTGAGTACATGATTGTAATTTCAATTCTCAGTGAAGCGTCATCTCGGGACATCTCTAATCTGGTGGTCAAGTTAGATTCTTAGCTTGTCGTTATGGAATTGACAATCATTATCACATTCGTAATCCAATATTGTTCTGTCATTATCTAAGGGCATGACTCTTGGAACGTCAATTTGAGTTTATTACATATGAACACATTCCTCGAGAAGTTAATACAATTGCTGATTCATTGACAAACTATGTGTTAGATTGGCATCTGTCTCATTCATTATAGATACATGTATGAAAGTAAATATTTACACAATTAAAAATTTACAAAAACACTTCAAAAAAATTTACATCATAAAATACCAAAATATCTGTAGATATATATATATATATATATATATAATCAAATCCAATCCTTTACATCAGAAAATTTCCCAAAACTTGGGTGTTTTTAAATACAAAATGGCTACTAAGCCTAGCTATAAACACCCGCTAGCTATACCATGTGCCTGCTAATAGATCCTACTGCTCATGAAAAGTCAATACAACTCTAGCTATCCTCCGAAGAGGAACCAAAAACCGCTCAGGCACACCCACTGTGTGTCGTTGCACGTGAGCGGGAATATTCCTCATAGGAAGGGGGGGAACACCCATACTTAGTCCTTCAAGGTTCCTCAGAACCTTGCGAAGGCTCTGAGTATCGCCCCCACCTTCGGGTAGTTGGCCACCTTGCCTGCAGGTCGGAACGGTGCCACACTTGTGAAATCCATGCCCTCGTAGGCATAATCATCTATCATCATGATCTGACCACTGAGCCATTCGAAGAAATCCTCTTCAAAAAAATGCTGGATGGGCCCTCCTCTAGTGCGAGGATCGAGAGATGCCCATTGCCTCTGCCTAGACTCTATTGGATCAAGTGGACCTAAAGTCATATGTGGTTGCATAACTGGCACCTTCTAAAGTATAAAGGATACAATGAGAGTACCGTACCCAAAAATATGTTGGGTCTGGGTCTTACACCAGTTGATGAAGCATCGTTTCACACCAGTTGAAGATTTGCGGCTGAACAAAATCAACGACAAGTAACAATTGGGCCTTTGTCATGAAATGGGGACTTTTAGACCCCGCCAAGTGCACAATCATCCATAATATAGCCCTCATAGACATGGATTTGATCTGCTCTATAGGGACCCTGTTTCTCACAATGCCGCTCTCAGGAATACAATAAGCTCAGACGAGCTTTAAAGTGGATCGGGGATCGGGCCTGCCACTGGTCAGATTTTCTTGTGCTCCTCTGCGTGACAAACCTATTAGAAAATATATGTCATCTCAGTCAATTGCAAGCTCATGGTCCTCGATCCTGAACACCCCTTCATGTTCATCCCAACGTCGAATGATCCAACTCAAAAGTTCCTCCTGACCTTTCATCAAGTCCAGCTATGCATATTTCATCAAACCACATCGACGCAATGCAAGTATACAATATGGATCATTTCAAATAAGTAATTCCTATCGATCATGGGCCCATTCTCTCCATAAACTAGTCATGATGGCTCAAAACCTGCACAAATCAACCTAGAAATTAGTGCAAATGGGGCAATAAATCTCAATAAAACACTTTCTGGGGTTTTAGAGTGCTCCCTCATGCAATAACACCCCCCTTGTGGGAAATAGGGAGGATTAAGGCCCTCCTCTAGGCCGTAAAGGGTGTTTAACGCTCCCTACAGGCCTAGAAGGGGGCATTAGGCGCAGTTAATCAACTAGGGCTCCCAAAATCTCTAAAAATACACCCCCAATGCATCTAAAAAAGGTTAAATAATGCAAGATAAAGGTTTTGGCATCTACTTGGGATATATGGCAAGTCAAATGGTCACCCGGATCACCTGCAATCGTCCTTGGAAGATCTGCTCCTCTTTAGCACCAAAACACTCTCACAGCTCTCAAATGATGCAAATGGTGAAAGTGGAAGCTCAAAAACTCCCTTATAGTCACTTTGGAGACATGAATTATCTTAATTGAAGTCATTAAAGTAGAATTAGTTCATTTCCTATGATATTTATTAGGCGCCATGACCCCATATTGTCAGAAATTACTCATGTTGATGAAAGGATCTTTAGGGCTGAAGTGTAGAAATGACTGTGTTCGATTCTCAATGAGCGCTTTCTTTTATGGGATCTTTTCTCGCTCTTTAACTGAAAAATACCTGAGTTTTTCGTCATTGGGCTCGTTCAACTCCCACGACGATGGTCTGAGCAACTCTTTTTCTCTCTTTTTGTAGCTCACTAAACTGAAAAAGATAGACTGAGCATTCTTTTTAGGAACTTTTTCTCGCTCATAAAATCGAAAAAACCCCAAGTTACTTCCTCAGGCTCGTTAAAAACTTATGAAGAAGCTCCGATAATTATTTTTAGGAACTTTTCTCACTCGTTAAATAGAAAAAGCCCTGAGTTTTTGTCATCGGGCTCGATAAACTTCTACGACGACGACATGAGTGCTTTCTTTTTTGGGACTCTTTCTTGCTCTTAAATTGAAAATCCCCGAGTTTTTCCCTTCTTCAGAATTTTTAAATCTATGAAGAAGGAATGAGCAGTTCTTTTTCATCTTTTTCCTCACTCATTAAACTGAAAAAGATACCTCAAGTTTCCTTCATTTAACTCGTTAAAATTTGATGAATATTTATTGAGTTTTTCGTCACGTTACTCATTAAAAATTCACGACGAATATCGAGTTTAGTCCATCTCCTTGTACTCGTAAAAAAATGAGGCAAACATTTATTGATCATAGGTTTATCTCTTTATCCAGGCTGAGTAGATTAACTTATGGAAAAGGAACCTTTTCAGGTATAATATTAAACCTTTGTCGCACCCGGTTAAAAACTATGACAAAGGGACCACCCTAGAGTCATTCTTTACGATCTTTTCAGACTCTCAAAATATGAAAATACCAATGAGTTTGCCTGTCTGGACTCATTAAACTAATCAGATAGGGAATAGAGTCGCTCTTTACACTCTTTTAAGAATCTTAAAACATGAGAATACCAATGAGTTTACCCGTCTGGACTCACTAAATTAATCAGATGGGGAAAGTGGACAATACAATTTCTTTGTGTCAGTATTTTGAAAAGAGTTTTTTGGCAGCAGTCGCTCCCTTGAACATGGCACTCCCTCAGATAAACCTTCCTTGTGACGGCCTCTCAATATGAACCTTACCATCCTATGAGTTTAGCCTATATACCTCGATGTTTTTTCATCTCTATATCCTAACACTCTTTAGTGTTCACAAGTCTAGTGCTACATGGTTAAAACCATTGTGTCATGCCTTCTATTGGTCAAGGGAAAACCTTTATCTTTTGTTTCTTCCATCAAACCATCAAGCATATTCTTCCATCATGCCCTCTGTCATTTCGACCCAATGCTAAAAAATATTCTTCAAAAAACAATCGTTCTTGTCCCGTTTCGTGTTGACTGATGTAGGACACATTATTGCCTACCTTTCGACAGGTCTCTTCCTATCGACTTCAACATTCTATCTAGGAAGCATACCCATAAACACTTCAGTGCCTTGGAACTTGCAGACATCATTGGAAGGTTACCTTGCGTTTGGTCAGGGGTTTTCATTATTGGCTCCTGGTTAAACGATTCTACAAGTGTTCGACGACAAAAACATTATTCACACTCGCTAGATTGTACTATGCATCTTGGAGACCATCACCATTATTGGTGGCCATCCTTGCGTCTGTTAAACAATCTCCATTATTGAATGGTAATCAAACGATTTCATACATGTTCGACCTCAATGCCTTTATTCACATGTATCGAACTATGTTGTTACGGTGAAACGAAAATCAAGACTTTGGGTAGAGGCTTACATCAATCAGACTTGTTTCCTCTCCCAAGTTGCATTTATTGTTATTTGGAGATAATTCATCATAATGATCTTATTATGACATAGGATCTGCATTGTGCTTATCGGAGGCCATGATCGTCATATCTCTTTGTTGAGAAATCACTCTAACATAGCTACTGAGCATGGGAATGCCTAACTCAGAACATGATTTTAGATTTTTTTATATATGTGTTGTATCAGGTTTCTCATATTCTCGAAGCTCCGATCCTCTCTCTCTCTTTTCCAAATATAAGGACAGTTATATATAAAGTATTTCGACCATCGTCGCTACTCTGATATCACACTTTAGAGGGAATCTGTTATATAGGAAAATGACCTCCTCATCAACTCAGAGGAGAAGAGCAGGATGACTGAAGGACTAACCAAGTTCACAAACCCATTTGCCAAGCTAACGCTTTCTAGGAACTAGTAACCTGCTTTATAAAGATTCCTAGCAAGGCTAAGGGTGCGTTAGTGCCTAGGGTAACTCTGTTTGTTACCTCGGGAAGGGCGTTAGTCAACCTAATTGATCTTCTATGGGTTAAAGGAATGAGTTGACCGAGAAATATCCCAATATTCTCTCCTATGTCAGCTCATAAAAGCAGGGAAACATCGGAACTCGACTTGTTTGGAGGAATTACTAATTCCTAATGGAGTCTACAAACGGAAAAGAGCACAAAGGCATGGAAACATCACTACTTTTGCCTAATAGAACTCATGAAGAATTTGGCAAGGCTAATCCTCTCATGCTATATATGAGAGGCTAGGGACATTGTGGAAGGGGTTGAAACATTTGAAAGGATTTCCTATTTGATTGTCGAGCATAGTCTCTAACTAAGGTATAGCAAGAGGTTATGAAGGGAGAGAGAGAGAGGAGATATAGGAGTAAGGGAAGGCTAATACAACAGATGGTTGTAATCACTCTTTTCTACATCAATATAGAACTACAATTGTGTTGTTCACTCCGCGCTGTTGGTAGTGTAATTTGTTTATATATTCATGCAATGTCATTATTATGAGTGGCTTAGATACATGTAATTAGATATATTTATATGTTAATGCATTGTTTGTCAAAGTTATATGCTGTGATATTACACTTGTCTTGTCTATGTGTAGGTTTTGATTTGGCGCTAGTTAAGGGGTCTTCCGCCTTGCTACTTTGCACTCTCCAACAACACCACACCAAGAATTGAGGTAATAAGTCCTTCTTCCTACTTTCATTCTCATTTGGTTAACATAGATATGCATGCATCTTTATGACAACTGCAGCTAATATGACAGTCTGCCAAGGATCCCCGGAAGATCCTTGAAGGTTTCTACATCACCAAACACCCATGCATTAATCCCTATAACAGTCTCCACCTGATATTCCTTGTAGGTATTCATCCATAACGGTGAAGAGGAGATTGAGCTTGGAAACAAAAGAATCAAGGATGACACCAATGAATGTTAGTACAGAGTGAGGTAGGTCATCTATCCTCCTTCGTGTTTTCTAGTATGAACTAGGAAATTTTACATATATTTGTCTTATTTTGTTGCTAGATCCTCCTATAGGGCTATAGGGATCATTTCTATCCAACATGACTCTGGAATTTGGCAGCATTTGACTCAAAATAGGATCAAAGTTCATGGTGACAATATATAATCAAATGAGAGGAAAATGGATTCCCCAAACCCAGTAAGGGAAGTGATGAAATGAGGATAACCCAAACCCGACATGAGATATAGTTAAGTGTCAAGTTCAAGAGTGACATTCTTCCTTTTATACAAAATACAGGATATATGTTTCCTTCCATTTTCCCCCACTATTTCTAGCGAGTACCTCTTTATTTTTAATCTCAATCTTGAAGAGGATACCATATGCTTGTCGTATAATTTCATCATTTGGATGAATCCATCATAGTATTTATAGTGAGCCCTAGGAAGGAGTAGCTCGGTCTTGTCATGGTGACAAGTCCTTCGTCGTTTCAATTTTATGATTCCGATGGAGGGGTAACTCGACATATTTTTCATGTTTAGATAGTTTGAAAAAGAGGCGAAAAGAAAAATCTAGAGGTCCCTTTTTGTAGATAGTCTCTTAAGTCATAAAAGGTAGAAAAAAATACTCAAGAGAACCTCTTAACCATGTTTGACTAAGGTATTCCTTTTTCGTAGCTAGTCTATCTTAGTTTGAAAAAGGATTAAACTTATACTGAGTAGACATCTTTTCATTTACTTTTATGAGTTCGAAAAGAAAAGTGCTCAACAATATTTTCATATTTCAAGAGTAAAAAAAGAGTTGAAAGATTACTCGACCTGGAGGAACGAGTGATATAAAAGGATAGCTAGTGGTTCTACTAATGATGGAACTGCTCAAAACGTTTAAAGGTCAAGAGGTTGGCTAATAACACCACTCATCGCATAGGTTCCCCAGGAAAAGGTAAAACAACCAAGTGAAAGCATATGATCAGCCAAAGAGACAGGGACGATGGAATGAAGAAAACAAGGCTCATCTGGAAAAAAGACGTTGATAAAAATGCTAATCACAAGAGATAAAGTGGGAATGGTTTCATTTTTACACAAGCTTGAAACATGGGAAACTATGCTTGAGGATACTTGAATATGTTTTCATTTTTTCACAAGTTTTAAATAAGATAAAAAACTATGCTTGGATTTGGTTTCATTTTTACACAAGCTTGAAACAAAGATAAACTATGCTTGAGATTAGTTTCTTTTTTACACAAGCTTGAAACAAAGAAAAACTATGCTTGAATTGGTTTCATTTTTATACAAGCTTGTAACAGAGAAAAACTATGCTTGAGATAAGTTTGCATGCCCCCAACATAATGACTCAATTTGAGGTACATGCCCCCCAAGCTTCATTTCATTCACCTAAGTAGAATATTGGTTACTAACAAGTGGATGGAATGAGGGTTCATTTATGAGATCAAGTGAAAGACTTGACTAGGAATTTACAAGATCTAATCAAAGACTCAAATTGGAAGGGGATTTGTTTCTTTTTTTAATGAGCTTGACATAGGAAAAGAACCATGCTCATGACACCTTGTTTAATTTTTTAACGAGCTTGACACAAGTAAAGGAACTCTACTCTGACACCTTGTTTCATTTTTTAAGGAGCTTGACACAAGACAAGGAACTCTGCTCCAAGAACCTTGATTCATTTTTTAAGGAGTTTGACACAAGACAAGGACCTCTGGTATGAGAACCTTGATTCATTTTTTATGGAGCTTGACACAAGAAATGAAATGTACTCTAGTACCTTGATCATGGACCATAAGAGGCCATGGCTTCCAAGAGGTTCTCATCAGATGGGAGAACAATGCTCTGGAAGGGATACATGTCAAGGGATCTAATGGAAAGATCAGGCTCCAATGCCCCCAATACATGATGCACTATATCACTGACTAGATCATCAGTAGATGCGGGCATGAAATGGGTGGACACATAATTAACCTGTGGCGGGGATGATACTACTTGCATACAAGGACTATTTTTGGAAGATGGTTGATTGGGAGTCAAATTAAGACTAACGAATGGAATTTGATCAATGGCCACAATTCTTCTTTCATGCGGGAAACATATCACACGAAAAAGTGAAGAGAAAAGAGATCCCATGACATAAAAATTTTCACAACCAAGGAGTAAATTAAAATCCAAAGGGCCTTGGATAACAATCACATCGATATAGACGATTTTCCCTCCTAAAGTAATAGGAAACTTAGGTTGGATCCCTAACGGTTGACTGGTTCCTTTGTTAGAAGCTAAAAAATTCTGGGTAATAGGCACAAGTTGTGAAGAACCTAAAGATTTCCAAGTAGTTGAGGATAGAATACTAAGTGATGTGCCTTCATCTATGATTGTGCCAGGTATGGGTATATTATAATCCTATACTGTGATCTAAAAGGGCATGTAAGAAGGAAGATGATATCCTGCCCATCGAATCCAATCAAAGGAAATGACCATACTACTTGGAGGAGGTGCCATGGGAATGGGAGAACTATCCCCTTATGTTATGGTAACGAGAGGGTAACCCCCCTATACCGTGGGAACAAGAGGATTTCCCCCCAATTCATTGGAATCTAAAGAAACAAGAAGAACCCGAGTGGTATGAAGTTCACTCTCTACGAGAAAGGTATGATCAAATGAAGGTGGAATCGAGTCAACAATTTTCTCAACTAATGGTTGGTTGGGAACATACTCATGGGATTCACTTTCAAAGAGAGTGAGATTGGGTAGAGATGAATTCTGCTTATCACTTGATCAACTAGTGGAGGATTAGGGGAAAGATTTCGATAACCAGTCGGAAGACGAGGCTGAGAAGTTGTAAGGTTGTCCAACACTTTTGAGGCTTCATCCATATCAGGAAAAAGGCGAATATGATTATTCCCTTCACATAACCTATAGGGGAAATTGACTTTACCCATTTTCCCATGGACATACTATCACTAGTTGAGGATTTGTCACCAACATGATCTCCAGAGGCTGATGATGAAGGCCAATTTGAGCCCGTGGACCACACTTCTAATATCTTGGGAATACTAGGAAAATCTCTAAGAAAGTGGTCACCATTACATAACTTGCAAGGTAATTTGACTTTGGGGGGATGATTGGAAGGTTTCTCCCTACTAGTTGCATCCATAACAATGGATGCTTGGTTGTCCCCCAAATTATTTTTCTTCTTCTTAATATTCCTTTTCTTCTTCTTCTTATCCACCTGGTTACTAACTTGTAGGCTTTAACCAGATGAAGAGGAAGAAGAGGAAGAAGACCGAACACACGAAGAAGGCAAAGAGTCAACTTTAGGATCAACTAGAGGTTGATATTGTTTAGGTGGAGGAGAACCCTATTGAGAAACAATTTGGATATTTAAAACCGTAGGGGTCAAAAATAACCAAACTAGCAAACCAATGGTAAATCCAGGAAGGGAAAATGTTTCCATATAAGGAGCACCAATATTTACAAAGGGACGAAAAGGACTAGGATTCCCGTCAAGAGGAGTTTCCTCGATTGGTGGACTTAGGAACTGTTGCCATTAGTCTCCACCTAAGATCTACTAAGGAGTATTTCCATAGAAAGGATATTGTTTCGTTGTCAATTAATTTATTTTAGAAATTAAACACACAAACAAAAGAAATGGGTAACTAGGAAAAAGGGTTTACCAAGGAACCGTGAACTACAATATACACCTTGGCGAACCAAGGTCTTAATGTATGATGACCAATCTCCCTGAATGTTGTGTTTAGTGTATCATGGTATACAAGGTGGCAGACTTAGTTACTTATGGATGGATAGCAGCCTTGTTGGCTTGATGGGGCCTGACCTAGGTTCAGAAGTGATTTAGCCAAACAAATCCCGAAACTATTGGCCCTTTTGGCAACAGTCTGTGGAGCGTGGACTAAAGTCTCACTCAAGGTAGTATGGGAGGGTGCTGGAACAAGGTTTCCGCACCCTAGGGATGTCTTGATGAGATTTGAAAAGGTCGCGAACCGAACCTGCGCACCTGTGCAGCGGCCTGACCTTCGCGTAGCTTGATACAAAGCACGAAGGGGTGCTATCTAGATCCTTTACCCTTACGGTGTTATTATTATAGATCTGACTTAATTTTGTGGGCCCAGTAATCTTTATCAATTATTCAACATTTATAACTAGTGCGCGCAACCATAAACTATGAAGAGATGCATAAACATATACCAGAAGCATAAACATATAGATCTGTGAATAGATGCACAATATTTTAGAATCAACTTAGCTTTTATTAACTTTCTATTCCAGTACAATCCAATTCCACCCTACGCACTCAGCTGTAGGGGTCCGTGCACACAGCTGTGGACTCTACCAGGCCTCTGCGCACATAGCTGCAGAGCCTCTTCCTACTCCTACAACCCAAGGCTCGGACTTACAGACTCAGAGCGAATATTGCCTTCAAAAACCCATAATAATACAAAACTAACTCAAAAATTGCCTTCTACACTTAGAGCCTCACTCTATTTATACATTCCCATGGTCTGCAGACATTGGGTAGGCTGACACATTCTATATTAAATTACAATATTTTAGGGTGGACTACCCTAGACTCTCACACTCCGCGCTTGCATTTTGTGGGGTATTTCATTACATTTGACCAAAATTTGGGCTACAAGCCCCAACAATATGTTATAGGGTGATTTGCTGCCCAACAGGCGCCCAACAAAATCATCGTGACTCGTCCCGAGTCACTCGGCTGGTGTGGCAATATTTGCTCGGAGTCTATCCAACAACTTTTACGCGGCGCGAACGTCTACCACACATCCTTCCACTGTTTGTTGTATTAATTGTGCATGACTCTCTGATGCCTCGTTATCAGAGGCACCCTATCGCCTTTGCGCATAGGTGTCCTACATCTGGGCCAGCTTCCCTTCGATCGTGGCGGTGACCATGAATGCTTCCTCGAGCCAAGGTTGGATGTGTTCTTTAAGCCCTGCTTCTTTCTAGCGCATGGCATCCACCTATTATTTCAGAGCCTGGGCCTCCCTCATCTTAGCCAATCACTGAGTAAGGGCGACCGCCTGCGCAGTCCCTCAGACATTGTCGTAAGCCTGCTGCAACTCCCGTGCTTCTGTCTATAACTGCTGCAGCATTGGGTTTTCTTGTAGTGAAGTGAGCGTAAGAAGAGACTGATCCAATAATCCCATGCAGTCCTGTATAGTGCGCTCTATCACTTCCAACCCCGATTGAATCACGCGGTGGCACTGCTCCCTAACTTTCGAGGGTGTAGAGGGTTGTGCCTTCAGCCTCAGCTCTACAATCTGCAAGTTCAGCTCCAACTGAACCTTTGCGGCCTCCTCTTGCGTCTTGCGGACTCCAGCTGCCAGTTGGTGAATATTTTCCACGGTGGGGAGTGTCGCCAGCACGGAAGACTACGGGATGCTACCACAAGCTTCCCCCATAGCCTGTTCTAATCCCTGGTTTTGTGTGACCAGGTTGTCGTGCTGCAAGCTGAGCTGTTCTAAATTTTCCTTTTGCTCTCTCAAGATTTTGAGAGCGCAACCCTCCCTAGTGCGAAGCTCAGCAGTTACCCCATCCTGCAATTGGTATAGGGTTTCTCTTGGAAGAGTGGCCAAATTCAACCCCCAACCCCTCACGTCACCTTTGGCCTCTGCTAGGATAGCACCTTCGGGTAACACCAAAGTGTTCATTGTGTGGCCACCCAACATCTGCTCAGCTGTGGATGCACCTTCCACAAGGGTTGGCATCATCACCCCTGGGGGTCGCACTTGTAATGCCTGCAACTATGCTCTGAGTGCCCCCAACACAATGGTCTACTCTGCCATCAACTCTTCCAGAGCATCCTTGGTGACATCGTGAACTGGCTCACCACTGTCAAGAAGGGCTCCCTCGGAGGTCTTTGTTGTCTTTGTCTTCTTCCGTGTGGTTGGCTTCTCTTGACTGCGTGACCTATTGAGTTGGGATGATTTTGTTGTGTGTTCCTTTCTCTTAGCCTCCTCCTGTATGTCCTGCTCCGTGGACATTTCCTGACCTTCCTCGGTCTCTTCGGTGGGTGCAGTTGTGGTTTTTGGTGTCTGCATTGTCGCTGCTACCTCAGCCGCCTCCCATTGCGCGGTCGCTTCCTGTTCCTGGCGCTTTCTCTCCACTAGCTTCACGATGCATAGCTTGGTTTCCTTCTTCCGCTGTTGTGTGTTAATATTTTCTAGTTCTGCCAAGTCCAGAGCATGCCACTCCAGAGACCATGCTGCCATTACCTTGAAGATTGCATCATCCGTTGTAATGAACGGAAGCTTTACCCATGTTTGGGCTGGATCCTTTCATGCTCGGATATATACAAATTATGCATATCCACCTTGAATTCAGTCGTGCTTTGCAAACTGTTATATACTGTCGGGGACAAACATGGCCTGCAGTTGATCCATGTTTAGATGCACGCCTCCATGAACACCCAAAACACCTTGATCTCACGAACCTTCGTCACGTCTTTCGTTGCCCAAAGCGAGGTGTACCTCGCGGCTTCTGGTAGGTTCTTCTCCATGGTGGGGAACTGGCTGTCCTTTGGCAGCTCCTCTGCAGCCAATAGGATGGATAAAAGAAACCATGTGTAGTGGAAGGTCTTACCTTGCTCCTGGGTCTCCCGACAATTCATCAAAAATTCATCGCAGAGAAATTGCACCCAATTGAACTAGACTCCATCTACACACTGCTCTGCCAACGCAATTACAGATGTTGGCACCTCGTCTGCACGACATTTACTCATAAGCTTGCCGGCCAGTAGCTGGGTGGCTACGCGCACTCTTTGTCCTTGATGCTCGCTATGACATACCCTCACTTCCACTTCTCCAACTTATATTTGGCCTTCATAGCTTCTGTGAGGGCCAAGTCGCTACTCTTTCCTGCTATGGCTGCGGGGTTGTTTCCTTTGATGGGTAGCTGCGAAATCCAGTGAATCAAATTAGCCCATGATGGGAATCGATTCCTCCAGCTAGAGATACCCATCATGTACTAGACACAGTAGCTTCCGAATGACAAAGATTGTGATGACCACGCGGTGGTAGTGGGGTATCCACCGTAGATTGAGAAACCCAACCTTCTCCACACTGCGTAACCATTTCTACTGCAATAGTTTCTCCGCGGCCAGTTGTGGGAACTTCTCGCTATCTGCGAGGTCCCAATATTTGAACTTTATATTCAGTAATCATCCCAGTAGCGGACCGTCGAACCTTATCTCGTTTGGAAGAAGCGGAGTCTAGAGCGCACTCTTCGTGGCCTCCAGGTCCTTCGGTATCTTGGCTGTCCCTTTCCATGTGGGGATATAGGGGGGTAAATTTATTACCGAAGGTATGTGGGAAACATTCTCTGCCTCATCATCCTGTGCTTCAATTTGTGCGATCAGGGCTTGAAAATCGTCCTCCTCCTCCTCTGTTTCAACGGCAACAACTTTTCCCTTCTTTGTCATTACCAATTGACTAAATTGTGGGTTCCATGGTGACACCCGGACTGGCCCCATGGGTTGCTTTTTTTCCTGTGGTCATGGTGTGTGTGGGGACTTGGGAACCTCTGGTGCAACTGCTGCCTCTCCATGCTCCTCCTGGGTCACACATGGTTCTGGGGTTACCTCTGTGAATCACACTCTGGTCCTCGCAGCCGACATTGTTTCTACACTGGATTCGTTCGGTCACGTACTCACGGGTGGCAAGGTAGCTTGGTGCTCAATGCTCTGTACTGGCTCAAATCTCAAACAACCAAGTGTTGCCTCGAGGCTATCCCAAGGGATTTTATAATAACGTTTGAATTTGAATCCGTCCATTCCCTCCACTTCTGAGTCATTAATACCTTCTTGGCGGCAGATCGTCCCAAATCTAGCTCTTAATTCCTGTCTTAATGACCTGCTGCCCACTCCTTTCTACCTTAAATTAGACCTCTTGTCATGAACAGTGGCATCAACGGTCACCTCCTCGCCTACCCGTGCAAGTGCAGCTCCTTGCGCGCGACCGCGACCCTTGTGACCTACTGGCCCTATGCAGAACCTCCTTTCCATGTAGCTCTCCTGCAGACTCGTTTATAGTCCCGCGCCTTCTTTCAACTACTTGGAGCACTGAGACTGTGCTTCTTACAGATAGTTAGGTGGTCACACCCCCGGTGCAAGGCTTCAATTTTTCTGCTAGCCCGGGCTGCGGGCACCCTTCAAATACCCTTGCGTCCAGTAGTGTGTCGCGTTCTTCTTTGTATGGTACGCTCCCCATGTTAGTAAGGTGCGGTTGCAACCATGATAGAAGGGTCACAACTCTCTCTAATGTAGTAGCAGGGCCAGTTAGATGTGGTCCCATCATGCTTAGTTTCTCACGGCCCGCTTGCGCGACTGCGGTCTGCAGTTTGTTGATTTCTTCATCTAATGCCACGCTTTTCTTCCTCAGCCATGCCCACTCTTCATCGAGTTCACAAAGTTTCAAGTTCCCTTGCTGAATGGCTTCCTATAACTGCCTAATTCCTTTACCCAGGTCCTCACGCGGCTACATAATTTCTTCACTTTGGTCCCTATGGGCTGTCGCAATTGTAGGAGTGTGAGGATTCTTTCCCAAAGCTGTGGCCTTGACTTTGCTCATCGTCTTCGGAACCATTTCCACGCTCAGGTTCCTTCACATGGCCCCATAGGCCCATCGGACCGCTAGCACACGCAGGTCCCAATCAGTTCGTCCCATTTGGTAGACTCTGTTCATGACCCCGCATAACTTTTTGAATGCTCGATCACGGGATATTTGTGGAGTGTGTCACCTTCCCTGTTGCCGCGTCGGGTTTCGACTTCCGATCCTTAGTTTGGGAGGTGCTTGCACAGCACACACCTGCACCCATCGACACAAGTGGGCACGTAGCCTGCTCCGCTCTGGCTGCCCGACTTGTGTTTGACGTTGGTGACTTTGTAAGCGCATCCATTTTCTATAATCGCGCTAGTTCCCCATAGCCTTCTGATGTGTACTCCACCATCATATGGGTGTTGCGCGCAATGCCCATTCTAGCGCATCATACCGCTGCTGCTCCGGTACCGCACTTTTGTCCAAGAGTTCATCCACTCCTGTTACCCCATCATAGATTGGCAATTCCCTTGCTTCGGTCGTCACGCGCCGTAGTGATTTGATCATCATGTTGCAATTCAACGTTGTCACTTCATGCAACCGGTTCTGCCAACGTTCTATTTCTTCATCTGAATCCAAAGTACAGGAACTGTTGCGCTCCCATGAGATTCTCCCATCCGCGGTCGGGTTCACCTGATCCTGGTCTTGCACAGTTATTTTTTAAATGCAATCCATCTCATCTTTGCTTTCATCGTCACGCACAGGTTCGGTGTAGCATGCTCCTTCAGCTGGATCTAGTGGAACTACTACGTGTAGAGACTTTTTCTCAAATATCATCTTTCGCTTCTTCAGGTTGATGACTCCATTCATATCAGTGGCCTAGTCGATTCCTAGAAACGTGGGGTAAGGGTTTTTTTCATCCACAATCTCTATCACCTCAAAGTCCATTTGCGTGCTCGTGCCTTCGATATCCACTGTTACCCCCTGCAATCTCCCAATGGGTAAAATTTTCTGTTGGTTTGCCATTCACAATTGAATGGGGGACCACTGTAACACGAGTCTCCCCATGCGTTCCCACGTCTACTTTGGTAACACATTCGCATATGAACCCAGGTCCAGGATTACCTGATCCATCTCATATTCGCCAATCTGCGCCATCAATCTCATCTCCCTCCCGGTGCGCAATGTATGCTTTCCTAGTTTGCAGACTACGCACGGTTCCCCTAACCTTGCACACCTAGTTATCAATTCCTGTAGTCCTTTAACCGCCTTGTTGTCGCGCAACAATCTCATGCATGTCTCTAAAAAGGTAGTAAGCATAGAAGGATCCATCCCTGTCTTTGATTGATCCTTACTACTTGAAATAGAGGCCTCTCTGAAGCTCTTCTTAGCTTCCATAAACATCTCCTTTGCACGTTCCAAGTCAAACTCAAGTTCCTTTGTAGGAGCCTTGCGAACCCATGTGTCTTCCTCAGGCTGCTCCCCGTTATCTTCCCCTGTGGTTGCGCCACTTCTGAGCACCATGTTCAGATTGGGGTCTTCTTCGCATGGTTCAGACATCATCATTTGAACATTCTACGTCAGATTAGGCTGAAGTATCGCTTTCTCATGCATCTGCGTGATCAACGTGTGACAATCTACTGCTTCATGATCGAATTGAGCACAATATGAACAAGATGGTCTCATCAAGTTGGTACAATTGTGAGCGTAGTGCTCCTGTCCTCCGCAATTGTAACAGATTAACTGTCCTCAGCCCCTTCCTGGCTCCATTCCTCCTCGTCCTCGACCCCGCCCTTGAAATCCACCACTCGCCATCCCCACAGCTGGGTCAAGACCTCACATTTATGTCTACATTTTATATGAGGGGGTCCTCTCCATCATTAACTCATAGCTATGACAAGTACGCTTGTCGTGGTCCACCGATCTACAAAAATTGAAAAATAGTTGCTGGGGAGTCTATGTATACTTCTACAACAAATGACAGTTGTCTATTGTGTGCTTTCCTTGTACTTGATAGATCGCACACCAAAGCAGAGGTGCCGCACTTAGCCCTGCCTGTGTCTCTGATCTCAATGGAATTGGTCCCCCTCCTGCCAAATAGTTGGCGAATACTGGACAGTGATCCTTATTGTGGCCCTGACCTTTACATTTTATGCACCATACTTCTTTACGCGCTTCTAGCCGGGGTGCCCTATCCTGCTTCAAGCTCTGCATCTCCAAGCATAGGTTCTGTAGCTGCACGTAAATTTGTTGGACTTCCAACCCTGGATCCTGTATTGATGTTTCATGCAACCTCATCGCCATTTCCAACACTTCTGCCTAGGTTGAAAGCTTCTGCTGTGACATCGCTGTCCTCAGGTGTGGTGTCAAAGACACCACAAACCACTCGCAGTGCTACACATCCGTTAGCATCATATTAGCCTCATAGATCATAGTCTTCAGTCTCTGGTCCAGATCCCAGGGGGTCTTGCCTGGAAGCATCATGATCTCTTTAAATCCAATGATTGACTGTGTCTTTGATTTCAGCTGGCTAAATTCTTTTTTCAACGCATCCTAGATCTCCGCTATTCCTGCATTCGGGTGATCATTTGATTGCTTGATATACCACGTCAACGCGTGATCCTACAACGTGCTTACCAATGCATCCTTCTTAATGTTATCATCTGTAATCCCTTGTGCTTCCCACACCGCTCTTACCATGAACCAGAACTGATCTGGGTCCTCATTTCTGACTCCTCTGAATACGGGTAGCTTAATCGCACTTGCCGTACTAAACTGTTGGTTTGATGGAGGTGGTGTGGGTGAAGATGGAGGTAAAGGAGGTGAAGCAAGTGGTGGAATAAGTGGAGAGGTTAACTATGGAATGTGTTGCCTTATCAAACTAACCGCACTCCTCGGCGATACCTAAGCGCGCTCTTCCTCGCTTGCTCACGGAGGTGAAATTAAAGGACTATTTCCTAACCCTTCGATACCTTTGTAGACCTTTCCACTTCGCGTCGTTCCAATCATTAATGTATTCGCAACACCTGTTTTTCAAATAACAACATCTTAATCTAGGTATTCAAGGATTTGATGTACTTACCTCGCGGTCCCTAGAGAAAACGTCTTTCTGCTTCATTGTAGCTTATAGTTGTGTCTATCGCAAATTCAGTGATAAACCCTCCTATTATCCGATCGAGCCAATGGTCTACAGCTCACGCGATCTTATCTTCTGATGCCTCTAGCCTACGCACTAACTCCGGAGTCCACACTATCGGTTGATCTAGCTTATACCTTACCTAGCTATTGGCTAACCTCACAATCCAATCATACAACTTTGAAGAGAAGGACGCGAAGAAGATCTTGTGGATTTCCGTATATACGTAGCGATCCAACCACCTCTTCTCAGATATCTGTGGAGTTCTATTTTCTTGTGCCACAAACTCATGAAGTTCCTGATCCAACCACTTTTCAATTTCTTTCTTCGTAGGGTTCCAGTGTTTCGACATCAGACATCCCTTAGGTAGATCCTGGTCCCAGCAACGGAACCATTTGTTGGCTTGATGGGGCTTGACCTAGGTTCAGAAGTGATTTATCCAAACAAATCCCGAAACTACAGGCCCTTTCAGCAACAATTCGCGGAGCGCGGACTGAAGTCTTACCCGAGGTAGTATGGGAGGGTTCTAGAACCAGGTTTCTGCACCCTAGGGATGTCTTCATGAGATCTGGAAAGGTCGCGAACTGAACCTGTGCAGCTCCGGGCAGCGGTCTGACCTTCGCGTAGCTCGGTACAGAGCACAAAGGGGCGTTATCTAGGTCCTTTACCCTTACGATGTTATTATTATAGATCTAACTTAATTTTGTGGGCATAGTAATCTTTATCAATTATTCAACATTTATAACCAGTGTACGCAACCATAAACTGTAAAGAGATGCATAAACATATACCAGAAGCATAAACATATAGATATGTGAATAGATGCACAATATTTCAGAATCAACTTAGCTTTTATTAACTTTCTATTCCAGTACAATCCAATTCCACCCTATGCACTCAGCTGTAGGGGTCCGCGCACACAGCTGCAGACTCTACTAGGCCTCTGCACACAGAGCTGCAGAGCCTCTTCCCACTCCTACAACCCAAGACTCAGACTTACAGACTCAGAGTGAATATTGCCTTCAAAAACCCATAATAATCTAGAACTAACTCAAAAACTGCCTTCTACACTTAGAGCCTCGCTCTATTTATACATTCCCATGGTCCATGGACATTGGGTAGGCCGACACATTCTATATTAAATTACAATATTTTAGGGCGGACTACCCTAGACTCTCACACTCCGTGCCCACATTTTGCAGGGTCTTTCATTACATTTGACCAAAATTCAGGCTACAAGCCCCAACAATCCGTTATAGGGGGGTTTGTTGCCCAACAAGCGTATAGGGGACTCCCAAAATATACTCAACAGTACTTGGGAGTGCAATCCATAGTAGTGTTGTGTAATGTGTAAATGTTCGATGAGAGTGTTCCCTTATATTTTTGATGTGTGGAGTGCCATCCAATATACCCAAAGGTATGTGGAGAACGATCCTATACACTTCCGTACGTGGAATGAGGTTTCACCCTTGGGATGCATTGCTAGAAAACAATGACAAATCCTATGTTTAATGATGTCGGAACACATCTCTAGCCTAGACCTATAGATGTTTGCGTTAATGTTCCAAATGATCCTTAGGTTAATTGAGATAAATTTTAAAGTTGATCTTGAATTATGTTTCGGTTTCAAGGCTCAAAAATCAATTTCACTTGCACACAACTATGATGCAACTAATATGGCGAAAATAATTTTCATTTTCGATGAAAGCTATCTAGTGTAGGGAAGAAGTGCAGATATTGCTGCAACAATAAAATACACAACCAACAATAGCCTCCTAACTAGATCTTTCAATTCCACAATTCCAATGCAATGATAAAAAAGTAAATGAATTTTAATTTACTAAAATTCACCTACACAAATATTTTCTTTTTAAAATGAATGAAGATGCACTTATTAGCTTTCAACACCAAGCAATGTTATCTATGCTTAATGACGATCTCAAAAGAAAATTTCCAGTGCAATGTAATCTAAGGAAATTTCTAGAAGTAATGATAAATTTTGAGATGAAGGCTTAACAAATTAAAATGAAATTTCTTTCTAGTTTCCAAAAGAACTAAAAATGCTCATCAGACAACAAATCAGCAACACATGAAAGCAACAAAATAATAAATTCAATTACATAAACAACTAAAGATTGAACCAGTTTTTTTTTCACTACTTAAACATGGGATAGAATTTTGCAAACCACAAATAATCTAACAACAATAAATAAAAATTCTATGCACACAGAGTAGGAGAAAGACTTTGGAGATCAAGACATTCTAGATCTTCTATCAAAAACCCTAAAAAAATCTCATTTTTTGGATAAGTACTACTTTAACGTCAAAGTACGCACTGACAGGGTCTTCAGCGCTATTGCAAGCAGCAAAATTTGTGCTGGAAGCACTCTATTTTGAATAAAAAAGCACTAAGGGTGAGAAAAACTTAGGAAAAATAAACAAAGTTGAACAAAGACCTAGATTTGACACTCTAAACCACACACCACTCAGAATGTGAATCCATAGTCAATCAAAGTTATGGATCACTAAGAGGTTGGATAAACCTATCAAAAGAGACCAAAGACAAATGAGGCTTGAAAGGTTGTGTACTCTCTAGTGGAGTCACCATTTTATTGTGCAGGAAATACTTTCTGCAGACAAAAACGATCCCTCTAGTCCTATAGGAAGATGCGGCAACAAACAAATACAAATATATGTAAACTTTCCTAGTTTATACTAGAAAACACAAAGGAGGATAGATGACCTACCTCACTCTGATGCTAAGATCCGTTGGTTTCATCCTTGATTCTTTTGTTTCCAAGATCAATCTCCTATTCACCGTTATGGATGAATACTTACAAGGAAAATCACATGGAGACAACAAACATATACATAGAAAAATTTTATTCCAATATAAAACATGTAACAAATCAAGGAGTATTACACTAAATGAGTAACAATTGACACATTTATGGAAAGAAAACACATAATGTATTATTAACATATGGTAAAGGGAGCATTACAAGCACTTAAGCCTTGGTGTTGGAAGCCTCCTTTAGGTGAGTCTCCGAGTCCTAGACTTAACCTTCAAGCACTCCTTTATCCTTAGCAAAATGGGTAGAAATTGGGCATATTTCAACACTAGGAAGGCAACCAACACTAGGAAGGCAACCAATCATTAGCCAACCATTAGTGGATAGTAGGGATCTCATTTATAGGGAACGAGAGGGATCGTTTATATCTGCGGAAAGGATTGCCTGCACAACAATGTTACATAAGATTGGTATGCAAAAAGGGTATAATCAGGGTTTGAGCAAAGCCTGTGAACGACAATACTGATTTAGAAGCATACAAAGCAACCAAAATTCAGATTGGGAAGTACAAAAATAATTGGAGAGAGATAAAGATGGGTGGAGAACAAAAAACTCTCTCAGGTTTCCCAGGACCTAAGGAAGGCGGAATCAAGGGACCTTAAATGGCTTAGAGATGCATGCAATCACATCATGTTAATATAGGAATTGACAAAGAAACACAAAAATATGGCTTGCTAATCCTTCGCGAAAATCTGTTGGAGTTTTCAGTGTGACAGAGAAAGGATTCTTGGTCAGATTTCAAATCAGGATCTGCACATAGAAAAGACATGAAGTGACCTTCACAAGATATGAAACTTTAACAATCCAATACATCAAAATATAACAACATATATAGTTAGCATGCATCAACAATAAATATCAGTCTCATGATTGAACCAACATATACAAAAAGAAGGTATCAATATCATCACATAGACAGAACAAGAGTAGATCTATATTATCAAATGTGAGAAGAATGATTACAACCATGATTGTTGTATCATCTTCCCTTAGCTCCTAGATCCTCTCTCTCTCTCTCAACAGCTTCTCGACAGCATAATAATGCACAAATTCTGATCCCAATTACTATGGCCAAGCCTCCAATTTATAGGCGATGGGAGGCTCAATCCTTGCCAATTTCTTCATAAGTTTCATTTGGGAAAAAGCTAGATGTTGCCTCTTCTTTATTTCTCTTTCCTTCTTCATTTTCTTCTATTAGGATTGGAAATTTCCTTTGATAGGTATGAGGCAAATGTTTTCAGATTTTTGGAGTCGACATTGAGTGTAAGACAGAGTGTCAGTGAGTCAACTTGCATTTTGACCTTCATAAACTCATAAAAATCCAATAATGCAGCCCTTTAGGGAAAATAAAGTGTTAATTCTCAGTTTAATGCACTTTCATGGGTCATATAATGCGTTAGCATGCTTTATATCTGTTTATGTGGTGAGTTACCCTGGCAAATGGGCCTTTAACTTAGGTTTTCTTCCAGTCCAAAGTGTTCTTCTCCTCTGAGCTTATGAGGAGGTGATTTTCTATATAGCACCCTCGTCTTTCTTTTCTTCTACCATGGGAGGCCGTCCGGGCTAGCGAGGCTGGTATTGCAAAGGTTCAACCAGTTCAAGGCCTAACTCCTTATACTCCGACCTCATTGGGGACATGCAAAAAAATAATGAAGAAAGAGAAGACTTCTCGGATACCACTGATCCTAATTTATGAAGGAGAGAAATGAAATACATAAATGAAAAGAAACACAAATATATAGTGAAAACAGAATTTCAATTCATTAATAATAAAGTACTGAAAAATTGTTACAAACATAATGGAAATAAACTAACTCAGACAATGGTAGTTTATATCTAAGAAGATATGTGGCGGGTACATGCTTATGAACAATGTTAAAATGAGCCTTGGTGGCATTTTTATCATTGAGAAACAATGGGAAACCCTAAACATCCAAAAACCTAACCCTAAGAGATGAAGCACCAAAATCTTGAGGGCCCCATTGGGGTAAGTTGGAACGTCAACTTTCCTCAGTCGTAACTTTGGCATACGATCTCCGTTTGGCTATCATAATACCTCATTTTTAAGATCTCAACGAGGAGGTTGAAAAAAATGAGTCAATTGATTTGGAACTTTTCCATTCTCTATGTTTCCCCAAAAATACGTCTTTTAGTTCTTCAAAATGGCTCTGAAAGTTTAGAACTCGAAAATTTTCCAAATATAGTAAGATGTGCTCGAATTAAGGAAAGTCAAAAGAAACAATGGTGGGTATCCAAGTCGAATAGGTAGGTGGCCACCAATATCCACCTAGATAAGTCCTACCCCATTAGGAAAAAATGGTCCCCATTGCATTAAGTGCCTCCATGCGATGGGGAAAGTTCTACTGAACCTGGTCCTTGATGAGCCACTTTCCCTGGTGCAAGAGTTTGTTAGCTTTTATAACCTGATATAGTTGGATCTATTGATGGCAAGTGTTCTTGGTATGTGTGTCCATGATCCTGGAGGACCTCTACGGTGAACCCCGCATGCTTTGCCTTCATGGAGAAACTCCCATTATGTCCCTCTTCATGAGCAGATCATTCCCCTTTTCCACGATTTCCCCTGAAACTTTTGTTTTTCTCAGTTTAAAAGGCTGAAACTAATGACCTTTGTCTCCCTCGCATCGATGTGTAGAAATTAGCACTATTCCCTATGTCGATTGGTGTGACTGAGATGTGTTCTAGTCGTGCCAGTCCTGTTATGGAAATTTTTTTAAATTAGAGTCGAAGCTTCCAGCTCTAGAAGCTATGTAATGGAAGTCTGGTAAATGGTTTGGCTAGATGGGGTCGAGGATGACAGTTTGGGCTCCTTTCCCCTATAATGATGGAACTACCTCAAGGGATAAGTCTTTTTCCCATGAGAAGAGGATCCATCTCCCATCCATATTTCGTATATAAACCTCCCTTCTTCCCAAGCACAAACTAGTGTGAAAGTCATAGTTAGAGTGTTGGCTGAGTGTGAGTATACTATTTTGATTAGACAAGCAAGCTATTAATAGTTGTAGCCATCTAGTTGTGTAAGGGAGAAGTGTGTTTGGTTTGGAGTGAAGCCTAAAGGGAAGAGCCTTTAAACTATTATTTTTTGAAGCCATCATGTAGTGCTAGCAGAAGTGTGTGGGAACTTGGTCTTGTTAGAGGAAGACTGCGACGTCAAGACGAATGGTTGTAATATCTCTTTGATAATAATATATGCAACTATCGATTGATTTCCTACATATTTTGTAATATTACATATTCATGTCTTAATGTTTATTGACTTGTTAAGTAGGTTGAATTGCAATTTGTCTATTATTATGTTTGTGTGCTATTATTGTTTACTTGTTTTAGGAACTTTAAGAAGGAAGCAAGCAAGCGAGGACATCATCAAGCAGGATAAGCGACCAAGAGGTAGGCCCTTTGGATTGGTTCTAACCTAAGGAAATCTTCCATAGAAAGTATCTATTGTGGCTAGACCCATTATCGGGCTAGAGGAATTTGTTCGTGTCCACACTTATAATTTTACTTCACCAGAAATTGGCGACTCCGCTGGGGAGATCCCATATTTTGTTTGTTTTGGATTTCATGATTTCATGAGAACTTTGCTAGTTTCACGTTTTTCCTTTGGTTCTATTTCTTTTCTCCTTCTTAATAGAATAAGTCTAAAATTCATAGTAGCAGATTTGGTCCCTGTTTTGAATTTTTATTTTTATTTTTCCTTAGTTACCTCAGCCAGCGCGCTTAATCCGTTGACAGTCACGTTGACCAGCGTGAATTGCTGAGGAATAGTCGTGCCAACCAACCTTTGGCGCTTGTTGTCAGTTAGGTAGTTACACCAATGCCTATAAGTGAAGATTAGGGCTTGATCCCAATCTTGGCCAGTGTGTTCTGCTCTTGTGTTTTTGACCCCGTGAGCCTTTATGACTGTTTTCTCCCTGATTAGGCAACTACTTTTCATTTGGTTTTGGATTTCTTGTTGGCTTGTCATCTTGCTGTTTGATTGATTGAGTCATTGAGTGGTCAACAACACTAGGGAATCTAGTTAGTCGCCCATTCAGTAGCTTGTGGACTCTGTTGGATACCTATACCAATAGGTTTCATATTTCATGATTGGCAAGAGAAAGGCCAAATATGCTCTGCTTTGGTATCACAAAGATCCCATATTTCCAAGAAAGCAAGAGGTGGGTAAAGTGTTTCAAGTATTGAGGACCTTATTTCAATTTTGTGGATGATTCAACAGTCTAATCTGGATCATGCCATGTGTTCAATTTTGAGTTATAGAATAGAGAAAGAAGTCTGTCCAAACTGTTTAATCTTGGCAGACAGCTAGTTTAGGTAGAGAAGAAAAGGATCCCAACAGCCTAATCTGGGACCTTGGAAGAGATAAGGGTAGAACTAGATAGAAAAGAATAAAGAAAAAGCCAGAGAAAAGAAAAGGCAAGTAAGGGTTTGCAAGTCCAAATGCACCCTCCAAGAAGAAACAAAAAATGCTAGGGAAATAGCTGGGTAGGCAGTTGTGGTTGCAGAAAGGGTATTTTCACCATTACACATATGTCAACAGGTGTTTGCCAAGGCAAAATCTATCAATAGACAAAGTGGTTAATTCCATCATATTACAGCAAGGAGCATGACTAACTTCCCTCTTCCCCTCTATTCCATTACTAACACTCCCTTTCTTTCAGCTGAGATTTATGAAGAGAGATCATGGTTTTATGGTGGTTCTAGTTCATTCAGAATCCACATTTCTTGTCTAAGATCTTTTCATTTTGATCTACTCTCAAAACCAAGTCAATTTCAGATAAACTCAGTAAAATCCCTTTCATTTGTTCCCTTCATTCATATTAACCTCTAATTTTACTATATAGCTCCCCTATTTTACCCCTTCCCCTAATAATACTAACACTAAGGTGTATAAAGCCCCAAATCTTATATATACTCCCTCCCCTTGGCATTATAGCCATATGTTCTTCAAAAGGGACCAAAATGACATCTGGTCACTTTGGTGAACCTGTCCCATCCCATTCCCCCTTGCTGCAAGTCAAACTGCTCCTCAAACCACCATTAGCATTGGAAAACCCTTATAAAACCCTCTTCCGCCTTCAAATCCTTTGCAAAAAATTACCAAAGTCAAAAACCCGCCTCTGGCGCATTTCCAAAGGGTTAGCGCATTATTGGTTAAATGAAAAAACATTCGAAAAACCAATAAAAAACCCACAAAACCTAAAGTTCCCCGCCCGCATATAACCCGAGCACCTCCATACTCCGCCCACCGTCGGATCAAGGCCCGAAGATCTGACGATCCACGTCAATATCGGAGCGGCTCCCACTGCTGTCCTTTACCGCCCGAGATGCTGACGTTGCGTCACGTCAGGGCCTCTCCACGCGTCAAGCGCTGAGGTATCTCGGAGCCGGGCCTGACAACTTCGGCGCCGTACCCAAACCGCCCCGAGAAACCGTAGCGGTTAGCTTTGACCGTAACCGCTACGGTCCTAACTGCCACCTATGTTCCGCTAACTCATCGCCACGTCGCGTCCGCTCGTACTCACCTCTGCTATTCGTCCACCTGTCCGCTGACGTGGTTGCCACCTCATCGCCCCTTGGACCAATAATCTACTGCCACGTCACCCGACGACGTCAGCTGACGTCACCTCACCGTGACCCACCAATGACGTCATGCTGACGTCATCACGAAAAGGCGCCAAAATGGTAAAAAACCCATATTTACCCAAAAAAGCCGTGTTTTTCCCACTTTCACTCCTGTCGCTATTGTTCTCCCTGCATGACCGTTTACGTTCGAATTTCCGCCAACCTGTTGATTTAACCCGGGCGACCTCCTCAGCAGCAACCGTGCACACTTGCTCGACCTCTGCTCGCCAATTTACAGGTATTTACAGTTGTCCTGCCCTCCATACGACGGTTATTGAACTTTAATTTGCTCAGAAGGATAAAGGCACCTCAAAAACTATAGTTACAATACCCATTTCCCTCTGCAAATCCACAGTTGCCACTGTGAAGTCGAAAAACACCAGCCGAGCCATAATTCCGGTAAATTCACCCAAAAACAATACTCACTGCGTATTCTCGGAAAATTCCTTGTTGGTCTCAATTCACCCGCTAGAAGGGGACAGTTAGACCTTAGAGAAGCTCTGCTCCTAAAAAACAAACAGTATTTCAATTGCTGTTGAGTAAATCCCCCTCTAGTATCCAAAATACAAACTGTCTTTACAGAGAATCACCTCTATTCTGTGTTGCTTACATTATGACTATGCAACCTACATTGCAGATAAAATCCATGAGCAGTTTATGAACTTGAAGAGGGAAAGACTATTCAGGTATACTTCATATATATACCATCTATTCTTGTTCTATCAGCCAGCCACCTTCTCTGTTCCTTTGAAGCCACTCAATGCCCAGGGAATTCCAAGGTCAGTTGTGTTCTGGACTTCTGTTTTTCATCATACCTCTGTATCACCTTACACATACACTGAGTTCATTGACTTATTCATCCATCCAGTCATGACAGTATTGCATGGTACTCCTCCTCCTAGACTAACTGATGACATGAGGAGAATTCTCCATTTGAATAAGTCCTACAGCATTGGTAATTGGTACTTCTACCAAAACCACACAGTCATCAGGATATATGGCTGTGAGTTGAACCCATTTAGGTTGCCAAGGTTTGTCCCCATGAGGCTTTTTGCCTTGGAATATTTCAGACAGTTTGGGAACTCAGACTATCTTCATTTTCAGAGCAACAACAAGAAGTCACAGTTGAAGGTAAGGAACCAGCTGGGTCCTTTCCTATATAACAAGAAAGAAGAGGGATGGAAAGAGGCAAACACTATCCTGGAAGGCCTCAGACTGCAAACCAGCTTTGAATGGATACCCTATGACCCCAATCATGCTATTTCCCTCAGGAGGATTAGATACAAATTGGGTAGCTATGCACACAAGAGACAACCCGAGATTGAACAGTATGCCAATGCATCAAATTGGGAAGAGGGTACCCTAGAGGAGGAAATTACTAATGAAGAGTTACTTGAGAGAGAGGCTAGAAATATGCAAAAGGAAGCTGACTTGGAAACTTGTGGACAGGTGCCCCTCTCCTACAAAAAGCAACTTGGAGCAGCTGCTACATCATCAACAGCACAGCAGCAAACTGCCGAGAAAGCACCACAGACAGCAAGCAGGGATAAAGGGAAGCAGGTGGAACAGCCACCTCCATTGACAGAAGAACAAGTGGACACATTGCTACAGCAGCAAGAAGAGATGGAGCAGCAGGAACTTGGGCAGCAACAAGAAGAGGAACAGTTTAGTGAACAGCAACCCTTGCAGCAAGAAAAAGTGACTGATCCTCCAAGCTCCACTGAGCAACAGGCTCAGACAATAGTGCCTCCTAGGGCAGAAACTACTGTTGATACCTCGGTCCTCCAAACCCCACAAAAGGAGGACTTAACCAGGAAAAGGGATAGAGAGACTCCCTTGACCTCATCTTTCAATCGGGGAGAGAAAAGACAAAGACTAAATGACTCTCAAGAGGAGGATATAGCAGTAAGGCAAGCAATGGGCATGGGCCCACCCAGTGGAGAAGTTTCAGCCAGTTCATTTCAGCATGAACATGATAGAACTATAGGAGGAGAGGTCAGCTCCTCCAGCCAGCACAGAGAAGGACAGTCAAGCATCAAACAACAATTTATTGACATTAAGAGGAGGAGTGATCCTATTAAAATACGGCTGTACGATCATTTGCTGAACCTGGCTCCTACAAATCAGCAAAGACTCATGTCTGCCTTTGATGTAAGTGAAGGCAAGATGATCATGAGTCACTTCATGCCCACAACACTGCATCCTCAATCTACCTCGGATTACCTAAGAACCAACATGGAGGTGCTGGCTAAAGACATACACCCTATGGATAAGATTGAATTACATAAACAAACTGGTGAAATGGTGTATGCCTCCTTGGCAGATGAGACATTGGAGAACTACAAATTGAAGAGCAGCCTTGATAACACAGCATCTCAGCTGGAATTGGAGAGAGCATCATCACAAGCCAAGGACAATAGGATCAAGTCCTTGGAAGAGGTAATTATAGAAATAGGACATGATCCTAAAGATGTCAAAGGTATCCAAGAACTCCTGAAGATAAGGGATGCAGACATGGCGGCTTTAAGAAAGAAAATCAAGCTCCCAGCCACCATCCACCCACAAACAGACGAGGTTGCCTAGCAAAGGCAGGAAAAGGATGCTACAGACCTGCTGGTATCCCTGTACAAGGAGCTGGTTCGAACTCAAGACCAGCTAGGACAATCAGAAGCTGCAAAGGCAGCACTACAAACAGCAATGAAGCAAAGAGAAGAGGGCCAACCCTCCCAGCCTCCTCCTGTGATAATTAATCTTGAGGAAATCCCTCCAACAACTACTCCTCCTCCTCAGCAATCGGGAACTACAGCACCATCTACAGCAACAACTACACCAACACCAGGACAGACTCCCAGTCTGGATATGCAGAAGCTACAAGCTGAGATCCAAATTCTTGAATCCCAAATGAAAGAGCTTGATGAAGTCAAGAAGACTTTGGCCAAGGTGAATGAAAAATTTGACAAAAGCAAGCAGAATGAAGCAACAAAGGAGAGAGAGATAAAAGCTCTAAAAAAGAGAATAGCTGAACTAGAAAAAGAGCTTGCTCTAGAGAAGGTAACAGCAGAACTAAAGGCAGTCCTCTGGAGTAACATCGGTCGATCCATCACCAACCAGTGGCAGTACATTGAGACTATGGATGAGCAAATAGCACTCATCACCAAGGCAAACAAGGAAATACACAGAGCAAGAGCAAGCCTTGGCCACATGCCAGATGCTGCCAGCAGAATGGTCAATGTTTTAAATAACAAAACTAGCTCTCAACTAGCTGCCATGGGAATTACTAACAGGACTGAAACAATCTCAGTAGTTAAACGAGTCCTGACACTAAGAAGCCTAGTTGGAACGCTGGAGAGGAGGACACAGGATATACAGACCGAGATCAACAAGTTCCTGGACAGATTTGTGGCATTGCAGAACAGAGGCCTCCCCAGCATTTTAAGCAGTGTAGGAAGACTGCTCACCCTAGAAAATTACAACAAAAGGATTGATGCCCATGCAGTAGCACAAATTGCAAAACAGCCCAGTACCTCAGCAGACACAGGGCCAGCATCAGGGCAGAATCTGTATGATAGGGTGGATAATCTGTTTTTTATTATGAATGAAATTGATCATCTGTTTGATACACCACCAAATTTCTTTAAGTACACTGAGGCAGATGAGACTATGGGGGCAATCATAAGACACCAATTGCCCACACAGGAAGAGTGGAGGAATCTGACACAGGTAATCTTATCAGGTCCGAACCCGTGAGGTTGGTTTTTTCTCCAGCACATGAGCAGTCATACGCAGGCACAATTTTGATGAATAAAATCTACAAGGAAGAGGCAGAAGCTGAGCCAACTCAGCAGAGCTATTCTCTCACCACTGCAGCAGTCACAATCACAGGTGACAAACACAGCATACAGCGCACAAGCCATAAAGTCGGGTTCTCCAGCATTTAATCAAAGCATCTCAACCGACTCAGCAGATCCCAAAGGCCAAAATATCTTCTGACAGAACATTAAAGCGCCTTTATTTTGTATTCAATGCTGTAATAAATTTCTGATAATAATATCTCAAAGTTGGTAAGAACATTAAGTCTGAGATAACTCAGGACTCAGATATTTTTGTAAACAATCGCAAGTATATATTGGCCCCTCACAGAAGCTTAAAGGGGTTGTTGTAATTTTCCTTGAAGAGCTCTCGCTTGCTGTAAGATTCTCAGAGAAATAATACAAAGGGAGAATGGAATTTCCAAAGCTTGGTGTACTTTGATGCGTTGTGGTGAATGGTGAATGTTGCAGGATTCCAGACTGTTTTCATAAAACAATAAGTTTTCTCAAATCTCTGTATTACATGTTTTCGAGTCTTTTGTTCTCTTTTATTGTTCAGATGTTTTACACTTAATAGCAAAGTAGAAGAATGGTTCCAGGACTTAATCCATGATTACCCTGAACTCAAACTGAGCTATTATCCATGTTTTCCTCAGATACAGTAACAGAAGTGTAATTCTTAGTTGCTGCACTTTGAAACTGTATCTTTCGCTGTGATAGACATTCCCAGGGATTCAAGTTTGCCCCTGTGACATCTGTCTTTTCTCATAACCAGTCGGTGGAAACATTTAAAAAAGTGAGTGAAAATTCTTGAATGCTTTCATTGTTTTTGTTTGTCTTACCTGTTTCCTGTTATTAATCAAAATTTGTTCTATAAAACATCCAAATGGCCCTGTAAGTTTCACCGGTTCATCTCAAAGTTTCTGGACACCTACAGCCACAGACTCCATTGCCCAATGACACTTAACCCTTTGAGGACTACATCACACAGACCTGAAAGGAATTCTTCAACCAAAATATAAAGAAAACCTATGCTCAATACCTAGCCTAAAACATTATCATTACAGATACAAATCATAAAGAGAGAGCCCTCTCTGATCACAGTTTGGCTAGAAACAGTGATTAAAAGATTGGTTAGTGGTTACCCCGGCCGTATTCCCTTGGGAGTCATAGGGAACAACCTGGGTGTTAACATAATTGGCGACTCCACTGGGGACTATCAAGATTTTCTCAATTACTATCTATCTTCCAAAGCTACCATCAAGCCTGAAACTAGCCAAGAGGCCTTAGGACTGTTTCTGCAAAACACAGGGACAGCTTTAGGGAAGAGCTAACTAGGGAATCTTCATCCTAGCTCTGAAACATATATAGTCATTCCAGAATCCTTACCTAGTCCTTGTACATATATAACCTCCTGTATAAAGTTCTAAAAGAATACTTAGAAGCTGGCTCCCAAAAGAAACCCAAGGCACACTAGGGCAAACCCTGACCCTAATCAACCCATCGTTGTTGATAACCCAAATATCATTCCAAAGAACATAAGGAGACAGCAAAAGCAGGAGAAGCCTGCTGATTCAGATATAAGCTCAGACCAACCTATCCTCATTCCTACTCCTTGCAAAGTCCTTTTCCGGTCCACCCCTAGTTCCCCTAGTTCATCATCAACTCCTCAAAGTCTTCCTCTCCCATCTTCACCATCTGCACATACTCCCTCAAACAGTTCCCCGCTTATTACCCATCCTATTAACCCTGTTACACCTGTAATCCCAGCTGTCCCATTTGTTCCTATTAACCCCATAAACCCCATAAACATGGCCAACAGATATGCGCCTCTGCAGATACCAGCCAATGCTCCAGCTCTACCTCAAGACTACCAAACCAAAATCTCATTTTTTGACTCCCATGGCCCTTTGACAGCTGTCCAGCATGCTAAGAAGATGCAAGACCACTTTGAGACCTATGAAATAGATGATGACAGTGTCAGGATGAGAATTTTTGTTCAAAGCTTGACCGGGGATGTCAGAACTTGGTTTAGATCCCTGAATGCAAATTCCATTGCAACCCCTGAGGTCCTGTACCAAGAATTTACCAACAGATGGGAGAAGAAGAAAGATCCTCTACACATACTCGGTGAATATAACACTATCAAAAGAGGCCCCCAAGAAACAGTTTTGGAATATTGTGCTAGGTTTAACAATGTATATAATGCTATCCCCCAGAACTTAAGGCCCCCTCCTGATTTGGCCCTGTACAACTTCCCTGACGGTTTTGACTCTGATATGGCCTATCAGCTGAAAGAAAGAGATCCTCCAACCCTTGCAGAAGCTCAAAGAGTTGCAGTCACTGTAGAGGCCAACCTAATTGCCAAGAGAAACAGGGCAAAGCTGGAAAAGAAGGCTGGTTTCAGAGAAGAGCCCTCAGGCTTTGATCAAAAGTTGGATGCAATACTAAACAGCATGAAGAGACTGGGTGAAAGAGTGGAATCAGTTGAAAGAAAGTCATCATGGGAGGCATCACAAAGCAATCCTCCTAGAAACCCAAATTTTAGGAGAACGCAGAACCCAAACATAGGAAAAACAAGTGCTGACCAAGACATTAGACCCCCTTTTCAAGAAAACTATGCAGAAACTTCCTCAGCCAATCAGCTCAATGAAGATCCTGAAATCAACTTAATGGGTCTGGACGGTAAAAGCCATGTTTTCTTAACACAAGAAGACCATGAGGAGGATGAAAGCAAAACATTCCAAACGAAATCAGGAGAATCCTTTGACTTTAAACAAGGATATGATACTGCTGTCTATGAAGTCCATAAACAATACAAACTAAGGAGTAGGACTGTAAATGTAAATCAGCCCGAAAAGATAAAGGAGAAACAGCAATCTAAAGAAACCTTAGTCACTGAACCTAATGACAAAACAAACTTGCCTACAAAAGAAGTAGTGGTTGAGGAAGTCACTGAATTACTGTCCCCACTACAACAGCCCACGGCAACCTCATCCTCCCACCCAAATCCGAACATTACCCCTCAAGACATGGGTATGAGGGGCAGGTTCCAAAATCAAGATGAAATCCAACAAGAAGATTTAATGAACAGAGAAAGGACTGCTATCCGTGACTCTAAAATCCAAGTTGATAAACCCTTTGACCTAGGAGCAGAGATTGGCAAGTTAAAGATAGCAATTCCCCTTTCAGAGCTAGCCAAGCATGACATATATAAGCAACAGATCAAAAAATCCCTTCAGCTCACCAACAGCAAAGATGATGTAAATGTGCTAGATGACACTCCAGAATTACTGTTTGGCCCAGAGGTAGATGGAAAAACAGTAGTCACAGGGGTTTTACCCTTTTATGTCAGCCTGCATGTTCATGATAAAATACTGCATAATGCAATGTTTGACTCAGGTGCCTCTCACAACCTTATGCCAAAAGCTGTCATGGAAAGATTAAACTTGGATATAACAAGACCATACAAAGACCTGTTTTCTTTTGATTCTAGTCAAGTCAAATTTTTGGGCCTAATAAAAGATTTATGTGTGTCCCTGGTTCAATTTCCCAACAAAACCATACTAATGGATGTTGTAGTTGCTGATATCCCACCCAAATACGGGATGCTCTTATCAAGATCATGGGGAGCCAAGCTCCAAGGCTCCCTGCAATTAGATATGTCATATGCAACCATCTCTGTCTTTGGGCAACCAAAAAGACTTTATAGGGAAACACTCATGAAGTATATGGTCAGCAGTGAAGAAAAGCCTCAAAATTTTCCAATATATGCTGTCCATTCGGACATAGACTCCTTCATCCTTTTCAATGATAGCGCAGACCTTTCAAACAATGAGGTTAGGACCGAAACACTCATACAAGAACAAAACATTGATCAAACAAGCAGCACCTGCCAAACTTCAATCAGCCCAACAATACACATTAACCCTCCTCTAGTTGTCAAAGATTGTCAAACAAATGATGAAATTATCCTAGGAAACAAATGGGAAAAGAAACCTCAACTCATGCTCACATTGCCATCCCATGAACAGAATTTTAAATCTCCTGTTCAGCAAGACATTCTGTGGGCCCTAGAATTTGATGGCTCAGTTAACAAGTTAGGGGCAGGAGCTGGAGTATGGATACATAACAAAGAGAAAGGCTATGCAGAAGGCAGGGCTTACAGATTGAAGTTTAGATGCACTAACAACATGGCAGAATATGAAGCTCTGCTGTTGGGCCTAAAGCTAGCAAAATCACTACAGGCTCCTAAACTCTCCATCATGGGAGACTCTGATCTAGTAATTCAACAAGTGAAAGGAAATTTTGTTACCAATGACAAAAGATTGAGGTCCTATAGGTCTGCTGTAATTGAAATATTAGAGACTTTCTCCGAGTTTGTTATCACAAAAATTCCAAGGGGCCACAATCTCCATGCACACAGCTTGGCAACATTTGCCAGCACCTTCAAATTCCCATTAGAACCCAACAATTGTTTCACGGCAGAGGTCAAATATAGGCCTTCTATTCCAAACAATGTCAAAGAGTGGCAAGTATTTGAGAATGACATGCAAATAAACAACTTTTTAACCTTGCAACAAGAGTTCACAGGATTAAATATTGACCTTGAGACAGCAAGTCAATCACAAATATTTGATGGAGCAAGTCCATCACAATTACAGTTTCAACAGTCTGCCCACCCAATGTCACCTAGAACAGCCAAACAATTACTCAGTCCAACCATTTTCAACAAAGAAAACATTCAGCAAATTCACCAAATTGACTGTGAAGAGGTGAGCAACGCTGAAGATAAAATCATACAACTCAAAGACAATTTCCTTCCAGCAGGCCTTACCCCACTAGAGGATATTTTTGACTCAAATGATGTCCCCAGGAAACCAAAGATGCAGCCATTAGATGCAACAATTGAAGAATGTAACATTGGTACCACTGACAAGCCTAAAATAATAAAGCTATCTGCTGCTTTGCCCCCTGATCAAAAACCCAAATATATTGATCTCTTTAAAGAGTTCCAAGATGTCTTTGCTTGGGGTTATCAGGATCTAAAGTCATATGATACCTCTGTTATCCAGCATACCATTCCCCTCAAGCCTAATCAAAAACCATTCAAACAGAAATTGAGAAGAATCAATCCTGTGCTCCTTCCTTCCATTGAAAAAGAATTGCATAAAATGTTCAAAGCTGGTATCATAGCACCAATCAGGTTTTCTGAGTGGATTTCAAATTTGGTCCCTACAAGAAAGAAAACTGGTGAGATTAGACTTTGTGTAGACTTAAGGAATTTGAACCAAGTGTCACTCAAAGACAACTACCCCTTACCCAAAATGGATCATATTCTTCAAAGAGTAGTAGGGGCTTCGAGAATATCACTGCTTGATGGTTTCTCAGGTTTCAATCAAATCCTGGTACACCCGGATGATCAGGACAAAACTGCATTTACAACCCCATGGGGAACTTTCAAGTATGTGAAAATGCCCTTTGGATTGAAAAATGCAGGGGCAACATTTCAGAGAGCAATGGACATTGCTTTTGCAAAAGAGATTCATGACTTCTTGGTCATTTACTTAGATGATCTAACACCCTTTTCAAAATCTGACCAAGAACACTTCAAACATTTAAGACAGATCTTCATAACATGCAGGAAATATGGTATTTCCTTAAACCCCAAGAAGTCATTATTTGGCTTAGAGGAAGGGAAACTTCTAGGACATATTATTTCAAAAGATGGCATAAGAATTGATCCAGATAGGATACAAGCTATCCTACAAATGCCTCACCCAAGGAATGTCAAGGAGCTGCAAGGATTCTTAGGAAAAATCAACTTTTTAAGAAGGTTTATCCCAAATTTAGCAGAATTAATCAGATTACTAAACAATATGCTAAAGAAAGATTCAAAGGTCAAATGGACTGTTGAAGCAAAACAAGCTTTCGAAAGTATAAAATTGGCCTTGACTCAAACCCCAGTGTTAACCAATCCGCAGTTTGACAGAGACTTCATCATTTTCTCCTTTGCCTCCCAACATACTATTGCTGCTGTTTTATTAC
This sequence comes from Pinus tabuliformis, assembly GCA_031772625.1. Taxonomy (NCBI): domain Eukaryota; kingdom Viridiplantae; phylum Streptophyta; class Pinopsida; order Pinales; family Pinaceae; genus Pinus; species Pinus tabuliformis. The sequence continues at coordinate 464,612,845 of CM062805.1, forward strand.
AGAAAGATGACCAAGGGAATGAGAAACCTATTGCCTTTTTCAGCAGAGCTCTTAGAGATGCTCCTCTAAAGTACCAAATAATGGAAAAACAAGCCTATGCCTTGATCAAAGCTATTAAAGACTTTAGGATTTACATTCTCTACTCCCATGTTGTGGCTTATGTACCAAGTCCTATTGTCAAAGACATTCTCACCCAAGAAAACTTAGAGGGTAGGAGAGGAAAATGGATTGCCAATATACTAGAATTTGACATTGAAATAAAGCCTACAAAGCTGATAAAAGGACAAGGTTTGGCCAAATTAATGACAGAAGCAAATTTCCAAGCCTTAGACATCAACCAACTGGACAGTGAAACAGAGCTGGCGACTCCAAAGATCAATGTAGCCTTTGAACAATCTCCTTGGTACTCTGACATCTGCTATGTGTTACAAAACCTGTGTGCTCCCCCAGGACTGTCCAGAACTAAAAGTAGGTTCCTAAAAATGAAAACATCTAAATTTTGTGTAATGGATGGAAATCTACTTTGGAAAAACCATGAAGGTATATTGCTGCACTGTCTAATAGAGAATGAAACTAACCATATCATGCAAGAATTCCATGCTGGAGACTGTGGTGGACATTTGTACTGGAAGTCCACTGTGGACAAGATATTGAGAGCTGGTTATTACTGGCCTACTATGTTCTCTGATGTGAAGAAATTCACAGCCTCATGCCATAAATGCCAATTGTTTGAAGGCAAAAGACAGCTGCTGCCACTTCCTTTGAAGCCCATTGCAACAGAGAGACCTTTTCAACAATGGGGCTTGGATTTCATTGGGGAAATTCATCCCTCATCTTCAGGGCAACACAGATGGATTCTAACAGCAACAGACTACTTCACCAAGTGGATTGAAGCTGCCCCATGCAGACAAGCAAATGATTCAGTAATCATTCAATTTTTGGAAAACAATATACTGGCTAGATTCGGCTGCCCAGACAAGATAATAACAGACAATGCTGCTGCCTTCAGATCCAAGAAGATGGTGAACTTCTGCCATAAATTTCACATTACTTTGGGCCATTCTACAGCTTACTATCCTCAAGGAAATGGCCTTGCTGAATCATCAAACAAAAGTTTGATAAATATCATAAAGAAAGTGCTGGAAGAGAACAAAAAGAACTGGCATAAGAAACTAGTAAATGCTTTATGGGCAGACAGACTAACAACTAAAAGATCAATTGGGACCAGCCCATATGAGTTAGTCTATGGATTAGAGGCCAGATTTCCTTCATCACTAGGAGTGCCGGTTATGAAACTTCTGCAAGAAAGCCAAGCAGAGCCAAATGACATGCAAAGAAGGATTAACCAGATAATTTGTTTACAGCAGACCAGAGAACAAGTTTTCAGCAGAGTGCAGATACTACAAGAGAAACTGAAAAGGGCTTTTGATAGAAGAACCAAAGCAGAAGATTTCAATGTGGGGGACAAAGTTTTAAAGTGGGATGCAAGAAGAGAAGAGAAAGGGAAACATGGAAAGTTTGACTCCTTATGGAAAGGACCATTTGCTGTCCAAGCAGTACAAGGTAACAACACTTATTTCCTCAAAAGTCTTACTGAAACTGACTTGGATGAAGGTCCTGTTAATGGCAGGATGCTGAAGCACTACTTTGACTATTCCCCATGAGTGGAACCTAAGGATTCTTTGTATATATATAGATGTACATATTGTTTTCTGTTTTAGATTGTAAAAAGCAGTTTTCCCAAGTGATTTACCAAGCAGTAAAAGGCAAATAGAATCAGAGGTCTTCCAAAAGAGAAACACACTATTTTGACACATTCATGCAGCAGATTTCAAAGACAAAGATGGGCAGTCAAGGAACAAGGCAATCTGACCTGCTGTTCTTGGTCTTTCAGAAGAAAAACCATCCCCATGTGGAGCCATTGTTGGATACCTATACCAATAGGTTTCATATTTCATGATTGGCAAGAGAAAGGCCAAATATGCTCTGCTTTGGTATCACAAAGATCCCATATTTCCAAGAAAGCAAGAGGTGGGTAAAGTGTTTCAAGTATTGAGGACCTTATTTCAATTTTGTGGATGATTCAACAGTCTAATCTGGATCATGCCATGTGTTCAATTTTGAGTTATAGAATAGAGAAAGAAGTCTGTCCAAACTGTTTAATCTTGGCAGACAGCTAGTTTAGGTAGAGAAGAAAAGGATCCCAACAGCCTAATCTGGGACCTTGGAAGAGATAAGGGTAGAACTAGATAGAAAAGAATAAAGAAAAAGCCAGAGAAAAGAAAAGGCAAGTAAGGGTTTGCAAGTCCAAATGCACCCTCCAAGAAGAAACAAAAAATGCTAGGGAAATAGCTGGGTAGGCAGTTGTGGTTGCAGAAAGGGTATTTTCACCATTACACATATGTCAACAGGTGTTTGCCAAGGCAAAATCTATCAATAGACAAAGTGGTTAATTCCATCATATTACAGCAAGGAGCATGACTAACTTCCCTCTTCCCCTCTATTCCATTACTAACACTCCCTTTCTTTCAGCTGAGATTTATGAAGAGAGATCATGGTTTTATGGTGGTTCTAGTTCATTCAGAATCCACATTTCTTGTCTAAGATCTTTTCATTTTGATCTACTCTCAAAACCAAGTCAATTTCAGATAAACTCAGTAAAATCCCTTTCATTTGTTCCCTTCATTCATATTAACCTCTAATTTTACTATATAGCTCCCCTATTTTACCCCTTCCCCTAATAATACTAACACTAAGGTGTATAAAGCCCCAAATCTTATATATACTCCCTCCCCTTGGCATTATAGCCATATGTTCTTCAAAAGGGACCAAAATGACATCTGGTCACTTTGGTGAACCTGTCCCATCCCATTCCCCCTTGCTGCAAGTCAAACTGCTCCTCAAACCACCATTAGCATTGGAAAACCCTTATAAAACCCTCTTCCGCCTTCAAATCCTTTGCAAAAAATTACCAAAGTCAAAAACCCGCCTCTGGCGCATTTCCAAAGGGTTAGCGCATTATTGGTTAAATGAAAAAACATTCGAAAAACCAATAAAAAACCCACAAAACCTAAAGTTCCCCGCCCGCATATAACCCGAGCACCTCCATACTCCGCCCACCGTCGGATCAAGGCCCGAAGATCTGACGATCCACGTCAATATCGGAGCGGCTCCCACTGCTGTCCTTTACCGCCCGAGATGCTGACGTTGCGTCACGTCAGGGCCTCTCCACGCGTCAAGCGCTGAGGTATCTCGGAGCCGGGCCTGACAACTTCGGCGCCGTACCCAAACCGCCCCGAGAAACCGTAGCGGTTAGCTTTGACCGTAACCGCTACGGTCCTAACTGCCACCTATGTTCCGCTAACTCATCGCCACGTCGCGTCCGCTCGTACTCACCTCTGCTATTCGTCCACCTGTCCGCTGACGTGGTTGCCACCTCATCGCCCCTTGGACCAATAATCTACTGCCACGTCACCCGACGACGTCAGCTGACGTCACCTCACCGTGACCCACCAATGACGTCATGCTGACGTCATCACGAAAAGGCGCCAAAATGGTAAAAAACCCATATTTACCCAAAAAAGCCGTGTTTTTCCCACTTTCACTCCTGTCGCTATTGTTCTCCCTGCATGACCGTTTACGTTCGAATTTCCGCCAACCTGTTGATTTAACCCGGGCGACCTCCTCAGCAGCAACCGTGCACACCTGCTCGACCTCTGCTCGCCAATTTACAGGTATTTACAGTTGTCCTGCCCTCCATACGACGGTTATTGAACTTTAATTTGCTCAGAAGGATAAAGGCACCTCAAAAACTATAGTTACACTACCCATTTCCCTCTGCAAATCCACAGTTGCCACTGTGAAGTCGAAAAACACCAGCCGAGCCATAATTCCGGTAAATTCACCCAAAAACAATACTCACTGCGTATTCTCGGAAAATTCCTTGTTGGTCTCAATTCACCCGCTAGAAGGGGACAGTTAGACCTTAGAGAAGCTCTGCTCCTAAAAAAAAAACAGTATTTCAATTGCTGTTGAGTAAATCCCCCTCTAGTATCCAAAATACAAACTGTCTTTACAGAGAATCACCTCTATTCTGTGTTGCTTACATTATGGCTATGCAACCTACATTGCAGATAAAATCCATGAGCAGTTTATGAACTTGAAGAGGGAAAGACTATTCAGGTATACTTCATATATATACCATCTATTCTTGTTCTATCAGCCAGCCACCTTCTCTGTTCCTTTGAAGCCACTCAATGCCCAGGGAATTCCAAGGTCAGTTGTGTTCTGGACTTCTGTTTTTCATCATACCTCTGTATCACCTTACACATACACTGAGTTCATTGACTTATTCATCCATCCAGTCATGACAGTATTGCATGGTACTCCTCCTCCTAGACTAACTGATGACATGAGGAGAATTCTCCATTTGAATAAGTCCTACAGCATTGGTAATTGGTACTTCTACCAAAACCACACAGTCATCAGGATATATGGCTGTGAGTTGAACCCATTTAGGTTGCCAAGGTTTGTCCCCATGAGGCTTTTTGCCTTGGAATATTTCAGACAGTTTGGGAACTCAGACTATCTTCATTTTCAGAGCAACAACAAGAAGTCACAGTTGAAGGTAAGGAACCAGCTGGGTCCTTTCCTATATAACAAGAAAGAAGAGGGATGGAAAGAGGCAAACACTATCCTGGAAGGCCTCAGACTGCAAACCAGCTTTGAATGGATACCCTATGACCCCAATCATGCTATTTCCCTCAGGAGGATTAGATACAAATTGGGTAGCTATGCACACAAGAGACAACCCGAGATTGAACAGTATGCCAATGCATCAAATTGGGAAGAGGGTACCCTAGAGGAGGAAATTACTAATGAAGAGTTACTTGAGAGAGAGGCTAGAAATATGCAAAAGGAAGCTGACTTGGAAACTTGTGGACAGGTGCCCCTCTCCTACAAAAAGCAACTTGGAGCAGCTGCTACATCATCAACAGCACAGCAGCAAACTGCCGAGAAAGCACCACAGACAGCAAGCAGGGATAAAGGGAAGCAGGTGGAACAGCCACCTCCATTGACAGAAGAACAAGTGGACACATTGCTACAGCAGCAAGAAGAGATGGAGCAGCAGGAACTTGGGCAGCAACAAGAAGAGGAACAGTTTAGTGAACAGCAACCCTTGCAGCAAGAAAAAGTGACTGATCCTCCAAGCTCCACTGAGCAACAGGCTCAGACAATAGTGCCTCCTAGGGCAGAAACTACTGTTGATACCTCGGTCCTCCAAACCCCACAAAAGGAGGACTTAACCAGGAAAAGGGATAGAGAGACTCCCTTGACCTCATCTTTCAATCGGGGAGAGAAAAGACAAAGACTAAATGACTCTCAAGAGGAGGATATAGCAGTAAGGCAAGCAATGGGCATGGGCCCACCCAGTGGAGAAGTTTCAGCCAGTTCATTTCAGCATGAACATGATAGAACTATAGGAGGAGAGGTCAGCTCCTCCAGCCAGCACAGAGAAGGACAGTCAAGCATCAAACAGCAATTTATTGACATTAAGAGGAGGAGTGATCCTATTAAAATACGGCTGTACGATCATTTGCTGAACCTGGCTCCTACAAATCAGCAAAGACTCATGTCTGCCTTTGATGTAAGTGAAGGCAAGATGATCATGAGTCACTTCATGCCCACAACACTGCATCCTCAATCTACCTCGGATTACCTAAGAACCAACATGGAGGTGCTGGCTAAAGACATACACCCTATGGATAAGATTGAATTACATAAACAAACTGGTGAAATGGTGTATGCCTCCTTGGCAGATGAGACATTGGAGAACTACAAATTGAAGAGCAGCCTTGATAACACAGCATCTCAGCTGGAATTGGAGAGAGCATCATCACAAGCCAAGGACAATAGGATCAAGTCCTTGGAAGAGGTAATTATAGAAATAGGACATGATCCTAAAGATGTCAAAGGTATCCAAGAACTCCTGAAGATAAGGGATGCAGACATGGCGGCTTTAAGAAAGAAAATCAAGCTCCCAGCCACCATCCACCCACAAACAGACGAGGTTGCCCAACAAAGGCAGGAAAAGGATGCTACAGACCTGCTGGTATCCCTGTACAAGGAGCTGGTTCGAACTCAAGACCAGCTAGGACAATCAGAAGCTGCAAAGGCAGCACTACAAACAGCAATGAAGCAAAGAGAAGAGGGCCAACCCTCCCAGCCTCCTCCTGTGATAATTAATCTTGAGGAAATCCCTCCAACAACTACTCCTCCTCCTCAGCAATCGGGAACTACAGCACCATCTACAGCAACAACTACACCAACACCAGGACAGACTCCCAGTCTGGATATGCAGAAGCTACAAGCTGAGATCCAAATTCTTGAATCCCAAATGAAAGAGCTTGATGAAGTCAAGAAGACTTTGGCCAAGGTGAATGAAAAATTTGACAAAAGCAAGCAGAATGAAGCAACAAAGGAGAGAGAGATAAAAGCTCTAAAAAAGAGAATAGCTGAACTAGAAAAAGAGCTTGCTCTAGAGAAGGTAACAACAGAACTAAAGGCAGTCCTCTGGAGTAACATCGGTCGATCCATCACCAACCAGTGGCAGTACATTGAGACTATGGATGAGCAAATAGCACTCATCACCAAGGCAAACAAGGAAATACACAGAGCAAGAGCAAGCCTTGGCCACATGCCAGATGCTGCCAGCAGAATGGTCAATGTTTTAAATAACAAAACTAGCTCTCAACTAGCTGCCATGGGAATTACTAACAGGACTGAAACAATCTCAGTAGTTAAACGAGTCCTGACACTAAGAAGCCTAGTTGGAACGCTGGAGAGGAGGACACAGGATATGCAGACCGAGATCAACAAGTTCCTGGACAGATTTGTGGCATTGCAGAACAGAGGCCTCCCCAGCATTTTAAGCAGTGTAGGAAGACTGCTCACCCTAGAAAATTACAACAAAAGGATTGATGCCCATGCAGTAGCACAAATTGCAAAACAGCCCAGTACCTCAGCAGACACAGGGCCAGCATCAGGGCAGAATCTGTATGATAGGGTGGATAATCTGTTTTTTATTATGAATGAAATTGATCATCTGTTTGATACACCACCAAATTTCTTTAAGTACACTGAGGCAGATGAGACTATGGGGGCAATCATAAGACACCAATTGCCCACACAGGAAGAGTGGAGGAATCTGACACAGGTAATCTTATCAGGTCCGAACCCGTGAGGTTGGTTTTTTCTCCAGCACATGAGCAGTCATACGCAGGCACAATTTTGATGAATAAAATCTACAAGGAAGAGGCAGAAGCTGAGCCAACTCAGCAGAGCTATTCTCTCACCACTGCAGCAGTCACAATCACAGGTGACAAACACAGCATACAGCGCACAAGCCATAAAGTCGGGTTCTCCAGCATTTAATCAAAGCATCTCAACCGACTCAGTAGATCCCAAAGGCCAAAATATCTTCTGACAGAACATTAAAGCGCCTTTATTTTGTATTCAATGCTGTAATAAATTTCTGATAATAATATCTCAAAGTTGGTAAGAACATTAAGTCTGAGATAACTCAGGACTCAGATATTTTTGTAAACAATCGCAAGTATATATTGGCCCCTCACAGAAGCTTAAAGGGGTTGTTGTAATTTTCCTTGAAGAGCTCTCGCTTGCTGTAAGATTCTCAGAGAAATAATACAAAGGGAGAATGGAATTTCCAAAGCTTGGTGTACTTTGATGCGTTGTGGTGAATGGTGAATGTTGCAGGATTCCAGACTGTTTTCATAAAACAATAAGTTTTCTCAAATCTCTGTATTACATGTTTTCGAGTCTTTTGTTCTCTTTTATTGTTCAGATGTTTTACACTTAATAGCAAAGTAGAAGAATGGTTCCAGGACTTAATCCATGATTACCCTGAACTCAAACTGAGCTATTATCCATGTTTTCCTCAGATACAGTAACAGAAGTGTAATTCTTAGTTGCTGCACTTTGAAACTGTATCTTTCGCTGTGATAGACATTCCCAGGGATTCAAGTTTGCCCCTGTGACATCTGTCTTTTCTCATAACCAGTCGGTGGAAACATTTAAAAAAGTGAGTGAAAATTCTTGAATGCTTTCATTGTTTTTGTTTGTCTTACCTGTTTCCTGTTATTAATCAAAATTTGTTCTATAAAACATCCAAATGGCCCTGTAAGTTTCACCGGTTCATCTCAAAGTTTCTGGACACCTACAGCCACAGACTCCATTGCCCAATGACACTTAACCCTTTGAGGACTACATCACACAGACCTGAAAGGAATTCTTCAACCAAAATATAAAGAAAACCTATGCTCAATACCTAGCCTAAAACATTATCATTACAGATACAAATCATAAAGAGAGAGCCCTCTCTGATCACAGTTTGGCTAGAAACAGTGATTAAAAGATTGGTTAGTGGTTACCCCGGCCGTATTCCCTTGGGAGTCATAGGGAACAACCTGGGTGTTAACAGACTCATCAAGTCCGAGTGTGGGTGTGTTTGCTCCTTGCATTTGTTTTCGGTCCTTTTATGACTTTGACCTCTTTTGCACAAGTTTGAAAAAGGTTTCGTTTACTAGCTTGAACGTCTTTTTCTGGCATATATTACATTGTTGGTCTTGTATTTGGTAAAGTCGGTGTTTCATTGATATGAATGAACTTCTCTTTTCATGTTTTCATTTGCTTGAAGAGCTCATAGTCTCGAAAACTTTTTCATTGAAAGATTGTATGCGAAAAGTTTGTTTCATTGTTTCATGAGAAAGTATGAAATTCTAGCTTGTTGCATCATTATGATTTGCATCTCTTAAAAACTAGAATTGCATCAACATTTGAAAAAGGAAGATAATTTTTTTCATTTTGAAAGGACTGATAGATAAGTGCTTGTCAGGAAATTAGGAATTGGAATGTATTTTTCATTAGTTTATTTTTTGAAAAAGTGAAGTAGTGAAAGATCATTTCGTTTTCAGTTGCTTGATTGTTTGCATTTGATTGAGTAGTTTCTACCCTCTCTAGTGTAGGCATTTCATCGAATTGAAAGGGTCTTGTCCCATTTAGTTGCATTTTAGGTTTTTCGAGTAGCATCTCTAAGCCCTGAAAACTAAAACTTAACTCAATATTAACTCTAAAATGAATTCAATTAACCTAAGGCGCATTTGACATTAACGATCATATCTAGAAGGTCTAGGCTAGATATGTGTTTCGACGTCTGTAAACCTAGCATCTTTCATTAGCTTCGGCATTAGAAAACGCTAGCACGGATTTGTGCTCCCTGTACCATCGAGTATATAATAGGAGACCCCACTAGGCTGCAATCCTTTTATCCTTAGGAAGCCAAGTTGGCTGCCTTGCGAATGTGATACACCGAACACAACATTCAAGGAGATTGCCTGCTCGTACTTCTTCATTCGCCAGGAGGTATTCTACAGTTCACGGTTTCCTGGTAATCCTATTTACCTAGATCATCCAGAGTAGTCATTTGATCTTTTTGACTCATTAAACTTAAAATATCATTTGAGCACTTGTCCTTTCGAGCTCGTTTCTAATCGAAAGTGATAGAGTCATCTTTGTTTCTTTCTTGACTCTTTAAAAATGAAAGAACATGAGTCTTTTATGCATCTTAATAATTGATTGCTCATGATCCAAAACATCATGTTAGTCTCCTTGACCAAATCACGAGTTCCCTTAAGAGGACATTTTAAAGCCTTGAAGTTATTTGCTATGTTGACTAAGACAAGGTCATCATGGTTGAACCATCTTGTTCACCCAATTGCTCTTCCTCTCCTCCGTCTGAAAGATTGTCTGAGGAGCCATTTCCTGAGTTATCAAAGTCACTTAAGGACCAAAATGTTGAACTTGCAATTGTTTTGAGTGTTCAACCATTGTCATCTCGTCCTCCGCCTACCTTTGATTCAAGGTCATCTGCTAATATTGGCCTAGAATATTTGGATAACCCCGTTCAAACTCCAGAGAACTCGCCTACCATTGACGACCATCTTTGACTGTTTATCTATTCTTTGAACCCTCTGTTTGACGCTGTTGAGATATCACCGCAGCGTCCTTACAGTCCATATGACCAGCCAGGTGTTCCTTTGGAACCATCCCCCCGTACATGTTTGACCATTCGTCATCGTTTGTTTTCAAACATGGAACTCGAAAGTGATGCTCCACTCACTTCTTTGGATGAGTCCGAAGTTTCTACTCCACACACTGTTGAGGGGGAAGAATTGCAATTGCAGTTTCCTCTCAAGGGTTTCCCTTATTCGGAAGGTATTCTCGCCAGCTTGCCACCCGGCTATGTGTCTTTGGGACACTTAGTTTTAAGCACACCTAGTGCCTCATCACTCTACCATAATTCTATTTTCGCGTCAAGCATCAAGCCTACAGCAGGTCCATTCATCACGAACATGACTTCCCAGCCAGTTGTTACTTCAGTCCTGGTGAAACCCACCATCTTGAATACTCTTGTATCATCAATCCCAGTTACATGTTAGTCACAACCGGTGGTTTCAAAGATTGTCTCTGCCAGTTCTTCCATCCCAATAGACAGTGGCTAGATTGTGCCACCGCCTGGGGGGCAGAACCTGAACGTCTCTATGGTGTCAGGTGCCACTAATGTGAGCGGCTCACAAGCTCACATGCTTGGTATAAACAAGCCCTCTTCTGGTATTATTTATAACCCTGCTGACCCTATTGGATCAACCAATGTCTAGTACCAACAAGTTCAGAATCTTGGTGGTCCATTTGGATCGAGCAATGTTCAGTACCAACAGCCCTATGGGGCTTAGGTCCAATACCAAAATCCTTACATTCCATATGTTTCTCAAGGATTGGTTAATCAAACTTACACCCTCCCATCTGGGCAATACATCCATGTTGGCTACGGCTAGATTCAGTTCGGTAATTTCTCGGGCACTATTCAAGTACCCTTGTAACAACAAGGACAACCTTTATAACAACCAAGGAAGCCTTTGTTGTCGCAAGGGCAACCTTTGTTGCAACAAGGGTTTTCCGCACAACAGCAAGGACATATTATCTCGCAGCAAGGTCACCTACAATAGCCACAAGGTCAATCCTTCCAACAGTTGCAGCAGGCCACACAGCAGCAGATGCAATATGCTCTGCATACCTCTCAACCCATACCCTCATAGGGCCAACTTCTGCAAACCTAGGGACAATTTTTTCAACCGCAAGGTCAGCCCTTGCAACAGCAAAAGCAACCAAGGTAGCAACAACCCTTGTATACATATCAACAAGGTCAACCCTTGCAGGGACAGGGTCAAGGTCAAGTCCTGCAGTAGCAGGCACATAATCCTCTTGTCCTAGGTCAACAGGTTCAAAATCTTTCCGGCCAAAGGCACCAGGTACAAAACCCCTACATCCAAGGGCAACAAGTGTATCAACCTTATGCACAAGGATTGCAGGTCCAAAATCCTCTTGTTCAGGGACACCAGGCTCAACAGCCCTATGTTCCAGGACAATAGGTCCCATATCCATATGTCCAAGGTCAACAGGATCAATAGCCTTTTAACCCATATGTTTCCTATCAGCAACTGTGCCTTGACAGTTTCAAGGTATTCAAGGTCAAAATCCTCCCTTTGGTCAAGGTAATTGGCAATGGGGGTACCCTTAGATGCCATATGGCCAAATCCCCCACTATGGGGGAAAAATCCTTACCAGCAGGGATGGGCTCCTTCCGATGGGCCCACTTATCAACCTCCCATGCCTTTTAACACTCAATTACCTTTCTTGGCTACACTTGAGTTTCCAGATGTATCTCGCCTTACGAATGATCTAATCCTTCATTTTCTGTACTGGCCTTTGGTGTTGTCCAAGATACCAAGTGATTGCCCAAAGTACGATGGAAAAGCTAAAGAAGATCCTAAGGCCCATGTGATGACATATCACCTCTGGTGCTTGTCGAACTCTTATGTGGACGATTCCATTCATCTTCATCTTTTCCAACGGACCCTCACGAGTGCCACAGTGAAATGGTACATCAACCTACCTCGAAGTACTTTCCATGACTTCAATTCATTAGCCATGGCTTTCCTCACGCATTTTCAGCTGCCAGTTCGTTATGAGACTGTCACCTGTTTGCTTACATCACTTAAGCAAGACACTGCGACGCACATCTATGATCATATCCATGAATGGATACGTAGACGTCGCCTGACCATGTTTGAAATGGCTGATTAGTTGCTCACTAAATGGTTTACCAAATCATTTGTAGCCCTAATTTCTCTTGATATAGCTATAGGTGGATGCGTCATTGAAGAGCGAGCCATTGCCCGTGCCCAGTACTTGGATTTGGTCTACTCTCAGTCTGACACCTTATATGAGTTGTTACCCAATGTTCTGTGGCCATCATCCGATCCCACATCATCAAAGTCACTAGCTATTACTCCCGTTGATGGAGTTATTAGTTCAGTATCCTAGACCCCTACTAAAACTTCTTCCAAACAGAAGTCGGTCTCGAATGCTGCTCCTAATAGTTCATCTCAAAACCTGCCAGGACTTGGTAAAACCTCAGAGGTCCACGCTTTCCAGTCTACCACAGCAGAAAAATCCTTGAAAGGAAAAAAGAAAGGCAAAGGCAAAGCTAAAGCCGATGCCCCGAAACAGGGTCCTCCCAAATCGTCTGCTGGTGAATCTTCACAATGGAAACCTAAGTATCCCTGCCTCATTTGTGAGGAGGATCACTATACTAAGGATTGTCCATGATGATCCGAAGTTAGTCACCTGCTCAAAGGGACCCCTTCTGTCCTTAAAGAGCCATTTTCGTCTCAGCAGATTCAAATGGTAGACCAACCCCGATATTCTTCCTCTGGATCTCAAGTGTTCATGATGAGCACACCCATTAAAGTGGCTACCCAATTGAAAGATTATCAAACTCCAGCTTCGAAAGCTAGGAAAGAAAAAAAAGTTGCACATTCTTATTCTACCGGACATATTTCCACTTGTATGATAATATAGAGATCGGGGTTTTTAGCTGAGGCTTTCCCCAGAGTATTCTTTTGTGTTATGTGTGATTGATTTCTCATTCTCAGTTATAAGTGTTCTCATTGATCTTGCTCAATTCAATTAATCTTCTGCAAAGTGTTGTAGAAGTAGATCTTGTATTGTGTTTTAGTATATTGCATAATCTGTTGATCTACAGTGGGAATTTCTACATGGTATCAGAGCAAAGGTGATCAAGGAAGAACGGTATACAAGAAGGGAGAAGTTTGAAGTTTGTGATTCCTAAATATAGAAATCGAGTTCTTATCACATCTCTATTTCACCTATGGAATTTAATGGTTTAAGACTCAAATATGCCCTTGATGGTAGTTCAAATTATATAGCCTAGAAGGATCGCATGGAAGCAGTACTAGAGGATAACGGTCTAAAGGACTTCATTGATCAAGAAGTCCCCAAGCCGACTGGTGCTGTTGAATTGGCTGAATGGAAGAAATGTGTGGCGAGAGCAAGGAGAATCCTTTTGGAGGGAGTATGAGATCACATAGTTTCGAGTCTCCATGGGAAGGAGACACCATTTTCAATGTGGAAAACATTGAAAGATCCATATTAGAATAGAAATGATCAGAGGAAGCTAGCATTGAAAGACAAGCTTCGGAAGATCAAGTGTGAAAAGGGCGAGACGATCTCTATGTATTTGAACAAGCTCACCACATGCAGGGATGAGCTTGGAAGTGTAGGGATCACGACGGTTGATGATGAAATGGTGATTCTTGCACTCCTCGGTCTTCCTAAGAGCTGGCATAGCTACTAGGACTCAGTTAATGGAAGAGAGAAATGGTTAGATTGTGAACGACTTTGGTCGGATTTGATGCAGGAGGAGATAAGAAGAAGCACCAGAGATGGTTCTTCATCCATGGAGGATGAAGAAAACTGTGCCTTAGTGAGTAAGGTGAAGAAGGGGAAGGATAAGGATTCTCTTTCCCAATCCAGTTCTTCCCATGGTGGGAAGAAGTTTGACAAATCGAAAGTGCGATGCTTTCGTTGTAATGAGGTGGGCCATTTTGCTACAAATTGTCCATTGAGGAAATCCAAGAAGGGATCCGTGGAAGGATTAGAAGTGTTGAAAATGAAACAAGATGATGGAGCTTAGTGGAAAGGAGTTGCCTTCACTAAGTGGGCCCACAGGCTATTTTTGGCGCAAAGTCTATTTTTAGACTATGTCTATTTTTAGACATATGGATCATGGTCTATGAGTTGCAGGATGTTGTTTATGGATGATTGGTCATGTTGGTAAAAATAGATGGACTTCTATTTTTAGACATATGGGCGAAGTCTATTTTTAGACTAGCAGTCTAAATTTAGAACAGTCGAATATTATTAGCTCATAATAATATTTGGACTATAAACATTATCTTATCCTCTTGGAGCACTTCAGTTTGAGCTACAGATGTGGCACATGCAGCTGTCAGAAGGAAATACGCTTTCTTTGTGGGTTAGTTGAGCTATTGCATGCAGGACTTCAGTTAGAACTCATGTGGTTGAGTTTGGTGAAGTTGATTGTGGAGTTGATGAAGTTGTGTTCAGTTTGACTTGGTTGAACTAGTTGTATTTTAGTCTAACTAAAGAATAAACTAGTGACGAGTTGTGTGAATTAAATATTAATTAATTCACTAATTATTAACTCATAAAGAAACTAAAGAATACATTAGTTAACTCAGTGCATGTACATTTCAGTGGAGACAGGTGTTAGAGGCTGAGATTGCTATCAGTTGTGACTATAGTTGTGCATGAGATCTTGCACAATCAATGGGGTTGAGTAATGTCAATGAGGATTGCGTGATTCAGCCAAGGAAATATGAGTTTGGTTCACCCATTCATCATTATTCTCATGCAAGATTGCGCAGTGGAGGCAGGTAAACAGTGGAGGAGATTTGAGGCATCAGATCTGAGCTAGTTTGTGTGTAGCAGGTGGAGATAGTACTGAGTACTTGAGAGGAGTATTTTACTATGTATTGTTACATGTTCTCAATCATTATAATATACAGATAGTGTGGGGTTTTCAGCTGTATGCTTTCCCCGAGTTACATACTGTGTTAATGTGTGCATGTGATTGATGTTTCATTGTTTTTAATGCTGCTAAATTGATGATCAACGTAGAGGAGATTATGTATTGTGCATGTATTCCACAATAGTGTATAATCGAGATAATCTCTGTGAATAAGTGTTTATTATTCAAAATTTATACATGGTATCGGAGCTGTTGATCATCAGATCTTTTATTCAGAAAGTGTTTACATTTTATTTCTTCTAGCAGAGTCTGTAATCGGGCCAGGTAGCCTTTGGATTCATCCTTCTTTTGGAAGGTGAGATATTCGGTGAATGCCCATACAATCAATCTCTATACGAGAAATACTTTTTTCTCACGAATTTTAGATCAGAAGTGGTTGAGTTTTGAGCTGGTGGAATTCGAATTTGCAGTAGTGTTTTCTTGGTGTCAAGGTTGAAATGTCTTTCAACATATTGCGATTGGAGTATGCTCTTGAAGGCAGCTCGAACTATATTGCATGGAAAGACAGGATGGAAGTGGTGTTAGATGATAATGGGTTGAAGGATTTCATAGACGCTGAGGTCCCAAAACCTACTGATGCTGCTGAAGCTGTGGTTTGGAAAAAGAAGACAACAAAGTGTCGAAGGATTCTGTTGGAGGGCGTGAAGGATCACATTTTATCCAGCCTGCATGGAAAGGATTCTCCATACTTGATGTGGAAAGCGTTGAAAGATCTATTCCAAAGCAAGAGCGACCAGAGGAAGTTGGCACTCAAGGATAAACTTAGAAACATTAAGTGTGAGAATGGAGACAGTATGCCCAGGTATCTCACGAAGTTCACCAGTGCCGGGATGAGTTGGGAAGTGTGGGGGTGACTGTCGATGATGAGGACTTGGTGAGCTTGGCTCTCCTTGGTCTTCCGAAGAGTTGGCATTCCTATCAGGACTCTGTCAATGGTCGGGAGAAATTTCCAGGATGGGAGAGACTTTGGTCGGATCTTGTGCAAGAGGAGATCAAACAGAGCACCAGAGACAATTCTTCATCCATGCATGATGAGGAGAACTGTGCCTTAGCGCGTAAGGTGAAGAAGGGGAAGTAGAAGGGTTCTCTTTCTGAATCCAATTCTTCCAATGATGGGAAGAAGGTTGACAAGTCAAAGGTGAGATGCTTTCATTGTCATGAGTTGGGCCATTATGCTACTAATTGCCCAAAGAAGAAGTCCAAGAAAGGATCCGGGGAAGGATCTGAAGGTGAGGCACTTGCTTCACAGTTTGAGTTGGATTTCAAACTCTTCGCATGCATGGTTTCATCCATGGTGGGAAGTGGTTGGTTTCTTGACAGTGGAGCTTCTTTCCACATGACCGATGACAAAAGTTTGTTCAGTACTTTGGAGGAGAAAGATCTCCAGATACTCATAGCGATGGGTAATGATGAGAAGTATAGTGTCTCAGGTGTAGGCACGGTTATTTTTCAGAGGGAGCATGGAGCTTGCCTTACCTTGACCGATGTCAAGTATGTACCAGGACTGAAGAGAAACTTGGTGTCGATTGCGATGCTGGAAGACAGGGGATATGATGTTGTTTTCAGCGAGGGAAAGGCTTTCCTGTGCAGTAAGACAACTGGAGAAACCCAGAAGATAGGGGTTCGGGTCAAGAACCTGTATGCTCTTGAGGTTCAAGATGCATGCAAAGCCTTGAGCAGCGAGGCAACTGATGGATACTTGGTGGTTGAGAGGGAGCGTATATTACCTCTCAACATGTAGAGCCAGAAGAAGTCTCGGATGATTGTGGAGGAGCCACGATTGGTGCAGCAGCTTCAGGAGGTTGTGGAGCAGCCACAACAAGGGAAGTTGAGAGGAGATCAAGTAGAGACATCCACTCATGCAGAGACCTCCAGTAGGGGGAAACTTCGAGCTAGGTGGGCTGAGGGATCACATGCAGCCATACCTCCAAGTAGGAGGTGGGGAGATATAGAGTGATCTTCCCAAGGAGGAGGGGCGGGATCCTTGAGGTACCCAAACTCTTGGATGAGACCTTGCTATGGGAGCCCCGATGTGGAGTAGTAGGAACTGACTGATTGGGTAGAGACAGATGCAGATGGAGCGGCAGAGAAAGCGACAGTGTAGGGAATCCTAGGACAACACATAGCTAGTAGGCTATAGCAATGCGAGAGGCACAAGTGTTTTATACAGTGCAAGGTGGCATAGAGAAGTGTGCAATGGTGCGAGATGCATGGAGATGTTGCAGTAGCGCAGATGTCAGAGAGGGAGCACTTGTCAGCAACAGGTAGAGCTTCAGCATCAGAGTATTGTTAGGACTCTGGGCACCACATATCTCCACAATGGTATGATATTGTCCACTTTGGGCCTAAGCCCTCATGGATTTATTTTTGGGATTTACCCCAAAAGGCCTCATACCAATGGAGATATTTGTCCATCCTTATATACCCATGATCCTCCCCACTTCTAGTCAATGTGGGACTTTGGTCGTATACCAACAATCCTCCCCTCGAACAAAGGACCATCGAGCCTCCCCTCAAACGATTATCCATCCATCCACTCTCTATAAAATGATTATCCATCCATCCACTCTCTACCAACCAGGATTCTCCGCTCCAATGCGTTGGAAGCACACACCTTACATGGAAGCACCACCTGCCTCGAGAGCTTGCTCTATCCCAGGTCAACTCCTCTTCACCGTGTTGGGACCAGGACACGTCCATGAAGAATCTGGAGCACACCGCTTGTCTAACCGAGCTCATCCACGGATCCCATCGTGATATTACCGGGCCCACCACCTTCATTCAGCATTCCGAGGATTCATCCACTTGGCTAACTTTGGGGCATGGCTCTGATACCACTTGTTAGGACTCTGGACACCACATATCTCCATAATGGTATGATAATGTCCACTTTGGGCCTAAGCCCTCATGGATTTATTTTTGGGCTTTACCCGAAAAGGCCTCGTACCAATGGAGATATTTGTCCATCCTTATATACCCATGATCCTCCCCACTTCCAGTCAATGTGGGACTTTGGTTGTATACCAACAAGTATGTTCTAGCCCAACAGAGTGGTCAGTTGGGAGTGTTTTTGTTCCAAGTGTTGTTGGAGCAAGTGGACCGGGCAAATGCGTTGCATGCAGAACATTCCAAAGTTGTAGGATAAGGGTTACTGATAATCCATATCTTGTTGAGAGGGAGTGTTGAAAATGCAACAAGATGATGAAGCTTAGTGGAAAGGAGTCGCCTTCACTAAGTGGGCCCACAGGCTATTTTTGGCGCAAAGTCTATTTTTAGACTATGTCTATTTTTAGACATATGGATCATGGTATATGAGTTGCAGGATGCTATTTATGGATGATTGGTCATGTTGGTAAAAATAGATGGACTTCTATTTTTAGACATATGGGCGGAGTCTATTTTTAGACTGGCAGTCTAAATTTAGAACAATCGAACATTATTAGCTCATAATAATATTTGGACTATAAACATTATCTTGTCCTCTTGGAGCACTTCAGTTTGAGCTACAGATGTGGCACATGCAGCTGTCAAAAGGAAATACGCTTTATTTGTGGGTCAGTTGAGCTATTTCATGTAGGACTTCAGTTAGAACTCATGTGGTTGAGTTTGGTGGAGTTGATTGTGGAGTTGATGGAGTTGTGTTCAGTTTGACTTGGTTGAACTAGTTGTATTTTAGTCTAACTAAAGAATACACTAGTGATGAGTTGTGTGAATTAAATATTAATTAATTCACTAATTATTAACTCATAAAGAAACTAAAGAATACATCAGTTAACTCAGTGCATGTACAGTTCAGTGGAGACAGGTGTTAGAGGTTGAGATTGCTATCAGTTGTGACTATAGTTGTGCATGAGATCTTGCACAATCAATGGGATTGAGTAATGCCAATGAGGATTGCGTGATTCAGCCAAGGAAATACGAGTTTGGTTCAGCCATTCATCATTATTCTCATGCAGGATTGCGCAGTGGAGGCAGGCAAACAGTGGAGGAGATTTGAGGCATCAAATCTGAGCTAGTTTGTGTGTAGCAGGTGGAGATAGTACTGAGTACTTGAGAGGAGTATTGTACTATGTATTGTTACATGTTCTCAATCATTATAATATACAGATGGTGTGGGGTTTTCAGCTGTATGCTTTCCCCGAGTTACATACTATGTTAATGTGTGCATGTGATTGATGTTTCATTGTTTTTAATGCTGCTAAATTGATGATCAATGTAGAGGAGATTATGTATTGTGCATGTATTCCACAATAGTGTATAATCGAGATAATCTCTGTGAATAAGTGTTTATTATTCAAAATTTCTACAAGAAGGTGAGGCACTAGCCTCACAGTTCGAGTTGGATTTCACACTGTTTGCATGCATGGTTTCATCCATGGTGGGAAGTGGTTGGTTTCTTGACAGAGGAGCTTATTTCCACATGGCCAGAAACAAGAGTTTGTTCAGTACTTTGGAGGAGAAAGATATCCAGATACTCATAGCGATGGGTAATTATGAAAAGTATAGTGTCTCAGGTGTAGGCACAGTTGTTTTTCAGAGGGAGCATGGAGCTCGCATTACCTTGACCGATGTCAAGTATGTATCAGGACTGAAGAGAAATTTGTGTGTCGATCGCGATGCTGGAAGACAGAGGCTATGATGTAGTCTTTAGTAAGGGAAAGGTTTTCCTTCAACATATCACCACTAGACAGGTGAAGCAGATCGGTTCATGGGTCAAGAACCTGTATGCTCTTAAGGTTCAAGATGCATGAAAAGCCTTGAGGAGGAAGGCAACTGATGGAGACTTGGTGTTTGAGAGGGAGAGTAAATTACCTCTCAACATGCAGCGCCAGAAGAAGTCTCAGACAATTGTGGAGGAGCCACAATTAGTGAAGCAGCTTTAGGAGATTTTGGAGCAGCTACAACTAGAGAAGCTGGAGGAGATTGAGTAGAGACATCTACTCATGCAGAGACCTCCAGTAGAGGGAAATTTTGAGCCAGGTGGGTAGAGGGATCACATGCATCCATACCTCTAGGTAGGAGGTGGGGCAATGTGGAGTGATTGTCCTAAGAAGGCTAGAATAGGGGCAGGATCCTTGAGGTACCCAACCTCTTTGATTCGACTTTGCTATAGGAGCCCCGATGAGGAGTAGCAGGACTAGCTAATTGGGTAGAGACAGATGTGGATGGAGTGACAGAGAGAGCTACAGTGCAAGAGTCCCAAGACTGTGTAGAGCAAGTAAGCTGCAACAATGTGAGAGGCACAGGAGTGTTGAACCAGTGCATGATGGCACAGAGAGGTGTGCAACGGTGCGAGATGCATGGAGTGTTGCAGCAGCTTAGAGGTCAGAGAGGGAGCACTTGTCGGCGACAGATAGATCTTTAGCATCGGAGTATGTTTATAGCCCAACAGAGAGGTCAGTGGGGAGTTTTTTTGTTTCTAGAGTTGCTGGAGCAACCACACTTGGTAGAAGTGTTGCATGCAAAACATTCCAAAGGTACAAGATTGGGTTCGAGTTGAATGCCTTTCTTGTTGAGAGGGAGTGTTGAAAATGGAAACAAAAAATGCTAAAAATAGAAGTGATAAAAATAGAACTGCTATAAATAGCAGTTTGGGTACCAGTGCTAGATTGAGCAACAAGGAATGAAAAATGGAAGTGCTAAAAATAGCTAAAAATAACATTTATATTTTTAGCAGTTTAGGATAGATTCCAATTTTAGTCAGTCCCTGGGCTAAAATAGGAAGTAAAATTCGAATTTGAACTTAACAGATGTTTGAAAATAAATAAATTAATTCACCATGAGTTAATTAGTTGTGAAAAATCGAACATGAAGTCTATGTGAGGACATGCAACAGTTTCTCCATTAATTGAGGAATTTATCCATCAGTTAAAGAGATAAGGATGAGTTCTAATTTGAGTTGTAATTAGTTGGCTCAGTTAACTAAGTCAAGTCCATTTAGATTGATTTAAACAGTTTGTTTAAATTAATGTGAGTTCAATTAGTTAATGCATGTTTGCATATAACTGATGCACTTCAGATAACTGAATATTCTCTCATGAATAACTCATGCATGTCAGTTCAGATAGAGACCCAGTTGAGATCAAAGTAGGGACAATGTACTATCAGTTGGATGGATTTTTCCTATAAAGGAAGCTCATCCATGGAGAAGTATTTATCTCCTTCAAGTTTGTGCAGTTATTTCAGAGGTCAGAGCAGTGTGTGATGGATTATTACACACAGGTGGCAGCTTGAGGACCCAGGAGAAACTACGCAAGGAAATAGGAGGCTTGGAGGGCAGAGGAGAAGGTTTGTGAGAAGCCATTGACTGGCTATGAGCAGCAGAGGGATTATACTGAGAGCTGGATAGTTTGTGAGCTAAAGCTTTGTGTAATCCAGACATATTTTCACTTGTATGATAATACAGAGATCGGGGTTTTTAACTGAGGCTTTCCCAAGAGTATTCTTCTGTGTTATGTGTGATTGATTTCTCATTCTCAGTTATAAGTGTTCTCATTGATCTTGCTAAATTCGATTAAGCTTCCGCAAAGTGTTGTAGAAGTAGATCTTGTATTGTGTTTTAGTATATTGCATAATATGTTGATCTACAGTGGGAATTTCTACAAGATTTCTTTTCTTATTCAGGTAATCATTAACGAGAAGACCATCCACCGCACTGTCATCGATGAAGGTGTTGCTACCTGCATCATGTCAACTGCATGTTGGAAGGCTATTGGTTCCCCTGCACTGGACCAGTCTCCAAACACTTTGGAAGCTTTCGATGGGCACGATTCACGGCCCTTCGGTGTCTTACCTAACCTTGCCATCACCGTGGAAGGCAAGACAGTTCAAGTCGAAGTAGAGATTATTGACACTAATCTCAATTATAGTCTTCTACTTGGCCAGAGTTGGACTCATGCCGTCGCCTCCTCTTTGTTTCGCGTGATCCGTTTTCCCCATCAAGGGAATATTGTCACCGTCGATTAGCTGTCTTTCTTTGCCTCTTCCTCCTCGGATGGAAATGTTCTGCACATCAAGCACTCTGGTGCTCCCTATGAGAGTGTGGGGGCAGGTCTCTTCAAAGATTCTGCCTTAATGGGAATTTTTCCACTTCCACCTCCTCATGTTGCCTCTGTTAACATGGTCTCAGTCAAATCTGATCCTTGGGTCATACCTGCACTAGATCTTGTTGATGTTTGGGGTGAGGTCATGCCACTTAGTCCCGCCGAAGTCAATTACATGGAAATTGTTTCGGCTTCGAACTCTGCATCCTCTGATTCTCATATGATGAAGACTTATCTTGATATGTACTCTCAATCCCCCTGGCTTGGCACTTTGGAATCATCCGATCCCTTAGCCGAGACCTTCCTTGTTGATGAAGGTATCATGGAAATCATGTCTCTTGAGGAACCACCATGGATCGATCCTCATCATCGCTCCTCATTCCTACCTCACCAGGTGGTCATGTCTACCTTTTACGAAGAATTCTCTTCTTTGCTTCTTATTGATGTGTCAATTTATCATGACATGGTCAAGATATTTAAACTGATGGCACTTCTATCCCTTCATGGATTCAAGATTTTTCACCCTCCCCGAGTTTTCGCCGATTGTCCTCTGACTCGTAACCCTCCCTCGCCCAAGGGGCATGGGGGCAAAGCCTTATATGAGTTCTACTTGATTATTTAGCCGAGTCGATGCTTACTTGTCATGTCAATGGTAAAACTCCGGTGTCCTGTGTTGATTGATTACCCGAGTCCCAGCATGGACTCCTACCTCAAAAGGTACTATGCGTAGGTCATCTTGCATGGTTACTTATGTACATTAGTGTGTGATTCATTTTTATACAACGTGGTTTTGTGTGATAGTTTTCAAACAAATTTCTTGTTTACTATGATTTTCTTGCATTGCATATGTCTGTAACTCCTCATGTTGGTTTCGCCGATGGTGCTTGCCGTAATACCCGGAACCTATCATCCGTGACATGGGCTATATATGACCCTAACGGTGAGTTGATTAACCTTCAAGGTATCTTCCTGGGTCGTACAACCAACAACATTGCTGAATACGGTGCAATCATCGAACTGCTGTCAGAAGCCATCGCTCTGGGCATCAGAGAAATGATTGTCAACCTGAATTCACAACTTGTCGTCCTTCAACTCAACAAGAAATATTCCATCAGGAACCTCAAATATTATGAATGTATCTCCATATCAGTCTATTGGAAAGACATTTTGATTATATTACATATCATCATATTCCTAGACGCATGAATACAATGACAGATGCATTAACTAATTACATGTTGGATAGACATTTACGAAACATGTAAAAGATAAGACAAACCATTTGTACCATAATAGATATGAAAATATAACACACACATATATATGTGTGTGTGTGTGTGTGAGAATGTTTGATACATCAGAACCCCAAAAAATAATACGTGTGTCTATAATAACATCAGCGGCTCGCAAGCCTTGTACATTCATGCCACGCAGGCCTAAAAAAATATGTAAGTGCTAGACCTAGGAACTACTCAGCATGGTGATCATGGTAGCACGAGACAGCTTGTGCAACCCGACTTAGCTGTCGGTGGATCCGATCTGAGACTCCCACTGTGTGCCTCTGGTACCGACGAGGCATGTCTCCTATCTGAGCATACTCAGGGATACCATGAGTTAACCCCTCGAGGTTCCTCGCGATCTCATCCTTGTTGTTGCTCCCTTCTTGATAAGGGGTGACATCATCGATAGGGAGAGGTATGCGCTTGGCTATCGGGGACATCCTGGCTAGCCACTCTAGTCCAACATCTGCAAGAGAAATGTTATAAGCATGCATATACCCGAAACAATTAAAAAACATCAAAATCGAAAAGTTTTGACTTTTTACCTTCGTCATCAAAGTCCTCCCCATCTGGTAAGGGAATATCTGGGTCTCCACAGAAATCAACGACACTGTATGGCCATTCCTCTATGATGATCTTCTATCATTGTATCCATGAGAATAATTTTGGTCGGTATGACATATGCTAACCCCCAGTGATCTTGGGCATAAGACGACTCCAACGGGCCATCCGCAGATCGCGTGGTGCAGGAGGATTGACGTCAGTCAACTGATACTAGAATAATGGCACTCATTCCAGGAAGAAAGTCACAAGTACTGGTCTGAAGCCAAATTTCTTCAGGTTCCCCACCTTGGCCTTGGATAGCTGGCACTTGATGTTCATCTTCATGGCCTCTACCCAATTGAAGATCGTAGGAGCTATGCAGTCAATAGCATAAAGGAAATTCGACTTGTTAGTCTCATGTTCTGCCTGGGACCTCGCCACTTTGTTGATAGTCAACAAAAGCACCCTCAATGTCAGATCCCACACACTGGAAATCTCTATCTTCCCACTCTTGGATTTTAGGGCCTCAGGACAGTGTTCGGCAAGCAAGGAAGATTGCTCGCCCTAATCGGACGTGACCCATACAAGTTCACTATCTCACCTTTGTGAGAAAGCCTAGTGATGAAGTAGATATCTAAAATTGTCAACTCCAGCTCCTGGTCCCCAATGACAAAAATCTCGCAATTGATGTCCCAAAGGCTTATCAAGTATTGAAGCAACTCGGGCTAGGCCCACATCCCTAGTGTAAGGAAAAATTTGAGGAGCCTGCAAGCCCTCAAAGCCTCCAGGAAATTTGAATCATTCCATGCCTGGGTGTCAGCATCTTCGTATTCTCTTTCCTTCCAATCCACCCTTTTTGGCAATTTCTCTCCTACAAAAGACATTTGTTTGAGTCAATCATCAATTTTGGCACATAAAATTCAAGTTTTAGCGGTCAGTTCTTGAGAAAAATATTTTTTTCCCTATCCACGGTGCCGACGCTCCTGTTTTAGAAACAGTCGCACCGGTTGGCATGGATGGTTATGTAAATAACTCTTGGTCGGCATGATCTCGTGCCTAGAAATCGCGCCAACCGAGGGCGAAATTTTTTCTCAAAAACCTCCCTAAAAATCATAAAAAATGGCTAAAAACATAAATGAGTAGCACGAAAATGGAGCTCAGGGCTTCGGTTGTTACCTGGAACTAACGACTCATCGATTGACCTCTTGGATCTCCCGTAATTTTCTTTAGAAAAACTAGGGCAAAAGTGGGTAAAAAGTCTTCACTACAAAGGTAAAACGGTAAATGCTAAAAATATATTTACTTTTCTCCTTTTTATTCATTTTTTCATGAAAATATCAAGTTTTGTAAATATTTTTGACCTATTTTACCTCAAGGACTTGATAATACACTTTGCCTTACTTGTGCAGCAATAGGTGATGAATGTTCAGCGATGGCGATGAGTCACATTTCAACTCTTTTCTCAACTCGCTAAACTCATATGAAAATATTTCTAAGTATTTTTTTCCCTTTTTGACTCGTTAAAGAGAATAAAAACGGGGGGTCTGCTTTCAGCTCTTTTCTGACCCTTTAAAATAGAAAAGATGGCCAAGCCCTTGTCATTTCAAGCTCGTTAATAGATGCGAAACATCGTGTGCCCAGTATAAGTTTACCCCTTTTTCGGGCTAGGAGGCACTATTTACGAAAAAGGTACTCCTTGACTGAAATGGTCAAGTGGTTCTCTCAAGTATCGTTTTCTACCTTTTCGTGTTCCAGAAACACAAATGTACGAAAAGGGACCATGTGGAGTTTTCTTTTACGTGTATTTTTCAAACTCTCTAAACATGAAAAGGATACCGAGTTACACCTTTGTCGGACTCATTAAACTATTAAACAACATTGGATTTGTCACCATGAAGAACATGAGCTTCTCATTCCTAGGGCTCATTAAACTTGCTAGGTTGGATTTGTCTGAAGGATGAACTTACAGTACAAGCATATGCTATCCCCTTCAAGCTTGCAATTAAAAACAAATGGGGTACTTGCCAGAAATGGTGGGGGAAAATTTGGAAATATATCAAGTCGTGTCATTAGCTTACTCTTGAACATGACACTCTTTTCTTCGTGTCGGGTTGGGAAATCCTCTTTTATATCATTGACCTTCCTAGGTTTCGACCGTTCCTTTTTGCCTTCCATCTGATCTCTGCTATGTCACCATGACCACCAATCCTATGGATCCAAAAGCTGCCAAACTTCTAGTTGTATCGCCGATATGTTCAAGAGTTGTCCTTCTGCAGTTACACTTACCTCTGCTTCTCTGTATCTTCTAAAATCATTTTTCATCCTCTTGTCTTGCGTTGATGATGTGGGATTCATTATGGCCCTCCTTCGACACAGTCACTTTCCATCGACATCGGCTCATTATCTGGGAAGTCCCTTCCAGTACCTTAGAGCTTGCATGCCTTAATGGAAAGTTCTTTGCACTCGATGAAAAGTTCACATCATTGGCTTTTGATTGAGTGATTTCATGGGTGTTCGACTTCCGTTCCTATATTCACATTCCATGAATTGTGTTGATAGTACCTTGAGGGCCATTATCATTATTGGTGGTTTCTCTCGCGCTTGTTAACAATTTACATCATTGACTAGTAATTAAGCAAATTTCTATCATGTTCAACGTCAACACATCTATTCGCATGCTAGGATCTGTACTTTGATTGGGTCGTGTTAGAGCGCAAGACCCTAGACTCATATCAAACAAGTCCAGGTTGCGAAGTGGTGTGACATGGTTTATGATGATAGGCATGTCTCTTTCAGATGGCTAGCTGCGACCAGACCATGAGTTATCATATGTGATCCTTCTCATTATTGGATAGTTGCGACCATACCTTAGTTTCATTATGATCCTCTTTGATGGATGGCTACGCTCATACCTAGATCCATTTACATGATCAATCTCTGGATGGCTGCGTCCATGCCACAATTCATGTATCATTTAACAGAGATCTCATTTTATGTATATGTATCTATACTTGCTTGTAGGTTTTTCGACGACAAACTAGTTCCCTGCACTGATTCATAAAGCATTTCATCCCTCACTCCGGCTCGGCCTTCACACTGTAGGGGGCATCTGTTACACAACATTTTTTCACTATCCCTGTACTCCCCGTTCCTTGATCCTGGAGGACCTCTATAGTGAACCCCACATGCTTTTCCTTCATGCAGAAACTCCCATTATGTCCCTCTTCATGAGCAGATCATTCCCCTTTTGCACCATTTCCCCTAAAACTTATGTTTTGCTCAGTTTACTAGGCTGACGCTAATGACCTTTGTCTCCTCTACGCTGATGTGTAGAAATTAGCATTATTCCCCATGCCAACTGATGAGCCCCAAAAATGGGTAATTATATGGGCTCATTTTACCTCTTAATTTGACTTAATCCACCATTCTCATTAGTTTATTGCATGGTTTTGATCATATTTATGCTAATAGAGTGAATTGAGTTAGTCATTATGCCAAAAAGTCTAATGTCTGCTTTATGCAGATTTTTGGTCAATTTTGAGACAAAATCAAAGGTTTAATGAGCATTTGGCAGCCAAATTCATGGAAGAACAAGGGAGAGGATTTGTAGGAGGGTGTCCCCTTCATTTATGAGTCCATACCTCAAATTCTCCATCAAAAACTCGGAGCACAAAGCCAAGGGGAAGCCAAGAAAGTCAAGTAGGACTGTTATTATCTTCGATTCCAGGAAGCCGAGTTCCTTGATTTTAGGAGGACTGTTGGAGGTCCCCATTTGCATAAATAAGAAGGCTTAGGGACTCAGTTTTGTTAGTTAGATTTTAGTTATATTTTAGCCATTTGATAGTCTATTTTCGCACTTTAGTGCAGCCCTGTAATCAGCACATTTTCGAGTTTCTTCTTGCAGACAGTTTTTGTTGTAACTATTATTTTTTGATCAATGAAGATGAATCCAGATTTGAACCAGATCTGAGCTTTCTTAGGAGGTTGTAGCTCTTGGGGTTGGGCCTAACCCAAGTGCCTAGTACCTCCTTTTTGTACTTTTATGTGTTTTTACTGCATTCATAGAATTATTTCTGTTATATAGGTTAAATCTTGCTTTGTTACTTAGGTTGTTTTTGATGATTAAGATAGTTGTTCATGCTTCAAGTTGATTTGATAGTTTGATAACATAAAAGATCCCCAAAAAAGGCTACCAAGCAGTCCTTGATCTCCTTTCTCCCTCCTTGGGACCATGAATTGAGACCAAGGCACACTTGCTGCCACAAAAACATTGTTTTTGCCTTCCAATGCAATTGTTAGTGTTAGATTTTGAGTTGGAAAAGTTGATATCAGTTGTGTTTTCATGCTTAGATCTGTTCTTGCTCAGTTTCCATAGCTTTCTTGCATGATTTCCTATCTATAAATTTCTGTTCATCACGTTTTTGGTTTCTAGGTCAGAATTAGGTCAAAATAGATAAATCTATGTTTTCTTAGTCTTTGGTAGGATCAGTTCTGGAAAGTAGTGTGCAGAACACCTGTAATACACTCTAGCCTATCCTTCCTCCATCATACAACCTACTCTAGTCCCTCGCTGAAGATCTCCTTCACTCATTCGCCATACTTTCCCAACTTGCCCTAATTTCTACATTTTTGTGCAACATTGCCACCTTCATCTTTGAACAAATCCAACCATCTTCATCACTCCTGAGCTTCATTTACCAGGTCATAGATCCCTTAACATCCTTATCCATCCTTCATTTCCACTTTCCCACCATTTTTCCACCATCAACACTCTAAAAACCACTTTCGGCCTATTCCTGTAGAACTTCCTGTAGAATTTCCTATAGATCCCCTGCAGCCTCCTGTAGAAGTTCATGCGAACGATTTTTCGAAATATGAGCACGGTGGAAATCTCCAGAAGGGTGCTAGGGACTCCTTAGGTCCTCTCCACACCTTCCCAACCTCCTACAAACGCCCACTCCATTTCCTTTCGCCAATAAACCTCTGCACTATAAAAAATAGTTTAAACACATGCATAATAATTCGGCATAAAATTGCTCAAAAATACAAAAGGATGATTTTTCCATATTTTCATTCAGAAGTAGCTTAAACACATGCATTTTACCTTTTCAATATTCAATGGCATCCATTTAAGTAGCTTACATCTCTTTTCTTGCACAAGTAGGGTTAGTTGGTAAAACTAGGGTTTGTGTTTCCTTTCAGCTTTCATCTTTTTTCTGCAAGTAGACTAACCTCTTTTGAGTTAGCTTTCATCCATCACAGTTAAAATATTCTTCTAAGAACTCATAGAAGTTGGCTTAAGCTCCTAGCGAACTTGTGCCAGTTGATCAAGTGACAGCCTGCAGTAAGAGCTAGTACTTGTGCATATAGCACCGTCGCTTCCAAGTTTGTTACGAACTACTGGGTTGATAAAAGTAAAGTAGGGAGTCCCAGGAGTTACAACATCATTGCTGCAATACTAGAGCTCACCATCTTTTTGGCGCCATTGCTGGGGAAGCATCAGAGTATTTTGTGATTTCTACTTTTCTTCTATTTTCTACTACAACCTTCTGCTAAAGTAGTTTATTTCAGCAAGCATAGAGTAGACATTTCCTACTTTCATTTCAATTCCGTAATTTCATTTCAGCAAGTGTAGATTAGCATTTATTTCTTTCATTTCAATTCCGCAATTTCGTTTCAGCAAGCGTAGATTAGTTATTTCTTGCTTTCATTTCAATTTCGCAATTTCATTTCAGCAAAATAGATTAGTCCTTTCCTGCTTTCATTTCAATTCTGCATTTTCATTTCAGCAAGATAAATTTTAGTTAGTTGCAGTTTTTTGTTCAATCTATTTTAGTTTTGCAAGTACAAGCAGAAAAAAGCAAAAATCAACCAAAAAGATTTCTTTTCATGCCTCGTAGGAGTAGAGATAATTCAGAAAAATGTTTGCACAACACCCCCACTGCTTCACACAGCCAACCTTCTCTCTTCTTCGGTGGCTGTAATCAAGAAACACCCTTAGGTAATAGCTAGACATATTTGAAGAACTTATAAGGGAGCCCCAAATTCCTGCTCAACCGATCTTGAACCCAAATAACAGGCAAGCTCAACAAGTATATAGTGAGAAACCACCTGCCCAACCACAACCCCATCCACATCCATCTCAAATATACACCCCCACTTAACTACCCGAACCACCATTTCCAAACCCGCGCATTGGAGTAGCTCAACCCAATTGCAAAGCTGAGGTACAACACTTCCAAACAACTCCTCTTGAGCTCAATAATATTCACCATAGCTCAGGAAGAGTATTGCAAAAAAGAGATTATATTGATATCATTGAAGGACAACATCCAGCAGAAGAAGATGTAGAAGAGAAGATCAAAGAACCATTGGCTGCACTTGATGAAGATAGGACATCAAAATCAGAGATCGAGAGAGCTCCCTCATGGTTACCATCAAATCCTCCATGTATTCAAGAGAAAAATCAACAAAAAGAGGAAGATATGAAGGTCATGGTAGAAGAAGACATGAAGAACGATCCCGATCAGCAAAAGGACCAAGGAAATCACAGTTATATTGAGATATGGTTCTAGATGGTCACTAAGGTGCAGCATCACTCTCTTCCTCAACTATGCTTGATCCCTTCAAAGTCAAATCATTTGGTCTCTAAAATCCGGATACCTGTCAAAGCATGCATTTCAAGCCTCCACATCATTTTGTCTATCATCTCGATGTGCACATGGCTCCATTGGAAGTATTCTTATACTTGAAAATGATTTTGTTTTTCAAGTAGGGTAGGGTAGAAAAAAAAAAAAAAAAGAGAAAAAGGAAAAAATGAAAAATAAGAGAAAAATAAAAATCTAAGGTGAAAACCTCCTCGGAGGCACCTCAAATTGGCTCATTGATTGAAAACCTCCATGAGGCGGTCAATGGGTTGGAAAGAAGAGGAAAGAAAAAGATAATAAGATCCTTGGGTGAAAACCTCCCTTGGAGGTGCCCAGGGCAGGCAATTAGGGTGAAAACCTCTTTGAGGCGCCTTAGTTGTTTTCAAAAAAAAAGGAAAAAAGAAAAAAGAAAAAAGAATTTCCAGTTGTATTGCAGGTTTGCAAGAGAACTTCAGGAAGTAGCAGAAGGTGCCAAGAAAGCTCTGAAACCAATAACAACACCTATCCTACCATCCCTCACCCTTCTCCATCATTTTTGAGATTCTTTCCACCTCATTGTGCTTCTTTTCTGAAAATTGTGTTTCTACAGGAGGATCCTATAGAAATTACAGAAAGCAAGAAATGGATTTTAAAAGAAGTTTGAGGAATAGGGAAGCTTCATAAAGGGTTTATAAATCCCCCTGCAATATTCAAGCCTCTCTCCCATCAATTCCAAGTCTGCATTACAGCCCAAGCTCATTTTTTTCTTACTGTGCAAAAACTGCAGAATGCTCTCATACAAAAATACATAGAGCAAAAATTTGTTTTTTCCCTAACTTGAAAACCGTGCATCCATTTTAAAAACTGTTCCATAAGGAGTTGTATAGGGATGATGACAACATGCCCAAGCAATTTCAGCCAATTCCAGTGCACAATTTCTAAGAAATCAACCTCCATCACCTTCAGCCATTTTTGCATTTTCTCCATATCTGTGCATCCATTTAAAAACTTGTTCCATGGGGAGATGCATATGGGTGATAGTAACCTGCCCAAGCAATTTCAGCCAATTCCAGTACATGGTTTCCAAGAAATGACCTCTGTCACCTTCAACCATTTTTAGTTTTTCTCAAAATTTGTGCATCCATTAACGAAAAATTTGATATGGGCGGTGCATAATGACGATGGAAATATGCTCAAAAAATTTCAGGTCAACCCGGTCTATCATTTGGGAGCTATGGGCAAAACAAGTCGCCGTCCTACAAAAATCTAGCATCAGCAGCATGAGGGTGCAAATTTGAAGGTGGAAACAGACTCCTGTAGTTTAGATCCAGCCAGAGGATACCTGCACAAGAAAAATTGCCACACATCAGACAAAAAAAATCATATAGCAGAAGGGATACAGGCATGCAGCAATTGAATATGAGCATGCAATAGCAAAAGAACCAAGCAGCACACACATTTCGAATTACAGTTAAGTGTCTAAACCAGTTCCTCTATTTGCATCTATATGATTCAAAACTTCATAAATGAATGAAATGGTTGGATTAAGCCAGAAAGATGGCCAATTAACTGGACACCCTCATCTGGTTCGATTGCACTCATCCAGAGATCACCCAGCACACGTGTATAATCAACTCACGCGAAATTTAAAAAACAGGTAGTGGTAGATGTTTTGAACTCCAACGCAACTGATGTCAAGTGATTAACAGGCAGAAAACATGAAGTTTCATAATAGCACTGTAGTGGGGACCAACGTTCTACATGGGGCCAATGTAAACTTGGCCAGCTCACCCTCCATCACTGGAAGTCTCCATAAACAGCTGTAAGAACTCATCTTTGAAACAATCTCACCAGCTTTGTTTCCATTTTATCATCATTCTGACAACTGCAACAAGCTCTATACTACCTCCATAGTAGCGAACCAGTCATTCTCTGCCATTTTTCAAAACCCTTCTGCTTATCGGGTTCTATAGGAATGACAAACATAGTCTACAGGAGCTGGAAGATTTCTACAAGAAGGGCAGAGAACAGCTTTGCAGAAGGAAAACTCTGGATTTTCATCGAAATTCAAGCTTAAAATGAGGTAGGCTCAGGAAAAATTCTCTGCATATGACTTGTTTGAGTAAGGTGGTGGATTAAAAACATGGCTTTGGATTGAAAAAGAGAGTGAAGCTTAAAAAAGAGTCTGCCTGCATATTTTCCCTGAGTTCTACACAGTTTTCTGTTTTCTTCTCTGCATCCAAAATCTGCCTCCTCCTTTGTCAAATTCTACTATAAGGAAAATACATGAAACCCTAGAAGCTATCCTGTGTGAAAAAAAATGAATTTGCAAGACTGTCCACTCTCTGAAAGAAAAAATTGTGTTATTTGTTCTCTGTTCTGTCAAAAAAAATGATTTCTTTTCAAAAACTGAGAAGCAAATTCAGGTTGGAAATAGTTTGAAGAGAGGAAAAATTGCAAATTAATGTTGTGAAAAAACACGAAAAATTCCAGGAGCAGTAACAGGTTCTACAGGAGCAGTAACAGGGTCTACAGGAGCACCTACAGCCAGTTCTACAGGAGGGGCAATGAGCTGTTTTTTTAAGAAGAAAACATAGGTTTTTGCAAAATTTCAAGCTTCAGGAGGTAGGTTCCATGCATACCCACCTTGATTATCAATATGTGGAAGGAATGATATCATTTTAAGGAAGGATTAAACCTAAAAAAGTAGAGTAATTGCATTCAAAATTTCTACCTGTTTCTTAAAAGAAGAAGAAGAAGAAAACAAATAGTTTTATTTGTTGCATGTTTCTGCAAAAGAAGTGATGCAATTTTAGGGAAGAATTAAGCCTCAAGAAGGGAGAAAGTGTGTTAAAAAAGGTCTACCTGTTTCTTAGAAAAAAAACACAGTTTTCCCTTATTTTTCTGTTTTCTTCAAAATTCTTGTCGCCATCCCTACATTTGGTGTTCAGAAGGGGTATAAGCACAATGATAGAAGGATTCATAGACTCCAACATTAAGTTTAAGACAGGGAGTCCAAAAAACATTCACACTCCCTATAGCATGGGAAGTCTTCAAAGACATGACAACAGAAGGTGACATAAAAGCCCTCACCTATGATATCAGTCCTTTTGATAGTGAGGAAGAAGAGTAAAAAGGGGGAGAAGATGAAGCAACTGATGACTCAGTAGGACAAGAAAAGGAGAAGGAAGAAACTAAAATAGAAGAGGAAAAGGATGAAGAGATAGAACAGGAAGAAACATAGCAAATACAGAAAGAAGAAGAGACAGAAGGAGGAGAAAAAGAGGAAGCAGAGGTAAAACCAAGGGTAGGGTCCCCTGAGACTCTGGAAAGAGAGGCAATAGCTGGTCTCATTGCCCTGAGCACACCAATTAAGCCAAAAGAAAAGAGAAAAAGGCAGGCCTCCATGTATTTCAAGGCCAGGAAAAGCACAAGAATTAAAACAAGCAGAATAGGAGGAGCAGTGGAAGGACATGGACAAGAAGGCAGAATTTTATGGCACACATGAGTAGACCACATCAGAAGCTTGGGATGATAGGGAGGCCACCAGGTCCATCAAAGATGAAGAGATAGATTAGTTGCTCAAAGGATGAGCAACACCTTCAGTAGGGGGGTGATGATGAGCCCCAGAAATGGGTAATTATATGGGCTCATTTTACCTCTTAATTTGACTTAATCCACCATTCTCATTAGTTTATTGCATGTTTTTGATCATATTTATGCTAATAGAGTGAATTGGGTTAGTCATTATGCCAAAAAGTCTAATGTGTGCTTTATGCAGATTTTTGGTCAATTTTGAGACAAAATCAAAGGTTTAATGAGCATTTGGCAGCCAAATTCGTGGAAGAACAAGGGAGAGGATTTGTAGGAGTGTGTCCCCTTCATTTATGAGCCCATATCTCGAATTCTCCATCAAAAACTCAGAGCACAAAGCCAAGGGGCAGCCAAGCAAGTCAGGTAGGACTGTTGTTATCTTCAGTTCGAGGAAGCCAAGTTCCTTGATTTTAAGAGGATTGTTGGAGGTCCCCATTTGTATAAATAAGAAGGCTTAGGGCCTCAGTTTTTTTAGTCAGATTTTAGTTAGATTTTAGCCATTTGATAGTCTATTTTCGCACTTTAGTGCAGCCCTGTAATCAACACATTTTCGAGTTTCTTCTTGCAGACAGTTTTTGATGTAACTATTTTTTTTTGATCAATGAAGATGAATCCAGCTTTGAACCAGCTCTAAGCTTTTTTAGGAGGCTTTAGCTCTTGGGTTTGGGTGCAACCCAAGTACCTAATACCTCCTTTTTGTACTTTTATGTGTTTTTACTGCATTCATAGAATAATTTCTGTTATATAGGTTAAATATTGCTTTGTTACTTAGGTTGTTTTTGATGATTAAGATAGTTGTTCATGCTTTAGGTTGATTTGATAGTTTGATAACAAAAAATATCCACAAAAAAGGCTACCAAGCAGTCCTTGATCTCCTTTCTCCCTCCTTGGGACCATGAATGAGACCAAGGCACACTTGCTGCCACAAAAGCACTGTTTTTGCCTTCCAATGCAATTGCTAGTGTTAGATTTTGAGTTGGAAATGTTGATATCAGTTGTGGTTTCATGCTTAGATCTGTTCTTGCTCAATTTCCATAGCTTTCTTGCATGATTTCCTGTCTCTAAATTTTTGTTCATCACGTTTCTGGTTTCTAGGTCAGAATTAGATCAAAATAGATAAATCTCTGTTTTCTTAGTCTTTGCTAGGATCAATTTCGTAAAGTAGTGTGCAGAACACCTGTAAGACACTCTAACCTATCCTTCCTCCATCATAAATCCTGCTCCAGTCCCTCGCTCAAGATCTCCTTCACTCATTCGCCATACTTTCCCAACTTGCCCTAATTTCTACATTTTTGTGCAACATTGCTTCCTTCATCTTTGAACAAATCCAACCATCTTCATCACTCTTGATCTTCATTTACAAGGTATTAGATCCCTTAACATCCTTATCCATCCTTCATTTCCACTTTCCCACCATTTTTCCACCATCAACCCTCTAAAAACCACTTTCGGCCTGTTCCTGTAGAACTTTTTGTAGAATTTCCTATAGATCCCCTGCAGCCTACTATAGAAGTTCATGCGAGCGATTTTTCGAAATCTGAGCATGGTGGAAATCTCCATAATCATGCTAGGGACTCCTTAGGTCCTATACACACCTTCCCAACCTCCTGCGAATGCCCACTCCATTTCCTTTCACCAATAAACCTCTGCACAGTAAAAATAGTTAAAACACATACATAATAATTCCGCATAAAATTGCTCAAAAATACAAAAGGATGATTTTTCCATATTTTCCTTCAGAAGTAGCTTAAACACATGCATTTTACCTTTTCAATAGTCAATGGCATCCATTTCTGTAGCTTACATCTCTTTTCTTGCACAAGTAGGGTTAGTAGGTAAAACTAGGGTTTGCTAGGGTTTGCGTTTCCTTTTAGCTTTCATCTTCTTTTTGCAAGTAGACTAGCCTCTTTTGAGTTAGCTTTCATCCATCACAGTTAAAAGCTTCTTCTAAGAACTCATAGAAGTTGGCTTAAGCTCCTAGCGAACTTGTGCCAGCTGATCAAGTGACAGCCTGCAGTAAGAGCTAGTACTTGTTCATATAGCACTGTTGCTTCTAAGTTTGTTATGAACTACCGGGTTGATAAAAGTAAAGTAGGGTGTCCCAGGAGTTGCAACATCATTGCTTCAATACTAGATCTCACCACCAATTGGTGCGACTGAGCTTTGTTCCAGTTGCACCGGTCTTGTTATGGAAAGTTTTTTAAATTAGTGTTGTGGAGGTAAATCCCCTCTGCGGACAGAGACGATCCCTACTAGCCCAGATCGGGTCTAGCAACAATCAAACAATGCTATCATGTAAGTTCCTAATTGCAAATTAAAGGTGGATGATGAGAACCTACTTGGATTCCAACGCTAATATTCGTAGAAGAGACGTCGCTCTTGTTCCTTTGCTTCGGCCCGTCACGATCCCCACGATCTCCGTGATTGGACACCTACACATGCAAAGAACAACACGAAAACAAGCATAAAATCTAGTAGATGCAATTATATATCAGTCAGAAAAGATATAACTCAACATCAAACATAAAACAATGAGAGTGGAACCATAATGATAGTCATCTATTATTAATAAATAACAAAGAAGAATACAACCATTGTTCTGACGTCAAATCCTCCTTTGGCTGGGTAGTCAGCTACACAAGTCTTGCAAAGCTTGTTGGGATGAGGAACAAGCCTCTCTCTCTTTGGGTGACAAGAATCTCCTTACTTAGATTTGGCCTTATGGGTGCAAAGAAGGCTCTTGCAACTTCAAACTCTCTATCACTATGCTGGAACTAGAACTACTATAACTAGAACTAGCTTGCTCAAGGCATAGAGGCAAGCTTTTATAGATAGAGAGGAAAGAGATAGGATCAACCACATTATTCATGGGATTAGCTTTATCACTTGGAAACTTCCATGAAAGATGGAAAACCACTTTCCTTTCTATGGAGATTCGAAGCCAAACCATCTTAGCTCAACATAGATTCAGTTGGTGAATGGGTTGAAGAGAACCTTCGGAAGCTTGTTGGTTAAAAACTTTACTCAATTCCGTTGGCGTGAGTGCGACTCTGGGATAGAGCGCCAATGGCGCGCCCTTTTTAGAGGATTTCCCTCATTGGCGCGGGCAGTGAACTGTGGACCCGCGCTAATGCAAAAAGAGCTATTTTCATGGGTATTTTGCAGGAGATGTCTTCAGGGCAAATGAAGCTCATACTTATAGGAATATGATGCAAGTGGTTTCAGGTCATGTCACTTCTCACAGGTCCCGGAATGAGTCCTCCAGTGTGCGGATGAGGGGTAATAGGGACGGTGACAAACGGTGACAAATTGTTGTGTAACAAATGCCCCCTAAAGCATAAGGCCCGAGAGAGAGAGGGGTTAAATGCTTTACAAGAACATGCGTGACTGAAAACACGGCCGTCGGAGAACCTACGTAAAGAAGTACAACTAAGAGCTCAAGTACATGATATATGTGGTATGGGCACAGCCATCCATAACAGAGTTCATAATATTCTAGATCCAAGGTATGGGCGTAGCCATCCAGTGAGGATCGATATAGAATCAGGCATGGTCGCAGCCATCCGGTGAATGAGTCATGCAATGAACATAATAATCCACAAATCGCAACCTGGATTCCAACAGACAAAATCCAGGGTCTTGCGCTCCATCTCGACCTGAACAGAGTACAAGTCCAAGCATGCGAATATAGGAGTTGAAGTCGAACATGCATGAACATCGTCTGATTACCAGTCAATGATGAAAACTGTTAACAGACGCGAGAGGTACCACCAATAATGACAATGGCCCTCAAGGTACTATAGGTACAATCTACGGCGTGCGAATAAGTGAGCTGGCGTCGAACACCCATAGAATCATTCGATCAGAGGCCAATGATAAAAACCTCTCATCGAACATGAAGAACCTGCCATTGAGGCATGCAGGCTCCAAGGCACCGAAAGGGAGTCTCTAGATCAACTTCCTGGATAATGAACTGAAGTCGACAGGAAGTGACCTTGATCAAAGGTGGGCCATAGTGTTTCCCACATCAGTGACACGAGACAGAGGAAGAATGTTGTGGTGAATCAAAATTATGTGAGGTATCATAGGGAGGTTGTACTACTGCAAAGGTCAACTTCTCTTGAACATATCGGCGGCACGACAGTGGACTTGGCAGTATTTGACATCAAATGAGCAGAGGTCATGGTGACAAGGTGATGAGCAGATGAGAGGTCAAATAGGATAACCCAAACCCACGGAGGCTAGTGTAAAACAAGATGGGATGTCCCCACCCAGTCACGAATGCAGACTAGTGCCATGTTCAAGAGCGACATACTGCTGACACGACAATAATTATGGGTCCATTTTCCCCACCATTTCTGGCGAGTACCTCGATTATTTTTTGACGACAAGATTGACTGGGACAACATATGCTTGTAAGGCATCATTACGACAGAACCCAATGTCATTAAGTTTTAACGAGTCTGACAAAGGAAGAACTCGACGTCTTTTCCTGTTTAGAGAGTCTGAAAAGACAGCAGAAAAGAAAACTCCAGGGGTGTCCTTTTTCGTAAAGTTGTGTCTCGCGAGCCCGAAAAAGTATAAAACAATGCTCGAAAGAACCGCCTGACCATTACGATCGAGGAGTACTTTTCATTTATAGTGACATCGACCTGAAAAAGTAAAAATGCGGTCAACATCACGTCGTTTCGTAACCATTAACGAACCTGAAACGACAAGGGTCCGACGATCTTTTCATTTTTACACGGTCGGAAAAGGGTTTAAAGACAACCGCCTCTTATTTAAGTTTAACGAGTCAAGAGGAAAAACTCGGCAATCTTTTCATCTTTAAATGGTCGGAAAAGAGTTGAAAGCAGACCTCTGTTTTTATTCTATTTAACGAGTCAAAAAGGGAAAATACTCGGCAATCTTTTCATATTTTATGAGTCAGAAAAGAGCTTAAAGGTGACTCATCCTAGAGGAACGAGTGGTATAAAGGGTAGCAACTAGTTCTGGCAATGGTGGAATTGCTCAAAACATGTAATGGTCAAGAGGCTGGCTAATAAAACCACTCATCGCTGCGGTTCCTTAGGAAAGGAAAAACAACCAAGTGAAATCATATGATTGGCCAAAGAGATGGCGGCGATGGAATGAAAACAACCAAGGCTTATCTAGCAGAATTCAGCGGATAAAAATGGCAATCACGAGATGTAAATCGGGTATGGGTTCATTTTTACACAAGCTTGAACCATGGAGAGCTTTGCTTGGATTCAGTTTCATGTTTACACAAGCTTGAAATGAAAAACTATGCTTGTTATGAGTTCGCATGCCCCCAGCATAATAACGCAAATCGAGGTACATGCCCCCCAAGCTTCATTGCATTCAACAAAGTGGATGGAATGAAGGTTCACTTTCGAGATCTTGGAAAGACTCGACTTGGAGTTTACGAGATCTTAATCAAAGACTCGATTGGGAAAAGGGGTTGTTTCATTTTTTAATGAGGTTGACACAGTAAAAGAACTATCCTCATAACCCTTGTTTCATTTTTTAACGAGCTTGACACAAGACAAGGAACTGTGCTCCAACCGAGCCTAGTTTCATTTTTTGAGCTTGACACCGGAAAACGAACTATGCTCCGCCTAAGCCTAGTTTCATTTTTTAAGGAGCTTGACACCGGAAAGGAACTATGCTCCAACCAAACCTAGTTTCATTTTTTAAGGATCTTGACACTGGAAAGGAACTATGCTCCACCCGAACTTCATCATAATGAATAGAAAGTCGGGGCTTCCAAGATTGCCACTCCCGGTGGAAGGGAAACATCTTGGAAGTCAAGGCCCAATGCCCCCAGGACACTATGCATGATGGCGGCATCACTGGATCCAGGCATGGGATAGGTGGCCACGTAGTTGATCTGTGGTGGGGTAGATGCAACTGGTGGATGAAAACTAGGAGGGGACGACAACGGCGCAGGAGGCATCAGGGGACTAATGAATGACACTTGATCGATAGTCACAATTCTTCCATCGTGCAGAAAGCAAACCACACGGAAAAGCAAAGAAACAAGGGCCCCCATGGCGTAAACATAGTCGCGACCAAGGAGAAGACTAAAGTCTAAAACACCTTGGGTAACCAAGACGTCTATATAGACGGTTTTGCCTCCCAAAGTAATAGGGAACTGCGGGAGAACTCCTAGAGATGGACAAGCTCCTCCGTCGAAGGCCAACAGATTCTGAGTGACTGGCCCAAGCTGCGGGGAACCTAAAGCTTGCCAAGTAGTGTACGACATAAGACTGACAGACGCCCCTTCATCCAAAACAGTGTCAGGTACTGCCTTAGCACAAGCATGTACTGTGATCTGGAAAGGCATATGGGATGGAAGGCGACCGGTGATCAGGCGATTCCAATCAAAGGAAGTGACCTGACTACTTGGTGGGGGAATTGTATGATTGCCCCCATATGCTAAAGGAACCGAAGGAGAACCTTCACGAGCAGCTGGGTTAGGAGAGTCATTTCGGGACTCAGGAGAATCTGAAGAGATGAGAAGAACATGGGCGTGATGCTCATCCGAAACAGAGTGATCAACGGGTGGTGAACTCGAGTCAACACTCTTTCCGACCAATGGTTGGTCTGGAACAGGCTTGGCACAGCTAGGTTCGGGAAGAGAAGGTTGGACAAGAGAAGAATATGAATCAATCTCTTTGTCTGCAGGGGAATGATCTGCAGCTGCAGAGAGACGTTGATAAGGGTGAAGCAGCTGTAAGACTTTCCAAGACACCGGAGGCTTTATCCATGAGTGGACAAAGGTGAAGGGGATGATTGCCTTCACAAAGTCTACAGGGGATTCGAATCTTCGCTTTTCCCTTACCATTCCCGACTGATAAGGTAGCGTCGTCGTGAGCTTCAGAGGACGATGAGGGGCGGGCCGGATCGTGAGACCATACTTCTAGTACCCTGGGAATGCCAGGACAATCGCAAAGAAGATGGTCTTCCTTGCATAATCGACAAGGAAACTTGACCTTCCGCGGAAGAGCGGAAGGGGGCCCGATTTCAGGTGTACTCGAGGGGGTAGCTGCACTTGTAACCTCTCCCTTAGGAGCCTTCTTCTTCTTCATCTTCTTCTTCTTATTCTTAGCCACCTAGTTACTCGAATCGAGACTTTCACTAGGTGAAGTGGAAGATGAGGATGTAGAAGTGGGCGTAGAAGGGGAGAGATCCACCTTAGAATCAACATGATGTTGTTCAGGTGGAGGGACGGATTGACTAGACGGTGAGACAGCAGGGACCAAAGAGGTTGAGAACAACCAGACTGGCAACCCAACAGTTAACCCTGGGAGGGACAACGTCGCCATATAAGGAGCACCAACATTTCCAAAAGGAGCGAAATGACCAGGGTTCCCGTCAGAGGGGATCCCTGGATTGGTGAACCCTGGAAAAGTTGCCATCGAGAACGAAAAGAAGCCTACTCAAGCTAACGCAAACGAGATCTAACCGGGTAAATGTGAACACGGCCGAATAAATTTTAAGACAAAGGAACTGAACTTGACCTTTTCATGTTTTAAGAGTCAAGAAAAGGACAAAAAGATGACTCTAGTCTCCTTCGAATGTTTAGTGAGCCCGAAGTGACAAATGCTCAAATGAGCCTTTTCATTTAAGGAGTCTGAAAAGGATCAAAAGTGACTACTCTGGAGAACTAGGCAAAAGGGTTTACCAAACAAATCCGTAAAACTGCATATACACCTTGGCAGTCATATGAAAACCAAGGACTTCTCGTACGACAGTCAATCTTCCCGAATGCTGTGTTCGGTGCGTTACGGCATGTAAGGCGGCAGACACGGCTTCCTGTGGATAAAGGATGATAACCTAGTGGGGTCTCGCCATATACTCGACGGTACGTGGGAGCTCAAATCCGTGCTAGACCACTTGTTGCGTCACGGAAGGAGGAATCACCCAACCTTAAGTGAAACAAAAGTGACTAGGTTTAACGACGCCGGAGCACGTCTCTAGCCTAGACCTCTAAACAGTGAGCGTTATGTTCCAATGCGTTTTTAAGTTCATTCAGTTCATTTTACGGTTTATCTTTGATTAGGTTTCGATTTCCAGGTCCTACCGTATGTAATCTCTCACAATTCCCTAAATGCAAGCTATATGCCAAAAAGTATCATTTCGTTCGATGAACACTAATTACGAGAGAGTTGAGAACTTTTCAATCAAACAAAATGACCATAAACAATCAAGAACCACTCTAATGCAGCTAATGGCAATAAACGAAACTTTTCTTTAAGTCACTAATCAATGAAAAGCTCTAATTTCCATTAACTAATTCGACGCAAAAGAGACTGTTCGTTTTCTTTTCAATGGAAAAGTGCACTAAACAAATTTTGAGAGATAATAACACCGAGTAAAAGAGAAAAACTTCACTCAATGAGAACACAATCAAGTCCCCGAAATACCAAGGCAGTCCTTCAAAACAAAGAAAAACACCAAAGACTTCAATGGGCCATGTGATCTAGGCCCAAAACGAAGCCGAGCGGAATCCAAGTGAAAAAGAAGTAAATCACTCGAATAACGCAATAAAAGGTTTAACAATCATTGGAAAAGTGCAAGAGAGTAACCAAAAAGTTGACTGGACCAACAGAAGACTAAAACTCCTAAGGAAGGCTCGATGCACAAAGCCACTAGATGCCCTAGGGCTAAAGTGTGAAATCGATGGAAAATGGCAAACACCCAAAGTATGCAAATGTAATCTATGCACACTTTTCATTCATATCCTAAAAATGAGAATTCTAATTATGCAAGTGTGATCTATGCAAGAGAATTCTCAAACACACGATGATTCTAATGTAATCTAAGAACCAATCAAGTGCAAATCAAGAAAAACGGGTGTGAGTTCCAAAGATCATAAACTAAAAACACTCAAAGGCGATTAACACTCATACACAATTTATCCCCCCCCCGGCGAATGAGGGGGAATTTTTTTTTGCAAAAACAAAAGCAAAAAGATGCAAAATTGTGAAAATACTGAGACAAACCTCCAAGTAATGATCAAAGGAAATCAAATTAAGAATTTCTCAAAAAAGAGACTCAAAACCAGTCAAGCAAGACTCTGACACACTCCAGTAATTGAAAAAGATGTGACAAGATACAAATCCAAGCTCAGAAGGCTTGCAAACAAGCAAACTGGAAAATTTCACAGGCCTGGCGCGACTGTCAGGCTGTAACTAGCGCCAATTGAGGATTGGCGCGGGCTGTACACTGGCAAGTGGCGCCAATTGGCGCGACTGTCATGCAAAAAAGAGCGCCAATCAAGTTTGCTAGCTTAAAAATAAAAACAAGCAGTCCAAGGCTTGGTCGACAGTACCCAGACAGGCCAGGCAGCAAGAGACAGCAAGAAATCCAACCCAGAAAGCTATCTAAGTAATCAAATGAGAAACCAAAGGGACAAGACCTCCCCAACGGAGTCGCCAAATTGTTGTGGAGGTAAATCCCCTCTACGGACAGAGACGATCCCTACTAGCCCAGACCGAGTCTAGCAATAATCAAACAATGCTATCACGCAAGTTCCTAATTGCAAATTAAAGGTGGATGATGAGAACCTACTTGGATTCCAACGCTAATATTCGTAGAAGAGACGTCGCTCTCGTTCCTTTGCTTCGGCCGGTCACGATCCCCACGATCTCCGTGATTGGACACCTACACATGCAAAGAACAACACGAAAACAAGCATAAAATCTAGTAGATGCAATTATATATCAGTCAGAAAAGATATAACTCAACATCAAACATAAAACAATG
The DNA here is from genome assembly GCA_031772625.1 of Pinus tabuliformis. Taxonomy (NCBI): domain Eukaryota; kingdom Viridiplantae; phylum Streptophyta; class Pinopsida; order Pinales; family Pinaceae; genus Pinus; species Pinus tabuliformis. The sequence continues at coordinate 464,656,754 of CM062805.1, forward strand.
AGAGTGGAACCATAATGATAGTCATCTATTATTAATAAATAACAAAGAAGAATACAACCATTGTTCTGACGTCAAATCCTCCTTTGGCTGGGTAGTCAGCTACACAAGTCTTGCAAAGCTTGTTGGGATGAGGAACAAGCCTCTCTCTCTTTGGGTGACAAGAATCTCCTTACTTAGATTTGGCCTTATGGGTGCAAAGAAGGCTCTTGCAGCTTCAAACTCTCTATCACTATGCTGGAACTAGAACTAGCTTGCTCAAGGCATAGAGGCAAGCTTTTATAGATAGAGAGGAAAGAGATAGGATCAACCACATTATTCATGGGATTAGCTTTATCACTTGGAAACTTCCATGAAAGATGGCAAACCACTTTCCTTTCTATGGAGATTCGAAGCCAAACCATCTTAGCTCAACATAGATTCAATTAGTGAATGGGTTGAAGAGAACCTTCGGAAGCTTGTTGGTTAAAAACTTTACTCAATTCGGTTGGCGCGAGTGCGACTCTGGGACAGAGCGCCAATGGCGCGCCCTTTTTAGAGGATTTCCCTCATTGGCGCGGGCAGTGAACTGTGGACCCGCGCTAATGCAAAAAGAGCTGTTTTCATGGGTATTTTGCAGGAGATGTCATCGGGGCAAATGAAGCTCATACTTAGAGGAATATGATGCAAGTGGTTTCAGGTCATGTCACTTCTCACAGGTCCCGGAATGAGTCCTCCAGTGTGCAGGTGAGGGGTAATAGGGACGGTGACAAATTGATGTGTAACAATTAGAGCCAAAGCTTCCATCTCTGGAAGCTCCAAAACGGAATTCTGGTAATTGATGGTTTGGCCGGATGGGGTTGAGGATGATAGTTTGGGCTCCTTTCCCCTATAATGATGGAACTACCTCAAGGGATAAGTCCTTCTCCTATGAGAAGAGGATCCATCTCCCATCCATATTTCCTATATAAACCTCCCTTCTTCCCAAACACAAACTAGTGTGAAAGTCATAGTTAGAGTGTTGGCTGAGTGTGAGTATACTATTTTGATTAGACAAGAAAGCTATTACTAGTTGTAGCCATCTAGTTATGTGAGGGAGAAGTGTGTTTGGTTTGGAGTGAAGCCTAAAGTGAAGAGCCTTTAAACTATTGTTGTTTGAAGCCATCATGGTGTGCTAGCAAAAGTGTGTTGGAACCTGGTCTTATCAGAGGAAGACTGTGAAGTCAAGACGAATGGTTGTAATCTCTCTTTGATATTAATATATGCAACTATCAATTGATTTCCTATATGTTTTGTAATATTACATATTTGTGACTTAATGTTTCTTGACTTGTTAAGTAGGTTGAATTGCAATTTGTCTATTATTATGTTTGTGTGCTGTTGTTGTTTACTTGTTTCAGGAACTTGAAGAAGGAAGCGAGCAAGCAAGGACATCATCAAGCAGGATAAGCGACCAAGAGGTAGGCCCTATTGATTGGTTCTAACCTAAGGAAATCTTCCGTAGAATGTATCTATTGTGGCTAGACCCATTATTGGGCTAGAGGAATTTGTTCCTGTCATCACTTATAATTTTACTTCACCACACATGTAGTCTGGGTTTAGCTCTATTGGTGTGAGCTGTTCTGAAATGTTTGATGTGTCTAGTAATGGTGGAAAGTATGGCTGAAGGTGGTCCATATTGAACACTAGGTGTAGGCATAAGAATGGGGGAATGCTAAGCTCAAAATAATTGTATCCCATAGCCTTAGTGATGGTGTAAGTCCCATATGAGTGAGGGAAAAGCTTGCGGTGGGCCCTAGCGAGGCACTCCTTCTGCAAATGTAACCAAAATTTTTCCCACCTGGAACTTGTGTGGCACCTGATGCTGATCATGATGATGTTTGTACTTAGAATTTGATCTATATAATATGTCATGGACCTGCTAGTGGATGTGCTAAATGCGTTCAATGAAGTTGGTAACTCTATCAGCTTCATACTATACATGAGCCAAATCTACTTGAGTAGCTACAAGGGGTGTGGAAACATCTATGGGACATAGTGGCTAGAATCCCAAACCCACCTAAAAGGGGTTGTGGCCAGTTGAGTTGTGGAGAGTTCTATTGTAGTTGTGCTAGACATAGGGGAGGGTTTCATCCCATGTGCGTGGATGCTTCGAGTTTTAGTTACACATGATGTTCACGATCACCTTGTTGACAACCTATTTTTGGCCATGGGTTTGGGGGTGGAAGGCTATCAAATTAGTGAGTTTGGTATCCAAAAACGACCAAAGGCTTGACCAGAATGTACTTAGGAACCTACTATCCTGATTTGAGATAATGAATTGTGGGATCCTAAAGTGTATCAATACTCGTTGAAACAAGATTTTAGCATTGCCACTGTTTTCTCTACCCCAAAATGTCTAGCGACTTGGCTGAAGTGCGCTTCCCAAATCATCTTGGAATGCTCACTTTAAGGAAAACAGAGGTGTCCCAGGTGGCATAACAATGGATCCTGGAGGTGAAAGTATAGAAATTTCTTGCCTTCTAGAAGAATCTAGTATGTGTTTCCGAACTTTGGATCACTTTTGAAAAGATGCTACCATTTCGAAGTCTTGTGTCCACATGAGTTGAGCACAGTGGTCAATGCCATAACTGACGGACGACTGAGGATGTTTGCAACATTATTTTTGCTACTCTTCTTGTACTTAACATTCAAATGGAACTGTTGTAGATATGTGAACCATTTCTGATGGCGATTGTTCTGTAACTTTCCTCGTGTCTGTATGAACTGTAGGGGTCGGTGGTCTATGTGGATGACCTTTTCCTTCCCCAAAATGTAATGCTTCCATTGTTGGAAGGCATGCATAATGAAATACATATTTTTGTCATAGGTGGGATACTTTCAGATGATATATAAAAGTGTCTCACCATCATATGCCATTGGATGCCCCTACTCGGTAAGAACTGCACCAATAACATAGTTGGAGGCATATTCTCAATTTCAAATGGTTGCTGCAGGTTTGGTAATGTGAGCACTAGTGGAGATAAGAGGCAAGCCTTTAACTTGGAAAACACCTTATGTTGGGATTTAGACTGAAAGAACTCGAAAAAATAATATGGTGTAGGTTCTCTTCCAAACTCTGGCTGAAGATCAGGATGCCATCCAAATATACTACCACGAGCCCTTCCTGGAGGCTGTGGATGTGGCCACAATCTTCATCTTGTTCTGAGGGCGTATTGTCAGAAATACAAATTTCCCAGTTTGGGAAATGATCTTACTACATATTTTAGTAGAGTGTTATCACCAAAAAATGATCACCTAGCCATTTCTACCTAGGCAGATCAAATTACACCATGTAGGATTAATTTTACCAGAGTAAAACCACTTTCAATGTGGAAAATAATTTAGTAAACCAGTTTTATTAAATTATTTTCTGATCAAAATAAAAAAATCCCACAAGAACAATTATATAAACCATTATTTATTTAATTTTTTCTAGGAATAATTATTAAATCCTTATTTAAATAATTATTCCTTGTCATATTTGACTAAATCCCCTAGGAATAATTAAATAAATCACTATTTGTTTATTATTCTTTATTTCTATTGTTGGAATAATTGTTAAATCACTATTTAATAATTATTTCAATTTTGCACCATTCTTAAGCCTCGCGGAATAATCAATAAATCATTTTATTTATTAATTATTTCTAAATAAAGCTATTTGGCCATTTTAAATATCTTTTCCCTTTCCAAAGAACAAAATAAAGCATTCCTAGCAGTTAGATCTTGATTTGGTCAATATTATTTGATTATTCTCCATTTTAGAGATTATCTCAATACTTTTTTATATATATGATGGTTTTGCATTCATTCTTCACCACGATCATTATCATCATCACCATTATCATCTCTTTTCTTTTGAGCTTCCATTTGATTTCTTCACATTGTTTTGGGTTTTTCACACATTGAGAGAGAATATCAATTATTGAAGCATCAAGGACATTAAAGGACCCATCCCATAGAGGGGGATTTACATACTCTTTTTGTAGATCTCCTTCACCAGGTGTTATCAATAAAGAATTTATTCAATTAAATTCCTTCCATTTGGGTTATTTCATTGGATATCTATACTGTTGTTTGCTATTATAGATCATATATGTTTTTTTTGTAGGGTTTTCCACTTTTTATTGCAGATATGAATCGTAAACAACCATCAAATTGTTGTTAGGGTCACTTGTCAACTAGTGACTTAAGTGAAGTGTTTTTGGTACACCTTCCAAGAAATTTCACACTAACAAATGACGACTCCACTGGTGTAATAAAAACATTCTTGGGTGACTGAAGTTTCAATAAATTTCAGGGTTTTATACAACTATTTTTAGTCTCTCAATTTCTATTTATAGTATTATTTCCTTTTTTGTCAAATTTTCAGATTCTGGTGGTTTTCTGGTTCTTTATGTAGGTCATAAGTACCATCCGAGTAGGAGACAAAAAATATGTGTGATATATGCTGACCGAGAGTCCTGGGAGAAAAACACACTTTTTAGCCCCTGATTTGTGCTCCAGAGTGCACTATTTGGCCTAGAAACTGCGTTTTGGTATTTTTCCGGAATTTTTTCAATTTTTTTTCTTCAGATTTTCCAAGAGTGCTTTCTGTAGAATGGGAAGGCTACTACACCTCTATTTTCAGCCTCCCCTAGGCCTAGATACACTTAATTTTTCTCTTTTAGGAAGGAAAAATCCCCCTAGGGTTTAGAGTACACCTCTGCATTGCTAGGAAGAGATTGACTGAGTGAGGAGTCTAGGTTGTCAACATTTTCAACCATTTATTTTCAGAGTCTGATCCATTATTGTTCATCACTTTTGGATAGGTTTCTTTTACATTTTATCCCTTTATAGTTTTTGTTTTCCTTTCCCCCTTAGGATCCCCTTAAGCATATTAGGTTTTATAGCTTCACTCCTATCCTTTGCAACATTTTCACCTCTGATTTTTGCTGTTTGTCTACACCATTTACAACAGATTAGTGCCTCTATATCTCGGTCCCTTGAAATTAGATATTTTAGGCATTTTTATGTGTGTTTGAGTATCTTGTTTTCCCTCTCTTTCTTAGCTTCTTGATATCCTTTGTGGGTCGGACTTTGTGTGCTTGATTCTCTCTTTATTTTCTGTCATCTTTAGATTTATTTACAGTATTTCAATACTTTATTTTCAGCAGCACATGGCATCATAAAAAATTCTCAATTAAATGATCCACTTAACACATTATTTTCACACACTCACACCCAAAGCGAATGTGAGCTTGGTTAACACCGCCAAGCCAAGACTTGAAACACTACACCTTAATAACTCAACACACATAGATTAATCCCACTTGGGCACTAGAGACAAAAATCTTTGTAGTGTAGGTGTAGTATAGGTGGGATAGGCTTCCAATAACGCTCATCGATCACTTTCATTGAGACATAGAAGTTGACGTATTAGGGAGCTTACAATCATTCACCATCCCACTGTCCAAAGATAGAGTGCATTAAAAACCCGATCCAAAGGGGGTTAGGCTATGTCATCGTGCGAGCGGTTCTCCTCAGGGATACCCAACCCATGGCAGGGAATCCCATGCGTCGGCTGACTACCAATAAGCTCAAGACTCAACCACCCCCATGGGACGAAGGTAACCATAGTGACCAATCTTAGGAAAACCCCTTATAGGACTGGCTGTGGAAGTAGTTGGTTCTCTACCATAACTTTCTCTAGACAACTCTGATTGCGGGGATGATATTTTGTTAATTAAGAAGTTATTTGGAAGGCCATCTGAAACATTAGATCTAGGATTGTTTTAGGATTTAGACAACCTATAGGCTAGAGGTTTTTTTTTTTTATATGACATGTTTTCTTGTATTAGAATAACAATATTTAAATAGTTAGTTTACACTTGGCACCACTACACTAGGTGTTTGTTTGCTATTTGTTTCTCTTTTGTTCCTAGAATCACCCTTTAGTCCTTATAGTATTCATTGACTTGACATCAATGCACCCCCTAGGTGTTTGTCACAGAGACTTTGAAGTCTTCACCTTCAGTTCCTGTTAGGAAATATACTCATGCCCATCAAGTTAGAGTTCATCCTCCCAGTACTTCATCGAGTCATCATTCTCATTCTGATTCTACTGATTCTTCCAGTTCCTCCTTTGATTCCATGTCTTCTTAACCTCGTACTACCACGATGTTAGGCAAAAACGTTAGTGCGGGAAACTAGAGTGGTAACCCAGGTACCAACCATGGTAACCCCACCAACGAAACCCCCACTGGTATGGTCACTCCTCCATTGCTTCCTTTTATGGCTAGTTTGATTCTCCTCGATTTCATCCAGCTCATCAATGATTCTCTTCTCCATGATCCCACTTGGCTAGATATGCCTACCAAACTCTCTTCAGACATCTTAAAGTTTGAGGTAATCCTGGAGAATATCCCACTAATCATGTTCGCTCATTTCACATGTGTTCATCAAATTATTATCCTTATTTACATTGAAGTCATCGATGCTTCCTTAGACTATAACATCCTTTTGGGTCATAGTTATACCTATGTTGTGTCATATGTTGCATCTGCGGTTCACTGTAAGATGTGATTCCCCACAATGGAAAGATTGTCACCGTTGATCAGTCGATGTACTATGATCCCAAAGTCCAGAATTAACCTCAGTCCAACATATCTTCTGTGATTGACAATAAGGCTATCTCGCCCCTCACTAAGGTTTGTCCTGGAGTCTACAAATATTCCACTCTCCTTGGTGCTTATTATGGTCTACCACCTACTCCTTCTAAGCCTAGCACATCCAATGTTTGCATGCTCCAAACATCACGGGTTGCCCAAAAATGGTCTGGTATGCCTTCACAATAGACAACATCTCCACAACGTGTTGTTCCTAACTCAACCCAACCTTTTGGTCTTACTCTTCAAGGATCATTTCCTTCTGGTGGTGTCTCTCATAATCCTTATCCTCCCGGAACCATTCCCCTAGGTCTTAACCATCTTGGAGTAGTTCCTCCAGGCCACTACCCTTATGGTTAGATATCGTTCTTATTCCCACCTCCTAGAGTTTATTCTACACCTATCATGGCCACGTTGAGTTTGAATAACATTACCCTGGGGATCCCAGTCTGGTACATTGATTCTCCCGTAAACAACCCCCCAATAAACTTAAACCTTACATTTCTTTGACCCTAGTCCAACCTATTGTTCCTACCCCTACCTTTGCTTCATTCCCATAACAACCTCAATAGGAACCTACTCATGTTGCAAAAGCATCTAGCGAAGGGGAAAAAGCCTAGAAAAAGGGAACCAAAGACAAGGAACCCCCAACAACTCCAACTCCACCTAAGCCACCAAGGCCTATTCCTCCATGCGATTTGTGTGATGTTGTTGGTCATGCCACCAATAATTTCCTTTAACTCCCTCATGTTAAGAATGTGGTCTTTGACACCTTCCCTGATTATAACATTCCTGAGGTCCATGTTACCTTACCTGAGTCAGCTAAGAAGGACAATCATTACGCAAAAATCACCCCTGTGCTTTGTGTGATAATTATGGACATTATTCTCATCATTCTCCCCATCTCAAATATTTTCATGATACACTTCAAGTGCTTCGCGAATTATAGGTCGCTCGTAGTGAGTCCACCTCCCCTATACTTGTGGATTCTGGTCCCATTCCTACACTAGGACAAGAGGTCTCTCAAACACCCATTGTGATACCTCCCCCTAATGTCGAGATGAAGGATAGCACTGCTACCATTTTCTACTAGTCATCATCCATGAGATCGATGCTTTGGAACTCCATTGATGTCTTCTATTGTGATTTTGTTGAACCTTCTTTGACGAACACCTCGATCTCAACATCGGTAGATATTCCATCCACTTGTCATATGTCTCTTACCCTTGACAATGCGTATGTGAACCTTGTCTCTTATGAATATGCCTTAGCTAGCTCTACTTCATCATGTGGTCCCTCTTCCTCCTATCCCATCATCTTCCATTCTGATGAAGACATCATGGAAGCCATGCCCACTCCTAATTATCCTCAGGATGATATGCACCATCGTGTGTACTTCCTTTCATGAAAAACCAATGACCAATATGTTGTGGAGTCCAACATTATCCTTACCTACCTGCGAACCCAAAAATGTGCCCCCCACCTCACTCATGATGATCAACAACATATTCGACATGAAGCTCCTCACTATGTCCTCCTTGGTGATTATTTTGATCATCACAGTGTCGACACTATCCTTCGTCTTTGTCCCACCCATTTTGTCCCACCCATTCATTGTCTTCCTGCATCTTTTAGATGTATCCATCATCAACACCTTATATTGGTTATGTCGAAGGTGTGAGTTGCTTCACAAGAATCTAGCATTAGAAACTTGGGCCATTTTTACCCCCTTGCAATCATTGGTCCACTCTAATGGTGTTTGCATTGGATCTAACACCAATAACCAAGTCGAATATGATGATGTGATAGGTTTGTTAGTTGATTCCCTTGATCGTCGAATCCTTCACCTTCATGTTTGTCATGATTCCTTGCTACTTTTCATGCAATTGAATGGTGTTTATCATGTGCATAATCATGTCCTATTTAGAAAATATCTACGAGTTAAGCTTTTGGCACGCGATTTTGAATCTGTTTTATTCAATCATGTTCTGAGAGTCCATAATCACTATGAAGATACTATTGCAAATAACATTCTAAATTGGCATTTATCACATGTAAGAAGACATCCACAAACAAATGGTGAACCAACATTGTCACATTAAAGATGCATAATCATAAATATGTATCGTAATGCAATGTTTTGAGTCCACTACTCTAAATACATCTGACATGCTCACTCACATGTTATCATAAAACAAAAATGGGGACCCACATGTCCCTATGCCTAATCACTATCATCTGGAGGCTCCCGAGCCAACGACTCCATCCCACCAACCTGTAGATCTCGTACTGCCTAACCGACCATAGCAATGCGCCATGTGATTCCTCGCCACTTCGAGGGAAGACCAATACAATCATCTATATACTGATCTTCTAGCTCATGCCACCCATGCTTTGTCACCCCGGTCAATAACACATTGAATCTACGTCGGAGATCCTCCAGTAGAGAATGACTCGATCTTTGCTGTGATGTGGCCCCACCCTCATCTGTAGCCCCAGGAGATGCGGATTGTCCCATGTATCTTGTCGGCCTCACCGATTCTATATATTCATGCCAAAAAGTTTAGAAATCAATACCATATACACATATTTCTTAAACTATAAATGCATAAAATATATAACAACTTTCATTTACCATCTAGACCCCATGCTCGTCCTAGCAGAAGTGGTAAGCTAGGATCCCCTTGATAGTTCTTGCCACTATATGGATAAACATCTATGTATAGTGTCATCTAGTCCTAATGAGAAAAAAAATTAGGTCAGAACACTTGTCCGACTCCCCCTCCTCCACCTCATCATACTAGCTGCCCCTAATGGCGCATCCTAGGCTTCTGTGGGCCCCCATCACGGATCTATACATGAGGTCGAATAGTGGGGATATTCTCAAAGAAGAGTGAGAAAAACATTGTCCCAAACAAACAATTATCATTGGTCCTTCGTATGCATAGTTTCAACTATCATTTCAATGAAGACAATGTCATCTGGTCCCACCCATAGTAGGTCCCTCCCAGCACACTCTCCACCAACATCATCTGCACTCCAGTGATATGGTGAAAGACATGACTACCCAAGATTTGCAACACTGTTGTTGTTGTAGCTCGTGTCTCAAGCCTCTCTAGGTCACTGATCTATATGGTCATTCCCTTTACATGAATCCCTTATACAAAGTAGTGATAAAAAAACTCACCTATAGGCCTCCCACAAGGCAACCCTAGATGTATCTCCCCTACCATCCCCAAGGGGGACAATATTGTTAGAAAATACATGTCTTGGATCGTGATGTTGATATTGTACCATTGTACTACAAAGGCCTCCTAATCTGGGTCCCAATAACTCACAATCCTTGACAACAAGGGCTCACTAGCCCTGATCATAGGGTTCTCTAAGAACTTCAGCATGCCATATCGTGCCAACACCCCTCTCATTGCTTGATTCCTTTAAATCTCAACATGGAGGGAATCCAAATCTTGTTCTTTCCATAACACCTTCAGCTCTACCACACTTGAAAAATACCATTATGTTTTGTCATTCTAGAGTCAAAGGCTTGCATGTCTAGTACTTAGCTTCATCTCACAATAGACCACCAGTCCTGGCAATCCCCTCAATCCATAATGCAATTTTTTCCCTCAAAACTGCACTGGACACACTTGTGGGCTCAGTTTATGCACCTTAGAGCATAGAAAAATCCCCCAAAAGTGTGTTGCGACCATGAGGATGAGCAGGGATCCCTCGTAATGAACTGAAGTCCTAATCTGAAAGTTTGATCCACCAAAAATGATGAGTAAGGTTAGGCCACCTACCTCCAACTTGCAGATCCTGATTCTAACTGTCGGTTTGTCTACTATGATCTCCACAAGATTTAGGGCCTTCTCCTCATCTCTAAACTCTCCACACTCACTATGAAAATGAATTGGATTTGGGGGAAAAATGTCATTTTATAGGAAAAAGCCTTGTTTTTTTCATCGCCCATTGCAACCAAACCGTAGCTCTGTTTGACAAACTATTCAAAACTGTTTGAAAGTTCTCACTCAGTTCTATAATGAGTCTTTATTTTTTGGTAATTTGACACTTCATCGGGAAACCATTTTTTCCATGAGGTCTCACTTTGCCACTTATTAAAATTGAATTTCTTCATTTGAGCCACCCATACTTTGGTACCACTTTACCTTTGCATTAGTTGACTCACGTGTCAATTTTCGTCATGAGTAACCATCATTTAATCATGTTTTTATGGTCCCCTTTGGCCCCCCCCCCATGTGGCAGCATCATCGAGTCACCCTTGTTCAGAGCATCCACGATGAGTCACCCTTGTATCTATGGAGTCTGTTTCGAGCCCCTTTGAGTCCAGTTATAGTATTCCATAAATCGTTGTCACATCCATCCCATTATATTTATATTTGGCCTCCAACTCTACTGCTCCATCTTTGCCGAACCCCCATTTGAGTCATTAACCATCCCCTTCAAAATCGTGTCAGTTGTTGCCAGGTCAACCATACTTATTATGCTTTGATAAGGGAAGTCATTAGTGAGCCACTCATCTTGTTTCCTTCCATCATCATCCCTGGTGTCATTCCATTAGTCACTCTACTATGTATCCTCGTGCCTTTGTTAAGTATTTCTCATTGCCTTAACTTTGGCGGGACCTCTTCTATCGACCTCAACACATTTATTCCAGAAGAGTTGTCTAGAGGGTGGTGTACCTTGGTTATAGATTCCATATTTGTTTAGTGCCTCAAATCAAGAAAAAGGAACCATCATTTCCATTTTACATGGTTATTTCTCAAGTGCTCAACACCAGCTCCTCCTCGCACGATTGAGATTTGTACACTTGACAGTTCGGTGATCCAAACGATTGTCCCAGTGATTCCCAGGTGTGTGTGATATGTTTCAGACCTCATGAGGAGGTGGCCCTTCAGGTAGCCCCCCACATTCCTAGATGTTCACCAATGTTGATCTAGCCTCAGATGCAGTTCCGCAAATGTGATGGGTTCAGTTTTTGCTGCTTGCAGCGCCCACAACATGCATGTCTCCTTCAAATGATCCATTGAGATCTTCAAAGCCCTTTCCTATTTAGTAGGGATTATTTGGTTGTGATGCCCACTCACCATGTCATCTTGAGGGACATTATGTCTCATGTAGTCAAATGTTATTGTATTCAGTCCTGACCTATGTTTTTCCAGGCGCATTATGTATATGGGATCCATTGTATTATTTTCTGGCCCATTGATGCTAGTGTATCATGTATCATGTACTTTGTAGCTTAGTCCCACATTGCTAGGCTCATCATTATTCTTTGTACGCAGTTATCTCGGCATGTATGGGTATGCCTCCCCCACCTCATTTGAGATCATGTACTCCCACATAAAAGGAGACTTCTATCAATTTAGTAGGTCTTGCCCCCTCCATTTTTGTCCGTCCTTACATTGCTTCAATTATCTCCCTCTCTCTCTTTGACTCCCCTTTGGTGTCTTATGGAAGTGTAGCCTGCAACATATTTCTTTCATACGATTTTCTCCTAACACTCTTACGTTGGGGGGCAATCTGTAATCACCAAAAAGAGATCACCTAGCCATTTTTAACTAGGTGGATCAAAATACACCATGTAGGATTAATTTTACCATAGTAAAATGACTTTCACTATGGAAAATAATTTAGTAAACCACTTTTATTAAATTATTTTCTGATTAAAATAAAAAAAAACCCACGAGAATAATTAGATAAATCATTTTTTATTTAATTTTCTCTAGGAATAATTATTAAATCATTGTTTAAAAGATTATTATGTGCCACATTTGACTAAATCCCCTAGGAATAATTAAATAAATCACTATTTATTTATTATTCCTTATTTCTGTTATTGGAATAATTGTTAAATCATTATTTAATAATTATTTCAATTTCACACCATTCTTAATCCTCACAAATAATTAATAAATCATTTTATTTATTAATTATTTCTACATAAATATATTTGTCCATTTTAAATATCTTTTCTCTCTCCAAAAAATATAATAAAGTATTCCTAGCGGTTAAATCTTGATTTGGTCAATATTATTTTATTATTCTCCATTTTAAAGATTAACTCAATACTTTGTTATAAATAGGAAGGTTTTCCTTTCATTCTTCACCATGATCATTATCATCGTCACCATTATTGTCTCTTTTCTTTTGAGCTTCCATTTGAGTTCTTCACATTGTTTTGGTTTTTTCACACATTGAGAGAGAAGATCAATTATCAGAAGCATCAAAAACATCAAAGAACCCATCCCACGGAGGGGGATTTACATACCCTTTTTGTTGATCTCCTTCAAAAGGTGTTATTAATAAAGAATTTATTCAATTAAAGTCTTTCCATTTGGGTTATTGCATTGGATATCTTTACTGTTGTTTGCTATTCTAGATCGTATATGTTTTTGTTGCAGGTTTTCCCACTTTTTATTGCAGATCCGAATCGTAAACAACCATCAAATTGTTGTTAGGGTCACTTGTCACCTAGTGACTTAAGTGAAGTGTTTTTGGTAAACCTTCCAAGAAATTTCGCACTAAAATAGAGATCAAAGAAAATGCGATGGCGGTGCCACCTTTGGTATCCTGTACAATTTATGACCCGAAGTAATAATAATAGAGTGAGGTCTGGATTCATATATAGGATGACACTTCCATAGGTATGGATGACCTAGTGAAATATCATAGACTTCCATAGGAGAAACATTGCATAATACGTCATCTACAAAGGGATTGATGCTATAAGGAAGACAACAATACTGACTGACACAGAGATCTCACCCTTGGTGGAGGCACCCGATGGTGTACAGATGGGGGTGCGACGTTGTTGGCATATTTAATCTCTTAATGAACTTGACTAATATCAGGTTCTTTTGGCTCCCCATGTCAAGGATGAACTGCACCGATGAACCCTTTACCCACATCTATGAGTGGAAGAGACATGCCCCCTCCTTTAGATACCCAAGTTCTACCTTTTTGAGCTTGGTGGTGGCTACCGTCGCAGTGGATTCTGCATCAATTATATACTTCCCTTTGTTAGTTCCCTTGTCGGGTTCTGAATCAAAATCCGAGCATGCAACGATTTATGAGTATTTTATCTCAACCACCAACATCTGCTTTGCACAACATTCATTTGTGTTGTGAGTGCAAGTCTTATGGAACTCACACCACTTTCATGTGCCCTTATTTTCCTTCCCCTTATTCTTGGCCCGCAGATTCAAGGAGTTTTCCTACGGGGTCACAACTTAGATCTTCCCTTTTTGCTGTGGATTGGAGGCGTCTTTGTTCTACTTTGGGTTTGCAGATCCAAAGTCTCTCTTCTTCTGCTTGAATTTCTATTCAATCTTGGTAGCATATCAATATGTTGCACCAAGCGAGGAGATGTCCAGGAACTCCATTTCCTCCCAAATTTATTTGTGCAAACAACCATGGCACTTAAGCAACAAATGTTTCTCAGGATATTTGATACCAAACTTTGTGCGCAGGGTATGGAAGAGATTTGTCAGCTCATGCACATCTTGATCCTTTTTCTGCCGCAACATAGTCCATTGTATGTACTTGTCTTCATAGCTCCCGAGAGGGTAATACTGTTCCTTGATGGCATCTCAGAAATAATTCCAAGTAGGTGCGCCTGAAAATAGAGAGGGTTCCCTCTCATCCTTTTGCTAACAATAGGTTTCCCCCATGTCCTTGACATGGGGGGCGACTTTGAGCAGTGCAAAAGTAATCTTTTCCCTATTGGAAAAATCATTAACCGAGAAATATACTTCCAACAAATTTAACCATTTATCTACAACATCCACATCTAACTGGCCTTCAAATATAGGAATGTTAAAGTTGACTTGTACTTTGAAGGAGTGGTGCCTTCATAGTGGCTATTGGATGAAGATGTGTTGCCTACGGGCATCTACCAAAGGATCTGGGCAAAGTTATCCATCATCGCGTTCCTTTGTTACTCAAGGGATTCTTCAAGACATATTTTGGAAGGATCTCTTGCTCCCTCCTCTTTCTTTTTTCTACCATGGGAGGCCTTCGGGGTTGGCGAGGCTGGCCTTACAAAGGTTCAACCAGTTCGAGCCCTAACTCCTTATACCTTGACCTCATTGGGGACATGAAAAAAAATGAAGATAGAGAAGACTGCTCTGATACCACTGATCAAAATTTATGAATTAATGAAATGAAATATGTATATGAACAAAAACACAAAGATATAGTGAAAACAAAACTTCAATTCATTAATAATAAAGAAGTGAAAAACTATTACAAGAAAAATGGAAATAAACTAGCTCAGGCGATGGTAACTTATCCTTGAGAAGAGATGTGGCAACTACATGCCTTTGAACTATGTTATAATGATGCTTGATGGCCTTTTTATCATTGAGAAATAATGAGAAACCCTAAACATCCAAAAAAATAACCCTAGGAGATGAAGCACCAAAAGCTTGAGGGCCCTATTGGGTTAAGTTGGAACATCAACTTCCGTGGGTTGTAACTTTGGCATACGATCTCCATTTGGCTATCATAATACCTCGTTTCAAAGATATTGAGCAAGAGGCTGAAAAAAAATAGTAAAAAAGTTTGGAACTCTTTTAGACTCTTTGTATTCCCAAAGAAATGTCTTCTAGTCCTTCAAAACAACTCCAAAAGTTTAGGACCCAAAAAATTGCAAAAAATAGTAATTATGCTACAATTAAGGAAACTGAAAAGAAACAATGGTTGGGATTCAAGTGGAATAGGCGAGTGGCCACCACTATACACCTGGATTAGTCCTCACCCCTTAGGAAGTATTGGTCCCTATTGCAATGAGTGGCTTAATGAGATTGGGAAACTTCTGCTTAACTTGGTCCCTAGTAAGCCACTTCCCCAGTGTAAGAGTTGGCCAGCTTTGACAACCCGATATAGTTGGATCTTCAGCTGGAAAGTGTTCTTAATCTATGTGTCCATGATTCGATGAATTGTGTCATGTTCCATGTAGTCTGGGTTTAGCTCTATTGGTGTGAGTTGTTCTACAATGTCTGATGTGTCCAGTAATGGTGGAAAGTATGGCCGAAGACAGTTCACATTCAAAATTAGGTGTAGGCCAAGGAATGGGGGAATTTTTAGCTCAAAAGCATTATATCCCATAGTCTTAGTGATGGTGTAAGGCCCATATCAAAGTATGAAAATCTTATGGTGGGCCCCATTGAGGCGTTGCTTATACAAATGTAACCAAACTTTGTCACCCACCTGGAACTTGTGTGGCACTTGATGCTGATCATGACACTGTATGTACTTAGAATTTTCTCTTTCCAATATGTCATGGAGCTACTAGTAGATGTGATGAATGCATTCAATGAAGCTAGTAGCTCTGTCAGCTTCGGACAAGACATGAGCTGAATATGCCTGAGTAGTTATAAGTGGTATGACAACATCAATGGGACATAGTGTCTGGAATCCCAACCACACCTAAAAGAGGATATTTCCGGTTGAGCTATGGAGAGCTCTATTGTAGTTATGTTGGACATAGGGGATGCTTTCATCCAATGTGTGTGGATGCTTTGATTTGTACATGCATAGGATGTGCACGATCATCCTGTTGATGACCTCTATTTTGCCATCAAGTTGGGGGTGGAAGGCATGGACTTAGTGAGCTTAGTATCCAACAATGACTAGAGGCTTGACCAAAATGTTCTTAGGAACCTGCTATCCTAATTTGAGATAATGGACTATGGGATCCCAAAGTGTACCCATACTCATTCAAAGAAGAGTGTGGCAGTGGATTTTGTTGTGACACTCTTCTTGCAGGGCACTAGATTGTCCATCTTAAAAAATATATTGACGGCCACGAAAACATAGTCATTGCCATGCTTGGTAGAAGGGAGGCCCGACATGTAATCCATGGAGATGGATTCCCAAGGCTAGCTAGGAGTAGACAAAGGAGTATACAAGCCCTGCTTCTTGATTGTTAGTTTGGAAATGGCGCCAGCAGTGCAATATTCAATGTACTTTCCAACATCATGTCAAAGGTTTGACCAATAGAAATACTTATGCAACACTGCCACTATTTCTCTACCCCAAAATATCTAGCAACCAAATTGTAGTGTGCCTCCCAAATCATCTTGGCACACTCATTGCAAGGAACACAGAGGTGTCCTAGGTGTCATAATAGTGCATCCTTGAGGTGAAATTTTGGAACTTGATTTCCTTCCAGGAGCATATGGTGTGTGGTGCCAAATATGGATCACTTTTGTAAAGATGTGGCCATTGCGAAGTCTTGTGTCCACAAGGGTTGAGCAAAATGGTAAGCTCCATAACTGGCGATCGGTTGAGGCAATTTGCAACATTATTGGTGTTATGTTTCTTGTACTTAATGTTCAAATGGAAATGTTGTAGATATGTGGACCATTTATGATGGCGATTTTATACAACTTTCCTTGTATCTATATGAACTATAAGGTTCGGTGGTATATGTGGATGACTATTTCCTTACCCAAAATGTAATGCTTCCATTGTCACCAGACCAACAAAATGGAATACATCTCTTTTTCATATGTGGGATACTTTCGGATGGTATCTGAAGGTGTCTCACTGTGATTTTCCACCGGATGCCCCTGTTGGGTATGAACTGCACCAATAGTATAGTCATAGGCATCTGTATCAATTTAAAATGGTTGTTGCAGGTCTGGTAATGTGAGAATTAGTGCAGAGAAGAGGTGATACTTTAACTCGACAAATGCCTTATGTTGGAATTTAGACAAAAATTACTTTTCTATTGTTGGGTTGTGTTATATTCTTTCCACGACTAACCTTCATAGTTAACCGGAGGGTTAGAGGGGGGGCAAAGCCCCCCCTTCGTTGTGCCGATTGCATAGCGGGGGGGTCATAGGGGGTTTGAGGGGGGCAGGTAGCCCCCCTCTACGGGGTCCAGGGCAGCGCACCAATTTTTCTTTTTTGGACCCTATATTAGGTTGGGCGGACCTACCTATGGTTTTGTGCATGGTTTTCGCACATGGTTTTGGACACGATGGTTTTCGGTCCATGGTTTTGGACGCAATGGCTTTCGGTCCATGGTATTAGATGCTTTGACATGTATAAATATGTATTGTAACATTGAAAGGAACATAATGAAAAAACAAGCTGGTAGTCCCGGTTTTGGGATCCAGGGGAAAATATTTGTGTATATGTGTTTTATGTGTTATGCTCTTGCATAGCTTATTTTCTGTGTTTTAGAATTCATATGAAGGTAATTTCTGTACGGGGTTAATACCTACATTTGGTATTGGAGCTATTTTGGCTTCAAGGGGATGCCTTTGTTGCTAAGGGGTTTTGCTCGGGCTTGTGGTAGACCCTATTCAGTGGGAGATTTGCGGGATCGATTCTAGTGGTGAAAGAAGATGGCGAGTAGTGGAAAGATAGAGATCGAGAAATTTAATGGTCAGAGTTTTGAGTTGTGGAAACTCAAGATGGAAGATATATTGGTGGATAAATATTAGTGGATCGTGGTAGATCTGAGTACTAAACCAATGAGAGTGTCCAATGAAGAATGGAAGAAGTTGGATCGAAAGGCAAAGAGTAGAATATGATTGTGTGTCTCAGATTCAGTATTGCTGAATGTATCAGGGGAAGCTACGACTAAGGCTTTTTGGGACAAGTTAGGGACTTTGTACCAATCTAAGTCTCTGGTGAATAAAATGTTCCTACGGAAAAAGTTGTATAACTTGAGGATGAAATATGGAGACTCTGTGACAGAGCATCTAAACGCATTTAATATTGTGGTAAGTCAGTTATTATCTGTTGATATTAAAATTTCAGATGAAGATAAGTACATCAGTTTGTTGTTTTCTCTACCAGATTCATGGGATAGTCTAATTATTGCAATAAGTAGCAATGAAACTGCCTTGCAGTTAGATGAAATAGTCTCATCCTTGCTGACGGAGGAGATGAGACAAAAAAATATGGAGACCCAGAATGGTGATGGCTTGTATATACGAGGACGGTCCCAGAACAGAAACAAAAATAAGTCATCGAGTGAGAGATCTAAATCTAGAGGGAGATCTAAATCTCTAGGAAAACTTGTAATGGTAGTTTGCTAGAAATGCGGAAAGGAAGGGAACAACAAAAGGGACTGTAAATCTAAAGCTCCTGACAAAGGAAAGAGATATGTTGATGCTCCTTCTGCAGAGGAAAAAACCACCTTAGATGAAGGCGGGGATGTGTACTTGGCTTCTTCAAGTACACATATAGATCATGAGGCATGGTTGATTGACTCAGGTGCATCCTTTCACTTCACTCCCCATAGAGAGTGGTTCTGCGAGTATGATAAATACGAAGGTGGTGATGTCTTCTTAGGGGATGATAGGAAGGTTAGAATCATTGGTCGCAGAAAAATAAAGTTGAAGTTGCAAGGTGGAAGGGCTAGAACACTTCCGAGTGTTATGCATATTCCTGCATTGGCCAGAAATCTGATTTCTGTAAGCAAGCTGGATGATGCAGGTGTAAAAACAATGTACGAGAAGGATACCTGCAAGATGGTTCAGGGAGCACTGGTATTGATGGGTGCAACAATTCTGTGGTTCCTGAAAGTGGACCAGAAAATCTAGTGGTCTCTAGAGAGAAGACCATGTTGTGGCATAAAAGGCTTGGACATATTGGAGAGAAGGGCCTTCGAATACTTCATGGTAAATGTATGGTAGAAGGTATGAGTAATAGCTCTATGGATTTTGAAATCTGTGAAAATTGTGTATATAGGAAGCAGAATCAGGTGAGATTCCCCTCTGGTGGTAAAAGGGCGAAACAAATATTAGAGCTTGTGCACAGTGATGTGTTTGGACCTGTGAAGGTTCCATTTCTGGGTAAGTCTGTGTACTTTGTATCATTTATAGATGATTTCTCAAGGAATACATGGATATATTTCTCAAGTCTTTGACAGGTTTAAAGAATTTAAGGCTCTGGTGGAAAACCAGTCAGAGAAGAAGATAAAGGTGTTGAGGTCAGATAACGGTGGAGATTTTTGCAACAAGCAATTTGAATAATTCTATAAGAAGTGTGGTATTGCACGACAGAAGACTACTCCATACACACCTAAGAAAAATGGAGTTGTAGAAAGAATTAACAAGATGTTGATGGAAAGGGCAAGAAGCATGCTTAGTGGTGCCAAGTTTGGACAAGAATTCTGGGCAGAGGCGGTGGAGATAGCATGTTACCTGGTCAACAGATCACCTTCATCAGCATTGGAGGATAAGACTCCAAAAGAGGTATGGACTAGTAAGAAAGCCTCTCTTTCACATCTGAGGGTATTTGGATGTGATGCATATGTACATGTTCCAAAGGAGAAAAGAACCAAGTTGGATAGTAAATTTAAAAAGTGCATCTTTATTGGGTATAAGGATGGTTTAAAGGGTTATAAGCTTTGGAACCCAGTAACAAGGAAGGTTGTGTATAATCGAGATGTGGTGTTCAAAGAGGTGAAATATGTTATTAAACATGAAGTCTAACCAAAGGAACCTGAGAAGATAGAGTTTGAGCTTCAGGAGGAAGAATCAGACTCTACAGCAAAGGAGGAATCAGAAGATGAAGAGCCACAAACTCCAGGTGTGAGAAGATAAGTTCAAGAAAGAAGGCAGCCATAAAGGTATAGTCCAGATGCTTTCTGTTCAAATTTTTCTTTATCTGTTACTGATGATGATCCCATAATTATGAAGGAAGCAATAGTTTCAGAGGATGGCAAACTCTGGAAAGAGGCCATGGTTGATGAAATGGCATCTTTACACAAAAATGAAGCTTGGGATCTGGTGGAGTTGCCAGCTGGAAGGAAACCCATTGGCAGCAAATGGGTGTTCAAGAAGAAGACAAATGCAGAAGGAAAGGTGGAGAAATACAAATCTCGGTTGGTAGCAAAAGGTTATTCCCAGGTGCAGGGAATTGTTTTTGGTGATATTTTTTCTTTTGTTGCCAAGGTAGCTTCTATTAGATTACTTTTATCTGTTGCTGTTGCTTTTGATTTGAGGTAGAATAGACGGATATGAAGACAACGTTTCTTCACGGAGATCTGGAAGAGGAGATCTACATGAAGCAACCTGAAGGCTTTGTGGTGATGGGTAAGAAAGAACTGGTATGCAAGTTAAAGAAGTCTCTGTATGGGTTAAACAGTCACCAATGATGTGGTATCAGAAATTTGATACATTTATACGGGGATTTAGTGTCACCAGAAGAAAAGTAGATCACTGTGTGTATTTTAAATTAATTGGTGACCATGCTATTAATCTAGTCTTGTATGTGGATGATATGTTGCTGGTTGGAAATGACAAAGAAATTATCCATGATTTGAAGACCCAATTGCCCTCCAAATTCGACATGAAAGATCTTGGTGCTGCAAACTATATTTTGGGCATGGAAATTAAAAGAGATCGAGCAAGGAGGAAGCTCTGGTTGAACCAGAACCAGGGAAGGAGCACTAGACAATAATGAAGCGGGTTTTCAGGTATTTGCGTGGCACCAGTGATTATGGCTTGTGCTACCAACGAAGATCAAGATTGGACAGAGTGTTAGATATTCGTGGCTTTGTTGATGTAGATTGGGTTGGAGATCTGGATCATAGAAGATTTACAAACTATTTGGAGGTGCAGTCAGTTGGATGAGTAAGAAAAAATCTGTAGTGACAATATCAACTACAGAGGTAGAATACATGGCAGCCACTCATGCAAGCAAGGAAGTAGTTTGGTTGCAACAATGTAAACTTTGAAACGAGAACTGATACTGTTAGCCGTTTCGTAGAGATAGCAAAAAAGTGACTCGATTTTGAAAAGGAGTGATGCAGAACACACATGTTTTTTTAGAGCATAGTTTTTGGCACTATAAATTTTTTTATGTACATTGCGTTTTAGAATGGTAGTGATTTTCATGCTAATTTAAAAATGTGGTAATTTTGCATCAAGCCCTTTTTTTAAAAGACCTATTTTTTGACTTTAAAATTTCTAATGTATGAAATGTAAATAATTATTTTCTAAATTTAATAATTTTTGAAGTGGTCTTTTTCTTCATATTTTCTTGTTTTTATTTTAATTTTTTTTTTCTTGTAGTGAGGTTTTTTATTGTTTTTCATATTTAAAGAAGAAGGTCGATATTTTGAATTTTTGATATTCTATATATTTATACATCGTTAATTTATTTTTCAATCCAGATGAAATAATTGTATCTAAAAAACAATAATTTTTAACATAAATATAACTAAAAACCTACACGTTTTGATAATTTTTTGTAATTTTTTGCTAGAAATGACATGTCAAAATCACAATTTTTATAGGAAATTTTTAACTAAAAATGGTTAAATAATAGTTTTTTTTTTATGAATTTCATGGCAAAAAATAATAATAATCACTCTTTTTTTCAAAAAATAATGATTAACATAAAAATTAATGCGAAAATCACATAATACAAATATTGAATGCATAACAACCTTAATTGAGTACATATTCTTCTCATAAAATGTCAAAGTCAAAACATTACAAGTATAAGTAATTAATAGTTACCAAAAATGAGCTTGATTTCCAAGCATATCTTAAATTTAATCAACAATGTTACGTAATCCAAACTCTTCGTCCTCTAGAGTTGCATCAGTGTCTTCTTCCACAATATTTACTGCTTCCTTTTGCTCATTTTCCTCTTCTAATGGATCTTTGATGTCTGCGAATCTCCCAATGTATGCCTTTCCAATCATTCCGTGTAATGGTGGTTGGGGTTCCTTTGCGTTTTTTGCCACACGTGATTCACTAAAGTCCCCTTTCTTCAACCCAGTTTCTTGCATTGCATCTAGAAGAAATTGAAGAACATTAATCCCCTGTTGAATGAAATTGCACTGTATTGGATCTTTTTCAATGGCAATGCAATTTCTTCCTTTTTGAAGGCAACATGCTAGTGTTGTATCTAATTATCAAGCACAAAAGAAATAATGAAGTAAATTAGTACAATGACATACAAATTAAGAAATAACATATTGAAATTCAATTCCATATAATAAAACTTACTTGAGCCAGAAAATAAATCCAAAACCCAATCTCCTTCAATTGAACATATGTCTATAATATAGTTAATCAATAACAGTGGTTTTTGATAAATGTTAACTATCTCTCCTTTTGCTTCTTTGTCTTTATATGTTAGTTTTCTCACAACAACATCATAAGTCAGTATTTTGCTATGACTCTTTCCATCTACCTGATTAAAAATCATAGACATATAGCTATCATCTTTTGCCCAACTATCAATATGGATGAACTAAAACTCATTTATAAATAGTTGATATTCACGGTTAAGAAGATTTGACTTTTGCCTATAACATGAAATAGTAAAAGTTCAATTAACTTGTACATAAATGAATTTTTTAACATTAATCAAATATACATTTTAAACGTCTTACCATGTAAGTTGCATCCTTAAATTTGTTTTCCCCTTGAAGCTTGACAATAACATTGCCAATTGTGTGTCTAAATGAAATGTCACAAATCTCCATAATGGTGATGACGTGACTTCTAGAAATCCTGCAACCACTTTACTAAGAGCTTGATAAGTATAAGGGTCACTATCATAGTCAATGTTTGGAATATTGAAACCATGGGGAATATTTGCAATAACTAGGGCATAATCCCTTTTAGGTATGAGTTTAGCAATGTCTTCACAGTCACCTTTTATTACTTGATATTGAATAGTGTCTAGCCCATTCCAAATGAAATGAGTAAGAGTTGGATCAAGTTCAACATTCTTAAGACATTGTTTCTTCAGTCTTTCGATTTTTATTTTTTCAATAAAGTTTCTGAAACTATGGTGCCCCATTATCATCCTTCTTCATCTTTTATAAAATAAACAAATATATGTGTAAGTTATAAATTAAAAATAGTGCACAGATGAATAAAAATGAATGTATAAATCAACATACCTTTTTAAATGCAAGATAATTTTTTTTTAATGTTGATGTAGAACTTGAATTTGGATAGTTGCATACAACATCATCCCAACTATCTTCATTCAACAATTTAACCATTTGTTCTTTAATTTTCATGTAAAATTTGTGACTGCATAGACAAAGTAAAAAAAGTTAATATAATGATATATATAACAAATACTACCAAGAACAATATGTTATATTTAAAAGAAATTATAATCTAGAAATAAATAAAAGTAATTCAACAAACTTACTTTTGAAATTCCTTAGAAATTTACTCCAATGATAATTCCCCTGCCCTCACATGATATAATATTTCTTTGACAAGTTTTTCATCATTCACTCCTTGCAATGCTCTCCAAGGTGTGATAGTCATATCTTTAGGAAGTTGCTTTATTTCAGGACGTGATTTACTGTTGCTACATATCAATGGCTTAGAATTTTTGACCTTCTGGTTTTTAATGCCAATGTTCTCCCACATGCTTAAAATTTCATTAATCAACTCCCACATCTCTCCATTTCTAAATGCCAACTGGAAAATGTTATCAACACCTCTGAATAAATCACTAAATTTTCCGCCTTTGCCGCCTTTTGAATTGATTTTCTCTTCAATTTGATAGCCTATTTCCATACAACATTCCTTTAGAAAATCTACAATAACATTTATCCTATCCCCACCACATTTTTCTTCAAATTCACTATGAATAAATCTAACCCTTTGGATGAAATTCATGGACATCCTATATTCATTATCTGAATTATGATCCCATGCCACTAACTTTGCTTTTGTATATGATAAATGAGCATAAATGATACATTTCATTGTTTCAAAACATGGGTTATTGGGATATTCCTCCATCAATTGTCTTTGAGCTTCTACAGAATGGTTCCCCCCAAGCACATAATAATTGTATTCAAAACATTTTGACTTATCAAATGCTTCTTTGTTGGGAACTTGAACTAGATCAACAAGAAACACATAATTAACCACATGAGCATATGGATTGTACCTCATCAATGTCTTCAAGTTGTGAACATGTAGATGGTGTGGCTTTCTGATTTGATATTGACATTGTCCTTCACTTGCCTTATAGATTTGTCTGACATTAAGTTGAAATTTACGACCAACCTCAATTAAGTTTCTCTTTGTCAAGTTCTTTCGAATGGAATTTTGTTTTGTTTTGATAATTCCATCCTCTAAATCAGCTCTTGGTGTAATGATTTCTCTACTTTCTTTTGAAGTTTCACTAGGTTCTTGACTGTTGGTAATGACTACTTCAAAATGTTCAACTTTACTTTTCTTCTTCATAGCATTCTCATCATTAACTGTAACAGATTTATTCTTGGGCATTGTTACTTTTGGTCTTTTACGACTCTTCTTAGTTCCAACATCATCCTCAGTAACAACAACATATTCTTCACTGCCAGTTTCGATTTCCTCGTCTTCAAAATTAACTTGTCTACCCTTGCTAGATTTATCCACTAGAGGCTTTTTTTTTTATCCCTTGAATGTACTTTTGTAGCATCATGAATTACTACATTTTGCTTGTTTGCCATATCTTATTCGGACATTGAGTAAAAAATGCTGACAACTTTCATAATATCATGCTCTATGAAATGAATGCCTCCCAACCTAATTGAACAACTTTCAACAAAATTCTGCCAAATAAAATATCGTATGTCAATAAAAACAAAGTTAAAAAAATATAGTGAGACAGTTACAAGAACGCAAAACACAAATATAAATAACAATACTTACGATATTTTGTTTCATCTCATTTACAATTTGTTTACACAACTTTGTAGATACCTCTCTCGTGTCATACAATGAATATGATAACTGGTATTTAATCCTTTCATGTGACTTGGGAAGTTTTGTAAGTATGTAAACAACTTCATTGTCTGGTACCGAACACATGTCTATGACTCTTCCCATCACGTCATAAATTCCATTATCATTAGGTATATCAACATATAGATATATCTGCACATTTTGGTTTTCTCTTTATTTCACATACCAGACTTTTGATGGAAGTTTCACTTCTTTTCATTTCTTCCAGTATGAAATCATCTTCTTATCATTTGAGGCACTTGAAAGATTTGCAGTCATCATCTTAGGTGGGGTTCGTTCACTAATGTTTTTTGAAGATCCATGTTTAAGAGTCTTTGGTCCAGAAAGATTTACAAAAATCTTCTTTGATGCCATTTTCCTGGAAAAAAAAAAAGAAACACATAAATCAGTAAATAACAAAAACATAGTAACTCAAATTAACAACAAAAACGATAAATGATAATTAATTTTATAAATCATAACAATTTCGAAAAAAATAAATAAATTTAAAAAATACATTGCCTTGCCACCGCACCTTGAAAATCTACCAGCCAACCGAGCCGCCATTGGGTCTGGCCCCCTAGCCCACCATGGCGGCCCAACCATTGCCCCCCACCCATCCCCGGCCCGCGCCACCCCGGCGGTCCGCCCGCCTGGAATCGCCCGCCACCCCGCGGGCAAGCGGGCCATTGGGGTGGCACAGGGGGGCGCTAAGAATCGCCCCACCACCTCATGGGCGGGTGGGCCGCCGGGCTGGCGCAGGAAGGCACTAAGAATTTCCCTGCCACCTTGCGGGTGGGTGGGCTGCCGGGGTGGCATGTGGGGTGGGGGCTGGGGCTATTGCAGCACCCCCCCATGCCACCCTTTCAGCCCGCCCGCCCGCGAGGTGGCGGGCGGGCTGCCAAGTTGGTGCAGGGGGGGGGGCTGCCTTAGCGCCCCCCCCCCGGTGCCACCCCGGCGGGCCTTTGGGGTGGCAGGGGGAGTGGGCTGCCGCAGCGCCACCCCAGCGGCCCGCCTGGGAATTGCCCGCCACCCCGCAGGCAGACGTGCCGCCAGGGTGGCATGGGGGGGCGCTAAGGTAGCCCCTCCCCCGCGCCACCTCGGCGACCTGCCCGCCACCCCGCGGAGTGGGGCGGATAGCCAGGTGGCCATCCCCATCGCCCCTAACCTACGGGCTCGTTTGGCCGTCGTGAGCATTACCGGGCCCATTTGGCCGTCATGAGCATTACCGGGCCCGTTTGGCCGTCATGAGCTTTACCAAGCCCACCATGCCCACTGTGGACATAGTGGGTAAATTTGGTCCGCAAAAAGTTTTAATTTAAAAAAGAATAAACTTCATTAAACTTATTTAATATTAAAAGTTGCAAGGAAAAAAATAAACTAACCTTTCAATTGCGAGAATTCTCTGTTGAATATGTTGTTGATAGCAATGTAGTTGGTCCACAAATTCACTCCAAGTCTTTTAACAAACTTCGGAAAACCTTGATGTGATGTGAGTAATAGTGATAATGAAATTTATTATATAGGTGAAATTACGGAGATGTTTTACCGTACAGTTAATGTGGGATTAATTTGTTTTAAAAAAAATTAACATGTTAATTTTTTTATGGCGATATAGGAAACTATGATAAAGCAAATATTATGGAATTGTTTTACAGTGCGGTGAATGTGGGATTAATTTGTTTTAGAAGGTATTATAAAAATTAAAAAAAACATTCAATTGTTTAGTAAATATTATATAGTTTAACTATTAAAATAATTTAGGTAAAAGTTTTAGTTTACAATTTTAAATTTAAAGATTTATTTCATAAAAAAATATAGTTAACATTTTTTAGTAAATTGTAGAATAAAATAATGAAACGAAATACATGAAACGAAATTTTTGGAGGGAAATATTTTGGTAAAACTTTTTGGAGGGAAAATTTCATTCTCTAAGCTATATAATATCTTTAGGAGAGTCTGCATTTGTATCACTCAACCTCTTCTATTTGAAAGGGATGGATTCTCCTGATAGTGAAGTTTCACTTTGTAAAGCATCAAAATCTTCATCACGTAACAACTCTAATCATATTGATGAATATAATGGAAATTCTTCCACTATGAATAGAAAGTCAATTCTTCCACTTAGTCCTAATCCTAAGGAATATGAGAGCAGCACTGATGAAAGAGGGGATGAAGAATTTCAAATAAATAAAGAGTCATGAATTCCACTTAGTCCTAATCATAAGGATTATGAGAGAAACAGTGATGAGGAGCATGATGAAGAATTTCAAAAGAATGGAGTGTCACGATGTCCAATTAGTCCTAATCCTATGGACTATGAGAGCAACAGTGATGAAGAGAATGATGACGAATTTCAAAAGAATGGAGTGTCACAGTGTCCACTTAGTCCTAATCCTATGGACTATGAGAGCAACGGTGATGAAGAGCATGATGACGAATTTCAAAAGAATGGAGTGTCACGGTGTCAACCTAGTCCTAATCCTAAGGACTATGATAGCACCAGTGATGAAGAGCATGATGATGAATTTAAAAATAATGGAGTGTCACAATGTCCTCTTAGTCCTAATCCTATGGACTGTGAGAGTAGCAGTGATGAAGAGCATGATGACAAATTTCAAAAGAATGGAGTGTCACGGTGTCCTCTTAGTCCTAATCCTAAGGACTATGAGAGAAGCAGTGATGAAGAGCATGATGAAAAATTTCAAATAATGGAGTGTCATTGTGTCCTCTTAGTCCTAATCCTATGGACTATGAGAGCAGTAGTGATGAAGAGCATGATGACACATTTCAAAAGAATGGAGTGTCACAGTGTCCTCTCAGTCCTAATCCTATGGACTATGAGAGCAGCAATGATGAAGAGCATGATGATGAATTTCAAAATAATGGAGTGTCACGGTGTCACTTAGTCCTAATCCTATGGACTATGAGAGCAGAAATGATGAAGAGCATGATGATGAATTTCAAAAGAATGGAGTGTCACGATGTCCACTTAGTCCTAATTCTAATGACTATGAGAGTAGCAGTGATGAAGAGCATGATGAAGAATTTCAAAAGAATGGAGTGTCACAGTGTCCTCTTAGTCCTAATCCTATGGACTATGAGAGTAGCAGTGGTGAAGAGCATGATGACGAATTTCAAAAGAATGGAGTGTCATGGTGTCCTCTTAGTTCTAATCCTATGGACTATGAGAGCAGCAGTGATGAACAACATGATGACGAATTTAAAAAGAATGGAATGTCATGGTGTCCTCTTAGCCCTAATCCTATGGACTATGAGAGCAGCAGTGATGAAGAATTTCAACTAAATAGAGTGTCACAATGTCCACTTAGTCCTAATCATATGGACTATGAAAGTAGCAGTGACGAAGAACATGATGAATAATTTCAAAAGAATGAAGTGTCACAATGTCCACTTAGTCCTAATCCTATGGACTATGAGAGCAACAATGATGAAGAGTGTGATGAAAAATTTCAAAAGAATGGAGTGTCACAATGTCGTCTTAGTTCTAATCCAATGGACTATGAGACCAGTAGTGATGAAGAGCATGATGACAAATTTCAAAAGAATGGAGTGTTATGGTGTCCACTTAGTCCTAATGCTATGGACTATGAGAGCAGTAGTGATGAAGAGCATGATGAAAAATTTCAAAATAATGGAGTGTCATGGTGTCCTCTTAGTCCTAATCCTATGGACTATGAGAGCAATAGTGATGAAGGACAGGATGAAGCACTTAGTCCTAATCCTAATGACTATAAAGGTAGCAGTGACAAAGGACAGGATGTAGCATTTTCAGTAAGTAAACAATCACATTTTCGACGTAGTCCTAATTCTATGGACTATGAGAGCAGCACTGACAATGCACATGAGGAAGAATATCCAATAAACATCGAGTCAAATTTTCCATTTAGTCCCAATTCTAAGGACTATGACAGTAGCACTAAAGAAGGGGAAGATGAAGAATATCCTCCAAGTCAGTGTTTGAAAAGCACAACTGATCATAGTGTGGATAACATTCCTCTTAATGATGATGAAAATGCTTATACAAATGATGATCCAATGATGGAGATGTTTCCAAGAAATATTGTATCGAGGAGTAGGAGCAGACCTTTTCGTATCAATGCAAGATGTTCTAGTTATACAAGGTGTAGAGCTGAATATCTGATGAGAAGAAGTTCTATCAGCACTCTCATTTCAATTGAATGTTGTCAAAAAGATTGCTTGAAACATATGGATTTCAAATTTGGATTTGAGAGAAGGAAGAGATATTTGTCAATGAATAAAAGCATGAAAAATTCATATTTAGTTGGGTGCATGAAATCTACATTGTCAGGTTATGATTATCATATTAGGTCTTTATTTATCTGTAGAAAGGCTTTCAAAATGTTTCATTCGATAGGGAATTTTAGTCTCTCGAGAATTCAAGAAAATTTGGAAAAGGATCCCACATTTTATTCAAAAGTACATCATAAACGACAGTTTGGGCCATTATCAAATACTGCAATGTCATGGATGAAATATCTATTTTCAAAGCATGGAGAGTGTATGCCAAATAGAAAGACAATACATATTCTAGATAATTTTTCAAAACGAGAAATCTACAACTTATACAAAGAATATGCCGAAGGTGCTAAGGGACATGGCCGGTTTATCACATATCAATATTTTGTGAAGGTATGGAAGAAAGAATTCAACAATGTCTGTATTCCTAAGAAGACAAGGATGGGGATTTGCAATACATGTGCTTCTCTTAAATAAAAAAGGGACAAATGTGAAGGGTCAAAAAGAGGTAAGCATTCATAACTTTAACTTTTAAAATTGTATAGTCATCAACTATTAAAACATATTTCTTAATGGGTTTCTTTTATGTTGTGTAGATTCAATTGTCAAAGAACTTCAGGAGCATCACGAAAAACAAAAAAGTGAAAGGAAAAAGTTGCACAAGCATTGAAAGAAGTGTTATGATAATCTGAATAAATATTTGGGTTTGATAATTGATGGCATGGACCAGAAGAAAACACTTTTACCACATTTTGTTTGCACACCCAAAAATTTACAAGAGGAAAATTTTATTTAGTATCACTTGGTTGGTTGTATGGTATTCAATGGGAAAATGTTGCCAAGGGTGTACTTCACAGCTCCAAATATTCATAATGATGCAAATATGACAATAACCATAATTGATGATGTGCTTTCTCATTGGTCTGGTAATCTTCCTGAAGTTTTGTATCTATAATTGGACAACACTTGCCGTGAAAACAAAAATCAGGTTGTTTTTGGATATCTAAACATGCTTGTTGAATTGAGAAATTT
Source organism: Pinus tabuliformis (assembly GCA_031772625.1). Lineage (NCBI taxonomy): Eukaryota > Viridiplantae > Streptophyta > Pinopsida > Pinales > Pinaceae > Pinus > Pinus tabuliformis. Next base: position 464,687,481 of record CM062805.1, read on the forward strand.
TCAAAAGGTAAAGGTTAGTTTTCTTCTTGTTGGGCACACTCATGACCATATTGATCAGATGTTCAGTCGTTTTTCAGTCACATTGAGGAGGAAGGAAGTTGGGAGCTTGCCATCATTAATTGAATGTATTAAGAAATCATACATGCCAGAGCCTACTTTTGATGAATTGGAAGAAACTATTGACATGCAAAGGTTTATTCTAGGATCGCATGGTGAGGAGAAATGCATTGAACAACTTAATGACATTAGCTTCCAACATCAATTTCATATCAAAAAAATTGATGGGAAAACAATAATATGGGGAAAGAAGTATTCAACTACTGCATAATGGGCACTGTCATCAGATTTGGAATTTTTGAAGCTCATTCTAGATCATCCAATATTTGCATCAAAAATATTGTTATTACAATCAGTTGGTGAAGTTCATAATGCACAAAGATAGAATAGAGATATAAATTATTCTGATTGCCTAGAAGAAATTAAAAAATGTATTAGATATACATATGAGTACTTTGACATTGCTGATTTAGTTTGGTGGGAGTCATTTTTCAATAATCAAAGTGATATCATTTCAACAACAACAAATGAAGATATACCTTTGAAAAATCCATTTATTTGGCCACAAAATGTTCGAATGAACATGAGGAAATAAATGTTGTTGAACAGCAACAATCTCAAGGTATTATTATTAATTCTTCATAGGCAGAGGAAAGAGAGATGTATATTGGTTCCAGAAGATTTTATGCACAACATGAAGCCATGGAAGACCTTTACAGTGGTTCAGTACAAGATATTAAGGAGGGTTGCATGATCGCAGTGCTAGCAGATGGAGATCCCAATGGCTATCCATTCTGGGTTGCTAAGGTTATAAAGGTCTTTACAGAAAATGAGGATGTTACAGGTGTTGAAGTACATTGGTATGCCACAAATACACACCCATTCAATGGTGTGTATAAGCCAAAGATGGTAGTTGACAAAAAAAATGGTGGAAAGAGAAAAAGAAAGGGTACAAATATAAATCGCCGCCACACAAACATCTTAAAATTGGAGGATGTTGACATACTTGTTTATGACTTCAATTTAACAAAGGGAGGAACTCTTCGCTTCAAGACGATAGAGATTCTGAAAAGGTTGTTACCAGAAGGAACAATGTTGAGATGGGAGTCTGTTGAAACCAGTTGTAGATCTAGAAGAATTTTGAAACCTGAAATGGTGGGCATGCATGTGGACTCAGATGGGGCACTAGTTAATGAAAGAGAATAATATGGAACATCTTCATCAGCATTCAGTCATTCATCTAAGGATGTGAATTCTGATGGTGTGCAAGAAAATATGAGTGATTTTGAATAATTGTCTAAGACAGTTTATATAACTGATGTTTGCATCGTATCTTGAAATAAAAATTTTGATTTCCATATGGTGTTAAATCAGAAGTTATGAGTCATTTTTATGTTGTTGGATTATATGTCTTAATTATGATAATTTTTATTGTTTAGAATATCTACAATGCAACATTATATTAGAGATATAATGTATGTTTCATTCAATATACAAATAATGACATTTGGATTCATTTAGTCATGTAATTTGTTCATAATGTTATGTTTTTTTAATTTTATGGTTGAACAAATTCCAATTTCTTTTGTATCTAGCATGTTATGGTTGAAAACATGTTGAATTTATACTTAGGAAAGAAAAATGTTATTCTACCAAAAACATTAGTGTGCTTTTTTCCTCATAAACTACTTTTTTTTTGCACATAAAAATTCAGTTTTACTAGCATTTTTTAAAAATGTTGAAAATTGACCCTAAAAAAAAATCATCATTCCAGTATCAACACTTTTTTGTTTTCAAGGTGTTTTTTGCACGAAAATTTCGTTTTCACTACCATTTTTAAAACATGTTCAAAATTGACCCTAAAAAAAAACATCGTTCCAGTATACACACTTTTCGTTTTTAGCACTGTTTTTGATTTTTTTTCGGGGTTTTTTGGTCAGAGTTATCGTTTTGAGTTTATAGTTCCCATTTCAAAATTTACATTGTTTTGCAGAGATTGTGTTCAAGTATGGGGTTAATACAGGGAGCTATAAGGATAGATTGTGACAGCCAAAGTGCAATTTTCTTGGAAAAGAACCTTGCTTATCATTAAAAGACAAAGCACATTGATGTTCAATATCACTTTGTGAGGGATATGATAGAAGACAAAAAGGTGGACACTTTGAAGAATACTGCAAATGCATTGAAAAAATATGTGAGCTCTGAGAAGTTCTCATGATGTAGAGAAATAATGGACATTGCAGGGTTGGACCAATGACTAAGCTCTCCTCTGGCCCCCTAGGAAAGAAAACTACAAGTGGGAGAATGTTGGGTTGTGTTATATTCTTTCCATGACTAGCTGTCGTAGTTAACCGGGGGGTTAAAGGGGAGGCGAAGCCCCCCCTTCATTGCACCGATTGAACAGTGGGGATGACAACACCCCCTATCTAGGGGGTTTGAGGGGGGGCGGGTAGACCCCCTCTATGGGGTCCGTGGCAACGCCCCAAGATTTTTTTTTTTTGGACTCTATATTAGGTTGGGTAGACCTACCTATGGTTTTGTGCATGGTTTTCGCACATGGTTTTGGACGCGATGGTTTTCAGTCCATGGTTTTGGACGTGATGGTTTTCGGTCCATGGCATTGGATGCTTTGGCATGTATAAATATGTATTGTAACACTGAAAGGAACATAATGAAAAATCAAGCTGGTAGTCCCGATTTTGGGATCCAGGGGAAAAGCTCTGTGTATATGTGTTTTATGTGTTATGCTCTCGCATTGTTTATTTTCTGTGTTTTAGAATTCGTATGCAGGTAATTTCTGTACTGGGTTAAAACCTACAACTTTCACTCCGCCCTTTGTGACTTGACTCAAAGGCAAAGTGATATGAGAGAATCCCAAGACGAACCTGCGATAGAAATTGGAAGGACCCAGAAAGTTGTAGAGCTCTATTAGAGTGGTTAGGGCTGCCAATCCCGAATAACTTGAATCTTGGCTTATTCCACATGCACACCTACACATCAATTGTCTACCCCAAATATTGAACGTGGGTCATACCAATAGTGGATTTCTCCAAATTGGCACATAATTTGTGTTATCGCAGGGTTTGGAGGACCTGTCGAATATGGTGTAGGTACCCTTCCCAACTCTGGTTGAAGATTAGGATGTCGTCCAAATATAATAACACAAACAAGTTGGTGAAGGGCCCCAAAATATCATCCATTATCCTCATGAAGGTTGTGGAGGAATTCATCAACTCGAAAGGCATGACCAACCATTCGAAAAGACCCTCCTTGGATTTTAAGGAATTCTTCAACACATTGGAGGGTTCGATTGGTATCTGGTGATAACCAAACTTATGGTCATTCTTGTTGAAATATTTGGCCCCCTTTAGCTAGTCCAAAAATTCATTAATCTGTGGGATTGGATACCTATTCCGGACAATGATCTTATTCAGTGCCTAATAGTCAATACAAAGCCTCCAGGTATTATCCCTCTTCTGTACCAACATGATTGGGCTCCCATAGGGTGATGAACTTGGCTTGATGATCCATTTCTGCAACAAATCCTGAATCTACTTCTTGATTTCATCGTTCTCTAGAAAAGAGTGTCGGTAGATTGTTCCATTGGGTAGCGGCATGCCTAGGGTCAAAATGATGGAATACTTGACCTGATAGTGTAGTGGCACCCCTGTGGGTGAGGTGAAGATGTCCCTATACTCCTCCATGACCTTGTCCATTTGTTGCTTCCATGCGGAGGTGCCCTACCTAGAGGCTGTGGATGTGGCCATAATATTCCTCATGTTCTGAGGATAGATCGCAAGGAATACAAATTTTCCAGTCTAGAAAATGATCTTACTGTATTATTTAGTAGATATAAAAAAAAGGAGGTAGGTGGTGCCACCTCTGGTATCCTATACAATTTTTGACCCAAAGTAGTAATAACAAAGTGAGGTCTGGATTCATATACAACCTAACTCTTTGATAGGTATGGTTGACCTAATAAAACATCATATACTTCCAAAAGGGAAAAATTACAAAATACCTCATATGCAAAGGGCTTGCTGCTATAAGGTAGGTGACACTCCTAGATGAAACGGGGATCTTGCCCTTAGTGGAGCCACCAAATGGTGTACAAATAGGGGTGTGGAATTGTTGGCAACTTCAATCTCTTAATAACCTCAGATGATATTAGGTTCTTCTGGCTCCTAATGTAAAAGATGAACTATACTGGCGAAGCCTTTACCCACATATATGATTGGAACAGGAACTCCCCCTCCACTGGATCCTCAAGTTCCACCTTTTTGAGCTTAGTGGTGACTACCATTGTAGTGGGTTCTGTGTCAATGATCTGCTTCCCTTTATTGGTACCCTTGTTGAGTTCTGGCTCAGAATCATAGCATGCATCCATCTTTGATGCATAGCTCAGCCACCAGCACCTGCTTTGCGTGACATTTTTTTGCATTGTGAGTGGGATTCTTATGGAACTCACACCACTTGTCAGTGTCCTTCTTAACCTTCCCGTTATTCTTGGCCTGCGACTTCGAGGAGTTTTCCTGGGTGGTCGTGGCTTGGCTTTGCCCTTTGCTTTGTGGGTTGGGGGCGACTTTGTTCTTCTTTGGGTTCACAGATCCAAAGTCTTTCTTCTTCTACTTGAATGTTTTCTATATCTTGGCAGCATATCAATATGATACACCAAGCTAGGAGATGTCTAGGAACTCCATTTCCTCTTGAATGTATTTTTGCAAGAAAAATAAGTACTTGAGCACCAATTTTTTCTCAGAATATTTGATACCCAACTTTGTGTGAAAGGTGTGGAAAATATTTCTCAGCTCATGCACATCTTGATCCTTTTGTTGTTGCAGCATAGTCCATTATATGTACTTGTATTCATAGCTCCTAAAAGGGAAATACTATTCCTTGATGGCATATCGAAAATAATTTCAAGTGGGTGGGGCTAAAAATAGTGAGGGTTCCCTCTTGTCCTTCTGCTCACAATAGGTTTCCCACCAGTCCTTGACATGGGGGGTGGCTTTAAGGAGTGAAAAAGTAATATTTTCCCTATTGGAAAAATCATGAACCGAGAAATATCCTTCCAATAGATTTAACCATTCATCTAATACATCTACATCTATCTTTCCATCAAATATATGAATGTCAAAGTTGACTTGTACCTTAAAGGGAGCGACACCTCCAGAGTGGCTGTTGGATGAAGATTTGTCGCCTGTGGGTGTCCGCCAAAGGATCTGGGTAAAGTTATTTATCATTCCATTCCTTTGTCACTTGAGGTATTCTTCAAGCAATATTTTGAAAGGATCTCCTACTCCCTCATCTTTCTTTTCTTTCACTATAGGAGGTTGTCGAGGTTGGCAAGCTGGTCTTGCAAAGGTTCAACTAGTTTGAGCCCTAACTCCTTATACCACAACCTCATTAGGGACATGAAAAGAAAAATGACTAAAGAGCAGACAACTCTGATACCATTGATACAGATCTATGAAGGAACAAAATGAAATATAGATATGAACAAAATAAAAAAAATACAATGAAAACAACACTTCAATTCATTAATAATAGAGTACTCAAAAACTATTACAAGAAGATTGGAAATAAACTAGCACAGGCGATGGTAGCTTATCTGTGAGAAGAGATGTGGTGGCTACATGCCTCTAAAATGTGTTACAATGAGACTCGGTGGGATTTTTATTAGTGAGAAATAATGGGAAACCCTAAACATCCAAAAGCCTAACCCTAGGAGATGAAGCGCCAAAACCTTAAGGGCCCCGTTGGGGTAAGTTGGAACATCAACTTCCCGGAGTTGTAACTTTGGCATACGATCTCTATTTGGCTATCATAATAACTCATTTCGAAGAAGTTGAGGAGGAGACAAACAAAAAATATGATTAACTAGTTTGCAGTTTTTTGGTGTCTCTGGTCTCCCCAAAAAACGTCTTTTAGTCCCTCAGAATAGCTCTAGAAATTTAGGACTTGAAAAAATACCAAAGCTACAATTAAGGAAACTGAAAAGAAACAGGTGGGGGTGCAAGTGGAATAGGAGGGCAGCCACCAATATCCACCTGCATAGGTCCTCTCCCCCTAGGAAGAAATGGTCCCCATTGCGTTGAGTGCCTCCATGAGATGGGGAAACTTTTGTTAAACTTGGTCCCTGGTGAGCCACTTTCCTTGGTGCGGGAGTTATCCCACTTTTACAACCTGATACAGTTGGATCTTCTACTGGTGAGTGTTATTGATATACGTGTCCATGATTAGAACAATTGTGTCCTATTCCATATATTTTGGGTTTAACTCTGTTGGTGTGAGTTTTTCTGCAATGTCTCGTGTGTCTAGTAATGATGCAAAATATGACTGACGGTGGCCCACATTAAACATTGGGTGTAGGCCAAGGAATGGGAGAATTATGAGCTCAAAATCATTGTCTCCCATAGCCTTAGTGATGGTGTAAGTCTCATATCAGAGCGGGAAAGTCTTATGGTGGGCCCCAACGAGGTGCTTCTTCTACAAATGTAACCAAACTTGTCGCCCACCTGGAACTTATGTAGCACATGATCATGACGTTATTTATACTTAGCAGTTGATCTACCCAAGATGTCATGGAGCTACTGGAGGATGTGCTGAATGTGTTCAATGAAGCTGGTAGCTCTGTAAGCTTGGGACTAGACGTGAGTCGAATCTTCCCAAGTAGTTGCAAGTGGTATGGCAACATCAATGGGACATAATGTTGAAGAATCTAGGGCAACATAACATTAATGATTCTTCTAACTATGATAATTGCTTGTGATGTCTTTTTAATTATTAGTGTTAACTTATTTTTCTTATTATTATCATGTGTTCTTCAATCATCAAACAAATACCAAAACAAGAAGATCAACAAGATACAAGTACACAGGATGTAGGCTCCAAGCCAAGGAAAAACCTCTCCTCTTGAGAGGAAAACCCTTCAATCTCTTCTTATATATTCTTATTGATGAATATTAAGACATTTGACCAACACTGAAGCCCTTACAAGACCAAGATCAACTTCTCAATAATCTTCTTGCTTTACTGCTTTCCGAACCCATCAAAATCTCTTCTGAAAACACTTCTTTGACCTCCAACCACAAATTTTTTTCCCTAATTGCATATTTGCAGCTTCGACCCCTCGACATTAGTTGTTACTTCACACATGTGGACAAGAACTACTTCTTCTTTACCTATAGCTACCTCTCTTGACCTAATTTGACTTTTTTATCTAGAAGGGGCTTTGTTGGCCCTTCTTTTAGCCCTTTTTCATCAAATCAAACCCTCACAAGGAAACCCTAGCTTGACTGCAGAAACCCTAGTGAAAAGATGCAAAATTTTAGCTTCCTTCTTCATAAGTGTGGAGAGAAAGAAAGGGAGAGAGACCCAAAACACTTCTTCTTCTTTCTTCTTTTCTATCCTTTTCTGCTTCTTCCTTCACTTTAGAGAGAGAGGATTGATTATATCTAAATGAGGTTGAACTGCCTCTAATATATAGGCTTCCCAAGGTACGAGCTCCAGCTTCTAGGTCAACTTGACAGGCTGGTAGGCTGACTTGGTATTGGAGGGCTCAGTAAAATACAAAATTAATTCTTCTTACAATTTACAAGATGCCTCTTGGGGTCTTGATATTATGACAATGTCCCTTTTTGACTTCTTGAACTAGGACAATCATAAAAGAACTTTCAATTAGTGTTTGACCTATAAAACAAGTTTCTTAGGCAAGAAACCCAAGCTCGCTAATAATAATAATCATTTTTTCTTTCTTTTACAAAATACAAGAATCAAAAGTACATTTCATATTTATGAAGACCGAACCTAGTTATACTTTCTTCAACACTCTCTCTTAACTAGGGAGTTATTCATTAATTGTACATGGATATTCTCAATACTGAAGAGATCTCATAAGAAGAGTCAGACTAGTAATCCATGTGTATATCATCATTATAACCAACATTGTCACATAGCAAGGCCTTGACTAACAATTCTATCTCTCAATAGATTAGAGCACAATTTTGGCAAGACCAATGATTATAGACACCTTCATCATAGTCTCTCAAGGTACATACCCACCCAGGTGTTCACCGAGTATAACCTTCTAGGGCTATTCTTATCTTGGGTCCCCAACCCTCAAAGAATATCGGTCCTCTTTCCTACTCTTATCTTGGATGCCCTACCACATCCTCAAAGAGTATTAGATACCAGATGATTACTCAATCCTCCATTATTTATTCCATAATGAAGAAAAGAATGATGTGTCTATCTCTCCCTCTCAACCAGGGAAGATATGTCAACTAATCCAAGCTTGTTTTTAAAATATACAAGCTTCTTATTGGGAAGAGATTTTGTCAAAATATCAGTAGTTTTATCATCAGTGGGGATATACTCCAGCTTCAACACACCATCTTGTACCGGATTTTGAATGTAGTGGTACTTGTTGTTTATGTGCTTCGTTTTTCCATGAAATATCGAGTCCTCAGACAGTCTTATACAACTGGTATTATCACAATGTATTAAGGTAGGGTCCAATGGTCCTACAAATAGATCAGATAACATCTTTTTTAACGAGACTAATTCCCTACTTACTTCAAAAACTGCAATGTACTGAGCCTCAACACTACTCAAAGCCATTTTCTCTTGCTTTCTCTTCATCCAAGAGACCATGGAGGATCCCAAGCTAAAACATCCTCCTGTAATGCTTCTTCCATCCTTCTCACTGCCTCCCCAATTAGAGTCAGTAAATCCTTTTAGACGAACATATTTCCATTTTCGTACTTTAGGCAATAGTGGATGGTTCCCTGCAGATATCTCAGTATATGCTTGACAGCTATCCAATGATCATGTATAGGCTCTGTTTGAAACTGACTGAGAAAATTCACTGCAGAAAATATGTCTGGTCGAGTATTCACTAAATACATCAAGGAGTCAACCAGTTGTCTATACTTAGTAGGATCCACTGGACTGGATTCAGAATTCCTTAGCATTTTCAAGTTTGTGATCATCGGAGTTGTCATGGGTTTGCATTCCATGATATCAAACCTTTTCAATAGCTTGATCACATACTTTCCTTGTCTGAGGTAGATTTCATTTGGTTCCTGCCAGACTTCCAGTCCCAGATAATAATGCATAATTCCTAGATACTTCATATTGAATTCGACTACCAATAATTTCTTACATTCTTGAATTCTTTCTTCAACACCAGATATTAGAAGATCATCTACATATAGAAGAATGATGATAGGTTCATCATTCTCTACTTTGATGTAGAGATTGGGATATTCCGTTCTTTTCCTGAAACCAAACCTTTGCAAGTATGCATCCATTCTAGCATACCATGCCCTAGGAGATTGCTTGAGCCCATAAAGTGCCTTCTTCAATCTACAAACATGAGTTCCTCTATTCTTTACTTCGAATCCCAATGTTTATTCTATGTAGTATTCTTCATTTATGGTACCATTCAAGAATAATGTTTTGACATCCATTTGATGTACCTTCCATCCCATTGATGCTGCTAGAGATATCAAAGATCGGATCATGGTATACCTTGTTGTGGGAGCAGTGGTCTCTTTGTAGTCAATGGGTCTCTTTGTAGTCAATGCATTCTTCATAAGAGAAGCCTCAAGTGAAAAATCGAGCCTTGAATTATTCTATGCTTCCACCTGTAGCATGCTTGATCTTATCATTGATTTGTTTTCTGGTCGTGGGACAATTTCCAAGACTCCATTCTTGATAATAGATTGGTATTCCTCATTCATTTCATTCTTCCATTCTTGGTGTTTGGTTTCTTCTTCAAAAGTGGAAGGTTCATATTCAATGAGCTTTAACATGTATGCTGCATATCCTGAGTATCTTTTTAGTTTCTTTCTCTCCCTAAATATTCCTCTTGCAATGTGACCTTCTGCTTCTTGAAGTGTAGAAGTTAACCAGTTAGGTCTCTTTTTTCTTTTAGGGAGAGAGATTGGTTCACTACGACCTTCTTCTTCATGATGAGAGACTTATTCTTCCTTAGTAACTTCTTCCTCAAACATAGGAAGATCCTCCTCATCAGAATCAGATGGGAAATATTTGGATTTCTTGAAGGAAATTCTCTCATAAAAAATTACATCTCTGATTAGTTCTATTTGATGTTCTTCATTTATGTAGATCCTGTATGCCTTGGAAGAGTTGCTATATCCAACGAATATTCCTTTCTTGCTTGCAGGATTTAGCTTCTTTATTTTGTCCTTGGGAACGTGAATATATACAGGACACCCAAATATCCGGAGATGATCAATATTTGGTTTCTTCCCAATGAAGACTTCTTCTGGAGTTATATTTCCAATTGACCTGTGAGGAATTCTATTTTGGATGTTTTCTTCAGTCTTTGTTGCTTCTCCCCACAAAAAGTTTGGTATATCCTGATCATGGAGCATAGTCTTAACACTTTCTTCTATAGCTCTATTCTTTCGTTCAGCTACTCCATTCTTCTTGGGATTTTATGGAACTATAAGCTCTCTCTTAATACCTACCTCCTTCTAGAAAGCAATGAGTTCTTTGGAAGTATACTTGCCTCCATTATCTGACCTTAGAATCTTTATATTTATTTCTGTAAGATTTTCTACCTCTGCCTTGAATTCTTGAAATTTTATGAATACTTCATCCTTGGATTTAAGTAGATAAACCCAAGTTTTCCTTGAATGATGATCAATGAAAGTAACACAATATAGATGAAATCCAAGTGATTTAGACATGGGACCACATACATTAGAGTGGATGACATCTAGAATCTCTTGAGCTCTAGATGTACTATGTGCAAATGGTTTCTTTGCATTCTTTCCCATGGCACAACTTTTGCAGACTCCTACATGGTCTTCTTTGAGATTTGGTATTCCATTTAAAATGGAGTTTAAATTTGGAAATATCTTGAAAAAAATATGGCCAAATCTTCTATGCCAAAGTTCACATAGACTTATCTCAATGTGGACAAGTGCTTGACATAGAGGAGATGAGACCCTGTAGAGTCTTCCTTCTTGAACTCCAATGGTTCTAGATTTTTCAATGCTTGAATATTTAGCCCTAACCACTCTTTACCATCTACAAAATCAAATCTATCTCCTTTTTCTTCTAATGATGAAATAGAAATAATATTTTTGCACAAACCTAGAACATATAGAATGTTGTTGAGATGAATGTGACCTCCTCCTTCCAGCTCAATTGATATAGATCCAATTCCTTTTAACAGATAGCTCTTATTGTCACCAATCTCCATAGAGTATGAAGAATTCCATTTGGATAGGGTTTTGAGTTTCTTGTGATATCTAGTCATGTGTCTTGAAGCTCCATTATCTATCACCCATATATTTTCATCTTGAAATGTTCCGATGAGGGCTGAGAGAGATCCTTCATTCTTTAAATATTTGAGATCTTTGGAAGAGAGGAGACTATTCCATATTTCCTTGAAACTTTTCTTGATGAGACTTGCTAATGATGGACACTTCTTTTCATGCCTTTTCATAATAGATTTGACCTTCTTCATGCCCTGTACGAACCATAACTCTGATTCCATGTTGAAGAATATAGGGAAAGATAATATTAATGATTCTTCTAACTATGATAACTGCTTGTGATGTATTTTTACTTATTAGGATTAAATTCTTCTTATTATTATTATCATGTGTTCTTAAATCATCAAATAACTACCAAAATAAGAATATCAACAAGATAAAAGTACACAGGATGTAGGCTCCAATCCAGGGAAAAACCTCTCCTCTTGAGAGGAAAACCCTTCAAGCTCTTCTTATAGATTCTTTATTGACGAATAACAATACCTTTAACCAACACTGAAGCCCTTCCAAGACCAAGATCAACTTCTCAATAATGTACTTGATTTACTGCTTTCCAAAACCAAAAAAATATCTTCCAACAACACTTCTTCGACCTCCAGCCACATATTTTTGGCCCTAAATGCATATCTGCAACTTCGGCCCCTCGATAACAACTACTACTTTGCACATGTGGACAAGAACTACTTCTTCTCTGCCTCCAGCTACCTCTCTTGACCTAATTTGACTTTTGGATATAGAAGGGGACTCTGTTAGCCCTTCTTTCAACCCTTTTTCATCAGATCAAACCCTCACAAGGAAACCCTATCTTGACTGTAGAAACCCTAGTGAAAAGTTGTATAATTTAAACCTCCTTCTTCACACAAGTGGAGAGAATGAAAGGGAGAGAGAACAAAAACACTTATTCTTCTTCTTCTTCTTCTTCTGCTTTCTTTGCTACCCTTTTCTGCTTCTTCCTTCGCTTTAGAGAGAGAGGGTTGATTGTATCCAAATGAGGTCGAACTGCCTCCTATATATATGCTTCCCAGGGTATGAGTTCCAACTTCTAGGCCGACTTGACAGGATGGTAGGCTGACTTGGTCTTGGAGGGCTCAGTAAAATACAAAAATAATTCTTTTTAAAATATACAAGATGCCTGATGGGGTCTTCATATTATGATAATGTCCCTATTTTACTTCTTGACCTAGGAAAATCGTATAAGCACTTTCAATTAGTGCTTGAACTATAAAACAAATTTACTGGGAAAGAAACCCAAGCTCAATAATAATAATAATAATCATTTTTTCTTTCTTTTACAAAATACAAGAATTAAAAGTACATTTCTTATTTATGAAGACCAAACCTAGTTATACTTTCTTCAACACATAGTGGCTGGAATCCCAACCCCACCTGAAAGGGGTTGTGGCTAGTTAAGTTGTGGAGAGATCTATTGTAGCTATGCTATACATATGGGAGGCTTTCATCCCATGTGCATGGATGCTTTCAGTTGTACATGCGCAGGATGTGCATGATCATCCTGTTCATGACCTTTGTTTGTCCATCAGTTTGGGGGTGGAAGGCTGTGGACTTAGTCAACTTGGTATCCAACAATAACTAGAGGCTTGACACTAATGTACTTCGGAACCTGCTATCCAGATTTGAGATATTAGATTGTGGGATCCCAAAGTGTACCCATACTCATTAAAACAAGAGTTTGGTAGTGGCTTCTACTATGATACTCTTCTTGTATGCCGCCAAAATGGACATCTTAGAAAATATATTGATGACCACAAAAACATAGTCATTGCCATGCAGATGGATTCCCAGGGCCGGCTAGGATTAGGCAGAGGAGTATATTGACCATGTATCTTTATTTTCAGTTTGAAAATGGCATAGGTATTGCAAGATCTAATGTGATTCCCAACATCCTTGTGAAGGTTTGACCAATAAAAATACTTCTGGAACACTACCACTATTCTCTCTACCAAACACTTTCTAATGACCCAACTATAGTGCACCTCCAAAATAATCTTGGCATGCTCTCTTAAAGGAACAAAAAGATGTCCTAGGTGGCATAACAATGCATCCTAGAGGTAAAATTCTAGAACTTTCTTGCCTTCCAGGAGCATCTAGTATGTGGTGCTAAATTTTGGATCACTTTTGTAAAGATGCGGCCATTCCAAAGTCTCGTGTCCACAAGAGTTGAGCACAATGGTAATTTCCATAATTGACGGTCGGATAAGGTAGTCTGCAACATTATTGTTGCTTCCCTCCTTGTAATTAATGTTCAAATGGAATTGTTGCATATATGTGGACCATTTTTTGATGGTGATCATTCTGTAACTTTCCTTGTGTCTGTATGTTCTGTAAGGGTTGGTGATCTGCATGGATGACTGTTTCCTTCCCCAGAATGTAATGCTTCCATTATTGGAAAACCTTCATAATGGAATACATCTCTTTGTCATATGTGGGACACTTTCATACAATATATGAAAGTGTCTCTATGTGATCTGCCATCAAATACCCCTTCTAGGTAAGAACTGCACCAATAACATAGTTAGAGGCATCTGTCTCAATTTCAAATGGTTGCGGCAGGTTTGGTAATGTGAGCATTGGTGCAGAGCAGAGGCGATGCTTCATCTCAAAAAATGGCTATTGGGATTCAGAACAAAATAATTTTTCTTTTCCTCCACCCTTGGTGACTTGACTCAAAGGCAAAATGATATGAGAGAATCCCAACACGAACCTGCGATAGAAATTGGTAAGACCTAGAAAGCTGCAGAGCTTTGTTATAGTGGTTGGGGCTAGATGATCCTGAATAACTTTTATCTTGGTTGGGTCCATGTGCACACCCTTCTTATCAATGATGTACCCTAAATATTAAACATGGGTCATACCAAAAGTGCATTTCTCTAAATTAGCATGCAATTTGTGTTTTCACATTGTTTGGGGGACATGTCAATTATGATATAGGTGCTCTTCCCAAATCTAGTTGAAGATCAGGATGTCATCCAAATATAATACCACGAACGAGTTGGTGAAGGGATACAAAATATCATCCTTCAGCCTCATGAAGGTTGTAGGGGTATTTGTCAACTCAAAAGGCATGACAATCCATTCAAAAAGGCCCTTCCTGGATTTGAAGGTAGTCTTCCACGCATTAGAGGGTTCAATTGGTACTTGGTGATAATCAGACTTCAAGTCAATCTTACTGAAATATTTTCCCCCCTTGAGCTGGTCCAAAAGGTCATCAATCTGTGGGATTTGATACCTTTTCTAGACAATGATCTTATTCAGCACTTAATAGTCAATACAGATCCTTGAGGTTCTATCTTTATTCTGTACCAACATGAACGAGCTCCCACATGGTGATGAACTTGGCTTGATGTTCCCTTTCAACAAAATTTCCTGCATCCACCTCTTGATTTCATTTTTCTCCAAAATAGAGCATCTGTAGATCGGTCCATTGGGTAGCAGTGCACCTGGGGTCAGATCAATGGAGTGCTTGACCTGATAGTGTTGGGGCACCCTTTTGGGGGAGGTGAAGATTTCCCTATACTCCTCCATGAACTTATCCATCTACTGCTACCGTGCAAAGGAGCCTTGTCTGGAGGTTGTGTATGTGGCCACAATCTTCCTCTTATTCTGAGGGAAGATCATGCTGAATACAAATTTCTCGATCTAGGAAATGATGTTACTGCATTATTTAGCAAAGATTAAATAAAAGGCGGTAGGTGGCGCCACCTTTGGTATCCTATATAATTTCTAACCCAAAGTAATAATAACAATGTGAGGTCTGGATTCATAGACAACATGACACTTCCATAGGTATGGCTGACCTAAGAAAACATCACAGAATTTCAGAGGGGCAACATCACATAACACCTCATCTGCAATGGGATTGATTCTATAAAGCAAGCAACACTGCTGGCTGACATGGAGATCTCACCCTTGGTGGAGACACCCAATGGTGTACGACTGGAGGTGTGGTGTTATTGGAAGCTTCAATCTCTTAATGACCTTGACTGAGATTAGGTTCTTTTGGCTCCCACTATCAATGATGAATTGCAATGGAAAACCATTTACCCACATCTATGAGTGGAAGAGGTGCCCCCCCTCCTCTATATCCTCAGGTTCTGCCTTTTTGAGATTGGTTGTGGCTATCATCGCAGTGGGTTCTACATCATTGATTTTCTTCTCTTTTTCGATTCCCTTGTTGGGTTCTAGCACAAAACCAAATAATGCATCCTTCTTTGAGTCTTTTAGTTCGGCCACTAGTGCCTGCTTTGCACGACATTCATTTGTGTTGTGAGTGGGAGTATTATGGAACTCACAAAACTTACCAGTGTCCTTCTTTGCCTTCCTGTTATTCTTATCATGTGGGTTCAAGGAGTTGTCCTGGAGGGTTGCAACCTAGCTCTGCCCTTCTCTTTGTCGCTTGGGGGCACCTTTGTTATTCTTTGGGTTCGCAGATCCAAACTCTTGCTTCTTTTGCTTGAATTTATTCTTAATCTTGATATCATATAGGTATGCTACATCAAGCGAGGAGATGTCTAGGAACTCCATTTCCTCTTGAATGTATTTGTGAAAACACCAACAATACTTGAGCACCAAATGTTTCTTAGAATATTTGATTCCCAAATTTGTGAACAGGGTATGGAAAAAATTCATTAGCTCATGCACATCTTGATCCTTTTGCTGCCACAACATAGTCCATTGTATGTACCTGTCTTCACAACTCCCAACTTGGTAATATTATTCCTTGATGGTGTCTCAAAATAATTCCAAGTGGGTGTGACTGAAAATAGTGAGGGTTACCTCTCATCCTTTTTCTCACATTAGGTTTCCCACCAGTCCTTGAGGTGGTGGCAACTATGAGAAGTGAAGAAGTAATACTTTCTATATTGGAAAAACCATGAACTAAGAAATATCCTTCTAACAAATTTAACCATTTATCTACAATATCTGCATCTATTTGGCCTTCAAACACATGGATGTCAAATTGTACTTGTACCTTAAGGGGAGTGGTGCCTCCAGAGTGGCTGTTGGATGAAGATGCGTTGCTTGTGGGCATTTGTTGAAGGATTTGCGAAAATTTATCCATCGTCACTGTTGTAGCATTCATTGTCACTTGAGGTTACTTGATAATATTTAAAAAGAAAAATAAATAAATAACACAAAATAAAATATTATGTATGTAATTATTTAAAAAAAAAAAATCAAAAGATAATGGGCTCGACCCATTGTCTAAAGGTCATGCAAGTTCAAGAGGCGCGATCAAGCAATACCTTGCTATGTACGTTGAGGTGTGCTACGGGGAAGCAATGAGCATGAAGATTAATTAAAGCTCAACCCCCGCAGTTGACTGTGACATTAGCATGGTTGACCGCAATGTGTGGCCTGAAATTACTGCGGAGGTTCAACCTCATTGGAGCTCTCGTACATTTTTTACCCCTGTGGTGAGCTCCCAAATCTTTCCACCCCACGTCGCTCATTCCACATCTTCAACCGCTTTCATCTGTTAATTGCCCACATCACTCACCATACCCCGCAACTTCATACACTACTCCATTAATGCTCAACATTTATTTCACGGCATTTATTACAGTTTTTCCCCTCGTTCAGTTATTGTATATAAATAAAGAAAAACAGAACATTGTATTGATCATTTTCTTGTAAAACGGAGTGGTTTTCTTTTCTAATTTGATATTATGAGTCAGCAATTGTCTTCAACGACTGTATTCCGAGTCAGAAACTATCACCCACTAGACGCCACGACTAAGCAAGTAAGTTCTTCCTCAATCATTCATACCCCATTAATGGATGTCGAGCACGATATTTCTGATACCCTCTGTACCATTAAACACCTTCCATTGTATCAAGGGGTCATGCTGAACCACAAGAAATCTCCTGTAGCCATGGAAATGGTTAGGTCAGGTGTCCTAGCCGCTTTTTTCCCCATAACTCATTTATTTCCTGAATTTGTCCAATGGTTAACCTCAACAATGTACCCTAAGAAATGTTTTGTAATGAACCAGTCAGGGGAAAATGTTTTCCAGGTAACTTCACAACTAATACACCAAGCCTTGAATTATCCTGTATCAAAAAATTACACTGCTTTTACTGAAGAATTCCCAATTTCTTATTATGAAAACATGTCTCCTCAGGAGATTTCCCATGTCACTTCTTTTTTAGCTCCTAAATCTGGTCAATTCTCCCTTGATGACAATATTTTCTCTTTAGGAATGTTTGCAGTTGATATAAGACCTATGTTGCAAATAACTGCTAAACTTCTAGGAAACAAAGACTCAAAGCAAGTAGACAAAGTTGTGCTGGGATTCTTCTCCTTAATGATGAGGCCTGAGATAGTGCTAGACATCCCAGCTTTCTAGGTAGAGGTTATCAATATTCAATTTATGACTTTACCTCTCACTGGTTCTTTCAAATTTCCTTTAGTCATCACTTATTTATTTTTGTATCAGAATGCCAATCATTTCTCTAGTTTAGGTTTGAATGTGGTTGATATCAATAAAAAGAAGCAGTCAGTAGTGTTCTGGACAGACCTAATAAGAGGTGATCCAAAAGATGGTGGTTTATTTGAGTTTGTTTCTTTATTTCTTCCAGTGGCTTATAATATTCTGAATGGAAGCGTACCCCCAACTTTCTTTCCTAAAGCTCAGGGGTATCTTCAGTTGAGTAAGGATGTGAGATGTGGAGATTGGTTTATTTTTGAAGAACATGCATAGATTAGGATTTATGGGGCCTCTGTCAAGCCATACAGGTTACCTAAGTTCATGCCAATGAGGATTTTTGCTCTTGAATTCATAAGGTAGAGCTTCGATGTTGATCAAGTTCATTTTGTTCCTATGAAGAAAGGCTTCTTTTTCAAGTTTTCTAAAGCAGTGGGACCCTTCATTATACATACTAGACAAGCTACTCTAGAAGTTGAAAATTTGTTGAATGATATGGGTTTTCTACAAGAGGTTGAGTGGGCTTATGACCCTCACCAAATTATTTCAAAGAGAAGATTGGAGAATGGATATTAAGATTTTCTACATGAAAGTAGACCTGAAACTGAACAATTGGCAAATGGAGGTTTTCAAAACATTCAGGGAACAGAGGTTGAAACCCCTAGCATTACAGAAAAAGGGTTCAAGAGAGCTAGAGAAGAAGTCATTGATCTGGATGAGGAAGAGTTCGAAACAGGAGAGAGGATCAAGCTGCAGGATGCAGTGTCTTTGTCACAACCTGGTTTGGTCATTCAGTTGGGAGAGACAGAAGGTGCTCTTACTTCCCCATATTCTAGAGAACCTGTTCATGATCAGGTTCCTTTAATACAAAATTTGTTTGCTCAAATAGTTGAAAAAAAATTGAAGATAAATCTGAATATGGAGGCTCAAGATGAGTCTCAAGTAACCCCTGAACAAACAAGATTGCTATCTGCCATGGATTTGGAGAAGAGACAACTAAAAATTTCTTTCTCTCACCCTACAGAAATATCAATGGGATCTTCAGGCAATTTTAAGACTGTGAATTTGACTGTTGACACTCATAAGCTCCCAATGTTTGACAAGGTCATTCTACATATGAAAACTGGACAGTTAATTTTAAATGATCTATGTAAGACAAATGCAACAAAAACTAAGGCAGAAAAAATGCTTAATAAGGTAATTCAACAGTTGAAATTGGAAAAGGCCAACTCTAGAGCTTTGAATGCTCAGGTTGAAGAGTTAAAGAAGATTATCATTAAAGTAGGGTTCAATCCTGATGACCAACCTATTGTTCAAAATTTATTGCAATCTACTAAGTCAGAGATTGGGATCTCGGAAAATAAATTGAATTTACCTACAGGTGAGCATCCCATAGCTGTAGGGATAGCTGAAGTGGAAAATGAAAAAGAAAAGCTTTTGTAGGATGTGTTACAGAAAACTGAGGAAGTTTCTTTACTTAAATAAACTCTTGACAAGTTGCAAAAACAGCTGGACACTCATGTTTGTATGGTAGTAATGCCATTAAACATAGATGATCTAGTAGTATAGGTTTTACAACTGGGAACAAAGACTAAAATGGTTGAGCTTGATGCTAAGAAAGCCCAAAGAGAGCTGGAAACAACCTGTAAACTATTGAATTTAAGTGAATAGGAATCAAGAAGGAAAAAGATAATGCAAAGAAGTACAAAGAGGATCTCTTGAGGG
The DNA here is from genome assembly GCA_031772625.1 of Pinus tabuliformis. Lineage (NCBI taxonomy): Eukaryota > Viridiplantae > Streptophyta > Pinopsida > Pinales > Pinaceae > Pinus > Pinus tabuliformis. The sequence goes on from CM062805.1 coordinate 464,707,024, forward strand.
TTGAAGATGAAATCAAAATATTAAAAGAGAAATTAAAAGGTAATGTATCCTTAATTCAAGCTAGATAAATTTTATGGGATAAGATTGTTGAAGTTATCAAAGGCATCTAGGGATTTCTGGTGATTATTTCAGAAGAAAAGACACATTCGGGATATGGAAAAGGTGGTCACTAAAACTAAGCAGAAGGATCTAGATAGATTAGAGTTTTCAAAGAAAATGATAGATTTCATTAATTCTAAGTCTACTGCAAAATTGAAGGAACATGAAATGCCTGACAGAATATTATGTGATATTTATTTTAATAAAATGATTGTTAGAAATATCTGCAGGGTTACTACTGAGAAGAAGATAAAGGAGATAAAGGAGGCAGTTTCAAAGTTTAACATCTTGTTTGATAAAATGGTTAGGGCTAGACTTCCTTCTTGCTGGGATCTACAAGGAAACTTACTGCCATGGAATACATATGATACCTTGTTGGTTGAGGCAAAGAGAAAAGTTGACAACACTCATGAAAGGACAACAGTGTTAAAGGGAGCTACCATAGTGAATTTCCTGAATAAGGATTTTAAGCTTCTTTGGACGGTAAAGACTCTATTTACTGACAAGCCCACTTACAGCAGGATTACATCTTGCAGGATAGCACTTGTAAACTTAGAAGAAGCACCAAAATAAAATGTGACATTATGGAGAAAGTGCAAGGAATGGATGATAGAGCAACACAAAGATACATTGGCAGAACCACAGGCACAAGCTATAGATTCTAACAACGAGTAGCAATCTCCCATCATTCTCTAATTCCTATTACTTCTTATTATTTTGTTTTCTTGAAATGAATAAGTTGTTTTTACCCTCAAATGTAATATTTTGTAATGATCTTTACTTCAAAGCAGTTAGAGGATAGTTAGGTAGTTTGACAGTTTTGGGTGGTTATTAACTATCCTATGATGTATAAAGAGGCAAGATTATTGAAAAAAGGGGCCGAATTTTGGAGAACCTGGAGACAAAACTATTTTGTACTTAATGAATTGATGATTAATAAAAGAATCAAGAGTTTCCATACATGCTGGGTACGATTTTGTTATTTCTCAATTGTGTGTCGTTTCTGTTTATTCATCTTTTTAAATATGGTAATGAAGCATCTAGTCCTTATTTACTAATGTAACTGAATTTAAAATCATTAAATACGCTCCCATATTTAAAACCTCTTTTCATATGTTTCCTCTAGATTACACGAAATAGTTCCTGTTAAACACAACACGTTGTCTTTAATTTCCTTACATATTCTTCTCATCACATTCATATTCATAATCACATGTCATTTTGAAACTTTCCAAGTCATCTAAATATTGAGAATTTAAGGTCAAGTCCTTTAGACTCTTCAAATAAGGAATTGAACAGAGATATAAGTGACAAGCATAATAAATTATTAATATCTTAGGTATAATTTCTACACAGCCAGGAAATTGGTTTCCTTAGGGGCAACATTAATTGGCGCTGTTGCCGGGGGGAGAAGACAAGAACACTTTTCTCTGGGTTTTCAATAGTTTCCTCTGGTTGTTCAGTGAGGAGGAAATTTTTGGTTGTTTTGGATAAAAGCAATAACTCTGGCTCCAAGAAGACCCCACACAAGATCAGACACCTCACAACAAAAAGTTCAAGCCCTTTCAGATCCTAAAAGGCTAGTTTCTAAGAAGGTTGGAAGGTCTAAAACCCCACTTACACTGATCCGTACACTGTCTGCATCAAGCAACAATTCATCACATTTCTCACCCATACATTCATCTGATCAAGAGTCACTTTTTACATCATCTTCATTTCAAGAACCCAACTATCAAGAGCAGTTTTTAGAGTCTGTTACTTTTTCATTATCTGCTATAGTTATTCAACCTAAACCTATAACTACATTACCACCTCTGCACACTCCATTTACCCCTTAGTTAGGTTCCACATCTGTTGGTAATCAAAGTTCAATAAATTTGGGAGCAAACATGGAAGCGCCTACATTCTTGATGAATAGGTATGCACCTCTTCAATTGCCACAACTGTTGAATCAAATTCCACAAGAATACCTCAATATTCTTCCTCGTTTTATAGGGGAAGATGAAAAAACAACAGAGAATCATGTATCAATATTTTGTAATTTTACAGAAAACCTAAATGTTGAATGTTTGGATGTTGTTCTAAGACTTTTTGTTCAATCCTTGGATGGAGAAGCAAGAAAATGGTTTAAAGGGCTTCCTAATAACTATATTCCTTCTTGGGAAGAGATGGAACACCTATTCACCCAGAGATGGGGAGAAAAAAGAGACCATGGATATTCACTCACAGAGTTTAATGCTATAAAGAAGAAATATGATGAAATTGTAGTCGAATTTGTCAGAAGATTTAATAAATTGTACAATAGTCTTCCAGTGGAGATTAAGCCCCCTCCTGCTGGTGAAAAAATAACTTTTGCAAGGGATTTTGAGTCAAATTTTGGATTCACATTAAGGGAAAGAAGATCCCAACCCTTGATCAGATCCAAATAGATGCATTGGAGATAGAAGAAAATCTAGTGGCTATAGGAAAAGCACCAGAGACACAACCTATTCAAGACAAGGGAAAGGCAAAGATAGAATCCTCTCAATGTCAAACATTAGAGGATATGATTAATGTAATTATAACTTTGTCAGATAAATTGATTAAGATAGAGTTGGAAAATAAGAATTCTCAGAGGCAAACAGAATATAATAAGAACTTTAATCCCCAATATAGAAGACAACCTTTGCAAATCTTGCAAAAGGAGAGAAAAGGAAAAGATCATATTCAAGCACCATTGTATATAGAGGTAGATCTTGGTGAAGTACTAGAGCACTCCATGGACCATGAAGATAAAAGTTCTACGTTGTATGCAGTAGATGAAGATGAACTTGGTGTTGAAGGAGAAGAGTATGAATATGCAGAAATAGATGTCATTTATGATGAAAATAAAATTGATGAGTGTTGGAAGCAATTCTCTGATTTTATGCAGGCATAATTACATAAGAAATATGATTTAAGTTTAAGGAAAAGATCAAGAAGTCAGGAAATGAAAGTGAGTAGCAAGTTCTAGCTTCCTCACCAAATGCGACTCCACAAGAATCTCATCCTGCAAAACAAGTAAATAAAGGAAAGCAACAACAGAATGCAAATGGCAAGACACAAATACTTCAAGGTAAGTCTTCTCAAGACAAAAGTGGAAAAATTCCTTTGGAGAAACTTGTTTCCATTCCCCAAGTAATTTCAGTCATGAAGAAAGGTGAAGATGAAAATGAAAAGAATGCTAAACAAGGTCATTTGTTTAATCTTACTAAAGAGTTGGAAAAATTTAGAATTCAAGCTCCCCTTACATAATTAGCAAAAACACCAGTTTATCAAAGGGAGATTGCTGAGTTTATTAATTTAAAAGAGAATGTGAATATAAATGACACTGTGAATCTGCAGGATGATAAACCAGTAGTGGTTTTTGTTCCACATGTGGAAGAAGTAGATCCTTCAACACCTCCTTTTTATATTTCCTTATTGATCCATGATTTCCTCCTGCATAATTGTATGTTTGATTTAGGAGCTTCACACAACCTTATGCCATTGTCAACGATGAAACAACTAAACATGCAACTTACCAAACCCTATAGAGACATGTACTCTTTTGATTCAAACAAGGTCAAGTGTCTGGGGGTCATTAAAGATCTGGTAGTGTCACTAGCCCAGATCAAAGCTAGAAGCTTGGTCATGGATGTAGTAGTAGCAGATATCCCTGCTAGGTTTGGAATGCTACTATCTAGGTCATGGGGGGCTAAATTGGGTGGTGTTGTGAAAATAGATTTTACATACTCTATTATACCGACTTTTGGTGGAGAAGGGAGAAGATTGTACAGTGAAACTAGATTTGTAAAAACAATTACAAAAAATGGAGCAAGTAATTCACCTGTATATAGCCAGGAGAAAGATGACTTTGCTTGCTTCATGCTATATAATAATGTAGAGTTGGCTGAAGATAATCAAAAGTAGCTTACTTCAACCAATGTAATTACAGAGCTGCAAACTAAAGGGGTTTGGAAATGCTTCTTTGATGGAACCTATTCTAAGGAAGGAACAGGTGTTGGTTTCCTTCTAATTGCAGCTAGAGGTAATATGTTCCATTTTTCTTTTAAATTGGAGTTCGAAGCAACAAAAAATGTGGCGGAATATGAGTCCTTGATTATTTCTCTGCAAACAGCTAAACAGATGGGAATTAATTCAATCTCTGCTTTTGGAGATTCGGAGTTGATTATAAAACAAATAAAAAATCACTGTCAGACAAAACACCCTAGGCTTAGGGCATACAAAATGAAGTATGGGATTTGGTTGAGAACTTTTTCGAAGCTTTCAAAATTCAATTTATTCCAAGGGATGGGAACAGATTAGCAGATTCATTGGTTGTGGCTGCTAGTACTTTCAAGCCTCCTATTAATCCAAAACTAAGATATGAGGTAGAAATGAGGCATAGACTTTCTGTTCCTGATAATGTTAAATATTGACAAGTTTTTGAAGATGATCAGCAGATTAAAGAATTTTTGACTATGGTTGAAGAGTTTTAGGGCACAAAAATTGATCAGGATGAAGATGAAACAACAGAAGTGGCAGAAGTTAGTGGTTCAAAAAATTCCATAGCTAATCAAAAAAGTTTTTCAATTGAAAGATAATATTCTACTAAAGGGACTTGTCCCTCTTGAAAGGCTTTTTAACCCCAATGATGTGGCTGTCAACTCAGGGAAAATTTCATAGGATGAACACATTCAAGATCATAATATTGGAACTCAGGAGGAGCCCAAACTAGTCAAATTATTCAGTGGAGTTTCACCTAATTACCAAGAGAGATATATTAAACTTTTCAAGGACTATGTTCATGTCTTTGCTTGGTCCTATGAGGATCTCAAAACATGCAAAGTAAATATTATTCAACACAAGATCCCCTTGAAAGAGGGAATTAAACCCTTTAAATAGAAGCTTAGATAGATAAATCCTCTGCTTCTACCATCAATTGACAAAGAGGTCAAAAAGTTTCTTGATGCCAAAATAATAGTTCCACTCAGGTACTCCGACTCGATGGCTAATTTAGTGCCTGTAAGAAAGAAAATGGAGAGATAAGGTTATGTGTGGACTTCAGAAATCTCAACAGGGCTTCCTTGACAGATAATTATCCATTGCCTAAAATGGTCATGTGTTGCAGAAGGTAACATGATTTTTTAGAATGTCAATGCTGGATGGATTCTTTGGGTATTACTCGGTGGCTGTGGATAGAGAATATTAGAAGAAGACGACATTCAAAACTCTCTGGGGAACCTTTATGTATGCTAGAATTCCTTTTGGATTGATGAGCGCAGGTGATACATTTCAGAGGGCTATGGACATTGATTTTGTGGGAGATAATTTTGTAGTAATATATTTGGATGATATTAGTGTTTTCTCAAAGTCTGATGAAGAACATCTGGACCATCTAAAAAATACTTTTGAAAAATGTAGAAGATTTGGGCTTTCCTTAAATCCTAAGAAATCCATTTTTCTCTGGAAGAGGGCAAACTGTTGGGGCACATTGTTTCTAAAGATGGAGTGAAGATAAATCCAGCAAGAGTACAAGTTGTGCAAAAAATACCATTGCCTAGGAGTAAAAAGGATATTCAAAAGTTTCTGGGAAAAATAAACTTCTTAAGGATATTTGTGTCCAATTATGCAAAATTGGAAAAGATATTACTAATATGTTGAAGAAGGAGAATTAAGTGCATTGGACTAGGGAAGCTAGAGAATCATTTTCTAGGATTAAAGAAGCATTGCAGGCAGCTCTAGTCCTAATTAGCCCTGATTATCAAAATCCTTTTCAAGTTTTTTCATTCGCATCACCGAATTCAATAGTTGTTGTCTTGCTGCAGAAGAATGATGAAGAGAAGGAGCAGCCTGTTGCATTCTTCAGCAAGATTATCAAAGATGTTGAGCTAAAGTATAATATTCTTGAAAAGCAGGTGTATGCTTTGGTAAAAGCCCTAAAAGACTTTAGAAATTATGTGCTGCAGTCACAGATCATTGCTTATGTGCCAAATGTTGTAGTAAAAGATGTATTAGTACAGGGTGATGTAGAAGGAAAAAGAGGAAAATGGATAGCCAAGATCCAAGAGTATGAATTGGACATTAAACCCACAAAGTTGGTGAAAGGGAAAGGATTGGAAAATTTTTTAACAGAGTCAAACTTTTAGGCATTGGGAATCAACTTGCTGATACCTGTGGATGAAGAAACAACTGAAGAAAGTGAGGAAAAGCCAGATCTAGGTATGAAGATCAGGAATTAAATCTTATGTTTAGAATGATACAAGCATATAATCCATTATTTGTGTTTTCTCTCATGTCCCCAAAACTTGGATAGAAAAAGTATAGAGCATTAAAGATCAAAGCACAACCATATGTGATTGTGGAAGGCAGATTATATGGGAAGGATCCTGTAGGAATTTTGTTAGTATGTTTAACAGAAGATGAGTTTACAGAGGCAATCAAATATTATCATGAGGGGTTATGTGGAGGACATTATAGTTGAAAGGTTACTGCACATAAAATCCTTCAAGCAGGATTTTATTGGCCCACTCTATTCGGTGATACCTATAAATTTGTCATAAGTTGTCAGAAATGTCAGCTTTTTTCTGAGAAGAAGAGGTTAGCTCCCTTGCCTTTGATCCCAGTCTTCATAGAACCATTCAGACAAGGGGGTCTAGATTTTGTTGGGGAGATTAACCCACCTTCAAGTGGATAACACAGATGGATTCTTACAACTACTGACTATTTCACCAAGTGGGTAGAAGTTATTCCTACTTAAAGGGAAAATGGCCAGGTGGTGATGAAGTTCTTAGAAGAAAATAATTTTAGCAGATTTGGATGCCCCGTCAAAATCATAACAGATAATGCTCAAGACTTTAATTCAAACAAGTTTAATGCTTTTTTTCAAAAGTACAATGTTATTTTATCCCATTCAATAGCTTATCATCCACAAGGAAATGGTATGGTTGAATCAACAAATAAAACATTGATGAGGATCCTTAAGAAAACTATTGCAAAGAATCAGAAATATTGGGATTCTAAGTTGAAGTTTTCTCTTTGGGCTGCTAGAGTAACTACAAGGAGATCTATAGGAAAATCACCTTTTGAATTAGTATATGGAACTCAGGCTCTATTTCCAAGTCAAATTGTGAAGCCTGTGATTGAAATGATTCAAGAGGTGAAAGAAGAACCCAATGCTCTGATAAGAAGAATGAATAAAGTAGTGGAGCTAAGTGAGAATAGGGACAAGGTAAGAGACAACTTGATTATGTATCAATCAAAGATGAAAAGTATTTTTGATAGAAAATCCAAGGAGATTGACTTTAAAGTTGCAGACCTAGTATTAAGATGGGATACCAGAAGAGAAGATAAGGGTAAGCATGGGAAGTTTGATCCTCTCTGGTATGGCCCTTTTAGAATTGTTGAAGCAAGGTCCAATAACACTTTTCTTCTTGAGAATCTTGATGGTGAAACCTTACAGTTGCCTGTTAATGGGAAATATCTTAAACATTACTTCTAGTTCTGAAAGCACAAGCGTCCTGTCACTGTAGATACCGGAGTGGATTCATTAAACAAATTTCCACACAGTTGAGTTTGGAAAAGCAATATATGACTTCATGCCCGAGGATAAGGCACTAATCTGCGGTTCTTAGTGCTCCTGAGGTAAAAGCACTATCCTCAGGTGGAGCTAGATGTTGTAGCATTCATTGTCACTTGAGGTTACTTGATAATATTTAAAAAGAAAAATAAATAAATAAATAAATAACACAAAATCAAATATTATGTATGTAATTATTTAAAAAAAAAATCAAAAGACAATGGGTCCAACCCATTGTGTAAAGGTCATGCAGGTTCAAGAGGCATGATCAAGCGATAGATTGATAAGTACGTTGAGGTGTGTTGCGGGGAAGTAATGAGCACAAAGATTAATTAAAGCTCAACCCCCACAGTTGACCGCGACATTAGCATGGCTGACCACAATGTGTGGCCTAAAATTGCTGCAGGGGTTCAACCTTGTTGAAGCTCCCCTACATTCTTTACCCCCGCGGTGAGCTCCCAAAGCTTTCTGCCCCACGTTGCTCATTCCACATCTTCCACTGCTTTCATATGTTAATTGCCCACGTCACTCACCATACCCCTCCACTTCATACACTACTCCATTAATGCTCAACATTTATTACAGTTTTTTCCCCCCGTTCAGTTATTGTATAAAAATAAAGAAAAAGAGAACATTGTATTGATCATTTGCTTGTAAAACGAAGCGATTTTCTTTTCTAATTTGATATTCTGAGTCAGCAATTGTCTTCAACAACTATATTCCAAGTCAGCAACTGTCACCCACCAGATGCCATGACTAAGCAAGTAAGTTCTTCCTCAATCATTCATACCCCATTAGTGGATGTCAAGCACGATATTTCTGATACCCTCTGTACCATTAAACACCTTCCATTGTATCAAGGGGTCATGATGAACCACAAGAAATCTCCTGTAGCCATGGAAATGGTTAGGTCAGGTGTCCTAGCTGCTTTTGTTCCCATAACTCATTTATTTCTTGAATTTTTCCAATGGTTAGCCTCAACAATGTACCCTAAGAAATGTTTTGTAATGAACCAGTCAGGTGAAAATGTTTTCCAGGTAACTTCAAAGTTAATACACCAAGCCTTGAATTATCCTGTATCAGGAAATTACACTGCTTTTGCTGAAGAATCCCTAATTTCTTATTATGAAAACATGTCTCCTCAGGAGCTTTCCCATGTCACTTCTTTTTTAGCTCCTAAATCTGGTCAATTCTTCCTTGATGGCAATCTTTTCTCTTTAGGAATGTTTGCAGTTGATATAAGACCCGTGTTGCAAATAATTGCTAAAATTCTAGGAAAGGAAGACTCAAAGCAAGGAGACAAATTTGTGTTTGGATTCTTCTCCTTAATGATGAGGCCTGAGACAGTGCCAGACATCCCAGCTTTCTAGGTAGAGGTTATCAATAATCAATTTATGACTTTACCTCTCACTGGTTCTTTCAAATTTCCTTCAGGCATCACTTATTTATTTTTGTATCCGAATGCTAATCATTTCTCTTATTTAGGGTTGAATGTGGTTGATATCAATAAAAAGAAGCAGTCAATAGTGTTCTGGACAGACCTAATAAGAGGTGATCCAGAAGATGGTGGTTTATTTGAGTTTGTTTCTTTATTTCTTCTAGTGGCTTATAAGATTCTGAATGGAAGCCTACCCCCAACTTTCTTTCCTAAAGCTCAGGAGTATCTTCAGTTGAGTAAGGATGTGAGATGTGGAGATTGGTTTATTTTTGAAGAACATGCAGAGATTAGGTTTTATGGGGCCTCTGTCAAGCCATACAGGTTACCTAAGTTGGTGCCAATGAGGCTTTTTTCTCTTGAATTCTTAAGGTAGAGCTTAGATGTTGATCAAGTTCATTTTGTTCCTATGAAGAAAGGCTTCTTTTTCAAGTTGCCTAAAGCAGTGGGACCCGTCATTGTAAATACTAGATAAGCCACTCTAGAAGTTGAAAAATTGTTGAATGATATGGGTTTTTATAGGAGGTTGAGTGGGCTTATGACCCTCACCAAATTATTTCAAAGAGAAGATTGGAGAATGGCTATTAAGATTTTCTACATGAAAGAAAACCTGAAACTGAACAATTGGCAAATGGAGGTTTCCATAACATTCAGGGAACAAAGGTTGAAACCCCTAGCATTACAGAAAAAGGGGTCAAGAGAGCTAGAGAAGAAGTCATTGATCTGTATGAGGAAGAGTTTGAAACAACTAAGAGGATCAAGCTACAGGATGTAGTGTCTTTGTCACAACTTGGTTTGGTCATTCAGTTGGGACAAATAGAAGGTGCTCCTGCTTCCCCATCTTCTAGAGAACCTGTTCATGATCAGGTTCCTTTAATACAAAATATGTTTGCTCAAATAATTGAAAGAAATTTGAAGATAAAGCTGAATATGGAGGCTCAAGCTGAGTCTCAAGTAACCCCTTTGCAAACCAGATTGCTATCTACCATGGATTTTGAGAAGAGCCAACTAAAAATTTATTTCTCTCACCCTACAAAAATATCAATGGGATCTTCAAGCAGTTTTAAGACTGTGAATTTGACTATTGACACTCACAAGCTCCCAATGCTTGATAAGGTCAATCTACATATGCAAACTGGACAGTTAATTGTAAATGATCTATATAAGACAAATGCAGCAGCAGCTAAGGCAGAAAAATGCTTAATAAGGTAATTCTGTAGTTGAAATTGGAAAAGGCCAACTCTAGAGCTTTGAATGATCAGGTTGAAGAGTTAAAGAAGATTATCATTAAAGTAGGGGTCAATCCTGATGACCAACATGCTGTTAAAAAGTTATTGCAATCTTCTAAGTCAGAGATTGGGATCCTGAAAAAGAAATTTAATTTACCTACGAGTGAGCATCCCATAGTTGCAGGGATAGCTGAAGTGGAAAATGAAAAGAAAATCTTTTGCAGGATGTGTTACAGAAAAATAAGGAAGTTTATTTACTTAAAGAAACTCTTGACAAGTTGCAAAAACAGCTGGACACTCATGATTGTACGGTAGTAATGCCATCCAACATAGATGATCTAGTAGCACAGGTTTTACAACTGGGAATAGAGCTTAAAATGGCTGAGCCTGATGCTAAGAAAGCCCAAAGAGAGCTGGAAACAGCCTGTAAACTATTGAATTTAAGCGAAGAGGAATCAATAAGGGAAAAAGATAATGCAAAGAAGTACAAAGAGGATCTCTTGAGGGCTGAAGATGAAATCAAAAGATTAAAAGAGAAAATGAAAGGTAATGTATCCTTAATTCAAGCCAGATAAATTTTATGGGATAAGATTATTGAAGTTATCAAAGGCATCTAGGGATTTCTGGTGATTATTTCAGAAGAAAAGGCACTCATTTGGGATATGGAAAAGGTGGTCACTAAAAATAAGCAAAAGGATCTAGATAGATCAAAGTTTGCAAAGAAAATGATAGATTTCATTAATTCTAAGTCTACTGCAAAATTGAAGGAACATGAAATGCCTGACAGAATATTATGTGCTATTGATTTTAATAAAATGATTGTCAGGAATATCTGCAGGGTTACTGCTGAGAAGAAGATAAAGGAGATAAATGAGGCAGTTTCAAAGTTTAACATCTTGTTTGATAAAAGGGTTAGGGCTAGACTTCCTTCTTACTGGGATCTACAAGGAAACTTGCTGCCATGGAACACATATGAGACCTTGGCGGTTGAGGCAAAGAGCAAAGTTGACAACACTCATGAAAGGACAACAGTGTTAAAGGGAGCTACCATAGTGAATTTCCTGAATAAGGATTTTAAGCTTCTTTGGATGGTAAAGACTCTATTTATTGACAAGCCCACTTACAACAGGATTACAACTTGAAGGATAACACTTGACAAGTTAGAAGAAGCACCAAAATCAAATGTGCCATTACGGAGAAAGTGCAAGGAATGGATGATAGAGCAACATAAAGATACATCAACAAAACCACAGTCTCAAGCTATAGAGTCTAACAGAAAGCAGTAATCTCCCATTATTCTTTGATTTCTATTACTTCTTATTATCTTGTTTTCTTGAAATGAATGAGGTGTTTTTACCCTCAAATGTAATATTTTGTAATGATTTTTACTTCAAAGTAGTTAGAGGATAGTTAGGTAGTTTGATAGTTTTGTGTGGTTATTAACTATCCTATGATGTATAAAGAGGCAAGATTATAAAAAAGGGGGCCGAATTTTGGAGAACCTAGAGACAACACTATTTTGTATTTAATGAATTGATGATTAATAAAAGAATCAAGAGTTTCCGTACATGCTGGGTATGATTTTGTTATTTCTCAATTGTGTGTCATTTCTATTTATTCATCTTTTTAAATATGGTAATGAAGCAGCTGGTCTTTATTTACTGATGTAAAAGAAGTTAAAATCCTTAAATGCGCTCCCATATTTAAAAGCTCTTTTCATATGTTTCCTCTAGATTACAGAGAATAGTTCCTGTTAAACAAAACATATTGTCTTTAATTTCCTTACATATTCTTCTCATCACATTCATATTCAACATCATATGGCATTTTGAAACTTTCCAAGTCATCTAAATATTGAGAATTTAAGGTCAAGTCCTTCAGACTCTTCAAATAAGGAATTGAACAGAGATATAAGTGACAAGCATAATAAATTATTAATGTCTTAAGCACAATTTCTACACAGGTGGGAAATTGGTTTCCTAAGGGACAAAAATCACATGCCTTTGTCACTTGAGGGTTTCTTTGAGTAATGTTTTTAAAGGATCTCCTGCTCCCTCATCTTTCTTTTCTTCTGCCATGGGAGGCCATCTGGGTCAGAGAGGCTAGTATTGCAAAGGTTCAACCAATTCGAGCCCTAACTCATTATACCCTGATCTTGTTGGGGACATGCACAAAAAAACGAAGAAAGAGTAGACCACTCTACTACCACCGATCCAAATTTATGAGGGAACGAAATGAAATATAGGTATGAATAGAAACACAGATATACAACGAAAACATAACTTCAATTCATTAATAATAGAGTATTGAAAAATTGTTACAAAAAGAATGGAAATAAACTAGCTCAGGTGATATCTCTGAGAAGAGATGTGGCAAATACATGCCTCTAAATTATGTTACAATGAGGCTCGGTGGAATTTTTATCATTGAGAAATAAAGGGAAACCCTAAACATCCAAAAACCTAACCCTAGGAGATGAAGCACCAAAAGTTTGAGGTCCCCATTGGGGTAAGTTGGAACGTCAATTTCTCGGGGTTGTAACTTTAGCATATGATCTCCATTTGGATATCATAATACCTTGTTTCGGGGATGTCAAGGAGGAGGCCAAAATAAAACCAATAAACTGATTTGGAAATTTTCCAATCTCTTCATTTTCCTAAAAAAAAAAAAACGTCTTTTAGTCCCTCAAAACAACTCCATAAGTTTAAGACCTGAAAAACTGCCAAAAATATTAAATTTTGCTACAATTAAGGAAATTGAAAAGAAACTATTAATTTTTCATAGGGATATATTGTTCTTTGCTTTGATAATTTCATTTCTTCATTAATACATTAATTCCACCCCATAACATCATAACATTATATAGATTTACGTCATTATTCATCAACATATTCAACTATGTAGAAATAACAATAACATCATCATCAATGTAGCGAAACCTAAAGGAGCAAGAGAAGAAAAACATGCACACATAGAGACATCAGGGTTAGTTAGAGACTAGGGAAAAACCCACTATGGGGAAAACCCTTGCAAATATTATTCTAATAAATTTTCATCAAATGATTCAAAAAAAGAGAGTACAATGGTCCATATATTCACAACAACTAGAATATCCGTGAAATGCTTCTAAACATCAAAACTTTGATTCATATAACTGTAATGTACTGTCACTTCCTATAGCCTACTACAAAAAACTTCTGTCATTGAGACAAATCTTCAGAATACTGGAATCTCATCTTGGAGTCCTGTTCACAGGGAGGAGAAGCTGTGCGAGCAACTATAACAGACAAGGTCGCTCTCTGTGAACTATATGATAATGAATGTGGCAGCTCGATTGCTCCCATACCATTATGTGCAAGCAACCAGGTGCCAAACTGACCCAGAATCCCAGTTACTCTCATGAAGACTCTGTAATAGAGACTAAGGACCCAAATTTGCTCTCATGAACACTGTGTTCCAGCGTCCAAAGACCCAAATTCTCAGTTCTATGCCAAAAAATTTGAATCAGAAAACCTTAGTTCAGTGCCAGTTTCATCCTGAAGTTTCATACCCTTGAGCAAGCTTCCTCCATCAGACCTGTGTGAGCAAATACAAAATAGAAGAGGAGAAGAGAGCTTGATGTGTGTCCATATGAGCTTGATGTATCTTCTATTTATAGGCTTCCATGAGGATCCACTTGACCTGTCCATTGGTACATGTGCATAGGGTCGACCTGATCCAGAATATATGTATGAATAAAATAATTCATAACTCAACTTCTGCTTGTCCAAATGAGGTGATCTTTAGGTCAATTTTGGTCCTCTCGGAAAGAGGAATTTGATGACATCATAATATACATCAAATAAGTAGTCCAAAGTGGAATTTGACTGTAGTTGCATATTTTTAACACTCCCTCTCAACTAGGGAGAATTCCACCTGCCAATATCAGACCATCGATCAACATGACACACGTCCCATATCAAGTATCTCATAATATTAGATCATCAATGTACATATCTTGTTAATTATTTCTTATCTCTTGATTGTTCTTTCTCATATGCTGAATATTCTTGAATCTGGAAGAAGAAGAAGAATTTGCTACCAGAGAGGAGCCTAATCTACCATCCTCTATTCACTGGGCTTCAACTAAGAATCTCTAACAGCGAGCTCCTACCTAGAATATCTGTCAGAGGGATACTACCCATAATATCAGTGAACGGCCTATTACCTGGAATATCTATTAGTAGTCTACTACCCATAATATTAGTCGACAGGATACTACCCAGAATGTCTGTCAACGGGCTACTACCTGGAAATATGTCATTAGGATACTACCTAGAAATGTCATCGAGCTACTACCCGGAAATATGTCATCAAGCTACTACCCAGAAATATGTCATCAGGATACTACTTGGAAATGTCATCATGCTACTACCCAAAAATATGTCATTGAGCTACTACTTGGAAATGCCATCGGACTACTACCAGGAAATATCATTGGGCTACTACCCGGAAATACCATCGGGCTACTACCTAGAAATATCATCAGGCTACTACCTGGAAATATCGGCGGGGAGTCAGATCTATGACCCACGTCATCATTAGAGAGTATATCATCAGGGAGCACATCTCAACCTAGAACCACATCAAGGAGCTACTACTCAACCCAGAGCCTCATGGGGGAGCTACTACTCAACCCAGGACCTCATGGGGGAGATACTACTACGACCCCATATCAAGAAATAGGTGATATAGGGGAGATACTACTCAACCCATCCTATTGCCTACTGATCTTCCCATCAATGACAATGAATAGTCAAGTGGTAGATCACCTACATCATAATCACCTTGGCTTTTACACCCCCAAGTTCACTCTCAACTCATTGGCCGGATGAGGAGCGGTACTCCCAACAAGCCCAACTTGTGGGTATGATGCCAACTGGGTTATACTCTGCAAAGGCCAAGATAGGGTGAGCTACTACTCCAACCCTATGGGTAACCGATAGGGATGATACCCTATTATCTAGAGTTTCCTTAACCCTAGGAGCCCTCTATCTCAATTCCTCACCCTAGGAGCTCAAACAGGGGGGAAGAGTATGGCTCAATGTCCTCAATCAATGTTTCTCTCATCATACTCATATCATCGTACTTGTATCAAGTAATCATCATATATCAATAGCAACAATCATCTGTTTATACAGGACATCAAATCAAGTATCATGTTAGAGCATAAATAATCATATAAATCGCAAAAGGATACCATAATCATCCTCCCTCTCAAGGAGGTGCAAACCACAAGCCTAAGCTTGTCTCGCACAACTACATTGTCTCAATATATGAGAGTATCATGGTCCCAACTATATATATATATATATAGATATGGGATTATATGTCAATCAGATCCCACTCTTTATTATCACAATGTATCCATGTCATATCTAGATCATGCTCATACAACTCTCTAAGGAGCTTTTTCAACCTGCTCATAGCTAGTCATGATAGCAACATCATACTCATCCTTGGTTGTGTCATGGACCTCTCATCATGTCATATCTCATACTAAGGCAACACTCATATGTGCTCATCAATAATCAACATCAACATCTCCATATAGTCATATATCATAATAATATCTCAGACCAAGAATAGATCATATCATGCAAACATCTCGAAGGATTGTTGGCGACAATGGGTTTGAAGCAGCTCAATCATGAACTTATTTAGGTTCTATTCACATCATATATATACAGCTAGGTGTTCAAAACGAAACATCAATTCATCAATCAACTGTTGGGTGCCATGTCAAGTTCAACAACATCTTGAACTTCAAATCATAGTGTCCAAGGATTTTCATTTCCACTTTTCAAGGCTTCTTTAATAGCTTCACAATATATATTATCTTTTCCCAACTCCATAAATCGATTCATCATTCCATGATACATGATTACGAGCTTCATAAGCCATCTCCCTCTTATATCATCAAAGGACATTTACCTGAAAATAGTAGATTGTCATTATATAAAAACCAAAATCAAAATCAATGTCATACCTTGGAACACTTATGAGGTAAAGGCTTGAATCAATACATCATCCAGCTTCATCAGATAACTGTCAATGCAAACATATCTAGATCGGGGGAGCTTACTTCATGCAATGCTCACTGCAACCATAACACTTTACCAAAGCATTTGCCTTTCATAAATCCTTATTTTGCAATAAAATCAACTAAATCAATTCGTCAAATTTTAGAAACCATATCAATACTAATATCAAAAGTCATAAATATCTCAGTGTCAATTATTTGAACCAAATGACAGGTAGGGATTTCATCAAGTCACGTCATCATCTATTATCATGCCAACAGGTTGTCATCAACCACACAATATCAATCAAGTCATTCCCATGATACAAGTCATTGGAAGTCATTATGATCATATATCATTGTCATCAAGGAAAATCATCAGTCATCAAGTTAAAACATTAGACGTCATGTCAATATCCAAATTTGATATCATAGTAAGATATATAGTCCAAGACATATATCAATTATTGAGTCAAAGATCTAAGTCATCATCACACATCATACAATTCATATATATTAATCAACCAAATCATGTTAAACTCTTATAGCACAAAATTCAAACATAATGACATATCTATATGTATGTCATGGTCACCTGCAAACATTCAAACTTGTTTTCAAATATTTCAGATCTCTATTACTTATCTGTGGAACTGACATCCTCCAAGTGAACATCTTGATTAAGAGTTTAGACAGCTTCAAAAATATTCAGATGATGGTCAACAATAGTAAAACCTATGGTCACTCTCATAAAGTTAGCATGGGTGTGTCTTTAGTTGCCTGGACGCTACCTAGGCCTTATCATGTGTGCATCCAGGGATGAGTATTCCCAGTTCTATGCTCACATCTAGAGAAGAAACCCTAATTTCTGTATAGGCTTCAGATCTGAGGCATTGCTACAGATCAATAATTTCAAATGCGCATAAATCATATTCCAATAGTAAAAAATCCAAATAGTAATAAGAGTAAGAATCTTGAGAAGAGATTCTCCCTCTAACTAGGAATCTAATTCCTTCATCTTATTTCATGTCATCACCCTGTCTTTACTAGAGTCATGCAACAACATATCTATTAGATCATAAAATCAAATACATGTCCATCATGGTCATAACATGCTCACGTCATCTTACTACATCATGTAATGACATCAGTCTTTCATCAAAGGTTAGATTCAGATGATAAGAACAACATAAATGTGTGACAAATACTTCAAATATCATGAACAAAATATCACTTCTACCACATCAATCCATCAGGTTTAGGGCATTCAATTTTACCATATGCCATAATTACTATAAAAGCATGACCATGGTTACTAAGAGATCTAGAGTATCAATCTCATAGTTCTATTACCAAGGTTACCATAGGACCAAGTTAAGTCATTTAATAAAACTGTACCAAAACAACAAGAGTGTCGACATACTTTCATCATACTTATCATAAGCATTATCAGTATCAATGAGGTAACCTTCTATAAGAGATCCATCATGTCAAGTGTCAAGAGTATCATTTGCTAGAGTCAAGGTACTAGCCTTCTTCATAGAATCAGGATCTCTAAGAACAATAAATGTTAGCCAAACATCAAGTTATGCCACTATATCCAAGATCAGCAATAAGTAGCCTCATAGAATCAAGAATATCAACATGATCAAAATATTCAATACCAAGTACACCACTTCATCATAGGAAACATAAATCCAAATATCTTTCATATGCAAGAATGAGCCATTTACGAAGGAGACATTCTCAACATATTATAAGGCTCACCTAGTCATCCAATGTTATAGATGAAACATAACATTGAAACAATATACATTTCATACCTTGTAGTGTTCAAATACTTATGCACCTTCTCATAGGCAACTTGTAGTGCTTGTCACCTTTTCATCAAGTGCCTCTTTACCTCTTTCTAGATCTAGCTTTTCTTTCCTGCATCTCAAATGATCCTCAAGAGGGATCTACTTATAAAATCTCATCAAAGAGGCTAGATACATCCATATACTCAAATATACATGAAGGAAGTATAAGAAATGATCAAAACAATAATCATAATAATCAAATCCATAAGTCTAAACAAGAGTAAAGACATAAAGAAACATCATAATTCAAGGGATACTTATCTTTTAATGAGAGGTGATCCTCTCCCTCTTGAACTAGCCTTTAAGATTCATCACTATCCATAGTCCACATAAGATGTTGCCTTCAATCAACTTTGTCAAGAACCAGACCATCTAGGGCTTCATCAAATCTATCCCAAGTGCTTGAGCATATTCACATAGGCCATGCTAGAGTTTCATACATAAAATCTCAAGCCTTTGACATAAACCAGGGTCCTTTCCCATAAACCAGGGTTTATCTCAAACCCTAACCATCAAATCCTTATGCACTAACTACCAAGGGTTTCTTTCATACCATAGGATTCTTTTAGGTCTCCACTATCCTCTACTTGCTTCCATCAAAAGTGTCTCCATGGGGGTGATCTCCATGGATTTTCTTCATCCCAACTCCGATACCATGTTAACTTTTCATAGGGCTATATTTTTCTTTGCTTTGATAATTTCATTTCTTAATTAATACATTCAGTTCACCCCATAGAATCATAAAATTATAGAAATTGACATCATTATTCATCAACATATGCAACTATGTAGAAAGAACAATAACATCATCATCAATGTAACGCAACATAAAGGAACAAGAGAAGAAAAGCATGCACACATAGAGACACTAGGATTGGTCAGAGACTAGGGAAAAACCCATTATGGGGAAAACCCTTGTAAATATTCTTCTAATAGATTGTCATCAAATGATTCAGAAAAAGAGAGTACAATGATCCATATCTTCACAACAACTAGAATATCCATGAAATGCATCTAAATATCAAAACTTTGATTCACATAACTGTAATGTATTGTCACTGCCTATAGCCTGTTGTCGAACAATTTTGTCATTGGGTGAAATATTCAGAATACTGAAATATCATCTTGGAGTCCTGGTCACAGGGAGGAGGAGATATGCGAGCAACTATGAAAGACAGGGTCACTCTTTGTGAATTGGATGATAGCGACTGTGGCAGCTCAAGTGCTCCCATAACATTCCGTGCGAGTGACTGGGAACCAAACTAAACCAAACTCTAGGTTTCTCTCATGGATACTTTGAGCCAGTGACCAAGGACCCAAATTCACTCTCATGACCAAGATTTTCCGATTTCCAGAGACCCAAATGCTCATTTCTATGTCAACGATTTTGAATTAGAAAACCCTAGTTCAGTGTGAGCTTCATCCTGAAGTTTCAGACCCTTGAGCGAGCTTCCTTCATCAAACCTGTGTGATCCAAGACCAAATAGAAGAGGAGAAGAGAGCTTGATGTGTGTCCAAATGATATTGAGGTATCTTCTATTTATAGGCTTCCATGAGGGTCCATTTGACCTGTCCATTGGTACATGTGCATATGGCCAACCTGATCTAGAATATATGCATGAATAAAATAATTCATAACTCAACTTCCTCTTGTTCAAATGAGATGATATTTAGGTATATTTTGGTCCTCTTAGAAAGAGGAATCTGATGCCATAATAATATCCATCAAATGAGTAGTACAAAGAGGATTTTGACCGCAATTGCATATTTTTAACATAAACAATGGTGGGGGTTCAAGTGGAATATGCAAGTGGGCACTAATATCCACCTGGACCAATCCTCCCTCCTTAGGAAGCAAAGGTCCCCATTATGTTGAGTGCCTTCATGAGATGTGGAAACTTATGCTAAACTTGGTTTGTGGTGAGCCACTTGCATTGGTGCAGGAGTTGGCCAAATTTAATAACCCGATAAAGTTGGATCTTCTGCTAGCGAGTGTGCTTGATCTGCATGTCCATGATCTGATCAGTTGTGTCCTATTCTATGTAGTATGGGTTTAGCTCTATTGTTGTGAGTTTTTCTGCAATGTATGATGTGTCCATTAATGGTGTAAAGTATGACCGAAGGCAATCCACATTGAACACTAGGTGTAATCCAAGGAATGGGGAAATGCTGAGCTCAAAAAAATTGTTTCCAAATGCCTTAGTGATGGTGTAAAGCCCATATTATAGCAAGAAAAGATGATCATGATGTTGTTTGCACTTAGAATTTTCTCTATCCAATATGTCATGGACCTACTGGCGGATGTGCTGAATGTGTTCAATGAAGTTGGTAGCTTTGTCAGCTTCAAACTGGGCACGAGCCAAATATGCCTGAGTAGCTGCAAGTGGTATGGAAACATCAATGGGACATAGTGGCTGGAATCCCAACCCCACCTGAAAGGGGTTGTGGCCAGTTGAGTTGTGGATAGATCTGTTGTAGTTAAGCTAGACATAGGGTAGGATTTCATCCCATGTGCATGAATGATTTGAGTTGTACATGTGAAGGATGTGCATGATCATCCTTTTGATGACCTCTGTTTGGACATCAGTTTGGGAGTGGAAGACTGTGGACTTAGTGAGCTTGGTATCCAACAACAACTAGAGGCTTGACTAGAATGTACTTAGGATCCTGTTGTCCTGATCTGATATAATGGATTGTGGGATACCAAAGTGTACCCATACTCATTCAAAGAAGAGTTTGGTAGTGGCTTCTACTATGATACCCTTCTTGCAGGCCACAAGAATGGACATCTTATAAAATCTGTCAATGACCACAGAAATCTGACAGTGGTCAGCACCATTACCATCAGTCGGGTGAGGCAGTCTACTTAATGTTGAAACTATTGTAGATATGTGGACCATATTTTATGGAGATCATTCTGCAACCTTCCTTGTGTCTATATGAACTGCAGGGGTCAGTGGTCTGTGTGGATGACTGTTTCCTTCCCCATAATGTAATTCTTCCATTATCAAGAAGCTTGCACAATGGAATACATCTCTTTATCATAGGTGGGATGACTTTGGACAGTATCTGAAAGTGTATCACTTTGATATGCCATCGGATGCCCCTGCTAGATAAGAACTACACCAATAGCATAGTTAGAGGCATCTATCTCAATATCAAACGATTGTTGTGGTAATGTGAGCACTAGTGAGAGAAAAGGTGATGCTTCAAATCAGTAAACACCTTCTATTGGGATTTGGACCAAAATATATTTTCTTTCGATCTACCCTTCATGACTTGACTCAAAGGCCGGGTGATATGAGGGAATCCCAACACAAACTTGCGATAGAAATTGGCAAGAATCATAAAGTTGCAGGGCTCTATTAGAGTGGTTGGGGCTGGCCAATCCCGAATAACTTGTATCTTGACTAGGTCCATATGCACACCCTACTCATCAATGATGTACCCTAGATATTGGACCTGCGTCATAACAAAATTTCATTTCTCCAAATTGACACACAATTTGTGTTGTTGCAAGGTTTGGACCTGTCAAATATGGTGTAGGTGCGCTTCCCAACTCTGGAAGAATATCAATATTTCGTCCAAATATACTACCACAAATGAGTTGGTGAAGGGCCACAAAATGTTGTCCATCATCCTCATGAAGGTTGTGAGGGCATTCGTTAACCTAAAAGGCATCAACAACCATTCTAAAATGTCCTCCTTGGATTTGAAGGCAGTCTTCCACACATCAAAGGGTTCAATTGGTACCTGGTGATAACCATACTTCAAGTTATTCTTGCTAAAATATTTGGCCCCCTTGAGCTGGTCCAGAAGGTCATCGATCTGTTGGATTGGATACTTGTTTTAAACAATGATCTTATTCAACACCTGATATTCAGTACAAAGCCTCCAGGTTCCATCCTTCTTTTGTACCAAAATGATCAGGCTCCCATAGGGTGATGAAATTGGTCTGATGTGCCCTTTCTGCAACAACTTTTGAATCTACCTCTTGATTTCATCATTCTCTAGAATAGAGCATCGATATATTGCATTAGGGGACTTTTGAGTTCTAAAATGGGCCTCCTAGGTAAATTATAAAATAATAGTGGAAATATGTTATGCAACCAGCTCACAAAATAGAAGAAAAGATAAGTCAACGATTTCAAAATTAGCCTCTTCGAGGGGACAACCTCCTTTACATTACACAAATGAATAGTTATTAGATGATACTAATGACAAGACCTTTCTATGTATAGGAGTCTAAGGGGTCACAATATAATAAGAGCCGACATAACAATAATATTCTAAGGGCACAACAATAAAAATAGTGGGCTTCTAAGGGGAAAAATAATAACAATATTGGGACTACATGGGCATTACAATACAATAAGGGGGCTGCACTAATAACAATAAGGGGCTACACTAGTAGTATAGGGACCTAACATGCCCCTCTCCTTCAAAAAAGTGTTGTCCTCGATGCTTGAGTAATTCTGGATGCTTATGTGTAAAATTCTCATCCTCCCATGTGGATTCTTCAGTGGGTAAGTTCTTCCACTTGATGAGATACTCTGAAATTGATCGATTTCGTAGATGTCTATTTCTTGTTTCTGTGACTTCTTCAAGTTCCAATATGATTTTTCCTTCCTTGTCAAGTTCTAGAAATATTGTTTGAACTGTGAGCTTGTCACCTATAACCTTCTTTAAGCATGACGCATGGAAAACTGGGTGCACTCGTGAAGATGCAGGAAGTTCCAATTTGTATGCCATAGTACCAATCTTTTGTAACACCTTGTACAGACCATAATAATTTGGTGATAATTTATTATCATTCTTAGCTTACTTGAGGGACATTTGTTTGTATGGTTGTATTCGTAGAAATACCCAGTCACCTACATCAAAACTTCTTTTGTTGCAATGTTGATCTACTAGTTGTTTCATTCTATTCTGGGCCAATGTGAGGTTATCCTTTAAGAGTTGGAGAACTTGTTGTTGATGCTCGATGTGATCTTCCATTGCTTTAACCTTAAAATTTTCTCTTAAATATGATGTGACTGATGGTGGATGATATCCATAAAGTGCATAAATGGGGTCACTTTTGCTACAATATGGAAGGAAGTGTTATACCACCATTCAACCAAAGGCAACCACTTGACCCATTGTGTCTGTTTATCATATACAAAGAAATGAATATATCCTTCCAAACATTTTTTCACTATCTCAATTTTCCCATCAAATTTGGGATGATAAGATGAGCTATGAGCTAAATGAGTACCCAAACAAGAAAATAATTTTGTCCAAAAATTTCCAGTGAAAATGGGATCTCTATCACTTACAATAATCTTTGGGTTTCCATGTAGCTTTTGAATTGTTTCCATAAATGTAGTAGCAACTGTACTGGATTTAAATGGATGATATAATGCACAAAAGTGTGCATACTTGGTAATTCTATCAACTGCCACCATGATGACACTCTTTCCTTCAGACTTAGGTAAACCTATGATAAAATCCATTGGAACTGCCTCCCAAAGCTGACTTGGAATGGATAAAGGTTTTAATAGACCCGGGGTCTTAATTTTCTCAACTTTATTTTGTTGGCAAACCAAACATTCCACCACAAACTTTTGAATATCAGATTTAAGGCCATCCCAAAAAAAATCTTTCTTAACCCTGTGGTAAGTTTTTAAAGATCATGAGTGCCCTCCTAAGGGAGAGGTGTGCAATTCTAGAAGAATATTTTGTTTGAGTTGGGAATTCTTATAGAGGTATAAGCTATCTTTGTACCATAACGAATCATTTTTCTAGCTAAATGTATCAGATGTATTGGGATCTTGCTGCAACTTTTGAATGTGTTCCCACACTTCTTCGTCATTCTTCCATTCATCCCTTGCTTCATTTATCCAGTCTTGTTGGATAATAGAAATGGAACAAACAATGCTTTCACATCCTCATCCTTTCTTGAGAATGCATTTGCAACGACATTTTGCTTCCCTTTTTTGTAGATGATTTCAAAGTCATAACCCAACATCTCTGTGATCCATTTTTGTTGCTCTTTTGAAGATAATCTTTGTTCTAAAAAGTATTTAAGGATATCATGATCCATTTCACCTTGAAGTTTCTTCCCATTAGGTAAGGTCGTCATTTCTTAAGTGCATGTAGTATTGCCAACATTTCCTTCTCATAAATAGATTTTTGTAAATAATTTCCTTTGATTAGATGACTTTCAAAAGTAATGGGTGTTCCTTCTTGCACTAAAATAGCACCAATTCCATTTCCTGAGGCATCACATTCCATAATAAAGGTTTTTTGTGAAATCTGGCATAGCTAAGACCGATGCTTGGCACATTACCTCTTTAAGATGTTCAAAGGCCTTCGTTGCTTCTGGAGTCCAAGAAAATGCATCTTTCTTTAGTAATGTTGTTAGAGGTGTTCCTATTCTCCCATAATTCTTAACAACTTGCGATAATACCTTGTCAACCTGATAAATACTCGCATATGCTTTATGGATGTGGGGATTTTCCATTCCTTAATGGATTTAATTTTGCTAGGGTCTACCTTAACACCTTCATGAGATACAATATGACCCAGATATTCCACCTCTGGTACTCGAAAGAAACATTTGGAGGCTCTTTCATATAATTGTTTCTCCTCCAATCGTTTGAGCACCTTGTCAACATGTTGAACATGATCCTTCCAAGACTTGTTGTAGATTAGTATATCATCAAAAAATACTAACTAAAATTTTCTAAGGGTTTGAAAATGGAATTCATCAAACCTTGAAAAGTAGAAGGTGAATTGGTAAGGCCAAAAGGCATCACCAAAAATTTATAATGACCCTCATGAGTTCTAAATGTTGCTTTCGAATGTCTTCAGCCTTCATTCTGGTTTGATGATATCTTGAATGCAGATCCAACTTGGTGAAGTAAATTGCTCCATGTAATTCATCCAATAATTAATCAATGACAGGAATAGGAAATTTATCTTTAATAGTGAGCTTGTTGAGCTCCCTATAATCCAGACACATGCACCATGATCCATCCTTCTTGTGCAAAAATACTACTGGAACATAGAAAGAACTTTGACTCGGTTGAATTATACCAACCTCTAGCATTTCTGCAACCATACGTTCAATTTCACTCTTTTGGGCAAATGGATATCTGTAACACCTGATATTTAGAGGAACACTTCCTAGAATCAAATGAATAGCATGATCATGATCATGAATAGGTGAGAGGCCTTTAGAGTGTCAAATAGCTTGGAATGATTGTCCAAAACGTTTTGGAGATATGGAGAAATAGATGATTTCGATGTGGGAACCTCTAGTGACAATAATTGTGAAATTATGCCCCGTTGTTATTTCCTTATAATATTTGTCATGTTGTTAGAGCTTATTATCTTTCCCAGTTTCCTTGCGATAACCCTTAATTCAACTTCCTTACCTTCCCAAAAAAAATTCAAGAAACGTTCTTGCAAATTAAAAGCTATCATACCCAAAGATTGTAGCTATTGGACTCTTAGTACAACATCAACACCACCCATTGGAATGGAAAGCTTTGAACTATTCAATACATATTCTCTCATGGATAACTTTATATTATGGCACTTTCGAGAGAAATTTATGGTTCCTCCATTTGCAACCATCACTTGACACTTTGGTGCTAGTGTTGACTCGATTTAATCACTATTAATATGACTGAATCACAACCATTAATTATTAACCCAGGGTAGGTCTGTTTATTTCAACAGAGTATGAATTGTCTGTGCCGATACACTTCATCCAAGAGTAAAATTAAAATACAAAACAAGTGTCGTTGAATTTAATTGAAAAAAGTAACACTCATGAAAAAATCAAAAACATTATACATAAATGAAACCACACTTCATGTTACCAAGGAAAAGGCGCGCCACACACCATACCACTAACTAAGCCGACTAGCGAAATGTTATGTTCAAATCAATCCTGTGTGACATCATATCAAAAATATGGAAACAGAAATAAACTCATTCTACAAATTGCACGGCGAAAGAAAAAATTTCACACTTACTGAAAGGAACAATAATCAATCTACCACTATGCTACTACTGCTACTACAATCCCTACTAAAGATGAGGGCCCTTCCTCCCTAATAGGGCGTAGTAATGAAATGAACAGTAGTAAAGTCTCAATGCCGTGTCTGTAAAAACATCAGCAGTGTTGTGCTTTGTATTAAAATGATTATGAATTATAGGAGAAAAATAATGATAACATGGAACTGAGCCCCATTTATAAGATTTACATATCCAAAATAAGAAATAGATAAGTCATGAGAATCTCACGATTCTCATTCTGATAAATATCGAGAGAAAATAGAAATCATTACAATAGGTTCTAAATACAAGGCTTAGTTCTGTTACATCATATCTCAAAATCGCAATTGCCTTGAATCCTTAGCCGCCCATAGATAATACAATATTTATGACCAGCCGCTCTCTTGTGTAATAGTACCGACGGTCCTAGACAGTTGTGGTGTAGTAAACATCCCACGGTGTAACAAAAATTCGAGGTGTAACAACAATGCTTGAGGTGTAACAACAATGCTTGAGGTGTAACAACAATTCAGGGTGTAACAACAATGGTCTGAAACAACAAGTACTCAAAAACCCCTTTATGAATTATCACACTATTTTTCATCCTTTGACCATAGAATTTGGAGCATCACCTGAAAGAAATAGAGCCAGTGAATTTTTTTCCATAATTGCCTTGGTTAGCCATAAAAAAGATATGACCTCATTCATATTTTAAAAAAATGGCAAAATAATATGTCAGAACAAAAATGGATTCTTATAGCCAGGAAGATGGTAATTATGATATAAAGTCCACAGGTTCAGAGGTGAAATGGTCACGGATTGGGGGAAAATGGTGTCCAAAATATGCACAAAACCTACACCCAACATCTCCCCCAAGCTGAAGCAATTACATGTCCTCATGAATAAATACTTCTGAGCCTACTGCTATACTTCATATGCAGTTCTGTCAGATTATATGCGTTAGCGATGTCCTCCTCAACAGACTTGTAACCTTGAGTGGCCATTAGCTAAAGTGGCCAAGGTTCCTCCTCATAACCACACAGTTGATACTGAGGTTGGTATTATTCCATTGGCAGCCAAATCAAAGGATACTTAAACCTAAGTCCTATCCAAAGGTGCCCAAACGATATAGAATCTGGGCATACTTTGGGACCCATACAACAACAATCAAAAAATTTTGAAAACCAAATGGGTCACTTTCCTCTATTCCTGCACTACTAACCTCTCTACGTTTATGGCACCCTGTTAGTGCACAACTCTTCATCTGCACAAAAAGGTTGAAGCAAAGCTTCACAATTCTTCACCTGTAGATGGATGCATGTTCCTTGACATCCAGAATGCTAATTTTTTTCCTGAAAAGTTATCTTAGTTCTACGACGATACTTGGTTCAACCCAGAACATTAATGTTGCCTTCTCTTCATTCACGTCCATTGTCTTCATGGCCATGTGCCATTCTATCTGTTTTTTTGTAAGAGAAATAAAGGCGCGCAATTGCAAATCAACCATGTAAGAAAGAACACACGCAAGCATGTGTGTAATAACATGCTCACAAATTATATTATGGAGGAAAAGCTCGCAAAGCAATATTTGATCATGGCAATCACAAGGACGAAAAATTCCAAAAAGGTTCAAGTAGAATTACCCAAATATGATCTATTTTCATAGACCGCCTTCAATTGAAAGAAGAAAAATCGTTCCCATAGAAAAACTGGGTAGGACAGAGAGGGTCTTCTACACCCTAACAAATTTACGGCGAGTTCGTGCAGCTTGTTTTTATCATTCATTGAATCCTGAACCTGCTGCTGCAACAGCTGCAACTACTCTCCGTTCTTCTTCATAACTGTCTCTTATTCCCATTTTACCCTTTTTTCTGTTAATTCCTTCTCAGCCCATTTCTCATTGAGCGGGTTTACTACTTTCTCGCGTGCCGCCAACGAGATCACCCCTTCCTGCAACAAGCATGCCTTCTATTTCCACTTCTGCAACTATTATATCAATAAATTTTCTCTAAACACCATCCTGATTCAGGACCCTATGTTCCTTCACATGCAATATCACTTGAGGATGTAACAGCATCCTGAGTATTGAGCTGCTCTGTTTCAGCTGCTAGTTCTTGTGTAACAACAACATCATTAACGGGTTCTTGAGTAGTAGCCTCTTGTTTTTGTCCCTGAGTAGTTTTTTCCTCTAAAGCTAGTTCTTGTGTAATAGGAGTATCGTCAGCAAGTTCTTGTGTATTAGCTCCCAGGTCGCTACCCAAGGGATGCTCCATTTCAACAACCGGTTCTTGTGTATAAGCAACATCATCAACGGGTTCTTGTGTAACAACTTCCCAGGGTTCGATTTGAGTTTCCATCGAGATGGTGCTCGCAAGAAAGACTTTGTATCCAGTTTATGCTAGGTTTATGGTGCATGCCACACACAGAGGACCTCGTGCAAAATTCGCCCTCATTTTTTCCACTGCTTCTGCCAGGGTATCTAGGCCTGAGACCCTTTCTTCTGCTCCACTTCTTTCTAATTTCTGCCTCAATTTTTCATTTTCTTATTCTAATTTTTTATTTTATTTTAAGCAGCAAAAACTGAGTCTCGTCCTTACCTGGCAGATGGTCTTCTTCCGGATGGAGTTATTCCCCTTATTTCTTCTTCCTCATTTCCTTGCACAGTTATTTGATGGATGAAGGTGAAGGTTCCAACTGTGAATTGACTTTTACCCTTTTCTTCAATATCCTGCCACCTATCGCCTTCTTCAATGATCTTTTCGCGATCCTACCCTATGAAGATTGGCCTCATTTTCCAGTCTCCCTTGCTTCCTTTAGGGCGTCAAGTATTTTAGTTCGCCTCTTGCGGGAGGTCCTTGTCTTTCTACTCATGAATTCTTCCCAACTTCTGCCTTGTTATTCCAGTGCATGCAATACGATCAATTTAATAAGATCGTTATTGGTGACACAAGTTTCTGGGTGTGCAACAGTTTTTACAACCACCAACATGTGCTTGATGTTTTCTAACAAGAAATACGAAAGGTTAATCAACTTCTTGTGCTGCAGGTGGTTTAGCAGTGAAAAATGGTAGTTAAACATGATTGTTTCCCTTCCATGTAGGTAATGTACTTGATAATGTACAGGGAAACATCTCCCCACGGTTGAGGGAGCGATGATCTATCAATTCCCCTACCCTTCTTCTCCAATTATTCCTCTCCTTGAAGGAATTATTCCTTAAGTGAGGGTTCATTTCTTTTTCTGCTGAACCACCGTTTCCCCACAGTCTGTAGTGATGTCAAATGGGAAATCACTTCTTCTATCACTTCTAGCTTTAACCCCTGAACTACCATCTAGTTTCTATGCAGGTTACGAGCAAATTCCATGGCCACCAACTCCTATGATCCCTTGAGCCGTTCAAAAAATTCAAGCCAGCCTGCTTCCTTAAAGATCTGGCATGCCTTAAGGAAATTCTTGAATGCTTCAGTCGAGTTGGGCTCTTGTCAGACTTCTGTTCCTCCCATCTCTACCCCAGCACTCTGTGCTTTGCTCTTGCTCTCAGAAATTTAGAATGAAGGTGCAATGCTTTGCTGAAGTTGATGTGAGGGTAGTGAAATAGGCAATAAAACGAGGATTTTGGGTTAGGGAGGATCGTACTGCACATGATATGATTTCATTATTGGTCTGGATCATGGAGATTTGGCGTTAAATGCATTTTAATTCTTGGCATGATCGAAATAAAGGGATAATGATGACAAAGTTTTAATAATGGTTACCAGATTTTTAAATTCGAGATCATAGATTACGAAATGACTCATCCTCTCCCCCGAGTTTAATGTGAGGTCTGTCCTCGACCGTCAAAGAGATACCATATTAGTTGCCATGATTGTTAAACAAAGGGTAGAAATGATGTACCTTTGTCTGACGTACCCGACGTGATGTGGCAATAAAGGACTGGTGACAAGGATCAATGGTGTAATTAATTCCAACGATGAAGTGCAAGTTGTATGAATTTCTCCCATGGCATAACGTTGATGAATGATCTCTCTTTTCTATATTGCGGCTGAAAATTTTGTTGATGTGATTGCTTACAGGTTGACAATTGTTATACATGTAAAAACAGATCCAATTTCCACGCTATTTCTACAGTCGTTTCTTATTTACATGATTCTTTAAAATACTTACAAAAATAATTTACAAACATATTCTAATAGAACCTGTAACAACATAAAAATAGAATATGCATGAGTTACATAATTCTATTACAGAGGGAAAATAAATGTGCAACAACTGCCACATGGTGGTTTTTAGCTTTCACAATCGGTCTTTCTGCGCCCCATAGGAGGTTTTCACAGTCAGATTTTTATTTATATGTTTTTATTGTTCTTTTTTTAATTTATTGCTGGTTGTAAGATTTGCCAACCAAAAGCTGGTTTTCAGTTGTTACACTTATTAGAGAATTAAGAAATTTGCAACATAGGGGAATTATCCCCTACCCTCATAATCTGAAGGTCAAAATCCTTGACAATGTTGATGAATGATTCCCTTGAAGCAGGTTTGTGATATAGCCGAAGACAAAGCCCATTAGCAAACAATGGTGTCCTAGCACTATCAATGGTTATGAAATTTACAGTTCCATTGTCAAAGAATGTGTCAAATTCGTAAGGACCTAGCCACCTAGCATAGAGCTTCCCTTTAAAATTCTTAAATCTTGAATCATATAATAGAGCCCAATCTCCTTTTTGAAATTTCTTCTTTTTAATGAATATGTTACGCCACTTAGCTCTTTGTTGTTGGACAATGTCTGTTTGTTGAATGGAAGCTAACAGATTCTCATCTAGTTCATTAAGTTGATTCAATCGTTGTTTCTATGCTATTTCCAGATCCAAATTTACTTGTAGCACTGTTATTAATGTCTTAATTTCAAATTCTATAGGAAACAAAGGATTTTTACCATACACTAATTCATATGGTGAGAACCCTGTAGTATTCCTCCATGTAGTCTGGTATGCCCACAACGCTTCTAGAAGTTTATTAGCCCAATTTATTCGATGGCTAGCTACAATCTTGGTAAGAATGCCCACAATAACCTTGTTGGTGCTCTCCACTTGGATATTTTCTTGTGGATGATAAGGCAAAGTGATTCTATGATAGATTTTGTATTTTTCAACCAGGTTTTGAATAAAATGAGATGTAAACTGGGGTCCTCCATCTGTCACTATTTCTCTGGGTACTCCAAAGTGGAAAAAAATATCTTCAAACAAGAAGTTTGAAACAACCTGCTCTGTAGCTCTAGTTAATGCTTTCACCTCAACCCATTTTGTGACATAGTCTGTGCATACCAGAATGTAGGATTTCTGCTGAGATGACAGGTTAATTGGTCCTACAAAAATCTAGGGCCCATTTCTCAAATGGTTCTAAAACTATTTAAGGTTGCAACGAAATCTCGTATGATTAGAGTGGTTGACCCATTCTCTGGCAGCTGTCACATCCCTTCATGAATTTCTTACCATCCTGGAATATTGTGGGCCAATAATATCCTGCTGAGAGAACCTTGTATCCTGTTCTCTTATTTGCAAAGTGTCCTCCGCAA
This sequence comes from Pinus tabuliformis, assembly GCA_031772625.1. Lineage (NCBI taxonomy): Eukaryota > Viridiplantae > Streptophyta > Pinopsida > Pinales > Pinaceae > Pinus > Pinus tabuliformis. The sequence continues at coordinate 464,738,904 of CM062805.1, forward strand.
GGTTCCTTATGAAAAGCTCTAAGGATATCAAAAATTTCATCCTCTCTTACACATCATCTGATCTGATGGTCTAGCCCAATGTGATAGAGATTTCCTTTTATCCATGAGTGTCTAGCACTTTGTTGAACAATCCTTTTATTTTCCCTATAGGATAGGTGTTGTGGGATTTTTCCTGCAGCAAGATAATTATGTTTGCATACCATGGTGAGTGAACTAAAATAGCAAAAATATATTCATCCAGAAAAGAATCTTCAATAGGCATGCTTTCACTACCAACATTAAACCTAAAAATAAAATCAACTACCACATTATCTTTCCCAGGTTTCTCTAGGATAGTTATATCAAATTCCTGTAAAAACAATAACCACCATGTAATCCTACCATTAGTGACTAGTTTGTTCATAAAAAATGAATGGAAGAGTGGTCAGTGTGTACAAACACTTGATATCCTGTGATGTAGTGCAAAAATTTATTGATGACATGCACTACTGCAAGGAATTCCTTCTCGGTCACTATGTAATTGAGTTTAGCTGGAGTCAAGTTTTTACTTATATAATAAATTCCATATGGTTTCTTGTCCTCCAGTTGGCCCAAATAAGCTCCCACAAAAGTATTAGATGCATCTGTAGCTATATGGAATGTTAGATTCCAGTTCAGACCCCGCAAAACAGGGGATGCTAATACACAGTCTTTTAATTTCAAAAAGGCCTGCTCGCATTTTCCTGTCCATACAAACTATGTATCTTTCATAATTAAAGAAAATAAAGGAGATGCAATCTTTGAAATTTTTTCTATAAATCTCCTATAGTACCCTACATGACCCAAGAAACTACATACCTCTTTCTGTGTCTTGGGGGTTGGGATTTTCAAGATTACCTCTATCTTTTAGGAACCACTTTAATACCGTTAGCTGAAATAAGATGTCCCAGCATGATCCCTTCATTCATCATCGTGTGACATTTCTCTGTACTCAAAGAAACATTAGTCTGTACACATCGCTCTAATACTTTTTCCAAATTAACTAATGTTTTTTCGAAGGCGTCCCCATAGGGTGTGAATTCATCCATGACAATTTCTAGATAGTCATTCAACAGATTTGAGAAAATTCATATTATTTCCCTTTGGAAAGTTGTGGGTGCGTTACAACGTCCAAAAGGAATAACCTTGTATGTGAAACTTCCCCAAGGGAAGGTAAAGGTCATTTTATCTTGGTCTTCTGGGGTAATCTGTATTTGGTTGTACCCACTAAACTCGTCTAAAAATGAGAAAAATTTCTTTATGGACAGGGTATCAAGGACCTGGTCTATAAATGGCAAGGGGAAATGGTTGCTTTGAGTGGCTTTGTTAAGTTCTCTATAATCCACACATACCCTCCACTTTCCATTCTTTTTGGGGACAATGACAAGCAGAGATATCCACTGATTGTCAGAAATGGATAAATGAAATTGGCATTGAAGAGTTTCTACAATTGTTCTTTTAATACCTCCTTCAGTGAAGGGTTCATGCGTCGTCGTTGTTGTCTCACTGGATTGTAACCATATTTCAAATAGATGCAGTGAGTGCACAAGCTGGGATGGATACCCTTGATATCTGTATAATCCCATGCAAATGCATTTTTGTATTTCTGTAACAGCTGTAACAACAACCTATTCTACTCAGCGGTCAAGTTTGGATTGACATTAAGATATTTTCCTGGTTCTGTTTCAATAGGAATACTATTAATACTTGGAGTGATCTTCATCTGTTCAAGGCTCAAACCTTTTACAACATCCTCCTCCCCTGATTCTTCAATGGAAGTAACAGAAAGTGAACTATTAATAAAACCACTTATGATATCATCTTCTATTTCATAATTAAACTAATATGCCTTCACAAGGGTGAGAAGTGGCTGTGAGTGATCTGAATCAAGTTCAAATTCATCCCACAAGGTATTTCCTGAATCCGCTTCTGGTTTTGCTAGGGGATGAAGGCTAAGGTTCTTGGTGTCCTGGCCATTAGAAATCACCATAGACCCAAACCCATATCCTATAAATGCATCTGAAGTGGCTAGCCACGACCTTCCTAAGATTAAAGGATGCCCCCCCAGGTTTGATTTAGTTTGTAAAATAAGGAATTTAGCAGGATATCGCCAAGAATCTACTGTAATCACTATGTCTTCTAACATCCCATCAAGTTTGACACGGGACCTATCTCCTAATTCCAACATGGTAGGTGTGTGTCTTAGTCCGTGTAATCCTAAGGTGCTGAAGAGTTATTTCATCATTACATTAATGGCTGCCCCTAAATCAATGAATATATTGGTAATGGACTTGCCATCGATGTAAACATTGAAAATAGGATTCCTTGGATCATTGTATTTGGTTAAAAGGGGTTGACCAATCATCAACTCAGACAACTGTCCCATGACATGAATAGTAGCAAGGTCCTTAGGCTTCCTTCCAGGTTTTTTAGCACACAGATCCCTTACTGTTTTTGCATAAATAGGCACATCTCTAATATCCTATAGTAGAGGAATCCGTATGTGTAAGTTTCTCAAATCCTTGAGAAAATATGATTCCAAGTGTGAAGCCATACCAGTTTCTACTAGCCTTCGAGGATATGGAGGGTCTTTAGTTGTTATAGTCAAATCAGTTGTTACAGGTGTATCAAATTTACTCGAGCTAGCTATTACAGGTGCAATAGTCCCTTCCGAATTAGCTATTACAGGTGTGACAACAACTTCCAAATCTGTAGAACCCCCTGGGTGATTCTCATTCTTCTTCGATTATAACAGGAGAGAGTTTTGGATTAACCACTTTTCCTGACCGAATATGGATTTCATTATACCCGACAGGAATGATACAATAAGTTTAAAAGTTAGTCGAGGGTTCAATGTTCTGGGCTGCCTTATTATTTGGGTTAGGGTTAGGCTGCACAGGTAATTGGGGTCGTATAGAAGGTGTAGCAACAGGTGTTTGAAGAGGTGGTAGCTGCAACCGCTATTGTACTAGTATTACAGGAGGCACTGGTCTTAGGGAATTTCCTCTCCAACTCTAAGTCCAAGGATATGGTTGTGACAACATGCACTGGAAAGGTGATGAGGGAGACCACTGATTCCAAGGTGAAGGATATTGTGTCTGAGAAGGGGCAGAGTACAGCCATGTAAATTGATGAACATTATATGTATTATTCCATGGATTGAAAGAAGAGAAGTCTTGAGGCATACCTAGGGGTCGTGATTGTCATGGTTTCTTGGATCCAATGAAACAGGAAGACTGAACCTCCTCGCTTGATTCCTTAAGCGCGACTTTCAATCTGGGAGGCTCTTAGTAATGAGCTATGGAAAGCTATAAATCACATATGTTTCACATGCCAATGCTATTTATGCTACATTCCTTTTGAGAATGCTTGTCCTTGCATATCGGGTAAAACATGGCTAAAGCTGCATCAACCTCGTCCTGTGCTTTCTTCACTTGTGTTGTCGTTATTTGAGTAGACAAGGCACTGATGAGATTGGTTTTAAGATTCTCGAACAAGTTTCTGATTTCCGCCCTAGTCACACCACCATTTGTAGATTTCTATATCTGGGTAGAGGCATCTCGTACCATGCTTCTCTCCTTCGATGATCCTCTAGAGCATCTCAAACAAAGCTTTACTATCTCGCGAAATTTTTCTTGAGATATGTCCCCCTTACGTAGTAGATTTAGGGTATCAATTTAGTCATCTCTCATTCCCCTTATGAATATGGTCTTCAAGATTTCTTGATCTATGTCATTGCGCTTAGATCTCTACAAATTTTAATGGAATCACTCCACATAGTCCTCCAAGATTTCTTCCTCCTTTTGTGTCATCCTAAATATTTCTTCCCTCAAATCCCTGGTTCTGCAATAATCCTAATACTTAGATAGAAATTTCTCTTTCATGTCACTCCATGTCTGAATGGTAGCAGAGCCTAATCCAATGAACCATCTCAATGATGCTACTTTTAGAGTAGAAGGGAATAATTTCAGCTTCTAAGCATCTGAAATATAATCATATCTCCTACACAAGACATCAAATTCAAAGAAGAAGGTGTCAGGGTCTTCTACAGTCATCCCTTGAAAAGATGGGAGAGATGAAAAAGGAATGTTTTTCATGGGAGCCTCGCCTCTGATATCCCCTATTGGAAACTCAAAGGTGGTAATGGTGGCATCTGTTTTACTCTTGTCGTCATTGTTTTCCCCCATTGTTGATCCTCCTGATCCTTGTTGTGACAGGTCTTCTTTAGATTATTTTGGTGACTATCTTATGGGTGAAGATTTGTTAATTGATAGCTTAGGTTGCTTCGAGGTTGGTTGTTTCATTTTGCTACTCGAATTGGGATATTGATAAGTCAATGAATGCTTTTCCATCTTAGGATCCTGGTGTTCCCCACTGGTTTCCCCTTGACCCTCAGTCATAAGGTCCTTATCACTAGCCTTCCATTGCTACTCCTGATTTGGATACTTAGTGTTGGGAGTGGCTACACTAGTTTTAGGATGATATGGTTTGGAGACATAGGAACTTGATGCTTCTGTTCTTATTATAGGAGTAACAATTTTTTGTGGCCCTATTTTCCTTGCGTCCCTCTAAGAATTTTCCTATTCTTTTTCTACTTTTGAGATAAGCTCATGAATAAATGTTTTCCTCCCCAAATCTGTGCTCTTCTTGTTTCTTTTATGACCCATTTTTCCTGTGATTTATTAGAGTGTTTGTATTTTTGGATTTCTATTATTTCTACACTTTACACATGGACCCTGTGCGTATTTATTCTAGCCCTAAGTGTCTCAGCTTATACAGTGGTGAGCCCACTCAAGTATATTAGAGCGATGCATAGGTTCTTACCTCTCATCTTACTGCCAAACACCTATATAGCTAAGAACACATCTAAAGAATCAAGGAATTCACACAACTGAAGTGTCCTAGTGACCACAGGGGTGATCCCACCCACATATATTAGAGAGATGTGCAGGTTCTTATCTCTTGCCTTACCACCCAACACTTGTGCACTAGAAACACTCTGTTAACAAAACACACTTGGATGATTGCGTCGTCGACTGCCTTCCTCAGCAACGGTGCCAAAATGTTGATTTGATTTAATCATTGTTAATATGACTGAATCACAACCATTAATTTTCAACCTAGGGTAGATCTATTTATTTCAAAGGAGCATGCACTGTCTGTGCTGATACACTTCAGTGAAGAGTAAAATTAAAAGACAAAACAAGTGTCGCTGAATTTAATTGCAAAAAGTAACACTCATGCAAAAATCAAAAATATTCTATAGAAATGAAACCACACTTCATGTTACCAAAGAAAAGGTGTACCAAACACCACACCACTAACTAATCTGGATGGCTGAATGTTATGTTCAAATCAATCCTATGTGACAACATATCAAAAATATGGAAACATAAATAAACCCATTCTGCAAATTACACGTCGAAAGAAATAATTTCAGAATTACTGAAAGGAAAAATAATTAATCTACCACTATGCTACTGCTATTACTGCAAACCCTACTAAAGAGGAGGGCCCTTCCTCCCTAGTAGGGCACAGGGATGAAATGTGAATTAGTAAAGTCTCAACACCACGTCTGTAAAAACATCAACAACACTGTTCTTTGTATTAAAATGATTATGAGTTATAGGAGAAAAATAATGATATCGTCCATCCCATTTACATGGAACTAAGTCCCCTTTATAAGATTTACATGTCCAAAATAGGAAAAAGATCAGTCATGAGAATCTCACGATTCTCACATTGATCAATATCGAGAGAAAATAGAAATCGTTACGATAGGTTCTAAATACAAGGCCTATTACTGTTACATCATTTCTCAAAATCACAACTGCCTTGACTCCTTAGATGCCCATAGATAATACAATCTTTACGACAATTGTCTTGTGGAATAGCACCCACGGTCCTAGATAGTTGCAGTGTAGTCAGCATCCCACGGTGCAACAACAATTCGAGGTGTAACAACAATGCTTGAGGTGTAACAACAATTCTCGAGGTGTAACAAAAATTCAGAGTGTAACAGCAATGGTCTGAAACAAGAAGTACTCAAAAACCCCTTTGGAATTATCACACCATTGTTCATCCTTTGATTGTAGACTTTGGAGCATCACCTGAAAGAAATAGAGCTAGAGAATTTTTTTCCATAATTTCCTCGGTTAGCCATCAGAAAGATATCACCTCATTCATATTTAACAAAAATGGAAAAATAATATGTCAGAACAAAAATGGATTCTTATAACTGAGAGAAAGGAAATTATGATATAAATTCCACAGGTCCAAAGGTGAAATGGTCAAGGATGGGGGGAAAAAGGTGTCAAAAATATGCACAAAACCTGCACCCAACAACTAGATATAGGAAGAAATTCAATTCCTTGGCTATCTGACAATGAATAAAATTATGTGTACTACCCGAATCAATAAACACTATTCCATTTTTCTTCTTGATATGTCCTTCTATCTTGAGGGTTTGAGAAGTGGTAATTCTTGCCAATACATTACAAGATATGGTCAGATTCATTTCTTATTTCTCTAGGTTTGGTTCTTGGTGTATATCCTCTTCTTTTGATGTTTGTTGTTCCTTTTCTTCCTCCTCTTCACAATCTATGTAAAATAATTCTTTCTCAGCACACTTATGACCTTTAGTGTATTTTCTATCACCATTGTAACAAAGCCCTTTTTCTCTTTTTTATTCCAATTTTTGTGGTGTCAACCTTGTAGGTTGTGTAAGGCTAGGGGAAGAAACACTTACATATTTATAGTTGTGAGAGGTAGGCTTCCTTGTTTCCATAATTTTGTTTCAATTTTTCTTGTCAACCTAAATGCCTTCTCCAATGAATCAGGTTCCCAAAGGCGAACCTCATGTTGGACGTTAAATTCCCTATGAACACTTCATTCCTAAGCTCCTCTGGAATATCTTTTACCCTTATATTCAATTTTGGAATTCCTCAATTTGCTCCACCATTGAACACTTTTGTTTGATATTTATCATTTGGCTAAAGAAGGTGTTGCTTTCTGTATCCTCATAATGTGCTATCATTTCCTCCATAAAAATTGAACAAGTGACAATTTGTTTATGAGAGAAAAGCCATCGATACCATACAAACTGATTGGGTTCCAAATATAAAGTTACAATGGGTACCTTTTGTGTGTTTTTCACATTATGGAGATCAAAATATTGCTCCATCTGTACTATCCATGTTACGGGATCCTTTCCATCAAACTTCCTCATATGATCTTTGGAATATGTTGAGTCTTCAATTGAACGTTAGATTCTATGAAATCATCATTAACATTACTTTTTTTCTCATCATGAGTTTCCTCTACTACCTTTTCACCATTAAGAATCATTTTGTGTAGCAACTTTTCCAAACCTCCTTTGAAACCTTCCATGCCTTTCTTCAAATATTCAATGTTTTCTTTCAGTTTTTCTTCTAAACCATCCATCTTAGCTTCCATATTAGCTTCCATACCATCCATATTAGCTTAAAAATATTTATTTAAACCATCCATCTTAGCTTCTGTTACTTTTTGTAAGAGTGAAATTTGTTGCACTTGGTCTCGTAATTTTGATATATCATGTTGCATTTCTCCCTCTTCTTCATGAGTCATGGTGGAGCTTTCAGGTTGCTTACTAGGTGTTTCCATTTTATTTCTTTGGGGAATCAATTAATGATAATTATGCTTCACTATTCCCTTTGAATCACTTCGAACTAATTTTTCAAACCAAACTTATGCAAATTAAAAAAAAAAACTACACACCTTTTTTCTCTTTGTAGGATATCAATATTGAATCTATTGTATCTATGTAATTTCGGATCTCCAAGGTCTAAAATGTATTCCTGTAGTAGCCCTATGAGTCCTATTTCTAACCCCACTAGCCTGAGCAATATTGTATTCCTCAATAAAAAGTTATGCAAAATCTCCCATGATGACCTAATTATAGACTAGTTCAACAGAGCGAACTTGTACGACCTTCCACATGTCACTGTTTCGACCTTCAGACCTGAAAATGATACAAAAAAATTAAAGTTTGTGCTATTTCTATAACTTCTAATAAAATTTCAATCCGATGCTCAGAGAGAAAGTTATGGCTATTTTCCCAAGGTCACCTGTTTGGGATGTAATTCGGGAGCCTGCAAAAATCCTAACTTCCTTAGATCATATCTCCGCAAATATAGTGAGAAAAGATCTGAAATTTAGACCCAATGTTCATCAAGATTTTGTCTCAAATGAGTTTTTAATTTTAGCTTTTGGAACTTTGTAGAAAAAAAGTTATAGAGAAAATTCCACGATGACCTATTTGGAGCAGTGACACCCTAAAATCCAAAGCTCTGATACCAAATTTTATGCAACTAGCTCACAAAATAGAAGAAAAGATAGATCAACGATTTCAAAATCATCCTCTTCGAGGGGGAAACCTCCTTTACATTACACAAATGAAAAATTCTTGGATGATACAAATAACAAGACTTCCTTTCTATATATAGGAGTCTAAGGGGTCGCAATATAATCAGAGCCAACATAATAATAATATTCTAAGGGCACAACAATAAAACTAGTGGGCTTCGAAGGGGCATAATAATAAAAATATGGGGACTACATGGGCACAATAATACAAATAAGGGGCAACACTAGTAGTATAGGGACCTAACAAAATAATAAAATCATATTAGATTACATCATCAAATTTTAGAGGGAAAAAGGAGAAAACTATTTTTTCAACTCGTATTTTCAACTTATCTCCCTATGGGTTGATCCGGATTTAAACAGGAATGCAAAAAGTTACATATATAACCATAAATGCAAATATGCAGAAGGAACACCACTTCATTTCATTAATATCAAACACTGAAATATGCTTTCAAACAGAATGGAAATAAGACTAGCTTGGGTGATGGTAGCGTATCTCTGAGAAAAGATGTTGCGGCTACATGCCTATGAACTGTGTTACAATGAGGCTCAAAGGCCTATTTATTATTGAGAAACAATGGAAAACCCTAAACATCCAAAAACATAACCCTAGGAGATGAAGTGCCAAACTATGGGCTCCGTTTGGGTAAATTGGTACATCAACTACCCGGGGTCATAACTTTGGCATACGATCTCCGTTTAACATGCACAATACCTTGTTATAAAGATATATCCAAGGAATACAACTTTTGAGTCACCAACATGGGTCAACTTATAACCCATGTTAGTTCTAGGTTTACCAAAAAAGTCATTTAGGGCCTCAAAACAGCTCCAGAAGTTCAGGACCCGAAAAACTTCCAAAAATAGTAAATTGTGCTTCAAATGAGGAAACTGAAAAACTGAAAGAAATAATGGTGGGTGCCAAGTGGAATAGGTAGGTGGCCACCAATATCCACTTGGATCATTCCTACCCCCTTATGAAGCAATGGTCTTGTTGGGAACGGGATCTCCTAAGGAAAGTTTTGGGGCTAAAAGCCCATGTTTTGGGTCGAATTTTGTAATAAAGTTGTAAAGTCTCCGCATTTTGTGGTCGCAGAGCGCAAAGGTGTCATGAGTCATAAAGGTTTTCCTCCCTTATTTTTTAAAGTAAAATTCAGCTGTAAAGATCTACCCTTGGTCCGCAGACCATGGGATTGTATAAAAAGAGCTAAGTAAGTAAGCTCTAAGTAGCTCAGATGAGTCATAGGTTGTAGAAGAAGTCTTGAGCAATAAGGAAAGAAGTCTAAGTTTCAAGTCTTAGTGTAGGTAGAGGATCTACAGCTGAGTTCGTAGAGGCCTAGGGTGGAAGTCTACAACTGATTGCGCGGATCCCTGCAGCTATGTGCACAGGGCAGATAGAGTCTGTAATCGTCTGAAGATATCAATAAAGAGAAGCATTTTACAAATTCTGTGTCTTTGTTTCCTGTTAATGCATCTTGTCATATTGTGTATGAATTTCATTTATAATGCTTATATGATGCGCAAATGTATGTAATTAAGTTGGATAATTGAATGCAAGTAAGGATATCTTCTTACGCTATGCTAACTGTGATTGTTTAGTAAGATAATTAAACACTTAAGGATAACTTGGAAACCCATTCTATACGTTGTTTTAGCAGCGTGAAAGTACCTGAACTGCAGGTTAGGGTTGCGCAAAGGCCAATCGTACTCATTCACGGAGGTACTAAAGGGCGGAATAAAAGGGCTAGACTGACAAAGCCCTAGAACTTTGTTGGGTGCGGAGCCTGATTATCTTTTATATTCAAAGGTATTGCCACATTGGACCCTAGTTTGAAATGGGGCAGCAACGCTGCCCGTAAAATATTCGCTGCAGGGGGGGTCCAAGGGGGGCAACTGCAACCTTTGGGGAGCCCCCCACCCCCGGTGGGGGGTTTCGGGGGCAGCGCCCTCGAAGCTAAGAATAGATGTAAAATTGCCTTGTAAAAGTATAGTAATTTCTAATCAATTTGGGCCGTTCATTAGGCGGAGATCTGATGGTAGAAGCTATATTTAATTTAGGGATTTTTTGCCCTAGAAGGCAACCCCTCACTATATATGAGGGAATTGTATTACATCTATGTAGATTCGTATTCTGAGTGAGAAAGAGAGAGGAGATTGAGAGCGAAGAGGGTGTTATAGCGGATCTGTTGTAGGTTGTATCTCTTCAGTTTGTTGGATAATATAAAAGGAGGGACTAGTTGTTTCTCCGTGGACGTAGCCCAAACTAGGTGAACCACGTATATATGTGTCTCTCTTGTTTTATGCATTTTTTTTGTTTATATTTCTGCAATATTTTATGTGTTCCATTGCTCCATAATATATAATTTTATAAAAAACTTAACGACCTACGCAAAAGCAGGAAAAGAAGGAATAAACTGACATCATGACCATCTCAAGGTGCAGAAACTTGGTTCTAGCATCCTCCCATACTGCTCCGAATGAGACTTTGGTCCGCGCTCCACGGGCTCATGCCGAAAGGGCTAGTAGTGTAGGGATTTGTTTAGCTAACTAACGCTGAACCAGGGTCAGGCCCCACCAAGCCAACAAATGGTTCTGTTACCGGGACCAGAATCTGCATGAGAGATGTGTGATGTCATATCACTGGAATCCAACTAAGAAAGAGATCGAAGACTGGTTGGATAGGAAGATCCACGAATTCGTGGCGTGGGAGAACATAAATCCATGACTAACAAAGGAACAGTGGTTGGAACAAGGACTGTAAGAAAAGCTTGGATGTATTAAAAGAAAAGATGGCCACCGTGCTGATTTTAGTCTTCCCAGATTGGAAGAAGGAGTTTCATGTACATGTCAACGCGTCATGTATAGTGTTGGGAGCAACACTGACACAGGCTAGTGGAGTAGACTTGGACCATCCTATAGCGTTCACAAGAAGAAGGTTATCCAAGGCGGAGAAGAACTATTCCACCACCGAGCACGAAGGGTTAGCCATGGTATACGTGCTCTAGAAGTTTAGACATTATTTGTTGGGAGGCCATTTTAAGATGTATACGGATCATTCTGCGTTGAAATGCCTAGTCAATAAGCCTGTGTTGGGGGGGAGAATCTGCAGGTGGTTGTTATAATTCCAGGAGTATGATTTTGAAGTTATTGTGAAACATGGACGATTGAACGCGGGACCAGACCATCTGTCGCGCATCGAAATAGGGGAAGAGCCAACTAACTTGGAGGAGGGATTGTCTGACGCACAACTATTTGCATTATGTGTCGCGGATGGTCATTTTGAAGATATCATACACTTCCTAATGACAAGAACTGCCCCGAAAGGATACACCATCCAGAAGAAGAAGGACTTAGTGGTGTGCGCGACATATTTTTCTGTCATTGTCGGGCATCTGTACAAAATGGAGTCTGATGAGATATTGCGGTGATATGTACCGGAGTTTGAAAGGAGAAGTATCCTCGCATATTCTCCTGGGGGTGCCATGGGAGGACATTATGCAGGGAGAGCAACCGCGCAGAATATTCTATGCGCAGGGTTGTGGTGGCCCACCCTCCATCAGGATTCAAAATCTTAATGGAAAGTGTGTGATGTATGTAAAAGGACTGGTAGGCCATTGCGAAGGGATGAGTTGTCTCTGAATCCACAGATGACGTTACAACCCTTTGAGAAATGGGCGATATATTTTGTGGAACCCATCGAGCCCCAAGGAAATACGGGAGAAAGATACATTATCACTGTGACAGAGTATTTGACTCGATGGGCAGAGGCACAAATTGTGAAGGATTGCACAGGCACGACTGCTGCGAAGTTCCTCTTTGAGTATGTATTGACGTGATTTGGGTGTCCAAAGATTTTGATGAGTGATTGCGGTACGCACTTCCTGAATGAGAAGATTAGCGCATTGACGTAGGAATTTCAGGTATATCACCAGAAGAGCACGCCTTATCATCCACAAGCTAATGGGATGGTGGAAGCATTCAATAAAGTGCTGGAGAATGCATTGAACAAGGTTTGCAATGCTTAGAAAAGTGATTGGGACCTGCACATACATGCAGTACTATGGGTCTATCGGACGACATGCAAGAAGTTGACTGGACAAACACCCTTTAAGCTTGTATATGGCATTGAAGCAATGATGCCCATGGAATACATTGTGCCTAGTCTGCGCATAGTGGCACTCACGGGTATGACGAATCGCAGAGCCCTGGAAGAGAGGCTTGCATAGCTGGTTGAGCTTGAGGAAGAAATATTTCTAGCTAGATTTCACCAATAGGTCCAAAAGCAACGCGAAAAAGCATGGCATGATCGACACATTAAGCTACGCACCTTTAAGGTAAATGACCTGGTTTTGTTATATGACAACAAGTTTGATAAATTTATAGGGAAATTTAGAATGCATTGGCTAGGGCCCTATGTCATTAAGGAGATTATCGACGGAGGAGTGATGCAGCTGGTCAAATTGAATGGAGATCCCTTCCTAGGAAAGGTGAATGGAAGTCGCTTGAAGCCATACACCGGTGGTCCGGCCATGTGACTATATGAAGGTAGCATAGTTGTAGCGCTCGAGGAAGTTGAAAGGAGGCATGGAACTATAAACTACATTGCTCGGGTTGGGGAGCTGCACGATTGGAGGATTGTGCAAAGCAAGGAATTGTCACAGGGTTCGCAACAGCGCGAAGGGAGAAATTGTGCAAGTCGACTGGAAAGTGACCGTTAAAGTCACTATTCATGATTTGATGGTAGAAATGCGGCCAAATGGAGCGGGCGACCGACATTTAAGACAAAATTTATGGATCAGATCCTTGAAAATCTGCTGCCAATCCAGCATTAATGAACCAAATTTTGGGAGAACAGTTGGATTTGAATTCAAAATTCCTTATAAATTACAGGTGGTTGTCCAGTGAAAAACACTTGGCATTTCAAGAATTGAGTTGTTGAGTTCTCAGGCTCACATTAACCGTGAGCACTTCGAACTTCTGATATCCAGTTCATTATTTGAGACATTTCCGAAGGAGACATAGGAGTTCTTGCAGAACATCATGTCGGCACCCATAGAAGCTATAGATATCGGAGCAGAGGAGTCGGTGCTCGAAATTGATATGGAGGCCAAAGTAGCTGCTCCAGAGGTTGCCAAAGTATTAGCAGAAGTCTCCAAATCACCAAGGACATTGAGACCAAAGCCCACCCCAACCAAGGAGAGTGCAAAGGACAAGAAGGGCAAGCAACCTGCGATACCGGTGCGCGCATTGCCAAGAAGAAACCCACCAAAGCCCACCGCATAGGAGAAGGGCAAAACCATCAATATAGAGCCAGAGGAGGAAGAAATCGAAGACATCCCGATGGATGATGAGGATGTGGGAGTAGATGTGGAGGAAGTTGAAGCCCAGGGTGCTGACCCTATCACTCGGTTGCCTGAGTATGTCCCTCCGTGCAAGGGAAAGACCAAGGTGCCAAAGGATATCGATGAGAGCAAGGTCCCCTTGCAAACCCCTCTGCTGCTGGATGAAATTGTCTTCGAAGGACCATGCTTGGGGCAGGTTCCTCTACTAAAACTCAAAGACTAGGACTTGGCTGATCATGAGAAGTTCCCACACTTGGCAACCGAGAAATTGATGCATCACATCATCAATACAACCACCGAAATGACCGCATTGGAGCCGCGGAAGTGGCTCAGAGGAGTAGACAAGGCAGGGTTGCTCAACCTGCTTTAGGTACCACACTATAAGCGCACCCTAGTTACAGTATTAGTCATCAAGCAGCTGCTGTGCTTGGTGCATGATGGGTGTCTGTTGTTGGAGGAACCAATACCCATCACTGACAGGTTGATCCATAGGATCACGCAGTTGCCTTACACAGGAGAAAGTTCGGCCATGATATTTGGCGGAAAATATGGTGAGCAGGCCGTCGCAGAGGCCATGAAAGAGAAGTTTAAGCTGGTAAAGAAGTCGCATGGATATTCCATATCCAGCATTTGTGACCCTACTATAAAGGTGGCTATGCAAATTTTAGCAGGGAAGGTGATGAGGAAGTGTCGCACCAATGAGGTTCCAGCGCCTATTGTCGTGCTAGCATCCTAGTGTGCTGAAGGAGTTCAATTCAATTGGGCAGACTATCTCCGCGGTGAGTTCCTTGCGAACTGCCACGAAGCACAGGAGCCCAACAAGACGTTCCACTGCGCATGGCTCTTGCTGTTGATTGTGCTTGTAGCATGGGAGTTGTCAGAGGACATCCAATTCTCTTCAGTCATGCCAGACCTACTAGAAGTAGTGAAGTATGCTTCGCTGTGGGCGACCAAGGATGTGCAACGGATTAAGGACAACAAGATCTTCTGGATCTTGATGGAGATGAACATCCACATGGCCATCAATTGCAAACCACGATTATCGCCTATGGTGTTTTCCAACCTATAGGGCTACATAGAGTTCAAAGTAGATTTTCACCATGTGGCCATCAGGGCGCGGAAGGACCCTGCGCAGAAATGGTATGACTTGCCTTACCTAGAAACAGATAATGCCATTGATGCAGTACTTGATCGATGGCTGGCAAAGTGGCGCACCACAGTAGACTTGGCGGTGGGAGGGAGCAAGTCCACCTCACAGACAAAGAAGGAGGAGGCCAAGCTAGAGATGATGTAGCTAGGCGAAAAGAGAAAGAAGGAGGCTGCTGATAAGGCCCAGGCAGAGTGCGATGCCACTCAGCAGGTAGAAAAGCAAATAGGAAGAATAGAGCAGGGCTTTGACAAGGCGCGAGGTTGCCTTCACTTGAGACAAAGGAGGAGACGGATGAGCAGACAGAATAGCACGACGCAAACCCACAGGCAATGTCCATCTGCATCAAGCGTCCAAGGGAGTAGGAGAAAGGAGGGTCCAGGAAAAATCAAAGGCTACTAAAACATCGCTGGACCCAATCACCCTCACCGAGGGTGATTTGCATGGCATCGGTAACACGGTACGGGATGTCACCGCAGAGGCCCTACAATAGTTTGAGCAGCATCAACAACTAGTATTGAGGGCTATCCAAACATGTCTTTAGGATCTGCAGACCCACGCATCATAGGTTGGCACGGTGTCTACCAGCCTTGTTATCGGCACTTCAGAAGCTACCGAGATGTTGCGTGCAAAGGCATCCAGTGCGATAGTGCTGCCTAATGGGGCATTGAACACGGAGAATTAAGCTGATAGGCCCACTATCAGTGCCCTAAAGGGAGTAGGGTTGAATCTGGCAGCGCTCCCTGGCGAAGCGCTCCACCTATTGCAGGATGGGGTGATTGCAAAATTGAGGGCCCATGAGCACCGCGCCCTACAAGTGATCAACGAGTGGCAGATTAACAATGAGAAGATGGAACTACAATGAGAATATTCCATCGCCGCTGTGACCGAGGTGACCAACTAGAACAAGCATATAATGCAGGTTGTCGAGGAGGCATGCCGAATGGTGCCAGAGTTGGCCATTCCTAAGGAAGAACAAGTCGAGGTGCGCATTCGCAAGCTGGCCACGGGGGTGCACGACGCTCGTACAGAAATGGCGAGGGTTTAGTTGGAGTTGAACTTGCATATCATAGAGTTACAGTTGAAGGCCCAGCATTCAACTCTACCAAAATTAAAGAATTAGCAGGCGACCGCTGTCACAAAAGCAGTAGCGGCAATTGATAGTGCACTAGCAGACTGCACGCAACTTTTTGAGTAGTCGTTTGAGGTCCTGACAAGCTTGCAGGAGGACCCTAATATACAATGGCTAGAGACAAAAGCATGCGAGCTACAACAGTGCTATTATGAGGTCAAAGGCATAGCGTGAACCATCACACCCACATACAGATTGGCAAAGCTGCGGGAGGCCAAGCAACTGAAGGAATAGGTGGATGCTACGCTGCACAAGGAAGCAATGTTGAAGGCATGACTGAAGCCTTCGCTGGATGAGGCTTACACGTGATAGCCTATATTGAAGAAAATCTTGTGACTCTGCAAGCAACTCAGCAAAAGCTTCAGGCTGATAGTTCAGCAGCAGTGACCGAGCAAATGGTTGAAGACGCGAAGCAGGCGGCTGCACAGTGCACTGCCGAGGTTGCGGTCATAAGGGTCGAGCTGGGAGGTCTTCTCGCTAAGATCTCCAAACCTATTGAGTGACTCAAGGGCGAGTCACAATGTTTGTGTTGGGGGCCCATTGGGAATGGGATGCCCCAAGGACAATTTTGGGGCTAAAAGCTCATATTTTGGGTCAAATTTTGTAATAAAGTTGTAAAGTCTCTGCATTTCGTGGTAGCGGAGCGCGAAGGTGTCATGAGTCATAAAGGGTTGTCTGCCTTTATTTTCTAAAGTAAAAGTTGGCTGTAAAGATCTACCTTTGGTCTGTAGACAATGGGATTGTATAAAAAGAGCTAAGTAAGTAAGCTCTAAGTAGTTCAGATGAGTCATAGGTTGTAGAAGAAGTCTTGAGCATTAAGGAAAGAAGTATAAGCTTCAGGTCTTAGTGTAGGTAGAGGCTCTACAGCTGAGTGCGCAAAGGCCTAGGGTGGAAGTTCGTAGCTGAGTGCACGGACCCCTACAGTTGTGTGCGCAGGGCAGATAGAGTCTGTAATCTTCTGAAGATATCAATAAAGAGAAGCATTTTACAAATTATGTGTCTTTATTTCATGTTAATGCATCTTGTCATATTGTGTATGAATTTGATTTGTAATTCTTATATGATGCGCGAATGTATATAATTACGTTGGATAATTGAACACAAGTAAGGATATTTGTTTACATGGCGCTAACTGTGATTGTTTAGTAAGATAATTAAACACTTAAGGATAACTTGGAAACTTGTTTTATACGCTGCTTTAGCGGCGCAAAAGTACTGGAACTGCAGGTTAGGGTTGTGCGAAGGCCAATCATACCCATTCGCGGAGGTACTGAAGGGTGGAATAAAAGGGCTGGACTAACAAAGCCCTAGAACTTAAAGACATGCGTGAAAGTAGGAATAGAAAGAATAAACCGACATCACGACCATCTCAGGGTGCGGAAACTTGGTTCTAGCATCCCCCCATATTGCTTCGGGTGAGACTTCGGTCCATGCTCTGCGGGATAATGCCGAAAGGGCCAGTAGTGTAGGGATTTGTTTGGCTAACTAATGTTGAACCTGGGTTAGGCTCCACCAAGCCAACAAGTCCCCATTGCGTTCAGTTCCTCCATGAGATGAGGAAACTTCCGCTGAACTTGGTCCCTGGTGAGCCACTTGCCCTAGTGAAGGAGTTGGTATGCTTTGACAACTCGATATAGTTGGATCCTTTGCTATCAGGTGTTCTTGATCTGTGTGTCCATGATCCAATCAGTTGTGGCTTGTTCCATGCAATCTGGATTTAACTCTATAGGTGTGATTTGTTATGCAATGTCTGATGTGTCCAGCAATGGTGGGAAGTATGGTCGAAGGTGGTCCACATTGGACATTGGGTGCAGGCCAAGAAATGGGGGAATTCTGAGCTAAAATGCATTGTCTCCCACAGCCTTGGTAATGGTATAATGGCCATATCAAAGTGGTTTGATCTTTCAATAGGCTCTGGTAAGGTGTTCCTTCTACAAATGCAACCAAACTTTGTCGCCCACCTGAAACTTGTGTGGTACCCGATGTTGATCATGTCGTTGCTTGTACTTGGCATTTGATTTCTCCAGAATGTCGTGGACCTGTTGGCGGATATGTTGGATGTGCTCAATGAAGTTGTTTTCCTTATCAGCTTCAGACTGGACATGAGTTGAATCTGCCTGAGTAGCTACAAATGACATGATCACATCAATGGGACATAGTGACTGGAATCCCAAGCCCACTTGAAAATGGTTGTGGCCAGTCGAGTTGTGGAGAGATCGGTTATAGCTATGCTGGACATAGGGCAGGCTCTCATCCCATGTGCGTGGATGCTTTGAATTGTACATGCGCAAAATGTGTACGATCATCTTGTTGACAACCTCTGTCTGGCCATCAGTTTGGGGATGGAAAGTTGTAGACTTAGTGATCTTGGTGTCCAACATCGACCAGAGATTGGACCAAAATGTACTGAGGAACCTGTTGTCCCAATCTGAGATGGTTGTTGCAAGTCTGGTAAAGTGAGCACTGGTGTAGATCAAAGGCAATGCTTCAACTCTGCGAATGCCTTCTATTGAGATTCAAAACAAAATAATTTTGCTTTTGCTCCTCCCTTGGTGACTTGACTCAAGGGCCAAGTGATACGAGAGAATCCAAACATGAACATGTGGTAGAAATTGGAAAGACCTAGAAAGCTACGAAGCTCTATCAGAGTGGTTGCGGCTGACCAATCCTGAATGACTTGGATCTTGGTTGAATCCACATGCACCCCCCATTCATCAATAATGTATCCCAGATACTGAAATTGGGTCATGCCAAAAGTGCATTTCTACAAATTGGAACATAGATTGTGTTACTGCAGTGTTTGGATAACCCGTCAGATGTGGTGGAGGCGCTCTTCCCAACTCTGGCTGAAGAGCAAGATGTCATCCAACTATACCACTACAAATGAGTTGGTGAATGGCCACAAGATGTCATCCATCAGCCTCATGAAGGTTGCAGGAGCATTCGTCAACTCTAAAGGCATAACCAACCATTCGAAAAGGCCCTCCTTGGCTTTGAAGGCAGTCTTCCACACATCGAAGGGTTTGATTGGTACCTGGTGATATTTGGACTTCAAGTCGATCTTGCTGAAACATTTTTCCCTCTTGAGTTGGTTTAGAAGGTCGTCAATCCATGGGATCGGGTACCTATCCCAAACAGTGATCTTGTTCAGCGCTCGATAATCAATAGAGAGTCTCCAAGTCCCATCCTTCTTTTGTACCAACATGATCGGGCTTCCACAGGACAATGAACTCGTCCAGATGTGACCTTTTTGCAACAGCTCCTAAATCTACCTCTTAATTTCATTGTTCTCTAGAACAAAGTGCCGATAGATTAGTCCATTGGGAAACGGTGCACCTAAGGCAGATCGATGGAGTGCTTGACCTGACAGTACAGAGGCACCCCTGTGGGGGAGGTGAAGATGTCGTCGTACTCCTCCACGACCTTGTTCATTTATTACTGTTGTGCAGAGGGGCCCTATATGGAGGTTTTGGCCACCATCTTCTTCTTTCCTTGAGGGTGTATCATCAGGAAAGCAAATTTCCCAGGTTTTAGAAATGACCTTACTACATTGTTTTGTAGTAACCAAAGAGATGAGGGTAAGCGGTGCTACCTTTGGTATCCTGTACAACTTATTTCCCAAAGTAACAATAACAGCACAAGGCCTTGACTCATACACAACATGTCGCATCCACAAGTATTGTTGGCCTATAATACATCACAAACATCAAGGGGAGCAACATCACATAGTACCTCATTCGTGATGGGATTGATGTTGTATGGGAGGCGACACTGTTCGCTCACGCGAAGATCCCGTCCTTGGTGAAGCCACCCGATGGTGTACGGTTGCGGGTGTGTTGTGGTCGGTAAGCGCAGCCACTTTATGACCTCTATCGAAATGAGGTTCTTTTGGCTCCCGCTGTCAGCAATGAACTGTAACGAGGAGACCTTTACCCACATATGGGAGTGGAAGAGACGTCCTCATCCTCTGGATCTTAAGGTTCCTCCTTTTGGATCTTCGTGGTGGCAATGGTGGCATTGGGATCCACATCAATAATCTACTTCCCTTTGTCATTCCCCTTGTTGGGTTCTGACTTAGAGTCAAAATATGCATCTAATTCTGAAGCCTTCAGCTCGGCCACCAGTGACTACTTGGCCCAACACTCACTTGTGTTGTGAGTGGAGCTCTTATGGAACTCACACCACTTTCCTCTGTCCTTCTTCCGCTTCGCAGTGTTGTTCTTTTCTTGCAGCCTTGGTGGGTTTTCCTAGGCTACCTCACCTTGGCTTTATCCTTTGTTCTGTGGTTTGGGGGCACCTTTCTCTTGCCTTAGATTCATAGATCCAAAGTCTCGCTTCTTCTGTTTAAACTTTTCTTGATATTGACGGCCTATCAGTACACTGTGCCGAGCGAGGAGATGTCCAGGAACTCCATCTCGTCCTTGATGTACCTATGTAGGCAACCACGGTACTTGAGTACCAAATGTTTCTCAGAATCCTTGATACCCAACTTCATGCGAAGGGTATGAAAAACATTGGTAAACTCTGGCACATCTTGGTCCCTTCCCTGCCACAATGTTGTCCACTTTATATATTTATCCTCATGGCTCCCAACAGGGTAGTACTGCTCCTTGATGGCATCCCAGAATGAATTCCAAGTGGGTGCAACTAAAAAAAGTGAGGTCATATTTTCATCCTTTTGCTCACAGTAGGTTTCCCACCAATCCTTGATGTGGGGGGCGGCTTTGAGAAGAGAAAAAGTAATATTTTCTCAGCTGGAAAAATCATGAACAGAAAAATATCCTTCTAGTAGATTTAACCATTTATCTATGACGTCCGCATATATTTGTCCCTAAAATATTGGAATGTCAAAGTTTACTTGTACCTTAAAAGGCGTGGAGCCTCCAGAGTGGCTGTTGGATGTGGATGCACCGCCGGTGGGAAACCGTTGAAGGATCTAGGCAAAGTTATCCATCATCGCGTTCCTTTGTTTCTCGAGGGCCTCCTCGAGAAATATTTTGATAGGATCTCCTGCCCCCTCGTCTCTCTTTTCATCCCCCATGGGCGACCATCGGGGTTTGCGAGGCTGATCTTGAAAAGGTTCAACTAGATCGAGCCCTAACTCCTCATATCCTGACCTTGTTAGGGACATGCAAAGAAAAACAGAGAAAGAGCAGACCGCTCTGATACCATCGGTCTAGATTTAAACATGAATGCAACAAATTATAGATATAACCATAAATACAAAGATATAGCAGAAACAACACTTCATTTCATTAATATTAAATACTGAAATGTGATTACAAACAAATTGGAAATAAGACTAGCTCGAGCGATGGTAGCTTATCTCTGAGAAGAGATGTGGCAGCTACATGCCTCTGAACTGTGTTACAATGAGGCTCAAAGGCCTATTTATTATTGAGAAACAATGGAAAACCATAAAAATCCAAAAACCTAACCCTAGGAGATGAAGCACCAAACTATGGGCCCTATTTGGGTAAATTAGTACATCAACTTCCCGGGATTGTAACTTTGGCATACGATCTCCATTTGATACCTCGTTAGAAAGATCTATCCTAAGACAACAACTTTTGAGTGACCAACGCGGTCTATGACCCATGTTGGTCCCAGTGTTGCCAAAAAGCGTCGTTTAGGGCCTCAAAACGGCTCCGGAAGTTCAGGACCCGAAAAATGCTAAAAATAGTAAATTATGCTACAAATAAGGAACTGAAAAGCTGAAAGAAACAATGGTGGGGGTCCAAGTGGAATAGGTATCTGGCCACCACTATCCACCTGAATCATGGGTTTACTAAAATTTTGAGCGGAAACACTTGTTGGATGCAAAATTTGGTTCCTCATCTAAGGAGTACCTAGGATTCATAATTTCGATGGACCCTACTACACGAAAAACGAGAAATACATGAAAAACGTGATTGCAATCAAGTTTTTTCATGTATTTCTCATTTTTCGTGTAGTAGGGTCCATGGAAAGTATGCAACATGAGTACTCCTTGGATGAAATCAAGGTTTTTCATGTATTTCTCATTTTTTATGTAGTAGGGTCAATCAAAAGTATGCAACATGGGTATTCCTTGGATGAGGAATTAATTTTTGAATCCAATGAGTACTCCTGCTTGAAATTTGAGTAAAACCTTAGGGAGATAAGTTGAAAACACAAGTTGAAAAAGTAGTTTTATTATTTAGTTATTTTTTAATATTTTTCCTTTTTAACTCAAAAAATGGTGAATCATCCCCATGGTTGACATCATCATCTTGAATCCTATTGGTTCTTATAAAGTTTATTTTGGTTGTACATTTTTCTTAGGAGGCCCATTTTAGACCTCAAAATTCCCCTAATGGGTCCATTGCATAGTGGCATGCCCAAGGCCAGATTGATGGAATGCTTGACTTGTTAGTGTAGGGGTACCCCTGTCGTTGAGGTGAATATGTACCTTTACTCTTCCATGACCTTGTCCATTTGTTGTTGTCATGCAGAGGAGCACTGCCTGGAGGTTGTGGATGTTGCCACAATATTCCTCTTGTTCTGAGGGCAAATCGTGAGTAATACAATTCTCGGTCTGGGAAATGATCTTACTGCATTGTTTAGCAGAGATCAAATAAAAGGCGTGTTGGGTGTGGAGCTTGATTATCTTTTGTATTCAAAGGTATCACCACATTGGACCCCAGTTTGAAATGGGGCGGCAACGCCACCTAAAAAATATTCACTGCAGGGGGAGTCCAGGGTGGGGGTGGCTACGACCTTTGGGGACCCCCCCGTGGTGGGGGGTTTCGGGGGCAGCACCCCTGAAGCTAAGAATAGATGTAAAATTGCCTTGTAAAAGTATAGTAATTTCTAGTCAATCTGGGCCATTCATTAGGCGAAGATCTGATGGTAGAAGTTATGTTTAATTTAGGGTTTTTTGCCCTAGAAGGCAACCCCTCACTATATGAGGGAATTGTATTGCATCTATGTATATCTGTATTTTGAGTGAGAAAAAGAGAGGAGCTTGAGAGCGAAGAGGGTGTTACAGTGGATCTGCTGTAGGTTGTATCTCTTCAGTTTGCTAGATAATATAAAAGGAAGGACTGGTTGTTTCTCCATGGACGTAGCCCAAACTGGGTGAACCATGTATATTTGTGTCTCTCTTGTTTTATGCGTTTTCTGTGTTTATATTTCTACAATATTTTATGTGTTCCATTGCTCCGTAATATATAATTTTCGAACAACTGGTAGCAGAGCCGAAGTTCCTTTTTGGCTGACAAACTCGCAGGAGAGAAGGATTCCTGGTTCGAGTGGGAGCAATGGCGGAAGATGGTAAGTTAGGATCGAGAAATTTAATGGCCAAAACTTCTCGTTGTGGAAGATGCAGATGGAAGATTATTTGTATCAGAAAGATCTGTACATACCATTGGGTGGAAAAAAAAAGATGCCAATGGGTATGACAGATGAAGAATGGAACCTTCTCGATAAAAAGGCACTCGGAACAGTACGGTTGTGCCTCGCAACATCGATCGCCTTCAACATTTCTAAGGAAACAACAACAGAGGGTTTGATTAAGGCATTGGCGAAACTATATGAAAAACCATCGGCCTCAAATAAGGTATTTCTTATGAAGCGTTTATTTAATATGAAGATGTCGGAAGGTGGATCTGTTGTAGACCATTTAAATGATTTTAATACTGTTACAAGTCAATTAAGTTCTGGAGGGGTAAACTTTGATGATGAAGTTAGAGCTCTGTTATTCTTGTGCTCATTGCCAGAAAGTTGGAATGGTTTAGTAATGGCCATTAGTAACTCTGTTTCTAGATCTAGTACTTTAAAGTTTGATGATGTTGTCGGTGCTATCCTTAGCGAGGAAATGCGACGGAAAATCTCTGGTGAGACATCGGATAATGCTTTGAGTGTAGAGTCTAGGGGAAGAAAAATGGAAAGAGGAAAGAGCTTAGGATATCGCAATAAATCAAGGAAAGGCAGATCCAAGTCCAGATTAGGGATAGTCTGTTGGAAATGGGGAAAGAAAGGACACCTAAAGAAATATTATAGATCTCGGAAGGGAAAAGAAGGAGATGCACAGCAAGAAAACAATCATGAAGCAAATGTGATAGGTGAGGTGTTACAAGATGCTTTGATTCTTTTTTTCAAAAATATTACTGATTCCTAGGTGGTAGATTCAGGGGCCTCATCCATGCCACACCGAATAAGAAATACTTTCATGACTATGTTCAAGGAGATTTTGGACAAGTCCGTTTAGGTGATGATAAACCCTGTAAAATTGTTGGAATGGGTAAGGTTCTTGTAAAACAGCAGAATGGAAACCAATGGCTACTAAAGGAGGTAAGGCATGTTCCATATCTGAAGAAAAATCTGATTTCAATAGGGTAGTTAGGCGGTGAAGGTTGTGTGACAACTTTCACAGATAAAGCTTGGAAGGTCACCAAAGGAGCCCTGGTAATAGAAAAAGGCGAAAAGGTTGGTACATTGTATTTATGCAATGGTATTTCTAACTCTGTTAATGCTTTAACTTCCAAAGGAGCAGATGCAGCATTATGGCATCATAGGCTCGGACACATGAGTGAGAAGGGGATGAAGATCCTTCACTCAAGGAATTTTTTGTCGGTTTTGAAGAATGTTGATTTGGACTTTTGTGAGAATTGCATTTATGGAAAACAGAAGAGAGTCAAATTTCTCAGAGTTGGGAAAGAAAATAAGAGCAAAAAATTAGAGCTTGTGCATACAGATGTATGGGGACCTGCTCAGGTATCACCTCTCGGTGGCTCTCATTATTATGTTACTTTTATTGATGATGTAACTAAAAAAACTTGGATTTATTGTATTAAGAATAAATCTGATGTATTTGATACTTTCAAGAAATGGAAAGCTTTGGCTGAGATTGAGACAGGAAAGAAATTGAAGTGTCTCAGATCAGACAATGGAGGTGAATATTGCAGCAACCAGTTTGATAGGTACTGTTCAGAGCATGGAATTCATAGAGAGAAGACAGTTCAAGAACACCACAAGAAAATGGTGTGTCAGAAAGGATGAACAGAACAATCATGGAGCGTGCAAGGTGCATGAGATTGCATGCAGGATTGCCTTTACAATTTTGGGCAGATGCTGTAGATACTGCTGTTTATCTAATAAATAGAAGGCCTTCAAGTTCCTTGGATGGTGGTGTTCCAGAGAAAGCATGGACAGGTAAAAATGTAAACTACTCTTTTCTAAAGCCTTTTGGTTGTGAGACCTTTGTCCATATTAATAAAAAAAATAGAAAAAAGATTGAGGCAAAATCAAATAAATGTACCTTTATTGGATATGGTGTTAATGATTTTGGTTATCGCTTATATGATTATGAAAATCACAAAATCATTAGGAGAAGATATATAATATTCAATGAAAAGGTCTGGTATAAGAATTAGTTGCAGGAAAGGAAACAGGAAAAATAAAACAAGGAATACACAGTTCTTGATGAGATCACTGAAAAAGTAAAGGTGCCTGAAAATAATAATAATCAACAACCACAACAACAGCAACCACCACAACAGCAATAGGCACCCCAAACACTTGAAAGTGGTGTTAGAAGATCTACTAGGATAAGTAGACCCCCTGAACGATACTCTCCTTCATTATATTATTTATGTTGACTGATTCTGGTGAACCTAAATGTTATGAAGAAGCAATGCAGGTTGAAAGCATGAAGAATTGGGAGCTATCCATGGAAGAAGAGATTGATTCCTTAATGCATAACCAGACTTGGGACTTAGTCAGGTTGCCTGCAGGTAAAACTACATTGCAGAATAAATGGGTTTACAGGCTAAGGAAGAAGATGGAGGAAAACAGAGGTACAAAGATAGACTTGTGCTGAAGGAGTTTGCACAGAATAAAGGTATTGATTTTGATGAAATATTTTCTCCTGTTGTTAAAATTACTTCAATCAGAACTATTCTATGTCTAGTAGCAGCTGAAGATTTGCATCTTGAGCATTTAGATGTAAAGACAGCCTTTCTCCATGGGGATTTGGAGGAAGAGATATATATGCAGTAGCCACAAGGATATGAGGTAAAAGGGAAGGAGAAACTAGTGTGCAGGTTGAAGAAGAGCTTGTATGGCTTAAAACAAGCTCCAAGGCAGTGGTATCTAAAATTTGACAAGTTTATGTCTGAACAAGGTTATACTAGATGTCACTCTGATCATTGTGTTTATCTGAAAAAGAAAAATTATGGCAGCTATATTATATTTTTATTGTATGTAGATGACATGCGTGTTGCAGGGTCTAACATGCAGGAAATAAATGTGCTCAAAAGAAAATTGGCAAATTCATTTGCAATGAAGGATTTGGGAGCTGCAAAAGAAATCCTTGGTATGAGAATAACTAGAGACAGGAAAAATCGCAAACTAACATTGTCTCAGAATGAGTACATACGAAAGGTGTTGAAAATATTTAATATGCACAATGCAAAACCAGTTAGCACACCTTTTGCTAGCCATTTTAAACTTAGTAAGGAAATGTGCCCAAAGACCCAAGAAGACATGGATTATATGTCTAAAGTTCCATATGCATCAGCAGTTGGAAGCTTAATGTATGCAATGGTCTACACAAGGCCTGATATTGCACATGCAGTGGGAGTTGTAAGCAGGTACATGAACAACCCAGGAAAGGAACATTGGATGGCAGTGAAATGGATTCTCAGATATTTGAAAGGTACCACAAATCAAGCATTATGCTTTGGTGGTTCAAACATTTCTCTACAGGGATATGTTGATGCAGATATGACAGGTGACAGAGATAACAGGAGGAGCACTACAGGATATGTATTTACTGTAGGTGGAACAACTGTCAGTTGGGTTTCAAAAACCCAAAATGTTGTTGCACTTTCAACAACAGAAGCAGAGTATGTTGCTGCTACAGAGGCTAGTAAATAAATGATTTGGTTACAAAGGTTTATGGGTGAATTGGGTAAGGAGCATGATATGGGCACATTATACAGTGATAGCTAAAGTTCCATTCGTCTTGCAAAGAACTCAACATTTCATTCTAGGACTAAACACATACAGCTCAAGTACCATTTCATATGATTAGTGTTGGAAGATGGAGAGTTGACGCTGGAAAAGATACAAACTAGCCAGAATCCTGTAGATATGCTAACAAAAGTTGTAACCAGGGAAAAACTGAGAATATGCTCAGTTTCAATTGGTCTTCAAGTATGATGAAGAAGATGAGAAACAGCCAAGTCCAAAGAGGAGTCATTGTCCAGCAAATGAAGCAGCGGTGGAGTTGCTATAATCAATCTCCAAGTGGGAGATTGTTGGGTGTGGAGCCTGATTATCTTTTGTATTCAAAGGTATCGCCACATTGGACCCCAGTTCGAAATGGGGCAGCAACGCCACCCGAAAAATATTCGCTGTAGGGGGATCTAGGGGGGCGGCTGTGACCTTTGGGGAGCCCCCCTATCGGGGGGTTTCGAGGGTAGCACCCCTGAAGCTAAGAATAGATGTAAAATTTCCTTGTAAATGTATAGTAATTTCTAGTCAATCTAGGCCGTTCATTAGGTGGAGATCTGACGGTAGAAGTTATGTTTAATTTAGGGTTTTTTGCCCTAGAAAGCAACCCCTCACTATATATGAGGGAATTGTATTGCGTCTATGTAGATCTGTATTCTGAGTGAGAAAAAGAGAGGAGATTGAGAGCGAAGAGGGTGTTACAGTGCATCTGTTGTAGGTTGTATCTCTTCAGTTTGTTGGATAATATAAAAGGAAGGACTAGTTGGTTCTCCGTGGACGTAGCCCAAACTGGGTGAACCACGTATATCTGTGACTCTCTTGTTTTATGCGTTTTTTGTGTTTATATTTCTACAATATTTTATGTGTTCCATTGCTCCGTAATTTATAATTTTCTAACAAGGCGGTAGGCGACGCCACCTCTAGTATCGTGTATAATTTTTGACCCAAATTAATAATAACAGAGTGAGGTCTAGATTCATATACATCATGACACTTCCATAGGTATGACTGATGTAATAAAACATCACATACTTCCATAGCTGCAACATCACACAATACATCATCTACAAAGGGCTTGATTCTATAAGGCAGACACTGTTGGCTAACACAAAGATCTTCCCCTTGGTGGGGCCACCTGATGCTGTACAAATGGGGGTGCGGTGTTGTTGGAAGCTTCAATCTATTAACGACCTCAACTGAGATTGGGTTCTTCTCGCTCCCACAGTCAACAATGAACTGCACCAACAAACCCTTTAACCACATATGCGAGTGGAAGAGGCACTCCCCCTCCTCTCGATCATCAGGTTCCACCATTTTGATAATGGTGGTGGCTACTGTCTTAGTGGGTTCTGCATCAATGATATGCTTTATTTTATCTATTCCCTTGTCACATTCTGACGTAGAATGAGAGAATGCATCCTTCTCTAAGTCTTTTAGATCAACCATTAGCATCTGCTTTGCATGAAATTTGTTTGTTTTGTGAGTGGGAGTCTGATGGAACTCACACCACTTGTTGGTGTCCTTCTTCGCTTTCCTGTTATTATTGGCCTACAAATTCAAGAAGTTGTCCTGGGGAGTCGCAACCTAAATCTACCCTTTACTTTGTGGCTTAGGGGTGACTTTGTTCTACTTTGGGTTTAGAGATCTAAAGTCTCGCTTCTTCTACTTGAATTTTTGCTCAACCTTGGTAGCATATTGGTATGTTGCACCAAGTGAGGAGATGTACAAGAAATCCATTTCCTCTTGAATGTATTTTTGCAAACAACCTCAGTACTTGAGCACCATATGTTTCTCATAACCTTTGATACCCAACTTTGTTCACAGGGTATGGAAAAGATTTGTCATCTCATGCACATCATGATCCTTTTTCTACCGCAGTGTAGTCCATTATATCTACTTTTCTTCATAGTTCCTGACAGGGTCATACTATTCCTTGATAGTGCCTTAGAAATAATTCCAAGTGGGTGCAACTGAAAATAGTGAGTGTTCCCTCTTGTCATTCTAGTCACAGTAGGTTTCCCACCAGTCCTTGACGTGAGGGGAAACTTTAAGGAGTGTAAAAGTTCATGATTTTTCCAATAGGGAAATGAACCGAAATGAATATGCTTGAGTAGATGTAAGTGGTATGGCAACATCAATGGGACATAGTGGCTGGAATCCCAACCCCACCTGAAAGGGGTTGTGGCCAGTTGAGTTGTGGAGAGCTCTGTTTGTTATAACCCTATTTTCCACTCCATTATAGTGAGAGAAACCCAAGTTTAACTTACCTTAGTTGTTTGGCTAAGTTGCATCCATTTTCACCTTTTCTTTTACTTATGTGAGATTTATCCCATGTTAAAAGGGTCAAATTACATAATTGAGAAATTTCTTATAATTATTTTTCCAAAATATTATATTTATGAGATAATAATTATTTCATAATTGAGAAAAATCTCATAATTGTGAAAAAGGTTTCTATAGTTTTCCATTCCCAATGAGATCAACTTGACCCACTTGTGTATGAGTTGGCTCGGGGTCAATTATTGTAGAAGTTTCCTAACTTCTCAAGCCCCTAGGTGTCTAGATACATTCTTCCAAAGGATAGAGTGAGCCATTATAACCTCACCAAGAGGAAAGCAGGTTAGAGGAATTATCCACAATATACCGCAATGTTGAAAATGCAACAAGAAAATCCTAATTTAATTTTGTCCTTGAATTAAATTAGGAATTAAATTGTAATTCTAATTCTCATAACAACTAGTAATAGTTAACTAAGTTAATTTGAATTCGGTTGCTCAATTAGTTTAAGTTGGGAGTCTATCTAGAGTCATGTAGAGTGGGTCTGAAATTTTAGGGCCCAAGTTAAGTTTATTTTGAGTTGTAATTATTTAATTCAATTTAACTGTATTATTGGAAAAATAATTTTCATTGTATTATTATTTATTTATCCCTTTTTATTATTTATTTATTTATTTACTTATATATTTTTTGGTTATTTTTGTTTCATTTTATTCTATTTTATTTAATTATTTATATTTTTATTTTAAGAACTCCCTCACCTGTGATTTTTATATATTTATTTATCCTTTTTATTATTTATTTATTTTATATTTTATTTAGTTAGTTATTTATATATTTTCATTGTGGTTTATTTTACTCATTTTTCCTAATCGGATAATAAAATAAATAAATACATTAATAAATAAAGATTGAATAAGTTAACTAATATATTAAATAATTATTATTTATTAATTATTTAAGCAATTTAGAGTATATAGTCGTTTAGTTGGTTCATAATATTACTTCCCTCCCCGGTCAAATGTAGTCGTTTTCCTCTAACCATTAGGTTGACCTACCTTCTTATTTAACCTTCCTCTG
The DNA here is from genome assembly GCA_031772625.1 of Pinus tabuliformis. Lineage (NCBI taxonomy): Eukaryota > Viridiplantae > Streptophyta > Pinopsida > Pinales > Pinaceae > Pinus > Pinus tabuliformis. The sequence goes on from CM062805.1 coordinate 464,769,286, forward strand.
AGATCTGTCTCTTCATCTTGTCCTAAAGATGAACCACACTGGCTGGTTCGAAACACGTCGACCTAATACTCTCTATGTGATTTTTTCCGAAAAATTTCATGGAATAATCAATTTAACTGAGTTAAATTTAGTTAAACTAGTTCCAATTGATAGAGGAATTAGTGGGAGATCCAGTAGTGGGGTGTAACCTGCAGTAGTGGGGTGTAACCAACACTTCTCAACCAATAAACTGAAGATTCACTCATAATTAACTCATGCATGTCAGATCAGAGAAAGAACTAGTTGAGATTGGATTTCAGGGATAGTGTAATATCAATTGTATAATCATTCAAATTGTACAGGTGGTGTATGCAATTAGAGGAAGGCCTATGAGGATTTCACAATTCATATTTGTGAAAAATACCAATTAAATATGGGCTAATTCCCAAGGAAAATGCACAAGGAAATAGGAGCTTGGAAGGCAACATATTTGGCTAAGTATTGGTTGGAGCTTGTTTGTGAAGCAATGGTATAGATTAAGATAGTGCAGAGGTTTCTTGGGCTTGAGCAAAGGATTGTAATATACTCATATGAAATATACAGATAATAGAGGTTTTTAGCAGTAGCTTTCCCTAGAAAGTTATTGTGTTATGTGTGATTGAATTCTTTCTCTTTTATGCTTCGTGATTTCATCGATCATTTATTGTTTCCGTTGATGAGTAGAGTAGATTCAAGTCAATTGTTTTAGCATATTACAATCTGCAGTTTGAATCTACAAGGAATTTCTACATGCGAGAGCTATGTTGTATTAGGAGAAGAGACCATGCTGGAAGCTTGAGGACATGATCTCCTTTGCTGGAAGGTATACATTTATTATACTTTCATTTTAATTAATATAAATCTATGTTCCTTCCTTGTATTCACATGTTTGCAGTAGTTAAATATATTTATACTATGTTTTTTTGAGCTACTGATCTTCCAAGGAAGATCACTTGTCATTGTTGAGTGTTTGTGGTTTTGTAGGTGTTGAGATCAAGTGTAGATGAAGCAGATCTCTTTAGTGGAGCACAAGGATTTTGCTATGAATTCAAAACCCTTCACCGACCTACAAGGAGGCCAGGTGCACTCTATTTTATTTATATCATCTAGAACTGCTTGTATGATGCATGTGTGAGCATTGGGTTGGGGATTGATCTATCTATCTATTAACCAATTTTCTCTTGTTGTCTGGTGATCTTATTCGGGCGCAAGATCACAGAGAAATAACTACTTGCATATAAATTTCATTGCAACATTATTGTAGTTGTGTTGGACATAGGAGAGGTTTTCATCCCATGTGTGTGGATTCTTCATGTTGTACGTGCACAGAATGTGCACAATCATCTTGTTGAAGACCTTTGTTTGGTCATCAGTTTGGGGGTGGAAGGACGTGGACTTCGTGAACTTGGTATCCAACAACAACCAGAGAATTGATGATAATTTTCTTAGGAACCTGTTATCTCGATATGAGATAATTTACTATGGGATATGAAAGTGTACCCATACTCGTTCAAAGAAGGGTTTGGTAATGGATCCTGCTATGATACTCTTCTTGCAGGCTGCCAGAATGACCATCTTAGAAAACCCATTGACGACCACGAAAAAACAACCATTTCCATGCTTGGTAGAATGGAATCCTGACATGTAATCCATGGAGATGGATTCCCAGGGCCAACTAGGAGTAGGAAGAAGAGTATACATGCCCCGCTTCTTGATTGTCAGTTTGGCAATGGCACATGTAGTGAAGGTGATACAGAATTATACATGGACACAATAGAATACAGATACAAACATAAACACAAAGATGCAACATAAATAAAACTTCATTTCATTAATATCAAGGAGCTGAAATATGCTTATATACAAAATGGAAATAAACTAGCTCGGGCGATGGTAGCTTATATTTGAGAAGAGATGTGGAAACTAAATGCCTTTGAAATGTGTTATAATGAAGCTCAATGGCCTTTTTATTATTGAATAATAAGGGAAAACCCTAAAAAACCGAAACCTTAACGCTAGGAGATGGAACACCAAGAGTTTGTGGGCCCCATTAGGGTTAGTTGGGAAACTAACTTCGTGGGGTCGTAACTTGGTCATACGATCTCCATTTGGTGCATATGATACCTCACTAGAAAGATATCTATGAGTACTATAGAATTTTATGTAAGCCCTTTCTTATAGTAGTGGTCCTGCTTCGGACCTCAAAAAAATGCCATTTAAGGGGCCAAAACAACTATGGAAGTTTAGGACCCAAAAAGTTGCTAAAAATAGTAAATGATGCTATAATCAAGGAAACAGATAAAAATGACTAGAGTTCTAGATGGAATATGTGGGTGGCCACCAATTTCCACCTAGATCATTCATCCCCACTTAGGAAGCAATGTTCCCCATTGCGTGCAAAGTCTCCATGAGGTGAGGAAATTTATGTTGAACCTGGTCCTTAGTGAACCACTTTCCCTAGTGAAGGAGTTGACATGCTTTGACGACTCGATAGAGATGGATCTTCTACTGGTGAGTGTTATTGATCTGTGTCCATGATCCTGTCAGTTGGGGCCTATTCGATGCAACTAGGTTTTATATTTGTTGGTGTTAGTTACTCAACAACATCGAATGTGTTCAATAATGGGGGGAAGTATGGTTGTAGCCGACCTATATTGAATACTAGGTGTAGGCCAAGGAATAATGGAATTCTGAGCTCGAACACATTGTCCCATAAAGTTTTGGTGACAGTGTATGACCCATATTAGGGCGGGAGACGTTTGTGATGGGGCCCAATCAGGCGCTCCTTCTGTAGATGCAACCAAACTTTGTCGCCCACATGGAACTTCTGTGGCACCTGATGCTAATCATCACACTGCTTGTACTAAGCATTGGCTCTATCGAATATGTCATGAACCTACTGACAGATGTGTTTAATGTTCTTCATGAATTTGTTAGCCCTGTTAGCTTCAACTTGGATATGAACCGAATCTGCCTAAGTAGCTATAAATGGTATGGCTGCATCAACGATACATAGTGGCTGGAATCCCAATCCCACCTGAAAGGGGCTATGTCCAGTTGAGCTATGTAGAGCTCTATTGTAACTGTGTTGGACACAAGGGAGGCTTTCATCCCATGTGCATGGATGCTTCGAGTTGTACATGCATAAAATGTGCACGATCATCCTGTTGACGACCTCTGTTTGGCCATCAGTTTGGGTGTGGAAGGTCATGGACTTAGTGAGCTTGGTATCCAACATCAACCAAAGGCTTGACCAAAAGGTACTCAGGAATCTACTATCGTGATTTGAGATAATGGAATTTGGGATCCCAAAGTGTACCCACACTCGTTCAAAGAAGATCTTAGTTGTGTCTTCTGTTGTGATACTCTTCTTGAAGGCCACCAGAATGGCCATCTTAAGGAATATGTCGACGACCATGAAAACACAATCGTTTCCATGCTTAGTAGAAGGAAGGCCCGACATCTAATCCATGGATATGGATTCCCGAGGCCGACTATGAATAGGTATAATGTATATAAGCCTTTCTTCTTGATGGTCAGTTTGGAAATGGTGTAGGAAGTGCAGGATTTGATGTACTTCCCAACATCCCGTCAATGGTTCCGCCAATAAAAATAATTCTGTAGCACTACCACTATTGTTTCTACTCCGAAATGTCTATTGACCTAATTGTAGTGTGCCTCCAAAATAATATTGGCATGATCTCTTGAAGGAAAATAGAGGTTTCCCAGGTGGCATAACAGTGCACCCTAGATGTGAAAATCAAGAACATTCTTACCTTTTGGGAGCATCTGGTATATGTTGCCGGATTCTGGTTCATTATTATACAGATGTGGCCACCCAAAGTCTCGTCTCCACAAGACTTGAGCACAGTGGTCAGCGTCATATTTGATGGTTGGATGAGGCAGTATGCACCATTATTGGTGTTTCCCTTCTTATGCTTAATTCTCAAATGTAACTGTTGCATGTATATGTACCATTTTTTATTTCTATCATTCTGAAACTTTCCTTGTGTCTATATGAACTACAAGGGACGGTGGGCTGTGTGGATGGCCATTTCCTTCCCCAGAATGTAATGCTTCCATTATCAGTAATGGAATACATCTCTTTGTCATAGGTGAGATACTTTTAGACTGTGTTTGAAAGTGTCTCATTGTAATATGCCATTTGGTTCCCCTGTTGAGTAAGAACTACACTATTAACATAGTCAGAGGCATCTGCCTCAATCTCAGACAATTGTTGAAGTTATGGTAATGTGAGCACTAGTGCAGAGCAGAGGTGATGCTTCAACTCGAAAACTACCTTTTGTTGGGATTCAAACCAAAATAAATTTGTTTTCGCTCCACCCTTGGTGACTTGAATCAAAGGCCAAGTGATATGAGAGAATCCCAACACGAACTTGTGGTAGAAATTGGCGAGATCCAGAAAGATGCAGAGCTTTTTCAGAGTGTTTGGGACTGGCCAATCTCGAGTAACTTGTATCTTGGATGGGTCCACATGCACACGCTTCTCATCAATGATGTACTCAAGATATTGAACTTGGATCATACTAAAAGCGCATTTATCCAAATTGGCACAAAAAAAAATTGTTGCAAGGTTTTAAGGACCTGTCGAATATGGTCGAGGTTCTCCTCCAAAATCTATATGAAGATGAGGATGTCATCCAAATACACTACCACGAATGAGTTGGTGAAGGGACACAAGATGTCTTCCATCAACGTCATGAAGGTTGTGGGGGAATTCGTCAACCCGAAAGGCATGACCAAGCATTAAAAAATTCCCTCCTTGGATTTGAAGGCAGTCTTACACACATCAGAGGGTTTGATTGGTACCTTGTGATAACCAAACTTCAAGTCAATATTGCTGAAATATTCCCCCCCTTGAGCTGGTCCAGAATGTTATCAATCTGTGGGATTGGATACCTATTTCGGATAATGATCTTATTCACTACCTGATATTCAATACAGAGTCTCCAAGTCCCGTCCTTCTTCTATACCAACATGATCAGGCTCCCACAGGATGAATAACTTGGTCTAATGTGCCATTTCTACAACAACTCCTGAATCTGCCGCTTGATTTCATCTTTCTCTAGAACATAGTGTCGATAGATCAGCCTGTAAGGTAGCGGCGCACCCAGGATCAGATTGATGGAGTGATTTACTTGAAAGTGTAAGGGTACCCCTGTGGGTGAGGTGAAGATGCCTCTAAGATCCTCCACGAACTTGTCCATTTACTGATGTCGTGTGGAGGAGACTTGTTTGGAGACCCTAAATCCTTATACCCTAATCTCGTTGGGGACATGCAAAGAAAAACAGAGAAAAAAAAACTACTCTGATACCGATAATCCAGACATTAGGGGATTTTTAAGGTCTGAATTGGGTCTCCTAAGAAAAATGCACAACCAAAATAAACTTTATAAGGACCAATAGGATTCAAGATGATGATGTCAACCATGGGGATGATTCAACATTTTTGGAGTAAAAAAGTAAAAAGATTAAAAAATAATAAAATAATAAAACGACCTTTTCAACTCATATTTTCAACTTATCTCCCTAAGTTTTTACTCAAATTTCGAGTGGGAGTACTTTATGGATGCCAAATTTAATTCCTCATCCAAGGAGTACCCATATTGCATACTTTTGATGGACCCTGCTACATGAAAAATGAGAAATACATGAAAAACGTGATTGCAATAACGTTTTTCATGTATTTCTCATTTCTCATGTAGTAGGGTCCATCAAAAGTATGAAACATGGGTACACCTTGGACAAGTAATCAAATTCTACATTCAACAAGTGTTTCCACTCGAAATTTGAGTAAACCCATACGAAGATAAGTTGAAAATACGAGTTGAAAAAATAGTTTTGTCTTTTTTCCCTCTAAAATTTGATGATGTAATCTAATCTTATTTTATGATTTTCACTATTGTTTTATAATTTCCTTAGGAGACCCATTTTAGACCTCAAAAATCCCCTAATGATTATATAGGAATTCAACATAATACATATGTAAACATAAACACTAAGATGCAGCAGAAATAAAACTTGATTTCATTAATATCAAAGAGCTGAAATATGCTAACATACAAAATGGAAATAAACTAGCTCGGGCGATGGTAGCTTATCTCTGAGAAGAGGTGGTAGCTACATACTCTAAACTATGTTACAATGAGGCTTAAGGGACTTTTTATTATTGAACAACAAGGGAAAACCCTAAACAACCAAAACCCTAACCCTAGGAGATGGAACATCAAGAGTTTGTGGGCCCCCATTAGGGTTAGTTGGGAAACCAACTTATGGGGGTCGTAACTTGGTTCCTATGATCTCTGTTTGGCGTGTACGATACCTTGCTAGAAAGATATCTCCAGGTAATACTGGATTTTCCATGCACATTCCTATTGCGGACCTAAAAAAATGTCGTTTAGGGGGTCAAACCAGCTACAGAAGTTTAGGACCCAAAAAAATGTTAAAAATAGTAAATGCTACTATAATTAAGGAAACAGATGAAACCAACTAAAGGTCCAAATGGAATAGGTGGGTGGACACCAATATCAACCTGGATAAGTAGGATATGATGTACTTCTAACATCATGCTGAGGATTAGGCCAATAAAAATAGTTCTACAACACTGCCACTATTTTCCCCACTCCAAAATGTCTAGCAACCTGATTGTAGTGCCCCTCCCAAATCATCTTGGCACACTTTCTTGAAGGAACATAGAGGTGTCCCAGGTGGCATAACAGTGCATCCTGGAGGTGAAAGTCTAGAACTTTATTTTCTTCCAGGAGAATCTGGTATGTGGTGCTGAATTTTGGATCACTTTTGTAAAGATGAGGCCATCTCGAAGTCTCGTGTCCACAATAGTCGAGCACAATGGTCAGCGCCATAATCGGTAGTTGGTTGAGGTAGTATGCAACATTATTGGTGCTGCCCTTATTGTACTTAATGTTCAAATGATGTTGTTGTAGATATGTGGACCATTTTTTATGGTGATCATTTTGCAAATTTCCTTGTGTCTGTATAAACTGAAGGGGTCGATGGTATGTGTGGATGATCATTTCCTAGCCTAGAAAGTAATGATTCCATTGTTGGCAAGACTGCACAATGGAATACATCTCATTATCGTAGGTGGGATACTTCTGGATGGTATATGAAAGTGTGTCACTATGATATGTCACTAGATGCTCGTTCTGGGTAAGAACTGCACCAATAGCATAGTCAGAGACATTTGTCTCAATTTCAAATGGTTGTTGCAGGTCTGGTAATGTCAACACTGGTGCAAATAAGAGGCGATGCTTCAAATCAACAAATTCCTTCTATTGGGATTCATACCAAAATAATTTTTCTTTCGCTCCACCCTTGGTGACTTGACTCAAAAGCCAAGTGATATGAGCGAATCCCAACATGAAACTGTGATTGGAATTGGAAGGACCCAAAGAGCTACAGATATCTATTAGAGTGGTTGGGGATGACCAATCCTGAATAACTTGTATCTTAATTGGGTCCACATGCAAACCTTGATCATCAATGATTTAGCCCAGATATTGAATCTGGGTCATACTAAAATTTCATTTCTCCAAATTGGCAAACAATTTGTGTCATCGCAGGGTTTGGAGGACCTGTCAAATATGGTGTAGGTTCTCCTCCCAACTCTGGTTGAAGATCAGGATGTTTTCCAAATATACTACCATGAACGAGTTGGTGAAGGGCCAAAATATGTCATCTATCAGCCTCATGAAGGTTGTGGAGGAATTCATCAACATGAAAGGCATGACTAACCATTTGAAAAGGCCCTCCTTGGATTTGAAGGCAGTCTTCGACACATCAAACGATTCAATTGGTACCTGGTGATAACCAGACTTTAATTCAATCTTGCTGAAATATTTGGCTCCCTTAATCTATTCCAGAAGGTCACCAATCCATGGGATTGGATACTTGTTCTGGACAATGATATTACTCAGTGCCCGATAGTCAATATAAAGCTTCCAAGTTCTGTCCTTCTTTTGTACCAACACGATCGAACTCCCACAAGGTGATGAAATTGGCCTGATGTGCCCTTTCTACAACAACTCTTGAATCTCCCTCTTGATTTGATCCTTCTCTAGCATAGATCATTGGTAGATCATCCATTAGGTAGAGATATTCTCGGAGTCATATCGATGGAGTGCTTGACCTAACATTTTATAGGCCCCCTTGTGGGTGAGGTGAAGATGTCCATGTACCCCTCCATGACCTTTTCCATCTGTTGTTACCTTATGAAGGAGCCCTACCTGGAGGCTGTGGATGTTTCCACAATAGTCCTTTTGTTCTGAGGGTAGATTAGGAGGAATACGAATTTCCCAACCTAGGAAATGATCTTACTACATTTTTTAGCATAGATGAAAGAAAAGGTGGTAGGCGGCGCCACCTCTAGCATCCTGTACAATTTCTGACCCAAAGTAATGATAACATAGCAATGTCTAGATTCATATACAACATGATGCTTCCATAGGTGTGGCTGACCTAATAAAACACAAAAGAATTCTAGAGGGGAAACATCGCAATAATACATCGTCTGCAAAGGGCTTGATGCTATAAGGAAGGTGACACTACTGGCTGACAAAAATATCTCGCCTCTTGTGGAGCCACCCAATGGTGTATGGTTGGGGGTACGAAGTTTTTGGCAGCTTCAATCTCTTAATGACCTCAGTTGAGATCAAGTTCTTCTGGCTCCCACCATCAACAATTAACTACACCAGTGAACAATTTATCCACATATGTGAGTTGAACAGGCACTCCCCCTACTCTAGATCCTCAAGTTTCGCCTTTTTTAGCTTGGTGGTGTCTATCGTCGCAGTGGGTTCTATGTCAATGATTTGCTTCCCTTTGATAATTTTGTTATCGGGTTCCAACTCAGACTCAAAGCATGCATCCATATTTGAGTCTTTTAGAATGGCCACTAGTGCCTACTTTGCGTGACATCCTTTTGTGTTGTGAGTGGGAGTCTTATGGAGCTCACACCACTTGCTGGCATTTTTCTTCGACTTCACATTATTTTTGGCCTGTGGCTTCGAGGAGTTGTCCTAGGGGATCGAAACTTGACTCTGCCTTTTTCTTTGTCGCTTGGGGCAACTCTGTTCTACTTTGGGTTCACAGATCCAAAGTCTTGCTTCTTCTTCTTTAATTTCTGCTCAATCTTAGTAGCATATCAGTATGTTGCACCAAGTGAGGATATGACCAAGAAATCCATTTCCTCCTGAATGTATTTGTGAAAACAACCATGTTACTTGAGCATCAGATGTTTCTCATAATATTTGATACCCAACTTTATGCGCAGGGTATGGAAAAGTATCATCAGCTCATGCACATCTTGATCCTTTTGTTGTCGCACTATAGTCCATTGCATGTACTTGTCTTAATAGCTCCTGATAGGGTAATACTATTCCTTGAAGCCATCTTGGAAAGAATTACAAGTGGGTATGGCTGAAAATGGTGAGGGTTACCTCTCATCCTTCTGCTCAGATTAGGTTTCCCACCAGTCCTTGATGTTGGGGGCGGCTTTGAGGAGTGCAAAAGTAATATTTTCCCTATTGAAAAAATCATGAACCGAGAAATATCCTTTCAACATATTTAACCATTTATCTATGACATCTCCATCTATATGTCCTTCAAATACATGAATGTCAAAGTTGACTTGTACCTTCAAGGGATTGGTGCCTCTAGAGTGGCTACTGGATGATGATGCGTCTCCTATGGGTATCTTTCGAAGGATCTGGGTAAAGTTATCCATCATCGTGTTCCTTTGTCACTCGAGGGATTCTTCGAGAAATATTTTGAAAGTATCTCCTACTCCCTCGTCTTTTTTTTCTTCCTCTGTGGGAGGCCATCAACGTCATTCAGGCTGGTCTTGCAAAGGTTCAACTAGTTCGAGCCCTAACTCCTTATACCCTGATCTCGTTGGGGACATGCAAAAAAAAATGAAGAAAGATAAAATTTCTCTGATACCACTGATATAGATTTATGAAGGAATGAAATGAAATATAGATATGAACAAAAACAAAGAGATACAGTGAAAACAAAACTTTTATTCATTAATAATAGAGTATTGAAAATTTGTTAATAGCATAATGGAAATAAACTAGCTTAAACGATGGTAGCTTATCTATGAGAAGAGATGTGGAAACTACATGCCTCCAAAGTGTGTTACAATGAGGTTCAGTGTCCTTTTTATCATTGAGAAATAATGGGAAACCCTAAACATTCAAAAACCTAACCTTAGGAGATGAAGCGCCAAAAGCTTGAGGGCCCCATTGAGGTAAGTTGTAATGTCAATTTTCTGGGGTTGTAACTTTGGCACACGATCTCCATTTGGCTATCATAATACCTCGTTTCAAATATCTTGAGGAGGGGGACGAAAAGAAACCAAAAAATTGGTTTGGAACTTTCTGGTCTCTTCATTTACCCAAAAAATGTCTTTTAGTCCCTCATAACAATTCTGAAAGTTTAGGACCCAAAAAACCACCAAAAATAATAAGTTTAGATACAATTAAGGAAGTTGAAAAAAATCAACGATGGGGGTCCAAGTGGAATAGGTGGGTGGCCACCAATATCCTCCTGGATCTATCCTCCCCCCTAAGGAAGCAATGGTATCCATTGCATTGAGTTCCTATATGACATGAAGAAACTTCTACTGAACTTGGTCCCTGGTGAGCCACTTACCCTGGTGCAGGAGTTGGCAACCTTTGACAACCCAATACAGTTGGATCTTTTGCTGGCAAGTGTTCTTGATATGCATGCCCATGATCTAATCAGTTATGGCATGTTCCATGCAGTATGAGTTTATCTATTTTGGTGTGAGTTGTTCTGTAATGTCTGATGTGTCCAGTAATGATGAAAAGTATGGCCGAAGGCAGTCCACATTGAACATTGGGTGTAGGCCAAGAAATGGGGGCATGCTGAGCTTGAGAATTGTCTCCCGCAACCTTAGTGATGGTGTAAGGCCCATATTAAAGTGAGAAAAATTTGTGGTGGGCCCAACGAGGCACTCCTTTTGTAAATGTAACCAAACTTTTTCACCCACATGGAACTTGTGTGGCCCCTGATGCTGATCATGATGATATTTGTACTTCACATTTTCTCTGTTCAATATTTCATGGACCTATTGGCAGATGTTATGAATGCATTCAATGAAGTTGGTAGCTCTGCCAGCTTCAGAGTGGACGTGAGACGAATCTTCCTGAGTAGCTGCAAGTGGTATGGTAACATCAATGGGACATAGTGGCTGGAATCCCAACCCCACCTGAAAGGGCCAATGACCAGTTGAGATGTGGAGAGATATATTGTAGTTGTGCTGGACATATGGGAGGATTTCATCCAATGTGCATGGATTCTTCGAGTTGTACATACGTAGGATGTGAATGATCATCCTGTTGACGACCTCTGTTTGACCATCAGTTTGTGGGTGGAAGGTCGTCGACTTAGTGAGATTGGTATCCAACAACAACCAGAGGCTTCACCAAAATGCACTTAGGAACCTACTGTCTCGTTATGAGATAATGGACTGTGGGATCCCAAAGTGTACCCATACTCATTCAAAGAAGAGTTTGGTAGCGGCTTCTGTTGTGATACTCTTCTTACAAGCCGTCAGAATGACCATCTAAGAAAATCTATCGATGACCACGAAAACACAGTCATTGACATGCTTGGTAGAAGGGAGGCCCGACATGTAATCCATGGATATTTATTCGTAGGTCCATATAGGAGTAGGCAAAGGAGTATATAGGCCATGCTTCTTGATTTGTGGTTTGGAAATGGTGTACGTAGTGAAATATCTAATGCACTTCCCCACATCCTATTGAATATTTTACCAATAAAAATACTTTGCAACATTGCCACTATTTTCTCTACCCCTAAATGTCCAACAAACCGAATGTAGTGTGCCTCCAAAATAATATTTTCACAGTCACTTGAAGGAACACGAAGGTTTCCCAGGTGGCATAATAGTGCGTCTTGGAGGTGAAAGTCTATAAATTTGTTTCCTTCCAGGAGCATCTAGTATGTGGTGCCGAATTCTAGATAAATTTTGTAAAGATACATCCATCCCAAAGTCTCGTGTCCACAAAAGTCGAGCATAATGGTCATCACCATAACTAGTGGTTTACTCAAGCAATCTGCATTATTATTGGTGCTACCCTTCTTGTACTTAATGTTAAAATGGAAATGTTGCATCTATGTGGACCATTTCTGATGGCGATCGTTCTGCAACTTTCCTTGTGTTTGTATGAATTTCAAGGGCTAGTGGTCTAAGTGGATGATCATTTCCTTCCCTAGAATGTACCATTTCTGGAAGACCTACACAATGGAATACATCTCTTTGTCATAGGTGGGATACTTTCAGATGGTATATGAAAGTGTCTCACTGTGATATGCCTTCGGATTCCCCTGTTGGGTAAGAACTACACCAATAGAATAGTTAGATATATCTGTCTCAATTTCAAATGATTGTTGCAGGTTTGGTAATGTGATCCTTGGTGTAGAGCGGAGGCGATGCTTCAACTTGCCAAACACCTTCTGTTGGGATTCAGACGAAAGGAACTTTGCTTTCGCTCCACCTTTGGTGACTTGACGCAAAAGCCAAGTGATATGAAAGAATCCCAACACGAACTTGAGATAGAAATTGGCAAGACCAAAAAATTCATGGAGGTCTTTTAGAGTGGTTGGGGCTAGCCAACTTGAATAACTTTTATCTTGGTTGGGTCAACATGCATACCTTTCTCATCAATGATGTACCCCAAATATTGTACCTGGGTCATACCAAAAGTGCATTTCTCCAAATTGGCATACAATTTGTTTTGTCAAATTTCTCAGTCTGGGAAATGATCTTACTGCATTGTTTAGAAAAGATAAAAGAAAAGGTGGTAGGCAGCACCACCTTTGGTACTGTCTACAATTTTTGACCAAAAGTAATAATAATAGAGGTCTACATTCATATACAACATGATGCTTCCATAGGTATGGATGACCTAATAAAACATCATAGACTTCTATAGGGGAAACATCGCACAATACCTCATATGCAAAGGGCTTAATGCTATAATGAAGGTGACACTATTGGCTGACACAAAGATATTTCCCTTGGTGGAGCCACCAGATGGTGTACGAAAGGGGGTGCGACATTGTTGGTAGCTTCAATCAATTAATGACCCCAGCTGAGATCAAGTTCTTCTCGCTCCCATTGTCAATGATGAAATGCATCGGTGAACCCTTTACCCACGTCTACGAGTGGAAGAGGTGTCCCCCCTTCTCTGGACCCATAGGTTTCACCTTTTTGAGTGTGGTGGTGTCTACTATCATAGTGGGTTATGTGTCAATGATCTGTTTCCCTTTGTTGGATACCTTATTGGGTTCCAAATCAAAATTAGAGCATGCATCTATCTCTAAGTCCTTTAGCTCAACCACCAGTTCCTTCTTTCTGCAACATTCATTTGCATTGTGAGTGGGAGTCATATGGAACTCACACTACTTTCCAGTGTCCTTCTTCGCCTTCCTATTATTCTTGGCTTGCATCTTCGAGGATTTGTCCTAGGGGGTCATGACCTAGATATGCCCTTTTATTTTTGGCTTGAGGGCACCTCTATTCTGCTTTGAGTTCATAGATCCAAAGTCTCACTTCTTCTGCTTGAATTTATGCTCAATCTTGGTAGCATATAAGTATGCTACACCAAGTGAGGATATGTCCAGGAAATCCATTTCCTCCTGAATGTATTTATGAAAACAACCATCATACTTGAGCACCAGATGTTTCTCAAAATATTTGATGCCTAAGTTTGTGTGTAGGGTATGGAAAATATTCGTCAGCTCATGCACATCTTGATCCTTTTGATGCTGCAACATAGTCCATTATATGTACTTATTTTCATAGCTCCCGAGTGGGTAATACTATTCCTTGATGGCATCTTGAAAAGAATTCCAACTGGGTGTGGTTGAAAATAGTGAGAGTTCCCTCTCGTCCTTATGCTCACAGTAGGTTTCCCACTAGTCCTTGACATGGGGGTGACTTTGAGGAGTGCAAAAGTAATATATTCCACATTGGAAAAATCATGAACTGAGAAATATCCTTCCGACAGATTTAACCATTTATCTATGGCATCTGCATCTATCTGGCCTTCAAATATAGGAATGTCAAAGTTGACTTGTACCTTAAAGGAAGTGGCACCTCTAGAGTGGCCGTTGGATGAAGATACATCCACCGAAGGGTTTGGGAAAAGGTATCCATCATCGCGTTCCCTTGTCGCTTGAGGGATTCTTTGAGAAATAATTTGAAAGGATCTCCTATTTCCTTTTCTTTCTCTTCTTCCACCATGGGAGGCCATTGGGGTAGGCGAGCCTAGTCTTGCAAAGGTTCAACCAATTCGAGCCCTAACTCCTTATACCCCAACCTCGTGGGGGACTTGCACAAAAAAAAGGAAGAAAGATAAAACCGCTTTGATACCACTGATCTAGATTTATGAAGGAATGAAATGAAATATAGATATGAACATAAAAACAAAGATACAACAACAAAAAAAACCTCCATTCATTAATAATAGAGTACTAATAAACCTTTACAAGGAGAATGGAAATAAACTAGCTCAAGCAATGGTAGCTTATCTCTGAGAAGAGATATGGCAACTACATGCCTCTAAACTATGTTACAATGAGGCTTTGTGGCCTTTTTATACTTGAGAAATAATGGGAAACCCTAAACATCCAAAAACCTAACCCTAGGAGATGAAGTGACAAAAGCTTGAGGGCCCTATTGCGATAAGTTGGAACGTCAACTTCCAGGGGTTGTAACTTTAGCATACAATCTTTGTATGGCTATTATAATACCTCTTTTTGAAGATATCAAGGAGCAGGCAAAAAAAAAAACCAGTAATTTGGTTCTACAATTTTTTGGTCTCTCCATTTTCCCCAAAAAACATCTTTTAGTTCCTCAAAATGGCTCCAAAAGATTATGACCAGAAAAACTGCCAAAAATAGTAACTTGTGCTACAATTAAGGAAATTGAAAAGAATCGATGGTGGGTGTCCAAGTGGAATATGTAGGTGCCACCAATATCCACCTGGATCATTCCTTTTCCCTTAGGAATTAATGGTCCCCATTGCATTGAGTTCCTCCATGAGATGGGGAAACTTTTGCTGAACTTGGTACCTGGTGAGCCACTTGCCCTAGTGCAAGGATTGGCTAGCTTCGAAAACCTGATACAGTTGGATCTTCTGCTGGAAAGTGTTCTTGATCTGCATGTCCATGATCCGATTAGTTGTGGCATTTTCCATGTAGTATAGGTTTAGCCTTATTTGTGTGATCTGTTCTACAATGTGTGATGTGACCAGTAATGGTGGAAAGTATAGCTGAAGGTGGTCCACATTAAACACTGGGTGTAGGCCAAGGAATGGAGGAATATTGAGCTCAAAATCATTGCCTCCCACAACCTTAGTGATGGTGTAAGGACCATATCATAGGGAGCCAAGGTTGCAGTGGGCCTCAACGAGGTGCTGCTTCTACAAATGTAACCGAACTTTGTTGCCAATTTGGAACTTGTGTGGCACCTGATGCTAATCATGATGTTGTTTGTACTTAAAATTTTCTCTTTCCAATATGTCATTGACCTACTGGAAGATATGTTGAATGTGTTCAATGAAGCTGGTAGCTCTTTCAGCTTTAGACTAGACATGAGTCGAATCTTCTTGAGTAGCTGCAAGTGGTATGGCAACATCAATGGGATATGGTGGCTGGAATATGAACACCACTTGAAAGGGGTTGTCTCTAGTGGAGTTGTGGAGAGCTCTGTTTTAACTGTGCTGGACATAGGGAAAGATTTTATCCCATGTGCGTTGATGCTTCGAGTTGTACATGCACAGGATGTGCACGATCATCCTGTTGACGATCTCTATTTGGCCATCATTTCAGGGTGGAAGGTTGTGGACTTAGTGAGCTTGGTATCCAACAATGACTAGAGGCTTGTCCAGAACGTACTTAGGAACTTGCTATCCGGATTTGAGATAATGGACTGTGGGATCCCAAAGTGTACCCATAATCGTTCAAAGAAGAGTTTTGTAATGGATTCTGCTATGATACTCTTCTTGCAAGCCACCAGAATGGCCATCTTAGAAAATTTGTCAACGACCATGAAAACACAGTCTTTGCCATGCTTGGTAGAAGGGAGGCCCGAAATGTAATCCATGGAGATGGATTCCTAGGGACGACTAGGAGTAGGTAGAGGAGTATACATGCCTTGCTTCTTGATTGGTGGTTTGGAAATGATGTAAGTAGTGCAAGATCTGATGTAGTTCCCAACATAATGTCGAAGGTTTGGCTAATAAAGATACTTTTGTAGCACTGCCTTTATTTTCTCTACCCCAAAATGTCCAACAAACTGACTATAGTGCACTTGCCAAATCATCTTTCCAAACATGCTTGAAGGAATACATAGGTGTCCTAGGTGGCATAATAGTACATCCTGGAGGTGAAAGTTTTGGACTTTCTTTCCTTCTAAGAGCATCTGGAACATGGTTCTGAATTCTGGATCACCTTTGTAAAGATGCAGCCATCCCAAAGTTTCTTGTCCATAAGAGTCAAGCACAACGGTCTGCACCATAACTGGGGGTCAACTGAGGAAGTCTACAACATTATTTTTGCTTTACTTAATTTTCAAATGGAACTATTGCAGATATGTGGACCATTTTTGATGGCGATCATTCTGCAACTTACCTTGTGTCTATATGAACTATAGGGATCAGTAGTCTGTGTGGGTGACCGTTTCCTTCCCCAGAATGTAATTATTCCATTGTTAGCAGGCTTGCACAATGAAATACATCTCTTTGACATAGATGGGATACTTTTAGATGGTATCCAAAAGCATCTCACTATGATATGCCACTAGATGCCCCTGCTAGGTAAGAGCTACACCAATAGCATAGTCGGAGGCATCTGTCCCAATTTCAAATGGTTGCTACAGGACTAGTAATGTGAGCACTGGTACAGAGTAGAGGTGATGCTTCAAATGAAAAAATGCCTTCTGTTGGTATTTAGAGCAAAACAAATTTTCTTTCACTTTGCCTTTGGTGACTTAACTTAATGGTCAAGTGATATGAGAGAATTCTAACATGAACCTGCAATAGAAATTAGCAAGACCCAGAAATCTACGGAGCTCTGTTAGAGTGGTTGGGGCTAGCCAATCCCAAATAACTTGTATCTTAGTTGGGTCCACATGCACACCCTGCTCATATTTCTTTGTAATTACCAGTTTTCTATCAGTAATAAAATGGTATCAGAGCCAAGTTGCATTTCGTTTGAGCATACTGTTGGGAACATCTGAGTTTTCTTGAGTCTCGATAATGTCTGTTGGAGCCGAGGATGGCGTTTGAAGACTAGGAGATTAGAACTTCTTTCCAGGAGGAGCCGCAAAACCTGCTCTGTTTACGATCACAATACTGATAAATCTGGTACACAACATTCTGAAGATTTATATCTATTACTCTGAAGTTGCATAAGTTAATTGTCTTCCGCTATACTTAATTCTTCACGCTGTCATGGATTCTTTATCTGCATCTAGTTCTCGTCATGAATTTGGGGATAAATCCTTTGAAGAAATTCTAAAAGAACAAGAAGAAGCAAATATAGAGAAAAGAAACTCATCTGTTACAGAGTCTATAGTTCTTGATAAGTCTGTTAATCTATTTTCAGAACCTGTTGCATCTGATTCTTGGACTCTTCCAAAAATAGATCCGAAAAATGTTTACAAAAACTTAGGATTACTGGACTCCATCCAGTTCTGGAGATATAAGGTCAAAGAAGAAGTTTTGCAAACAACCTCAAATAACAATATCCTCCATTCTCTGAATATCATAAATCAATCTGAGTTTGATGCTGCCAGAAAAGCAGGCTATAATTTTGCCCATTTTGGCCATGTCCAAATAGGTATCCAGCCTCTACACCGAAAAGGCCAGGATGTTGCCTTTTTCTCTTGTGTTTTTGATCGAAGATGGAGAACTTTTCCTAAAGCCCTTATTGGTGGATGCCAAGGGACCCTTGCCTATGGCCCAGCCTCATGGTCATGCTTTCCTGATTTCTCCATAGCCTTAACAGATCCAAATGCTATAAATGCTTTGATGTTAGGCTTACAAACACATGGTTATGATGATTTTGATGATGATAGTAAAAACATAGCCATATGGTGGTCCTCAGTAGTCAAATTCTATAAAAAGACTACTCCTTCTATGATTAAATCTGTCTCATCACAATTTGAATTCACCACTTTAATCACCCATGATTATGGCATGAATCTTATTGCACCCCAGATGATTCCCCAATCTGAATTGAAACCTCCTTCCGAATGGGTTACTAAATGGGAATCCATCAGAAAACCAACTCGACCTTCTCCTATCAATTCCTCCACAATCTTTACCACCAGAGATGGTAATGTCCATACTATCTTTCTAGAGTCACGAGCTGAGCGTGGTGGACCTTCTGTAAATATTTCTACATCTGTAAATACTGCTCCCACATTTTCAGTTGATCCTACATTTCTCCATACTGTAAAAAAATTAGTCCTAAGTGAGATCGCTTCCTCCAGTAATTCCCTAGCTGTTGTCTGTGACCATCCACACTGTTCTAAAACCTTCTGTCAATTCTCTTCACCACCACCCAATCCACATGGCAATATTGAGGATGACAGAAGAAGAATAAACATGATTACTTTTATACCAGATAAAAGTAAATCAGAAGAAGAATATACTAAGACAAAATTCTTCAACATTCATGAAGAAATAATTATCCAGTCAACACAGAAAAACAGACATCAAGGTTTAGGATTTACGGATGGATCAGAAATTCCATCATATAGGAAAAAGCCCAAAAATAAAATTCCAAGGCATGTGGAAATTCCTTCGGATAATGAAATTTCCGCTTTCCTGAAAACCTGTAAAGGGATTAGTCCATATGATCCTGACAATCAATGGAAAAGGAAAATGTTCAACTGGGACATTTTCAGACATAAATCTGAAAGCAGATATGTTGAAGAACTCAGACTGCTGCCTAAAGAAGAAAGGAAAATTTTCAACATCCAGAAAAATGAGGAATGGAAGAAATGGATGAAATCCAACAATCAATGGATTTCTTTTTATGAGTGGTATTATCCTTCCTCTAATCAGACAGAGGAATCCTTGAGGAAAAGTTTCTTAAATCAGGCAAAGCAGAAGAGAATTTTACATGTTGATAATTTTGTAGCAAAAAAGATGGAATCCAATCCTGTTACTATTCCATCTCCCCTTGTGACTCCATAATTTTCTCCAAGAATACAAAGCATGTTATCCAAACCCAACCTGCCTAGGGATTTGCAGGCCATAAGGGTGAAAGGAGAAAATTTGATAAGAGATATTTGCAACCACCTGCAAGTAAACATGATTAGATCTGGTTCCCCTGCAAAACATAAATGGGAGCTTTTTGATGGACAGATCTATGAAACTGGCAATGATTTTCCACCTCGGAAAAATTTTGTCATCTAGAAAAATGATGGGAAAATCTTCAAACTTTTCCCAATCCAAACAGAGGACTCGGTGAAAGACTCTGTCCTTGCCACAAACTGGACTAATCTTGCTCTTTCCAATTTGGAAAAATATTTGAGAAACCGGCATAAATCCATAGAAGAAATGAATAACATTTTGAAAGACTTAATGAATAGAATGTTGCAAAAGCAGGATTATGCTTTGGTTTGTTTGAATGATAATGTCAAGAATTTAGTAGAAAATGATAAACATATAGCTGAAAGTTTGGATAAACTCAGGATATCCACAGAAAAAAAGATAGTTGATGCAACTATAGTTCATGGGAAAGAAATTGTTAAAGTAAATTCTAGTCTTGATGTTATAAAGAAGCAAGTTTTGAATGTTTCCAATTCTGTTGAATTATTGAAGAAGAAGCCTTCATCAGACTCTTACAAATCCACTACCTTGTTTAGTGAACCTTCATCACAGATGCCCTACACTATCTTTGGTTCAGTATCAAGTCTTATAAAGCAGCCTGTAGAAATAGAGTTTCCCAAACCAGGAACCTCTTATCCATACAGTCTTTTTGCTGCCCCAAGTTATTTTGGACATCTAAAATCCAATCCCATAACTTCCTCACATTCTAGTACATCAACCAGTTCCTCTTTGACAGAATGGATCAAAATGAAGAAAGTAGAGGAGGAAAATGTAAAAGAGGAAGAAACAGGAAGAAGACAGTGGTATGATGAGGAAGAAAAAGAAGATACTGGGTTGCACAAGATAGAGATAGATGATGAAGAACCTTCCCTAGAACAACTTGAGGAGTATGTACAGAATTTTTCTCCTCAAGATAAAGCTCAGTTTAACATTCCTAAAGACCATATGGTCAATGCGACCACATCCAGATCTACCTGGAACTCTACCTGGAGCCCTGCCCCAGACAGAAGAGATTTGATGAAATCTGAATACCATAAAGATTGGTCTGCATCTTCCACATATTCGTGGAATATAGATAATTGCACTGAGGCAGAAGTTTTGTCAGTCATGCATTCTATGCTTGTTTGTTATAGAACTTATTTGGCTGATGATATTGGACCCATTAATTCTACCAGAAGAATTATTGGTGGGTTCGAAGGATCTTTAGACTCATGGTTAAAAGCTAAAACATTAAAAGATCCTGCCCTGTTAACAACATGGGAAAATTCACAAGTTTTGAATGCAGATGGGAGTGTATACATGGACCCGACGACGTCACTCACTGTAAACAATATGATTGGATGTTTACTTTATGGCATCACTGTAAATTTCATCAGGTTTCCACATATTAACAATGATTTAATTGCTATTACTTTGGTTGCTATGAAACTCCATAATATGCAGCATTTTGATGAATATTTTAATGAGTTCCTACACAGGTTGCATACTTTATCTCCTAAACTCATTCTTGAACCAAAATGGAAAGAAATGTTCATCTCCTCTTTACCATTATGGGTTTCACAAGCCATAGTCACCAAATTGCCTGGAAAGATAGGTGACTACAAATTTGGAGTGATAAGGCAATAATTGTTGAACTCTTCTCACAAATGAAGATTGCAAGAGTAGCCACAAATCCAAGAAAGTCACATGGCTATCAACAATTATGCAAACAATGGCATCTTTCTGCCCCTAAAAATTCAGGGGGGAGAGAACAAAGTGCTTATAGGAAAAAGAAGCACTCTTTAAGGAATTTTTCTGGCAAAAGAGTCATCCATCAGAAAAAACCAAAGGACTACAAAAAGACACAACTATACTCCAGACATAAAGAAGTCAAATGTTACCATTGTAACAAGAAAGGACATATTTCCCCAAATTGTCCAGACTTACAAAAAGACAGAAAGAAAGATAAATCAGAGAAAGGTAAGAAGAAAATCTTCTACAGAAATAAATCTGGAAAGGTAAATTATTTGAATTTGCCTGAAAGTTGTGAAGAAATCACTAGTGAAGAAGAATCAGATTATGTAAATAAATTTAATTCTGACTCTAATACTTCTGATTCTGAAGATGAATATTGTAATGATCCTCACTGTGTAGAATTATTCAAAGATAATTGTGATTGCAACGATCCAGATGTCTACCAGTGTCATTCTCTAAATATGATGAAACAGCCCGAGACAGAAGAACAAACAAGGAATTTGTTTACACAAATGATGGCAGCCACAGATCCCTAGTTGAAAGAAATGTACAAAGAATTTCTGGTAAATCAGTTAACTTCAAAACCAGCAAAGCAGAATAATCCTAATAGAGGATATGTGCCACCAACATCTCTTTTTCAGTAGAAGCTTTGACAAGACAATTCAGGCAAGAAGACTTTGGTGAAGATCTACCACAAACCTTGCCTAGCATCCATGGAGCAATAAAGGAATTGAGAAAGACAGTGAAAGAAAACCGAAGGCTTTGTATTGAAAGTCATCAGGACTGCCAACTTAGAAGAATGAAAACTGAAAATGAACAAGGATCCAGTTCAAAGCAACATGTTTTCTCAGCCCAAACACAGAATTATACTTATCATCAGAAACCATTTAAAGGAGTAGAAATTCATGAGCATGATTCTGATGAAGAAACAGATCGGACTGGTCTAGGATGCAATCAAATCACTGGAGATGTGATGTATTGCATTAAGCTCAAAGTCAGAATTGGTACCAGATTTGAATACTGGAAAGTTCTCATGGATACCAGTTCCAGGCTTAATATTGTAAATAATTCAGTTGTAGAATCTCATCTTTTGAGACCTACAAGTTGTCCAAAAGTCACGACAGCCAGCGGAGATATCAAGACCACTTCAGAAGTATCAGTGGATATCTTTCTTACAGAATCCATTGGAATCAAAGTTGTTTGTCCAATTGTCACAGGTATGGATTGCGCAATGTATTTGGGAACACCTTTCTTTCAAAATTTCCAAAAGCATGGAGCAAAGTTTGACCAGCAAACAAAGAGATTTGGCTATTTTCTGGAATTGGAAGGTAAGGAATTGTTTCTCCCTTTCATAAATTCAAGCTCACCTAATAGGATAAAACGAATTGAAAGATTGGAGAATTTGTTAGCAAAAATGGAAAAAAAGAAATAAATCCTAAGAATATATGAAAATATGGAACAGGGAAAGTTTGATAAAGAAATAATGAATCTCCGAAATAAGTTTCTAGAATGTTGCTCAGAAGATCCGAATGCCTTCTAGCATGTACATAAGCATGAAGTTGAGTTGCCATTAGAAAAGGATTTTAATGGAAAACTCAGGAGATCAAAGGCCAGTCCAATGAATCAGGAGTAGTTAACTCTCTGCAAGAAAGAGATCAGAGAACTCTTACAGAAAGGTTTGATCAGAAAAAGTAAGAGTCCAATAGCTTGCTTTGCATTCTATGTTAACAAGCATGCTAAAGTTGCCAGAGGAAAGCCCAAGCTAGTAGTAAATTATAAACCTCTGAATAATTTACTTGACTATGATGCCTATCCTCTTCCAAAACCATCCACCATCTTGGCACAGATCTCTAAATCAAATATTTTTTCTAAATTTGACTTAAAATCAGGATTTTGGCAGGTAGGGATCAAAGAATCAGACAAATGGAAGACTGCTTTTTCAGTACCAGAAGGCCATTTTGAATGGAACATAATGCCTTTTGGATTGATAAATGCCCCTTTGGCCTTTCAGTGCATCATGGATGAAACCTTTGAAGGTATGGAAGATTTTCTTAAAAAGTATATTGATGATATTTTAATTCATTCAGAAGATATTCCTGCTCATATCAAGCATTTGAAGATGTTCCTCCAGAGAGTAAAAGAAAAAGGAATAGTTCTTTCTGAATCAAAGATGAAATTATTTAAGACAATGATAGACTTTCTGGGATACAATATACAGTTTGGCTCCTACCAAGTAATCCAGAGGAGTCTGGATTTTATTGATAATTTTCCTGATGAAATTTTAGATAAAACACAGCTGCAGAGGTTTCTAGGAAGCCTTAATTATGTATCTAAATTTCTTCAGCATTGTGCCCAAGAAAGAAAACTTTTGAACCAGAGGTTACAAAAAGAACCGATCCCATGGAATGACGGATGCACTAAATTTGTTCGAAGAATCAAGGAAAGGATTCACAGAATCCAGCCCTTAAGTCCAATACAAGAAAATTGGAAAAAGGTAATCATGATAGATGCCAGTAATATTGGATGGGGAGCTGTTCTTTGCCAAGAAAATCCAGAGAAAAAGAAAGAACCTATGGAAATCTGCCAATATGCCTCTGGATTATGGTCTACAACTCAGATAAACTGGGCAAGCCTCAAGAAAGAACTCAGAGCAATCTGTCTGGGAATTGAAAAATTCAAAGATTTTGTTATTTATACAAAGTTTTTGGTAAAAATTGATTGTCAGGCATTAAAATTCGCCATCCAAAAATGTGATTTTGAAGATGCTACAATGGTAAGATGGATGATGACACTCAGTCAATATAATTTTGAAATTGAATTCATTCCTGGCCACAAGAATTCTTTTGCTGATATGCTATCCAGGGAATTCTTAGAAAAGAATTCTATTCATTCTTTAACCTGCAATTTCATAAGAAGAGTCGAAGATTGTGTTGAAATAGAAACCCCTTATGGATGGGTCAGGTATCCCAATATCAGTCGTACCATGCTATTTGATCATGATGATGAATGGTACCCAGTAAAAGAGATAAGGTGGAGAGAAGGTATTCCCAATCTCTGGACTTGGGATGATCAAGAAGTTGAAAATGATTTGGCCATTCAAGAACTTGATTATTTGGCTCATATTGGAACATCGTTTATGAAATTTATTATGAAGATGATAACAGGATTGGAAATTGCAGACTCACAATTAAACAGTTCAACAATCCTCTTAGAAGGACTAATTTTGATCCAGAAAGGCGGAAGTCTGCTTTCTTCCAGATGATGAATTTGGAAAATATCTCATCCAATTTCTTCTATCATCTCCAATTTGACTTCAACTATGAAGACTGGCCAACAGGAAGAATGAATCAAGAAGATCCTTTCTCGGGTTGGTTTATAGATTGGTGGAAAATCTATGGTCTCAGTGCCATCCTCGCCATGCCCTATCAATTTACACAATTGAAAATTGATGGTTTTTCTGTACCCAGCTCACTCCATACCATAGTTTTGTATAAAAGTCTTAAAGATGTCATGACATAGAAGATATCACTTTCCTAAATGCAATGAGAAGATGTGTTCATACTCACTAGTTTGTAAGCCAAAGGATTTGTGCGAGACAGCTTGCCTCAAGTACCGATGGAACCAGAATCGAATATAATGAATTTCATCATCAATCAGATCCAGAAAATAATCCTTTTTGAAGAAATAAACTTTCTTCAACCTCCAAAAAATCATGAAGAACAGATTTGGGAATCTGAAAAAGAGGTTACGGTTCAATACTTTTCCACAAGTCTCATCGATCATTTCTAAAATAGTTACTATACACACCCACAGGTGTCATTTTTTGTACTGTAAAGTCTTTCTAACCGAAAATGGTGTTAGACGTTTCTTTCATGGGTTCTTCGTAAAAGAATCTCCATTTTGTACACACCAGCACATAATAATAGACATGTCTGTGAATCTCTGCGCGGATGTCCTTCCAAGGTTACCCGAAAGCAATGATTCCTGACATTTTACTTTCTTTATGTCACATAATAACTGTAAGGATTCTGATACCCTTGCATGGGACTATCAAATCCTTCTTTTTGGGACGATTTCCTCGCATGGATAATCGATACGAAGCAATCTTAATTTTGAAGTCATGGAATTCACAAGGAAAGATTTCTCATGAAATTGGCTATATAAAGAAGGAGAATGCTGAGACGTAGGCATTCGAATTGAGTCTTAGAGGGTCTTAGGAAGTCATTGTGTCGAGAGCGTCTCCTACTCTGCAACCACGGACATTCAGTCTGATCTGCTTGCGTCACGAGAAGAACTCAAGTCTTTAGGTGATTTGGGAGCCTGCGTACCAGTGTGCTCGGCACTGGTAAGAACCTAAAGTGGCCGAATCATTTTAGGACGAAATGTTTTGTGTCCGTGTTGATCTTTAGACTGAGTCTGCTTTGTGTGCTAGGTAGCCTACAGATTTCTCTTGCTATGCAAGGATATATATCTGTTAAATGCCATAGCAGTCAATCTCAGTAAGGATCATGTTGTCATTCTAAATCTTGTAATTTCTCGAGGGAGAGATAACTCTTTGAGTTTTCTTATGACGTACCCTAGATAATTAACCTAGGTCATACCAAAAGTGAATTTCTCCAAATTGGCACACAATTTGTGTTGTTGAAGGGTTTCGAGGACTTGTCGAATATGGTATAGGTGCTCTTCCTAACTTTGGTTGAAGATCATAATTTCATCCAAATATAATACCATGAAAAAGTTGGTGAAGGCCCAAAAAATGTCGTTTATCAGCCTCATGAAGGTTGCAGGGGAATTCGTCAACCTGAAAGGCATGACCAGCCATTCGAAGAGTCCCTCCTTGGATTTGAGGGAAGTATTCCACACATTAGAGGGTTCAATTGGTACTTTGTGATACCCAAACTTCAAGTCAGTCTTGATGAAATATTTGGCCCCCTTGAGCTGGTCCATAATTCATCAATCCATGGGATTGGACACCTATTGCAAACAATGATCTTATTTAGTCCCTAATAGTTAATACATATCCTCCACATTCCATCCTTTTTATGTACCAACATGATAGGGCCCAGACAGGGTGATGAAATTGGCCTAATATGCCCTTTCTATGAAAACTCTTGAATCTACCTCTTTCTTTCATCATTTTCTAGAACAGAGCGTCAGTAGATCGGTTCATTGGGTAGCAGTGCGTCCGGGATTAGATCGATAGAGTGTTGGACTTGATAGTGTAGGGTCACCCCTGTGGGTGAGGTGAAGATGTCCTTGTACTCCTCCATGACCCCTTCCATCCGCTGATGCCATGCGGAGGAGACCTGCCTAGAGGATGTGGATGTGGCCAAAATATTCCTCTTATTCTGACGGATGAGGAATACAAATTTCCTAGTCTTGGAAACGATCTTACTACATTGTTTAGCATAGATCAAAGAAAATGTGGTAGACGATGCCACCTCTATTATCCTGTACAATTTATGACCCAAAGTAATAATAACAAAGCAAGGTCTGGATTCATATATTGCATGACACTTCCATAGGCATGGATGACCTAATAAACATCCCAAGTTTCCAGAGGGGAAACATCGCACAATACATCATCTGCAAAGGGCTTCATGCTATAAGGCAGGTAACGCTGCTAGTTGACACAAAGATCTCGCCTTTGGTTGAGCCACCCGATGTTGTATGGTTGGGGGCGCAACATTGTTGGCAGTTTCAATATCTTAACGACCTTTGGTGAGATCAAGTTCTTTTGGCTCCCACTATCAACAATGAATTGCACCAACAAACCTTTTACCCACATCTACGAGTGGAAGAGGGCTCCCCCTCCTATGGATCCTCGTTTTTTTCCTTTTTGAGCTTGGTGGTGGCTACCGTCACAGTGGGTTCTGTGTCAATTATCTGCTTCCCTTTGTTGGTTCCCTTGTTGGATTCCAGCTCAGAATTAGGGCATGCATCCATCTCTGAGTATTTTAGCTCGGCCTCTAGTGCCTGCTTTGCATGACATTCATTTGTGTTCTGAGTGAGAGTCTTATGGAACTCACATCACTTTTTGGTGTCTTTCTTCACCTTCCCGTTATTCTTGGCCTGCAGATTTGAGGAGTTGTCCTGGGGGGTCATGGCCTAGCTCTGCCCTTTAATTTGTGGCTCGGTTGCGCCTTTGTTCAGCTTTGGGTTCATAGATCCAAAGTCTCTCTTCTTATTCCCTAATTTATGATCAATCTTGGCAGCATATCGATATGATGCACCAAGCGAGGAGATGTTTGGGAACTCCATTTCCTCCTAAATGTATTTGTGTAAAAAACTGCAGTACTTGAGTAGAATATATTTCTCAAAATATGATACCCAACTTTGTGCACATGGTATGGAAAATATCGTCATCTCATTCACCTCTTGATCCTTTTGTTGCCACAATGTTTTCCATTGTATGTACTTGTCTTTATAGCTCCCAACAGGGCAATATTGTTCCTTGATGGTGTCCTGGAAAGAATTCCAAGTGCTTGTGGCTAAAAAAAGTGGGGGGTCCCTCTCATCCTTCGGCTCATGGTAGGTTACCCACTAGTCCTTGATGTGGGGAGTGGTTTTGAGGAGTGAAAAAATAATATTCTACCTATTGGAAAAATCATGAACCGAGAAATATCCTTCCAATAGATTTAACCATTTATCTACAACATATTCATCTATATGGCCTTCTATTACAAAAATTTCAAAGTTGACTTGTACCTTAAAGGGAATGGTGCCTCTATAGTGGCTGCTAGATGAAGATGTGTTGCATGTGGGCATCCATCGAAGGATCTAAGAAAAATTATCCATCATCGCCTTCCTTTGTCACTCGAGGGATTTTAAAGAAATACTTTGAAAGGATCTACTTATCCCTCATATGTATTTTCTTCCTCCATGGGAGACTGTCGGGGTCGGTGAGGCTAGTCTTGCAAAGGTTCAACCAGTTCGAGACCTAACTCATTATACCTTGACCTCATTGGGGACATGCACAAAAAAATGAAGAAAGAGTAGATTGCTCTGATACCATTGATCCAAATTTATGAAGGAATGAAATGAAAAACATATATGAACAAAAACATAGAGATACAATGAAAACAAAACTTCAATTCATTAGTAATAGAGTACTGAAAAACTAATACAAGTATAATGGAAATAAACTAGATCAAGCAATGGTAGCTAATCTCTGAGAAGAGATGTGGCGGCTACATGCCTCTGAACTGTATTAAAATGAGGCTCGGTGGAATTTTTATCATTGATAAACAATGGGAAATCCTAAACACCCAAAAACCTAACCCTAGGAGATGAAGCGTTGAAAGCTTGAGGGACTTGTTGGTGTAATTTGGAACATCAACTTCATGTGGTCGTAAATTTTTCATATGATCTCTGTTTGGCTATCAAAATACCTTATTTCGAAGATCACGAGGAGGAGGCCAAAAAAAAAACCAATAAGCCAATTTGGAATTTTTTTAGTTTCTCCATTTTCCCAAAAATAGGTCTTTTAGTCCC
This sequence comes from Pinus tabuliformis, assembly GCA_031772625.1. Lineage (NCBI taxonomy): Eukaryota > Viridiplantae > Streptophyta > Pinopsida > Pinales > Pinaceae > Pinus > Pinus tabuliformis. The sequence continues at coordinate 464,797,971 of CM062805.1, forward strand.
TCAAAACAACTTCAGAAGTTTAGGACTTGCAAAACTACCAAAAATAGTAAGTTTTGATACAATTAAGGAAACAAAAAAGAAACAACGGTGGGGGTCCAAGTGGAATAGGTGGGTTGCCACTAATATCCACTTGGATCAGTCATCCCCCTTCAAAAGAAATGGTCCCCATTGTGTTGAGTGCCTCCATGAGATGGGGAAACTTCTACTGAACTTGGTTTCTAGTGAGCCATTTTCCCTAGTGCAGGAGTTGGCCAACTTTGACAACCTAATACAGTTGCATCTTCTGCTGGAAAGTGTTCTTGATCTGCGTGTTTGTGATCCAACTAGTTGTGGCTTGTTCCATACAATCTAGGTTTAACTCTGTTGATGTGAAATGTTGTGCAATGTATGATGTGTCCAATAATGGTGGAAAGTATGGCTGAAGGCAATCCACATTGAACACTAGGTGTAGGCCAAGGAATGGGGGAATTCTGAACTCAAAAGAATTGTCTCCCACAACCTTAGTGATGGTGTAAGGCCATTATTAGAGCGGGAAAAAATTACGGTGGGCCCCAACGAGGTGTTGCTTCTATAAATGTATCCAAACTTTTTCGCCCACTTGGAATTTGTGTGGCACCCGATGTTGATCTTGATGTTCTTTGTACTTAGCATTTGCTCTATCCAATATGTCATGGACCTGCTGAAGGATGTGCTGAATGCATTCAATGAAGTTGGTAGCTCTGTCAGCTTCAAACTGCACATGAGCCGAATCTACTTGAGTAGCTACAAGTGGTATGGCAACAACAATGGGAAATAATGGCTAGAATCCCAACCCCACCTAAAAGGGGATGTGGCTAGTTGAGCTTTGGACATCTTTATTGTAGCTGTGTTAGACATAGGGGAGGATTTCATCTCATGTGCATTGATTCCTTGAGTTGTACATGCTTAAGATGTGCATGATCATCTTGTTGACGACCTCTGTTTGGCCATTAGTTTGGGTGTGGAAGACCGTGGAATTAGTGAGCTGGGTATCCTACAACAACGAGAGGATTGACTAGAATGTACTTAGGAACTTGATATCCCAATATGATATAATGGACTGTGAGATCCCAAAGTGTACCCATACTTGTTCAAAGAAGAGTTTGGTAGTGGAATTTGCTGTGATACTCTTCTTGTAGGCCACCCGAATGGCCATGTTAGAAAATATTTCGACGATCATGAAAACACAGTCGTTGCCATGCGTAGTAGAAGGGAGGACTGACATGTAATCCATGGAGATGGATTTCCAAGGCCAGATAGGAGTAGGCAAAGGAGTATACAGGCCCTACTTCTTGTTTTTCAGTTTGGCAATGACACATGAAGTGCAGGATCTTATGTACTTCCTAAAATCCTGTCGAAGTTTCAACGAATAAAAATATGGTTGGCTTGAGGGGGGCCTGACCCAGGTTCAGCGTTAATCAGACAAAAAAATCCCTACACTATTGGCCCTTTCAGCATCATCCCGTGGAGCGCAGACCGAAGTCTCACCCGAAGCAGTATGGGGGGATACTGGAACCAAGTTTCCACACCCTAATATGGTTGTGATGTCAGTTAATTCCTTCTATCCCCCCTTCGCGTAGGTCACTTAGCTCTAGGGCTTGCCAGACTAGCCCCTTATTCCACCTTCAATACATCCGCGAAAGGGTACGATCGACCTTCACACAGCCCTAACCTTCTGCTCAGGTACATTCGCACTGCTATGGCAGCATACCGTGCAGATTCCCCAATTAATCCAAGTGACTTGGTTATCTTTATCAATAGTTATAGTTAACACCGCATAAACAGATATTTGTAATTGCGTTCATTTTGCCAATGTAATTAGATTCATTCACACATCATATAAGCATAATAAAGGAAATTCATACATAACATATCAAGATGCATCAACAGAACAACGACAAAGGAATTGCCAAATATTTCTCTTTACTGATATCTTCCAAGTTATTACAGACTCTATTCACCCTGCGCACACAGCTACAGGGGTCCGCGCACTCAGTTGCGGACTTCTACCCTAGGCCTATGCGCACTTAGCTGCAGAGCCTCTAGCTACGCTACAACCCGAGACTTAGACTTCTTACTTTAGAGCTACAACTCTCTTACGTTTTTTGTCTCTCGTGTGTCTCTAGAACTACTTAGAGCTTAGCTCTTTTTATACAATCCCATGGTCCGCGGACCGTGGGTAGATCTCTTATAGCTGACTTTACTTTACAAAACTAAGGGCGGACTACCCTTTATGACACATGACACCTTCGTGCTCCGCAACCACAAAATGCAGAGACTACAATCTTATTACAAAATTTGAATCAAACATGGGCTTTTAGCCCCAAAACTGTCCTTAGGGGATCCCGCTCCCAACAGGCCTCCAACACAAACATCGTGACTCACCCTCGAGTCACTCAGTAGGCACGAATATCTTTACACGAAGCCCTTCCAACTCAACTCGTATGACTGCTACCTCGGTCGTGTACTGAGTTGCCGCCTGCTTCGCGTCGTCCACTATCTGCTCGGTCATTGCTCCTGCGCTATCAGCCTGAAGCTTTTATTGTGTCGCTTGCAGAGTCACAAGCTTGCCTTTGATATTTCCTGTGACTGTGTAAGCCTCCTCCAGCCAGGGCTTTAGTCTCGCCTTCAGCATTGCTTCCTTGTGCAGCGCTGCGTCCACCTGTTCCTTCAGCTGCTTGGCCTCATGCAGCTTGGCTAGTCTCTGTGTCAGCGCGACAATTTGCGCTGTTACCTTAACCTCATTGTAGCGCAGTTGTAGCTCGCGTGATTTTATCTCTAGCCTCTGTATAGTGGGGTCCTCCTGCAAGCTTTTCAGGACCTCAAATGATTGCTCAACAACTGCGTGTAGTCTGCTACTACACTATCCACTGCCACTACTACATTTGTGACAGTGGTTGCTCGTTGTTCCTTCACTTCTGGCAGAGTTGAAGGCTGGGCCCTCAACTATAGCTCTGTAATTTTCAGGTTCAACTCCAACTAAACCCACGCCATCTCAGTCCGAGTGTCGTGTACCCTTGTGGCCAACTTGCGGATGCGTACCTCGACTGGCTCCTCTTCTGGAATGGCCAACTCTGGGACCATCCGACATGCCTCCTCAACAACTTGCATAATTCTCTTGCTCTGATTAGTCGCCTCGGTCTTAGCAACTATGGAAGAATTTCTCTGTAGGGCCATCTGTTCATTGTTGATCCATTGTTTGCTAATTACCTGGAGGGTGCAGTGATCACAAGCCCTCAACTTTGCAATTACTCCATCCTGTAAGAGGTGGAGTGCTTCACGCGGGAGCGCTGCCAAGTTCAATCCAACTCCCTTTAAGGTGTTGACAGTGGGCTTGTCAGCCTCATTTTCTGTCGTTAGTACTCCATCTGGCAGCACTATCACACTGGAAGTCTTCGTGCGCAGCATATCGGCAACCTATGAAGTGCCGATAGCCAGGCTAGTAGACACCGTACCTTCTTACAACGCGTGGGTCTGTAACTCTCGCAACCCTATTTGGATGGCCCCTAAGACGATATGCTACTGTTGTTCAAACTATTGCAGGGCCTCCGTGGTGACATCCCTGACTGTGTCACCGATATCATGTAAATCGCCCTCTATCAATGTGATACGGTCCAACGAGGTCTTGGTCGCCTTTGATTTCTTCCTAGACCCTCCCTTCTCCAGCTCTCTTGGGCACTTGATGCGGGCGGACATCTCCTGAGGGTTCGCACCATGCAGTTCTATTTCTTCCTCTGTCTCAAGTGAAGGCGACCTCACACCTTTGTCAAAGCCCCGCTCTGTTCCACCTGTCTGCTTTCCTACCTGCTTTCCTGCCTGCCTCGCTTGGGCCTTGTAGAGCCTCTACTCTACACCTACTTGTCTACCATTTTCCTCAGTTTTTCCTCATCTTTTCTTCACTTTTGCCTCATTTTCACTATAAAACCACCCAGATCATTACATTAGGTGTCATTAAGCATGATCAAGCAAGTTTTGCTAATGGATGACTATTTGTTTAGATTTTGACTTACTTGCAGGAATCCCGCAACTATCTGATGATCCTGCAGCTATCTGATGATCCTGCAGCCTTTTTGTTAAACGCAATGTTCCACGTGTCAGTTTGCCAGATGAGCCACATGGGCACTTAGGTATCAACGTGCTCGAGGTTCCTGTCCCATTTTTCCAGCCATCCACGTCGTCTTTACCCATGGTCAAAGCTGGTCAAGATAACTAAAGGTTGTTTAACGGTGATTGTGAGCTGCTAGGTCACGTCAGCTTAAACGGTGACTTGTCCACGTTTTGCAGATGGTAGGGGACATGATCCAACATGGGATTCACTGCCCATGACGACAGAAGCACCATCTCATCCACGCAACCGTATGATGTGTCCAGAAACCATAATTACGCATTACAGTTAGTTGTTTTTCAGTTAGTAGATGTACGTGTTAGGCTATCTTAGAAATGTCTATAAATAGCTGCGTCTGTGTACGCTCAATAGACTTTTTATCAGTTGTAATTTCTGAACTTGTGTTAATTTTAAGAGCGTTGTGAACTCTGTTTTTTAGTGCTATTCTAGCACTCTGTTTTGTACACTTTTGCAAATGGAGGAATAGACATAGTACTGTTTTGAAGCTTCCAGATCTCTGAGTTTTCTTGTGGCTGAATGAATAGAGGGCCCCTGTTCATCTTAGCCTCTGTAAAGTATTTTATGTTCAGTATTTACTTATTTTCTCATTCAGCATTCCTTTAAGCATGTATAGTTTCATTTATTTGCTTTCTTTTCTTTCACGCTGATCAGTATTACTTCTTTGCAGGTTTCTTTTAGCCCGGGATTTGTTTTTATGTGTGTGTGTTTGCTTTACAAACTAATGGTATTTGAAGTTGACAAATTCAAGCTGCTGCCTTTGTTTTTATAGCTGATTTTTAATCTTATTTCTCAAGGAGTTGCTAACACATGAATGATCTTCTATCATAAATTGTTATCTTTTAAGATCAGAATATCACTAACTTGCAGCTGGCTTTGAGTGCTTTTTAGACTATTCTTTCACTACTTTCTAATCATACTTTGCATAGTACATATGGCTGAAGTAGAGAGTTAGAAAGAGCAAAACGTTATCACTAGTCTTTAAAGCAGATTTTTCCCATTTTTAATCACTTTTCTAATTCAACTTAAGCTACTTTCTTTCCGTGCTTTACACAGTACATGTGTTTGAAGCAGCGAGTTAGAGAGAGATAATCTTTATCTTTGGTTTTAAAAGTGACTTTCTTTTCTTTTATTTGCAGCTGCATGAATGGTGTCTAGTGCCATTGGAAGTGGTTATTTGCTTTCAAAGTTATTTCAAGATCTTTCAAGTCATTTATTTCTTTCAAGCATTTCCTTTCAAGCAAGTAGTTAGAAATCACTAATCACACACTCTCACTCATTTAGGATTCACACTACACACACACCATCACTCACTTGTTTATAAATCATCATTCTATCTTAGGAATATAATTAACCACAACAACACCCCCCAATGATAAGAAAACTCTAAGAGGTTACTTAAGTACATATAGTACACCTTCACTTCATCAGCTTACGAGCCCCGGGTTGACAATTAATACTAGCAATTTAGACAACACTAAATTGACTAAACATTTTGGCGCCGTTGCCGGGGAAGTGAAATTAAGTAGCCATATTCTTAGAAAAAAAAACATAAAATTTCAAGAAAAGAAGTTAATAGCCTATCTAAGTATGCTCTCCTCTTGCACTTTGAAGTGATCTGGAGGATCAGAAAGGAGAAAGTTATTGATTTAATAGTTTCTTGAGTATGCTCTCTTCTTGCACCTAGAGTGAACTGGAAGATCAGAAAAAGAACTATTTAACTTGACTTGAAGATAAAATAAAAAAATGACATGCATAGAGCTAGAGATTCTAGGGGAAGGTTTTTAGCTAGAGCTCGAAGTTCAATTTTTACAAGTCCATCTGCTTCAAGAGATAGACAAGAGACACCTCCCTTATCTCCAACCGAAACTCCTAGTCCTAGAATTCCTGAAATTCAAGAGCCAAGAGTTGACTCTCCTACACCTTCTATTGAGTTTGAACTAGGAAGAGACTCTTCTCTTTCTCCTACAAGAAAACCAATTGTAATTGAGGAAATAGACTCACCTGAAGAGGAAGGAGAAATCTCTTCTCATTCACCCTTTGTAGAAGAACCAGAAGATTTTGAAATCCCTAGGAGAATCATCATGGCAGAAGAAGAAGGAGGTGGTAGAGGTAGAGGTAGAGGAGGAGGAGGAAATAATAATAACAATGGAGGAGGTAGAGGTCCCATTGGAGGAAATAGAGATGGGGATAACTCATTTGGGTTTCCCATTGTTAATGAGGACTCCCGAGCCACCATGAAAAACATATCACCATCCGTCCTCCCAAATTTTCATGGGTTAAGAACTGAGGACCCTGAAACATTCTTGTTTGAATTTGAAGTTGTGTGTCGAACCTATGACTATCTGGATGATACTCAGAAACTCAAACTGTTCCCATCAACATTAAAAGATCAAGCTTTGAAATGGTTCATGGGGTTACTTACTCAATCCATTAGGACCTGGGATGAAATGAAACAAACCTTTTTGGATAGGTATTTGGACTATTGTATGCCTACTAATCACAAGGAAGAGGTTTTTAAAATGATGCAAAAAGAAGATGAGAGCTTAGAAGATTTACTTGAGAGATTTCAATATAATTTAAAAAGAGCAAAAATGAGTACCTTGGATGAAGAGACCTTAAAAGCCCTCTTATTAAAAGCCATTAGGGATGAATGGATAGATATCTTAAACATGATGGGGAAGGGGGATATTTCTCAACTTTCTCTCAATGATATAGCAGAACTTTGTATCCATCTCTCAAGGGGCAAATCAAAAACTCAAAAAGGGCCTAGAGATCCTTCTCTCCTTAGGGCAAATAAATCTGCAACAGGATCAGTGAGTAGGGCTGAAATCGGTAATATGCTAGATGAATTTAAAACTGACATCTTAGGGAGTCTTAGTGAACAAATTGATACCCTCAAGATTCAAAATAAACAAAAAGCAGAAGCCGAGGCTATGACTATCTTTTGCCCGAAGTGTAGAAAGAAGCATGCTTTAAGGGAATGTCCCTTGGAAGCGCAAGTTGTGGAAACCTGTGTAATTTGCTCAGAAACCCATGAGACCAAGGAATGTCCTTCAATCCCTGGCCTCAAAGCAGTCTTTCAAGAAGATCCAAGTACGCTTGAATCTCTTTGTTTTGTTGCAAGAAGACCTTGGCAGGGGCAGCAAAATCAAGGGTTTAACAACTCTATGAATTTCCAACCCCCACCAAATTGGAATCCTTGGCAACAACCTTGGTCACAACCACAAAATCCTTTCCAAGCATGGTTGCAAAGCATGCAAATGCAAAATCCTTATGGGAGATTTGCCCAATTCTATCAATATCCTCAATCCTTTCAAAATCAGCAAGCTCCCCAACTTCCAAATCAAGGTCAACAATTGTCATTACCATTCCCTCAACAACAACAACCTCCTCCACAAAATCAAAATTCTCAACTCTTGCTACAATTTCAACAGAGGCCAAATCAACTTCCTTCTCAACCTCAACCAAACCCCAATAATAGGAATCCTCAAAGTGCTTATGTGATGGAAGGTCAACCACTCATGGAAGGTCAACCATTCCCTACCTATATGGTTGTTCCTCTCAATGAGGTACAACTCAGATCAGGTAGAATCCTAGACCAACCTTCTACAAGTGCTCAACAACCAAGCATTTCCGAGGAAGAATCTCTCAAAGTCAATAAGGGTTCTGAAGCATCCCTTCAAAACCCAAGCATTCAAGAAAAAGAAAAAGAATCAACTCCCTTAGTAGAGCAACCCACATCTTCAGCTACTCCTCCTTTTCCTGAAAGATTGCAAATTGACAAAGGAGTGGAGAAGCAGATTTGGTTGCCTGACTATAGCTTTCTAGATGAATTGAAAAATGTCTGTATCAAGATTCCCTTGTTAACAGCCATTAAGGAGATTCCCATTCTAGCAAAGACGATAAAGGAGTTGAGTTTGAAAAAAACAATAAAAAGAACCAGAGATACCAAAAGGATACATCTAGTTGGAAAAATTGCAGATATTATGATGGGTAAAATTACCATGCAAAAATATGTGGATCCCGGTAGCCCTATTGTTAAAACTCATATTAATGGGGTTGAAATCCCAAATACCTTGATTGACTTAGGAGCCGCTATCAACATCATGAGTAGACAGACCATGGATCAGTTAAAACTTCCTAACCTTCTCTTTACACCTACTTTGTTGCAACTTGCAGATAGATCAATCATTAAACCTGATGGTGTATTGGAAGATATTCTAGTCTCACTAGACTCTTGGGAATATCCAGTTGATTTTATGATTTTAACTCCCAAGAACAATCTAGGAGGACATCCTCTTATTTTAGGAAGACCTTGGCTGGCCACAGCTGATGCTTTCATAAGTTGTAGGTCTGGAGACATGTATATATCAGATGGTAATTCTACCAAGAAATTCAACTTGTATCCTCCCGCAAAGGCAATAACAGAAATAGGAGAAGATGAGTGGATTGATGATGAGGATACTCTTCAACCTATTCTAACCATCTCTGAGATTAGTGAGGACAGTCAAATTCTAAATACATTAGAAAATTTTGAGATACCTTTAGAATATGACTCTTCACAGTTTCAGTTAGATGCAGACATTGAATATCTCTCCTCTAGACAGATGTCTCTCTTCTCAATGGAAGAGTTTGGTAGTTCTACAGTTGAAATCTTTCCAGGAAAAACATTAAACATTAACAAGAACTTGGAAAGACTACAACAAGAAGAATTAACTAAACTGTTGCAAAAACATTCCACTGCCTTTGCATGGGAATATACTGACATGAAAGGAATCGACCCTAAGACTTGTATTCATCACATTTATATTGAAGAAAACAGCAGACCTATTAGGCAGCCACAAAGACGGATGAATCCAAATCTTAGGGAAATTGTGAAAGAAGAACTTCAGAAATTGCTCAAGGTAAACTTCATTTACCCCATTTCAGATAGCCAATGGGTTTCTCCCTTGGTTATAGTGCCCAAAAAGAATGGTAAATGGAGAGTTTGCATTGACTATCGAGAATTGAACAAGGCAACCTTAAAGGATCATTTTCCTCTACCTTTTATTGATCAGGTACTAGACACTTTAGTAGGTAAAAAGTATTTCTCATTCTTGGATGGTTTTAGTGGTTACAATCAGATTCAGGTAGCACCTGAAGATCAAGACAAAACCACCTTTACTTGTCCTTGGGGAACTTTTGCCTACCGAGTACTCCCTTTTGGATTGTGCAATGCACCCGCTACATTTCAAAGGGCTGTACTAGGAATCTTCTCAGATCTGATTCATGATTGTGTAGAGGTATACATGGACGATTTCACAGTTTATGGTAATACATTTGAAGAAGCTTTGGCAAATTTGGAAAAAGTACTGGTAAGATGTAAGGAAACAAATCTTTCTTTAAGTCATGAAAAGTGTTTTATGATGTTTACTGAAGGGATTGTTTTAGGACATCATATTTCAGGAGATGGAATCAAAGTTGATAGATCTAAAGTAGAAGTCATCTCTAAGTTACCTGTTCCAAATTGCCAAAGAGATGTTAGAAGTTTTCTTGGGTTTACTGGTTATTACAGAAGATTTATTGAAAACTTCACTAAGATAGCATCCCCTCTTTTCAAACTACTTACTAAAGATTGTGAATTTAAGTGGGATCCTGAATGTCAATCTGCCTTTGAAGCTTTAAAGACTAGAATATCTGAAGCACCCATTCTAAGGGGTCCAAATTGGAAACTCCCTTTCCACATTTCTACTGATGCTTCAGATACAGCTTTAGGAGCTGTTTTGGGACAAAAGGATTTGATCCCTTATGCCATTTATTACACAAGTAAGAATTTGACTCCTACTGAGTTAAATTACACTGTTACTGAAAAGGAATTTCTAGCCGTTGTTCATGCTATAAACAAGTTTAGACACTATATAACCGGCTATGAAACCTTTGTCCACACTGATCACTCTGCCATTAGATACCTCATGAACAAACCAGTCACTAATGGTAGAGTTACAAGATGGCTTTTGCTTTTACAAGAATTCAACATAACTGTGTTAGATCGACCAGGTAAACAGAACACAGTAGCTGATTTCTTGTCTAGAATCCAAAACACTAATGAGGACTCTCCTGTAGAGGATAAATTTCCAGATGAGTATTTGTTTGCAGTAACTACCAAAACCCCTTGGTATGCTGATATTGCTAATTATTTAGTTACTGGAAAGTTACCTTTACATTTATTTCCTAATGAGAAAAGGAAAATCATTCAGGATAGTTCACATTATTCTTGGATTTCTAATGAATTGTTCAGAACAGGGCCAGATTTGATGATCAGAAGATGTGTACGGGAGGATGAAATGCCTGACATCCTTAAGGCATGTCATGACGAACCTTGTGGCGGACACTTTGCTGATAAGAGGACTGCTTATAAAATCCTTTCATTAGGATATTATTGGCCTTCTCTCTTTAAGGATGCGAAGCAATATGTTAAAAGGTGTGACAGTTGTCAGAGAGTTGGGAGACCAACTCTTTCAAATGAAATGCCACTACAGCCACAGGTATGCATCGAACCCTTCGAGAAATGGGCTCTAGATTTTGTTGGACCAATTAATCCACCATCCAAGCAAAACAGATATATATTGGTTTGTACTGATTATGTTACTAAGTGGGTAGAAGCTATAGCATTGACTTCTGCTACTGAAAATTCAATTGTTCAATTTCTTTTTAAGGATATTTTCACTCGTTTTGGTGTCCCAAGAGAAACTGTAACAGATCAGGGGAGCCAATTTACATCAAGGATGATGGAGAAGCTGATGGAGGAGTATAAGATCAAGCATAGAACATCTACTCCATACCATCCGCAAGCGAATGGTCAAGTAGAATCTACAAATAAAGTTCTTAAAAGCATCATCACAAAGACTGTTCATCTTCATAGAAGAGATTGGGCAGAAAGGCTTCCTGAAGCCTTATGGGCCTATAGAACTACGTGGAGGAACACCACAGGACATTCTCCCTATGAACTTGTTTATGGGAAGGAAGTCCTGTTCCCCATTGAGTTCCAAATCAAGACCTTCAAGACAGCAGTCCAATTGGGGATGAGCTTATCAGAAGCCCAGAAGCACAGAATGGACCAGTTAAATGAACTAGATGAAATGAGACAAGATGCAATTCTAAGGACCGATCTAGTTCAGCACCAAAGAATCAAATGGCATGATCGACATATCAAAGAAAAGAAGTTTCAAAAGGGTGATTGGGCACTCTTGTTTGATTCAAAATTTAAGGACTTCAAAGGAAAATTTCAAACTCATTGGCTTGGGCCATATGAGATTGATGAAATCTTCAATAATGGAGCAGTTAGAGTGAAGACTATTGACGAACTTCAAACTCCCTTTATTGTGAATGGCCACCGGTTGAAAGTTTACCACAAGCCACTTTCAAAAGAGGAGTTTGTTAAGTTGTTCCAAGGCGATTCTGAAATGAGGCTGGTGGAGAAGAATTCTTCTCCTCCATTAGCCTAATCTCTGTTTCTTTCAATTTCAGTTCAATAAATTAAAAAAAAAAAAAAAAATAAAAAAATAATAAATGTATGAGCCTGAAAACCAATCTCTGATTGGCAGTCTCATGCAGAAAACATGAGGTGAAAATCAGGGTCACCTGGCACCTCATGTTTTCCAAAAAAAAAAAATCGCTCTCTCTCTCTCTCTCTTTCATCTCACTTCGCCATTCCATCTCACCATCTCATTCCATCTCACCATCCTCACTTCACCTCACTGTTTTCCACCCATTCATCCATTTCATTCATTCCATCTCATTTCATTAATAAAAGTTTTTTTTCAAACAACTAAGGTTATTCTGTGCAGCTGGAGGACACTATTGCAGTTCCCGCAGCTATTTGGCAATTCTGCAACCGTTTAGCCTTTCTGCAGCCCCTCTGCACCTGCACAAAGAAATACAGTCTGTTTGAGAAATTTTTCACAGTTCAGAAATCACCAATAACAAGGAGGAAAGAGTCATGAATAAAGTTGACAAAGGGTTAGTGGCAAATTATTAGAAGGCAAATCAAATGCGGATCTGAGGTATGTTTTAAAATCTTAAACCTATAGTTATTTCATTACGCAGAATTTTCTGGGTTATGTCTTTTTGGCCACTAATTGTAATGATTACCCATTTTTTCTACCACGCGACCACATATCCACGAATCCTCCACGTCTATCAGTTCATGATACCCACGATTTTTGAAATCACATATGGTTGTTTTTGTCATTAAGGTTTTTTTACCCTAATGACGTAACCTACCGTATTACGACTCTCTCAGTCCTCATCCCACAGCCATGTGTTAACCTACAACCAAAATCTGAGAATCTAGCCGTTTCACTCATTATTTCGAAACCCTCTACGCTCATAACACTCCATTTCACGCTGTTCCATTCTCTCATCTCCCTCATTCCGTTTCACTCACTACGATAGCCTCCATAAACCATACTCTGTTTTTCCTCTCTGCTCATTCTGAGAAACAGTGAACACGTATAGCCAGTAAACGTATGTTACGGTTGTATTACGACCGCTAGCCACCGTTTCACTGTGTTAACGCTGTTTATCCACCATTTAACTCTGTTCAAGCCGTGAAGTCTCTGTGTCTAAGGCTGTTGCTAAACCCATATATCCTCTGTTCCACAAAGTCTGAACAAGAACCGAGGATTTACTGTGTAAAGCCACCATCAAAGTCGTGTTTTAAACAGAGCTGAGGAGTCAATGGGAAAACTTTTAAGGGCTGAACCAGAAGGTTCGAAATTCTTGGAGGCATACCCTCAAGTTGAGGAGGCATTGCAAAAAGCCAATTGGCTACAGTGCATCAAGAAGTTTAAAGGCTACCACAAAGAAGTAACAAAAGCCTTTGCAAGGTCATTCAAAGATAAAAACAGTCAAGTAGAGGTGGGTGATTTAACATTTGCAGTCAGTGAGGGAAGCATAGCAAAGGCTACATCTCTTCCACAAACCGGGGAACGTTGGTTCAAAAACCGGGCAGTCCAGGATCAACAATGGAAGCGGATTTTTAAAAACCCAGGTATGGATACAAGTGTTTTCACAAAAGGAATTCCTATCTCTCATGTTAAGGAAGAATGGAAAATTCTACTGTTGTTAGTGCAAAAATTTTTCACGTGTGAAGGGAGATTTGGGGTATTATACGTTTATCATGGTAAAATTATGCTGCAATTTCAAGGAGAACATGATATAAATCTTCCCTACTTTCTATTCCAAAGCCTTAGAAAAATGTGTTCCATGGCCCAACGGAATCCACGAAACATTGAAGCATACCTCTGTCATCATAGTCTTGTTAAGTTGTTAGTGGAGGAACAATTAAAAGCAAAACAAGACACATGGGAGAAATTTCTTGTAAGGAATCATTTTGAAGAACCTGGAGAAACTTCTATACCTAGGAAAAGCAGAAGGAAAAGAAAGGAAAGTACCTCTGAGACTGATATCTTAGAGGGAACTGTTCAAGGACAAACTGTAGAGGAAATAGAAGTACATCATCCTGAACCTGAGATTGAGCTTGAACCTACTGTGGACAGTGCTCAAGAGATTATCTCAGAAACCCTCTCTGAACTTACCAAAGAAGCTGCCAAAAAGAGAAGAGAAGATAAAAAGAAACAAAAGCAAGACAAGGGAAAATCCATAATTCAAGAAACTTATCAGACTCCAGAGCATTCTAGTGATGAAGAAAGAGATAGCCAGCCCTTAGCACAAAGGTTAGCTAAACTCCATGAGAAAATTGCCCTCTCCAAGAAAGTAAAAGTACAAAAACCAAGGAAAAAGGCACAAAAAGAAACACAGAGTGTTGCCACTGTAAGAAGGAGTAGCAGATTGCAGAATAAAGGGAAAGCCACAAGGACACTTTTCATTGATCTAAGCACACCTGAGAAGGGTGCTATAAAAACAGACCTTGAGGATAGTCCACAACGTGAGGCAGCTACTCCTCCAAGGGAGGACAGTCCATTTCAGTCGGAGTTTGAAACTGAAATTGAGCATGAATATAGTCCAAGGAAGTCACCAATTGTTGACCCAGTTCAACAAGAGGTGTACAACTATTTTGAAACATTGGAGCAGAACACTGCTGGCCCAAGTAATGTCATACCTCATGAGTAGCAAATAGACTTACTCAAACAAGAGATTTATGAACTTGAGGTGCTAAACCGCCACATTAAGCAAAGAAATGAAGAAATGAAGCAGCAAGCTGATATTGCCAAAGCAATCCAAGATAACACCTTGCTTCACATGGGCATGTGGCAGAAGAAAAACAGCAGACTCAAGAAGAAATGTAGAAGGCTAAACAGAGCCTTAATCAATTTGAAATTCAGATGCATGTTCAAGAGACCAAAAGTTAATGTTTCCACACAAAGGAAGAAGAGGAGATTGGATGTCTTAGCAGAGGCATCCCAGCAGGTGGATTGAGTTGTGTTTTCATTGCATGAGGACATGCAATACCCTCGGAGTGGGGGTATGTAGAGCCTCTACTCTACACCTACTTGTCTACCATTTTCCTCAGTTTTTCCTCATCTTTTCTTCACTTTTGCCTCATTTTCACTATAAAACCACCCAGATCATTACATTAGGTGTCATTAAGCATGATCAAGCAAGTTTTGCTAATGGATGACTATTTGTTTAGATTTTGACTTACTTGCAGGAATCCCGCAGCTATCTGATGATCCTGCAGCTATCTGATGATCCTGCAGCCTTTTTGTTAAACGCAATGTTCCACGTGTCAGTTTGCCAGATGAGCCACATGGGCACTTAGGTATCAACGTGCTCGAGGTTCCTGTCCCATTTTTCCAGCCATCCACGTCGTCTTTACCCATGGTCAAAGCTGGTCAAGATACGGTCAACTAAAGGCTGTTTAACGGTGATTGTGAGCTGCTAGGTCACGTCAGCTTAAACGGTGACTTGTCCACGTTTTGCAGATGGTAGGGGACATGATCCAACATGGGATTCACTGCCCATGACGACAGAAGCACCAGCTCATCCACGCAGCCGTATGATGTGTCCAGAAACCATAATTACGCATTACAGTTAGTTGTTTTTCAGTTAGTATATGTACGTGTTAGGCTATCTTAGAAATGTCTATAAATAGCTGTGTCTGTGTACGCTCAATAGACTTTTTATCAGTTGTAATTTCTGAACTTGTGTTAATTTTAAGAGCGTTGTGAACTCTGTTTTTTAGTGCTATTCTAGCACTCTGTTTTGTACACTTTTGCAAATGGAGGAATAGACATAGTACTGTTTTGAAGCTTCCAGATCTCTGAGTTTTCTTGTGGCTGAATGAATAGAGGGCCCCTGTTCATCTTAGCCTCTGTAAAGTATTTTATGTTCAGTATTTACTTATTTTCTCATTCAGCATTCCTTTAAGCATGTATAGTTTCATTTATTTGCTTTCTTTTCTTTCACGCTGATCAGTATTACTTCTTTGCAGGTTTCTTTTAGCCCGGGATTTGTTTTTATGTGTGTGTGTTTGCTTTACAAACTAATGGTATTTGAAGTTGACAAATTCAAGCTGCTGCCTTTGTTTTTATAGCTGATTTTTAATCTTATTTCTCAAGGAGTTGCTAACACATGAATGATCTTCTATCATAAATTGTTATCTTTTAAGATCAGAATATCACTAACTTGCAGCTGGCTTTGAGTGCTTTTTAGACTATTCTTTCACTACTTTCTAATCATACTTTGCATAGTACATATGGCTGAAGTAGAGAGTTAGAAAGAGCAAAACGTTATCACTAGTCTTTAAAGCAGATTTTTCCCATTTTTAATCACTTTTCTAATTCAACTTAAGCTACTTTCTTTCCGTGCTTTACACAGTACATGTGTTTGAAGCAGCGAGTTAGAGAGAGATAATCTTTATCTTTGGTTTTAAAA
Source organism: Pinus tabuliformis (assembly GCA_031772625.1). Taxonomy (NCBI): domain Eukaryota; kingdom Viridiplantae; phylum Streptophyta; class Pinopsida; order Pinales; family Pinaceae; genus Pinus; species Pinus tabuliformis. Next base: position 464,813,992 of record CM062805.1, read on the forward strand.
GTGACTTTCTTTTCTTTTATTTGCAGCTGCATGAATGGTGTCTAGTGCCATTGGAAGTGGTTATTTGCTTTCAAAGTTATTTCAAGATCTTTCAAGTCATTTATTTCTTTCAAGCATTTCCTTTCAAGCAAGTAGTTAGAAATCACTAATCACACACTCTCACTCATTTAGGATTCACACTACACACACACCATCACTCACTTGTTTATAAATCATCATTCTATCTTAGGAATATAATTAACCACAACAACACCCCCCAACGATAAGAAAACTCTAAGAGGTTACTTAAGTACATATAGTACACCTTCACTTCATCAGCTTACGAGCCCCGGGTTGACAATTAATACTAGCAATTTAGACAACACTAAATTGACTAAACAGGCCTTATTAGTGGCCTCCTTTTTCCTCTTCTCAACCAGCTGTGCCATCTTCAACTTGGCCTCCTCCTTCTTCTTCTGTGCGGCGGACTTTCTCCCACCGACTACCAAGTCCATGGTAGTGTGCCACTCCGCCGACCATTGATCAAGCACTGCATCAATGGCGTCATCTGTGGCCATATACGGCAAGTCGTACCACTTTTGCATGGGGTCCTTCCATGCCTAGATAGATACTCTATGGAAGTCGACTTTGAATTCGACGTATCCCTATGGATTGGCGTACACCGTAGGCGACAATCACGACTTGTGATTGATGGCCATCCGGATGTTCATCTCCATCAAGATCTAGAAGATCTTGCTGTCCATGACTCGCTACGCATCCTTGGTCACCTACAACGAAGCGTATTTTGCTGCGTCAGGGAGGTCTAGCACAACCAAAGGGAACTGGCTATCCTCTGGTAGCTCCCATGCTACCAGCACAATCGACAGCAAGAGCCACGCGTAGTGGAACGTCTTGCTGAGCTCTTGTGCTTCGCGGTAGTTCGACAGGAACTCTTCGCAAAGGTAGTCCAACCAGTTGAATTGGACTCCTTCAGCACACTGTTGTGCGAGCGCAACGACAGGCGCCGACACCTCATCAGTGCGACACTTCCTCATTACTTTCCCTATGAGGATCTGCGTGGCTACCTTCACAGCGGGGTCGTAGATGCTGGATATGGTGTACCCACGTGGCTTCTTCACCAGTTTAAATTTTTCCTTCATTGATTCTGCGAGAGCTTGCTCACCACCCTTTCCGCCAAAGATCATCGTTGGATTCTCACCTGTATACGGCATGCACATTATTCGGTGAATCAACCTATCTGTGATGGGTATTGGCTCCTCCAGCCATAGACACCCATCATGCACCAAGCACAACAGCTGCTTGATGACCAAAACTGTCACCGGGGTGCAGTTATAGTGTGACACCCAGAGCAGGTTGAGCAACCCTGCCTTTTCTACTCCCTTGAGCCACCTCTGCGGCTCCAATACGGTCATTCCCGTATTCATATCAATGATGTGGCGTATCAACTTCTTGGTCACCAGGTGTGGGAACTTCTCATGGTCTACCAAGTCCCAGTCTTCAAGCTTTAGTAGCGGCACTTCTGCCAAGCGTGGACCATCAAAAACAATTTCGTCCAGCAGCAGAGGGGTTTGCATGGTAGTCTTACTCTCATCGATGTCCTTTGGTACCTTGGACTTAGGCTTGCGCAAAGGGACATGCTCTAGCAACCGCGTAATAGGGTCTATGCCCTGGGCTTCAACCTCCTCCACTTCGGCTCCCACATCCTCATCATCCATTGGGATATCTTTGATATCTTCTTCTTCTAGTTCTAGGTTTATGGCCTTGCCTTTCTCCTGTGTAGTGGGCTTTGGTGGATTTCTCCTTGGAGATGCACGCACCGATATGGCAGGCTGCTTGCCCTTCTTGTCCTTCACAATCTCCTTAGTTGGGATTGGCTTTGGTCTCAACATTCTCGATGATTTAGGGACCTCTGCCAATACTTTGACCACTTCCGGAGCAACTACTTCTACCTCTCTTTCCATTTCTTGTGTCGGCTCCTCTACTACTTGTTCTGTATTTATAATTTCTGCAGGTGCTGACATAACACTTTCTAACAGTGCTCGCGATGTCTCTGGCAAGTTCGCAAATGCAGAAGTCTCTTTGAAAGCCTTTAAGAAATCTTGATCCATAGGTGTCTAAGCGCTCAACAAATCAATACTCAAAATGCCATGTGTTTCTTGCTGGACAACCATTTGTAATTTATAGGGCATTTTGAATTCAAATCCAACCATTCCCCCCAAAATTGGTTCATTAATGCCGGACTGGTGGCAGATTTTCAAGGACCTAAGCCATAAATTTCTTCTTAAATGTTGGTTGCCCGCTCCATTTGGCCTCACTTCTGCCATCAAATCATGAACAATCACTTTAATAGTCACTTTCTGGCCAACCTGCGCGATTTCTCCCTGGGTAGCGTAGCTCCCTCCACGCTACCGTGGACCTTGTGACACTTCCTTGCTTCGCACCATCCTCCAATCGCACAACTCCCCAACCTAGGTAGTGTAGTTTATAGTCCCGCGCCTCCTTTCAGCTGCCTGGAGCACCAAGACTTTTGCTACCTTCATTTAGTCACATGGTCGGACCGTTGGTGTATGACTTCAAGTGATTGTCATTCACCTTTCCTGGGAAGGGTTCTCCATTTAATTTGACCAGCTATACTGCTCCTCCATTGGTAATTTCCTTAATGACATAGGGCCCTAACCAGTGCATTCTGAATTTTCCTCGAAATTTATCAAACTTACTATCATATAGCAAAACCAGATCATTTACCTTAAATGTGCACAACTTAATATATCGATCATGCCATGCCCTTTCGTGCTGCTTTTGGACCTGTTGGTGAAATCCAGTTAGAAATCTTTCTTCCCCCAGTTCATCTAGCGATGTGAGCCTCTCCTCCAGGGCTCTGCGATCCATCATACCTATGAGTGTTGTTATGCGTAGAATAGGCACAATATATTCCATAGGCATTACCATTTCAACCCCATATACAAGCCTGAAGGGGGCTCGTCCAGTCAACATTTTGCATGTCGTTCGATAATCCCATAATACTGCAGGTATGCGTAGGTCCCAGTCACTTCACTGAGCATTGCAAACCTTGGTCAATGTGGTTTTGAGCACTTTGTTGAACACCTCCACCGTCCCGTTAGCCTACAAGTGATAAGGTGTGCTCTTCTGGTGGTATACCTGAAATTCCTCCATTAGCGCGTTGATCATATCATTTAGGAAGTGCGTACCACAATCACTCATCAAGATCTTTGGACAGCCAAATTGTATCAGTACATGATCAAAGAGGAATTTTGCAGCGGTCACGCCTGTGCAATCCTTCACAGGTTGTGCCTCCACCCAACAAGTCAAATACTCCGTTGCGGTGAGAATGTACCTTGCTTCCATCTTTCCTTGGGACTGAATGGGTCCCACAAAATCTATCGCCCACTTCTCAAAGGGTTGTAATGTCATCTATGGATTCAAAGGCATCTCATCCCAACGCGATTCCCTACAAGTCCCTTGATACACATCACACGCCTTGTAATACGCTTTTGAGTCCTAATGGAGGGTTGGCCACCACAACCCTACACGTAGAATATTCTACGTGGTTTCTCTTCCTGCATAATATCCTCCCATGGCGCCCCCATGAGCGTCCGCGAGGATGTTGCTTCTTTCAAACTCAGGTACATACCGTCACAATATCTCATCAGACCCCATCTTGTACAGATGCCCAGCAATGACAAATAAATCTATCACGCACACCACTAATTCCTTCTTTTGTTGGACAGTGTATCCTTCCATAGAAGTTCCTGTCATGAGGAAGTGTATTATATCCTCGAAATGACCATCTACAACACGTATTGCAAATAGCTGCGTGTCAGGCAATCCCTCCTCCAAATTAGTGGGTTCCTCCCCCATTTCGATGCGCGATAGATGGTCTGGTCTCACGTTCAATCATCCAAGCTTCATAATAACTTCAAAATCATATTCCTAGAACAATAAGAGCCACCTGCAGATTCTCCCCCCAACACAGGCTTATTGACCAGGTACTTTAGCGTAGAGTGATTCGTATACATCTTAAAATGGCCTCCCAGCAAGTAGTGCCTAAACTTCTGGAGCGCATACACCATAGCTAACCCTTTGCGCTCAGTGGTGGAATAGTTCTTCTCCTCTTTGGATAATCTTTGGCTTGCGAACGCGATAGGATGGTCCAGGCCTTCTCTGCCAGCCTATGTCAGTACTTCTCCCAGCACTATACATGACGCGTCGACATGTACATGAAACTCCTTCCAATCCAGGAAGACTAGAATTGGCGCGGTGACCATCTTTTTTTTCAATATATCCAAGCTCTTCTTACAATCCTCATTCTAGCAAAATGTGAAATCCTTCTTCAACAATTTTTCCTTAGGCGCAGTGATCTAGGCATAAACTTTGATAAACTTTCTGTAATATCCCGTATGTCCCAGGGTAGCGCGCAACTGCTTCACACTCCTTGGCACTTCCAAGTTCAATATCACCACTATTTTTGCAGGATCTACCATCAATCCTTGTCTGCAAACCACATGCCCCAACAGGGTCCCAAAAGGAACACAAAACAAACACTTCTTTAGATTGAGTGCGATCTGGTATCTTCGACAGGTATCCAACATCAGGCGCAAGCTTGATGCATGGCATTTTACCAGCCCAAACACAGGCCAATCATCAAAATATACCTCCGGGAACTTATGAATAAATTCCTTGAACGTAGCAAAGACTATGCGCGAGAAGATCGCAGGCGCATTCTTCAATCCAAATGGCATTATAGTGTAATGAAAACAACCCCAATCAGTCACAAAGGTTGTCTTGCTCCTATCCTCCGGTGCGATTTTGATCTGGTGGTGTCCCGAGAACCCATCAGTGAAGGAATATGCTTCCTGGCCACCTACATTTCCCAAAAACTCATCAGTGAACGAAGTCGGGTAGGGATCATGTACGCAAGCGTCATTTAGCTTTTTGAGATCCACGCATATCCTTATTTCATCCTTCTGCGTCTTCTCCTGTACCACCATTGGGCTTACCCAGTCAGATTCTTCTACAAGCTCAATGATGCCTGCCGGGAGCATCTTATCTAGCTCTAAGCAGACCTTCTCCTTATACTTCATATTGAGACGGTAAGGTCATTGCTTAACTGGCTTCACATTGGGTTTTAATGTGATCTTCATAACACCAAGGTCCCCGATTATCCCCTTCAGATCCGTAAACTTGGTAGGGAATAAATCCTGGTATTCGCGGAGCAATTCAACGACCTTATCCACCATCGTGTTGTCCGAGTGGCCTCCAATCTTCACGACTTTGGGTTCTACCTCCGTACGAATGTTTACTTGTTTCGTTTTCAACGGCGTGGTTATATCAGGGTTCCTAATCTACGACCCTTTAACCTTGCAGTGACCTTCTGTTTCTGGAATGTTAATATTTCACGGATCCTCATCTTCTTCTTCAATAGTCACTTTATAGCATTCCAGTGTGTGACCTAGCTGAGTAGCCCACTCAGGCTAAATCAAGTCCAAGGGATCCTGCGGTATCCAAAATATAGCTGCTTTCACTTCTTGTAGCACCTCATCAATAAATTCAAACATGTCTTCAAAACTGAATGTCATTACAAAGCCCTCATGCAGAATATCCCACTCACCTCTACCATAGTGAAGCTCTGTTTCTACGTACCAATTCATCGGGACAACATCCAGGGTGTGATAGAACAAGTGCACCCATTCAGGTTGGGGCTTTTCTCCATAAGCCTGGGTCCATTTGGCCAAATGCGTGTGCGGGTCATCCTACCCATCCTAATTGTCTGTCATTCGCATCTTAGGCTTCCTGAATCGTGTTCTCATCATCCTCTTACATTCACGCCAATAATCAAAGCTTCCCTTATGTGTACCCCACCATCTTGCGGGCGTAGTGCGCAGTGACCAGTCCAACGCCTGGAAGTGCTACTTTTCTTGTACCTCCCTTTCAAATGCATCCAAAAAGATATCTACCTCATCCAGGCCATCATAAGTAGGCATATTTCTTACCTCTGAGGACACACAGTGCAGTGATCGGGTCATCATGTTGCAATTCAGCGTAGTCACTTCATGTAACCGATTATGCCAACGTTCTAACTCTTCATTGGAGTTTGAAGTGTAGGAAATCTCACGATCCCAGGTAATTTGTCCATCTATGGTGGGATTCACCCAATCTTGATCTCACTCCTTTATCTTATAGATACAGTCCAAATCGTCATCACTCTCATAATTATGGACTGGTTTAGTATAACATGATCCCTTAGCAGGATCTAGGAGTACTATTACGCGTAGCGATTTCTTATCAAAGATCATCTTCTGCTTCTTTAGGTTGATTACCCCGTTCATATCAGTAGCCCAATTGATTCTCAAGAGTGCGGGATAGGGATTGTTGTCATCAACTATCTCTATTACTTCAAAGTCAGCCAGTGCGCTCGCACCTTCAATATCCACAGTCACCCATGCAGCTGTCCCATGGGGATGATCTTCCGCTGATTTTATATCCTTAGCTGAACTGGATACCATTGAAGTGCAGGTCTCCCCATCCGTTCCCAACTTTGCTTTGGTAGGACATTCGCATCTGACCCAGGTCCAAAATAACTTGATCCATTCACACTCTCCTATCTGCGCAGTCAATCTCATCTCCCGTCCCATTCTAGTCTTATGCTTTCCAATCTTTCATACCACGCAAGGCACACCCAACGTAGTTCCAACACATCTATTGATGAGTTCTTGTAACCCCTTCACAACCTTACTATCGCGCAGTAACTTCATGCAGGTCTCCAAGAAGGTTGTGAGCATAGAAGGGTCCATCTCTTGATCAAGCTTATCCTTGCTTCTTGAGGTGGAGGCCTCAGTGAAGCTCTTCTTAGCTTCCATGAAGGTTTCACGTGCGCGCTCCAAATTGAACTCAGCCTCCTTCGTCAGAGCTTTGCAAACCCATGTATTGTCTTCTGGCTGCTTCCCCTTGTCATCTCCTATTGTGATTCCACTTCTGAGCACTATATTTACATTTGGATCCTCTTCATGTGGCTCAGACCTCATCATTTGTAGGTTCTGAATTGGCGGAGGTGGTAGCGCCCCTTTGTCACATATCCTTGCTATCAGCGTAGGACAGTCTTCCGTTTCATGATCAAACAGTGTGCAATACTTGCACGACGGGTGTGTTAGGTTAGTGTAATCATGGGCATAGCGTCCTGGTCCTCCTCAATTGTAGCAGATCAACTGTCCTCGACCTCTGCCAGGTCCTCCTCGACCTCAGCCTCGTCTGTGCCCCTGAAATCCTGTCTGCACCATCCCTGCGCTCTGGTCAGGGGGCACGTTTCTGTCTGAACCCTATAGGAGGGAGTTCTATCCATCATCAATTCATAACTTCTGCAATTACGCTCATCATGCCCTATCGACCTACAAAAGTTGCAAAATAGTTGTTGCAGTGTCTACATAAACTTCTGCAGCAAATAACAGTTATCCATGGCATGTTTTACTACTACCTGACATATAGCGCACCACAATGTAGGCCCCGCGCTTGGTCCTGCTTGAGCTTCTGGCCTCAAACGCATCGATCCTCCTCCTGCAATGTAGTTCACAAAGACCGGGCAATGGTCCTTGTGATGCCCCTGACTCTTGCATTTCAAGCACCATACCTCCTCGCGCACCTCTGGTTGACCGTCCTGTCCTGCTTCAAGCTTTGCATCTCAAGGCAAAGATTTTTCAACTGCGCATGGATCTGCTGAACCCCCAGATTTGGATCTTGCATCGGTGTCTCATGCAATCTCATTGCAATCTCCAAGGCCTTTGCCTGAGTCATTATCTTCTGCTACGACAATGCAACCCTTAAGTGTGGCAATAGCGAGGCCACAAACCACTCACAATGTTGTCCATCTGTCAAATTCATGTTGGCTTCGCGGATTTTACACTTCAATCTCTGATATAGTTCCCAAGGCATCTCGCCTGGTTTCATCGTGATTTCTTTGAATCCCACAATCGACTGTGCCTCATATTTAGGCCTACTGAATTCTCTATTCAGTGCTATCTGGATGTCTGCCACTCCAGCATTCAGGTTATCATTAGAGTACTTGATATACCAAGTTAGCGCACGATCTTGCAGAGAACTAACCAATGTTGTCTTCTTTATATTATCATCTGTAATGCCCTGAGCTTCCCACGCAGTTTTCACAATGAACCAGAATTGGTCTGGGTCCTCATTTCCCAAGCCTTTGAACAAAGGCAGCTTTACTGAATTTGCCATACTGAACTGCGGTGGAGGTGGAGGTAGTACGGGTGAATTTGCAAGTGACGGTGGCAAATTTGGAGGACGTGTGGGCAGAGGTGTTATTCGCAGGAATCCTTGTCTTATTAACTGAATAGCACTTCTCAGAGAAACCTTCGCTATCCCTTCCTTGTCACCTAGTGAAGGTGAAATCAATGGACTATACTCCGTACCCTTTTTTCCTTCGTTCCTGTAAGCTTTTCTGCTTTGCGTAGTTTCGAACATAAAGGTAGTTGCATAACCTATTTATCGCACAATAACATTTTAATCTAGGTATTCAAAGATTTTACGTACTTACCTCGTAGTCCTTTGAAAAAAATGTTGCTCCGCCTCGCTGTAGCTGACTGAGGTGTTGACCGCAAATTCAGTTACAAATCCTCCTATGACGCGATCGAGCCAATAATCGACAGCGTGGGGGATCTAATCCTCTGACGCTTCCAATTTCTGTACTAGCTCTGGGGTCCAAACAATAGGACCGTCAAGTTTCCACCTTCCTTGGCTATCTGCTAGCTTCGCGATCCACTTGTATAGCTCAACTGGAAAGGAGCAGAAAAAGATCTCGTGGATCTTTGTATACAGGTATCTATCCTACCATTGTTCCTTTGTCAGTCGCGTGTTTCTGTTCTCCTGCACCGCGAATTCATGGATCTTCCTATCCAACCAATCTCTAATCTCCTTCTTAGTTGGATTCCAGTGATACGACATCACACATCTCTTATGCGGATTCTGGTCCCAGTAATAGAACTATTTGTTGGCTTGAGGGGGGCTTGACCCAAGTTCAACGTTAATTATCCAAACAAATCCCTACACTACTGGCCCTTTCAGCATCAGCCCGCAAAGCGCGGACTGAAGTCTCACCTGAAGCAGTGTGGGGGGATGATGGAACCAAGTTTCTGCACCCTGAGATGGTTGTGATGTCGGTTAATTCCTTCTATCCATGCCTTCGCGTAGGTCACTTAGCTCTAGGGCTTGCCAGACTAGCCCCTTATTCTGCCTTCAATACCTCTGCGAAAGGGTATGATTGACCTTCGCGCAGCCCTAACCTGCTGCTCAGTTGCTTTCGCGTTGCTATGACAATGTACTGTGCAGATTCCCCAATTAGTCTAAGTGACTTGCTTATGTTTATCAACAATTATAGTTAACACCGCATAAACAAATATCTATAATTGAGTTTTCGAATGTAATTACATTCATTTGCATATCATATAAGAATAATAAAGGAAATTCATACATAACATATCAAGATGCATCAACAGAAAAAAGACACAGGAATTGCCGAATATTTCTCTTTATTGATATCTTCCAAGTTATTACAGATTCTATCCACCCTGCGCACACAGTTGCAAGCTTCCGCACACTCAGCTGCGTACTTCTACCCTAGGCCTCTGCGCACTCAGCTGTAGAGCCTCTACTTACGCTACAACTCAAGACTTAGACTTCTTACTTCAGAACTACGACTCTCTTACGTTTTGTGTCTCCAAAAATACTTAGAGTTTAGCTCTTTTTATACAATCTCATGGTCTACAGACCATGGGTAGATCTCTTACAACCGACTTTACTTTACAAAACTAAGGGCCTTTGCGCGTTCTCTTTGCCTTTGCGCATTCCTCTTGTCGCGTTGTCTCCTCTTAGGCTCAATCTCCAAAGCTGCTTTCACACAAGTGGATCTGCTTTGAACTTGCGGCTTTGTTCTGCCTCCGCGTTGTCAACAACCTTTCTCTTGCCTTTGTCATGCGCAGGTATGTTACCGTTTGTTGTTGATGATGATAGTGATATTTGAGATATTTCTTCCCTCTGCTTTGCTAACCATTCCATAACTACGCCGACCAGTTCATTGAGCCTGGAGAAGCTGTGACAATATCTCCATGGGTCTTCCTCAGGCCAATGACACGCCCCGTGGATCCAAGGAAATTACACTCTCGCACAGTGGTCCTTTACCAAGCAATGCAGGTCATACGGATTGAAACTTCTGGTGCCGAAGGTGAATCTCTTGAACTCCTCCATTTCGGCCTGAGCATGCTTGAGATTCCATATCTTGTATAACCTGATCCACAAAGGAAGAGCGAGCCAAGGTGCCTTCTTCTTCCTGTGCAGTCTAGCTGACAACCCTGTTGAGATGTGATATGACACTTCTTGCATGACAAGCTTGTCCATGGAAAACTTTGGTAAAACATGTAGAGGCTTCTCCGCGTTGTACATATGTATGAAGGTGCCAAGGGGTGAGGCATACCAATTTGCTATGTCGATCAATGCCTCCATTGTTGCCTGCGACATGCAAGGTGGATCCTACTCAAATATCATTTTGTACACCAGGGTGACAAAGTGGTCTGACAATTGTGTGATAACTCCGCAAAAGCTGCATTTGGAGAACAATCTGTAATAAGTGTGCACAGAGGTTTTCGAAGGTGTCCATGCCCAACTCAAGCCTAAGAACTATTGACGGGAACAGACTGTATCCAGTATGTGTGCGGACATGTATATCTCTCCCTGTTGAACCTTAGGCAAATGTCAGGCTTCTGCCATCTGTTTTTTCAACTTGAGAGCCAACATGTCAGACTAGTTGCATGGCCTTCCTTCGTTGGCCAGTTGGTCGAACGCAATCACCCAGCTCTGCGGGAAGTTCTTTGTGCTTTCTTGGCCGTATAAGCGACATGCAAAGATGACGAAGTACTGATATGCCTTCCACAATATCTTTGTCTTGCAAACCAGGCTGGGTGTTGTCCTAAACATGGTTGGCTCTTTCACCCAACTCTTCAAGATATCTTTGGAGTTTGCGCTGTTGCTGGGTTTGCTGAAGGGTTTCTCCATTGTAATCACCAATTGTGACAAGTGATACATCTGTTGAAAGTCCTTCGTCCTGAAGGTAGCAAGCTCAGTCCCACTAAAACTGCTCAATGTCATCGCCTTAGGATCAGTGTACGAGATAATCCAATGTATCATGTTCGCGCATGGTAACGTAGGATACCTACATGCAATCCGGTACAAGTCAGACTTATGGATGTTGACATAGACCTTGCGGTCTTCCAGATCTTCCTCAAATGTGCCTGAGAATGTGTCATTAATGTCCTGCCATTTCATCTTGATGTCTCTGTCTATGAAAAACTTGGTGTCTTCGTAAATGGGAAAGCTCATAGACACTTGTTCAATTGCTTCTCCTATTTCACTTCCAACGGTGTCCTTTGACCCTGCTCTCTTGGAGGCCATTGTACCTATACTATTGAGAGACGGACAAACACTTGCTATACCTGGAGACATAGCGACATTCATGGTAAGCCATATGTTAGTTGAAAACCAAAACAAATTTGAGGACTGACATGCAACACACTTGGGTGACTGGCAATAAAGATTGCACAATTTTCACCGGGGGGGTGGGAGACTAATTGTCGAAACTGCGCAAGGCAACGTCTAGGCTATCAGGAGGTTGACTGAGTGCTGAAACTGCGCAATTCATAGTCCAGCTTGGCTTGCTGAGGACTGAAACTGTGCAATGCACAATTTCAGTCAGCAAGGGCATGCAAGCCCAGGGACTACATTGCGCAATTGTCTGGGTCAGTAGGGAACTGCATCCCAGAATTGTGAAATGCAAGACTAGAGGTCAGTGCTGGCCAGGTTTGCGTAGTTTCTAGAGGGAAGGCAGGGCCTTCACTTCTAGAAATGTGCATTGTTGTCTGGGTAAGGCAAGGTCCGGGCCAAGGCAGCCCATACTTGCAAACGGGCGATTGAAAACATGAAAAGGTTTGGATGCATGGCGAGACTGAATGTAAGCAACAGTGAATGATCATGCATGCAAATAGTGAATCCAAGATTCAGAAAATGGCAACGCATGCATGTGTGTGACACGAGTCACCACAACAATGACCGTTAGTGCAAAATAATGTCATGCATGTGACAACAGTGAGATGCAAATAAAAACTGAAACGATGGTTCTACAAGCTAACATAATATGAAATGACAGCAGGCATTCAACAAAACCAAGCAAACAACATTCATACAAAGCGAAATAAAAAAAGCGACAAAAAAGCAGCAAATGACATGAAAAGCAGACTTACCCAAAAAAAGTTGAGTTGAATGCGCCGAAGACTCCTAGATGCAATGTGGTATGTCAAAGCTCCAAGATCGATGTGAGGAATGAGCTTTGCAGCGTCGAATAAATAAGTTTGAGGCTTATGCCGCGCATGCCACAAATCTAGGAAAAAGCGACACTTGGAGGGAAGTTTCTAAAACAATCTTTGCATGTAACCTATGTCTGCTAAAAATAGATCCCAAAAATCTAGGGATGCTTTTTTCATGTTCTTTTTGCTACTTCGGGAAAAGCAGCCCATGCATGCAAATCAGGATTGCTCAGTCCCGAAGGGAACTGGTCAACCTGAAGGCACATGCAACACTCTGTAAGCCTGGGAAAACGATTTGCGTAGTTTCTGGGCTAAGCAGGGTTGGCTGAGTCATTGTGCGATTATGGGGTCAACAGGGCACTGCCTCCTAGAATTGTGTAATTTCTGGGGTCAGCAGGTCACTGCCTCCCAGAATTGCGCAATTTCTGGGTTGGAATCCCAATGTCGGGCTAGATTGCACAATTTCCTGAGGGAGGGCTACCTGGCTGGATTGCACAATTATGGAGCCCAGCAGACAACCCAACAGGATTACGCAATTTTCAGAGGGAACATCTCAGCCAGAGATCCTAAGTTCGGAATGTCGATCTGCGGGAGGGGGACAAACAAGCTGACATGCATAGGATGGAAAGCCACTGAAACTCAGTTGAAGCCTATCTACTTAACAGTGCAAGACATGCTTCTAAGGATGACTGTTAAGGAGGCTCCAAAACGGAGCTAAAACAAAATTTTGGAGGGTGGTTGTAGCCGCTACAGCAGTCTTAAGGGGTCAAAATATAATTAGGGCCTACATAACAATAATAATGTAAGAGCACAACAATAACAATATCAAACTTCTATTGGGCACAACAATACAATATGGGGGCTACACTAGTATTATAAGGACCTAACATGCCCCTCTACTTCAAAAAAGTGTTGTCTTCAATGCTTGAGTACTTTTGGATGCTTTTGAATAAAATACCCATCCTCCCATATGGAGTCTTCAACATGTAAGTTCTTCCACTTAATGAGATACTTTGAAATTGATCTATTTCGTAGCTACCAAATTCTTTTTTCGGTGATTGCTTCAGGCTCCAATATGATTTTTCCTTCATCGTCAACTTCTGGCAATATAGTTTGAATTGAGAGCTTGTCACCTATAACCTTCTTTAAGCATGAAACATGGAAAACTGGGTGTACTCGCGAAGATGTAGACAACTCCAATTTCCATGCCACATTACCAATTTTTTTCAACACCTTGTAAGGGCCATAGTTCTTGGGTGATAATTTATTATCCTTCTTAGCTTGCTTGAACGATATTTGTTTGTATGGTTGTAGCCGTAAAAATATCCAATCATCGACATCAAAACTTCTTTCACTGCGATGTTGATTTGCCTATTGTTTCATTTGATTCTGCGTTAGAGTTAGGTTATCCTTTAAGAGTAGGAGAACTTGTTGATGCTCAATGTGATCTTCCACTACTTGAACCTTAGAATTGCCTCTTAAAAACGATGTGATGGATGGTGGATGATATCCATAAAGCGCCATAAATGGGGTCATTTTTGTTGTGGTATGGAAGACAATATTATACCACCTTTCCGCCAGAGGTAACCACTTGATCCATTGTGTTTGTTTATCAGATACAAAGCAATGAAAACATTAGATCATATAGATATCCCTATGCCCAGAAGAGTGAAATTGAACGTATGGTTGCATAAATGCTAGAAGAAGGTATAATTCAACCTACCCAACGTTATTTCTCTTCTCTAATAGTATTGGTGCACAAGAAGGATGGATCATGGCATGTGTCCAGATAATAGAGAGCTCAACCAGCTCACTATTAAAGATACGTTTCACATTCTTACCATTGATGAATTGCTGGATGAACTACATGTAGCAATTTACTTCACCAAGATGGATCTTCATTCAGGATATCATCAAATTAGAATGCAGACAAAAGACAATTCAAAACAAACATTTAGAACTCATGAAGGTCATTATGAATTTTTGGTCATGCATTTTGGCCTTACTAATGCACCTTCCACATTTCAAGGTTTGATGACTTTCACTTTCAAACCCACCCTTAGAAAATTTGTGTCAGTATTTTTTGATGATATACTAATCTACAAGAAGTCTTGGAAAGATCATGTTCAACATGTTGACATGGTGCTCATACTATTGGAGGAGAAACAATTATATGCAAAAGCATCCAAATGTTTCTTTGGGGTACAAGAAGTGGAATATTTGGGTCATATTGTGTCTCATGAGGGTGTTAAGGTAGGCCCTAACAAAATTAAGGCCATCAAGGAATGGAAAATCCCCACAACCTTAAGCATCTTTGAGGATTTCTTGGGTTGAAAGGGTATTATCACAAGTTTGTTAAGAATTATGGGAAAATGGCAGCGCCTCTAACAATATTACTGAAGAAAGATGCATTTATTTGGACTCCATAAGCAACTAAGGTCTTTGAACATCTTAAGAGGCAATGTGCCAAACTCGAGTCTTAGCTACACCAGACTTCACAAAAACCTTTATTGTGGAATGCAATGCCTCAGGAAATGGCAATGGTGTTGTTTTAATGTAAGAAGGAAGACCCATTTCTTTTGAAAGTCATCCAATCAAGGAAAAGTATTTACATAAACCTATTTATGAGAAGGAGATGTTGACAATACTACATACACTGAAGCAATGACGCTCTTACCTAATGGGAAGACACTTCAAGGTAAAAACAAGTCATGATAGTCTTAAATACTTCTTGGAACAAATATTATCTTAAAATTAAAAAGGACAACAAAAATGGGTCACAAAGATATTCGGTTTGACTTTGAAATCATCTACAAAAAATGAAAGAAAAATGTTGTGGCAGATGCACTCTCTAGAAGGGGTGAGGATGTGAAGGCATTGCAAGCTTTGATACCAAATGTTATGTAACCAGATAAAAAACAACACAAAAACATGAGAAATGATACATCAATTACTAGCCACTTCAAAGGGGAAACCTCCCATTACATCACATAAATAAACAATTCTTGGATGATTCAAATGAGAATACCTCCAAGTGGTCAAAATATAATTAGGGTACACATAACAATAATAATGTAAGGGCACAAAAATAACAATATTGAGCTCTTATTGGGCACAAAAATAACAATATAGAACCCATGTTTGTATTATAGGGACCTAACTACACACAAACACATATATATGAAAATTCCATTTGTGCCTCATTTACACTAAATATTTTCATAATTATCAACCATATATAACCACAAAACACATTTTCATAATTATCAATTATATATATAACCACAAAACACATTTAACAATGTTATTATTCATAATATAATAATATATTCTTATTGTTTATGAATTTTTAAATTTATGTCATATTTGCATTGTTTTTTTTTAATTATTAAGCATGGTTGTTTGTAACAAACATGTACTACATACCTAGCACCATTTGTGATATATATATATGTATAATTCAAAATATCTTATTTGTGGTTTAGCTTATTCATGATCTTGGAATTTATGCAATTTTTAAATTTTTAAACTTTTTATTTTATCTTAAATTTCAACTAGATTTTGTGGATATAAAAGCTAAGGCATGTGAGAGTAAGAGAAAAAATGTGTAAAAGGAATCCAATATCGAAATTAGGGAATACAAGGATATATGACAGTGTAAAAAATAGTGGATATCAAGGGTATTCTAGACACAAAGTAGTGCATACGAGGGGACATATGTATGAATTGTGGAATATCAAGTGCATCAAACATGCTTAATTTGTAGTGGAAAGGATTAGGTTGAGAACAATGCCAAGAAACAAAGACCAAAATTGTGGATGTTGGGGGTGGAATGGAGTTTGAGCCTATGCACAAAGAAACTACAAATTTGGGCAACAATGAATTCCAAGTCAATCCAATATTTCCAATGTTAACTTGAATTAGACACTGGGATGCTATTGTTGTCACAAGGATGTTCAATGATGTTTAAGAAACATTTGATAGAAGTTTCAAACCAGATTCAAACAGCAAACTTGAAAACATCATAGAATCAATGTCCTTAGAGAAAAGGCAATTACAAACAAATTCTCCATTTGTAGCAACAAAATTGCTAACCCCCAAAACCTCAAATTCATGATGGTTTGTACAACAATTATCTTTTAAATATATTTGGTATGACTTAGAAACAAATCTAAGTTAATAGAGAGACCCCTAACATACTTGGATTTCCTATCATACCTCCCATTATTGATAAACTAGAGTGCTTTATCAAGCTCAATAGTTGACAAACCTTTTTAAGCTAATCATGAACTCATAACAAAAAGATGAGCATTTACCCCAAGGATAAGGACCCTCATAAAGTGAGCAATATAACAACTACTTTCATGGCCCTTTAAATTAAGAAGTAGATTTGATAATTTTTTATTTAAATATGTTGCAATTTTGACTATGTTATAATTATGGCAAATATTTATATTTTGACTCTGCATGGTATCCATTTTACATTTGCTATGTTGATAAAGACTTACAAGTTTTACGATTGCGGTGGATATCCTTACATCACTATTTTTGGATATAAAGCACATGCAAATTTAGTTATTTGGTTTATTTCTTTATTTTATTTTTATTATATAGAAAATATATGCAAGTTGTTTTTGTTTGTTTGTTTATTTGTTTTTTTTAATTTTTTACTAAAGGAATATGCAACTAAGCTGAGCTTGTATTCACATGACATGAGATCGATTTTGATCGCTACTATACCTTATCCACCCCATCCATGTAGACACATATATGATAGTCGCTCTAGGGATTGGACATGGGTCTTTCATTACTCACTTAGCTTTACATAACATGGTCTTACCAAGCGCGTTGTTCCCAAGGGGGATTTTTTTTTAAGGACATGGAGTGGGTTTTGATTCAATTATGTGTCCATATATCATGAGATTATTTAATATAATCTCTCTAGGTGCAACCATACATTTAACCACTACCTCAAGGTGCCCCCATCGCTCCAGATTAGGTCCTCATGAGAATTGAACTTTGCCCAATAGTGAAAAACTCCTTACTTTCCACCATTAAATCCAACCACTTTAGACAAATTGGCTTTACATATTAATAAAATGAGAAGTATTTTATTTATTAAAAAACCCAAGGAAAGCTTTTTTGATTTCCTCATAGCATTCATTTTGCATTTGATCTATTAGTAGTATTACTAGGATGGTAAAATACAAATGTCTATACAACATTTTTTTTCTATATAAAATTATGTAACCATTATAATATATTATAAAGGATTTTATTTGAAAAGTATCAATCGTAAATATGGTAAAAAATAGAAAAAAAGATTTCTTGTGAAGGAAACTATTAAGAATATTTTTAAAGTAATAGATAACATTAATGTGAGGATGATTGGGTTAAAAAGGAAAAATTTATCAAGGAATTTAGTAAGGATATTTTAAAGGCAATAGATGATATTAATGTTATTAATGTTAAGTTTATGAAAGAAAAGTAAAAAAAAAAATATGTTTTCATTAAAACATTTTTTTATTAATTTAACTCTTAAACAAATTGTATTTTCTCAATCGACCATTTCATTGTAGTGTTTTTCTCGCATAACACGGCATATATTTATGTATTCAGTAAAAACCTGTTATAATACACACATCATTTTCATTAAAACACCATTTACTAGTTAAATGAAATCCAAACAAACGGCATTTGCTGAATTGATATTGTTGATTAAATATTTAGTTGCAATGATTTTTCAGAGCATGACATTTGTTAATTTAACATACCTATCATCATAAATAAATGTGTTGGCTCAAAGCATTTTGAAAATTTAAACAAAAAAGTGTGTTATTGACAAAATTATTTGTAGATCTTACTAGCATGAATGTGTTTTTATTCATCCATATGTTTGTACCTTCAACTACATCCATTGACATAATTTTATGGGAACAATTTTCATATCTTCACACTTTCAAATTTTCCATGGCTTAAATTAAATAGAATAATTGTTTTTCATGTAGCAAGAGAGTAATAGGTTTATTATTAATATCAATAGTATTTTCACTTTAAGGAAACAATATTAGTGATATGATAACCATTTTTATCTGAAGTGATGGACATAGAGGAAATACTAGTTTTTATTAGTACCGTCGCAACAACAGTTCTTTAAAAGTCATAGACATAGAGAGAAATAATTGCTCAAAAATGAAGTCATGAATCCCATACTTTGCATCTACCCTTACAATGATATTCTTGAGAAAAAATTATATATATTCCCCAAAGTAGCCCACCGTGCCGCCTCAAAAACCACCTACAACACTGGATAAAAGGCAAAATTTTCAAACTTCTCAAAATCTCAAATGAGTCTATCGATGTTAATTGTATATACAGGAAGTTAAGCACTTAGTCTTTATTCTCCCCTCCATCCATTCCCTGCCAAGGAAACAAGGGAGGTTGAGGAATTAAAACAGAAAGTTAAAATATAAAAAACGTAATAAACTGATGCATACCTCTCGCAAAATTTCCTCGTGCATAACCTCAAGCATAATTCTTATCTCAGAAAAACTTGGTCGCAAGGTAGGATCTGCCTCCCAGCATCTCCTCAATAAATTTTCTACAGTGGGGTGTGTATTTTCAGGAATAGGAGGCCGTAAACCCTAATCACACACCAAAATATGAGAGCTATTGATAATAACACCTACAGATGTTCATATAATATTAAAAAATTATAATCTCAACAGAAAACATAACCTGCTTAGCATATATCAATGCGTTAGAGACTAGATTAAGTACTGTTCATTCAACTTTTCAAGGTAAAATATTCAAAGGCAATTGTTCACCTCAAATGTATCCCCCTAATTAGTATTTTCTTTTACAATTTTTGCCTTCACATTTGTTTCTTTACAACATTGCATTTATAGTACGATTGCTTAAGGGAGTCGTAGGTAGTATTCCTAAGGAATGTTGACTGTTGTTTCAAAAGTCATCTCATGTGGTTGTTTTTAACATCTTACTGCATGTCTCCAAATTCGAAGGCTCAAGACAAATCGTGTAAGTAGTACTGATCTATTCTCCCATTATTTAGTTTGGAGGATATACGTTGTTGAGTCCAAATATGGTTCATTTGATTTTGCAATCTAATTCTCATGCCCATTCTATCGCATCATGCTTGTGATGCTACCGAGGTAGGTGACACTTCCTCTAAGGATGGCAATATCTCAATGAGTAACAACCATCAAATCCACTCTTACATGTACATCGTGATCCTTTATATATATGATCTTGATTGTAATTAATATATAAAGCATCATGATTAAGCAAATTATTGATTATAAAACTTGATTACAATAATTGTATCATTGATGATAAATGCCTAATGGATAATCAAAATAGCAATATTTTTCATGCAAGTCATAAGATTCCTTCAAGAACTATTTGCCCAAGCACCAACCTCTTTTAGTGGCCACTTTGATAGATTAAAAAAAAAATGTTAATTGACCCACATTCACAGCTTGCCTTAATTCTAGAACTATTGAACCACTTAGTTACTAGTAAATATAGAAAAATTATAGTATGTGATATCCTTCCCTTCACTATGCCTAAAGGTTCAATTCAAGGATGCTTTGAGCTAGAAGGTAAGAAATAATCGTACTCCCTTATGAAGGTCGTATTGATTTTCTAAGTGCAATAGAAGCTAGCACAGTGTTTCTGAAAAACTGATAATTATTTTTGACGTAGATTTTTTTTAACTTTTAGTCCAATATATCATTCAACAAATTATACTTCAAAAATTCAACCATAAAGAACAATAGAACAATAGAGATCACAATACACAAAGAGAGATAAGATTTACCTTGGAAAAACCCACCAAGGGGAAAAACCCAACAACCTTTTCAATAGAGCAATTCTTCTGATCAACAAGAGACACACCTAGACCTATGGTCAAACCTGGTCTTCCTCTCCAAGTCAAGCCACCCAATTTGATCTAGAAATTCGTTCTCCCCGATCTGACCTAGAAATTTCGACCTCCTTGCAATTGCCAATTGCCCAAAAATTTGGCCCCAGCAGTTGCCCATAATTTTGGCCCCCCTGCGACAGAATACCCATAAAAAATGAGAACCTAGAGAGAGAGATGATGTCCACACGTGCGAGTTGATGAGAGAGAGAAAGAGAGCCAATTCGTCTTCTTCTTTGTCTTATTCGTCCTTCTTGTCCTTCGCTTATTTGCCCAAAAACTAACTTGTGCGAGAGATGCGAATTTCCCAAGTGGAGGTCGAATTGTCTTTATATAGAGATATGTCTTAGCCGAATGGATGAGTCTTCTGCCAGGGCTGACTTGACTTCTTTTGGAGCAAAAAATTACAATTCAAAAATTCAAATTTTCTTCTTTAAAAAGTCGCAATGGGACTTTGACTCTAGACAAATTTTTCTTTTGACTCTAGCATTTAAAATATGCTTTACAATAATAAATACAAGTACATCAAGTGACCAAATATACATTATGAAGACCAACCATAGTTACAAATTCAACACTCCCTCTTAACTAGGGAGGTATTCATAATCATTGTCATAGGTGTTCTCAAGTTGACAAATTTCTCTAAGAAAAGGTTATCTCAAATCATCATCAAGATTAGCATCATCATCTACCATCAACATCCGCTAGTAGCCATATCTAGGGTAGTACCAAACCCATGACTCGTCTTTCTAAGAGGACCAATTTTGACTGTTGAAGTGCTCAATTTGGACAAGGGAAAGTGTATTTTTGAATTGAATCCCACATGTGCACAAAAGGATAGGTTGATCCAAAAGAGAAATTGGACACCCATGGATGGCTATAAATACAAGTAAAGTGACCCTCATTTGGACATCATCATCATCATGATCATTCTTCTTTCTTTGGGTTTGGCTTGCATAGGTCTAAGGCTGGGTCACGGAGATTGGTTTGTACATGTTCGAGATTGCAGGGTCCGAAGCTCACACGTGTTTAGGGTTTTGGTTTCTAGCCGTAGGCGTGCTTCAGGCAAATTTCAGTTGCAACCGTAGGCACGCAGGCTCATGTGTGCGGATGTAGCACTTCAATTGCACGCTCATCACTCTCTGCGTGCGATTGGAAGCTAGGGTTTGAATTTTGAAGGTGACCATAGATTTCGTTAGTTGACAGTAGAGTTTGACAATTCACTGTAGGCTTCTAAGTCAGGGTTGTGATTATGAGTAATGTTGGGTTCATCTATTGGATATGGTTTAGTTAATTCTTGCTAGATAAACTTGTGGATAAAGGAATGGATCATTGTACTCTCTTTTGTTGAATCATTCAATGACAATCTAATAAGAAGAAGAATTTGAAAGGGTTTTCCCTGTTGTGGGTTTCTCCGTGGTCTTCGACCAATCTTGGTGTCTCTGTGTGAAAAATTTTCTTCTATTGTTCCTTTATGTTCCATTGCATTGATGATGATATTGTTAATTCTATATAATTCCATATGTTGTTGAATAATGTGGTAAATCTAGTGTTTTAAAAACCGGCCGTCTGAACTAGTAGCCAGTCAAACTGGCCGGTTAGCTAGCCCATCGGGTCAAATCGGCAGAAAAACCGGTTTGACCCTCCATTTCGCCAAAAAAGTGGACAAACCAGTCCTAACCGGCCGGTTTGTGGTCAAACTAGCTGGTTCCGTCCCAAACTGACTGGTTTATTGCCAGGGTAACTATAAACCCCACAGAACGCATTTTTGTGAATTTTGAAGCTTTTTTTAGGGAAATTTGGGGTTGCTTTCCTCCAAAAATAGTCCCTCGAAGAAAAACGTGCCTACCCTCTCATTTTCCTAGCACATCTCAACCTTAACAATGTTGGCAATCAATAGTAATGTTAAATTCTTAAAGTAAAAGTGACATTTCCTTAACATTACCATGAAATGACTCAGGATGTTTGAGAGTGGTTTCGACCTCATTGGATTTCATATGGAGAAACTAGAATTTTAGATTGCACTCAAAATTCAGCAAACTTATTGGTTTTCAGGATTTCATGGTTTGAGGGTTTGCAATGTTTCCATTTGATTCTATCATGCACGAGGGTATGAGATTGGCATTTGATCAAGAACATGAAGCCCTTTAAGAACCTTGATAGTGGTGGCATTGATTGTTGAACTTTGTTGATGTTGGTGGTATTGATTGTTGAACTCCTCTACCATGGCCTTAACAAGAATGCACCCTTCACTCAAAGGAAAACAACTGGTTAGGCATGCTAATATTTTTCTACCACATTATAAGTTTGAGGAGATGAACCCTTCACTCAAACCAAAATCATTGGTTAGGCATGTGAAACCTTTTCAATTTCTATCATGTTATAAGGTTGAGCAATCCAAGTTTGAAGACTTTGAGCTAGATGATGTTTATGTATCTCTTGTTGATGATGTTTATGTATTTCTAGTAGCGTTGAATAAATGATGAGATCCATGAGTGACCATGTTGATCAGTGATTTGTAGTTTTGATGTCTATTTTTTCTACTAGTACTAAAGTTGTAGAGGAGTTTTAGGAGTCCTCAAACTCGGAGACATATTATTTATGTAGCCATGCTGATGATCTCTTGTCTAGTAGTGGTGATGAGTTTGATCATGATGAGGAGTGATCATGATGTTGATCACTGATATGTAGACTTGTAGTAGTTCAGTGACCCCATAGCTTAGAGCATTGTTTTTAGACTCTAGAGGCCATTTAGAGCCTCAATGATTATGTATTTTGTTGCGGATATGTATTGCACTCGATACCATTTTGATATATTCACCTTTACATGGTATATAGATGAGAAAGCCTTGCATATTTTGTTCCTGTTGGCATGGAATCATGGTTTTAAATCTTAAAAATAGTTTTTTCATTAAAAATTAACCATTTAATGTATTTTTTTAAGCCGGTTCGTTTAGACCTGACCAATCCCGGTTCAAAACCCGGTTCATTAGGTGGACCGGTTCGGTCACTGATTCCTATTTTTAAAACATTGGGTAAATCTAAATAATGTTATGAGTTGTGAGGTGAATTCAATATGTAAATGATGAAATGCAATTATATAAAACCAAGAACAATATAGCCCTAAGAAAGTTTAACACATGCAAGAAAGAAAAAGAAAACAACTTGCTGATAATGAGGAGAGGATGATGGTCTTGCAGATGGATTTCTACAAGGAGAGGATTGAGAAGGAGCTGACAAAATCCCTACAATCCTTAGATCAAAAGATAAGTACTTTATATCTTTCTTCCTTGATTATTGCTTTATTACTTTATTATTAAGTTAGCCTCTTGTCTTTGTTTCTCTTGTTGGGTTATAATTGTTTCTTCCATGACCTCCTAGTGAGGGTCACAAGTACATTATGAACGCTGCCAAGGCCCTGATAGTAGATGAAAGCATTGGAAGAATGAAGCAAAGTATGTCGCAAGAGGATTCTTCTAGGATCACGCATAAACTCAGCTAGAGTGATTTGTGTTCAAGAGCAAAAAATTGTACTGGTGACCAGAAGAGCTCCTCATTTAGAAGGAGCAAGCATGCCAGCGAGTTTGAAGAATGCCATGATGGAAGAAATTATGCCGAAGGGAAGTCAGTGGTGACTTCCAAGTGGATCTACAAGATGAAGTATGTAATAGATAGCAACAAAAGGAAATACAAAGCAAGACTTGTGAGGATTCTCCCAGAAAAAGAGGAAGAGGACCATAAGGAGATTTGCTCCAGTTGTTAGGCACACTTATGTTAGAATTAGTATTTCTATTACTTTTGTTATGGATTGGAGATTACATCAGATGGATGTAAAGACCGTTCTCCTTAAGGAAGTGATTGTGGAAGAAGTGTACATAGAGCTACCTCAGGGCTTTAAGGTACATGCGAAGGAATCTCATGCCTGCAAACTTAAGAAACCTTTGTATAGACCTCGAACATGGTATTCTCAGAATTGAGTCTTGGTTGATCTTGTTATTATATGACTTGTTTCTAACAGAAGGACTCATGTGACAGAGGGAGTAGCAGTGGCAGGAGGATTTGCTTCCATGATAGAGGGAAATTCAAGCCCTGCTTTAGTGTTAGAGGGAGTTGACCTCTAAGTTCGAGATAAATAATCTAGATTTGATGCATTACTTCCTTGGTCAAGGGAAGTATACTATTGAGATCCTTCAGAGATTTGGGATAATGGACTATCATGAGATTGAGTTTGAGATTGTCAGACTAGATGCTTAGAGACAAGAAGTCTCTAAGAGCAATATACCTTCTATGAGTGGACCATGCCTGACAACAGATATGCTTCAGTGACTAGAAAGCAACAGTGGAAGAGGAAGCAACCAAGATTTCCACAACAAGATTTGTTTTAGTGTCAAAGGGAGCACCTAATCAAGGTGATTGGAAAGTAGTTGTGGCACAACATGTGTTGAGGTATCAACATGGTATAGTTGGATATGGATTGAGATATGTCTCAAATGGTGAAGCACATGGATTCACAAATTCCAATTGGGAAGGAAGTACTGAAGACAAGAAGAGCACATCAGGATGTTGTTTCAGTTTAGGATATACTATGATATCCTGCATGAGTAGGAAGTAAACATTTGTCCCACTCAACACTGTTGAAACACAGTATATTACAACTTGTTTGGAAAGTTGTGAAGCAATGTGGCCTTGGAAGCTACTCGTAGGATTGTTTGATTAGGTGCAAAAGACGATTGTAATGACAGGTCAAAGCACATCAAGATCATGGTACCACCACATCTAGGACATGGTACAAAAGGAAGCAGTAAGGCTCTAATGCATTCCTATAGACGAGCAGGCTGTTGATGTTCTAACAAATCCTTTGACCTAGGATGAAGTTTGTATACTTTAGGGACAAGCTTAGAGTGATTGAGAATGCTTCCCTTGGTTAAAGGGAGTGTTGATGTTGTAGCATCAAGGATAGACATTCTCCCTAGGTCAAAGGTACTGACCAGGTTGCCATGTAATGTGGTTAGGGAGAATGGTCCCGAGATCATCAAGGTCCTAAGTGCTCCATATTGTCAAGAGGTGCTTGGCTAGTGGTTGGAGTGAGTGCCAAAATGGTCTAGAGAGCATCAAGGCCTAGAGTGCTCCCCCAGATTGCCAAGAGGTACTTGGATAGTGGGTAGAGTGAGTGCCTTTAGCATTAGGCAAGTATATTACCATTCAACTGGAATGCAAGAATGGTAATTGCCTAACCATAGGTCACAAGTGTTGACTAGGTTCTAGGTGACAACTTGGATAATTGGAGATCTAGAACAAGTCTTATTAACCCCATAAGGCCTTTGGCCAATGAGCGACTAGTTCCATTTGCAAAGGGGAAGTGTTTAGTGGGTGACTAGATTCCTTTACAGATGCTAATGCAAGATACTTTCCACGTGGTTCTAGAATAGAACATGAAGTGGATGGATACATCAACATAGCTAGCTCATTCAACCTTTTCTTGGGATAAAGAAAATTTTCCAACAAGAGAACATCAGAAGAAGTCAAGGCGAATACCACCCTAGCTAAGAGGGAGTGTTGAATTTTGGTAACTGTGGTTGGTATTCTTCAATTACATTAGCCCACAAATTTAAAAGATGCAAAAATTCAAATTTGTGTTCAAGTCGGATCCAAAATAAAAGAGGGAAGATTTGAATTTTGAATTTGCCTCCAAATGTTAAGTTGGCTCAGCTTAAGGACACACCTTTTGGGGCACCTCAAACCACTGTATATTGTCATTCAACCTCATCACTTAGAGCAATTCGGATCACCTAAGATCTTCTGATTTCTATTCACACATGCGAAGGAGAAAGAGAATCAAGAAGATCAAAATTTGACTTGTGTTGATCAAGCCTCTTTATGATCTATTTGACCGAGTTCTAGGCAATGTTGACCAAGGATTTTTGGGCAATTTGACTGTAGTTGACTAGAGTTTCTGAGGTAGTTGCAGGACGCTGAAATTCATCCATGTTGACCAGAGTTGACAAAATTTCAGAAGAAGCGTAGGAGGCCGAAAATGTGGTTTGTTTGACTAGGTTTACCGTTTGACTCATTGGATTTTGTCGTCATCTTGACTTTATTTGACTAGGAAAAATAGTTTGTATCTCTTGTTGAATTGGACAATTTCTCTAAGAAAGGGTTGTTAGGTTTTTCCCTAGTTAGGGTTTTCCCAGGGTAAAACTTTGTGTCTCTTGTGATTGGCTATCTCTTCATGATCCTATTGTCATTATTGTTTTACAGTTGTGATTTTCTATGTATAATTGCTTAATGATGAATGTGTCACAAGAAGGATTAATTAAGAAATCAATGCAAGTAATTAGCAGACTAGAAGATCCTAAAAATCAACAACAAACATGCTCAACAAATGGCAGAAGGAGAAATTGCAAGATGTCGAAAGGAAGAATCACATCATTAATGAGAAAGATGAAGAAATTACTTGCTTGAAGATGAAGTAAAAAGAAGTAGGTGAAACTTCATGTAGTGAACGCATAAGATCCAAGCCCCAACAAAGCAAGATTGAAGAGAAGCTTGGTAGCAAGAGCCCTCAAAAGCCAAATTGAAGTGAAAAACTGAAAAGGATTGAAAATGTTGCTGCTCCAAGAAGTTATGCTAAGGTTATCAAGGACAAGGAACAACAAAGGACTGAGCCTCCTCCAAGGAAGAATATCTTCAGAAGATCGTCAAGACAACACATCTCATCCAGGTACCTTAGTATGTTTAACGATTATTGTTTTCATGTACTAACTTTGGACATAAGGCTAGGGATTGCAAAGCTTATGACAGGGATGATTATCAAGATCATTATCAAAACCATAGAAGTAAGTTTGCAGGACCACAAGACATATATCCAAATGGCTTCATCAACATAAAGCATATGACAGTTGCTTCGTCTTTCAAGGATAATAAAGAATGCTTCAAATGCCATAACTATGGACACAACTCCTGATTTCAAATACATGATGAAATCTTTGATGAAGGAAAATACTAATATCAGATACAAGAAGGTTTGGAGAAGAAAACAAAAGCAAGAAGAACAAATGAATGAAAAAAATCTAGAGGTCATGCTCATAGGATTTGTAAAGTTGCAAGACCATGATGATTCTACAGGTTCAAAGGAAGATGATTCTACTTGTCCTATGAATGTTGAAGAGGGGGAGTATAAGTAGCTGTGGTTGCATATTTGAAGATCTATCTTTCAGCAAGTTGATTTGGAATGGCAGATGGCATATGTGAAGAAGTCGTCATAACAGTGATCAACGTTATGGGTAGATCAGTCAGCTTGTGAAGTCGCAAATTTGGAAAGCAAAGTCGTGGACAAACTTTCAAGAATGAAGAATTGTTGAAGGACTCATTGTCATAGAGGTAAATCTTTTCAATAATGCATATTGATAGGTGGAATTAGTTGCAGCAAGTCGTGAGAGGCATATCATGTTCGGAGGAGAGAAGCAGTCAAAGGGAGAAAGGAATATTGTAGAATGACAAAGGAAGTTACTTCATCAGGGGGAATTACTCTTTTCCATTGATGGGGAGAGATTTTAGTTGAGGAAGATTAGAAGCACGAAAACAGCAGGAGCAATAATCACAGGGGGAGTATGTGTGTTGCCATCAATGGCAAGGGGGGAGATTATTGAATGGTGTTGTCATTGGTGTTGATATTAGTCTTTGAACACTCTTAATATACGTCGTGGATTGCATTAGTTGGAAGCTCCAATAGTCAAGAAATCTTGGAAGGATGAGAAGCTCTTGTGGTGTGGTCACAATACCCCACTTTTGATGAATGAGAAGATCTTGGTATTTGCAAGCAAGATCATTGTAATGTTCCTTTTTCTAGTGTTCCTCATGACATGGTTAGGATGGATTTTCAAGGCTGGGGCAGATAGGTCACAGGAGTAGGTTTACTTCATCAGCGGGCCCAGGGGCTTCAAGAGGTGTTTCATGGGGTTTTGAGAAGTTTTTATGAGGTCTGATGGCATTTGCTTGGTATATTCCATCATCCGCACAATTTTCCTTTCGTTCCATTGCATTCCGACAACTTTCAAAAAATTGAGTTATTAATGGACCTGACTCCATTAATTATGCTTAAGGTGGTATTTCGGGAGGAATCCTTGGCAAAACACCTTGGTATAATAGCTCGTTGGAATCAGAATGAGAATATCTATAGGTGGGATGGCTAGGAGCTATGAAACCGGATTCGTCCAAAATAGGCCATGTGTCTGAATCCCACGAATCCGACACGATTCGATGGGAATTCGAATCCAAAAATGGGACACCACGTGCCCTAATGGGACACCATTGAATCCCAGTCGTGTCCCGTTAGGACACATCGTGTCCTGATTTTGGGATTCGAATCCCAAAATTGAAAAAAGTGAGGGTTTATGAGGGAGGGAGGTTTATGAGGTTTGGGAGGGTTTGGGAGGGTTTATGAGGTTTGTGAGGGTTTATGCAGATATTTGAATTTTGTATGTACTATGCATGCTATAATGTTACTAACTTACTTTGTAAACAATAAAATTAACATCTAGATGAAGATCTATGTTTGAAATCAATGTATTTGTATCATTAATGAGAATTTGTGTAAGAAATATCTAATTTTTAATATATATATTAATAAAATAATATATAACGAATCCTACGTGTCCTGTTCCGGGGGGTCAACGTGTCCGAATCTGACACTCGAATCCCTGTATCCTACGAATCCCGAATCCCCGTGTCAAGTGACTTAGGCTAGGAGTGATTTTCGGTGGCTTGAGGAAGTTTGGTCGCCAATTTACCATTGTCCCACATTAAAAAAGAATATTTTAATTAAGGGAAATGTGCTAAATGATTAAAATAATAATAAAACAAGAGCTTCTAGAGGGGTCCATCAAATCTATAAAAAGAGGAGGAGGAGGCCATTAGAGGACATTTTGGATTTGATATTTCTTCTTGTATGAGAGGTTGGGAACCCAGTTCTCTACTTCCGTGGCAGCCCCAGGACAGAAACCCTCGGGCGATTTAGTGAGATTGGGCAAGTACCTATCTCTCCTTGGTGAAGTCATCCAGAATTCACAAGCTTAGCAGTGGAAATTCAGTTCAGTTTTGGTGGAGGGCCCATGCAGCATTGGAGCAGATCCTTGAGGCCAGTTCTATCTCAGCGATGTCAACTATTTTGTTATTTCATCATGTAAAACCCCAGTTATATATTATAATAAAAGCTGAGATTATTTCCGCTCATTATATGATTGAATTGCATGCATTCTCTTGTTCTATTTTACATGGCAATCTTCTGTAAATCGAATGGTAATCTTATGAAGAAATTTCGGTTCAATTAGTTTTCTGCAAAATCTACAAAATATCCCGAAAGGGATATTACAGTGGTATCAGAGCTGGTTTTCCTGCCAGCCTAAGGAATTATTGCAGAATGTAGATTTGTGGATTGTTTTCAAAAGTGGTGAAAAATAACATATATGTCAGAATAATATTGTATTGCAGGTGATCTGGGGTTTAATTTCAATTTGTCAGCGATCATTTTTTTTTGGCTCGCGTTGCTTCAGCTGTGCATCATTTCTCTAAACACTGAAGTAATTCTATAGGAATTAATGATGCATTATTGGAGAAGTTGAATTTATCTTACACTCGGCCAAATTTGTACTCTCTCCTAAAGGGTTGAGACCATTTCATCTTGTTGACTTGCATTTCCCTCGTGCCGAACACAATTGTAAACGAAATTCCTAGGCCAAGTTATAAGCCGAATCAAGTTCTGGAACAAGAAGCGTAAGGCCAAATATTCAAGCCAATGGGCCCACGTGAATTTTCCGCACAGCCAAGGCCGGGTTTAGAGAGGGTTGATCTAAGAAAAATTAGAAATCGAGCCTATTGTGATCTAATCTAGGCGGGTCATTCCTGAGATCTGTGGCATAGATGGTAAACGGCATAATGGGAAGTGACTGTCATAAATTCGTGGAAGGAGACTACGTATCGCTGGAGATGACTTGTCAAAGTCCGAGACTAAATCAACAAGAAAACCAACTGTGTTGTGCCCATAACTGAGCCGACCAAGCATCGAATTTGTCGTCTACAAGAAGATTGTGATCTAGTTGATGATGTTTTGTGTTGTGGGCCACAGGGAACAAGCCAAACGAGTTGTCGATTGGGGGCCGTCAAATTTCGTTGGCCTGACATTTATTTGCACAGAGCTGATCTCCTCAGACTTTTGGATCGAGCTTCAAGGACGAGTTTAATCAACAAAGCGTGGAGTGTTCGTGAGCTCGTGATCTCTGTCGAAGGTTGGGAGCATGGGTTGTCATTGTCAGCAAACAGTGCTTATATTAACATGATCGAGCCAAGTTGAGCCACATTTCTCAGTCGTTGACTCAACATGAGGTCGTTGAATACACCTGTGTAGTATTATGTGCACGTCAAAGTGGAAATTTGAATTAAAATTGATTGTTCATGGCATGCATGGTGTATGTGGAGGTGTTGACCAAGTGCAACGACTGATCGTTGACAGAGTTTGAGTGCTAAATTGCAGCAATCTGTTGAGAATGAAGAGCTCGAGTATAGGTGACAGAATGATCTCGAGTGATGATCTGAACAGGTTGTGTGCATAAACAGAATGTCACGCTGGTCATTGAATCAAATGCGTTCCACTTGAGTCGTGGCATTAGTATAATGTCAATCTGCCCATTGTCAAACTTGTGGGCTTTGTACATGGTGTGCTCTGGCTGTGCAATTGAGTGTAATAACATCTTCTTTTGGTTCAGTCTTCCATCAATATCAAAGATTGATCCTGGAAACGGAGTGACTCGGGGCTACCTTGAGAATACGATCTATCAATATATTAAATGATCCATCCTTTGTCCACAGAATTTAAAACAGAGGTTTGATTGTTATGCCGGGGAACTTCCAGGGTCTGTGGATTTTCTCAAGCATATAGCAGACCTGGTGCTGAAACAAGTGCGTCAATTCTGGAGCATTAACAGTAAATAGAGATTGGTTTGACAAACAACGCAATGAGTCGAGACGCTGAGCACATGTAGCAGAGACTTCAGAGGTTACTTACAGATCAAAAGGTCGATCATATTCAAGTTCATGCTTTGATTTATTAAGTTGGTATATTTTGCACTCAAGCTTCAGCTTGGTATCATACTGTTGTAGCTTTGCATGGCTGAGTTTAATACTTGGATCTAAGTCTTGATTTTATGTATTTTCTGGCTGTGTGAAAAGCTAAGAGATTTATGCTAGCTGTTTAAGTCAGATAAGTGTCAAGGAGTATATCATTAAGCATACTTATTATTGTTGTAGCAGTTGACAGTGAGGTCTCTTGTTGGTTTTGTAATGGTCATGCATGTTGTTGTCAGTGAGATGAGTTGAGCCTCCTTGGGACTATTGATATCATTGATGAGAGCATGTATGCTATTGTTATCATGGCTGAGTCTGTCTTGATACCAAATGTATGAGCCAGAGTGTTGAACTGTTTGTCAGTTTGTGGTGTCTAGAGTTTGATGAGATGTGTCTATTAATAAGCAGAGAGAGAGGTTGTATTGAGTTAGCTGGTCATATTAGTATGTACTTTTGTTAAGCTCTAAGTCAAAGTCTTGTTTGAGTTAGCTTGATGTACTTGTCATTCTTCAACTAAAACATGGATAAGACCTTCATCAATTCCCTTAATAAATTAACAGCAACAATCAACATAACTTTTTCCAAAGGGATACTTTCTATGCTAAAACAAGAGCAACCACAGAAAGAACATGATTTAGGATACAAAATTTATGCACTTGGAACAGATTTAAGGTGCATGTGGGTTACAACAAGAGCCCTTCTCAAACTAAAAGAACTTGCTTCAGTGCTCTCCAATGTGCATCAGTTAGATGGGAAGAGCTTTGTTTGGGCTTTAAAACCAACCATGCTTGCTCTCACACAACACAAATTTTTGGAGCATCCTTGTGTAGGGGTCAAACTTCCAGTTGCTTCTTGTCTTAGTAGTATCATGATGTTGACCGCACCTATACCTCCTTACAGTGACGGCCTTATGAGAAGAGTCTTCAGACTGATAGTGGTGATGTTATATACCTAGGGGGGATAATATGGGGTACCAAGGGAGGTACCCAAGGTAATAATGTAATAATGGGATGGGCCATAGTAATAAATAAGGTGGTTAACCCATATCATGTAAGGGACCACAAGTAGTTAGTAATAATGTAATGGACCCATGGTATTAGTTGATGGTATGAGGGAACCATGGTAATGACCCATGGTATTGTATGTATAAGGCCTATATAGAGGCTAGAGACTCCACATGGAGAGAATAGTCAAGGATTATTGTATGAACAGGCGTATGGCTTGTGGAGTGCTCTCCTTCCTTAAGGAGTGAATGTATGGTGTTGCCCTACCTTAAGGGTTTTGATCAATAAATAATCATTTCATATTATTTCTGAGTTTATTTGCATTATCTTATATTTTTATATCAAATCTATAATATTTCTGGGTTAGATCTATAACAAGTGGTATCAAAGCTATAACAAGTGGTATCAGAGCTATAACAAGTGGTTTCAGAGCTATAACAAGTGGTATCGGAGCTGTAAGGGTTTGATATTAATAAAGTGAAGCATTTATCTATATTCTATCTTGTTATTCTTGGGTTTATTTCTATATTTCTGGGTTAGATCTATAACAAGTGGTATTAGAGCACTTTCTTGGGCAAAAAAGTGGAGATTTTTTTTTTTATTTTTGCAGGATTTCGTGGGCGACGAGTTTGCAGATCAGATCTGTACATTTTGGTGCAAGATCTGTAAAATCTAATTGCAGATCTGGATTCTTTGTGAAAAAATAGTCGATTTCAAAAAAAAAATCAGTTGAATCGGATTTGGATAACAGTGAGGGCCTTATATTTGGGAAAAGACTAGAGATTCTAGAAGTCATGGCCTTGGTTAGATCTTATGACCTCATGTTTGAGCTGGAGTGTGACGATTTGATCCTACAGATGTTCCAATGCTTCTTCAGCATTAGGAAACATCATCCTGATACAGTCATAACACACATGTAGTCCATCCTATCCTCATGTATGGGAGGCCATGATGCCATTTGCAGGAGGTTGCAGTCTAAGTTGTTGGCTATTTGGAGGGAGGAACAGTTGGTTTCACCTGCTACCTATAAACTAGCCGAAAGGTTAGTTGAGCAGAACATTGGACTGTTCAGGAGACGGTTGACCCAGGAGGAGTTGCGGTGGATTTATGGTGACCAACCATGCAGCAAGAATGAGCTGAGGAGGAAGGGTATTTGCTTCATCTGCAAGGAACCTTGGGGACTTGACCACTCATGCTTAAGAGATGCAGAGGAGATGGTATAGGAAGATATTCCTTTTGTCTTTCAGGATGACGACTCTTCTTTGGATGAGTCCATGGGGTCATACGATGGTGCCTTTGGGGAGCATGAGCAGTCATGTGGATTTGTTGACAGCAGGCCATATCTATATTCCAGTGTTTATGGTGAGCAATCAGTGGGCCCTATGGGAGACATTTAGGATGATGAGTCACTAGTGATGATTCAACAGGAGCAGCATATGGTGGAGCATGAGTCAGCTGAGGATGATGATATGCACAGTATGCATGATGAGGTCATGATGGAGGAGGATGAACAGCCATCGTTGGGGACAACCATTGATGAGGAGCAGGCAAATGTACGAACAACTCGCAGGGTGGTAGTATTTGCAAACACATGTCCTCAGGAGGTGCAAGGGTTTGACGAGATAGCTTTGCATGAGGTTGGTAGACTGGAGGAGCATGGAGTTTCGAGCCAGATGAGGGTGGATCTTTTTTATATGGTGGTGCATCCATCTTTGGGCCGACCCACTGATGAGGTGCAAGTGCTTGCACAGGTAGCTGGCAAAGTTGCAGTACTTTCAAGGAGTAGTCCTCTCCAAGAGTACATGGACAAGGCTTGCAGCACAATTTGGCCACTTGTACCCATTACAAGGAGAGAGGCAGGGTTTTCTCAATGGATATTGTTCACTGACCAGGTGGAGTTGCGTGAGTGGGCCACGATGCAGCATAGGGGACTTATCACATATACAAGTGCGTATGCATCCGATCCTTTCTGCATGATGGATTGGCGAGAGATCATGAGTTGGTATCCTATTGATGGTGTGATATCCTTAGTCAAGAGCGTAGTAGAGCGGAGACCCCCAAACATGTCAGAGACTACATGCTCCAGTTGGTAGTGGGATACAGGTCGAAAACTCTTCAACATTCCACCCCGGCATCAGGAGAGCAGGATCAACGTTGCAGGAAGCGCCCCCCCCCCCGGATCCTAGGCCGGAATCGCGCTCCGTACGGAAGCGTTCCGGAAGCGCCCCAGGAAGCGCGATTCCAAAAACTGCGAAGCGCGATTCGGATTTTTTAAAGCGCTTCCTGGATTTTAGGAAGCGTGGGCCCCGAAGCGCGCTTCGGATGGCGCTTCGGGCCTCCGAAGCGCCACGCTTCGGGCCCGGAAGCGTGCGCTTCACGCAGCGCTTCAGAGCGCTTCCTCCAAAACCGCGCGGGCAAGGGAAAAATACATCATTTTTTTTAATTTTTTTTTAAAGTTAACTTAAGTTAGCATTGAGGGGGTGGGTTAGGGTGAGTTTAGGGTGAGGAATGAAAAGAATAAAGCCCCCATTCATTCCTCATTTTCTCACTTTGAGTTTATGAGAGTTGGAGAAGAGAAGAGAGGAGAGGAGAAGAGAAGAGAGGAAAGGAGAGGAGAAGAGAGGAGAGCTTGGAGGAGTGAAGAAGGAGGAGCTAGGAGAAGGAGGAGGAGCTTGGAGCAAGAGCTTGGAGGACTTCATCTACAAGAGCTAAAGAGGTAAGTTCAAACCCCAAACTCCCTTGTTTTTTTGAAAAAAAATTTGTATTTTTCTCCTCCCTCTCCTACTCTTTCCCATTGTTTCTACTTGCTCCTTTATTTACAGGTTGTCCACCACCTATATCCATATTCCAAGATGGTGTTCTTTTGGCTTCTATGTATCATTCCACTCTTGGTTTTAATGATGGCAAGGGTGAAGAATAGAAGGGAAGAAACAGAAGAGGACATTGGTGATGGTCCTAATAGTAGTGACCCAATGTATGATGAGGAGGAAGGGTTGTCCACGTTCTATTCGTGGTGGAAGGAGGAGAGATTAGTAGATATATTCACAATCTACTACTTTTTGTCATAGATTACTCATTAGACTTGTAGACTTGTGAATTTGAATTTTGAACCTTTTTGGCTTGGCGGTGACCAAGTGACATATTTTGTAAACATTATTATTTGAATTTTGGACATGACAAATGTTGACAGTTGCTCACTTGCTAGATAAATCATAATATGTTCTATGTTTTATGTTTTATAATATGCTTAAATGTTTTATGTTTTATAATATGCTTAAAAATTTGATGTATGTTTGTAATAGCTAGAATATAGATGATTGTTGTACATACTAGTAACTACAATGGAATCATGGATGCCATATCTATCTTGATTTATGCAAAAATATGCATGTTTTCATGTCTTCTACAATTAATTTGGTATTTGGGATGTTTGTTTTGAGTATAAATGCAAAAAAATATAAATATATATATATATATAGCAGACGCTTCCGCGGACGCTTCGCTTCCTAGATTTTTGGAAAATGACGCTTCCGCGCTCCCGCTTCCGCGCTCCCGCTTCCGCTTCCGCTTCGCTCCCGCTTCGTGCAACATTGAGCAGGATTAGCATTGGATTGAGTCAGGGGTTGGACTGGAGAGAGGTGATGAGTTGGTACACAGTTGGTGGGGCAGCATTCACAGTTAGAGCTATAGCACCACAAGGGCCGTGGAGCATTGATGCTTATTCTTGGTCGCATTGGGATCCAAGAGGATTTGTTGATGATAGGTTCAATTAGAGATTAGTCTAAGATCTGGGCATTGAGGGGTCTGTTCATGGTGGGTTCATACAGAGGCAGAGCATCACCCAGTGGTTCGTATGGGATTCGAGCATTGGGCCTTAGTTGCGTTGGGCCACCAGATTGGTCCAAAGGTTTGGATTGCTTGAGGGCAAGCAATCTTGAGGCGGGAGGACTTGTAATGTTCCTTTTTATGGTGTTCCTCATGACATGGTTAGGATGGATTTTCAGGGCTGGGGCAGACAGGTCACAGGAGCTTCAGGAGGTGTTTCATGGGGTTTTGAGGAGTTTTTATGAGGTCTGATGGCATTCCCTTGGTATATTCCATCATCCGCACAGTTTGCCTTTCATTTCGTAGCATTCTGACAAATTTCAAAAAACTGAGTTACTAATGGGCTTGACTCCATTAATTACAATTTAGGTGGTATTTCGGGAGGAATATTTGGCAGAACACCCTGGTATAATAGCTCGTTGGAATCAGAACGAGAATATCTATAGGATGGGATGGCTAGAAGTGACTTTTGGTGGCTTGAGGAAGCATGGTGGTCAAGTTACCATTTTCCCACATTAAAAGAGAATATTTTAATCAAGGGAAATGTGCTAAATGATTAAAATAATAATAAAACAGGAGCTTTTAGAGGGGTCCATCAAATCTATAAAAAGAAGAGGAGGAGGCCATTAGAGGACATCTTGGATTTGATATTTCTTCTTGTATGAGAGGTTGGGAACCCGGTTCTCTACATCCTTGGTAGCCCCAGCACGGAAACCCTCGGGCAATTTAGTGAGATCGGGCGAGTACCCATCTCCCCTTGGTGAATTCATCAAGAATTCACAGGAGAGTTTAGCAGTGGCAGTTCAGTTCAGTTTTGGTGGAGGGTCCGTGCAACATTGGAGCAGATCCTTGAGGCTAGTTCTATCTCAGCTATATCAGCTATTTTGTTATTTCAGCATGTAAAACCCCAGTTATATATTATAATAGACGCTGAGATTATTTCTGCTCATTGTATGATTGAATTGTATGCATTCTCTTGTTCTATTTTACATGGCAATCTTCTGTAAATCGAATGGTAATCTTATGAAGAAATTTTGGTTGAATTAGTTTTCTGCAAAATCTACAAAATATCCCGAAAAGGTTATTACAATCATCATCATTTGATTGTCCTTGTCGTGTTGTTTCCACCAGTAGGTGGCATGCCACATAACTCCTCACTGTTGAGGAGATATGCTTCATCAATGTTGGAGCCCCAATTGTGTGGTCAAGGTGCCCCAAAATAAATGATTTAAGGAAACTTCTTGATTGATAATTTTTGTCATTAATAATTCAAGAAAACATTTATTAATTTTGTTGGCCCTGAATTAATCAAATCAGTCTTAAAAGGAGAAAAATAATTGTGGAGAATTCAACTTCAAAACATGGTTATAGGTCGGCCTCCTTAAAGAATTCAATTTTTGGAATTTATTTGTCCTTTTGCTCGGGTCGGCTCCCTATTTTTGGAGAATTTCTAGGGCAGGTCGGCTCTATTCTAGAACTTGCCTTTCTCTATAAATTAAGAGTTCAGTTCTCCTTCAAGTCAATTATTCTTATTGTTGAATTTTACATGATTTCCTTTAATTGGTAATTACTTCCAATGTTTATTTAGCTTATTCATCACATATTCAACATTAAGCAATTATGCATAGAAAATCTTCAAAAATCGACAATAGAAACAATAGGAACATGAAGAGACAACCAAACAAAAGGAGACACAGAATTAACCTAGGAAAACCCTAAAGCAGGGGAAAAACCCAGCAACCATTCTTAGAGAAATTTGTCCATTCAACAAGGAATACATCCAACCTTTTTCAGTCAAAAACAAATCAATTTACCCAGAAATCAAACCCAGGTCAGAGCTGGTCAAACAAAGACAAAATTTACCTTGCTGAAATTTCGGCCCTCTCTGAAACAGAGAATTCGTCCTTCTTCTTCCTCAGATTTTCATCCTTCTTTTGTTTCCACGTGAGAACAAAGTTTATAGAGATGGTGATCCGAATGTGCGTTTGGAGGCCTAATGGCATTTATATAGCGATAAAAAGGGGCCCGAATGGTCGTGCCTTGGGGCTAGGCTGACTTGGAGCCAACCTTATGTTTTGGTTTAAAATTCAAAATTTTGTCCTTTTTGAAGCCGACTTGGAATCCAATTAATATTTGTCATTTCTCATTATTTTTGAAGACTGACCGCAGCTACAAAACTTCAACACTTATGCATTATTATTAGCAAAATTGTCTGAGGTTTCTTGAGGCTAGGATAGTCATGCTTATTTGAAGAAGAGACAAAAGTTCAAGGGTTTTTGGTTTTCAATTTTTACACTTTCTTTTTGTGGTTATTTGTTGAGAGTCGAGACAAAGACAAAGTTTAAGGCCTGTTCTGAGGCACTTTCGGCCTTCTTGTGGCACATTCTGAGGCCTATTTCACATATGTTCTGAGGCTTATTCACATACCTTCCTGAGGCTTTATTTCAACCCTTAAGGCAGGTCAATTCTGAATTTCTGAGGCCTTTTTTCGGCCTGTTCTCAGCTAAATCCTGACACCGTTCTAGGGCTTTCTGAGGTAAAGTCTTCAGCCATACTGAGGCCTTCTCTGTGGGTCATCTTGGATATTTTCCGAGGCGTTTCTGGCAGCATTGAGGCTGGATTTACAGCTGTTTATTTCTAAGTCTGATCAGAGGGTTGTTTAAGGGCTTTTTACAGCTTGTTTGAAGGCCTGGTCTACGACTAATCCAAGGCAAAAACTGACCATATCTGAAGCTATCCTTGCCCCCATCCTCAGGCCTATTTTCGGCTCCCCTTCTGAGATTTATTCCAAGAAATAAATCCATCCATTCGTGGCATCATATCAATCAGACTTGAGGTACAATTTAGTGATCTTTGTCGCAGAATTCAAGGACAGACTTGAGGACTGCCTGGAGCATACACAGTGGCAACAGAAGGGAAATCAGTGGCATCTTCCTCTATGGTATATCTAAGTTTGGCAGTAGAAAAAGAAAAGTGTTTCATGGCTAGTAACATGAGTCTGCTATGTTGCCTGATGAATTGAGGAAGTGTTATGCTATTGCTAATTGTTCCATATGATATCTAGAGTTTACATTGCAGAGAGTTTTCATCATTGCCATGCACTAGTTGCTGAAGCCTTATATTGCTGAGGTTGAGATCGGAAAGCACTGCTTTAGGTCTCACTGTTATGAGCATTGTATATACTAGCACTATATTGTTGCTGGCAAGGTTTGGCAGAGCTAGTATAATGTGTAGATGAGGTGTTGCTGATAACAAGGATTGATTGCTGCTGAGTCTTGTTGAAGCAAATGTTTGACTGTGCAAAAGTATATTGCTGCTAGGGTTTGAATAGAGTTTGTTCTGCAGGGTTTGATACTTTGAGCATATTGCAGATATTATCGTTGATATGGTTGGAGCTGCTGCTAGGCTTTGTTGAGCAAGACTTCATATATGCTGATGCCATTAAGGTTTGCATATTGAGCAAAGAGGTTTATGTCTTCAGCCAAGCAGAGAATTCTATTGATGCATTGAGCAGGCTGTTTGACATAGATATGTGTATGTCTTGAGCAGATCTGTTGAGATAGGGTTTGATCTTTCTAGTGAGCAGAGAAAGTTGGCTTTGCTACCGATGACCTGGTGCCAGTATTACAGATTGATTTGATGTTGTTTATATTGATATTGAGCACAGGTGGATCCAATCTAAATATATATGAAAGAAGGTCCTCTGTGTGAAAATTCGGAAAACCCCGAATCCCACTGCAGCAACTGATTAAGTTTCTTCTATTTGTTAAATGAACTGAACAAATTATTTACAACATTATACAGTAAATATCGAAACTAATACACTGCAACCTTCACATATAAAATACTGCGGAAGAAAAATAATGGTGGAAGAATAGATGCACACACACATAAATACACAGTTATTTTTGGACCAATGTCCTTGGAAAAACCCAACTTGGGAAAACTGATGCAGCAACTAAGGGTTTTATTATTATGCAGTAGTAAATTTGAGTACAAGACTATGGATGCTCAAATCTAGCAATCCATATAGAGAAATAACTGACAATAAGTCTAGTGAGAAAAATCTCACTCCCACTGATGATCCAACATTGACCTTGGCTCAAGATGAGTCGTGCTCTGCTGCCTATGCGCAGTCCCTGCGTTAGCCTATGCAGTACTGCATCCCACAACTTGGAACTGCATCTCTCTTGCTACCTGGAAGATGGACTCGCCTGGCCTCCAGGCTCCCACTCTGGCTTTTGGCACTAAATCACTGCTTCTCCCCAGCAAAATACAGATACCCTTCTGAAACACTACACTGCCTCTGCATGGCTCTGCACTCCCTCTCTGTGGCACCCATTGCCTCTCTGCAATGCACTCACCGGAACTGGAAAATCTTCCTCCGACCTTACTATCCTTGCCCCTCTCTCACTGCTTCGAGCTCACTAGCTCTCTGTCCGGCAAATCAACGTTGTTACTCTAGAGTTTGATCTGCCAGTGAATTCGAACTGTTGGTGTCTAATGTATGTTCTCCAAGCCCCATCGAATTTCTTCTTATAATCTCTCGTTGAGACATGAACGACCAAGATTAAAACATAATCGATGGCTAAGATAAACTAGAACCCGATCCATGTCTTCTTCTAGAAGATTCTCACTGTGACTTAATTAATACCCTTCAATTAATCAAATTTCCTAAGTTTAGACTTAGGAAACAATAAAAAACGATTAATTATTTTAATCAAGTCATCTCTAGGTGGAATTTCCAGAAACAATTTATGGGTTTTGGAGAATACATGTATTCTAGCCTCTCCACCAAATTTTGTGGCTAGAACACATATGATGCTACAAAAAATAACACTCCCTCTTAGCAAGCAATGTGTTCTAGCGCTGCAACCCACTGAAGCAACACCCTATCTCTGCACCACCTCTTGTCACGTTGCTGATGTCTAGCTATTGTTGCACACCAACTACTACTCAACTCTGATATACGTTGCATCTGTGTTGCGACTGACCCTGCTGAACTGCTGCCAACATTGCATCTGCACTGCAACTCCCTCTCCATCTATTGTTGCTGCAACTGCAACAACTGCAATTGAAAAGCATCCAAAATACTGAATCAACTGTGATCAGTATGATGCATCTCTCTCCTGAGTCTCTGACTGCTGCTAGACTCTGTGCTATCACTGAAGCCTCTGCGCTGCTGCTGACTCTGCTCTGTGCCAACTGCACTATTGCCAACCCTACACTGTGCTACCCAGTATCTGACCGCTACTAGCCACTGCATTTGTCACTCTAGCATCTGACTACACCATCTGTCACTGATCCATCCTGCTAGTGCATACTATGGGCTCCTGTAACGAGGTATTGATTCATGAGGTGGACCTCCTCAAGAATCTTGCCCATCCTTTAGTTTTCTGGGGCTACAAAACCAAATCACCCCACCAAACTCCTAGAGGTATATCGGTGATCATGGCAAACTCTTCCTCCAATTTTGGAGGACAACCTGTCGATCTCTACGAATGTAGCCTGCTGATCCTGCTTCTCCTCTTTGTCATTCTTTGTGAGAGGGCATTGAATGTTGTAGTGGCCAAGCTCACCACATCTGAAGCATTTGACCTTGGAAATGTCCTTCTCCCTCCTGCGCTGCTCTTGCTGCCCCTTTGATGCGAGGGCCACATTTTCCTTTTCCTTTACTTGCTTCGTCCCACTATTGCCGCTAGTGCCACTGATGGTGCTCTTCACCAAATCTTGCCTCATCTCTTTCTATTGCAGATCAGCCCACATTCGATCCCACTCTGGCAACTTGTATCTACCTAGAATTGTTGAAAATGGCAGCAAGAAATGCTAAAAATAGAAGTGCTAAAAATAGCACTGCTAAAAATAGCAGTTTGGGTACCAGTGCTGGATTGAGCAACAGGGAATGAAAAATGGAAGTTTTAGCAGTTCAAGATGGATTCCTATTTTAGTCAGTCCCTGGACTAAAAATAGGAAGTAAAATTCGAATTTGAACTTAACAGCTGTTTGAAAATAAATTAATTAATTCTCCATGAGTTAATTAGTTGTGAAAAATCAAACATGAAGCCTATGCGAGGACATGCAACAGTTTCTCCATTAATTAAGGAATTTATCCATCATTTAAAGAGATAAGGATGAGTTCTAATTTGAGTAGTAATTAGTTGGCTCAATTAACTGAGTCAAGTCCAGTTAGATTGATTTAAACAATTTGTTTAAATTAATGTGAGTTCAGTTAGTTAATGCATGCTTGCATATAACTGCTACACTTCAGATAACTGAATATTTTCTGATGAATAACTCATGCATGTCAGTTTAGACAGAGACCCAGTTGAGATCAGAGGAGGGATAGTGTACTATCAGTTGGATGGATTCCTATAAAGGAAGCTCATCCATGGAGAAGGATTTATCTCCTTCAGGACTACGTAGTTGGATCAGAGGTTAGTGAGTGTGTGAAGAGGCCAATTCACACAAGTGGCTGCACTGGACCCCAATCAAAATTGTGCAAAGAAATAGGAGGCTTGGAGGGCAGACCAGAGGTTAGATAGAGGCCTTTGACTGTTTATGAGCAGCAAAGGTATTGCAGAGAGAGTAGGATAGCTTTTGAGCTGATTCTTTTTGTAATACTAGCTATATTTCCACTTGTATGATAATACAAAGTTGGGGTTTTAGGTTGAGGCTTTCCCCAAGTTATATATTTTGTGTTATGTGTGATTGATTCCTTCTTATCAGTTATATGTGTTCTTATTGATGTTGCTCATGTTCGATTAAGCTTCTGCTAAATTGGTTGTAGAGGTAGATCTTGTATTTTGCTTTAGTATATTGCATTATCAGGCGATCTACAGTGGGAATTTGTACAAGAATACTCTGGATGAAGACCTCCCAGTCTTCGGAAACGCTATTGAGAGCTAACCACACGAATTCTGTAGGTTGGGGCACTGACCCTACTGCAGATAGATGGTCCTGGACATCCTGAAGCCTAGTGAGTAAGGGGTCTATGCGCTCCCCTTTTTGCATCCTTGTGCATCTCATCTTTTCCTTAAGATACATCTTCTGCTGCTCGGAAGATCCCTTGTATAGCGTAGCAAGAGCCTCCCACATCTGTCGAGCAGCATCTTTGCCAGCTATTTGTGACACCACATGATCTCAAACCCCATCGAGAATCAACCTCTTTGCCTTTTCCATCTCCTTCTTGTAGGTCTTCAGCGGCTCTGCATCTGCTGGTACAGCTACCACGTTACCAATGTAGGCTTTGAGATCGTATTCATCTAGAGGACGGGAAATTCTTGCCTTCCAAATCACATAGTTGGAGGCTCCCTCCAACCGATCCTGATCTCTAAGCCCTGTTGATGCCATCTCCTCAAAAAGTCGAATTCCTCCACTTCTCCTCTATGCGATTATTGACTCGCTCTAGGCACTCCTTGTTGGAGTGGGCAAATCTGCTCACAACTACTGTTTCTCCACTGGAAAAGTCGAACTTCTGGACTAGAAGTTCCCTAAGAAAAGAATTCCCTCAGTGTGTGCTCTTCCTTCCTCCTAATGCTATTTTGCACTAGCAAACTACTGCAAAATAACTGCGTCCTAGCTGAAGATCTGCTCTGCAAGGAAAATACTATCGCTCCCTCTGCCTCTAGTACTCTTTGATCTGGAAAATCTAATTTCTCTCTTGACTCTCTTAGAGAAATAGACTTTTCCTCAAAAACTCGACCCTCTTGGCTAAAGGAACTACATTGCCTCTAAGGGTTTCGAACTGCTGCCTACACGAGCTTCGAAATTCCTCTTCCCTTCTGCTACTAAGCTCTCCGTCTTACGATCTGTGCTTTGATACCATGTGAAAATTCGGGAAACCCCGAATCCTACTGCAACAACTAATTAAATTTCTTTTATTTGTTAAACGAACTGAACAAATTATTTATTGCATCCTACGGTAAATATCGAAACTAATACACTGCAACCTTCACATATAAAATATTGCGGAAGAAAAATAATGCAAGAAGAATAGATGCACACACACACAAACACATAGTTATTTTTGGACCAATGTTCCTAGAAAAACCCAACTTGGGAAAACTGGTGCAGCAGCTAAGGGTTTTATTATTATGCAATCTAATCTGAGTACAAAGTTATTTTTGGACCAATGTCCCTGGAAAAACCCAACTTGGGAAAACTGGTGCAGCAGCTGAGGGTTTTATTATTATGCAATAGTAAATCTGAGTACAAGACTATGGATGCTCAAATCTAGCAATCCATACAGAGAAATGACTGACAATAAGTCTAGTGAGAAAAATCTCACTCCCACTGGCGATCCGACACTGACCTTGGCTCAAGATGAGTTGCTCTCTGCTACCTCTGCGCAGTCCCTGCATCAGCCTACGCAATACTGCGTCCCACAACTTGGAACTGCGTCTCTCTTGCTATTTGATCAGCTATTGTCTGGAAGATGGACTCTCCTGGCCTCCGGGCTCCCACTCTGTCTTTTGGCACTGAATCACGACTTCTACCCAGCAAAATACGGATTCCCCTCTAAAGCATTGTGCTGCCTCTGCGTGGCCCTGCGCTGCCTCTCTGCCTCTTCGCAATGCACTCACCGGAACAGGAAAATCTTCCTCCAGCCTTACTATCCCTACCCCTCCCTCACTGCTTCGAGCTCACTAGCTCTCTCTC
Source organism: Pinus tabuliformis (assembly GCA_031772625.1). Classification (NCBI taxonomy): domain Eukaryota; kingdom Viridiplantae; phylum Streptophyta; class Pinopsida; order Pinales; family Pinaceae; genus Pinus; species Pinus tabuliformis. The sequence continues at coordinate 464,858,919 of CM062805.1, forward strand.
CAGCAACTCAACGCTGCTACTCTAGAGTTCGATCTGCTAGTGAATTTGAACCGCTAGTGTCTGATGTATGTTATCCAAGCCCCGTCGAATTTCTTCTTATAATCTCTTGTTGAGACATGAACGGCCAAGATTAAAACATAATCGATGGTTAAGATTAACTAGAACTTGATCCATGTCTTCTTCCAGAAGATTCTCACCATGACTTAATTAATACCCTTCAATTAATCAAATTTCCTAAGTTTAGACTAAGGAAACATTAAAAAACGATTAATTATTTTAATTAAGTCGTCTCTAGGTGGAATTTCCAAAAACAATTTCTGGGTTTTGGAGAATACATGTATTCTAGCCTCCACCAAAAATTCATGGCTAGAACACATCTGATGCTACAAAAACTAACACTCTATAGTGAATTGAAGGTCAAATTCTTCAGGGCAAGTGGTGGCTTGCTGAATAGGGTGGCAGGGTGGTGCAAGACGGAGATTGAAATCTCCTTCAGGTTGGAGCTTGAGAACACTTCAGGGTTGCATGGTGGTGCTAGGGCAAGTTGTAGCTTGCAAGGTGTTGGAGCATCCTTACAGTTGGATCTGATAAAACCAGTGTTGATAATATCGCCGAAATATCAATGATATTCAGAAATATTGCGATATTTTCGGCAAGCCGAAATATCGTCGAGAAAATATCGTGATATTTCCAAAATATTGTGCTACGACCTCAAATATCGCTGGGCAAGCTAGGTCGCGGCTAGAAAAGTGATTTTGGTAGTTTTATTTGCTCATTTTGGTTTCTTAGTCTTGGAGAAGGAAGGGGAAGAGCTTTGTGGTGGTTTTCAAGGAGGGATTGAGGATCAAACAACCATTATCACCACCAACTAAAAAAAATTGTGGATCAAAGATTGAAGATCAGTAAGACAAACTTCATTTCTTCCATTAACAGGTATGTTCTTAAAAACCCCTATGTTAATGATTTTTTTCATAGATTTAAGGTTATACTTGCTTGCCTCTTTTCTTACCAACATTTTGCTTCTTTGTTTTTTTTCCATTTGCTATGATTTTCATGCCCATGAGCCAATGCAAGGGTTTTCTCCATATTTGGAAAACAAGCTTCATTTTTTTTTAACTTGCTTATGCACCCTCTTGTTGCCATTTTTCATTCACATTGCAAATAATGTAGGAAAAAAAATATTTTTTAAAATGAGGTGGTTATTACTTTTTATTTTTTTGTATGGGTGTTTAATGCCAATTTTTTGTTTTTTTGGTGCCCTAGGTTTGAATTAGTTCACTACAAATATGCCAAAAGCCTTGGACCCATTTTGGGAGTATGGGGAGCTTGATGGTGGGACAAATCGGACATATCTATCATGCAAATTGTGTGGGACCAAGATGACAGGAGTGTTACGTGATTGAAATACCATCTAGCGAGACTCCTTGGACATGATGTTGGGCTTTGTATGGTTTCTAGTGCGGAGCTTACACAAAAACCTCTTGAAGCAGTTGATGAAAAAGACAAAAAGATATCTACTAGGGAGAGGGCACTAATCTTAGATAGATAGCTGCTAGTTTTATTTGTTTTGCTACATATAACTCATGATGATGAAATACTTTTATATGTGATGTTATTTTGTATTGGTTCTCCACATTTGAGTCCTTGATTGGACAATTATTAGGGATCAACAGGATTTGGTATCGCCCTTGATGTATCATTTTTATTTTACATCCATTACATCATATATATTAGTGCTTTCTTCATATTTATGTGCTAATGCGTTTATTTCACGTTATTATTACTTTATATGTTTAAAAATTTGAAAAAAATGAATATATTATGCATTTTTTATGTTTGTCGATATTTTGTCGATATTGCCGATAATATGTTTTCTAGACCCTCACCGATATTTTTCTGATACCCGATATTTTCAACACTGGATAAAACCAAGGGGTTGGAGCCTCCTTCCAGTTGGAGCTAGTAGATCAGGGCATTGGAGCATCCTTTCACTTGGACCTAATAAAATAAGGGAGTTGCAGCATCCTTTTAGTTGGAGCTGATAAAATCAGGGTGTTGGATAATCCTTCTAGTTGGAGATGGTAAAACTAGGGCATTGGTGCATCCTTTCAGTTGGAGCTGATAAATCAGGGGGTCAGATTCTCCTTTCGCTTATTGTTGGAGAATATTGGAAGTTGGAGCTTCTTGTTGCTGTAATATTTAAGGCTGATATTAAAAGTGTTTAGTGGTTTTTCTCTCAGAAGGGTTTCCACCTAAAAATCTCTTATGTTGAATGGTGTTGATAACTGTTTAATGTTACATGATATAATTAAAATTGTTAAAAAGTGCCCAATACTGATTCACCCCCCCTTTCATTATTGCTGAATATTCCAACACATTCAATCATGCTTTTCTTTCACATTTTACTTTCATGTATAAATCGCTCATTCTTTTGGTTGGTTTTGCAGGGTGGTAATTCGGTAAATAATCAACCTCGTCCCTAAACGTGGTCATTGGGCTAATTTTAAGGTCACATCCAAGCCATACACCAAATTGGTGTATGAGAATCCCCTATTTGTTGAACAAGGGGCCTGCCTCTGGAGTGATTTGATTGCTAAAGTCTATGGAGGTATACATACTCTAACCCCTCTAGATTTGAACCTGTGACCTCTTATGAGGAAGCATATGTTCTTAATCATTAGACACACTCAAGCTGTCCAGTGCCTGTGTAATTGACGATTTGATTTTCCTCTATCATTGTCTTCTTGCTTAAGTAATTTCCAACACTCATTGTTCATGCTGAGTTGACATAATTAAAGGTTGAGAATTTTTATATTTGAAAAACATACTGAAGATAATGGAGTAGATTTACTATTGTAAATCTACAGTAACTAAAGTGATTTCAAATCTGGTTTATGCTTGGAAACGTGTGCCCTAGAGGTTGAAACTTGTGGACATATGTTTGCTATCCTTTCTTTTGGGCTGCTGAGTGTGTTGGGTTGAAGTAAGAGGAAATATTGTCCATTGCTTGCTGCTGTAAATTAATATCTAAAATCTGCCTTGAGGCTGAATTTCATAGAAACTAGATTTGTGAAACCTTTGCTGTGGTGGGACTTCTGAATTTGCAATAAAAGTCATAAATGAAAAATGTCTAACAGTTTATCCCTTCCCCAAGTAAGAAGTAACAAGAGCATGGATTGCAAATCTTAGTGCTACAATCTTTTGCATTGTGTTAAAGTAATTGTGGTTCCTTGTTGTTTAAATGAAAAATATGAAATGATGTGCAGTTGGTGAGCTTGGCAATGAAATTTTTTTCCACATTGGACACTAAACCACACATCAAAGAGTGATTAGGAGGAGCTGATTCCTCTCCAATTGAAATAATTCCAAAGGTAGGGTAAAGCCTAAGAGGAATGCAACTCGATTTGGAAAACTAAGACAGACCAGAGGTTGTGGAAGATTGAACTTGAATAAATATCAAATTATTAAAAAATGACATTTAAGTACTTGATAATTTTACAATCTAGGGTAGGTGAGGGATCAAATCACCTAAGTTTATGATATGGGATTGAATGTTAATGGAATATGAAAGTAACATATTGTGTGTTGAAATGATGGTTTATAGAAAGATTGTTGTCCAAATACAAGGAAAATATCAAGATGGTTCCACACATATTATGTGGGAAACTATTAGTTGGGTATTAAACTTGAAGGCATTTAGATTGCAAGAAGTTTCCTACAAAGGCAATGATTTGGCACCTCAACACTAAAGGATATGGTGAAACCAATAATGGAAGCTGTCATTGATAAGCTAAGAGAAAGGAAAAACATGTGGCGTACACATTGCAAATATGAAGGTCAACTTGAATCGTAATGCCTAACCAAAAACTATTATCACATTTACGATACATAGAGGGATCAACCAGGTCGGAATCATAGTCTTGCAGCTTCTTCAAATTTGTCAACATGGGAGTTGTAATATCCCTAAAGGAAAAATTAACAGTAATTCTCAAAGCAAAATAGACAACATATCAAAAAAATCAAATAGACAATCAGACCACGAAAAATGCTCCACAACAACGTTGTCTACTCATTTTATTAAATGGGAAAGGAGTACAATCAAGGTGCTGGAATGTGTGCACCTAGGCTTGCTTTAAGCAAGCTAGCAAAGCCCACAATGATCCCTGAATCACCCTCCTCCAAGCCCTGTCAATTCGGCCCAACTGTTGCACTGTAAAACCCAGAAAATGGTGTTGCTGCCTGAAATGAAGAGCTGCTAGAGCCCAATCTACTGCTCAGAAAATTCTGAGAATTTAATCCTGGCCTCTACTCATAAAACCCAGAATAACCCACGAAGGGTTTGGCCAACGCTTGACCCCGAAATTTCGACCCCCTTGAGCTTGACTAGCTCTCCAGCTGGGAAATTTGACCCTCTGAATGATCTGCTGCTGAAATGCCTCCAAAATACCTGCAAACCCTGTTAGAAGGCTTCCCAAGCCTTCCCACCAATTCTCCACCTCAAACTCCCTTATCTCCCCTCACTCCCGGAGTGCCTCTATCAATGACTGCGCAGTCCCTGCGCTGCTGTGGCTCCCTCTGCTGCTACAATTTAAACTGTTGTTGCTAGTGTGGATTATGCTGAAGAGAACTCCCTCCTTGAGCTGACACTCGAAGTCCACCGAAGCAAGGGTTGGGATTTCCACTCAGAAACACCCGGTGTGTTGAACAACACATGCAGACTTGGCTCATTGCTCAAGTGTGCTCTTTGTCAAAGACAAATTCGAAAATGATGAATGAATGATCCAAAATGAGAGCTCCTCCTTTTATCGAATTGCCTCCAAGGTTGCCAATGTGGGCCCACATCGACTTCCACCCACCTTCTTCGAGCCAATGAAGCGTATTCCCTTTGTGGGCCGAAAATGCCTTTGTGGTGGCCCCCACGTTCCACCAAAGCTGAAATTTTTCGTTGAGCCTATAGTTGGAGCGCTTGTTAGGCCAAAAATCACACATGGGTCCCCTAGGCCCGCTTTTTCCTAAGTGAGCTAATGTGAGTGCCAAAATTGATCAAAAATTTGATATTCCCTTAGTGAAACACTAAGCAGGAATATCACAGTCCTCCCCGCCAAAATGTTGCTTGTCGTCAAGCAACTGCAAAGAAGGATGATGTAGTATCTGTTCCCCCTCCCAGGTGGCATCCTCATCCGGTAGATTCCTCCATCGAATCAGAAATTCCTTGATGACCCTATTACACAGGTGCGTCTCTTTGGAATCCAAAATGGCCTTTGTTTCCAGCACCAAATGGCCTTCATCGTCCATAAGGGATAACTCTGTAGTAGTGGTGACCTGCTACCCTAGTGCCTTCTTGAGGCAAGACACATGAAAAACATTGTGCACCCAGCTCCCTAGTGGTAGCTCCAACTCATATGCTACCTCCCCCACCTTCCGAGCAACACGATAAGGCCCATAGAAGCGGGGTTTGAGTTTTTCAGCCCCCTTCTGCTTCAACGTAAACTGTCGGTACGAATGGAGCCTCAAAAAGACCAAGTCCCCAACTTCAAACTGCCTCTCAACTCTGCCCCTGTCTGCATAAAGCTTCTGTTGATTCTGGGCCATTTGCAGATTGTCTTTTAGAGCCCTCAAGATGTCTTGGCTCTCCTGTATCTAGTCCTTGGCCCTTGGGGCCCTGCTGTCTCCAAACATAACATCAGCAAAAGACAATGCATCATAACCATATAGGGCTCGAAATGGCGACATACCTATAGACATGTGATGGGTAGTGTTGTAGCAGTATTCCCTCAAATGCAGCCATTGTATCCATGCCTCATGCTGCCCTGTCACATAGTTACATAAGTAGCCCTCCAGCCACTTGTTAACTATCTCCGTTTGGCCATCTGTATGTGGGTGGTAACTGGTGCTCGGTGAGTTCCATACCCACCAATATGAATAACCCCAACCAAAACCCAGCCATGAACCTGCTGTCCCAGTCACTGACAATGGTCTTGGGGAGACCATGTAGCCGAAATAACCTGAAAATCAATTTGGCCACCTGTGAGGCCAAGTACCAGGCTAGAATGGAAAAGAAATGGGCGTACTTCATCAAGCAATCCACCACCACATATATGCAGTCCTTGCCTTGTACTGTGGGCAGCCCGGTGATGAAATCCATCGATATTCTTTCACATTTTCCCTTCGAAATGGGAAGCGATTGTAGTAGACCAGTGGGGTGTGTTTGCTCTCCTTTGTTCCGCTGGCATGTGTCACACTCATGTATATGCCTCAGAACGTCCTCCTTGAGACCCTTCCATGCAAAGCGCTCCCTAATGGTCCGGTATGTCTTCCTAAACACCTAGTGCCCTGCTAGTGGTGAATCATGGGCAACCTGCAAAATCTTCTTCCTCAGCAGGGAGTTGGGCACCAAGTAAATCCGGTCTCGATAGTAGATCACCTCATTCATCACCCGATACCGGTCATCCATCACCAACCCATCAAGGATCTCGCATGCAAACTTGTCCTTGGAGTACTCAACGAGTGACTGCGCTCTCTAGTCCGAGGAAATGTTCATTAAGGACAAGGTGGCTGGTCACCTGGAAAATGCATCAACAACTATGTTGTGCTTCCCTTTGACATATTTGATGTTGAAGTCATATAATTGCAGTTTGCTCAACCACTTTTGCTGCCTCTCTTGTAGTTGTTTCTACTCCAAAAATAACTTGAGGTTGTTGTGGTCGGTTTTGACCTTGAACTTGTTTCCCACCAAATACTGCTTGAATTTGGCCAACGCATGCATGATGGCCAGGATCTCTTTGTCATAGATGGAGTAGAGCAGCTCATGGGGTAGTAACTTCCTACTCTCAAATGTTATGGGGTGCCCTCCTTGCATCAATACGGCCCCCACGCCCACTTCTGATGCATCACACTCCAACACGAAAGGCTGAGTGAAATCAGGGAGTGCCAACACTGGACAACTACTCATGACCTCCTTGAGGCAATCAAATGCCTCCTGCACTGTATTGGTCCACTCGAAATCCCCCTTCTTCGTCAAATCTGTGAGGGGTGTAGCCAGCTATGAGAAACCCTTCACAATTTTCCTGTAATACATGCAAATGCCCACGAACCCCCTCAACTCAGTCACATTCCGGGGCTTTGGCCAATCCCGAATAGCTTTGATCTTCTCCTCATGCACTCTGACACCATCCTCCCCAATGATATGCCCAAGGTAGAGCATCTCATTCAACCCAAACTCACACTTGAACAGTTTGGCATAGAACTGTTGCTCCTCCAGGATGCGCAACAGTGTCTCAAGGTGTTGTAAATGCTCCTCCCACATCCAAGTGTAGATCAGTATGTCAAAGAACACCAGCACAAACTTCCTCAACTGCCCACGAAATACGTGGTTCATGCACGACTGGAATGTGGCAGGTGCGTTGGTCAGCCCAAAGGGCATAACCAACAACTCAAAGTGCCCATAGTGGCACCGAAATGTTGTCTTTGGAACATCTTGGTCCCTCACTCGGATCTGATTGTACCCTGACCTCAGATCAATCTTCGAGAAGAACTTCGCTCCCCTCAACTCGTCCATCATCTCATCTATAGGGGAATAGGGTAGCGGTTCTTCAACATTCACTAACATAGATTGGGCTAGAAGTTCAGTAGATCGGAAAAGTACCACTAGGTACTGTTTCAACATTGGATCAGGAATGACCTCTTGGTGTAGTAGGAAACAAAAATTCGTGGCTCTGAGCTTAGCTGAAGCTGAATATATGGCAACTAGCACAGTTGGAAGCGACTATTCAGAAGAAAGATGGAAGCGACCAGTATTTTGTGTGATAATCAGAGTTGCATCAAGCTCTCTAAGAATTTAGTCTTTCATGATCGGTTGAAGCACATTGATATCAGGTGTTACTTCGTCCGAGACTGTGTCCAACGAGGGGCAGTACAATTGAGGTACACCCAAACCGGAGAACAGGTGGCAGACATCCTCACCAAGGCTCTAGGAAGAACAAAGTTTGTTTATTTCAGGGAGGATGGGGATGGTTAAGAATCCGTTTCAGTAGCAGAAGCAGATAGTATAAGGAGTTGCAGTGCAGCAGTTAGCAGTGGCAGTGCTATGGGCAGCATGATGCAGCCAATGTTTTTAAAACCGGAACCGGTGACCGGACCGGTCCACCTAATGAACCGGTTTATCGACCGGAACCGATCTAACCGGGACTGGTTTGGTCTAAACGAACCGGTTTTAAAAAAATACATTAAATAATTAATTTTTAATGAAACAAAACTATTTTTAAGATATAAAACCATGATTCCAAGCCAATAGAGACAAAATATGCAAAGTTTGCTCATTTATATACCATGTAAAGGTGAATATATCAAAATGGCACCGAGTACAATACATATCATCGACAAAATAGCAAAATACATAAGAAATGAGGCTCTAAATGGCCTATAAAGTCCAAAAACAATGCTACAAGCTATGAGGCCATTGGCCTACTACAAGTCTACAGTGTACACATGATCAATCATCAAGTCCATCACCACTACTAGACACAGGATCATCATCAGGAGCTACATAGACATCATCTGGTTCAGAGTCTGAGGATGCCTCAGCCTGATCTGCAACCTCAGTATCAATGCCACCAATGACAATAGAAGTGGACCTAATGGAAGCACGAGTTTGTCGACCTGCACGACTAGTGCCTTCCATTGGTTCCTTGCCTTTCCTTGACGCTGCTACTGATCCTGGTTCTGATGCCGCCACATCATCTGCGTCATCCCTCGCTAAAGCCATGTCGATATCAAAATCAACCTCAAACACAGGATCTTCAGTCTCCTCCACCCATTCTGATGTTGGATCAATATCGTCCAACACAATGGGATCTAGATCAGGTGATTTGCTCATCATTTGGTTCCTCCTCAGTCGAAGGTTGTATTGCACAAAAACAAGATCATTTAACCGTTTTTGTTCCAAACGGTTTCTCTTCTTCGTGTGTATGCGCTCAAAAACAGACCAATTGCGCTCACAACCTGAAGCACTGCAAGTTTGACTGAGGACTCTAATTGCAAACCTTTGCAATTGAGGACACTGGCCACCAAATGACTCCCACCAATGTGCTGCAAAGAAAAAGACATTAATTAGTAACTTAGTTTATAATTTGAATTGTAAAGATTCAAGAACGTAAACAATTTTAACTTGAAATGAAAAACAAAATGGAAATTGGAATTGCTTACCTGGTTGGTCCACATCTCTTGCCATCTTTGCCAAGTTTTTGCCAAAAGTACCACTTGCCATATTGAAAATAGTAAGCTGTCTATGTATTTCCAACTGGTCTACATGGCTAGGGACCATGCGCTCCAAGCAATCAATCAATCCAGCTCTGACCTCCCCATCATGCTGATCTCCTAGCCGATTTTTATAGTGATACCTTGGGTTCAAAAAATACCCGGCTGCATGTATAGGACGATGGAGTTGATTGTTCCATCTGTTATCAATGATCTCCCATATACGGCCATATTTAGCTAACCTGTCCTTGTAAGCTGCCCGTATCTGCTCCTTTGCCTGATCCATAGCTTCATAAATGTAGCCCATGGCCAATCTTTCCCCATTCACCAACCTTAGCACCTTAACAAGGGGCTCGGTAATTTTCACAAGCTCTACAGACCTTTTCCAAAAATAAGTGTCTAACACTTTCTTTTTGGTGTCTTTTCCATCTGGTCTACGAGCCCACCGAGATTCAGACCATTCATCAGAGGAAAACATTTTCTGCAAGTTTTTATGTTGACCATTGAGACATTGCAACGTGAGGAAGTGAGTTGCAAATCTCGTAATTGCAGGCCTAACAAGCTCTTTGCCTCCAGTGTGTTTCCTCATTAGGTTCAATATCCATGAGTGGTTGTAAATGTATTTTGTAATGCACTTGGCATGCTCTACAGTGTTTTTTACCCACTCCACTTTGCCTATATCCTCAAGCATGAGGTCTATGCAATGTGCAGCACATGGAGTCCAAAATATGGTCTTATATTTGGCCTCAACCATCTTTCCAGCAAGAACATAGTTTGAGGCATTATCAGTGATGACCTGCACAACATGCTGCTCCCCAACTTCCTGAATAACATTATCCAAAAGCTCAAATAGAAGGATTGCATCCTTTACCTTATCAGATGCATCAACTGATTTCAAAAACATGGTTCCTTGAGGGCAAGAAACAAGGAAATTAATGATAGTGCGGTTCTTTCCATCGGACCATCCATCTGACATAATGGAACAACCTGTTTTGAGCCATGAATCTTTAAAATCAACCAAATACTCATCAATGGAAGATATCTCTTTTTGCAAAAGAGCTCCCCTCAAGTCATGCATACTAGGGCCTTTGAAGCCCTTTCCTGCAGCTATAACAAAGTCCCACATAGCTTGGTAATAAGGTGAGCGAGCAGCATTAAATGGGATATCTGAATCATACCACCATCTAGCAATGTATTGGTGAGAAGTTTCTTTGCATTGTCTTTTCCAATGTTGATCCAAAGTGGGTTGAGAACTTGGCTGGGAGGAAGTGGGATTAGAAGAGGCAATGTTGGCAGAAGATGAGAAATAACTTTGGATGTTTGTTCTCTTTGTTCCTTTTGATGGTTGGCCAATAGAAGGATGAACATAGTGAAAGGGGTCATTGGTGGAAGGGATAGAAGTGGAGTCTTGAATCTCATAATCATCATACCCACTCTCTTTCATGGCTTCAACTAATTCCCTCTTCCTTGCAATGTCATCTTGGATGGCCTTCTCCCTAGCCTTATCCTCATAAAATTTTCAAGCTTGGAAATGTATTCTGCCCTAATAGGACCTAACAGTGCATTTGGTGCATCACATGGCTTTACTTGGCCTCTTATCCCAGCCAAGTGTTGTTTCAACCTAAGAATACCCCCACCTCCAATAGATTTATGGCATAATTTGCATATCATTTTTCCATCAATTACATCACAATGAGCCCATGCACTGTCCTTTCCTTTTGGAGCCATGTTTGCTTGAAATAATAACAATTTGCAAAGAAATCTGCCATTTAAAAAAAAAATTGCAGCTAAGCAAAATGGAAAACCAAAGATAAATGTAGGAAAACAAATGCACATGCAAGGCTCAAGCTACAAAATTTGATAGCATAGAGCTAGAGAGTTTATAGCATACATGATAGATCATAGAAGTGAGAAGTTTATAACACATAAAAAAAAAATTCATGGACAGCAGACTCAAATGAGGAATTATCAAGTGCAAATCCTTACCTGGAAATGCAAACTAGCTCCCTTAGCCTCCTCTTGAAGATGGCAACTCCACTGACAGCTACACACTATCTCCAAAATAGCTCCAACTCCAACTCCAAGATGACTACTTCAGCAAAAACTCCACACTCTCCAAGCTCACAAACAAACTCACAAACACTCCAAATCAGTTGTGTGAGACAAATGAGAGTGAGAGGGGTCTCTTATAGCTTGGAGAGGGTGTTTTTGGAGGGAAAATACCTTTACCTCCCCCCCAAAACCCCTAAACCACAAACCACCAACGCCTTTTTGCATGAATCGGTGGGCATGCCATAAACCGGCCGGTTTAGGACGGAACCGGCCGGTTTGATACAAACCGGCCGGTTCCGTCCTAAACCGGCCGGTTTTCACCGGTTAGGGCCCCAAAAATGGCGAAAGGCAAGGTCTGACCGGGTTTTTTGGCCGGTTCGGACCGGCCAGCTTGCTAACCGGCCGGTTTGACCGGTTACCGGTTTTTCAAAACGGTTTTTAAAACATTGGATGCAGCACATTCAGAGGGAGTTCCAGTACAGATGTAGCATTGACAATTGTAGTGTCATGGGAAGCAATACAGGTTGCAGCAACGCAATAGGTGAGGGGCCGTAGGCCGAACATCAACAATGCAAAGGAACTATGTCGTGGATCAATGTGATGCTTCTATTGGGAAGTATTGTTAGAGCACATTCCTTGCTAAGAGGGAGTGTTGATTTTGGGCAGCATCGGATGTGCTCTAGCTTCGAAATTTTGTGGAGGGGCTAGAACACATGAGATCTCTAAGACCCAAAAATCGTTTGGAGAATTCCACCCAGATGAGGAGTTATTAAAATAATTAATATTTTTAATGGGTTCCTAAGTCTAAACTTAGGAAAATAAAAATATTAATGGGTATTAATAAAGATATGGGTGAGAAGCTTCTATGAGACGAGGATCAAGTCTGCCTTAATCTTAGTCGTTGATAAGAGACTTAATCTGGGTCGTTGATTCATCAACAGGAAAAGTATAAGAGAAGACTTGAGAGTCATTTGGAGACACATTGGGCAAATACTCAGAACCCTGAGGGAAATCAATTCTCAAGGAGAAGGAGTTTGATATCAGAGGGAGAGTTGCAGAGTGGAGGAAGAGGAGGGCATCAACAGCAATCAATGACTGAGGAGGAGGTGACGCAGGGCATTCGAGAGACAACGCAGAGGGAAGAGCAGGCAAACAACAACATTGGAGATGTAGTCCTCACGCAAACTGACGCAGAGTGATGTAGAGTGACACAGAAGTGACGCAGAGGTGGGTGAAGTGTCTCCAAGGTGTCAGAACTTCTCCAGGAGGAGAAACCTTGTCTCAGGTGTTTTCTCTCAGAAGTGTCTCAGTTTTTCTATGAAATCATTCCTTGTAAAGCGATTGTTCATGAAGATTAATAAAACCCACATCTACTACGCCGGTTTTCCCATATTGGGTTTTTCCTGGGACAATTGTCCAAAAACAACTGTGTTGATGTGATTGATTCGTGTGCTTGTATATCACTATTATTTTCTCTATGTAATTATGTGATAACTGCAGTAGAATTTATTTTAATATTTACTGAAGGATTTTCGTAAATAACTTATTGTGAGAGATAAGTAGGTGAAATCAATCAATTACTGCAATAGAATTTCGTATTAGAAATTTTCACAATTTATATTACAAAATGTAGAATGGGTTTACAAAACTCCAGTGTACATATGGTTGATAATGATGAACCTGTGGATCATTTGAGTGCTCGGACATGATGGAAATCCATGCGCGAAAAAATGTACAGCTATGGGGTAGTTGACATGGAGTGGTCAACATCTGGCTCTACTTAGGGACATGTTGCTTCATCGAAGGAATGTGAGAATTCAGAATCTGCTTCCAAAGAAAACACTGAATGACATAAATAGCATCCATCCAAATATAATCCAAAAATCATCATATAACATTAAGCACATAAAAATAGAAGCTCTTCATTTATTAACTATTCTACTAACATGAAAATATAAATTTAATCTAACTACAAAGTGAAAATGCTGAAATAACAGGGTGTAAGGTTAGAGATACAATACAAAGGATGCCTTGTGGCATCAGATGTGTTCAATATAGTGCATACTGAGCATTTGCCTACTTTTAGCCAAATCTGTGGGTTGTTTTTGGGATGTGCCCTGTCCAATCTTGCATACAGTAGGACTTTGTCTTACTCGAAAATCGAGTTGCTCGCAGCCATCAGATGCATCAAAACCAATGTTGCACGAAGCGGGAGCGAAGCGGAAGCGTTTTTTGGAAGCGGAAGCGTCATTTTCCAAAAATCTAGGAAGCGAAGCGTCCGCGGAAGCGTCTGCTATATATATATATATATATATTTTTATATTTTTTTGCATTTATACTCAAAACAAACATCCCAAATAGCAAATTAATTGTAGAAGACATGAAAACATGCATATTTTTGCATAAATCAAGATAGATATGGCATCCATTGTACATTAATGATTAATTATTCGAGCATCAACCATTTAGAATCTAGATTCTTCTCCTCTTGTCTAGCCTTTGCCTCTACCTCGATTGTCTAGGGATATTAGTCAACATTGCCCAATTTTGATCAAACTACCTAACTCAAGACTTAAAATATGGTAGAAAAAGCTTAAGATGCTTGATTGATGATTTTGACTTGATTGAAAGGTAATTTTTTGCTAAGGGTGTGCCACGTGACAAAGGAGTTCAACAATTAACACCACCAACACTAGGTACATATAGGGCTTGGTGCTCTTGATTAAATGCTAATTGCATACCTTCATACTTGATATAATCTAATGAAATGCCACAATCCCATCGATCCTGAATTCCTGAAAACTATTAAGTCTGCTGAATTTTGAATAGGATATGAAATTCTATTTTCTCCATATGAAGTCCAATGAGGCTGGAACCACTCTCAAACATCCTGAGTCATTTCATGGTAATGTTAAAAATTTAAGTAAAAGGATGAAAATGAAAAATAAAGGAGAATGTCACTTTTACTTTAAGAATTTAACATTACCATGAGGGAGCATCTGCTATATTTATATTTTTTTTTTGCCTTCATTCGTCACCCTAACCCAAGGTGGACCCACCCCCAACAAGCAAACTCACCAAAAATAAAAATAAAAATTGAAAAAAAAAACGCTTTTCCGGAAGCTTTTCCAGAAGCTTTTCCAGAAGCGTACGGAAAGCGTACGCTTCCCCCTCCGAAGCGCCACGCTTCCGACGCCCGAAGCGCCGTACGAAGCGCGCTTCGGTGCTTCGGAAGCGCCACGCTTCCGAAAAGTCCAGGAAGCGGCAAAAAATGCCGAAGTGGCGCTTCCGAATTCGGAAGCGCCGCTTCCGACCAAGCTTCCTAGGCGCTTCCGTACGGGACGCGCTTCAGGGCTTGGAACCGTGGGGGGGGGGGAGGCGCTTCGTGCAACACTGATCAAAACGCTTCCTTATTCTTTTTCTTTTTCGCTTCAGGCTTTTCTTCGTGGCAGGCTGTATCGTTGATGATGTGGAACATTCTGGTTGAGAACTTTCAAATGAAGTGTTTAAGACATTTGTGACATGCCTCTCTTCATTCTGCATTTGTTCTGTAATAAATGATGGATCAATTGCACAAATGTTATGAGTTATAAATTGATCCTTTTCAATTTCTTCTTTGATCATGTCATCCTCAGCTAAATCTTTGTTAACGAGGTCAACCACTTTCTCAAGATATTCACGACAAGACGGGACCTGCTTTAATGGATCGGGAGAGTTATGAGTTGTTGAAAGCTCCTTGATTTTCTGCCATCTGTCATCTGGATCATACTAAAACTTTTGTACCTGTGATTTCCTTTCTTCCAACCTCTTATGTATGGAACTCATTCTCTGGCAACCCTTACTATTCATTTCACTTGATTGAGCTCAATTTTCACAAATCTGGCTTGCAATGTGATATGATTGGCCTCCATAGTTTTTATTTCTCGAGTGTGCTTTGCTTCCATTGCAATCATATGATTCAGAATAATGGACATCTGGTTAGAATGATTAACTTCCATTATCTTTAATCTGTTTTCGATGGTATCGATTTCTTTCATATTTATAGCACATGGTGCTTGTTCTTTCTCTATGACCAATAATCTATTGTGAATATGTATTTGACCAACTTCCATGTCCTTTATAATTTTATCATTCTTCACTTTCATGCGTTGATTTGGGGTAGCATCGGATGTGTTCTAGCCACGAAACTTGGTGGAGAGGTTGGGGCACATGAGATCTCCAATACCCAGAAAGGCTTTGGGCAGATTCTAAACAGATCAGGAGATATTAAAATAATTAATATTTTTAATGGAGTCCCTAAGTCTAAACTTAGGGAAAATAAAATATTAATGTGTATTAATATGAATCTGTGTTAGAATGGTCCAAAAGACATGGATCAAGCCAGATCTAATCTTAGCCGTTGATTAGGGACTTAATCTCGGTCGTTGAGATGTCAACAGGAAAAGTATAAGAGGAGGCTTGAGGGTCACTTGGAGAACACACTAGAGTGATCAGTCATTCTATTCTCTAGAGTGGGGTTTGCTAAGAGAGATAGAATTAGTGATCGGGAGATGTAGCTGAGGGGCATTTGAGTACAGAGAGACAGAGAGGCAGAGATAGTGTCAGGAGAGTAGCGCAGTAGCCAAGGAGAGTGACGCAGAGCCAGCCAGGGCTCACACAAGGCCACACAGAGGCAGTCGGGAGTTGCACAGAGCCTCAGAGAGGCCAGCGTTGCTGAAGCAGACGGCCAGAGGGCTGACGCAGACCCATCCGGGGTGACACAAGGCCAGCGTGAGGCAGAGAGGGGTTGACGCAGTCCAGAGAGAGGTTGACGCTGGGGTTTCTAGGGCAGATTTGTGTTGAGTAGCTGCCGAAAGGATTATCTGGGGTTTCAGCCAAAAGATTTGTCAGAAACTGAGAGGTATTACTGCCAAGGAAATTCTCTGTTGGGTAGGCCAGTTTCGGCACCCAGATTGTACTTTGATATTGCTTAATAAGAAAACCCTCAGATAGCTGCATCGATTTTCCCACATTGGGTTTTTCCGGGGACATTAGTCCAAAAATAATGGTGTCATATGGTGTGTTTGTTTCTGTTTCTTTTAGTTGCTGATATGTAATATTCAGCATGCACTAGTGTTTATTTTCAGTATTTGAATTGTAAATAACTTGTTAAAGAAAATAACAAGTAGGTAGGAATAAATCAAATAAAGTGCATGGAGGGTTTCTAACTAAGTAAACTTAGAAACTTCAACATCATGCCCATGAAGCAATTTTGCATATAATTTACCTCTTTCTTATGATTTGGTTGCATGTTATCTAACTGATTATTGTGATCAAATTCCATGATGGTCATTTCTTCCTCATGTCTTTATTCCATGGCAGTCATTTGATTGGAGTGATTGAATTCCATGATCGTTATCTTTTCCTCTAAGGCTAATAACTTGTTCTGTATAGAATCAATTTCCCTGGCATGATCAGCTGTTAATCTTGCTTGGTTAAGTTCCATATCTTTAATAAGTTGATCCTGATTAACCTCTGTATTCTTGATTACTTGAGCTTGATTTAATTGTATGTCTTTAACCATCTGAATCAATTCCTTAACAAGATGCTTATCGTTGTCAACATTGATTTGGCAACTTGTTTCTTCTTCTCCACTATCATGGATTTGTCTTGCAATGGTACAAGTGGATTCATCATAAGAATTGTCTTGAAATCTTCTGTTGATAGTCGAGTTCTTTACAAGATCTCTTTCACTCTTTTGCATAGTACTAGGGGCACAACATGAATCACCTTGTTTCATATATCTATCCTTAAAATCATTGAAGATGTATTGTAAAGAAGCGAAATAATCCTCAGGACATTTATGAACCAATCCATAGCATGCAAAAGGTTACAGAAGATCACTTCTATTTCTGAAATGTACTGTAGTAAAAGATTGCAAACTAAATTTGTTGCTAAACCTTAGTTAACTGAAATTCTATGCCAGTATTAGTCTTGCTCTCAATCAGATCAAACAAATGAGGTAAGGGTTTAGAGGATGTGCACCAGTCAACCCTTAGGTGATCCAAAATGGATCTTGAATAAACCTTCCAAGTCTTCAAAAATATTTTAAATCGAAGTATGACAGGGAAACTACGTTGAAACATAAGCCCGTCAAAGAAATGCAGCGTTTATGCTCAAGGGTCGTTGGATCCGAAAGATCAACGGACGGGAGCAAAATAATGGAGCAGTCATCCATTGTTATCACATCGGAGAAAAGCCAATGGTGTGTTTGGACTGTGGCCTTAAGAGAAATGCGATGAAGCGGACCCGAAGGATTATTGAACAAAACAGCGAAGGAATTGAGTTCCGTGGTAAACGGTATTTCGGGCAGGCTTCAGGCGGTAAGTGGTATTGGAAGGGCTTCACCCGATTCCATACACCAGCTGACACGTAGCACACCATAGGAGAGAGAAAACTGATTTTTCAGGCAGGTAATCTCTGTGCAAGTAGGCCATCCGAAAAGACTGTCAGTCGTTGGATTGGAGATCGCAGATCAACGGTGGAGATTGAGCGGACTGCTTGATGTTTCGGGTTTAGTGCGAACCGTCAAATTAAAAGGCAAATCGACAGACCAGATTAAGTCGCATCGCAATGAGTCAAGTTCAAAGGAATGGACCTTGGGCCGTAAGCGATTGTGATTTGCGATTGCCGATATATCGCATCGCAATACTCCATCGGAAAAGGAATGGACCTCAGGTCTTTAGACCATGCGATATGCGATATTCCGATAAGTGATGGGTCAATGCGCTAATAGCCAATAGCGCCGATCGGAGTGATCGGAGATCGGAGCGCAACAAAGCAAAGGGGAACAACATACCATGCAACATTGCGATTTGCGATGGATGCGTGGACCTGAAATATTATAGATGCAGGTTGATGATCTTTGAGATCCGGATTAATCTGTTTTGCAATGTATTTCCATGTATATTGCATATTGTTTAAGTTTGCTCTGTTTTGGGGATTTTGTTACGGAGAAAGGCCGGACGGTGGGGACTGCCGCGCCCGCCGGTCCTTTCGTCTCCAAACCGTTTCTATTTTAAACATCATTGTTCCCCACCATAAGGAAATGATGAAATAGAACGTGTCATGAAAACACGAATGAGAATGCAGAAGAGAGGCGAAGAGACGGACAGAAGGGTCCAGCACAGAGGAAGGCGTTTTGGGAACCAAAGAGGATTTGGTAACCGTCCAGGGGGTCTGGAGGCATTATTCTTGTGGACTCGAGGAGTTCGAGCCATCTGAAGGATAAATCCCATTGTTGTGTAGAGACTCAAGGGGAGCTCACAAATTGTAATAATGGGAGCCAGTGAGAGGAGAACAGAGAGAAGCCACCAGAGGTTGGAGGCAGTTATTCTCCTTACAGAGAGCCGAGAGCCAGAGAACAGCAAAGAGATCAAATGATCAAGCTATTGCTAATGTCTAATGTGTGCTGAAGACAGAAGAAGGAATTCTAGAGACAGTAAAAGAATTCTGAGGGAGTTGGTGCAAGCCAGGAGCTCAAGATAGCCCGGAGCACTAATTGAAGGAGTCTAGTCTAGAGAAGCCTAGATCTGTCTGCAAAGTAAGGACAACCAGGGGTAAGATGGTATTCTAAGCCCATAGGTACAGTTGTAAACCTATGGATTTGAGTGTGGAACTTGTAAAAGAAATGTTACCATAATCCTAGAGAGCCTAGTCAAGTTGATTAGAGCTCAAGGAGACGTAGCCCAAGATATCAGGGTGAACTCCGTATTATAATATTGTCTTATGTGTTTGTTTATTTGCTGCATTTTACTGTTATGTGTGTTTATATATTAGTTTAAGAAAATAAACTTAAGGTAATTAAGCAGTTAAAGACAAACACAAGCATACACCTATTTCAAGTGCTTGTTTCCGCAAATTATCAATCATACGCATAGATCTTGGAAATTGTTTAAGCTTTGGAGTGGGAGAGGTTCTTGTAGGTTGACAAGAAGCCTTTAGTGCCCCATTTCAAATCATTAGGGGCTTGAAGACACTTGGAGACAAGCTGCCCAAGTCACTGAAAATCTTCAAATCCCAATGCCAAACTCAAAAAAAAATTTGAGAAATTTTTTGTTAAAAAATTGTTGAAATTTTTTGGGAATTTTATGGAAAAAATGTGAAAAACTTATGGTGAAAGACGCTGCAAGGATGAGAGGCTTGAGGGCCAAGGAGGGATAAGGAAGGCCGAGAGTTGGACGCTGAGAGGGAGAAGAGGGAGAGCACAGGAAATAGGAGGAGTTGGAGGGATAAGGGAATGGAGGCCAAGAGTAAGGGTCGAGAGGTAGCAGGCCGAGAGCTGGGAAGAAGCCGAAAGGCAAGCCAAGAGGGAGGAGGTCGGCCGAGAGGGAGAAGAAAGGGGGCCTAAAAAAGGGAGGCCGAGAAGGAGCTGGAGATGGCCAACACAGGACCTCAAGGCCCTAAAAAAAATTTGCCCACGATCTTCTTGAAATTTATCTTCAACCTGTAAACAAAATGGAGATGCCCTCTAGGACCCTACATCTATCTCCAGAATCCGCAAAAATCGTTTGCAATCTTCAGATCTGTCCTTGCACAAACAAAAGATAGCAAACCCCAAAACATGTATATACAAAAATATGAAATACCCAAAACTCCAATGAATAAAAAAAATTGATATCTACAATAATATTCTACAGATTTAGTAGATCTGCAGATCAAAGCCCTATATCAGCCAGATCTAAACAATTTTGCACAGAATTTAAAAATAAACTGGAAGTTTTAAACAGGCACAAGCCCAAGAAAAACCCCGCAAGTAAAATATTTTGTAAAATGACTTCAGAAATTAAAAGTAGTGGACTCTTTAGATTTTGTAATCTGAGAGTCAGTTGGTTTTGCTGAGGACTTCCCCAAATGACCAAATCCTGAATGATAACTTCTGCGCACTTACATCTGATTGTTAGATTAATAGAGATTCAAAATGATCATAAAATCATCAAGAAATAGAGATACCTGCTACTTCTATCAAATCAAAATGATATTTTAAAAACCCAAATTTTTTTGCAAAATACATGTGCACAGAGCAATTCTCAAAGGCTATTATCCAACAAATACAAATAAAAGAAGAAAAGTATTAAGAACAATATTACCACGCAAATCTAAAAGACGAACACCACGGTCTGAAACCCCAAAGTCTTTGCATTTTTTTAAACAGAAAAAAGTTACAAGAAATTTCTTAGAACAAGTACACGATTCAGAAAATCGGATCCAAATAATGAAGAGAGACCTCTAATTTATAGAAAAATTTTCCAACGGCTAGTTGGCTTGATCCCCGTAAAAGCAATCTCAACCATTGATGAAGATCAAATGACTTTTTAATCATCACCGTTGAAATAAAATTACCTTTTGAGGAAATTCGAATTTCATTTTTAATTTCCTTTTAATTAACTCAAAAATTATTATTTTGAGTTAATTGCCTCAAAAAATTGACTTTGACTTAACTACTATGGCCCAAGGGTCCAAAATATCTTGAAATTTTCAATATTCCCTTGGTTGGGGACCTCCAAAAATTAAAAACTTTAAAACCTACGAATTTTAAATGTTGGAGGATTTAATTTTTCCTAGGACCTAAATTAATTAAATTTTTGGCTTTAGCATTTTAATTTATTTTAGCCAGAAAATTTAATTAATTGACTCATGAGGGGATTATTAATTTTTCCAACCCTCTAATACTTTAGCATTATAGCTAAAATATTATTTACATGAAATATTACATTTCTAACCCATGAAGGGGGAACACCCGTTTGTTATAGACCCTCAACATTTACCCATTTCTGCAACACAAAATATGATTTAGTAGACTAAGTGACTTGTAATAAAATAATCTAACCAAATAGTTAAAATTATTCCCAAATCATTTTTATAGAGACGATAAATAACACTAGCACTCATTTAAAATCCTGACGACAAAATCCACCCTAGCTTTGGGATGAGGTTGGAGGGAAAAACTTTGTCGATCATCTGTGTTTAGAAACACACATGAATTGGTGAGACAAAAAATCTCTTAGGATAGAAATCATCACCAGCAAAATAAATTTACCTAGGTTGTTACATACATTTGTCTTACTAGGATCATTTATATTACAAAATGCAGAATGGGTTTACAAAACTCTAGTGTACATATGGCTGATAATGATGAATCTGTGGATCATCTTAGTGCTCGGACATGATAGAAATCCATGCACGAAAAAATATACAGGTATGGGGTAGTTGACATGGAGTGGTCAACAAGACTTACTAATCTCTAGTAAATTGCCCTTCAACATTTTTCCGAAGAGCACATCCTTTGCAAACTCCATCATGTTCAATCTTGATTTCAGGTACACCTTTAACAAAATCCTTCATTCTAGTCAAAGCTTTGTAATGAACATGAGCGTACCTTCGATGCCATAGTTCACAAAGATCAGAGGTGTTGTGTATCAAGGCTTGAATTGAGCGTCCAAGGAGACGATATAGGCCTCCTATTCATACACCAATGACCTTGGCAAATTCAAAGGAGGAGTCTTTCTTCCACACTAGAACTTGACCATCAATGAAGGCAATTATATATCCTTTGTCTTCAAGAGATGAAATGGACAACAAATTCTTCTTCAAACTAGGAACATATAAAATATTGTTAATAGAGACATTACCTCTTGATTCCAATTGGAAGGATGATGAACCAATGCCTTTGACTTCGTACTTGCCATTGTCTCCAAGCTCCACCCTTTGAGATATCTTCTTTTCAACTAATTCAGAGATATTATCATGACTTCCAGTCATGTGCCTAGAGGCACCACTGTACACCAACCAAATTTCATCATGACCTGCAATACAACCTTTGAAAGCAGAATAAAAGAAATAATCATCATGATCAGTATCTTTCTTTCTAGGCCTCCTCTTGTATGAAGATTCATTAAGACCAACTGCGGAGCATGTTGCTTCCCTTTCCTTTTTTGATCATTATCCTTTTGAGGACACTTATTTTGATAGTGACCATATGCTTGGCAACAAAAACATCGAACAATTGACATGTCCTTTCTTGAGAGGGAGGAGGTCTTCTATGTGGAGCAGGTCCTCTTCCTGGGGTAGGTCTTGGAGCAGATCTTCTTCCTGTGCTTCTTTGAAATCTTCCAAAATTTCTTCTTTCCTTGCTATTTTTTGAGTGGACTGCATTTTCTCCGCCATTGATACTTGATGCAAAAGAATCCCAGGACTCAAGTAGACCATTGACAACTATACTTACAAGTTCCTTATCAGATACAATTTCATCAATAGCCTTGAGTTGATCTCTTAATTGAGAGATCCCTATGAAGTGTGATGCTACAGTATCATTCTTTGTCATCTTCGTATCACAAAGCTGAATCCTTAAGCTTATAGATTGTCCAATGTTGTTAATGGTGTACAATCCAATGAAAGCATCATACATTTCCTTGGAAGATTAATGATCAGCAATATAAGGAATTAGATGACCTCTAACAGATTCCACAGAAATGCTCATGGCTATGATGTCATCTTCTTTGCTTTTGCTGCACCATCATCCCTTGGTTCAGTTCACAATATCCAAGACCTTATGCCTTGCAAGGACAAAGTCAATTCTAGTCTTCCATGATCTGAAGGTTGTAGCTCCTTCAAGCTTGTTTTCTGCCTTCATGAAGGAATTCCTGATGAGAATGATCAAGCAAGATTCAAGACAAAAGATGTAGGATCTCAATGCTCTTCAAGGTGATATCAATGCTATTTTCCTTCACCAAAGCTCTGATACCATGTTGATTTTCTAGTTGCAAACAAGACTAGAACAATTTTCAAACTGATAACTACTTCCAATGATACAATTTTGACTTCTTTAGAGCATTCCAATCATTAAGCAGTTATACTTGAAAATTTCAACCATTAACTTTAGAGCAATAGAGATCACAGTTAAAACAATGAAACAAGAGACACCAAAATTTCTTGGGACAAAACCCCACAAGGGGGAAAACCTGGTAATCTTTCCTTATGAGAGAGAGTTCAATTCATCAAATTGTACATCAGAATATTCCAGTCAAAATGCCAACCTTTGACTTCAATAAATGCCAAGTCAAAACCAATCAAAAGAGAGAGAGAATAGGTCAACGATCTGCTCACAGTCAAAGTCTGTACAAGGGGCCAAATTTCGGCCTGAGGCTGCTGGTCAAAAGGCCAAAATTTGGTCCTACAATTTCCACAGAAAGTTTGGTCAAACCTCGGTCAATGGCCCAGAACAGAGACAAAACTTCGGTCAATGAACAGAACGATCCTGAGAATATTTGTCCTCCAATCACAGTCAAAGATTCAATCAAACAGCAGAGAAAAGAGCCAAGTCAATGCTGGTCAACACAGAGATAAGAGAGGTCAAACTTCGCTAGAAAACTTTGTCTTCTTCCTCCTTCGCACATGTGAATAGAACTCCTTGTTGTAGGTCAAATGGATGAGTTGAAGTGATGCCAAATGAGGTCTAACGAATGCCAATATATATGTGAGTCAAGAGGTGGGTTTTGACCTTGGGGTCAAACCCCTTCAAGTGGTGGGGCCGACTTGTCCAGTTGAGGCCGACTTGGACAGCAAGAAAACAAATTATTTCTCCTTTGATTTTGACAATGAAAATATTGACCACAGCTACAATTTCTCAACATATATCTTCCTATACAATCACTAAATCCTTCACCACCTATGTATTTGACACCATAGGATATAGTTTTTATCACAAGTGTGTATTAAATTTTATTTTGCCTCCTAGCCTTTTCTCTTGATGAGGTGTTGGCATGAGAGCAAATTTAGCTCAAGAGATGGTTACACCATTGTACTATATATTTATATCACTGGTGTGAATATAATTGAATGGGTTGTGCCTTTTCTGCCACTTCTCATGTTCTTCTAATTATTTCTATATTTGCTAGCTGCTCCATTTGTTTCAATGTAGTCTTATGTAAATATGGTTTTAGACCTCCTTACCATTAAACTATGGTTTGGTGGTCGATTTTACTAGATCATGTTAGCAATTAAACATAGACAATGAAAGTAAACACCATATAATTGACATGAGCAATTTTCCCTAGTCTCTTTATACGAGCACCAGCATTGTAGTAAACATGTAAAAGTACTCATAATTTGAATCCATATTGATGGTTGGCGATTGTATATCCACGTGGTTAAGCAGAACATTATCTAGTTGATTTGACTAAGCAAAATACATGATCATTGGGTGGAGTGTATTGGGAATGGAACTAATACGCAATTTTAGGGTCCTCAATATTCCTAAATAAATAGAAATCCAGCCAAATGAATCATGAAATTCTTCAAATTGTCAATGTCAGTTTCACACCCAAATTCATATTTATCCCTATTTTAAATTTATCAATCCATCATGTTGCCAATTCAAAAACAAAATTCAGACAGTTACAGAAACATTTTAATATGTGTGATTTAGTAAAAGTCACAAGAACATGGCAATAAAATTCTACCAACCTGTCTCACACCTAAAGCAGCCTGCAATGGTGTCATAGAATCATAAGGAAGCTGCATAAATATAAAGGAAAACACTATTACAACAGTCTTATAGAGCTTTATGTTTTCTTTTCAAATGCTGTGCATGTGATGGAGTGGCTTCAAAATAGAATTGCACTATGACAAATACCTTTGCTGTCAACAACTCCCATAAAACTATTGCAAAGCTGAAGACATCTGCTTTCTGATCATATGGTTGATGATTGATAACCTACATAAATGAAAATGAAAATTACAATTTCAGAGTTTTAAGTTGTCACAATATAATCAATTTTTAGTCTAGTTAGTTCACATTTATTTGAATGAATTCATGATAATATTAAATTTCTAACACACAAGTTTTTAACTGTAAGACCATTGCAAAGGTTGAACCATCTTCTCTGTGATCATATAGTTGATGAGCAATAACCTATACTGATTAAGATGAAAATTGCATTTTCAGAATTTTATGTTGTCACAATAAAACCAGCTCCTGGTTTAGGTAGCAGTTCAGATTTATTTGAAAAAATCATGAATATTTTAAAGTCTTACTATACATGAAGATTTTGGTTATAGTGATTGATGGCAAACAGTTGATATCTACGTTCCTGGATCCACCCTGCCCTATTGCTCGATCCATAGCGATCTATATCCTGTAAGGATACAGATAAGATACTTACCTGTATAGGACACAGGATGGATGTGCATGGGATCTATACCAGATATGGCTAGTTTAGGGATTCTATAAAGTATATATTAAAACAGTCAAAAAGAAAACCAAAAAACACCCATAACTCATTGCACACCAAGTTTGCAAGGTTTCCAGTTATATTTCCAGAATTGCGAATAGTAAGTATTCTGTGTTTCATGGTATTTGTTTTGCATATATATGTTTTATAAGTATCTTAATTTTTGTTGTTTCCAACTGTTTGTTGTCAAAATTTTCTAAGAATCTGCTGTATATGGAGGTTCTCTCTACTTACTGGTTACACTCCCCACAGAATCATATAGCTGAGTCAACCCAGTCCTGGGCATGACATGGAGGGTATCATCTACTATTGCATTCGTCTTTTCAACCTCAGTCCTGTTCCTCGCCCTTAACCATCAGTACTAGCAGGCTTTGACATCCTCTATCCCTCTTTCTCATACAGTTCTGAGATCTCCAGTCTCTGGTCCTCCTTTTGTATCCTTGCATGCACATTTGTACTGTCGCTAGACTATGAGTTTATAGCTCGTAGCTAGATACTTAGGTTTGGGCCCTCTTTCTTTGTTTCTTGCTTTCACGTACCCACATTGTACTTGCACTGGATCTATACATTAGTCCCATTGTCCTATTTTTGTGGTCATTTGTTGGACATAATATAATTATCTCATCTTCTTACACTATGTATCTGAACTCACATCTATATCCATATCCGTATCTAGAGTATTACACAGCCTTGAGCAACACTTCAAGTTATTAGTAGATTTCATGTCTGACTCAATGCTCCTGAATGAAGTGACTCAAACTCTCATCGAAAGAAGTCTGCCAAATGGGCTTAGAGTGTGACTGAAAGAAGGTGATGAATACTTGTTTCTGACCACCCACAATTGCACATTTTGAAACAAGTTCAGGAAGGCAATTCAGTTGCTCCAAATACCTACCATCTGGATCTTAAGTTGATGACCGCAAACGAAAATTTGATTTTCTACACAAGCATGATTCATGAATGAAATTCAATTCTCACATTAAAAGAGATCAGCATATACATTGGTACAGATATACTCAAGTAACTTTTGTTGTGTCCAGTTACCCTACATGTCAGCAGGAGTACATACAAAAACTTTTGAAGTATTTATCACTGAAACATCAGTTACCTGATTCCTACTGCAGCAAACTGATAACATTTCACCTACTTGTTAAATTACTTGAACAAGTTACTAGCAGTTTTCTACGGAAAATACTGAAATACATGTTGGAAACACTGGGGGGTGAATCAGTATTTCTTACAATTTTTATTCTAGTGATTGCCAAAAGCATATATAGATATGTATGTGTATACACAGAACACAGAAACCAGCAGCTGGAATAAATGCTTTTATTAAAACTCAAGACAGTACAATGAAATAAATACAATATAAGTATATATCTAACTGTGAATAGTTGCCAAGCTCCAACTTGGACTTCAGTGAGGCTCCAACCTCTAGAGCACCAACTCTGTTTAGCAATGGTTCTGCACTTAGGAGCACCTACCCCTAATGACTTTAGTCCTGTTCAATTCTAAGGCTCCAACCTCTTGTGCTCCAACCCAACCTTGGTATACACTAGTATGTTGTTGCACTCTATTCAGCTGAGGTTCTCTCACTCCTACTCTCATGCCTCTGCTACTTCTACAGCCTCCGTTGCTTCTGCTCCCTCTTCTGCCTCTAGTTCTTCTCCACCATCACAGCCCCAACAGTCCTCTGTTTTTATTGTTTTATACATTCCCATGCCTTTGTCCATTCGTTTCCGCTTACACCGTCTCTTAGGCTTCCTCCTCAGTCGCTGTCGTTTCCTCTGACTCGCTTGATCTTTCCATTCAACTTCTTGGCTTTACGGTCACTGTGTGTTAAAAAACTGTAACCCAGGCCCGTTTTTTTCAATGATAACAGGCATCCATCGAGACTGTTTCGTTTAACGAACATGCTATGTCCTATCGCAGTCGCAATCGGCATTATTTCAGCCTCTTGTGCATATATTTTCAAGTCTGCTTTTCGCCTCCGATAGTGTTAAACGCATGTATGTAAGGTTTTGGCCACCGATGTATGTTTATGCTATGGATAATGTTAAAGTGTGTGTATAGATATAGATATAGGTATAGGTATAGGTATAGGTATAGGTATGTTTATGCTATGGATAATGTTAAAGTGTGTGTATAGATATAGGTATAGGTATCATTGTTTTACAAAACGGGCGGGTTGAAACGGAAACGACCGTTTCGGACCGTTTCATTAGCCCACAGCTTGACCCGGCCCATGACCCGGCTCGGCTGACCAAGTCAGCAATGATTCGGCCGAGTCATCCAATGACTCGGCCGAGTCATTGCTGACTCGGTCAACC
This sequence comes from Pinus tabuliformis, assembly GCA_031772625.1. NCBI lineage: Eukaryota > Viridiplantae > Streptophyta > Pinopsida > Pinales > Pinaceae > Pinus > Pinus tabuliformis. Next base: position 464,886,826 of record CM062805.1, read on the forward strand.
CGGCCGGGTCGGTATTGACTCGGCCGAGTCATGGAAAGGACGGCTGGGCAGCGATTTTAATAAAAAAAATTCATGTTTTTGCTGATATTTGGTAAAGGTAAGTAGGGGTCAAGCAAATTTTCACTTGGATGCATCAGTGGGGTTGCACATCAAAAGAAAATCACACTCAAATAGCCAATGTGATGCAATCTTACACACTCTATGCACTCTTTTGCTACATTGTCCTTCATTTCTTGTTGTTTAAGGTTCCAATCTTTCCTGTTAGTTTGCCATTCACATTTTTTTGCTTGCCCAGTGACCTCTTGCTTACCACTATCTCATGGTATCCTCATTCACCATAGATGCCTATACCACAATCAGTATTTGACGGTATCCTTGCAAACATTTTTGCACAACCTTCAGATATGATCTGTTGGGTAAAATGAAAAACACGCAAACTTATTAATTTCCAGGATGTAAAGCTGGCACTCTTGGTCATACTAGTCTGTGGACTCTATAACAAATTGAAGATTAAAGGAATCAAAGTTAATTGTCTGACACAATCAAAATTAACTGTCTGACACAAGGCAAAGATTAAATGCTAGTCAAATACTCAAGTGCATGGCTCTTTAAAGTCTTTCAGCAAACTAATTCAGGCAGCTTTAGGGAAACCTGATTCAGCATTTGATTTTTGAACCTTCTATCTACTGGATATAACCGTGTGAAATGTTCATTTATGTGACTCACCTCTTAATATGGAATTGAATGGTTGTCTTCCATGTATATTATAATGTTGTGTGTTTGGAAACTTGAATGAAAATCTTTAAAATTATGTTTAAAATATTTAAAATTATGTTTTTTTATAAAAAAAATAAATATTTAATGTGTTTTTTACAACGACCGAGTCATTGAAATCGAGCCGGCCGAGTCATTACCGAGTCCGAGTCCGAGTCGGAGTCGATCCTCGGCCGAGTCCGAGTCCGAGTCCGAGTTGTAAAACATTGATAGGTATAGCTATAGGTATAGGTATAGGTATAGATATAGGTATAGGTAGAGGTATAGATACAGGTACAGGTACAGGTACAGGTACAGATACAGATACAGATATAGATATAGATATAGGTGTGTGTGTGTGTGTGTTTCTCCTCCAATAACGTATTCTGCGCATATATATATAAAATCTGCCTTTTCCGTTGATCGTTGCACCCCGACGTAATATTTCCCTGTCACATCCGACGAAGCCGCACGGTTTAAGCCCTGTCGTCCGATCATCCGCCAAGCGATCCAACGGCATTCGCTCCTCCTAATGTCGTAACTTAACCGCATGTTAACGCGCGATAAAGCGGTTTTTGGCCGCGTCCCGTCATCCACGTGTCGTGCAATGAATGGTATCGCATGCCATGGTACGTTTACCACCCACCTTCGAAAGCGGTGTGGGGAATACCGCTTACCGCCGTCCCCGCTCGCTATCTCCCGTGCATCTTTATCACCCGCGACCGTTGGATCTGCCCGTCATGCTGTATCTGCCATCCATCTGCGCAACTCTGATAGTGTATTTGCCGGGGATTCATAGTATTCCGCCTCCGTTTACGTTAATGCATATTTATATGGTTTCTACTCCAATAATGTATTAAACGCATATATGGGCTTTACAGGCCCGATAAGCTTCCAATAATGTAATCGCTAACATCCGATAAGCTTCCGATAGTGTAATCGTTAGCATACAACTCTTTTGTGGCCTATACGGCTCCCGATGGCTCCCGATAGCGTTATCTGTGGCATATTTGCTCCTCTCGTCTCCATCTACTCCGATGGCTCTGTGTGCTCCTCTTCTTTGGCTCTGTCTGCTCCTCTTGGCTCCGTTCCGTCTGCTCCTCGAATATTGCCATATTGACATCAATGACAATCTGTGTCCAATCCAACAATCTCCCCCTTTGTTATTGATGGAAATATTCTTCTTCTCTCTCTCTCCCCCTTTGACATCAATGGCAAAGGAATGCATACGGACTCCCCCTGTCAACCTGCTCCCCCTGTCCTGCTACATCTTTATGAATGAACTTGAGTGATGATAAAGAAATAACCCCCATCTTTTGACGCAGATGTTCGAATGCTTCTCGAGGAAGAGGTTTTGTGAAAATATCAGCTATCTGCTCCTTAGTACTGATATATTCCAAGATGATGTTTTGTTCAGCTACTTGTTCATGGAGGAAATGATACTTGATTGGTATGTGTTTGGTTCTTGAGTGCATCACAGGATTTTTGCTGAGACTGATAGCACTTGTGTTGTCACAATAGACGGAAATTGGTTGATCTGTACATATGTCGAGATCTTTTAAAGCTTCCTTCATCCATAGTATCTGAGAACAACAATCTACTGCAGCAACATACTCAGCTTCGGCTGTGGATAATGATATGGATGATTGTTTTTTGCTGAGCCAGGATACCAAACAGTCTCCTAGGAAGAATGCATTTCCACTAGTGCTTTTCCGATCATCTATACTTCCAGCCCAATTAGCATCGGTGTATGTAGTTACAGTCAGTGTTGAGTCCTTTGGATACCAAAGACTGAAATCAGAGGTTCCCTTCAGATATCTGAGAATTCTTTTTACAGCTAATAAATGGAATTGTTTGGGAGCAAATTGAAATCTTCCCACCATTCCTACTGCTTGCATTATGTTTGGTCGTGTAGCTGTTAAGTATAGAAGGGCTCCAATCACTGACCTGTAATGAGTTGCATCTACTAGATGGGAGTCATCATCTTTGCTCAGTTTGCAGTTTGTGGTCATAGGTGTGCTCATGGGTGCACAATCCTCCATTCCATATTTTTTGAGCATGTCCTTTAGATATTTGGTTTGAGATATACACAATTCTGCTCTAGTCTGGGATATTTGAAGTCCAAGGAAGTGGGATAGCTCTCCTATCATTGACGTCTCAAACTCTTTTGACATGTTTTGAGAAAATTCATGGCTCATTTCATCATTATTACTAGCAAAAATCAGATCATCGACATAAACAAGAGCAGCTAGTAACTTACCTTGATCTGTTTTTATGTATAGATTACTTCCAGCCACTCCCTTTTTGAAGCCTTGTTGTTGTAGATAGTGATCCAGTCTTGCATACCAAGCTCTAAGAGCTTGCTTCAACCCATATAAAGCCTTTTTCAACTTACAAACTAAGTCCTTTCCTGCTGTTAGATCAAAACCTTCTGGCTGCTCCATGTAGACTTCCTCCTTGAGTTCCCAATTTAGAAATGTTGTTTTCCATTTGATAGATTTTGAATCCTCTTGAGCAAGCAAATGCCAAGAACATCCTGATAGCTTCCATACGGGCCACTGGTGCAAATGTTCTTCAAAGTCAACTCCTTCAATTTGTGAATAGCCTTTGCAGACAAGTCTTGCCTTGTTTCTGATAACCTGTCCTTCCTTATTCATTTTATTTTTGAACACCCATTTGGTTCCTATTATGTTTTTGTCCTTTGGACGAGGTACCAGCTCCCATGTCGTGTTCTTCTCAATTTGGGACATTTCTTCTTCCATGGCTTTTACCCAATGAGGATCCTTACTTGTTTCTGCAAATGTTTCTGGTTCTATCATAGATAGGAGGGCAATGAATTTTCTCTTGGGTGTGATTGATATCCTTCTTCGGGTCTGCACACCTTCATCTCTATCGCCAATGATCTTCTCTTCTGGATGATGTCTTTGGACATACTTCATCTTTGAAGGGGTATTAGGTGGTTCTCTTTCCTCTTCTTCTTCTTCTTCTTCCTCATCTATTACTTCTTCTTTAGGTTCTTCTTCTTCAATGAGAGAGTCATCTTCATGTTCTTCAATTTCCCTTTCTAGAAGATCTTCATCAACCTTTACATCAATGCTTTCCACTATTTTCTTCAGTCGATAATTGTAGCACTTGTAAGCCTTGCTCTGTGTAGAGTATCCAAGAAATATCCCTTCATCAACCCGAGAATCAAACTTTCCGGGTGAGCTATCATTTATTTTTATAAAGCACTTACTTCCAAAGATCTTGAAGTACTTCACCGAAGCAGGTCTTCCTTTCCATAGCTCATAAGGAGCTTTTTCACAATTTGGTCTTAATTGAGTTCGATTCAGTGTATAGACAGTTGTCCCTACTGCTTCTCTCCAGAATTTAGGTTGTAGGTCTGCTGCTAATACCATAGTTCTTTCCATTTCTTGGACTGTTCGGTTTCTTCTTTCAACTACCCCATTTTGCTAAGGTGTTCTGGCAGCCGAGAATTCCCTTTTAATTCCATGAATATTACAGAACTCACTAAACTCGTTTGATGTGAATTCTCCTCCTCTATCTGTTCTGAGACACTTAAATTTTGAATTTTTTTCATTTTCTACAAGGGCTTTTAGATTCTTAAAAACACTCAAAAGTTTTAGATTTATACTTTATGAAATATATCCACATCATTCTAGTATAATCATCAACAAATAACACAAAGTACCTTTCTCCTTGGAGTGCTTGATTTCTAGTTGGCCCACACACATCAGCATGGATGATCTCCAAGGGCTTCGATGTATAGAGCTCCTTTGTCTTGTGGCTGGTTCTGGTCTGCTTTCCATGTTGGCATGGACCACACACTGCTTGATTTGGTTTGGACAGCCTTGGGATGTCTCGTACAGCTTTGATCTTGCTGATATTGATCAGATTTTCGAAGCTTGTATGTCCAAGTCGCTTGTGCCACAGCCAACTCTCATCTGTCTGACTTAAGTAGCATTTATTTTCTTGAATCTTGTTCAGAATGTAAATGTTGTCTGATGTTCTCACCCCTTTTGCCACAAGTTTCCCTGAGGCAGAGTTCCTTATTTCACAGTCTTTGGTGCTGAAAACGACCTTATGTCCTTGATCACAGATTTGGCTGACACTCAAGAGGTTGTGTTTGAGCCCGTCAACTAGCAGAGCATCTTGAGCTTTTCCTTTTCCATTGATTAGAGTAACTGTTCCTTTTCCTGCAATTCTGCCTGATCCGCTTCCAAAGGACACATTCCCTTCCTTTTTACTCAGTGAGACAAACTTCCTTCTATCTCCTGTCATGTGTCTGGAGCACCCACTATCTACAAACCACTGGTTTTCATTATTTTGAGCATACAAAGCCAGGCCGCATTTGTCCATGCTGGAGTTCTTGCTACTCGTCTTTCTTCCTTTGAGTGGGCAGTCTTCTTCATAGTGTCCATTATTGTCACAGAAAGAGCAAATCAGATCAAATTTGGTCAAGGGATCAAATGAATTGAACATTTTGATTTGTCCCTGCCTTTTGGGGGCATATGAGTTGATTATTCGGTCCTTTAGATTTGTCTTTTCACTTCTGCGAGCCATACAATGTCTGGCTTGATGACCGAAGTTTTTACAGTGAAAGCAGTGTCCAAGAAAGATGGTTTTGTACTTGTTGAAGCAACCACGATTTGAGTCGATGTCCATCCTGGGAATTACTCCTCCCTCGTTCTTCGGATTTGCGATGGGCCTTTGGTGGAGTACAAGTTTGTATTTGCTGTAGTGTCCATGATTTGACTCCACATTCTTCTTTGGAGCAACTCTCTCGTCATTCTTGGGGTTTGGGATGCACTTTTGATAACATATTCTTTCATCTTTTGGATTGCAGGAAAGTGCATCGGCATAGCTTTTCGCACTATTCTTAGTGCTTGAGGATTCTCCTTTGAAACCTATTCCAGACTTGTCATGTTGAGGTTTTTGATTTTTAAGAATAGTCTCAAGTATTTGGGAGCTTTTACAGCCTTTTTTAATTTGCTCTAGATCCTTTCTCAGAGACACTATTTCGGCCTCGCGTTCTTCACAAGTCTCTTCCTTTTCTTTAAGCTTTGCTTCCAAGAGATCTTCTCTCCTTCTTATTTCCTCGTTTTCCACTTTGAGAGAAATGATTTTGTTCCATAGTTTCTCATTTTCTTCAATGGCACTTATTAAATAGTTTCTCATTTTCTTCAATGGCACTTATTAACAGTTCATCTACATTTCCTTCCAGCCCTGAGTCATCATCATCTACGAGTGCCATGAATAATGCTTTTTGGCTTTCATCATGATCACTTTCCTCATCTAATTTCTTTTTGATGACCATAAACTCATCCTCATCAGACTCATCTTGCTTGGAGAAGAAGTTTTTCTTATTGAACCCTTTCTTTTTATGTGCCATTCTTTTAGAATTTCCTTCATCATCACTGTCATGTTTATGAGGACATTTTGCTGCATAATGACTTATTTTACCACATTTAAAACAGATAAGAGGATACTTGCCTTTAAGCTTAGATCCTCTCTTCAGCTTTCGTGCAAATTGAGCCAATTCGGATTCCACATCTGACTCATCACTACAGTCATTCCTTTCTTTCCCCTTCTTTGACTTTGAGGCCTTGAATGCTGCATCTTTGGAGCTTGGGCCACCTTTCCTCATTTCATATGCAGTGAGAATTCCATGGAGTTCATCCATTTTGAGGGTATCTATATCCTTTGCTTCTTCTATAGCGCTTATTTTGGAGTCAAATCTGTCTGGAAGAGACCTTAACATTTTTTGAACAATGGTACTTTCTTCAATTTTTTCGTCCAATCCTTTCAAGGAATTTACCACTTCAACTACTCGGAGGAGATATGCTGCAATGTCTTCTTCATCTTCCATCCTTAAACTTTCAAATTGTCTTCTGTGAGTTTGAAGCTTTGCCTTTTTTACTTTTGAGTCTCCATCGTACAAGCCAACTAGCTTCTCCCACATTTCTTTGGCAGATGTACAGTGCATTTTTGTAAACTCAGAATCAGTGATTCCACTAGTGATGCAGTTCATGGCCTTTGCATTTGCGATGTAGGCTTTCCTCTCGTCTTGGTCTGTTGGAAGAGTGGTAGTCGTTTTGTATTCATTTTGAACAAAATGCCAAACTTCAGGTCCAAGGGACATTAAGTAGTAGGTCATTCTTTTCTTCCAGAAACCAAAGTTAGTGCCATTGAACAAAGGAGGTCTTCCTGATGCTTCATGATTTCTCATCATGGCTACGGATCCTTCTTCAAGCTATTAGGCTAGTATGAAGAAGCCGGCTCTGATACCAATTGTTGGAAATACTAGGGGGGGGGGGGGTGAATCAGTATTTCTTACAATTTTTATTCTAGTGATTGCCAAAAGCATATATAGATATGTATGTGTATACACAGAACACAGAAACCAGCAGCTGGAATAAATGCTTTTATTAAAACTCAAGACAGTACAATGAAATAAATACAATATAAGTATATATCTGACTGTGAATAGTTGCCAAGCTCCAACTTGGACTTCAGTGAGGCTCCAACCTCTAGAGCACCAACTCTGTTTAGCAATGGTTCTGCACTTAGGAGCACCTACCCCTAATGACTTTAGTCCTGTTCAGTTCTAAGGTTTCAACCTCTTGGGCTCCAACCCAACCTTGATATACACTAGTATGTTGCTGCACTCTATTCAGTTGAGGTTCTCTCACTCCTACTCTCCTGCCTCTGCTACTTCTACAGCCTCCGCTGCTTCTGCTCCCTCTTCTGCCTCTAGTTCTTCTCCACCATCACAGCCCCAACAGTCCTCTGTTTTTACTGTTTTATACATTCCCATGCCTTTGTCCATTTGTTTCTGCTTACACCATCTCTTAGGCTTCCTCCTCAGTCGTTGTCATTTCCTCTGACTTGCTTGATCTTTCTATTCAACTTCTTGGCTTTACGGTCACTGTGTGTTAAAAACCGTAACCCAGGTCCCTTTTTTTCAATGATAACAGGCATCCACCGAGAGTGTTTCGTTTAACGGACATGCTACGTCCTATCGCAGTCGCAATCGGCATTATTTCAGCCTCCTGTGCATATATTTTCAAGTCCGCTTTTCACCTCCGATAGTGTTAAACGCATGTATGTAAGGTTTTGGCCACCGATGTATGTTTATGTCGTGGATAATGTTAAAGTATGTATATATGTGTGTGTGTGTGTGTTTCTCCTCTAATAACATACTCTGCGCATATATATAAAAAATCTGCATTTTCCGTTGATCGCTGCACCCCGACGTAATATTCCCTGTCACATCCGACGAAGCCGCACGGTTTAAGCCCTGTCGTCCGATCATCCGCCAAGCGATCCAACGGCATTTGCTCCTCCTAATGCCATAACTTAACCGCATGTTAACGCGCGATAAAGCGGTTTTTGGCCGCGTCCTGTCATCCACGTGTCGTGCAATGAATGGTATCACATGCCATGGTACGTTTACCACCCACCTTCGAAAGCGGTGTGGGAATACCCCTTACCGTCGTCCTCGCTCGCTATCTCCCGTGCATCTTTGTCACCCGCGACCGTTGGATCTGCCTGTCGTGTTGTATCTGTCGTCCATCTGTGCAACTCTGATAGTGTATTTGCCGGGGATTCATAGTATTCCGCCTCCATTTACGTTAATGCATATTTATATGGTTTATGCTCCGATAATGTATTAAACGCATATATGGGCTTTACAGGCCCGATAAGCTTCCGATAGTGTAATCGCTAGCATCTGATAAGCTTCTGATAGTGTAATCGCTAGCACACAACTCTTTTGTGGCCTATACGGCTCCCGATGGCTCCCGATAGCGTTATCTGTGGCATATTTGCTCCTCTCGTCTCCATTTGCTCCGATGGCTCTGTGTGCTCTTCTTCTTTGGCTCTGTCTGCTCCTCTTGGCTTCGTTTTGTCTGCTCCTCAAATATTGCCATATTGACATCAATGACAATCTGTGTCCAGTCCAACAATACATACACTGCAGCCTACGCAAAATAAAATACTGCGGAAACTAAATACTACACTAGAGAGAAATAGAAACACACATCAACGCAGTTGTTTTTGGACAATGTCCCAGGAAAAACCCAATATGGGAAAACCGATGAAGCAGCTGAGGGTTTTAATTATTATGCAGTAGTAAATGTAAGTACAAATCGTTGGATGCCCAAACTGGCTATCTGATATAGAGAAATGCTGGCAAAGAGTTCGTGCGAAAAATCTCACACTGATTCAGGGGATCCGACATTGATTAGGGGCTGGCTGGCTGGCTAACCCCACGCTACTGGGCTCTGCATCACCTCCTCTGCTGATCTCCGATTGTATGGAAATTTGACCTTTTGGCCCTTCGGTCTCACATCCCGGCTTCTGGCATTGGATCTTGACTCTCCCAACTGGATTTCAAAATTCAAACTCCCTCTGAAGCTCTGTGTTGCCTTTGCGTGGCACTCTATTGCCTCTCTAAGCTGCTCTAAGCCTTCTCTGCTTTGCACTCTCTGGATCTGGAAAACTCTCCTTCGGACTACTATCCCATGCCCCTCACTACAAGAAGATCACTCGATCTCACTCCGCAATTCAATGTTGCTAATCTTGAGAAATTCGATCTCTTGATCTCTCTCACTTGATATGTTCTCCAAGTGTCCATCAAGCTCCTTATAATCTCTTGTTGGAGAACCAACGGCCAAGATTAAAACATAATCAAAGGCTAATATTTACTAGGAGTTTATCCTCATCTTCTGCTAGAAGATTCACTCCAGATTTAATTAATACCCTTTAATTAACTAGATTTCCTAAGTTTAGACTTAGGGAACCATTTTAAAAAGTTAATTACTTTATTAAATCATATCTAGGTGGAATTTTCCCAAACGATTTCTGGGTATTGGAGAATGCATGTGTCTTAGCCTCTCTGCAAAATCTCGACGCTAGAGCACATCCAATGCTACAGAAATCAACACTCCCTCTTAGCGAGGAATGTGCTCTAGTGCTGCAACCCACTGAAGCATCACTCTATCTCTGCACCATCTCCTGCTGCGTCGCTGATGTCTGGGTGTTGCTGCCTACCAACTACTGCACAACTCTGATTGTTGCATCCGTGTTGCTTCTGGCCCTGCTAAACTGCTGCCAACACTGCATCTGCACTGCAATCTTCTCCATCTGTTGTTGCTGCAACTACAACAACTGCAACAGAAAAGCATCCAAAATATTGAACCAACTGTGGTTAGTATGATGCATCCGTCATCTGAGTTCTAACTATTGCTAGCCTCTATGTTGTCACTGAAGCCTCTATGTTGTCACTGAAGCCTCTACGTTGTTGCTGAATTTGCACCGTTGCCAACTCTGCTGTGCGCTCCCAGTCTCTGACCTGCTACTAGCTACTACATCTGCCACTCTGGCACCTGACTGCACCAACTACCACTGATCCATCCCGCTACTGCATGTCTTGGGCTCCCGTAGCAAGATACTAATTCATGAGGTGGAGCTCCTCAAGAATCCTACCCATCCTGTAGCTATTTGGGGCTACAACTCCAGATCACCCCACCTCATCCCTGGAGGTAACTCGGCAATCATGGTAAACTCTTCCTCGAATCTGGAGGACAGCCTATCAATCTCTACAGATGAAGCTTGCTAATCCTGCTTCTCCTCCTTGTCCTTCTTTCTAAGAGGACACTGAGTGCTATAGTGGAACAACTCTCCACACCTGAATCACTTGATCTTCAAAATATCCTTCTTTCTTCTGCGTTGCTCCTGCCACCCCTTTGATGCAAGGGCCACGTCCTCCTCCTCCTTCAGCTGTTCCATCCCACTGCTGCTACTGCCACTGATGGTGACCTTCACCAGATCACGCCTCATTTCCTCCTATTGCAGATCAGCGCATACACGTTCCCAATCTGGTAGTTTCTTTTTGCCCAAGGTGCTCTAGACGAAGACTTGCCAATCTTCAGAAACGTTATTCAGCACTAATCGTACAAACTCTGAGGGCTGGGGTGTTGATCCTACTGAAGACAGTTGGTCCCGTACATCTTGAAGCCTTGTAAGGAAGGGGTCCACTCGCTCCCCCTTCTGCATCCTCGTGCATCTCAACTTTTCCTCTAAGTACATCTTCCGTTGCTCAGAAGATCCTTTGTATAGCATAGCTAAGGCTTCCCACATCTATCAGGCAGTATCCTTACCGACTATATGGGATACTACATGATTTCGAACCCCATCAAGAATGATCCTCTTAGTCTTTGCCATCTCAGGCTCGTACTTCTTAAGCCGATCTTGATCCAGGTGGATGTTGGTGGCCACCCACCTATCCCATTTGGACCCCCACAACTGTCTCTTTCAGTTTTTCTGTTTCCTTAATTATAGCACAATTTACTATTTTTAGCAGTTTTTCGGGTCCTAAACTTCCGAAGCCGTTTTGAGGCCCTAAACGACATTTTTTGGGAAATCCACCGCCAGCGATTTTTCTGCCTAAAAATTGTCTTTTCCATCGTAGTCCTCCGAGAGATCTTTCCAACGGGCTATCATGCGCGTCAAACGGAGATAGTACGACCAATTCGCGACCCCGGGAAGTTGATGTACCAACTTACCCAAAAACGGGGCCCATAATTTGGTGTTTCATCTTCTAGGGTTAGGTTTTGGAATGTGAAGGGTATTCCATTGTTTCTCAACAATAAATAGGCCCTCGAGCCTCATTGTAACACAGTTTTTGGAGAACAGTTCAGAGGCATGTAGCCGACACATCTCTTCTCAGAGATAAGCTACCATCGCCCTAGCTGGGTTATTTCCATTTCTATTTGTAAGCATATTTCAGTATTTTCCATTAATGAAATGAAGCATTATTTCCGCTGCATCTCTGTTTTTATGGTTATCGCATCTCTGTATTTATGGTTATCTCTGTAATCTATTGCGTTCCTGCTTAAATCTGGATCAGTGGTATCAGAGCGGTCTGCTTTTTCTCTGTTTTTCTTTGCATGTCCCCAACGAGGTCGGGATATAAGGAGTTAGGTCTGGAACTGGTCGAACCTTTGCAAGACCAGCCTCGCAAATCTCGACGACCTCCCATGGCGGATGAGAAGAAAAACGAGGGGGCAGGAGATCCTATCAAAATCTTGCTCGAAGAAGCCCTCGAGCGACAAAGGAACGCCATGATGGATAGCTTTGCGCAAATCCTTCAGCGGCTATCTAGAGGCGACGCATCGGCTTCCAACAGCTACTCTGGAAACGCCACACCATTTAAGGTACAAGTTAATTTTGAAATCCCCATCTTCGAGGGTCAAATAGACGCAGATGCCGTAGATAAATAGTTAAATCTGCTAGATGGGTATTTTTCTGTTCATGAATTTTCAAGTCGGGAAAAGATTGTTTTTGCTCTTCTCAAAGCAGCCCCCCACGTCAAGGACTGGTGGGAAACATACTGCGAGTAGAAGGATGAAAGTACAGGCTCACTGTTTTCAGCCGCCCCCACTTGGAATGATTTCCGGGATGCCATCAAGGAGCAGTACTACCCTGTCAAAAGCTATGAGGACAAATACATCAAATGGACCACACTGCGGCAGGGACGAGACCAAGATGTGCCGAAGTTCACAAACATTTTTCATACCCTTCGCACACAATTGGGTATGAAAGATTTTGAGCTGCATCTGGTACTCAAATACCGCGGCTGCCTACACAGATACATCCAGGAAGAGATGGAGTTCTTGAACATCTCCTCACTCGGCACAGCATACCGATACGCTGTCAAAATCGAGCAAAAGTTCAAACAGAAGAAGCGAGACTTTGGATCTGCAAATCCAAAGCCCAAAGGACAAAGCCAAGGCGGGGTGACCCAAGACAACCCGTCGAAGCCGCAAGAAAAGAACAACACCACGAAGCCGAAGAAGGACACAGGAAAGTGGTGCGAGTTCCACAAGAGTCCCACTCATAACACAAGTGAGTGTCGGACCAAGCAGTCGCTGGTGGCCGAGTTGAAGGCTTCCGAATCAGATGCATGTTCCGACTCTGAGTCAGAACCCGACAAGGGGAATGACAAAGGGAAGCAGATCATTGATGCAGATCCCAGCGCCACTGTTGCTACTGCCAAGATCCAGAAAAATGAGCCGGAAGATCCAGAGGAGGGGGAACGTCTTTTCCACTCACAGATGTGGGTAAAGGGTTCACCGCTGCAATTCATTGTCGACAGTGGCAGCCAAAAGAACCTCATTTCAGCAGAGGTCGTGAAGCGATTGGGCCTACCGACTACACCGCACCCGCAGCCGTACAGTATTGGGTGGCTTCACGAAGGACGAGATCTAAAAGTTTGCCAGCAGTGTCGCCTTCCCTACAGCATCAAACCCTTCACAGACGAGGTATTGTGTGATGTTACACCTCTGGATGTTTGTGATGTATTATTAGGCCAGCCATACTTGTGGAGGCGACATGCTGTGTATGAGTCCAGGCCTCGTGCTGTCATTATTTCTTTGAATAATTCATTATATAGGATACCAGAGGTAGCCCCACCTACCGCCACATCTTTGATCACGCTAAGAAAGGCAGCAAGCTCATCTCCCACACCAGGAAATTCATCTGTTTGGTTCACTCCCAAAGTAAGGGGAAGATCGTTGCTACATCCATGACCCTCGCAAAGGGTTCCTCCACGCAGCAGCAGCAGCAAAGGGATACGGTCATGGCAGAACACAGGAACAACTTCTCCTCACCCACAGGGGTACCACATAAATTTCAGGTGAGCAACAAAGTTTGGTTACAGTTGCAGAGGGAGCGCCTTACCAGAACCCATCAGAAACTCAGACCACTTCGACATGGTCCTTACACCAGTGACAAGGCTACGGGAAACAATGCTTTGAAGCACAGCATTCCTCCATTCCTTCACTTGCACCGAGTGTTCAATGTGGATCGTCGCCGACCATGCTCCCCACCATTTCTGGACACATCAGAGATTGCAGAACAGCTCACCAAAGACCCAGCTCAGCAGAAGCTTCCTCATCTCAGGGAGGAACTCAACGCAATGGGGACCATTGCTTCCTAAGGGGGGAGGAATGATCCAGGTGGATGTTGGTGGCCACCCACCTATCCCATTTGGACCCCCACAACTGTCTCTTTCAGTTTTTCTGTTTCTTTAATTATAGCACAATTTACTATTTTTCGCAGTTTTTCGGGTCCTAAACTTCCGAAGCCGTTTTGAGGCCCTAAACGATGTTTTTTGGGAAATCCACCGCCAGCGATTTTTTGGTTTAAAAATCGTCTTTTCCATCGTAGTCCTCGGAGAGATCTTTCCAACGGGCTATCATGCGTGTCAAACGGAGATAGTACGACCAATTCGCGACCCTGGGAAGTTGATGTACCAACTTACCCAAAAACGGGGCCCACAATTTGGCGTTTCATCTTCTAGGGTTAGGTTTTGGAATGTGAAGGGTTTTCCATTGTTTCTCAACAATAAATAGGCCCTCGAGCCTCATTGTAACACAGTTTTTGGAGAACAGTTCAGAGGCATGTAGCCGACACATCTCTTCTCAGAGATAAGCTACCATCGCCCTAGCTGGGTTATTTCCATTTCTATTTGTAAGCATATTTCAGTATTTTCCATTAATGAAATGAAGCATTATTTCTGCTGCATCTCTGTTTTTATGGTTATCGCATCTCTGTATTTATGGTTATCTCTGTAATCTATTGCGTTCCTGCTTAAATCCGGATCAGATCTACATTGGCAGGTACAACTACCACACTATTGACATAAGTTTCGAGATCATGCTCATCTAGAAGGCAGGATATCCTAGCCTTCCAGATCACATAGTTGGAGGCTCCGTCCAACCGATCTTGATCTCTCAACCCAGCTAATGCCATCTCTCCTAAAAAAAAGTTGAACTGCTCCCTCTTCTCCTTTGCGCAACTTCTGCCCAGCTATTTGCACTCCCTTCTGGAGTGAGAAATCCCGCACACAACCACTGTTGCTCTACTTCGAAAAATTGAACTTCTTGGCTAGAAGTCCTCTAAGGAAGAAATTCCCTCAGTATGTGCCCTTCTCTCACACCGATTCAGGAGATTTGACATTGATCAGGGGTTGGCTGGCTGACCCCACGCTGCCTTTGCGCAACTTCTGCGTCAATCCTACGCAGATCTGCGTCACACTAGCTAGGCTTTGCGTCACCTCCTCTATTGATCTCCTGCTATTTAGAAATTCGACCTTCTGGCCCTCCGATATCACACCCCAGCTTCTGGCACAAGATCTCAACTCTCCTAGCTGGATTTCGAACTCCCTCTGAAGCTCTATGTTGCCTTTGTATGGCACTACACTACTTCTCTGAGCTGCTCTAAGCCTTCTCTGCTTTGCACTCTCCGGATCTAGAAAACTCTCCTCTGGACTACTATCCCTGCCCCTCACTGCAAGAAGATCACTCAATCTCACTCCGGCAACTCAACGCTGCTACTCTTGAGAAATTCGATCTCTTGATCTCTCTCACTCAATATGTTCTCCAAGTGCCCATCAAGCTCCTTCTTATAATCTCTCGTTGGAGCACCAACGACCAAGATTAAAACATAATCAAAGGCTAAGATTAACTGGGAGTTGATCCTCGTCTTCTTCTAGAAGATTCACACCAGATTTAATTAATACCCTTTAATTAACCATATTTCCTAAGTTTAGACTTAGGCAACCATTTTAAAAAGTTAATTATTTTAATTAAATCATGTCTAGGTGGAATCTTCCCAAACGATTTCTGGGTATTGGTGAATGCATGTGTCTTAGCCTCTCTGCAAAATCTCAAGGCTAGAGCACATCTGATGCTACAGAAATCAACAATCACCACCATTGTAAGTCCCAGGTCACAAGTCAAAAGCATTGTAACAACCATGTGAGGTTTTGTAGTATTTATCATCACCATTGTAAGCCCAAGGTGTTATGCAACCAACACAACGGGGAAATGATGTGGCAAGGGCAGGATGATGTGGCAACATTAAACAGTACATAAAATTTTGAGAGAGACACAATACAGAGCATGGCTGATTTAGCCATGTGCCAAAATTGTTAAATATTCAAGGGTGTTGGACATCCAGTGAGTAGGTGGCTAGGTAAAGTTAGTAAAGGAAGAAAGGTCAAGTCAAGTTAACCTTTGGAGAAGTCAACTAGCCATTGGGTAGTCTAACTAGCCATTGGGGACTTCATAGATTAGGCAGTTATGTCATGGACCAAGAAAGTAGCCATCACAAAGCAAAATACTCTCCCAATTGATCAAGTCAATCTCCCTAGTCAAATCAATTTCTTCCAAGGATCAAGTTGAACTTCTTCAAGGACCAATGAGTGGGATGTTGAGCTACTAAAGTCTACTATTCTTCATTGTTGACCATTCTGGGCCATTAGAAAGGGAATTATGGACTAAATTGGGCATTGTGAGCTAAGATGACCCCTTAGTTGTCAAATAATTCCTTGTAATGTAATATTTTATAAAAATAATTGTCTCCAACTAGTGGATGACTAGGAAAAAATAAATTTGGAGTCCAACTAGTCATTAAAAATGTTTGATAAAAGGATGGCCTCCTCTCTTGTAATTGATGTTGTTGTTGTCATATGAGATAAGTGTGCCATCAATAATGAAGAGCTTCATTTTGCAAACTTTTGTTCAACATTTTCTTGTTCATTGTGTGGGATGGTTTTTATTTGTATTTCTTTTCTTGATTAATTTTGCTATTATAGTTATAATCTAATAATCTCTCTAATAAGGGTTGAGGGAGAAACCTTACCCATGGCTAGCAATTAGGCTATGTTAAATATCGAGTTGGGTTTCATTCTATACTATTGCATTTTGTTCCATAGTTGAGTAAAGCAACTAGGAGTGGAAAGTTAGTAGAACAGAGATGGTTAAACTTTTGTAGCATCTTTACAGGCCATAAGTCTCAAGTAACTCCATAAAAAGTACCTCTTGCTTTGTACTTGCATATTTTCCATACCATAGAAAATAGAGCAACCTCACTTCCTAGCTACGTTTTCTCCCATAAGCATTTCCCAAGGAAACATTTTTGCCTATTGTGGATGGTGTGCGTATTTTTTTCTATTCTATATTTCTCGCACTCCAACGAATTTATTCATTATGCAAAAAACAATAAATCAAGAATTAGAGATCTAAAAGGAATTAACACTCACAATAAAGATTTCAATAATTTTATCAGATGTGTTTTTACCAACTGTTCCAATAGAATATCCATGGCAATTTACAAAGCATTGAAATATGGGAATAAGCCATATAATATGACATAGTAAGCAATGTAGTCAGTTGCTACCACGCAAAAGCATGCATCCAAGTGAAATGAGGACATGGGGTCCAACTATGGCCTTTCTTCCTAAATCTTAATTTTGTTGAAATTCTGATGTTCTAAGCTGTAACAATTACTTATTCCAAAACTTATTTTTGCTGCAATATTAGTTAAGCAATTGTAGATAGAACATAAACCAAATACACAATTGAAGACAACCAAGAACAAGATAAGACAGAGAATTTAGGTCCAATGACAAGGGAAAAATCCACAAGGGGAAAACCCAACCAGATTCTTCTTCTATTAGATATCAATTGTTCAGCAAAGATACAAAGTACAATGAGAGATCAAGAGAATGAATAAGTTCACCCAAATCTGAACAAGCTATAGCATGAAGATCACTGGTAGTAGCCACTGATGCAAATACTTAATCAACCTTCAAGTTCTGCTCTTACTCTCCAAGTCTCTCCGTCTCACAATCTTCTTCATGTCTCTCCAACTCTCTCTCTCTCTCAAGTTCGAATTCTTCTTTCACAATGCAGAAGTAGTGAGAATGAGATGATATGAGCTACATATATATAGGAGGAGCAACAAATTCTGGCCATAAACAAAGAGCAATATGCATGCTTTGAGGAGGAGCTACATATGCCAATTAGGGAGGTACACATGTCTTTGTAACTCATGTCATTAAGGAGGTACGCATGCCTTAGTAACTTATGCCATAAAGGTGATCAGCACATGCCTCAGTAACGTATGCCAAAAAAGAGAGAATATAACATGTGCATTAAAGAGTGTGTAAGAGGAATATTTTAATACATGCTTTAATGAGTGTGTAAGAGGAATATACCATGTTTTTAATGAGTGCGTAAGAGAGAGTGTAACGTATCCATTAAGCAAGAGAAAGTAACGTATGCATTAATTGAGGGGAGTTACATATGACATGATTGAGAGACATCAATTTCCTTTTAATAATAATATAATAGTATCATAAAGGATGATAATAATAATAATAATATTGATGATTAATTAAACAAAGCCTTTCGGTGGAAATCACATGAGAGAATTTTTTGGCCGACGTGTTTCAAACCAACAAGTGTGGTTCATCATCAGGACCAGATGAAGAGGCAAACCATGGCAAAGGCTTAAATAAAGATCAATGTAGAGACATAATTTCAAGTAACGGCTATATTTGAACAATAATGTTTAAATTATAATATTAATTTATTAATATTAATATATTAATTTAAATTAATTTATTAATATATTAATATATTAAATTATGATATTAATTTATTAATATAGAAATTACTACCCTATACGGAAGGGCCACTGCTATTAAAGTTCATCACTTTGAACGGTCTCGCGTAAGGGTTTCCAAGTTGAAGACAGATCTGGCTTTTCTAAAACGATGTAGAGACTCTTGTCTCTACATTGCTCTCTATTTAAGCCTTTGCCATGGTCTACCTCTTCATCTAGTCCTGATGATGAACCACACTTGTTGGTTTGAAACGTGTCGGCCAAAAAATTCTCTCATGTGAATTCCACCAAAAGACTTTGTTTAATTCATTATGGATCACAGAAGCTTGAATACAGAAATTACTACCCTATACGGAAGGGCCACTGCTATTAAAGTTCATCACTTTGAATGGTCTTGCATAAGGGTTTCCAAGTTGAAGACAGATCTGGCTTTTCTAAAACAATGTAGAGACTCTTGTCTCTACATTGCTCTCTATTTAAGCCTTTGCCATGGTCTGCCTCTTCATCTGGTCCTGATGATGAACCACACTTGTTGGTTCGAAACGCATCGGCCAAAAAATTCTCTCATGTGATTTCCAACGAAAGACTTTGTTTAATTCATTATGGATCACAGAAGCTTGAATACAGAAATTACTATCCTATACGGAAGGGCCACTGCTATTAAAGTTCATCACTTTGAACGGTCTCGCATAAGGGTTTCCAAGTAGAAGACAGATCTGGCTTTTCTAAAATGTTGTAGAGACTCTTGTCTCTACATTGCTCTCTATTTAAGCCTTTGCCATGGTCTGCCTCTTCATCTGGTCCTCATGATGAACCACACTTGTTGGTTCGAAACGTGTCGGCCAAAAAATTATCTCATGTGATTTCCATCGAAAGACTTTGTTTAATTCATTATGGATCACAGAAGCTTGAATACAAAAATTACTACCCTATACGGAAGGGCCACTGCTATTAAAGTTCATCACTTTGAATAGTCTCACGTAAGGGTTTCCAAGTTGAAGACAGATATGGCTTTTCTAAAACGATGTAGAGACTCTTGTCTCTACATTGCTCTCTATTTAATCCTTTGCCATGGTCTGCCTCTTTATCTGGTCCTGATGATGAACCACACTTGTTGGTTCGAAACGCATTGACCAAAAAATTCTCTCATGTAATTTCCACCAAAACACTGTTTAATTCATTATGGATCACAGAAGCTTGAATACAGAAATTACTATCCTATACGGAAGGGCCACTGCTATTAAAGTTCATCACTTTGAACGGTCTCGCATAAGGGTTTCCAAGTAGAAGACAGATCTGGCTTTTCTAAAATGTTGTAGAGACTCTTGTCTCTACATTGCTCTCTATTTAAGCCTTTGCCATGGTCTGCCTCTTCATCTGGTCCTCATGATGAACCACACTTGTTGGTTCGAAACACATCGGCCAAAAAATTCTCTCATGTGATTTCCACTGAAAGACTTTGTTTAATTCATTATGGATCACAGAAGCTTGAATACAAAAATTACTACCCTATACGGAAGGGCCACTACTATTAAAGTTCATCACTTTGAATGGTCTCGCGTAAGGGTTTCCAAGTTGAAGACAGATATGGCTTTTCTAAAACAATGTAGAGACTCTTGTCTCTACATTGCTCTCTATTTAAGCCTTTGTCATGGTCTGCCTCTTCGTCTGGTCTTGATGATGAACCACACTTGTTGGTTCGAAGCGTCGACCAAAAAATTCTCTCATGTAATTTCCACCAAAAGACTGTTTAATTCATTATGGATCACAGAAGCTTGAATACAGAAATTACTATCCTATACGGAAGGGCCACTGCTATCAAAGTTCATCACTTTGAACGGTCTCACATAAGGGTTTCCAAGTAGAAGACAGATCTGCCTTTTCTAAAACGTTGTAGAGACTCTTGTCTCTACATTGCTCTCTATTTAAGCCTTTGCCATGGTCTGCCTCTTCATCTGGTCCTCATGATAAACCACACTTGTTGGTTCGAAACGCTTCGGCCAAAAAATTCTCTCATGTGATTTCCACCGAAAGACTTTGTTTAATTCATTATGGATCACAGAAGCTTGAATACAAAAATTACTACCCTATACGGAAGGGCCATTGCTATTAAAGTTCATCTCTTTGAACAGTCTCGCATAAGGGTTTCCAAGTTGAAGACAGATCTAGCTTTTCTAAAATGATGTAGAGACTCTTGTCTCCACATTGCTCTCTATTTAAGCCTTTGCCATGGTCTGCCTCTTCATCTGGTCCTCATGATGAACCACACTTGTTGGTTCGAAACGCGTCGGCCAAAAAATTCTCTCATGTGATTTCCACCGAAAGACTTTGTTTAATTCATTATGGATCACAGAAGCTTGAATACAGAAATTACTATCCTATACGCAAGGGCCACTGCTATTAAAGTTCATCACTTTGAACGGTCTCGCGTAAGGGTTTCCAAGTTGAAGACAGATCTGGCTTTTCTAAAACGATGTGGCGAATTTTGTCTCTACATTGCTCTCTATTTAAGACTTTGCCATGGCCTGCCTCTTCATCTGGTCCTGATGATGAACCACACTTGTTGGTTCAAAACGTGTCGGCCAAAAAATTCTCTCATGTGATTTCCACCGAAAGACTTTGTTTAATTCATTATGGATCACAGAAGCTTGAATATAGAAATTACTACCCTATATAGAAGGGCCATTGCTATTAAAGTTCATCACTTTGAACGGTCTCGCGTAAGGGTTTCCAAGTTGATGACAAATCTGGCTTTTCTAAAACAATGTAGAGACTCTTGTCTCTACATTGCTCTCTACTTAAGCCTTTGCCATGGTCTGCCTCTTCATCTGATCTTGATGATGGACCACACTTGTTGGTTCGAAACTCGTCGACCAAAAAATTCTCTCATGTGATTTCCACCGAAAGACTTTGTTTAATTCATTATGGATCACAGAAGCTTGAATACAGAAATTACTACACTGTATGGAAGGGCCACTGCTATTAAAGTTCATCACTTTGAATGGTCTCGCGTAAGGGTTTCCAAGTTGAAACCAGATCTAGGATTTCTAAAACGATATAGAGACTCTTGTCTCTACATTGCTCTCTATTTAAGCCTTTGCCATGGTCTGCCTCTTCATCTGGTCCTGAAGATGAACCACACTTGTTGGTTCGAAACGCGTCGGCCAAAAAATTCTCTCATGTGATTTCCAACGAAAGACTTTGTTTAATTCATTATGGATCACAGAAGCTTGAATACAGAAATTGCTACCCTATATGAAAAGGCCACTGCTATTAAAGTTCATCACTTTGAACGTCTCGCGTAAGGGTTTCCAAGTAGAAGACAGATCTGGCTTTTCTAAAACGATGTAGAGACTCTTGTCTCTACATTGCTCTCTATTTAAGCCTTTGCCATGGTCTGCCTCTTCATCTGGTCCTGATGATGAACCACACTTGTTGGTTCGAAACGCGTCGGCCAAAAAATTCTCTCATGTCATTTCCACCGAAAAACTTTGTTTAATTCATTATGGATCACAGAAGCTTGAATACAGAAATTACTACCCTATACGTAAGGGACACTGCTATTAAAGTTCATCACTTTGAACGGTCTCGCGTAAGGGTTTCCAAGTTGAAGACAGATCTAGCTTTTCTAAAACGATGTAGAGACTCTTGTCTCTACATTGCTCTCTATTTACGCCTTTGCCATGGTCTACCTCTTCATCCGGTCCTGATGATGAACCACACTTGTTGGTTCAAAACGCGTCGGCCAAAAAATTCTCTCATGTGATTTCCACCGAAAGACTTTGTTTAATTCATTATGGATCACAGAAGCTTGAATACAAAAATTACTACCCTATACGGAAGGGCCACTATTATTAAAGTTCATCACTTTGAACGGTCTCGCGTAAGGGTTTCCAAGTTGAAGACAGATCTGGCTTTTCTAAAACGATGTAGAGACTCTTCCCTTGTCTTGAAATTATGTCTCTACATTGCTTTCTATTTAAGCCTTTGCCATGGTCTACCTGTTCATCTGGTCCTGATGATGAACCACACTTGTTGGTTTGAAACACGTCGGCGAAAAAATTCTCTCATGTGATTTCCACCGAAAGACTTTGTTTAATTCAGTATGGATCACAGAAGCTTGAATACAGAAATTACTACCCTATACGGAAGGGCCACTGCTATTAAAGTTCATCACTTTAAACGGTCTTGTGTAAGGGTTTCCAAGTTGAAGACAGATCTGGCTTTTCTAAAACGATGTAGAGACTCTTCCCTTGTCTTGAAATTATGTCTCTACATTGCTCTCTATTTAAGCCTTTGCCATGGTCTGCCTCTTCATCCGGTCCTGATGATGAACCACACTTGTTGTTTCGAAACACATCGGCCAAAAAATTCTCTCATGTGATTTCCACCGAAAGACTTTGTTTAATTCATTATGGATCACAGAAGCTTGAATACAGAAATTACTACCCTATACGAAAGGGCCACTGCTATTAAATTTCATCACTTTGAACGGTCTCACGTAAGGGTTTTCCAAGTTGAAGACTGATCTAGCTTTTCTAAAACGATGTAGAGACTCTTCCCTTGTCTTGAAATTATGTCTCTACATTGCTCTCTAGTTAAGCCTTTGCCATGGTATGCCTCTTCATCTGGTCCTAATGATGAACCACACTTGTTGGTTCGAAACGCGTCGGCCAAAAAATTCTCTCATGTGATTTCCACCGAAAGACTTTGTTTAATTCATTATGGATCATAGAAGCTTGAATACAGAAATTGATGATTAAGTCGAGATTGAACTATCAGGGTTGATTGATGATAGGTTAAGTTATTTTCCATCAACTATAATTGATTACCAATTGATGCAAGGTGATTTACTATTTTTGGAGTCATACTTGAGATGCTACACATGACTTTCTAATTTTAGAAAGTAACTCTAGAATTGTCAAAAATGAGATTTTAGATAAGGAAATTCATCCCTAAGCTGCCAATTTTCAACATATTTGGGTATCTCCTTGGTATGCATTTCTTTGACATGTTAATTTGATATCTCCATGCATTGCTTTTAGTCTTCCAAGTGACTCCATGTTGGTTGTCTTTCAGGTTCCATGTTGATCCATCTTAAGTTTGTTGACGCTCATGCCCTTATCTTGATGCCTATTGTTTCCTTGTGTGGGGTGGGCGGCAATATATAATGACCTTAGCAATCGGTTCCTCTTTCTTTGATTGTTCAACATATAGTTCCTTAGCCTCTTCTTCCTTCTTATGCCCTTCCCAAGGCTTTTCTTCATGTGCTTTTGTAGGCTATTCTTTTGATTCAACCTTGGATTCTTCATTTGATGTGTCATTAGGTATTGTAATTTGTTCCCCTGTAAGGACTTCTACATGTGCCTCCTTAGGTCCTTCCTATTTAATAAGAGAAATATCTTGCAATGTAATTTTCTTTTTCTTGGACCACATGTTCGAAAAATTATTTTGCACATTATTATTAATTGTACCAACTGAGCCCGTCGAAGGCTATCCCAAAACAATATCCACATCATCCATATCTATGCCATAAAAATTTGAATGCGACACATATTTATCAATGATAAACTCAAATCTTTAAAAAATTGAACATCTTCACCCTCAACCTATGTGCTTTGAATATTCTTTGTGGGTATTTGCAATCTTTTAGCCAACATTGATGGAATTATGCTTGCAACTAGGACCATTAGAAACAACGACTTGCTATTGTTGAATACCTCCTTAAACCTATAATATGAATTTGTCACATGAAAATGAATCCCTAATGCTCTTCTTATCCTTGTTTACAACATGAGACCATTTGTCTAAAAAGAGTTTTTCATATTCTTCGTGTGAGGGTGCCTTTCTATTTTCATAGTTATGTTCATGTGATAGAATTGTTCTCCAAGACATTGGATATAGAGACCATATCCATTTTATGCGCTCATCAAAGCTAAGACCAACATCTATAAAAAAAAAAACATTTTGCTTATTATAACCTAAAAATAGATATAGTAATTTATAGAAAATCAATTACTTATCAATGGAAGTCCTTTACATAATTAGGGTTTGAGTCAACTAAAAGGATCAAAATCTTTTCCATACTTATTGGATTGTCTATACTATGATTCCAATTATGAAATGCCATAGCTTCTTTGGATCTGCTTGCACTAGTTTAAGTAAAATTTGTGCACTCTATCAAAAGATATCCAATTTGCAAACCTCATTACCATCACCATAGAAAACCCTAAAAAAAGGTTGATTTTAAACCAACAATATTTCCACTTCCCAAACTCCATTTGGAATGCTTTCTTTTCCCTAAATTGGGTATTTTTCAAGAGGAACTATAATCTATGGCTGGCTTCTATAAATTCTGCACAAAAAAATTCAAAAATCAGCTTGAATGTTGCCATCCTCAATTTTCCTTCAAAACATTGGAAAAAGGAAACCACAAATTTCCATTTTTTGGCCCAAGAAAGAGTTCTAAAACCACTTGTGTTAATTTTTAGGGCCAGATTGTTCTCTGGGGTAGATAATTGCATTTATAAACTTTTTCATCATTTACATATTACATTCACCCCATAATATCATTAGCAATTATGTAGAGTGAACAATATCTACAATGTAGTAGAACAGAAAGAAACAACAAAAGAAAATCATACACAACAAAGACACCAGTATTTAGGTCACAGACTAAGGCAAAACCCCACAAGGGGAAACCCAACTAGATTCTTCTTCTATTAGATATTCATCAATTGTTCAGCTGAGATACAAAGTACAATAAGAATATATCACATCAGGTTTGATAGGGCCAACCCAAGTTAGTTCAAAACTTCGTTTGTGAACTGAACGAAACAAGTCCAAGAGAGTTGCTATCATATCACTATCATGTACTGCCACAAATCACTATTATGAACACACTACTACCATGTTAAGTTTGCTGCAATAAGGTCACTATCATACTAGGTCACTAATATGCCAGGGTTCACTGCCATGTATATATCTGTCACATATCAAAGACACGGTCATGAAGATCAAGGTCTTATATCAAAGACATTGTGAAAGTCATATTGTCAACATTACTGTTATAAGAGCACTACCACACTGTCAATAGGGGCACTGTCCTTACAAGGTTACGACCACTGCCATACAACAAGTTCATTGCAATGTCAAGGCTATTGTAACGTCAAGGTTACTGCCACTTCTTCACTACAAGATCATTGTCATATATTAGGGTTTTGTCATATGTATTATCACAACCTCACTATGATATCAAAGTCACTTTCTTACTGTTGTATAAGATACAGTCATATACAAATGCATCATATGATATAGATATCATCACTGTCAACACAAAACATATGTCATAGCCATACAACATATTGGCTTGTATTATGAGGATATTTTCCATGTATCTCTGTTACCAATCTAAGACTTATTATTACTGTTATATGGAACATTATATAGCTCATTGTCATGTGTTATATATATCACGCCTTACTGTATATATTGTCTCACGATATATAGTCATTGTCTGATCATAATGCGAGTACATACCTCAAAGTACACAATGGACACAAAATATTTAAAAACATGATGCCACTGCATTGAACCACGAAGCCACTACATTGAACCGTGATGCCATGAAACAGAGTATCTCGAACCAAGATGCCATTGAACAGAGTATCTTGAACCACAATGCAACTATGCGTATATGTTGATGCCATTGTGCATGTATGTTGATGCCACTATGCGTGTTATGAACCATAGTCCAGAGTGTGCGATCCTTTAAGACAAATGAGTCATTGTAATTTGCGATGCCATGAACCATGATGCCACTGTTAAAGAGTGTGAACTATTGTAGTATCGAGTCACATAGTATCGATATAAGCTACGGGATGTACCTCACCCGAAATTGGGGAGATTAGGAAGGATTTGTTAGCCAACTTTGAGAAGTTTAAAGAAGACAAGGCTAGGCAAAAAGAGTTAGAGGCTGAAATTGGGAGGAAGAGGAATATACAAAAAATGCTAGCTACCAACCCCCATTTTGATTTTGAGGGTTCTTCCTCTATCCCTTGTACTGATGCATCCAACCCCTTCCGATATGTTCCTCCCTCTTTTGAGTCTATTCAAGAAAAGGGAAAGGGTGATATGAATATCAAAAGTTATTTCACTCCTTCCTCTCCATCAGATGCATATGGTCCTCAACCTAGTAGAAGTCATTTGCAACCCACTTTAAATGACCATTGGAAGAAAGAATTGAGGGAGACTGCTTGTGATTACATAGCTAGATGGTGGTATGATGCTGATATCCCCTTCAATGCTTCCCATTCACCATATTATGAGCCTATGTTTGATGCCATAGATGCCGCTGGAAAAGGCTTCAAAGGCCCTACTATGCATGAGCTAAGGGGGTATCATTTGCAGAAAGAAATTGCCTCCATTAATGAGTATTTGAAAGATTTCAAGGACTCATGGGCAAGAACAGGATGTACCATCATGTCAGATGGATGGACTAATCAAAGAAACCGTACCATCATAAACTTTCTTATCTTCTGCCCACAGGGAACCATGTTTCTAAAATCAGTTGATGCATCTGATAAGGTAAAAGATGGGAAATTGTTGTTTCAGTAATTGGATGAGGTTGTTGAAGAGGTGGGGGTGGCTAATGTTGTTCAAGTCATCACAGATAATGCCTCTAACTATGTTCTTGCTGGTAAACTGTTAGAGGAAAACCACAGAACCATCACCCATGTGCTACACATTGCATAGACCTCATGCTTGAGGATATTGGCAAATTAGATTGGGTCAAAAACACTGTAGATCATGCCAAAAGCATAACAAAATCTATCTACAATCATTCATGGATTTTGAGCCTGATGAGGAAACACACAGGGGGTAGGGATATTATTAGGCCTGCCATCACTAGATTTGCTACTCATTTTTTGACATTGCAATCTATGCTTTCACAACATAGAAACTTGCAAAAGATTTTTTCCAATGAAGAATGGAATCAAAGCCAGTGATCTCACAAACTAGAAGACAAAGAATTGAAAAAGAAAGTTAATGAAGAAATATTTTGGAGAAAGGCAGCAGAGACTGTGAAGCTTGCTAAGCCACTGGTTAAGGTGTTACGATTGGTGGATGGGGAAAGATTGGCTATGGGCTTCATTTATGAGGCTATGGATTGTTGACACCTAATCCTGAATTTGGAATGTGAACAGTCATCAGAAGATGAACTGAGCAGTCACATCCTTTGTATATAACAATAGCTACCTAATGAAATAAATCGTATCAGTTTTCTGCCACACTAGAGTTACTCCTGGCCTGACATGGTATCAGAGCCAGCTCCTTGTTTTAGCTATTATGCTCTTGTAACTCCTTTGTCCTGTACTGACATGATACAGTCCTGAATTACCTTCTAGCGCTGCTCTGCCTCTGTCCTGAAATAACCTCCCTCTACCATATTCATTTTTAGCGCTGCCTCATAATGCATCTGTCCATTTTGTCCAGACAGAAGCGTTGTACGTTAAATTTTTTGTGAATAGCGCTGCCATACTGTGGTACTGACTTTTTATTCATATTCACCTACTGCCATACTGCGCTGCTCACCTTCTGAAATATCCCAACATCTGGTAATACCTTCTGGACATTGCCAGAGGCGTTGGAGGATTTGTCAGTAGGCGTTGGAGGCAGAAAGAAGCTTCCCTCATAAATCGATGGAACGATTTTCCTAATCTCTGTCTTGCTAATGCGCGCCTGAGTGTGCTGTTGGAGTGTGTTGTTGAGAATGCAGCATTCTTTTTCGTTTGAACACAGATCTGAGACAACCCGAGTCTGAAGGAGACTTTACATTCATTCATTCGTGTAAGCTGCGAAGCGAGGAACGAGGTTGTGTGATTGTCCCTCTGTTCTCTGCCATATTCTGTCGATTCAAATCCCTTGGAGTTTATTTTAGCACTAGGCGTTCCTGCTTGTTGAATGGTGCGTAACAGTTTGTTGAGACCTCTGCATACATTTGCATTGAACCTAGAGTTATCTCTACGTTAAATTGGGCAGAATTATATGTGTGGGTAAATGCTATGACCATGTATGAAAATCCGGTGAAGTCCTGTGATGTAGTTCCACATTGTGTTAATGGTATGCGAGTAATGTTGTGAGTTCATGTGCGAAGGAGACGTTATTTGTTGGTGCCTCCACGCGGAACGAGGAATGAGGCTATGTGATTGTATTTACACTGTGGTATTTACACTGCCATCGAAATCCTTTGAACGTTGTTCTTGTATTTACGCTGTCACATGTTTTACTTACCACTCCATGCTGCGTCGTATACACACCTTCGCACACCGTCGCTTTCCATTTTTTAAATAATACACCTCCGCTTCTCATTTTATTACATTGGGTATTATCCATTGAATGTTAATGCTACGGATTATTAATGTTATTGCTGCGGTATAATCCAGCATATCACAGTCCTTTGCCACTTTCACAATATTAAACATTCAGCACATTTTGCCAGCAGAAGACAGTTTTTAAATGCATTCAATAATATCTATTGTGGAAATTTGAGATGGCTCGTGGTAAGAGAAACAGTCGTGGCTTCAAGGTCTTGAGAATCAAAGGGATTTACGGTGATTTTTTTAGTCTTTTCAGTGAACTATGAAATTGTAATACCGTTGCTGCTCCAACTTTGTAGAGCTCGCGGTTGATGCCGTTGCTGCTCCAACTTTGTAGAGCTCGCGGTGAATGATTGATTATTTTTAAACAACCAAAATTTTTTCCCACATAAATTTTTTTGAGTACAATTTCACTGTATATCAGCAGAAGTATTTTTTTACAGAATGCATTCAATCATCTCTATGGTAGGAATAGTTCTCACTGGCAAGGAGAACTATCCTGAATGGTCTCGGATGATAAAACACACCCTCATCTCCAATGAGTTGTGGAAAAGAGTGTGTGTCGGAGAAGGAGACAATGACCCAGCGCAGCCTACATCAGACAAAGAGCTCGTCATTTGGGAAAACAAGAATAGCAAAGCCTATGCATTAATCGCAGCATCTGTAAATGAAGAGGTGAGTCGCCATATTTCATCATATTCGACTGCCTTTGAAGCTTTACAAAAGCTGAAAGAACTCTATGACTCACATTCTGCACTTGAAGTTGTTCAGCTCATGATTAAACTCTTCACTCTTGAACTGAAAAATAATGATCCTCTTGCTCTTGCATCTGAAGTAAAATCTATAATGCATGATATCAAATCCACTAAGGTTGAGCTGGATATCCCTCTTATTGCTTTTCTCAAGGCACTCTATCCTACTTACTCCAATTATCTTGAATCTTTACAAGCAAATGGAAATCTTAAAGATATAACCTTTGACTCTCTTGTGAAAAAGTTTGCTGAAAGAGAGAAAGCCTTTGGAAAGAAGACAGCCCCTGAATCTTCTGAAGAGACTGCGTGCCTTGCTCATAAAGAAAAGCATCCTGCTTAAGATTCTACAAGAGGAAGAGGTGGACGAAGAGGAAGAGGAAGATACTTCAGAGGCAGGGGGGGCAAACATTCTCAAGGAAAAAAGGCAGATCTACACTGCATTCGCTGCAAAAGAAATGGATCACATGATGCCTCTACATGCAAGCTACCATGGGACAAGATTGAGCAGAAAAGAAACCAACAGAAAGGTAAAACTGATGATACAGACAAAGGTAAAGCACCTGAATCCGCTCACTATATTGAGGCACAATGTAACATTGGAGTAAATGAAGATTTGTTTAATGCTTCACTTGCTTCTTCCGAAAATGATTGGTTGCTTGATTCAGGAGCAACCTGTCATACGACTCATAGAAAAGATTTTTTTGAAGATTTCACTGATAATGTTGATGGAGCAGTATACTTTGCAGATCAGTCAAAAATCAAGCCATCAGGGCTTGGCACAATCAGTCTTAAACTGCCTGGTCTTTCAGACTTTCTTCTGGATCATGTTCTATATCTCCCACAGCTCAAGAGAAACTTTCTGTCATTGGTCCACATCCGCCAGCAAGGTCACTCCATTCATATGTTTGATGGCAAGCTTGAGGTAAGAAAAGCTTCTGACCACTCACTTGTCATGAGGGGAATAGAAGAAGAAAGGCTTCTCAAACTGCAAGGAACCTCTGCTCATGCACAACATTTCTCATATATTTCTCATCATGAAGAAGGTACACTTCCATCAAGTTTATTATGGCATGCTAGATTTGGACATTTAGACTATGACAGTCTCCGCTTATTGAAGAAAAATGGTGTTGCTGGTTTGCTTACAATTCCTAGGAAACATAAGCAATGTGATGCTTGCATTCTAGGAAAGCATAGCAAACAGTCTTTTCATGATTCACATTCAAGAGCACATAGGAAGCTTGAACTCATTCATTCAGATTTATGTGGTCCAATGCCTGTTCCTTCTACAAATGGAAATAAATATATCATGACATTTATTGATGATTACACCATAATGTGTTGGGTTTATTTATTGAAAAACAAATTTGATGCTTTTCAAACATTCAAGAATTTTCATAAATGGATTGAAAATGATGCACAATCTCATATTGGGTCTATTCGCACTGATAATGGAAAAGAATATACATCAAATGAATTTGAAAACTATCTTCGCCAACATGGGATCAAACATCAAACAACTGTGCTTTATAATCCCCAACATAATGGTGTAGCTGAAAGAATGAATAGAACAATCTTGAATATGGTACGATCCATGCTTTTCTTCAAAAATGTAAAGATAATGTTTTGGGCTGATGCTGTTCTATGTGCTACATATATAAAGAATAGATGTCCATCTAATGCTATAAGAAACAAGACTCCTTATGAATTGTGGTATGGACATGTTCCTTCGGTAAAACATCTCAGGATCTATGGTTCCACTTGTTATGCTTTGATACCAAAGGTTCATAGAAACAAACTTGGTGCTAGAAGTCGTAAGTGTATCTTCCTGGGGTATTCAAACACCTCCAAAGCATACCGCCTCTATGATGAAGTAAATAAAAAGTTTGTTGTATCTAGAGATGTAATTTTTCTTGAATCATCCAAATCTGACAATGTTGTTGAGCGACAACTTGATCGCTTGGATAGATTCGCTAAAACAAAATCATTTCAAGAATTTGATAATCAGATTCCACACCTTGAAGGGGGGATTCCTATTCTAGATCAACATGTGGAATCTTCTTCTGAAGAACACTCTCCCCCAGATGAAACTCCAACAACGAATGATGCTTTAAGTGATGTAATTGATAGAATTGGGAGACTCAATCTTGATTCAGTCCCAACTCAATCAACAGAGCAGCCTGGACCATCTCAGAAAGGTCCCCCAAAGTGGCTGACAAAAACACTTGAAAGTGTTCATCCTGATGAAATTGGAAAAACAAGAACCAGAAATTCAAACCGACAAAATGGAGGTGATGTAGATGACTCTAATTCACCTGTTGATATGGATGTTTCTTATGATTGTGAATTGAACTTGTCTACAGATTTTGAACCAACTTCCTTCAAAGAAACTGCTTCTCATGATGAATGGAAAGAAGCGATGCCAAAGGAGTATGATGCCCTCATAAAGAACGGCACTTGGAAGCTGGCTGATCCTCCATTTGGAACCAAACCAATTGGCTGCAAGTGGATCTACAAGAACAAGTACAAAGCTGACGGCTCACTTGACAAGCACAAAGCTAGGCTTGTGGCAAAAGGTTTTGCACAGAAGGAAGGGGTCGATTATGAGGAAACTTTTGCCCCCACAGCAAAATGGGCCACCATCCGAACACTCTTCGCACTAGCAGCTCAGAACGGTTGGAAAGTCCATCAAATGGATGTAAAAACTGCCTTCTTGAATGGAGATCTAAAAGAGAATGTTTTTATGTCCCAGCCTGAAGGATTTGTTGTGAAAGGACATGAACAAAAAGTATGCAAACTTGTGAAGTCCTTGGATGGCCTCAAACAAGCACCGCGAGCCTGGTATGAAAAACTAACTAAGCATCTTCTGAAACTCAACTTCAATCATTTTGATCTTGATGATGCAACTTTATTTGTCAAGAAAGTTGGCAAAACAGTTGTATATCTTGTGGTATATGTAGATGATCTTTTAATGACAGGGAACAATGAAAGCTACATTGCATCCATAAAGAAGGAATTGGGGAAAAGTTTTGAAATCACTGATTTGGGCTATGTTCATTACTATCTTGGCATTGAAGTAACCCAACATCCAAAATCCATATTTCTTTCTCAAAAGAAATACATCGGAGATTTGTTAAACAGATTTGGCATGACAGAGTGCAATCCTCTTTCTACTCCAATGGAACAAAACTTAAAGCTCACATCTATTGAAGGAAAGGAATTTGAGGATGCAACAAAGTATAGACAGCTTGTAGGAAGTCTCATCTACCTCACTACTACCAGACCAGACATTTCATTTGCTGTTGGAATCCTCTCCAGGTTTATGCAAAAGCCTTGTGAGGGACATTGGTCTGCTGCAAAAAGAGTTCTAAGGTACTTGAAGGGAACTCAAGACCTTGGAATCAAGTATACACAGGTGGACGACTTCAACTTGATTGGATACTCTGATTCAGACTTCGATGGAGACAAAGAAATTGGGGTATCTACTTCAGGATATGCTATGAGTCTTGGATCAGGAGCTGTCTCTTGGAGATCATGCAAACAATCAGTGCTAGCAGATTCCACAACAGAAGCAGAATACGTGGCAGCAGCTGAAGCAACGAAAGAAATTGTGTGGCTCAGGAAAATTCTTGAAGATTTGCAGGTAAAACAAGTACAATCAACTCCACTCATGATTGACAACACCTCTGCAATAAAGTTGGCCAAGAACCCAAAGTTCCATGATCGTACAAAGCATATCAATACTAAATATCATCTGATCCGACATCATGTTGAGGCCAAAACAATCCATCTCCGTCATTGTTCCACAAATGAGCAAATTGCAGACATCTTCACCAAAGCACTTGGAAGAGAAAAGCTTGAAAGATTCAGAACGATGCTTGGACTCACTAACATCCCTTCAGATTAAGGGGGGGAATGTTGACACCTAATCCTCTGCGATTGGGTGAATTTGGAATGTGAACAGTCATCAGAAGATGAACTGAGCAGTCACATCCTTTGTATATAACAATAGCTACCTAATGAAATAAATCGTATCAGTTTTCTGCGAAACTGGAGTTACTCCTGGCCTGACATGGATCAAGCAAAGGAGCAAATAAAGAGGGCATACAAGGATAAAGTGGCTAAGTATGGGCCCATTTGGGCAATCATTGATGAAAGATGGAACAATCAACTCCATCGCCCTATACATGCAGCTGGGTATTTTTTGAACCCACGGTATCATTATAAAGCTAAGGCGACAGGAGCTTTGAAGGGGGAGGTTAGAGATGGATTGATTGACTGCATTGATCGCATGATCCCATTGGAGTGTGATCAGTTGGAGATACACCGACAGGCCACAACCTTCAGCAGTGCCTCAGGTACCTTTGGGAAGAACCTAGCAAAGATTGCAAGGGAAGTAGATGAGCCAAGTAAACAAAGATTTCAATTTTCAAATTCTTAATACTTATTTCATTTATAATTTGAAAGTTGGATATAATTTGTAATTTTCTTGAGCTAACTCATTACACTCCTATGTTTTTTGCAGCACAATGGTGGGAGGCTTTTGGTAGCCATTGTCCTGAATTGCAGAGGTTTGCAATTCGTATTTTGAGTCAAACTTGTAGTGCTACTGGGTGTGAGCACAATTGGTCTATCTTTGAGAGGATTCACACAAAGAAGAGAAACCGTTTGGATCAAAAACAGTTAAATGATTTAGTCTATGTCCAATACAACCTCTGGCTCAGACGCAACCAATTGTTGAACAAAAGACCTGATTCAGATCCCATTGTGTTGGATGACATTGATCCAACATCAGATTGGTTAGTGGAGAGTCATCCAGTAGAGTTTGATTCTGATGAGGATCTTGATTTGGATTTACAAGTGCAGGCAACACTCGAACATAATGTTCAGTTGAATGCAGATCTTGATGCACTTGTACCAGCCTCAGGGCCAGCCCCAAGTCCTCCAGTTGCAGGTGCTTCTTCTGTGGAGCCACGACAGAAGCGCATATCTTGTCTATCTCAACTTGTAGTTGCTGCACAGCCTGCTAGTGCTACCACTTCTACAGTTGTAGTTGGAGATGATGATGAGAAGGAGCCATGGAGCCCCCTGTCTGACTCTGATGATGATCCAAAGATTGATCCACATGATCTCGGCTCCTCTGGCAGTAACCAGTAGTACTGGTCACAGTTTATTTTTGTTGTAGAGCCCATTTCTAGCCTCCTTGGTTATGTGTCTTTGTTTTGATCTCTATATCATGATCATGTATGTATTGGACAGTGCACTGGGTGCCATTTTAATATAATGGATATATTCATGAGCCTACTTTGATCATATGTTGTCTTCTATCTATATTCTAATGATGTGTGTTTGGAAACATGAATGAAAATCTTTAAAATTATGTTTTTTTATAAATAAAAAAATTATTTAATGTATTTTTTTACAACAACCAAGTCATTGAAATCGAATCAGCCGAGTAGATACCGAGTCGGAGTCGAAGTTGGAGTCGACCCTCGGCCGAGTCGGTGTCGGAGTCAGAGTTTTAAAACATTGCTCTGTACACGATCTTTGAACAAGATCCACCTTGCATGTCCTAGGTAGCAATGGAGGCGTTGCTAAACATTGCAGATTGGTACGCCTCAACTGATGGCACCTTCATCAAGATGTACAACGCGGAGTAGGCTTCGCATTTGTTGTCGAAATTTGCCATGGACAACCTGGTCATGCAGTAGGTTGCATACCACATCTCAACAGGGTAATCAGTTGGATTGCACAGGAAGAAGAAGGCACCATGGCTTATCCTTCCTTTGCGGATTGGGTTGTATGCAATCCAGAATTTGAAAGAAGCAGATGCCGAGGTTGAGGACTTCAAGAAGTTTCATTTTGGCACCAATAGTTTCAATCTGTACGATCCACATGGTTTATGCAGGGACCACTGTTCGAGAGTGTACTATCCTTGGATCCACGGGGCATGTCATTGGCCAGAGGAAGACCCATGGAGATATTGCTATAACTCCTCTAGGCTCAATGAACCGGTCAGCATGGAAGTAGAGTGGCTAGCAACACTCAAGGCAGTAGCACCACAGGGAGCGGCAACAACAGTAGCTACAAGCAGCGAGTATGCGCAAGACAAAGGTAAGAGGAAGATTGCCGAAAGCGCAGAGGCGGAGCAAAGCTACAAGTTTAAGGAAGATCCACTTGTTGAGAGAGTAGCTTTGGAGATAGAAGCAAAGAGGCGATAGCGCGACAGGAGAGGAGCGCAAAAAAGGAGAGATAAGCAAATACTGGAAGAGACGGAGAGGAAGTTGCAGGAAGTAGAGCAGAAGCTCAAAGAAGAACAAGAGCTACGCAAAAGAGAGAAGGAAGTGCA
Organism: Pinus tabuliformis; assembly: GCA_031772625.1. Classification (NCBI taxonomy): domain Eukaryota; kingdom Viridiplantae; phylum Streptophyta; class Pinopsida; order Pinales; family Pinaceae; genus Pinus; species Pinus tabuliformis. The sequence goes on from CM062805.1 coordinate 464,922,534, forward strand.
ACAGGAACAAGAACAGGAACAGGAGGAAGTGCAAGGCGCACAGACAGTGCAAACTGCACCGATACAAATTGAAGACTCAGATCCACCAGCAACAAATGAGGAACAGGGTGACTAGCCGCTGGAACAGAAACTTGCTCAGCAGGATGAACCGATCGATGAACAAATGGACACGGAGATGGAACAACCGAAACAAGATCAGGACACTAACCTCATGCCAAAAGCAACTGAGGTCACCCCACAAGCTTCACCAACTCCAGCAGCAGAGCAAGTCCCAAGTGAACAAGGGGATACCGTTCTCCTTGAGGATAATCCGGGAACAGATGTGTACAACATAGCCTTTGATGAGTCACAACACAGAGTTGTACAAGCACGTAGAGCACACATCCTAGATGAGCATGCATCACCTGCGCACTTTGAAGAATGAGTGATTGTGTCAGATGTGCGAAGACATCCAGCTGCCTTAGCCAATGCTACAAAGGCTTATACCGAAGCCACGAGCTCAAGTGTGAAGTTCTTGATAGCAGAAAATGAGTGTATGGCTAAGTAATAACAAGCAGCAAGGCAGAGAGAAGAACAATCAATAGGATCTGCCAGGGAAAAGATGAAGAAAGCGATACTTGCTGAAGTATCCACTCTTGAGACAGTCATGCGGAGACTGTATGACTGGTTCGTCACCGTGTAGAAGGCAGTGGTCCATCTACATGGTCAGTAGCAGCACTGCACTAAGATAGCGCGAACACTCACAAATATACACGTCGATGTTAATCATGTACAAACATGGACAATGAGGTACAAGGGAGCCCCGCTTCACTTGCACAAGATTATGAAGCCGCGAGCAGAGTTGGAAAAATCACACATCCGGAGTCTGATCTAGAACTATGAGGAACTCCCACCGCTCATCACCAACGTTGAGGCTTCGTACGCACATTTGTACAGGAGACTCCCACTGCTCATCACCAACGTTGAGGCTTCGTACGCACGTTTGTACAGGAGTTTGGATGTCATGATGAGAAAGTATGGTACCCCGTCAATTGGAACACTCACTGAGGCCAAAGAGAAGAACCAAGTCTGACTAGAGCTCGACGCGTACTTTGATCAGTTGATGCATATGGCCACCAATGCAAATTTACAGATCAGCACAGAGAACATCCAAAGATATGGTGTCGGTCCGACCGTGCTCAGGACTAAGCTGCGCATGTTACAGTACGAGTTGGACAGACGTTCCAGATCAGTATACCCGGAAGCGATGGAGGCAAGAGTTGATTTCCAGAAAAAACATCATCAAACAGTACGCGGACACCATTGCACAATACCAAGCATGACATCAGTTCATCACCGAGAATCACGGAGAGGATGTTGATGAGCTGGTCTTTCCATAGCCATCTGAGTCTTAGTGTTGTCTTGTCTGGCTAACTCAAGCTTATTTTGTTATCACATGGGTATATGTGGAAAACGTATTATTATTGTAAACATGATGTAAAGTAAAATTCCAAGTGTCATTAGTGGAATGCAAACAATCATATGTAATGTAAAGAGTTATATGTAATGAAGTTGAAGAGTCATGAGGGTATTCCAAGAGTCACAAAGGGAAATGTCAAGGGTCACCCCACCCTTTGTTATAAATAGAACCTCATAACTCATAGAAATGGGTTTTGGGAGCCAAGCTTTTGCTAGGCATTGCTTAGAAAGGGCTTGGAGAGTATTGTGACGAGCCTTGGCTTTTCCATAGTGCAGAGCGAGTGCATCTCTTTGGAGGAGCAGGCAGTGTTGACTGTAACATTCCACTATTGGGGCTAGTCGCTGTCATGGTTGTATGTATGGATGGAACTCTCACTTTATATAATATAACAGAGCCGGCACGTCTTCATGCATATGTTGTTATTGTACTTCAACTATTCTGGGTACTTTAGCAATGTATGTTGTTTAACTTATGCATTTGTGTATGAACTATTTCGTATATGATTGTATGAATCTTGTTGAAGTCGTGTTGTCAGTTTAACCCATCACTTTGGATTGTCAACTATTCTTCTTTCCAACTTGTGATGTCATTCAGCTCGTGTGTTCATTTTAGGCTGCGTACTATTACAGGCTTCTAAGGGGCACACGTCCTTTTCCGCTCCATGTGTTAGAACCTCCCCATACATCTCTCTTGACTCACTGCAAGGTCACACACTTGCTTGCGACAAGCATATCTTGTTATCACAGTCAAAGCATAGCTTTACTACACACTGTTGGGACTCCTACTCCAAACGATCTGAGGTCTAGTTGGAACTTCTTACTAGGCAGATCCCCTGACATGTTGGCGGGTCCAGCGCCGTCAACACTAAGATAAGATGACATAATCTTATTAATGTCCAGTGAATGACCACGATGACTTATTAAATTCCCTGCTTATATTAAAGGACTACAAGGAATTGTTTCACAAGCCTGCATTCCAGGCCCTTCAACTCCTGGGCCATTGTGAATCCAGTTCAATCTACAATTGTCAGGCTTTGCCTGTGTGATAATTGCCATCAGGCCTTCATGATTATAGAGGGAATTCAATCCACAACAGGTTAACAACTGACATGTTCATATTCTCAGCAACTGTAAGGTCCTATTTCTCGAAGCCAACTGGTGTTACCAACAGTAACTTCCAAGGAAATAATTTTTTTACAGAAATTAATTAAGATTTCAAAGATCTTTTTCCTTAAAGTATTAATCATTAAGAAATTGGTCATGATGATTATGCAAACCTGGTTAAGTCTTCATTAGCTGTTGTATCAAAATGTTAAGCTCTTATTAGTTACCTGCCTATAACATTTGTATTCAAAGTAAAAGTACAACCAAATGGGATTGTTCTGCAAAATACCTCAGGTGCCATCCATCTGTATGTTCCAGTTTCTGCTGTCATTAGTCCACTTTGTGTCAGAAAACGAGCAACTCCAAAATCCGCAACCTTGACAACCTTCAGAGGCAGGTGTTTATCATAAGTTACAAAGTTTCTAATAGACTCACTTCAAGAGGATGATTAAATAGATAGAAAATAGCCCCTAAAGAGAAATTTAAGTTCATAAACACCTGAAAGTATACACCTGAATCTGAGTGCTATATATGCATGTTGTTGATGTAGTAAATGTTGCACACTTGCTTGTCATTAGTAAAGGCTATGTTACAAACTGGCAATATGTATGGTATATATTAGCAAACAAGTGCATTGAGGCAGAAGCACAACCTATTCTCCATCAGAAAAAATTATTTCACAAATTGCTGATATTAACAGCTAATAAAACATATCATTATCTTAATTTTATTTCCCCAGATTAGCAGAATAGCAAGGATGTGTGGATAAGAAAAAATTTGATTGAAGACATTCCAAATGGAATCCATCCACAGTTTACGAATAAACAAAAATACATTAACAAAACTTTTCCATTTCTAACAAGTTGCAAACTATCTCGTCCAAGATTATGCATAATCCATTTATATTTCTTCGTATATTTGCAAAAGATGATTATTAATTACATCAACATTGTCTACTGTCTAGACATGAGATTCTTATATGCCCTGGCATCAACAGACACTTTTTGAGTAATATGCAGCTCCCATTGCTTTTTCCATTACACTTTTTTTTATACTAGGAAGATATAGTTTTAAGCTTGTGAATAGAGCTCAGGTATGATTGTACAACCTGAAACTTGTAGAAAGCTTAAAACACTCCATGCATGTCACAGTGTAGTTAGTATCCTTTAAAATCTTTTCCAGGACGAACATACAAAAATCAGCTGTGGATCTGTTTATATATATTAAATAGCTTATAAAAGATTTTATCTTGTACATATTAAAATACATTAGGATAAATAAATTTTGAAAGCCATATCACATAGAGGTTCATAAGGATTTTTGTATTCCTTCTATTTGTTAATTTTGCAAATGCCAGTTTCAGATTTAATATCTCATGCAGTTATTTTATCCTCGGAAATTATTAGGCCATTAAATGAATATTTCCGTAGTAAATATAATCTGAAAACTACAAACAGAAATTTCTCTGGCACTTTAACTCAGCAAATAGCAATGGAAAATATTTCAGAAAAAATAACCTGGAAAAACCAAACAAGAACAACAATTACTTTAACCCTCCAATCTCTCTTCATTAAATTTTCTCAGAAAAATTACAAGCTACCTTACCAGGGAAAATGGCCCTCTGAAATACATAGTGAATACAGCTAATGGAATCTGGCAAAATCGCCCCCTAGAAATTCATCCTGCACTTTGTTGGCTGTCTTCCACAAGTTCAGCAATCCTGGGGCTACTCTGCCCCTCCACTAATGCGACCTCAACCCTCTCGGCCCCACACTTATGGCAACACTCCACAAACTCGCCCTTGACCCTCTCAGTCTCTCCAAGCTCACAGCACACCTCGATCTCACCCTCGAGCAAATCTTGGCCTTTCTCTTGGCTGTTTCAGCTGTAAAATTCTGCTCACTCAAACTCCCAACTGCACACATTTCTGATTTCTTGAGTTTATGAATTTTTCACTCACCAAAACTACACTATGACTCTTGCAAATTCTTTAGAAAATCTCTCTCTAAATCTCTCATGTGTCTTCATCCTCTCCCTTATGTTTTCTTTATAATTTCTCCATAAGCCAAATCCCTAATCTCCAAAGTGATCAAGGGCCAGGATTATATCCTAGCTTTCTTTGGTCAATGGTGAAGATTAAATCTAAGTCAAATAATTAATTATTTATCCTTAGAAAAACATTAGCCCAATGTCTTAATCAAACAAATAATTAATCAATGTATTTTTCCTAAGTTAAAACTTAGGAAGGAGACCATATTAGTTGCTCCTCTTGAACAACCACCTAGAAAGTACTTTTGCATGCATGACACCAAGCCTATGCAAAAGACCTTCCGAAGCTATAAAATCAACACTACTTTTCTCTTAGTTGCCATATTTGGAACTATGACTCATAAGTATGGTGAGTAATGCCCAAGGATGAGTACTCAGCTCAAAACTCAACCAAGTAGCATTGGCTGAGTATTCGTCCATAAATACTTGCCATGCTTACAACAATTTGTGAGAATTTTTCAAGTATTCTGAGCAGCCCAAGTCAATACTAATTGTTCCTGGAAGTAATTTTCCAGTTTTTAGAAATGTATTTATTCTGCCAAGCATGATAAGTATGAGTATGTCAAGTACGCCAACTCGCTTACCTTGGCAAGTATAAGTCAAGAGTAAGGATGGTAACAGATTGTTTTCAATTTGCATGTGCACATGCACACACATGTATTTTAAAGTTAAGTGTGCAAACACATTTTTAAAAAAATGTATAATTATCTTCATAGCAAGGAGTCCATTCGTTCCCTAGAATGATTAGGATTAGATTTGGTTTTGGATGTTATATCTTTAAATGCTTTATCCAAACAAAAACAAGGTGCAAACAACAAACACATAGCAAAAAAGAAATATGCAGCCATGTAACGGTTAACCACAACACACAATGCACAAGATAAGATATAGACATGCCTTTTTTGAGATGATTAACTTATGCCTTGTTGCCTCAAAATCTAGCAGATATTGTGAGGGGAGCTCACAAGGCAAGAACTAGACTAAGAGGCAACACTATGAAATGTGGCCCACCATAACCATAGCCACTACCTCTTACTTTTTAGTGGACTTTCAACACAGGGTAGGCTTCCCTATATTAGGTCACCTAAACGATATGTCTAGTCCAATGGATGAAGGTGATAAATTAGGCCAAGGAGAGATGCTCTTCTTAGGAAGAAGGTTCAGATAACACAATTAGGGCAATATGCATTCTCCAAGAGGCCTAATTAGGACACAATGCAACCTAGGGTTTGAGAATAAGCAAGGTCAACAGGCTTATCTAGAGTGACAATGCCAAGAAAAGGCTTTAAATAGATGTATATAATCAATGTATGGCACGACAAGACTTCAATAAGCCTCAGGTTGAAGCTTAGGGCAAACTAGGGTTTAGCTAGGGCAAAGGACATCAACCCTAAAATGGAGGAATTAGCCACTAAAAGAGGTTGATTTTGACAAATACCTCACAACCAAGTGTTGAATCCCTCCACCATGCAACGATGCAAATGTTAGTTGAAATGGATGCCATAACCCTAGCTAGCGACTTTCCTTAAGAGGTCAAAACTCTAGGTTTGGGGAAGAAAGGTAAGATTTGAAGTAAACTTTTGGTGTGATCAACAATGTGACCAAGGCCAATCCCTTGACCTTGGGTGGAGTCTATGGGATTCATAACTTAGCAGAAATACTAAACCCTAGCAAGGAGTAAGGGAATATGAAACCCTAGGTTTCAAACCCTAGCTATCATTTTTGTGAGGGAGCAAAGTCAATGAGGAGAGCTAGTTGAAAGATTCACTCATGGGATTGTCATACAAATTCTATAAGTGGGTAATGCATACAATACCATTACTAAGATTCCATAGAATAATTTTCAACAATAACTAGCACATAGAAACCTTAGATAATTAACCATTCCATGCAATAGCCACAAAATACAAAGATTTATCAAATACAAGGAAAACTTACAATATAGAATGCATGAAATCAATCCTTTATTGCTCCAAAATGACATCTCCAATACCAAAGAATAGCTCCATAAACAAAAATCCTCAATAGATCACATCTCCACAAGATACAAGGTGCACTTTAGCTAGGCCGAAATCTCTAAGAGGGTCGAATTAGATCACAAGTGATGATGAAAATGGAATTTGAGTAACATCTATTTATATGAGTTTATCTAATTTAGCCTAATGAAGCCCCAAAAAGCAATTATGATCTCAAATGAACTTGGGTTATAAGGCAACCCATTAGCTAATGACAAAATAAGCTAAATTAGCTCACCTGTGTGAGTTGTAGCCCCTCTAAATGCTGACATCATCCATAATTAATGCTCCAAATGCCATGCTAAGATGTGCTGAGGTGTAAAAATGTGTGTAGATGCCTAGATGATCCAAAATTTGAGGGATAGCCCTCAAATCCCCCATTAGGGTCCCAAGGGCAGCTATGACACCATCAAGTGGTCTCCATGGGTTTCCAACTGTCAAGCAAGGCCTCCTCCTCTCCAACATTAGGGATTCCTCTGGCACAACAAGTGATCCCTAGTCTCACAATGGAATGCCATCCTCATCTTGGCTCTGAATCAGCACAGGCCCATCAAGTTGTGTCAAGGCTAGCCTAGGGGCATACTGGGTCCTGTTACCATTCAAACTAGCGGGGGTCCTAAGAGGGGTTCTGTTATCACAATAAACACTTCGCATTTTTAACTTTTTTAGAAAATGTTGACAGTTGCAGTGTCAACATTTAAAATTGTAATAAACAGGGAAAAATTTCTAATAGCAGGGTTGTCGGCGTGTTTTGAAATCCGATATGGTCATGTGAAAGAAATCACTGACAATGTGTTAGGATATTCTGACACATAGGAAATAGTTAAGTATAGTCTAGTGTAGAGTTAGGTAAAGTGTGTTTCTTTACTATGTACTTTTGTAACTTACAATCTGACGGTCACGATATGTTCTAGACATGAAGTGATCTGATGGTTCATTCTCTCCTCGGTATTACCGACACTTGATCTGTGGCTTAACACCTGATTGGTCCATGATCTCTATTTAAAGAGCATGGAGGGTCATTTGTAGGGTGACCGTTCATGAGAGAAGCTTATGTAAATTTCCTTTCTTTTACATTAATAAATTGTCTGAAGTGGCCGCATTGGCTTAGGCCGTGGACTATTTCCCTCTTTGAGGGATCTAACCACGCCAAGAATACTGGTGTATTGATATGTGATCTGTTTTTGAGCGGTGTCCTTTGGTGTTCTGTCTGAGGAACTTACCCTGTAAATTCCTACATGGTATTCGGAGCTATTTGAGGGCTGCATCCATTGGTGATCCAAATCCGAAGCTGGTACAACTGCATCCAACTATCGTTTCCTAGATCTATTATTTATGACTGCTTTCGGGCCGAGAGGACTGCTCTACTGTGTTAGGAGCATCTATTCCAGTGAGGAACCCCTTTCGTTTCAGGCGAAAAGGTTTTTGATAGCCCTAGCTACGTCATTTTTAAGATCTGGAGGTATACAGTCGTTATTCGCAGCATTAGTTATTCATCTCTCTGTTTAGTTCGGTTTATTTAGCGCTCTGTTTTTTTTTATTACTGGATCTATACCTTTCATTTCTGCGTATTCTCTTTGCCCTACGACTATGTGCGATGTGGGCAAATCAGAAACAGAAAGGAAGGATTTTTCTTATGTGTATGCTCTTTTCCGCCGCACCTTAGTGTGATCTCGGAAATCAGAAACATTGAGGAAAATATTTAGTTTCTGGCAAAAGCTAACCTCAAGCCATAAAGTTCGGTTTTTTTTGTATGTCCGTGTTGGGTTGTGTGGTTTTTTGTTTTGTAGGCAAAAAGGGTTTTTTTCAAGTAAGTACGCACCCCAAAGCTTCAATGACAAAACAAAAAAAAACCCCTTGGTCCAAAGTTACTTTATGAGAATAGAGGTCTTGAGTTCAAGTCTTCTTTTTGTTGAGTTACTTTTTCAAAAAGCACATGTAACTTATATTTTAAAGTTAGTTTATGTAAAAGTGTTTTCATCCATTATAAAAAGTGAGTCACTTATAGTTCTAAAGCCTCTTTATCTTTTATTGAAGTTACAATTTAGTGGGTAGCTCATAAAGTACCATTGTAAAAGTGACTTTCACTTATTTATAAAAGTGGGTCACATAAAATCTTTTTTTTAAAGTGAGCTAATTAGACTAAGTTTGGAAAGGGGGGGACCTTTTTCTAAAATACAACATTATCATTCACTTCTGCACATTCACGTACTTCGTCGGCATCGTCAACAACTTTTCTTCAAAAAGCCATAACTTCTTCATCCGGAAGCCGTTTTCAGAGCCATTTTCAGAGCCGTTTTTTTAATCGGCCTAATTTTTCGAGATCTTTCCATTGGAACACTTATTTTCAACATCTACAACTTCAATTTATGTTAAAATAGAAAGTCCATGCCAAGTTATTCTTGACAACACCAACTACTTCCTATGGTGGTCCTACATTGTGGATTTATTTGGAAGTAAAGGTCTTTACAGAATAGTCTCGGGCCAAGAAACTAAATCTAAAGATGAAGATAAGGCAACCAAATGGGAAAATAGGCAAGATCAAGCACATGGGTTGATAGGGATGTCTATTTCTCCAGACCTTAGATTCCATATCGCAGAACTTGATACCCCTAATGAAGCAATGAAACGGCTCACTAAAGTTTTTGGAATTAAAAATGAAATTAGAGCCCATCAACTCGAAAATGAGTTGCTTATGTTGGACCCAAATAATTTTTCTTCCACTGAAGATTTTTTGTCCAAGTTCAAGACCCTTAGACTTCTCTTGGAAGGTGTTAAGGTTAAGAAAGAAGATGGTAGCCTTATCTATTCCATTCTTACTAAGTTGGGACCAGCTTACTTTGTGTTTGTTTCCACCTTCCATTCTATTAGAGAAGCCTTTATTTCTCAAGGACAAGACTACAAGTCCCCCTCTCTTGATACCTTTTGTGATTCTTTAATAAGGGAACAAGAAAAACTCTTACATCTTGGTCTTCTTAATCTTGGAAACTCTTCTAAGAAAGCCTTAACCACCCAGCAAAAACCGAATTCAAAGAATCCTAAAAAGCAGTATCCTAAAAAGAATGGTCCTAAACCAAACAAGGGTCCTAAGCAATTTCATTCTCAAAATGAAAAATCAATTCAACAAAATGATAAGGCAAATAAAAACAAAAGAAAGAAGACTAATAGACATTGCAATTTTTGTAGTTGAGATGGCCACTTCGAATCCAAATACTTTAAGAAGATAGAAGCCTTGGAAGCAGCAATGAAGAAGCATAACATCCATTTGGAGCACTCTTCAACTTCAACTTCATCTTCAGGAATAGCACTTTCTGCATGTGGTTGTCAAGCATCTCAGTCTGGTTATGCACTAAATGTATCTTCTTCTTCTCATTCTCATGAGTGGCTCATTGTTTCCAGAGCTTCTTATCACATGGCCAAAAACAAAGCCATGTTTTCTTCCTTAAATGATTCTAACGCCAAAAATATATATGTTGGTGATGATAGATCTCTTAGTGTTGTAGGGACTGGAACTGTTCATCCAGACAATGGTCAATTTAATGGTGTATTATGTGTTCCAACCTTATCTTGCAACCTTCTATCTGTATATCAGATAACTCATTCAAGTGAAGGTAAAACTGTTGAATTTTCACCTCACGATGTTGTAATTAAGGACCTAAGAGATCCTAGACAGATTTTAGCTACTGGAATTGCTGATGATTCTACAAGGTTGTATAAGTTTAACAACTTTCGGTCATCAACTCTTCCCTCGGTATTTGTTGCTCATAATGATGAAGTGAGCAAACTTTGGCATGAGCGATTTGGTCACTTAAACTATCACTCCCTTCAAAATCTATGTAAAGAAAATATGGTGACAGGTCTTCCTATGGTATCTTGCAGAAATGGTGTTTGTTCCAGATGTGTAATCGAAAAACATCATCGGGATAGTTTTGAAAAACGTGCCTCTTGGCATGCCTCAACCCCTTTATAGCTTGTGCGTAGTAATTTATGTGGTACACTTCCAGTTGTTTCATTCTCTAGCTACAAGTATTTCTTAACTTTCATTGATGATTTCTCCAGATGCACTTGGGTATACTTCTTAAAACTCAAGAGTGAAGTATTTAACATTTTCTTGGCCTTTAAGGCCTTTGTTGAGAAACAATCTGGTCATCAAATTCTTAAGTTAAGATCTGATAATGGCAGATAATATGTTAACAACAAATTCATCAACTTTTGCACTGAGCATGGAATTCAAATAAAACATATTGTTCCTTATACTCCACAACCAAATGGTGTAGCTGAAAGGAAGAATCGCACCTTAAAGGAAATGGCTAATTGTATGCTTCAATCTAAAGGACTTAGTCTTAATTTTTGGGCAGAAGCAATTAACTGTGCAAATTACATAGTAAATCGCACTCCTACTAAGGTTTTAAAGAATATCACTCCATAAGAAGCATGGAGCTCAATTTTGCCAGATGTAAGTCAGTTTCGTGTTTTTGGAAGTGAAGCATGGGCCCATATTCCAAATGAGAAACATAAAGCTTTAGAACCTAAGAATGAAAAATGTATTTTTGTTGGATATTCTAAAAATGTCAAAGGATATAGACTTATTCCACCTAAGTCCAAAAATGTTATCATTAGAAGAGATGTAAAGTTTGCTAAAAATATATTGGCCTACGAGACTAGTTCGGCGGATGTGCCACACCTCTCTATCCCTTCTACTTCTGAAACTATTTCTTCTTCAGATGATGACGGCGAGGATGACAATCCTCCCCCACCTTCTCAGGATTCTCCTTCAGCTCCTCAGTTTCCAAAATGGGTCTGTGCTACTCGGGATGCAGCAAGTGCTCTTGCAGGTGATCCTACAGATCAACGACGTACACATTCTCAATTCGATAGAGCCTCTTCTTTACTGGCTCAAGCTTCAGCGAATTATGATCCTGACAACTTTGCAGAAGCTTCAGGCCATCCAAATTGGGACGCAGCTTTGAGTGAAGAATATCGTTCATTATTGGCAAATGATGCATGGGATCTTGTTCCTCTTCCAAAAGGGACGAAAACTTGTTAGATGTAAATGGGTTTACAGAACCAATTTGGACCAGATGGAAAAATTGATAAAGCTCGTCTTGTTGTTAAGGGTTTTTCACAAGTTGAAGGCATTGACTATACTAAAGCCTTCTCCCCTATTGCCAAAATGAACTGTATCCGCCTTGTTCTTTCCCTTGTTGCCTCTTTCAAATGGGAAGTACATCAGATGGATGTTAAATCTGCCTTCTTGCATGGGAACTTGCATGAAGAAATCTATATGGAACAACCTCCTGGCTTTATACAAACTGACTCTAGCCTTGTATGTCGGCTTAAGAAATCCCTTTATGGAATCAAGCAAGCCCCTCGGGCTTGATATGCCAAAATGAATAGCTTTCTTTTAGATACTGGTTTTTCTAGGTGTCATTCTGACAATACTGTCTACACCAAGAAAGTGGGTAAGTCTCTTATCATTCTTGTTCTTTATGTTGATGATCTTATCCTCACTGGTAGTGATCCCAACCTTATAAACCATGTGCAGTCTAGCCTTAAAAAGCAATTTGAAATGACAGACTTAGGACACTTGCATTATTTTCTTGGTCTTCAAGTCTTGCAATCCAAGAAAGGTATTTCCCTTTCCCAGTTCAAGTATGCCTATGATCTTCTATGCCACTTTCACATGGAAGACTGTAACCCAGCCCCTTCTCCCTTTCAGTTTGGAGTCAAACTTTCAGTCACTTGTACTTCCCTTGAAGCTAGTGCTACCTTATATCGTCAACTTGTAGGAAAACTTTTGTATCTGACCCATACCCGTCCTGACCTTTCCTTTGTTGTTGCCCTTGTTGCTCGGTTTCTGCAAAACCAACATGAAAGTCATTGGAAAGCAGCTAAAAGAATACTTCGTTATGCTTGAGGTACAATTCAGTTTGGGATTCATTACAGTGTAGAAGCATCTCCTCTATTGGTTGGTTTCCTGGATTCCGATTGGGCTAGTGACCCTGATGATCGGAAGTCTATTGCTGGTTATGTGTTCACTCTTGGTTCTGGACCTATTACATGGGCTTGCAAGAAACAAAGTGTCATTTCTCTTTCTTCAGCAGAAGAAGAGTATCGTGGCACCGTAGAAGCTAGTAAGGAAGCCCTATGGCTTCGTCAGATCCTGTCAAAGTTTGGCTTTCAGCAGCAGAATCCGACTACACTTTGGTGTGATAATCAAAGTGCCATTCAACTATGCAACAATCCAATCCAACATCATCGCAGCAAACACATTGAACTACACATGCACTTCATCAAAAAGCTCATTCATGACCATGTTCTTGAAGTGCAATATTGTTCAACCGATGATCAAGTTGCAGACATCTTTACAAAGGCTCTCACAGAGGCGAAGTTTACTAAACTTCGATTTATGGTTAGAGTTCAGGAAGTTGTCACTAAGGCGGAATAGGCTCTAACGCCTCCTTCCTTCTCCTATTGTGTCATATTTGTACATCCTTCAATCCTATCCCAAGTTGTTCTTAAGGGGGTATGTTAGGATATTCCGACACATAGGAAATAGTTAAGTATAACTTGGTCTAGTGTAGAGTTAGGTAAAGTGTGTTTTTGTTTACTATCTACTTTTGCAACTTACAATTTGACGGTCACAATATGTTCTAGACATGAAGTGATCCAACTGTACATTCTCTCCTCGGCATTACTAACACTTGATCTGTGGCTTAACACCCGATTGGTCCATGATCTCTATTTAAAGAGCATGGAGGGTCATTTGTAGGGTGATCATTCATGAGAGAAACTTATGTAAATTTTCTTTCTTTTACATTAATAAATTGCCTGAACTGGCCGCATTGGCTCAGGCCGTGGACTATTTCCCGCTTTGAGGGTTTTAACCACGCCAAGAACACTGGTGTATTGATCTGTGATCTGTTTGTGAGCGGTGTCCTTTGGTGTTCTATCTGAGGAACTTACCCTATAAATTCCTACACAACGAGCGTAGCACCATTTTTACCCTATAAATTCCTACACAACGAGGGTAGCACCATTTTTCGTTTTGGCTGACGGGCCAATTGTCAGCGCCAAAATGAGTTTTCAAATTTAAAAAGTGGTGACTGTGTTGACCACGTCAGCATTAGCGATTTTGTTTGAACGTGTCTCCATTCTTTTCAAAGGGATAAAGTACAGGGTTAAATCATGTTTTACCCATCGTAATCAGTAAAAGGGTCATGTAACACGTTCTTTCATATGATGTGAATAGTATTCGCATGTTGATTTGTGGTAGCATCGAATGTGCTCTAGCCATGAAAATTGGTGGAGAGGCTAAAGCACATGAGATCTCCAAGACCCAGAAATGGTTTGGGCAAAGTCTACCCGGTTAAGGAGATATTAAAATAATTAATATTTTTTAAGGAGTTCCTAAGTCTAAACTTAGGAAAAATAAAATATTAATGGGTATTAATATAAAACTGGGTTAGAAGGTTCCAAATGACATGGATCAAGCCAAATCTAATCTTAGCAGTTGATTAGAGATGTAATCTCGGTCGTTGAAGGACCAACAGGAAAAGTATAAGAGGAGGCTTGAGGGTCAGTTGGAGAATACACCAGAGTGATCAGTCATTCGATTTACTAGAGTGGGGTTTGCTAAGTAAAGTCGAATCAGTGATCAGCAGCAAGGGGCAGTGAGTACTGGACAGAGAGGCAGAGATAGTGCCGAGAGACCAGCACAAAGGCAGAGAGGCAGACACAGAAGCCAAAGCAAGCCACGCAGAGCCTAGCAGAGACAGCGCAAAGGCCAGAGGACCTACGTCATCCACGCAGAGGGCAACAGGAGTGACGCAGAGGGTCCCAGAGGTTGCACAGTGCCTCAAAGCGCTGATGCAAAGGGTTCTGAGGCTAATAAGCCCTCAAAATTGTTGCACCAGTTTTTCCCGCATTGGTTTTTTCCGGGGACGATTTGTCCAAAAATAGCAGTGTCACTTGTGTGTTTGTTTTATTTCAGTTGTTGATCTGTAGATGGTTGAGGCTGTATTGTGTTTATTTCGTCATTTATATGTTTTAAATAACTTGTTCATAATTAACAAGTAGAAGAAATAAACCAGAAGAATACAGATTAAATTTCTAACGAATAGACTTAGAAATTTCAACATGGTATCAAAGCGTGGTTGCAGATCACAGGAAAGCTGAAGGCATCAGCTGAAGCAGAGCATTTGCAGCGGAATTAACTGTCTTGAGTGACAGAAGCTGATCCTTGCAGAAAGCGACAAAAGAAGGGTTGATGCAGTCCCTCTGCGTCATCATCCGGACCAGAGAGAGGCTAGCGCAGAGGTTGAGGAGGGCAGAAAAAGGCTCACGCAAAGACCAAGAGGGTTGACGCAGTTAGTTGAGGGAGCATTTTTGCCAATGTCGGGATTGCACAGAGCCTAGAGGCTCAGTCCTTCAGTTGTTGGGGCATAGGAAGCTATGGGAAGTTTGCGGGAGTGAAGTTGGTGGGATACTGTGGGCAGAACATTACCTAATAAGGAAAAACCAAGGTAGAGGGAGTCGATACCAAGGCAAATTTCTAGCCAAGGAATCCAGATCAGTGTTGCAGGTGCATAGAAGATCGAAAAGGTGCGACTTGACGATTTGCAGGAGGATTTCCAGAAGGGAAATCGTGACTCAGAGGGAGTCAAGCAGAGAACTTTCAAGTGGGAAGTAGAGAGACTCAACAGGAGTCGAAGAGAGAACTTCCGGAGGGCAGTAGAGAGACTTGGAGGAGTCGACAAGAAGAGCAGAGAGATGGCCATGAATGGGCTGAGGGATCAGGACAGGCTGGATGGGGCGTCCAACTTTGTGGTCTGGAAAGCCAGGATCCTGTCCATTCTAGATAGACATCGCATCAAGGCCTTCGCCTTGAGAATAGTGGCAATCCCAATTGGCCTGACTGATAATGAGAAGTACGAGGAGGTAACGGCCAAGGTAAAATGCATCATCCTTGATGGGGTCAAGGATCATGTGGTCCAACATATTGCCAAGAAGGAGATGGCAAAGGAAATGTGGGACACCTTGAAGAATTTGTACCAACATACTTCCGTGCAGAGGAAGATGTTACTTGAGAATCAGCTGCGGTCATCAGATGCAGAAAAGGGAGCAAATAGATCACTTCCTCGAGACATTGAAGGAGATCCGGGACCAATTGACTTCCATAGGGGCCATGCCAGATGAGGAGATGTTGGTGAGGACCATACTAAACGCAGTCTCCAAAGAGTGGGAGACATTTGTCTAGAGCATACTGGGCACGGCGACTCTTCCAGATTGGGAAGAATTGTGGGCGGCTCTTCGCCAAGATCAGATCAGACGGCTGAGCAAGACGGGAAGTAGCAACAAAGGATTCTGGATCAAAAAGGAAGAGGAAGAGGATGCAGCTTTGGCATCTACGAAGAGGCAGGAGAAGAGGAAGAAAAAGGACCTCTCCAAGGTCAAGTGCTTCGACTATGGGGAACTGGGTCATTATGCGAACCAATCTCCAAGGAAGAAGAACAAGGGAGAGGCGTCTGACTCTAAGGCAATGCCAGTGAAGGCGGAAAAGGAGGTAGAGGAGGATGACGACTGTGCCATGAGTGCTCATGTACCTCTAAAGAAGAGGTGGGGAGACATCGAGCTGTAGTCAAGAGGACTACAGGCGATGAGGGGCAGGATCCTTGAGATACTCAACCTCTTGGATTATACCTTGCTACGGGAGCCCTGAAGAGAGGGTAGCAGGACTGGTGGATGTTGGTAGAGACAGATGCGGATGAAGCGGCGAAGAGTGCTACAGTGCAGGAGTCCTCGGGCAACGCAAGACTAGCAAGTTGCAGCAGTGTGAGAGGCACAGAGAGTGTTGCAACAGTGCAGGATGGCACAGAGAGGTTTGCAGCAGTGCGAGATGCAGGGAGTTGTTGCAAGAGCGCAGAGGCAGTAGAGGGAGCACTTGTTAGCAACAAAGAGAGCTTCAGCATCGGGAGTGTTTCTAGCCTGATAGGGATGTCAGAAGTTGGGTTGATCAGTTACTTACTTCTCAGTAACTGAGTTGCAGTGCAGTAGCAGTTAGCAATAGCACAATGTAGCATGATGAGAGGGGGTCGCAGTGTAGATTCAGTGTTGGGAGAAAGGACCAGCAATAGCACGGATGTAGAGGGAGCTGTCGTACGGATGCAGCAGTGGCAGTGGCAGGGCCATGGGTAGTAGTACAAGATGCAGCAATGCAGAGGATGTTGAGCAGGGAGGTCGAGCATCAGCACAGGTACCAGTGCCATATAATCAGAGTGATGCTCAGTGTGGAGTATTAATAGAGCACAATCCTCGCTAAGAGGGAATGTTGATTTATGGTAACATCAGATGTGCTCTAGCCATGAAAATTGGTGGACGGGCTAAAGCACATGAGCTCTCCAAGACCCAGAATGGTTTGGGCAAATTCTACCCGGTTAAGGAGATATTAAAATAATTAATATTTTTAATGGAGTTCCTAAGTAGACTTAGGAAAAATAAAATATTAATGAGTATTAATATAAAATTGGGTTAGAAGGTTCCAAATGACATGGATCAATCCAAATCTAATCTTAGTCGTTGATTAGAGATGTAATATCAGTCGTTGAAGGACCAATTGGAAAAGTATAAGAGGAGGCTTGAGGGTCAGTTGGAGAATACACCAGAGTGATCAGTCATTCGATTTACTAGAGCGGTGTTTGCTAAGTAAAGTCGAATCAGTGATCAATAGCAAGGGGCAGTGAGTACTGGACAGAGAGGCAGAGATAGTGCCGAGAGACCAGCATAGAGGCAAAGAGGCAGAGGCAGAGGCAGAAGCTAGAGCAGGCCACGCAGAGCCTGGCAGAGATAGCGTAGAGGCCAGAGGGCCTGTGTGATCCACGCAGAGGATAGCAGGAGTGATGCAGAGGGTCACAAAGGCTGCGTAGTGCTTCAGAGGGCTGATGCAGACGGTTCTGAGTCTAACACAGAGGCCAGGACGGCTGACACAATGCTTCAGTGTTGCTGGAGGCGGTTTCGTGGGGCAGGTTTTCTAAATACCTGCTTTTGAATAGAGAGGTATTACTATCGGTTATTTTTCTCTATCAAGTGAGCCAGTTTGGCACCTAGTTGTACTCAAGGATATACTGCATATTAATAAACCCTCAGAATTGCTGCACTAGTTTTCCCGCGTTGGGTTTTTCCAGGGACGAGTTGTCCAAAAATAATGGTGTCACTTGTGTGTTTGTTTTCTTTCAGCTATTGATCTGTACATAATTGAGACTGCATTGTATTTATTTTGTTATTTATATGTTTTAAATAACTTGTTCATAATTAACAAGTAGAAGAAATAAACCAAAAGAATACAGATTAAATTTCCAACGGATAGACTTAGAAATTTCAACATCGCAATCATAACCAGGAAATGATTTGATCTTCCACTTACCTTATGTTACCTCGACCGTATGTTAAACTGCCTCCCCTGTTTACCTCGACCATTATGTCAAGCCACCTCAATCTGTCTTGTAAGCAGTTAGTTGGTGATTAATCCGGGATTTTTCACACTTGGCATTGAGATATTTTTTTCGTTGCAGGGTTTCAGGATCAAATCCCAGGGATAACATACATTGGAATGGGAAAAGGGGGTAAGCTAGACTAGACCAAGCCCAAGAGGTCGGATTTGTTGGACATCTACCCTAATATTCTCTGTTTGTTTCAGCAAGCAGGGTGGAGCAGATTTCTCTACTGGTGTTCTGACTACCACGACTTGGTGGCTTAATATTTTGCGCAAGGGTTTGATGGGAAGCATGTGGAGGTGGAAGGTTTGTTGTTTGAATTTACAAAGCACACCATCGTTGAGGCCACGGCCTTACCGATGGATGGTGCGAAGATATTTCATAGTCACGTTTTGGCAGGATTCAACATTCCCTTCTTCTTCAAAAAAGAACACAAAGGGAAGAATTGGAGAGCTGGAGTTCGAAAGGAGTGGCTACAGGACCAGTGGTATGTCCCCCTATGCCTCTATCAGCAATATTTTACCTGTGAAGGTCAATACAATAGAGTGAACTTGTATCATTTTTATTTTCTAGCTCATCTAGTTGGATAGATCAAAAATAATCCATGTTTTTACCTGTTAGAGAGCCAAAGACATATGCTGCTAGATATAAGGCCCGAGTCAGTCCTTCATTTCATTTCATATACCATAATGCATTAATTAAATTGCTAATAGAAAACCAGTTAGCTAAATTAGGGAGAACATGGAATCATTTCCTTTTCTGGCGAGGTTTTCAACCTCAACCCATCAGGAGAGAAAGAGGCAGACCATAGACTGTAAGAAAGGTGAAGTTAACAAGAGGCCAAGCTCCTATTGAACCCCCTACCATTCACAAAACCTATGGGATGTTGGAATTTCTAAGTTTAACCCGTTAGAAATTCTTCCTGTACTATCTGGTTTATTTCGTCCTACTTGTTTAATTACTTAACAAGTTATTTACCATGTAAATACTGAAAATAAACACAAGTACAGTATCAACATCTACAGATCCCAACTGAAAGAAAACAAGCACACAAGTGACATCGTTATTTTTGGACCAATGTCCCCGGAAAAAACCCAATGCGGGAAAATCGATGCAGCTATTTAAAGGGTTTTATTATTATGCAGTTTTCAGAATACAACCAGGGTGCCAGAAATGGCTCACCCAATAGAGAATGCCCTCGGCAGTGGTACCTCTCCTCGAAAATAGATATTCTAGCTGAATAATCACCAGATGAACGATCCCACAGCAACAATTGCAGCTCCCATTGCACTGCGTCACTCTGATTGGGACTACGTCACCCTACCCGACTCACCAGCACCCAGTCTGTCCCATGAAATCCTTCGAGCGTTGCCTCTTGGCCCTGTGTCAGCTTTGCTAGCCTCTACATCACCTTCTGGAGCTTCTGTGTCAACTCCTAGACCCTCTGTGTTTTACATGCTGGCCTCTCCTAGCTGCCTCTGCGTAGCACCCAGTTGCCTCTGCGTCAACCTCTCCGGGCTCTTTGTTGTCTCTCTGGTACCAACTCTGCCTCTCTACTATGTATTCACTGCCCCTCGTTGTTGATCACTTATTCTATCTCTCTTAGCAAACCCCACTCTAGAGAACAGAATGACTCATCACTCTAGTGTGTTCTCCAACTAACCCTCAAGCCTCTTCTTATACTTTTCTCGTTGGTCCATCAACGGCTAAGATTAAATCTCTAATCAACGACTAAGATTAGTTTGGCTTGATCCATGACTTTTGGAACCTTCTAACCCAGTTTTATATTAATACTCATTAATATTTTATTTTTTCTTAGTTTAGACTTAGGAACTCCATTAAAAATATTAATTATTTTAAATCTCCCAAACTGGTTAGAATTTGCCCAAACCATTTCTGGGTCTTGGAGATCTCACGTGCTTTAGCCTCTCCACCAATTTTCACGGCTAGAGCACATCCGATGCTACCCCAAATCAACATTCCCTCTTAGCGAGGACTGTGCTCTAGTAATACTCCTCACTAAGTATCACACTGATTATCCGGCACCATTCCCTAAGCTGATGCTAGGCCTCCCCGCCCAACATCCTCTGCACTGCTGCATCCTAAACTGTTGCCCATGGCTCTGCCACTACCACTGCCATTGTTGCATCCGTACGGCAATTCCCTCTACATTTGTGCTGCTGTTGGTCCATCCTCCCATCATTGCATCCCCTCTCATCATGCTGCATCGTGCTACTACATTGCAACTCAGTTATTGAGAAGTAACTGATCCACCCAACTTCTGACATCCCTATCAGGCTAGAAACACTCTCAATGCTGAAGCTCCCTTTGTCGCTAACAAGTGCTCCCTCTACTGACCTCTACGCTGTTGCAACAACTCCCTGCATCTCGCACCATTGCACACCTCTCTGTGCCATCCTGCACTAGTGCAACATTCTCATGTCTCTAGCACTGTTACAGCCTGCTAGCCTCGCGTTGTCCAGGGACTCCTGCATTGTAGCACTCTTTGCCGCTCCATCCGCATCTGTCTCTACCGACATCTGCCAATCCTGCTACTCTTTAGGGCTCCCGTAGCAAGGTATAATCCAAGAGGTTGGGTGTGAAAATTCTATCACTGCAACATCTTATTTACTTTGCCTACTTATTTTCAATAAGTTATTTATGGAATTCCTTCAATAAACATTAAAATAAATTTTGCTACAGATATCACACCATAATACAGAAACAAACACATGCACAAGAATCAACACATCGACATAGATATTTTGGACAACAGTCCCCGGAAAAACCCAATGTGGGCAAACCGGTGTAGCAAGGGAGGATTTTATTATTCAGCAATTCTTTAGTACAACCGGGTGTCAAACTGGCTTACCCAACAGAGAGAAAAATTCTCCAACATTTCTCCCAGTCCTAGCATCAGCCTGGCTGACCTCTGCGTGGCTCCCAAACACTCTGCGTCAGCTCCTGCTTGTCTGCATCAACCCTGGGCCTCTCTGCGTCACCCACGTAGGCCCTCTAGTGACTGTGCAGTCTCTTGCTGCCTCAGCGTCTGCTTGAAAGGCCCTGTCTCTGCCTCTCCTGCCTCTACGTTGGTCTTCTGTTGCTGATCCTTACCCTCTACTTTGTACTTGCTACTTCTCTCCAGACCACTAGTTCGAATTTCTCAGCTAACCCCACTCCAGAAATCGAACTGACTGATCTCCCTCAATGTGGCCTCCAACTGACCCTCAAGCCTCTTCTTATACTTTTCTCGTTAGTCCATCAACGGCCGAGATTAAGTCCCTAATCAACGGCTAAGATTAGATTTGGCTTGCTCTATGACTTTTGGACCATTCTAACTCAGTTTTATATTAATTCACATTAATATTTTATTTTTCCTAAGTTTAGACTTAGGGACTCCACTAAAAATATTAATTATTTTAATATCTTCCAAACTAGTTAGATTCTGCCCAAACCATTTCTAGGTCTTGGAGATCTCATGTGCTTTAGCCTCTCCACCAATTTTTGTGGCTACAGCACATCTGATGCTACCCCAAATCAACACTCCCTCTTAGCGAGGATTGTGCTCTAGTAATACTCTTCACTGAGTATTACCCTGATCATCTAGCATCGGTCCCTGTGCTAATGCTAAGCCTCCCTGCCCAACATCCTCTGCACTGTTGCATCATGTATTGCTGCCCACGGCTCTACTACTGCCACTGCTGCATCTGTACGGAAGCTCCCTCTGCATCTGTGCTGTGTTGAAGTTTATAAGTTTACTTAGTTAGAAACCCTCCATGCACTTTATCTGATTTATTCCTACCTACTTGTTATTTTCCTTAACAAGTTATTTACAATGTAAATACTGAAAATAAACACTAGTGCATGCTCAACATATTACAGATCAGCAACTAATAGAAACAAGAACAAACACACCATATGACACCATTATTTTTGGACTCATGTCCCCGGAAAAACCCAATGCGGGAAAACTAGTGCAGCTATCTCAGGGTTTTCTTATTAAGCAATATCAGAGTACAATCTGGGTGTCGAAACTGGCCTACCCAATAGAGAATTTCCTAGGCAGTATTACCTCTCAGTTTCTGACAAATCTACTGGCTGAAACCCCGAATAATCCTTTCGGCAGCTACTCAGCACCAATTTGCCCCAGAAACCCCAGCGTCTGCCCAATCTAGACTGCGCCAGCCTCTCCTAGCTTAGCGCTGGCCCTACGTCAGCCTATCTTGGCCTGCGTCAGCCTACCTTGGCCTAGGTTAGCCCCAGGAGGCCCTGCGTCAGCTCTCTAAGCCTCTATGTCAGCTACATTGGCCCCTCTGGTGCTCTACGCAGCACTTAGCTGCCTCTGCATGGCCCTGCGTGAGCACTGACTTCTCCTGTGTCTCTCTCTGGTTGCTCTGCTACTCTCCTGGCACTATCTCTGCCTCTCTGTTTCTCTGTACTCAATTCCCCTTAGTTGCTCTCTCGATGACTGATTCTATCTCTCTTAGCAAACCCTGCTCTAGAGAATAGAATGACTAATCACTCTGATGTATTCTCCAAGTAACCCTCAAGCCTCCTCTTATACTTTTCTTGTTGACATCTCGATTCTCAACGACCAAGATTAAGTCCCTAATCAACGGCTAAGATTACATATGGCTTGATCCATGTCTTTTGGACCATTCTAACACAGATTCATATTAATACACATTAATATTTTATTTTCCCTAAGTCTAGACTTAGGGACTCCAATAAAAATATTAATTATTTTAATATCTCTTGATCTGTTTAGAATCTGCCCAAACCCTTTCCAGGTATTGGAGATCTCATGTGCCCTAACCTCTCCACCAAATTTCGTGGCTAGAGCACATCCGATGCTACCCCAAATCAACACTCCCTCTTAGCGAGGACTCTGCTCTACCAATACTCCTCACTAAGTATTACTCTGATCATCCGACATCGATACCTGTGTTGATGCTAGGCCTTCTTGCCCAACATCCTCTACACGGTTGTATCTTGTACTACTGCCCATGGTTCTGCCACTACCACTGTTGCATCTGTACGACAACTCCCTCTACATCTGTGTTGTTGCTGGTCCTTTCTCCCAGCACTACACCTCCTCTCATCATGTTGCATCGTGTTGCCCACTACTGCACTGCAACTCAGTTATTAAGAAGTAAGTAATTGATCTCCCAATCTGACCTCCCTATTGGGCTAGAGACACCCATTGATGTTGAAGCTCCCTCTGCCACTGACAAGTGCTCCCTCTCTGACCTCTGCACTGCTACAACAACTCCCTACATCTTGCACCGTTGCACACCTCTCTGTGCCATCCTGCACTAGTGCAACACTCCTGTGCCTCTCGCACTGCTACAGCCTGCTAGCCTCGTGTTATCTCAGGACTCCTGCACTATAGCTCTCTCTGCCACTCCATCCGCATCCGTCTCTACCCGACTCAACCAGTCCTGCTACTCCTCGACGAGGCTCCCGTAGCAAGGTCTAATCCAAGAGGCTAGGTACCTCGAGGATCCTACCCCTCATCGCCTATAGTCCATCTGACTACAGCTCAATGTCTCCCCACTTCTGCTCAAGTGGCGTGTGTGCACTCATGGCATAGTCATCGTCTGTCAAAACTTCCTTCTTTGCCCGTGCTAGTGTAATTAGTCTCGAAAGAGTCTCCCTTACTCTTCTTCCTTGGACACTGGGTCACAAAATGACCCAGCTCCCCACAGTGGAAGCACATGACCTTGGAGAGATCTTTCTTCTTCCGCTTCTCCTGCTTTCCCTTAGATGCTAGGGCCATGTCTTCCTCCTACTTGACCTTGATCCCCTTGCTGCTACTACCCGTATTCGACTGCCGTCTGATCTCTTCCTGGCGAAGAGTTGCCCACATCTTGTCCCAAGGTGGAAGTGTCCCTCTGCCCAGTATACTCTAGACGAATACTTCCCAGTCTTCTGAGACAGCATTCAGGGCCGTCCTCACCATTAGCTCCTGATCTGGTGTCGCCCCTATAGCAGTCCACTGGTCTCGGATCTCATTCAGTCCTCCGAGGAAGGTGTCAATCGATTGTCCCTTCTTGATCTAATACGACCTCATCTGATTCTCAAGCAGCATTCTTCTCTGCACAAAAGTATGCTAGTACAGCTTCTTCAGAGCCTCCCACATCTCAAATGTCGTTTCCTTCTTGGCTATGTGTGGTACTACATGATCCTTGACCCCGTCAAAGATAATGCTCTTGGCCCTCGTCATCGCTTCTTCGTACCTGTCATTATCACTGGGGTCGACTGGGACAGCGATAACCTTCAAGGCGAAGTTCTAGACACGATTCCTATCAAGCACGGATAAGATTCTGGCCTTCCAGACTACGAAGTTCGATGCTCCGTCCAGTCTACCCTAGTCTCTTACCCCATGTAGTGCCATGATGCTCCTCTACTTCCCTCCTGGAAGTTCTTTATTCGACTCCTCTGAGTCTCTACTTCTCGTCTGGAAGTTCTCTTCTGGACTCCCTCTGAGTCCTGATTTCCCTCCTGGAAATCCTTTTGCCGCTTGTTGAGATGCCCCCTACTCTGATCGTCTTGTGCAACTGCACCGTTGATCTGGATTCCTCGACTAGAAACCCTCGGTAACAACTCCTCTGGTCCTGCTCTGTCAGGTACTATTCTGAGTACCTCACCAACTCCACTCGGCAATATTCTTGCAGCCTTCTAGACCCTAGCAACTTCCTCTCTGTGAACTGCATCAGCCCCTCTCTCCCTCACGCTGGCCCTGCGTCACCCCAGATGGGTCTGCGTCAGCCCTGGGATGCCATGCGTCAGCCCTCTGGCCATTTGCGTCAGCAACGCTGGACTCTCTGAGGCTCTGCGCAGTTCCCGACTTCTTCTGCGTAGCTCTAGCTGGTTCTGCGTCACACTTCCTTGGCTTCTGCGCTGCTAGAAACAACTTCTGTCACCTCGGGACAGTGGTTTTCTGTTGCTATTGCTCCGCTCGGCTGATGTCTTTTAGTCCTCCTGTGATCTGCAACCTCCCTCTGATACCATGTTGAAGTTTCTAAGTTTACTTAGTTAGAAACCCTCCATGCACTTTATCTGATTTATTCCTACCTACTTGTTATTTTCCTTAACAAGTTATTTACAATGTAAATGCTGAAAATAAACACTAGTGCATGCTCAACATATTACAGATCAGCAACTAAAAGAAACAAGAACAAACAGACCATACGACACCATTATTTTTGGACTAATGTCCCTGGAAAAACCCAATGCGAGAAAACTAGTGCAGCGATCTGAGGGTTTTCTTATTAAGCAATATCAGAGTACAATCTGGGTGCCAAAACTGGCCTACCCAATAGAGAATTTCTTGGGCAGTAATACCTCTCAGTTTCTGACAAATCTACTAGCTGAAACCCCAGATAATCCTTCCGGTAGCTACTCAACACCAATTTGCCCTAGAAACACCAGCGTCTGCCCAATCTAGATTGCGTCAGCCTCTCCTAGCCCAACGCTGGCCCTGCGTCAGCCCCAGGAGGCCCTGCGTCAGCTCTCTGAGTCTCTGTGTCAGCTACACTAGCCACTATGGTGCTTTGCGCAACGCTTAGCTGCCTCTGCGTGGCCCTCCGTGAGCACTGGCTACTCCTGCGTCTCTCTCTTTGGCTGCTCTGCTACTCTCCCGACACTATCTCTGCCTTTCTGTTTCTCTGTACTCAATGCCCCTCAGTTGCTCTCCCGATCACTGATTTTATCTCTCTTAGCAAACCCCACTCTAGAGAATAGAATGATTGATCACTCGGGTGTATTCTCCAAGTGACCCTCAAGCCTCCTCTTATACTTTACCTGTTGACATCTCAACGGCCGAGATTAAGTCCCTAATCAACGGCTAAGATTAGATCTAGCTTGATCCATCTCTTTTGGACCATTCTAACACAGATTCATATTAATACACATTAATATTTTATTTTCCCTAAGTTTAGACTTAGGGATTCCATTAAAAATATTAATTATTTTAATATCTCTTGATCTGTTTAGAATCTTCCCAAACCCTTTCTGCGTATTGGAGATCTCATGTGCCCCAACTTCTCCACCAAATTTTGTGGCTAGAGCACATCTGATGCTACCCCAAATCAACATGCTGCTGCTGGTCCTTTTCTACACTGCATCCACATTGCAACTCCCTCTGCATCCGTGCTGCTATCACCCCCATTTTTGCTACTGAAATAGGTTCTTTATCATCCCCATATTTTCCCTGAAGTAATCAAACTTTGTCCTTCCAAGGGCCTTGGTGAGGATGTCTGCCACCTGTTCTCCTGTAGGAGTGTAGCTCAATTGTACAGCTCCTCGTTGGACACAGTCTCTGACAAAGTGACACCAGATATCAATATGCTTTGACCGATCATGAAACACTGGATTCTTAGAGAGCTTGATGCAACTCTGATTATCACACATGATCCTGGTCGCCTCCATTTTCCTTTTGAATAGGTTCACAAGCAGTTTTCTAAGCCATATGGCCTCACACGAAGCTGTGCTCGCCGCCATATATTCTGCCTCAGATGAGCTCAAAGCCACGGACTTATGTTTCCTACTGCACTAGGAAGTCATTCCTGATCCAATGGTGAAACAGTACCCAGAAGTACTTTTTTGATCCATTGAACTTCCTACCCAATCTGCATCAGTAAATCCACTCAATCTGATATCCTTACCCCTGGTGTACAAGAGTCAATAATCGACTATTCCCTGTAAATCCCTGAGAACGTGTTTGGTTGTTGCCCAGTGCACCCTCTTCAGTTCCACCATGAACTGACTAAGGGTGTTGACATTGTAGCAAATGTCTGGCTTGGTATTGACCAGATACATCAGGGACCCTATGAGCTACCTGTATAGGGTCGGATCAACATCCTTGTCTTCTGATGCATCAATCTTCTTTCGGTTGGTGATCATTGGAGTAGCCATGGGTCTAGAGTCCTCCACCCTGAATCTTTTCAGGATTTCTGTAGCATATCTCCCTTGCCCAAGGAAGATCTCTACCTTCTGTTGCCAAACTTCCAACCCTAGGAAGTAATGCATTAGTCCCAAATCCTTCATATCGAATTTTGTGGCTAGATCAGTGTTGCAGGGGAGTGCCCCCCCCCACCCTCTATCCCGCTTCCAATCCGCACTCCGGGCTGGAGCAACTCGGGAGCGGGTCGAGAGCGCGCTCCCGAAATCGCTCCCTTTTCGGGAGCGATTTTGGGAGCGCACTCCCTAAAAAAAAGCGCTCCCTGCCTTTTCGGGAGCGTTTAGCCTTTTTTGCAAAAAAAAAATTGCAATAATGTTCCAAATGCAATTTTTTTCAAAGAAATAAATAAGTTTTGAGTGGGACAACTTAATAATCAAGCCAATGGCCCTAGTATTGATATGTGATTCATGGTAATGTTAAATTCTTAAAGTAAAAGTGACATTCTCCTTAATCTTCATTTTCATCCTTTTACTTAAATTTTTAACATTACCATGAAATGACTCAGAATGTTTGAGAGTGGTTCTGACCTCATTGGATTTCATATGGAGGAAGTAGAATTTTAGATTTCATTCAAAATCCAGCAGACTTCTTAGTTTTTCAGGATTTCAGGATTGCAATGTTTCCATTGAATTTTGTCATGTATTAGGGTATGGAACTCGTATTTTAATAAAGAGCACCAATCCCTCTATGTACCTTGATGTTAGTGACATTGGTTGTCGAACTCCTCTATCATGACCCTCCTAAAAATGTACGCATCACTCAAACAAAATCTTGACTTGACATGCTATGCTTTTTCTATCTTATGTTAATGCTTAGAGGGTGATGTTAATGACAAAGATCCCTATAGAAATACAGAGCTAATGACAAAGATACCTCTGGATATTAATGCTTAGAGGGTGATATTAATGACAAAGATCCTGATTTTCCAACAAGAAGAAAAAACTAGACATTTCTCGTGGTGGCAAGAGGCCCAAGCATAAGCAATAGATAATAGATTTACTTGTCTTTTCTAGTTTCTAGTAGTTTTTATAACTATTGACTCTTTCATATTTATTATGATATTTTTTTAAACAATATATGACAATTTAAGTTTGAAAAGTTGGCAATTATAACTCATTAGTAATGAATTATTAATATGATGCTTCATGAAAGTTGAAAGTTGTTTCATTTCATTTTATAACATTTCATTTCATGTTAGATATTATTTGTTGTAATGGTTACACTTAGCTTACAAGTACAACTTTGGTGATCAATGATGATAAATGTTATATATTGAATTTTGAAAGCTTGAAACTTTAAGATTGATAAATCACGAGACTCAATATGTTGTATGTTACTATGTTACTAACTTGTGGACGTGGTTGATGAACATTATAACTTCTAGATGATTGTTCTTATATGGTTCAATCTATGTTTTTTATATCTAATTCATAATTCTACATGTTTTTGTTGACATATATGTATCAAAATATAAAAATATAAAAAATATATATATTATATAAAAAACGCTCAGGGATTCGCTCCCAAACCGGGAGCTTTTGAAAATTTCGCTCCCGCTCCCAAGTAACACTGGGCTAAATTCTTCTTGCAGTCCCCATGAGTCTGGATGATCCTATCAGAAAGAGATCATCCAAATATAATACTAAGATTAGCGGCTCATTCTCTATAACCAGATATTAGAGATTCGGATCTGCGTCACTCTTGAAAAATCCCATCTTCTACAAGTAGCCATCGATTCGACCATACCATGCTCTAGGTGCCTATTTCAGCCCATACAAGGCTTTCTTCAATCTGCATACATGAGACTTTTTTTCATGTGTCTCAAAGCCCTCTGGTTGTTCAATGTATACCTCTTCTTCTATTACCCCGTTAAGAAAAGCCGTTTTGACATCCATCTGATGAATCTCCCACCCCATCTGAGCTGCAAGAGATATCACAGTCCTAATAGATGTATACCTAGCTACCGGGGCGAAGGTCTCCTCGTAGTCAATTCCTTCATTTGGAGCATACCCCTTAACCACAAACCTGGCCTTGTATTTCTCAACACTGTCGTCTGCAGCGTATTTGATCTTGTAGATCCATCTTGAACCTACTACTGATCTGTCTTGAGGACTTGGCACTACCTCGTAGACATCGTTCTTCATTATGGAGTTGTACTCCTCTACCATCGCATCTAGCCAAACCTAGTGTTGAGCTGCCTCCTGGAAACTGGCAGGCTCCCCATCCTGAGCTATTAATGCCTGATATCTATCTAGTTGCTTTCGCTCCCTCTTATTGTTTCTTGGCACACCGATGAAGTCCTCTACATCTCGCAGAATCTGACGAAGTTCCCTGCTAGTTCTTCCTCTGCCAACAAGTGCCTCTGTTAGTTCCTCCTCATCCTATGAATCTTCCTGATCCAAGGAAGAATTCTTTACTTCTGTTGGTTGAAGAGGTTTAACCAACGGCTCTTCTTTTGGCTGCTCCTCAGAAGGCATCTCACGAGATTTTTTGAAAGCCATGTCCTCCATGAACTTTATATCTTGTCGAACCACTACCTTCCTACTCTGTGGAAGACAGATTCTGTATGCCTTGGCGTTCTCGCTATATCCCACTAGATATCCCTTTTCCGCAGTTTGATCCAGCTTTTTCCTCTTTTCCTCGGGTATGCGGCAATATGCTAAACTCCCAAACATCCTGAAATGACTGACTTTAGGCGTCTTCCCTGTGAAAACTTTCTATGGAGTAATCTTGCCCAATGCCCGATGAGGCGTCCTGTTCTGAACATAGACTGTTGTGTTGCATGCTATGTTGCGGGGGAGCGCACCCCCCCCCCCTCGATCCTGCTCCCAATCCGCGCTCCGGGCAGGAGCGACTCGGGAGCGGGTCGGGAGCGCGCTCCCTAAAAATTTTTTCGCTCCCTGCCTTTTCGGGAGCGATTTCGGGAGCGTTTTGCCTTTTTTGCAATTTTTTTTTTGTAGTAATGTTTGAAATGCAATTTTTTTTGAAAGAAACAAATAATTTTTGAGTGGGGCAGCTTAATGATCAAGTCTAGGCCTTAGTATTGATATGCTATTCATGGTAATGTTAAATTCTTAAAGTAAAAGTGACATTCTCCTTAATATTCATTTTCATCCTTTTACTTAAATTTTTAACATTACCATGAAATGACTCAGGATGTTTGAGAGTGGTTTCGGCCTCATTGGATTTCATATGGAGAAAGTAGAATTTTAGATTTCATTCAAAATCCAGCAGACTTATCAGTTTTTCAGGATTTCAGGATTGGGGGATTGCAATGTTTCCATTGACTTTTGTCATGTATTAGGGTATGGAACTCGTATTTAATCAAGAACACCAATCCCTCTATGTACCTTGATGTTAGTGACATTGTTTGTCGAACTCCTCTATCATGACCCTCCTAAAAATGTACGCATCACTCAAACAAAATCTTGACTTGACATGCTATGCTTGTTTTATCTTATGTTAATGCTTAGAGGGTGATATTAATGACAAAGATCCCTACAGATACAGAGGTAATGACAAAGATACCTCTGGATATTAATGCTTAGAGGGTGATATTAATGACAAAGATCCTGATTTTCCAACAAGACTAAAAACTTAGACATTTCTCGTGGTGGCAAGAGGCCCAAGCATAAGAAATAGATAATAGATATACTTCTCTTTTCTAGTTTCTAGTAGCTTTTATAACTATTGACTCTTTCATATTTATTATGATATTTTTTAAACAATATATGACAATTTAAGTTTGAAGTTGGCAATTATAACTCATTAGTAATGAATTATGAGTATGATGCTTCATGAAAGTTGAAAGATGTTTCATTTCATTTCATTTGATAACATTTCATTTCATGTTAGATATTATTTGTTGTAATGGTTACACTTAGCTTACAAGTACAACTTTGGTGAGCAATGATGATAAATGTTATATATTGAATTTTGAAAGCTTGAAACTTTAAGATTGATGAATCATGAGACTCAATATGTTGTATGTTACTATGTTACTAACTTGTGGACGTGGTTGATGAAGATTATAACTTCTAGATGATTGTTGTTGTATGGTTCAATCTATGTTTTTTTATGTTTTTTATATCTAATTCATCATTCTACATGTTTTTTTTGACATATATGTATCAAAAATTAAAAAATATAAAATATATATATATTTTTAAAAAATCGCTCCCGGATTCGCTCCCAAACCGGGAGCTTTTGAAAATGGTCGCTCCCGCTCCCGTTTTCGCTCCCGCTCCCGCTCCCAAGTAACATTGGTTGCATGCTTCTGCCCACAGGAATTTTGGCATATCCTGATCATACATCATGGCCCTAGCTACTTCTACAATAGTCCTATTCTTCCTTTCTGCTCCAAATTGTGTGGAGTTGTCCACTCTCTTCTGATGCCCTCCTTATCGCAAAAATCAATGAAGTCCTTATCGACATACTCTCCTCCATTATCTGAGTGCAAAACTTTTATTTTCTTCCAGTCAGATTCTCCACCGGAGCCTTGAACTCTTTGAATCGACAAAAACCTCGTCCTTGGTTTTCAGAAAATAAATCCAAGTTTTCCTTGAGTGGTCATCAATGAAGGTAAGGAAATACTCGGCACCACTAAGAGCTTTGGTGGACATAGGTTCACAGATATCTGAGTGTATCAATCCTAGTACACCCTTGGCCCTGTGTTTACTCCTAGGAAATGCTGCCTTGGCACACTTTCCTAGAGCACATCCTCTGCATACATCATTTTGTTTCGTACTAAGATTCGGAACTCCTGTTATAGTGTTCCTAAGAATTATCAGAGCCCCATGGTGCAAATTCCAAGACACAAACTTTCTCCCTCCTTTGACAACGCTTTTTGGGATTGTTTTGATTAATCTTTGACGAGAAAGAAAGGTTGAATATTTTGACTGTTAACGGAGCTAATTTGGAGTTGATTGACTATTGAACTTTCACTGGTTAGGGCATCTTTGACTGTTGTTAACTTTGACCAAAAATTGTAGACTTTGACTTTGGATCAAATTTGACTTTTGGGCTCATCTCTCATTGGATATTAGTTAGTTGAATTGCATAGTCAAAGTTGATGACCTTCGAATCACGGTTGATGAATTGGAACATTGTATCTCTCTGTTGAACACTTGATGACAAATACAATCTAATGGAAGAAGAATTTTGAAAGGTTTTCCCCCCTTGTTGGGACTTTTCCTGGTCTTTGACCAAATCTTGTGTCTCTTGTTATTGTTCTTCCATGTCTCCTATTGTGCATTGGATTTATTGTTCTATCTACAATTGCTTATTGTTAATGGAAGACAAAATTATTGGATAAATTGATTGCTAAGAATTGGAATAAGTGATTGTGTTAAGCATAGAACACTGGAAAATTAACAATATCCTCTTTGATAGCCTAGTTTAGTACCAATCTAGTCCAAAAGAGATGGCATGATACATCAAGGGAGAATTCGAACAAGGGAGGGTGCTTTGGGAAGATATTAATCATCTAAAGAAGTTGAGACACCTTTAAGAACCAACCTCATACCCGACCTGGGGAAGGATCTTAAACGAAATCCTCTGAGGAGCAAAGTGCAAAGTAGGGACACCTTTCTTGCCTAGCTACATAATATTTGAGAGATCGGACTCTATGAAGGAAATAAACTAAACAGAAGATGACCTCAGTTAGATTTTCAGCACTAGATTCAATGCGCACACACACCAAATCTAGTAATAGTCTCTTATTAACTTTACACATCTAATGAACTGAAACACATTGATGTTTCTAACTAGAAACACATTTAGCATAGCAGAAGTTATAGAACCAACAATTAGAGCATGCACAGTAACATCTTACACACAAGTTTTGGCCAATCAATAGTTCTTCATAAAATTCTTCTCAGAACCTACTCAAGCTCCCTTACTGGGATAATGACCCTTGAAGAAATTACATTTACAACAATTACCCTGGATCTGATCAAGCCGATCAAACCCCAAATCCGTCCTCCATCTGGTTGATTCGGAGATCCTTTGTTCCTTCATGCTTTTTCCTCAAACTTGGCATAATTAAGTATCTCACACACAACAAACCTGCAATATTACTCATGTAGATCTCTTGCTTACTTGAGAGAATCTCTCTCTCAATGTCTCGTGCCTTTGCACGTCGTTGTTCCCTCTTGGCCCTACTTGGCCATCTTGGTTGTCTTCAAAGTTCAAACCTCTCAGCCCTCTTGGTGCTCTCTAGCCAAACCATAAGAATGAATCACTCACCCAGGTACTTATACCTTTCCAAAGGGTGCAATACCATGGGTTATCAAAATACCATGGGTCATCAAAAAAACATGGGTCTATGGTGTGAAAATTCCAAATCCTCAAGGAACCCCTACTGCAGAAAATCTGAATCTACTTCACCCACTTGATTTTAATTACATTCATCAAGTTATTCTTCTAAATACTGAAGTAAATTACTTCTACAGCCTACACTACTTAAATTTGATTACATGAAACAAGGAAACTAAGCAAAGAACAGGATACATAGGACACAGTTATTTTTGGACAAAATAGTCCCTGTAAAAACCCAATGCAGAAAACCGGTGCAGCAGCTCTAAGGGTTTACTATTATGCAGAAGAAAATTTTGAATACAAATCTACAAAGCTCAACTAGCAATCCTTTACAGATAAAATACTAGACAAAAGACTGGTGAAATGATCTCACCTTGTCACTAGAGAATCAGTGACTAATCCTCAGCTCTGGGAGGCTCTGCGTCACCTTTTGATGGCCTATACATCAAACTGCGTCACCCTGGGCAGCATCTGCATCACCCCTCCTGGGTATTACACTGACTCTCTACTCTGGATCATTTGTTGGCTAAGAAATCGACTTTCATGCCTCCAATCTCACACCCTAGCTTCCGGCAACTGAACTTCCAATTCCCTCAACAAAAACTCGACTTTCCCTCATTGACTTTGCTACCTCTGTGTCAACACTGTGTAGGCCAGCGTCAGCCCTCCTCTAGATGTCTTTATGTCCTCTCTCTGTATCGTATTCTTTGAAAATTCCTTCTCCCGAATTCTCACTGCCCCCTTGCTGCAAGATCACCCCAATCGATTTTCCTCCTAAGAACTTTTCACCTCATAAAATCGATTTCCTCAATCTCTCTGTGTGTTTCTAATTGAACCCCAAGCCTCCTTATACTTTTCTCATTGAGACTTCAATGGTCGAGATTAAGTCTCTAATCAACGGCTAATACTAAAACTTGACTTGATTCGCCTTCTAGATCATTCTCACCCATATTTTGATTAATACCCATTAATATTTTAATTTTCCTAAGTTTAGATTTATGAACCCCATTAAAAATACTAATTATTTTAATAAAATACAATTCCGGTGGAATTTCACCAAACGGTTTATGGGTTCTTTAGAACTCATGTGCCTTAGCCTCTCCACCAATTTTCAAGGCTAGAGCACTTCCGATGCTACCAAAAACTAGCACTCCCTCTTAGCGAGGAAAGTGCTCTAGCAACAATGTCCAACTGCATGTTGCTCTTTCTCTGAAGCACCTCCTCTCCACACTGTTGTTGCCACCAACATTGTGTTGTTGTTGCTACTGTAGCGCTGCCACTGCCACTACTGCATTTGTACTACAGCTCCCTCTCAAATATTGCATCTGCTATGCTACTAGCTCTGCCACTACTAACACTGCATTCGTACTGCAACTGAGTTGCTGAGAGAAGCAACTGAAAAACATCCAAAATTAACTGAACTTAATTGTGTTCAGCATAATACCATGAATTTTGGAATCTGACTGCTCTAGTGTCTAACCCTCTGAATCTTTTGTGCTACTCCTGACTTCTGCACTGTGCCAACTGCATTGCTGCCAACCTTGCTCCGCGTTGATCAGTCTCTGGTCTCCAACTACTGCATCTGTCTCTCCAAATAATCCACTGCATCATTTGACACTAAGTCCATCTCGCTACTTCATCTGTCTCTCCAAACAATCCACTGCATCATCTAACATTAAGTCCATCTCGCTACTGCATCTCTCTCTCCAAACAATCCACTGCATCATCTGACACTAAGTCCATCTCGCTACTGCTAAATCTCAGGCTCCCGTAGCAAGGAATTGATCCAAGAGGTGGACTCCCCAAGGATCCTGCCCACATGTAGTCCTCTAGACTATAGCCCAATATCGCCCCATCACCCTCTTGGAGATACATGGGCACTCATGGCAAACTCATCTTCGTCAATCTTTGCTGGAGCAGCCTTAGGATCATGTTTCTCATCCTTATCCTTTTGCTTCAAAATGTCCTTCTACTTCTGCTTCTGTTGTCCCTTTGATGTTAGAGTTGCGTTCTCCTCCACCTCCTTGATCTTCGTGCCCACTCCCACCACTGCTATTGAGGTTGACCTTAACTAGGTCCCTCCTTAATTCTTCCTGTTGAAGAGTTGCCGACATCTCCTCCCATGAAGGTAGTCTTTCCCTGCCCAATATATTTGGATGAAGACTTGTCATTCATCTGAGAGTCCATTCAGGGCCGTCCTTACCATGGCGATAGACTGAGAAGTAGATCACATTGCAGCAAGCTGGTCTCTGGTGTCTTGAAGACGTTGAAGATAGGAGTTAACCCCTTCTCCCTTCTACATCCATGTCTACTGCAACTTTTGTTCTAGGTACATCTTCCATTGTTCAGAAGAGCCTTCATACAGTGAAGACAAAGCTTCCCACATCTCTCGGGTTGTATCCTTGCCCTGCAAGTGTGAGACCACGAGGTCTCGAACTCCATCGAGTATGAACCTCTTCGCCTTCCCCTGCTCGGCCTTGTAATTCTTCTTTTGATCATTGTCAGTGGGAACAGCTACAACACTCTTGACATAGGCTTCGAGATCGTAATCCTCCAGAACAGCTAAGATTCTGGTCTTCCATATGACTTAGTTCGAAGCTCCTTTCAACCTGTCCTGATATCTAAGCCCATGTGATGTCATCTCACCCAACTGTCAAACTGACTCCTCTAGTCACTGCTTAGATGCCTAGCAAGTGAGAAATTCAAACTTTTTGGCAAAATGTTCTCTGAGGAGAAAATTCCCTTTCTATGTGTCTTTGCTCTTTTCCGGCGGATATCTGCCCCGACAGAAACTATGTCCTTCAAGCACTGCGTTGAGGCTCTGTGTCACTCCCTTTGTCTCTGGAAAGTCACAAGCTGGAAATCGTACCTCTCTGTCGACTCTCCCAAAGAGAGATTTCCTTGGAATCTCTACATCCCAACAAGCACTGCACAATCCCTCCAAGGGGATTCAAATTGCTGCCAAATGCAGTTATTGGCCTCTCTGCTTAGCACTGGATCTGCTCTTCCTGTTTCAAAATCAATGCTCTAATACCATGTGAAAATTTCTAATCCTCAAGGAAACCCTACTGTAGCAAATCTGAATCTACTTCACCTACTTGATTTGAATTACATTCATCCAGTTATTCTTCTAAATACTGAAGCAAATTACTTCTGCAGCCTACACTACTTAAATTTGATTTCATGAAACAAGGAAACTAAGCAAAGAAAAAGATACATAGGACAGTTATTTTTGGACAAAATAGTCCTCGAAAAATCCCAATACGAGAAAACCAGTGCAGCAGCTCTGAGGGTCTATTATTATGCAGGAGAAAATTCTGAATACAAATCTAGGATGCTCAATGAGCAATCCTTTACAGAGAAAATACTGGACGAAAGACTGGTGAAATGATCTCACCTTGCCACTGGAGAATCAGTGACTGATCCTCAGCTCTGGGAGGCTCTACGTCACCTTCTGATGGCCTCTGTGTCAAACTGCGTCACCCTGGGCAGCTTCTGCGTCACCCCTCCTAGGTATTACGCTGCCTCTCTGCTCAAGATCATCTGTTGGCTAAGAAATCAACTTTCTTTCCTCTAGTCTCACACCCTGGCTTCCGGCAACTGAACTTCGAATTCCCTCAGCAAAAACTCGACTTCCCCTCACTGACTTTGTTGCCTCTGTGTCAGCACTATGTAGGCCAGCGTTAGCGCTCCTCTAGACGTCTTTCTATCCTCTCTATGTCTTGTATTCTCCGGAAATTCCTTCTCCCAGATTCTCACTGCCCCTCCACTGCAAAATCTCCCCAATCGATTTTCCTCCTGAGAACTTCTCACCTCAGAAAATCGATTTCCTCAATCTCTCTGTGTGTTTCTAAATAAACCCCAAGCCTCCTTCTTATACTTTTCTCGTTGAGACTTCAACGGCCAAGATTAAGTCTCTAATCAACAGCTAAGATTAAAAATTGACTTGATCCGCCTTCTAGATCATTCTCACCCATATTTTGATTAATACCCATTAATATTTTAATTTTCCTAAGTTTAGACTTAGGAACCCCATTAAAAATATTAATTATTTTAATAAAATACAATCCGAGTGGAATTTCACCAAACGGTTTATGGGTCCTTTAGAACTCATGTGCCTTAGCCTCTCCACCAATTTTCAAGGTTAGAGCACTTCCAATGCTACCAAAAACCAAAATATGCATGTAAAGCCCCATCACTTAGACCACTTGCCCCACACGTGATAATACTCATAATGCTACCCAAAACGTTCTTAGCGAGGGATGTATTCACAACACCACTTGGAAGTGGCTCTACCATTGAACCTAGAACACATTTCCACTCGTGATCCACTACCATAGCTACTCCATATGACATACAAGCAATTCATGTTGTATGACAGGGACCCTTCTTAAGAGAAAACTCCTAGAAGCCTCTCGCTCCTGAGCATCTTGCATGGTCATCTAGTACCATCACTTCCTAAACCTGAAGCTAGTCTTCCTCTAAGTTTGTTGACTCTCTCGAAAGACTAACTCCCTCCTAATCCTACTCACTCCCTCTGAAACCTGACTCCCTCTAACTCCATATTGCAAGCCTTCTTAGCCCTCAAGGTCTCTACTTGACCTTCAATCCAAGTTTCTCACTTGGATCTCCAATGGTTGTCTCAACCCTCTAACCATTTTGTCCTACCTTCTCGACCCCTCTCCCATCACAGGGATAGATATGGCCCTTACAAGGCCCCTCAAAGCTTAAATCTCTTCACAAAACCTTCACACCTAGGTCATAATGAATCTCATTTATTTCTCTTCGTCTACGCACCAAGCTGCAATTGTCCAAAACTCCTCGTGTGAAAGATCTGCTCCATGTCTCACTAAGCCTATTGATCATGTCCTTCACAGCCCATACAAGAAATTTTCCATACTTGGCCAACTCTCTTGACATGCTTCTTCAAAACATTGTTGTTACCTGTAATAGTTCCTACAACTCTCTCTCATAGTTGTCACTTGTGCAAGTCTCAGATCCAACTACCCTTCACAAAGACCAAGCTCTAATACCGAGTTAGATTTTGGACACTAGACTCAATTCACACACACACTAGATCTAGTAACATTCTCTTATTAACTTTACATAGCTATTGAATTGAAACACATTGATGTGTCTAACCAAAAACAAATTTAGCACAGTGGGACTTATAAAACCAACAATTATATCATGCACAATAACATATTACAAACAAGTTTTTCCAATCAACAGTTCATTAAATTCTTCTCATAACCTATTCAAGCTCCCTTACTAGGATTGGCCCTCAAGGAAATTACATATACAACAATTACTCTAGATCTCATCCAGTGGATCAAGCCCTAGAACCATCCTCAATCTGGCTGATCTGGATCTCCTTTGCTGCTTCGCGCTCTTTCCTCAAACCTGACACACTTGAGTATCTCACTCACAGCAAACCTACAATATTACTCATAGAAATCTATTGCTTATTTGAGAGAATCTCTCTTTCTTAAAGTCTCGTGCCCCTACACGTCTCTGTGCCCTCTCTCTTGTCTCAACTCTCTTTAGGCCCTCTCAGGGCTCTCCTGCCAAACCACAAGAATGAATCACTCACCTTTATACTTATACTTTTCCAAAGGGTGCAATACCATGGGTTTGTTGTTGTCGCCTAACACACACACCTAAGTTAAAGAGAAAAAGCCCTTAACTCCACAAGGTGTGGTTGGTAGAAAAACTAAGACATGGGGTTGTCACTTATTCCCAACTCTCTCTTTAAAGATCTCTCCTAAGTAAGCTAAGGGGGTGGTCCCTAATGAAAAGTTAGATGAAAAATGATATGAGGTTTCTAGGAGATGCTAAGGTCAATTGAATCACTTCAAGGTTATGAGCAAGTTCAACAAGTATGATGAGCAATATAAGATATGAAATGAATAATCATCAACACGTAATTTCAAAGATAAGCATGTAAAACCAGTGCCTTAATAATTGCCTCAAAATAATAAACACTTGCTCAAAAGAAATAAACAAGTAATCCTGCCAAACAAATAAATGTTAGATAAAAATGATATCAATTTGCAATATATATAGTTGCTAAGAAAAGCTACTATCGTTCAAAGTTCAAAGCATGTAAAATAGCAATTCAAGCGATTTGCAAATTGAAATAGACCAAAGCTTTACTCGCAAAATATGAAAGATATTGCACTTGCTCAATGAAATACTTCAACAATAAAAAGAATGATAACGTCAATGGATGTTCATCATATGAAGTACATCAAATAGCAAGTATAATGCTCTAGAAAATAAAGTGAATTAGAATGAGATGCACCTAACTAAAGTGAAATGCAATTATCTTGGTAAGTTTTATACTAAATGCCTATTCTAGGTGAGAGACCCTCTTGTCAAACTCTTGCCAAGGAGTAAATATTGGGATGACTGTAAGGAAGAGGGGTTAAGGACGCACTAGTCGTCATTAATGATATCCTTCCCCTAATCGTTACAAGTTGTGTGTGCCTTCGTTCCTACAAGGGGACACTGGCACCTTCATAACTGCAAGGTCATACACCTTTAACTTGCTCCATACTAGATGGAACAATTCTTAAGGAAAATCTTGGTCCTATATTTCTATTCAACCAAGCTTATGCTTGGAGGTAATTTTTAGCGAAATGCAAGTTAAACTAATATGCCTAAATGAGATGCATGTAAGTTCTTTCCCAAAAGAAATGTTGATTCCAATGTTTCAAAATACGAACAATGAAATAGTGCTCAACATAAAATTGCAAATATAACTTCAATTGGAGAAATAAAATGGAAAATAGCTCACAAGTGTTGCATGTGCTCTATTAAATTGTTTGCATGAATCAAAATGATGCAAATAAGTCGCCTAAAAATAAAATTTGTTTCAAGTAGACAATGACAATATAATATCCAATACTCAAGATAACAATGTAGCATAAAAATGAAGCATTTATGCAAGTGATTATAAAACAATTTTCCAAGCTAAATGGAAACGAATTAATAGACTAAATCAAAGCTTGCTAGGAATGTAAAGTTCTTGCATGTAAAGAATAAATTGCTCAAAATAAAGTGCTAACTTGTAACTCAAAGCAACAATGAGATAGAGGATGCAAAGCTCAAGTGAAATTGTAGCAAACTTAACATGGTAAACAAAATGTGATGATGAGGTTGTGTTAATTCCCAATTAAGCATGCAAATGAAATGAGCATGCAAACTAAGAGAATAAGATGTAAAGTCAATCCACCCACATAGTCCTCCCTCAAAATGGAGAGGAGGGATTGCGAAATTTTATCTATTGCAGA
Organism: Pinus tabuliformis; assembly: GCA_031772625.1. Taxonomy (NCBI): domain Eukaryota; kingdom Viridiplantae; phylum Streptophyta; class Pinopsida; order Pinales; family Pinaceae; genus Pinus; species Pinus tabuliformis. The sequence goes on from CM062805.1 coordinate 464,963,230, forward strand.
TACTGGAAATTATTCTTCTAACTAAAAAAAAATTAATTATGCAGTTTATTTGCTACAAAAAATAACGAATAAAATCACTGCTACAATTTTCACCATAAACGTACTCGAAACTGTGAAATTCTAGAACACACACAAATTTGCAATTGTCCCCAGAAAAACCCAACTTGGGAAAACCAATGTAGCAGATGAGGGTTTTATTATTAATGTTCAGCAGCAATTCTAAGTACAATAATTTAGATGCCGAGCTAACAATCTACTCTGAAGAAAATACTGGCAAAAATGTTCTGAAATTTTTCTCTCACCCCACAGCTATTTTCTACCTCTGAAATAGCTTCCCCAACCCCTGTGCTGAGATGCCTGCGTCACCCTCTGCGCAGTGCCTACGTTGGCCCTCTGAATATTTCGGTCTACCTTCCTTCGACTCTTCTGGGAACTAAAAAACTTCCTCCCGAAATGCTACTGCTCTCCTCTTCCACCTACTACTCACCCTCTAGCTCTATCTTCTCTATTGAGTTGCTGCTACTGAGAAAATAGAACTACTTGGGCAACTGAGTATCTACATTGGATGATCTCCATCACCACATCGACATTCTTTTATAATCCACTATTGGAGCACCAACGGCCAAGATTAAAAATTAATCAATGGCTAGAATCATTTCTGGGTCGATCTGTGTGAGTTTCTAGATGATTCATGCCTTATCTCAATTAATAATGATTGATTAACCATATTCCCTACGTTTAGACTTAGGAAATATTTAAAAATCGGTTAATAATCTAATTGAGACACTTCTAGGCGGAATTTCCAGAAACGATTTCTGGGTTTTGGAGATCTCATGTATTCTAGCCTCTCCACAAAATTTTGTGGCTAGAACACATATGATGCTACAAAAACTAACACTCCCTCTTAGCAAGGAATGTGTTCTAGCGTTGTTGCTTCCTGTAGCAACACTATGTTTCTATATAATCCCCTGTTACACTGTTGATGTCTGGCTATTGCTGCCCACCAACTACTGCGCAACTCTGATATATGATGCATCTGTATTGTTGCTAACCCTGCCATACTGTTGTCAACATTGCATCTGCACTGCAACTCCCTCTCATATATGCTACCACTGCTGCAAAATCTGTAACATCCAAAATAGCTCGTCCCTACTACTGAAATGGGCTCTCCACCATACCCGTATGTTCTCTGAAATAGACGAACTTAGCTCTCCCTAGAGATTTCGTGAGTACATATGCAACCTGCTCTTTTGTGGGAACATACTATAGTTAGACTGCTCCTCGTTATACACAATCTTTGATGAAGTGACACTGAATATCGATGTGTTTCAACCTGTCATGAAACACTGGATTCTCAAAGAGCTTTCTGCAACTCTGATTATCACAATAGACACGGGTCGCCTCCATCCTCTGCCTGAACAAGCTTACAGCAGCTTCCGAGGAGTGAAGATGCCAAGTGTGAGAGCTACGACGAGTGAAAGTGGAGACAAGTCTCCATCAAATCCTCTGTCAAATATTCCCTCAAGATATTCCTCCACATGTGATTATCCTCCATAAATCCGATTTTCCAAGCTACTAGCTCGATTTCCCTTCTTTAATGCCCGAAATTTGATTTCTACATGTGGTCAATGCATTAATGATGTTAGATGTCACATCATCCTTCACTTGTCCTTTGACTAATTCCTTGACTTAAGATAATTTCCATGTCATTCTGTCACATGGAGTTATTTATTTTTTCTCCATTTAATTTATTTCTTGGCTAATTTACTGCAGATTTCCCACTAAACTTAGGAAAAGTGGGTTTTGAGGGTCTAGAACTTATTTTATAACCCTCAAAGTGTGTGATAGTAGAAAATTGAGGGTGAGAAACGTAATTTTGAGCACACATACCCCATACAACTTCTCTAGACATCACTTATTACATTTTACATTCAAATTTTATTCAAATTTCCGCCCTACAAGAAATTTTAAAATTTACCCCTAGACCTAATCAAATTTCACAAAATTTTATCACTGATCTAGTATGGTAATATACAATGACTCTAGACACTAGGACTCACCCAAGGCCTCACCATCAAGCCGCACTCTGGCTTTGGGGTTATGCTTGGAGGAAAAAACTCAATTAATTATTAAGTCCCCGTAAGCACCTAATAATTAACCAAGTAAAAAAAACTTCCCAAAGTAAACTCACTTGATGACAAGGTCCCAAGTTACCTAGGCCTGTTACATGACTCAACTCATCATACTAGCATCACTTTACATCATCCCTGTAGGGCTTGTGGAATCTGAGTACAATAGAAGAAGATGAGAAGAAGAAATAGAGTTGAAAAACTCTGATGATATAGTGAACTCTGATGGTACATGAAGCCTCTGATACATCCTTGGGCATGGAGTCTTCAAAAATTTTGGGTACACTTCAGTGGTCAACAGGGTCTATACCATAGGTTATCAGAATACCATTGGTCATCAAAATACCATGGGTCTATGGGTACAAAGCCCCATCACTTAGCCCAAGTATCCCACACATGAGAATACTCTCGATGCTACCCAAAAAATCAACAACCTCAAGGCAAAAAGGGTGGATGCCAAACTCTTTTTGAATGATGGGCTATGGAACTATTCTGCTCCAATCCATCAGTTTTAATAACATTGTTGTTTAGAAAACTAAGCATATTGTACTGTTGGACAAAACATATATCAAGATAACAGGGAAGCATTTCAAATTATGATTCTAATTTTAAATTAGATGGAGAAGTAAAATGAGTTGTCAACGTATTCCAATATAACTAGCACAGATAAATTTCCATAAGTTATCCTTAATGTAGTTTTATGTGGTTTCAAATACTAATAAAATTATAAAATAGCTACCAAAACAACAGTGAAAGAAATAGGAAATAGAGCTCGTCTAATATATTATCATTGCAACATCAATTGCTTTTGGGGATATAAACCCAGTAGTTAAATTTTCCTCAAACATGGGTTTATTGCAAATGGTGGTTCGTTAAGTCTTGTGAAAGTGGGACAATGTTAATGCCCCCCCAACGTTCCAGTCTCTTTAAAGACACATTAGTACTTGTGCTCGTGATAGTTGTTTGTGTGGGTCTCAAGCAGCTTTGGTCGAATAGATATGTCATCCACAGGCTCTTAACTAAAGGATGAATTCTATGGCATGGTGAGACACTTCTATCCATTGAAGATCTCAAATAGAAGGATTTCCACATGCTCTTTTTGAACAAAAGCATCTACTCAATATCTATATATATATATATATATATATATATATATATATATATATATATATACAAACTAACAAGCATATACATGATAGAAATTCTCACACAAAGACAGTTCTCTTTGAGGGGTAGTTGTGTGGCAGAAATAAAGTCTAATGACAGTTTAGTGGTCTGGTTGTTGGCATTGCCATGAATATCGATCTATTTAAATTCTCTTTCTTTTTTTCGAGTATGGATATAACATTGAAATTCATCCCACAAGGTATCCTAAACAAATCCCATACATTTCCATGCTACAACCATTTCAGACATCAATCATTTAAGGGCCCAAGAATTATCTAAAAGGATTCAAATTTGTTATGTATCTAGGTGTATATAAAGGAGAGGGGAAGAATTTGGCACAGTAGTTGTCTATGGCTACCACCATAACTACAACAAGATACAACCAATATATATTATTGTAAACTACCCGGTCAAATTTTGTCACCAGAAAATGTGTGTGTGTGCACGATTCTCTGTGTGTGTATAAATATATATAGTTTGCTAGCGTGTTTGTAACTTGCAAGACTACCCTGTGATCTAAGAAACTTCAACCTAAGGGCATCTAAGCCATCAAAATCACCTAGAGATCACACCCAGACTGGACCACACCAACCCTTAAGATGGCTGGATTTTAAGTGTCTCCTCCCAGCCACTGCAGAGTTTCAAACCTGGGTTGCCATATAAAATGAGGCCCTTCAAAACCAATTGTGCCAGCAGGACTTGACATCCTTACATATTGGTCGAGCTTGATGGTGCATGCAGGTATCACACATGAAAAAGGTAGTGTACAATGTAAATGTTACTCAACCATCATTAAATAACATTTCCATTGTACACTACCTTTTTCATATGTGTGATACCTGCATGCACCATCAGGCTCAACCTAACTTACTATTTACTAGCATTAGGTAATTAATGTTAAATTCTGAACTTTATTACATTAATAATTATTTGAGGTTTGTACATCTTATTTTATGCTTTTCCATTATATCCAAGAGTAAATATGGCCTACCTGTTAACATAATATAATATATATTTGATTATTTTTCTATAAAAGATTGGATTCATGCAACCTGCACATTACATCAATTTTTCTTCAAACTATGAATAGAGGGCCAGGAACTTTTAGAAATCTAACATCCTTCGTCAAGAATTGAGGCATGTATGCATTGTGAGAGCTAATGTGTTAAAACCAAATATGGATGTTTCAAAAAGGAACAAGAAACAAACAAACAGGGAGTCTGTTCAGTATAAGGAAATGTGGGGTGCAAATTCTAGAGGAACCAAGCAGTGAGATGAAATAAGAAACCATCACCAACATTGATGCTGTGAAACCAACATTGAATCTTAAGAGAACTTTAAAGAACCGTCCATACATTGTTCACATCCATCAGTAGATTGGCTGCTTTCAAATCCCTATGAATGATATGATTTTCATGCAAATACTCCATCCCTTTGGAGACATCAATTGCATATTTTACTAGTATTGGCAACCTCAAGGTACCCTCCTGCCTGTGCAAGTAATCATAGAGACTCCCTCCAGACAAGAATTCTGCAATCAAGAATAGTCAGATATTAGTTGATAGTATATCCAAGTGAAAGAGATGGGGCTTTACATGCAAATATTCTTACAGGAAACCGAAAGACTGAAAGCATTATTAGACTGTGACTCAAACTCCCAATCAGCAGATCTTTCAAAAAATAGACTATTGTACTCAATTCATAAATGAGATAAGCACACTAGTTACTTTATATGTGTCTGTTTTGAAAGCTGATCAAGTTATTCACTCATCAGTGTTAAAATATGCAACTAGGGCCAAATTCCACTTTGGACAGATCATTTGTGGGAGATAATTATTGCATTAAATTCCTCTCTTTGAGAGGACCAAAATCGACCTAAAGATCACTCATTTTGGACAAGCAGAAGTTGGAATTTTAATTTATTCTCACACATGTACAATTGTTAAGGTCGTCCACACATTTATGTAGGCGCATGATGCCCATTCAACATGTCTTTTCACCCACTCGGATTGGTATAAATACAAGAGACATCACACCTCATTTGGAGTATCAAGCAACACAACATATCTTCTCTCTCCTCTTATTATTGGTCTGTACATCTCAGAAGTGGAAGGACTCCTCTCACACATGCGAAGGACAGAAGACACCTTTGACTGGGCCGAAATTGCAGGGTTGTTTAAGGGCATTGACCTGCGTTGACTAGGGCACATTTGACATGCTTTGACTCTGTTTTCTGTGATTAGCTCCACCCAAGTTTCCCATGGTGTCATTAGCTCTTGAAACAAGGCTTGCATGCTATCCTTCAGTGGATGTATCTTCATTGGTTTAGAGGCAGTGACCTTGCAGCATTTTCCTACAGTACACAAGTACTTGGATAACAACATGCAAAACCCTTCTTCAAAACATACCTGTCAGGTCTCTTAAGACAAAATAAGTTCATCAAATCAGTCATGTGCTAATGCAGATGGGATAGTTCATCCAAACCATAATAGGACAAAAATGTGCCATGTAGTCCCATGCTTCTATATATGTGATGATGTGGTGCTATCAATCAAACAAGGAATGCTCCATCTACTTCTTTGTTGACTAGTATCATGTCTAGGAATGCCTTGATATGAACGAGCCTTTCTCCTCAGCTCCCTCTAGCCCTGGAGAAACTTCCTTGGTGGATCAATTAGTGATGTACCCTTTCAAATAATTATTGAACCATAATTCCTTGAGACTGATCCACCATAGGCCAAGCTCAGCCACATGTTAATTATGAAGCAGGATTGAGCTCTTTTCTGGGCACTTTCAAATGCTGGCTTGATCCTCCCACATATATTAAATTCTTGCAATGGTATTTCAGAGAACCCTTATTGTTGTTCATCTCAAAAATTTGTCACCCAAAAATCGTACTCAGCAAGTGGGATCTGACATGTGAAACTTTATAGCCTGCTATAGCAATATGACTAAACAAATCACCTTCTCCATGCATCACACCTGACAAGAAATCTTACACAGCTTAAGGACTTGGAAAATGATGGAGATCCACCATCAAGGCCATCAATTCCATTTCTGATTGAAAGAGTGCTCTGGCATTTTGCTAGTCCAATGCCAAGACAAACAAAAAGAACCTCTTTAAGAACAATTTCCCAAAGTTCCATGATAGTTTGGCTCATAGACACCATCAATCAACCTTGTCATGTCTTCCATATGGAGTATCCTTCTGGGTTTCGCTAAACCAAGTGAAGAAGCTTTCTTCTTAATAAGATTGCTTGTTTCCTTCCTTCCCTGGACTGATCCCATTGGTCACATCCATTCCATCTTCCCACTTTAGAGTAGTGTCTGTTATTTTTGTGCTTCCATCATCACAGAATTTTAACTAGCTTTGTCTCTTCAAAAATAAGTATTAGGATTGCTCTTTCACCCATGCTCTGATACCATATTGATTTTTCAAGACCTCCTAATCCAATAATTACTTCTAATGATTGATTAATTTAATCCTTCTTGTGTTCACATTTATCATTAAGCAATTACATAGAAGATCTCAACACTAAAAACAATAAAGATAGTAGGATCATAAAGAGACAGCCAAACAAGAGACACAAATATTTACACTAAGAAAACCCTCTTCTAGGGGAAAAACCTAGCAGCCTTTTCTTAGAGAAATTATTCAGTCCAATAAGAGATACAATCTGATCTTTTCCAATCAAAACAAAGTCAAACTGACCAGCAATAAAGCCCAGGTTAAACCTGGTCAAACAGAGATAAGTAGCCTCTAAATTTCAGTCAATAGTGCCTCAAAGAATTCCGCTCCACCTCAAAGAAACTTCGATCTTCCTTAGAAAACTTTGATCTTTCCTTAGGAGAAACTTTGGTCTACTTCAGATAATTCCGTTCTGCCACAGAAAACTCCTTACTCGCACGTGTAAATAGGAGACCAGAAGTTGTGATCTGAATTTGCTTGTCAATGGAAGAGGTCGAATGACCTTTATATAGTGGTTGGATTGCCCGAAGTGGTGTGACAATTCATCGACCTGACTTGTACTTTTGGGGGAGGCCGACTTGATTTTGGAGGCAAGCATTTAAATTTCAAAAATTGATTTTTCCCTCTTTTGAAGCCGACTTGAGATTCAAATTATATTTTTCATTTTTCTTTCATATGAAGACTGACCGTAGCTACAAAATTCAACAGTATGATGTAAGAGAAAATGAACACGCTATCTCAATCCAAGTTTTCCAAGTAGTGGCCCTCCTATAACCCTAAGGCCTCAAGGGAGGTCCCACTAGACTAGGGCTAAATATTAGCCCCCCGGTAAAGTGAGAGAATAGAATTACAATCAAGACCGATCAATCTTCTAGATCACCCCTTTATCCATACTAAATGCCCAAAACAAACAAGTATAAGCACCCAATTGCAAAATGATCAAAGTACCTTTCGAATAGCAGCCCGCCTTCAGCCAAGTGGAAATGTCAAGTGGTGAGAGGTATATGGCTAATGCAGATGGCAAAGGCACAAGCATATCATCATTGAATGGTGAATATCAGGGGCTACTAGCTGGTTGGTTGTCAAATGTAGGAGAAAATTTTCCTCCTATGGGCTTACCCATTTTGATGGGTAACAAACCTCAACCTCAACTTCCCCCATATCTAAAAGTGAAAATCTTGAGGGAACCAGAACTCTTAGTTGAATCTAATAAATCAGACTTTTGGGATACTATTATACATTGAGATGGGGAGGAAGTCGAAGGACCAAAGCAGACGAAGACAGTCTTATTCAAGATCTTGATGGACTGGTTCAAATGAAGAACTTTCCACCCTCTGCTCTTCCTAATTTTCCAAAATTGGCTAGTGAAGATCTAGACACTTTCCTTTCCGAATTCAATGTCCTTTGCCATAGTTATGACTATTCCTTTGATGCCTAGAAATTGAAACTTTTCCCTCTTACCCTAAATGATGCATCCTTACGATGGTTTATGAGATTAGGGGGCAATTCCATTAAAACATGGGACCAAATGAGGGAGCATTTTTTTGGAAAAATACCAAGACTATTGTCAAGTGTAGGATATATGTTGGAAATACTAAGAGGGGGGGTGAATCAGTGTTTCTTTTCAATTGTTACTTTTAAGTTTTACCAGTTAGATCACTTATATTTAGAACACAAAAAGAACAATAGAAATAAATGCTTTTATTAATATAATCTTTACAATGAATCAAGTACAATGTAGGTAGGGCTCCAACCCTAAAAGAAAACACCCAGGCTCCAACGTGGAATGTGCCAAGCACCTACTTGGACTTTACTAAGGCTCCGACCTCTATGGCTTCGACCCTATCTTATCCAAGGCACCAACCTTGACTTTAGAAGCACCAACTCCAAGGACACCAATCCTATAGCTTCGCTTTGTCAAGATACATTTGGTTGTACTTTACGGATCCCCAAGTCTTCTTCACCAAGCCCTGTCAATCTTTAGCTTCACTGTAGTCTCCACGCTACATCATCAATGACAACCCTATCATGTAGAAGGTGTCACCACTGTTCTTCATGGTACCCAACCAATGATCTCCAAGCTACCTCATGATGGCTAATGCATCATGGTCTTCAACATTATCTTCAAGATCTTCAAGGTGTCTACAAAAGGTAGTCCAAGTTTTGCACTTGCTCTAAGCCTTTTCAAGGGCTTCTTCAAGAACTTTTCAAGGGAGTCTTCACAGTGTTTTGCCCAACAAGAGATTTCTCCACAAGCTCTTCAATGGGTGCTTCAAGATGTCTTCAAGGTCTCTTCACTATGCTGCACTAAGCCTACTCCAATGCACCATTCTTCATCACCCAATCTGCACCATACTGCACCATCTATTTTGCAGCATACTTCTTCTTCAATTCTACACCATACTGCACCAATATTTCAACACCAGATTATCTCAAGACTACTAGACCACTGCTGCACCAACACTTCAACACTAGATTGTGACAAGTCTTCTTTACAAATGTCCTTGCACCACACTGCACCAGACCACTGTTCAAATATTTCACTCCTCCAAACAAGCTTTTGTAGCTACAAGAACATAGTCCTTTACTCGTCAACAATTAGGTGACTATTCTCACTAATTTCTAAGTTGTGATGACAATCCAAGCATGTCACAGAACCGAGCTACCAAGGGTATAACAACCCATAGGTCTAAGGCACTTGTAGGTCTGGTCCGAGCCTCCGCAAATGTTTCCACAGGTTGTTGTAGCTCTTACTGTCCAACAACACTAAGTTTCTAACTAGGTCGAGGCTCTATGCAAATGATTGTTCATCAACCAAATTGTAATCTATTCAAAGGCTAGAACACAGGTAGACTGTCCATTGTTCCGAGGGCATGATCACTGAACTGAGCCCATCATTGATCTATCATCCGAGTTTTCCACTAAGATACTACACCGAGCTAGTCCAGGTCACCAAAACTGAGCTTCAAAAATGAGTAGGTCAGTCTGGAAGAATGCCACCGCAGTTTTTAGAAGTATCTCTCCACAGGTAGTTGTCTGAGCCCTTAAAACAGAACTATCAAGGTGACTGGTTACAGTTCCGAGTCGTTATTCCTAGCCTCTTATCCACAGATCCGAGCCTGAGGTTTGTCCTCCACAAGTAGTTGTCCAAGCCTGAGGTGAAACTGCCCACAGTCCGAATTTAACAGAAAATTGCCCAAAACAGTGAGCTCCTTATTTTTCTTGGCCTTTGTACTTCTTCTACGAATAGACCACCGAATTACCTTGATTGAAATGAGGGTCTACAGTTTCTATATATACACATTTCGTTCATGAATTGAATGGTCACATCATAAAGGTAGGCCGACTTGAATTTACACGTTCAGGTCGGCTTGCTAGCCAGAAATTATACCTTAACTTAAAAAATCAATAACTTTCCGACCACTTGGAATTTCGGGACGTGTAATAGCTCGTTGGAAAGGCAAAGTTATGCTCTTTAAGATGGTGTAGGTCTCATGGAAGAATTCTGCCCTAAGGTAGAAAAAGTATCTTTTAATGTGACTGATCTTTATGAGTGCAGAAATATAGGACAACAACATTCTTTCATAGATGGGCTTCTTCTTCATGGATGATTCCTTCATTAATTGTCTTCACAATTCATGTCCTTGTCTTCTTCAATGTAGGGCCACCATCATTATGCCCTTGATCATGTCCTTGTCTTCATTTCATTATGTCTTTTCCCTCTTCATGTTCTTGATTTCCTTATTACTTAACTTCTTCAACATAGGGTCATCATCATAGTCCAGTCTTTCAATGTAAGATAAGTCATCATAGTCTAGGCATAGAGGGTAGTCTTCCAATTATTAGTCATCATCATGGTCCATATTAGAGGTAGAACATGTCATCATGTGGTGTCATCATCATGTATATTTTCTAGACCTTCATCAAGTGCAGTGATATGGTAATCCTTCATTATGATCATCAAGGTACAAGATTGTTACTTCATTTGTCTTGATATCTTAACAAGAGCTATAGTCATCCTCTGGCATCTTCAAGAATATTTGCCATCCCAGTCACTGCCATATTGACAATCAACTATTGACATCAATGACAACCTAGATTAACAATATCAAGGTAGAATTTTTTAAGATGACTCAACAAGATAGTAGAAGTTTAGAAGATTATGTCAAGAAATTCCAATATAATTTAAGGAGAACTCAACAAAATTCACTAGATTCTAAGACTTTGAGGATTATCCTCCTCAAAGGGATGAGGGAAGACTGTATTGATGTCTTAAACCTTATGGGGTATGGGGATGTCTATCAAATGACATATGATGCAATATGCAACCTATGCAAGTAGTACTCACATGGCGGCTCTGTTACCAACCATTTTGTGGATAATATCCCTAGGAGAAAAAAATTCTCCAAGATGGTCCTCAACCAGCAGCCAGCAGCCCCTTGCAGCCATCAGCTAGCTCATTGTGGCATTTCTCCGCCACCTGAGCTAGCCATGTGGTCCCTCGCCCATCTGCCATGATCGTATGTTTGAAGGTGGGCCTCCCGAATCTAAAGGCATGCCTTGTCATTTTGAAATTGAGTATTGTCGTTTTCTTATCATGGAGACTTTTGGGCATGGATTAATGGGGGGATTCGGCGGAAAGAATGGGCTAGGTCTGTGCTTTTGTCCCCTATACCCCTTTTAGGAATTAACCTTGCATTCTAGTCCCACGGGATCTCTTTTATTGACCATTTGGTTCCAGGGATGGTATTTCACAGGAAATACTAATTTTGGTTGCGTGGTCCTGCTACCCCTTATCCACTTATATTACCCTCTTTCCATCAATTATTGCCCCATTCATCATATTTCCCACTTAGGTCTGCATCCCTCCATTGGGTCCACATAGGGCTAGCTTGCCCTTTCTCCCTGCCCACACCTTGGGTCATGGCTGTTGAAGAATCTAGGGCATAATAATTAATGAGACTCTTCTTGGCATGATAACTATTTGTGAGGTATTTTATCTTTAGCTTATTAGCACAATATTTTACTTGATATCATTAGTGTGTGTATTTCTTACTTCATCAAATAGCTACCAAAACAAAGAGACAAGAACACAAGATGTTGGCATTCTGCCAGGGCCAAAACCTCTCCCTCTTGGAGAGGAAAACCCGCACAAAATTCTTCTTATAGAGATTCCAATTGATGAATACCAAGACCATGACCCTTGACCTATAATGTCGCTCCAAGATCAAGACACCAATCCTCTTCTTCGTCATTGTTGAGTTCATCATCACTGCACCACTGAGATCTTCCTTGTTGTTGTCATCACTGAGAACATTATTGTGCCTCTACTGAGATACTCATTATGACAATGATATCATTGCTTCTACACCATTACTCTCAACTGCACCATCATTACTGTGTCATCTTGTTGCACTACTACAGAGATCTTCCTGAGACCATGGTTGTGACTATACTTAGATCATGATTGTGTCTTAATGATATGCCAAGACTGTATGATCCTCTCCATCATAGATACACCAAGACTGCGAGATCAAGACTGTGACTGTGTATATATATAAGCCGAGACAGAGTGTGACTGAGGTTCTTCGTATGCATGCCGAGACTGTAACTTCCGAGACAGTAGTCACTGAAATCGAGAAGAGACCGTGGTCATGAGACTATTATATTTCACTGTGATCATCACCAAAGATAGCAGAGGTATCTGAAGTCCTTTTTCCCACAAAAAAATCACAAAGAAACCCAAGATTATGTGTCATTGTGCTTGCCCGAGATTTCAGAGATCTTATGCGAAGATGTCACTGTGCTTATCACCGAGATCTTGTACCTTATTGTGCCATCGAAGTTTCAGAGTGATCTGAAGTTATGTCCTCCTGTGATTACTCTAGTTGCATATTTATAGGTGTTAGTCCATGTATGCAAGTCGATGTGAACTTAGTGAACCATTGCGTCCTTTTATTGAGACAACGTGTCATCTAGATATACTTTGAAGTCGACTTGACTGTCTTTCACATCGTTTTGCTAGCAGTCTTCTTCTTTGGAGGATGGTGCTTGTCTTGGAGATCTACTTCACACTAGGTTGACCCATATTCATACTCAAGAAGAGCTCTTTAACATGACTTTGATTTTTTGACTTTCCTAGACCTATGGAATGAGCAAGAAACTCATTCTTATAATTTACAAAAACAATATTTCTTTTTCTTGACAATTACAAAGATCAAAATTACATTTGTAAATACCGAACTTAGTTACACTTTCTTCAACAACGGCTTGGAAAGAAGCCCAGAGGTTGATGCAATTGAAAAGAAAGTTAAAAGCATATATGGCCACATTTAACAGGAAAAGTACCACAAAATGCAAAAGATGGTTGGGACAAAAACATTTAGCACATGGGCAAAAGCCAATACATGAGCTCTACCCCATAACCCTAGTTCCTACAGATTCTATGAGCCTTCTTCATCATATAGGAACCATGATAGTCCCAACCCCTGGTGGGCGATAAACAGTGCCACCTTAAAGGGGGGAATTCACTGCTATATCTTATACATCAGGCTCTAACCCCTTGAGCTCCGAGCACTTAATCAAAGAAAATCATAAAAAAGAAAAAGGCATATAAAGAAGGGTGAAAAAACCAAGGTCGAAGCACTTCATGTACCACGATTGCTCCCTCCTATACATTATAAACCCAAGTGTGGGCTTCCCTCTTATTAGCTACCCTTCTACCCTAGCATGTGACCCAGGGTTGCACCTTCTCATCCCCTTACTTCATTCACCTATCTGTCACATGCCACCACCTTTTGAAGGATATACCTTGAACATATTATCCCCTTTAGAAATAAAAACCACCTAATAGGGCACTTGGTTAACCCCATTCGGAGTTTAGGAGACATTGGCACACCTCGAAGCCCATTATGGAAGGGCAGGCCATTATGAAGTCCCCACCTGTGGTCTATGATTAGGTAAGCTCATTTACTTGATTTCTCTAATGACTTGTTGTACTAGAAGGCTAGGGGACGCATTGGATCTTATGCAAGATTGCAGATAGTTTCCATTTGGGTTTGGTCTCTCTATATAGGGTCCTAATCCTCCAGAGAACTACATTGGCACGTATAGGGTGAGCGTTGAGAGCCATGGGCCTCCACAGCAGCAGATTGCACTTCATGGATCCCCACAGCCATTCAAAGATTGATTGTGGTTCACTTATTGGCCGAGGAGGATGCACCTGATCCATCATGCACAGCTGACCCCGGATCTACACTATACACTTAGCAGATGATCCAGGACTGTACGATATTGTAGCATCACCTACATTATCATCCTAGCCCTTGCAGGCAACCTACAAGCATCTTTGATTTGTTTGCAGACCCATGAGGACACTTGTTTTGCCCCACATGTCATTTGGAGCACCAAAGGTTATTAAAAGGGGCCAACCCCTTGTCCACTGCTTTTGAGGGTCTTATTCTTCGTTGTGGCACCCATGGACCTCATTAAACCTCTTAGAGGGCCCTACGACATGCATAGATTATTATTTGACCTCTTGAGAGGCTTATTTTTCATTTATAAGCTAGTTTGGTGGGATTGTTACCAAAAGGATGTATTATTAGCACATTATTTTATTTTTGGGGCTTATGTAGGCAAAGGAGGCTAATTCGAACTTCTAAGATGTGTATAAGTATCAGTGTTGTGAAAATCGCGATATTATCGCGATAACATCAAAAAATCACGACTTTTTCGAATCCCCGATAAACTCGCCCAATTACTACACAATTTTTTTCCAAAAAATCAACGAAAAAATCACGATAACTTCAAAAAAGCGCGATTATTTCGAAATTATCGCGATTCGATGGGAAGTTATCGCAGGGATGGCGGCCAGCGCGTTTTATAAGGGAAAACATGAATTTTTTTTGTCATTTTGATCAGACAACAGCATGGATTGAGAGCTGATGAGGAGAGGAACCCTAGAAGGCGTCTACTAGGGTAGAGGAGGAGGAAGCCTAGAGATTTTAGCATCCCAAGCAAGAAAACTTCATCTTTGGATCAAATTTCTCCGGGAAACCATGGTTTTCAGGTATGGGCACCAAATTTGGCCATTTTGTTTTGGTTTTTTTCTTGTTTTTGCTTGGGTTTCTATAACCCATTGATTATCAATGATTTTTGAGTGGATTTGATGGTGTTCTTTTTTCATTTTTGTTGCATAGAGTGCAGAGAGTTCATTTTGGATTGAGTTGAGGTTTTTTTGTTTATTTGTCATAAATTCAATGTGTTGTGTCATGTATGTAATTATTTTTTGTAACTTGCAATTCTTATTGTGCCATAGGTTCAATTTCAAAGTTCAAACTTCATCTTACATTAAAACTCAAGAGTTCAACCAAGTTACAAACATTCCAAAGAAATTGGACCCTCTGTGGGAATTCAGTGAACCTGATAGAGGGTTTGATAGATTGAACTTGTCTTGCAAGTTGTGTGGGCAGCATATGTCAAGGGGGGTTTATAGATTGAAGTATCACCTTGCAAAAATCCCTGGACATGATGTAGGGCCTTGCAACAATACAAATGCGGAAATCATCCGAAGAGCCATGAGATCATTAGAAGAATTAGAGCAAGAGAGAGTGGCCAAAGCAGATCTGAAGAAACAACTAGCAGGGAAAGTGTTAGGAGGTGAATATGGAAGTGGCACTGGTTCTACTTCAGCATCAATGTCTACAACCAACCCTGTAGCTGCATCATCATTTTTTGTTCCTAGAACCATGCCTGGTTCACAACCATCTATCACTTCAATGCTTAAAAAAATGAGAAAGAACAAGTTGACGAGTTGTTGGGCAAGTTTCTCCTTTGGAGTGATATTCCTTTCAACGTTGCAAGGAATAATCTATTTTTCCAGCCTATTGTTGATGCTATTGCAACTGTTGGCCCAGGGTACAAAATCTCTTCTTATGATTGTTGGGTTGTGTTATGTTCTTTCCACGTAGTTAACAGGGGGTTTGAAGGGCACCCGTAACCCCACTTTGTGGGGTCCGGGGCAGCGCCCCGGAAAATTTTGATTTTGGACCCTATGTTAGGTTGGGCGGACCCCCCTGTGGTTTTGTGCATGATTTTCGCACATGTTTTTGGACGCGATGGTTTTCGGTCCATGGTATTGGATGCTTCAGCATGTATAAATATGTATTGTAATATTGAAAGGAACATAATGAAAAATCAAGCTGGTAATCCCGATTTTGGGATCCAGGGGAAAATCTCTGTGTATATGTGTTTTATGTGTTATGCTCTCACATTGTTTATTTTCTGTGTTTTAGAATTCGTATGCAGGTAATTTCTGTACAGAGTTAAAACCTACAATGATGACTTTAGAGGCCACATTCTTCAAGAGGAAAAGGTTGACTGCACCAAAAGATTGGAGGAGTTTAGGGCATCATGGGCACAAACATGATGCACTGTGATGTCAAATGGTTGGACCGACCAAAAGGGGAGAACCCTTATAAACTTCTTGGTTAGTTGTCCCAAAGGGACAATGTTTATGAAATCCGTTGATGTATCTTCACATATCAAAGATGCAAAATCTCACTCAAATGCAATGAGATGGTTGTGAGAAAATGAGAGGGGTTGGGTAGGTTTTATAGGGTTTGGGAGAGGGAAATGGACCCTAAAGAACCCAAAGGCACATTAGAATGGGCTTTGGGTCCCCAAAAACCCAATCTACAAAAAAAAATGCGCTTTACGATCGCTCCCACCGAGCCAGCTAAGTCGGTCGGGTTGTTACTGCGTTGGCCGAGTCGGTATCCGACTCGGTAACAACCCGGCCGGCCGAACTGAGTTGGCTACTGAGTCGACCCGATCATGTAACGACTCCGTCTAACTCGACCGTTTCGAAGTCAATTCGGTCGATTTTTAAAACAGAGAAGAAAATTCAAGCCCTAGCTCCGGGATCAAAACTTGCCCTGCCATCCCCAAGGCTAGTACCTCATAGGGTCAAGACAACATCTTCAAGTGAAATTATTTCCTTCATCCTTTTCCCCACCTTGTCTAGGGTAAGAATATCATTGGTTGCTTCATACTTTCATCATACCCTAGAATGGGTCCACTTAGCCCCGTGTGGTCCTGCTCCTTTAAGAGATCATTCTTCAAGAACCATCCGAGACACCAATTCTAACAAGGATTTTAGGGATTGGGGAACTATTTCACAAGCCTATTCCCATAAACCTAACCCTCAAAATCCTCTCTTCCTTTCCCTAGAATACATAATACCTTGCTTAGTGAGCAAGCAAGCTCCATCTTTCAAACTTTTCTGGGAACGGGTCTATTTGGGTCACTCATATCCATTGACTTATCATTCACTAATGACTCCATACATATCGGGTCTCCTTGTGAAAATTTCTAATTAGAAATTCTAAAGTTGCAGTAACTGATTTATTTTACCTACTTATTTTCGATAAGGAATCCTTTCAATAAATATTAAAATAAATTCTACTACAGATATCACACCATTATACAGAAACAAATACATGCACAAGAATCAAACACATCAACACAGTTATTTTTAAACAATTGTCCTCGGAAAAACCCAATGCGGGAAAACCGATGCAGCAAAGGAGGGTTTTATTAATCTTCAACAACAATCGCTTTTACAAAAATATTTTTACATAGACACTGGGAGAAAACACCTGAGAGTTTTCTTTGAGACTTTCTGACACCCTGGAGGACTTCCTTTCCCAACTGTGTCCGCCCTGCGTCATCCTGCTTGGCTTTGCGCTGCTCTGTCCTTCACTGCGTCCTTGATCTGCGTCTCCCTCCGCGTTGTCTCTCAGAGCCCCTGTGTCACCCTTTCTGAACTTCATGACTACTGCTAGTCACCCCCTCTTCCTCCACCTTGCAACTCTCCGTCTAAAATCAATTTTCCTTTCTCTTCTGAGAAGATCGATTTTCCTTGGGATATTGAGTTTCTACTAGTGTGTCTCCAAATGACCTTCAAGTCTTCTCTTATACTTTTCATGTTGATAAATCAATGACCGAGATTAAGTCCTTAATCAAAGGCTAAGATTAAAATAGACTTGATCCTTGTCTCTTAGAAGCTTCTCATCCTTATCTTTATTAATACCCATTAATATTTTTATTTTCCTAAGTTTAGACTTGGGAACCCATTAAAAATATTAATTATTTTAATAACTCCTCATCCGGATGGAATTTCCCAAAATGATTTATGGGTCTTGGAAATCTCATGTGTTTTATCCTCCACCAATTTTCATGGCTAGAGCACATCTGATGCTACCCCAAATCAACACTCCCTCTTAACGAGGAATGTGCTCTAGTAATGCTCCACCACTGAACGTCACCCTGATCATCCGACACCGGTACCTGTGCTGATGCTTGGCCTGCTTCCCAACATCCTCTGCGTTGTTGCCTCCTGTATTGCTACCCATGGCTTCTACCACTGCCACTGCTACATTTGTACTGCAACTCCCTCTGCATCTGTGCTATTGTTGGTCCTTCCTCCCAACACTACATCTTCACTGCAACTCTTTCTCAAATGCTACATCATGCTGCTCATAGCACTGCAACCCCTGATGTTGGAATTTCTAACTCTAACCCATTAGAAATTCTTCCTGTACTATCTGGTTTATTTCTTCCTACTTGTTTAATTACTTAACAAGTTATTTACCATGTAAATACTGAAAATAAACACAAGTACAGTATCAACATCTACAGATCATCAACTGAAAGAAAACATGCACACAAGTGACACCGTTATTTTTGGACCAATGTCCCCGGAAAAACCCAATGCGGGAAAACCGATGCAGCTATTCAGAGGGTTTTATTATTATGCGATTTTCAAAATACAACTAGGGTGCCAGATATGGCTCACCCAACAAAGAATGCTCTCGACAGTAGTACCTCTTAGTCGGAGACAGATATTCCAGCTAAATTACCAAATGAACGATCCCATAGCAACAACGCAACTTCTGCTGCTCTGCGTCACTCTGATAGGGATTGTGTCACTCTAATAGGGACTGCGTCACCCTATCTGGCTCTCCAGCTCCCAGTCTGTCCCACGAAATCCTCCAGCGTTGCCTCTAGGCCCTGTGTCAGCCTCTCTGGCCTCTACGTCAGCTTCTGGAGCCTCTGCATTAGCCCCTAGACCCTCTATGTCTCACACGCTGGCCTCTATGGCTCTGCGCAGCTCCTCGCTGCGTCAACTTCTCTTGGCTCTGCGCTAATCCTCCTAGTACTAACTCTGCCTCTCTGCTATGTATTCACTGCCCCTCAGCTGCAACTCAGATCACTCACTCGATTTCCTCAGCAAACCCTGCCCCAGAAAATCGAATTCTTGATCTCTCTTGGTGTGTCCTCCAACTGACCCTCAAGCCTCTTCTTATACTTTTCTCGTTGGTCCATCAACGGCCGAGATTAAATCTCTAATCAACGGCTAAGATTAGATTTGGCTTGATCCATGACTTTTGGACCATTCTAACCCAGTTTTATATTAATACCCATTAATATTTTATTTTTCCTAAGTTTAGACTTAGGAACTCCATTAAAAATATTAATTATTTTAATATCTCCCAAACCGGTTAGAATCTGCCCAAACCATTTCTGGGTCTTGGAGATCTCATGTGCTTTAGCCTCTCCACCAATTTTCATGGCTAGAGCACATCTGATGCTACCTCAAATCAACACCTGACACTTATACATTTCTTCTACTAAAATGATTCTTTACCATCCCCATCTTCTCCCTGAAATAAACAAACTTTGTTCTTCCAAGGGCCTTGGTAAGGATATCCGCCACTTGTTCTCCTGTAGGAGTATAGCTCAACTGTACAGCTCCTCGTTGGACACAGTCTCTAACAAAGTGACACCGAATATCAATGTGCTTTGACCGATCATGAAATACTGGATTCTCAGAGAGCTTGATGCAACTCTGATTATCACACATGATCCTGGTCGCCTCCATCTTTCTTCTGAATAGGTTCACAAGCAATTTTCTAAGCCATATGGATTCGCACAAAGCTGTGCTAACGGCCATATATTCTGCTTCAGCTGAGCTCAGAGCTACAGATTTATGTTTCCTACTGCACCAGGAGGTCATCCTTGATCCAATATTGAAACAGTACCCAGAGGTACTTTTCCGATCTACTGAACTTCCATCCCAATCTGCATCAGTAAACCCACTCAGTCTGATATCATTACTTCTTGTGTATAATAGTCCATGCTCTATTGTTCCTTTTATATACATAAGAACATGTTTGGTTGCTGCCCAGTGCGCCCTCTTAGGTTCCACCATGAACTGACTGAGGGTGTTGACAGCGTAACAAATGTCTAACCTGGTATTGACCAGATAAATCAGGGACCCTATAAGCTGTTTGTACAAGCTGGGAACAATGTCTTTATCTTTTGATGCATCAATCTTCTTCCAGTTGGTGATCATTGGAATACCCATAGGCCTATAGTCCTGCATCCTAAATCTCTTCAGAATTTCTGTAGCATATCTCCCTTGTCCAAGGAAGATCTCACCCTTCTGCTACCAAACTTCCAACCCCAGGAAATAATGCATCTGTCCCAAATCCTTCATGTCAAATTCTGTGGCTAGATTCTTCTTGCAGTCCTCGATGAGCCTAGATGATCCTGTCAGGAAAAGATCATCCACATATAATACTAGGACTAGAGGCTCATTCTCTACAACCAGATAGTAGAGATTTGGATTTGCATCACTCTTGACGAAACCCATCTTCTGCAAATAGCCATCAATTCGACCATACCATGCTCTAGGGGCCTGTTTGAGCCCATATAAGGCTTTCTTCAATCTGCATACATGAGATTTCTTCTCATGTGTCTCAAAGTCTTTTGGTTGTTCAATGTATACTTCATCTTCTATCACTCCATTCAAGAATGCCGTCACATCCATCTGATGACTCTCCCACCACATCTATGGTGCAAGAGATATCACGGTTATAATAGATGTATACCTGGCTACCAGGGTGAAGGTCTCTTGGTAGTTTATTCCTTCCTTCTGAGCATACCCCTTAGCCACAAACCTGACTTTGTATTTTTCCACACTGTCGTCTGCAGCATATTTGATCTTGTAGATCCATCTCAAACCTACCACTGATTTGTCCTGAGGCCTAGGCACTACTTCCCAGACATCATTCACCATTATAGAGTTGTATTCCTCCACCATCGCATCCATCCAAACTTGATGTTGAGCAGCCTCCTTAAAACTGGAAGGTTCCCCAACCTGAGCTACTAAGGCCTAATATCTATCTGGCTGTCTTCACTCCCTTTTATTGTTCCTGGGTGCACCAATGAAATCTTCTGCATCCCGTAGAATATGTCGGAGTTCCCTGCTCGTTCTTCCTCTGGTAGTAGGTGCATCTGTTAGCTCTTCCTCTTCCTGTGATTCCTCATGTTCTGATGGAGAACTCCTGGTACTGGATTTTGTTGGTTGAAGAGGTTTGACCAACGGCTCATCCTTTGACTACTCCTCGAAAGGCATTTCACGAGATTTCGGAAGGCCCTGTCTTCCATAAACTTCACATCTCGCCGAACCTTCTTGCTCCCTGGAAGATAGATTCTATATGCCTTAGCATTCTCACTATATCCCATAAGATATCCTTTCTCTGCAGTTTAATCTAACTTCTTCCTCTTCTCCTCGAGTATATGGCGATATGCTAAACTCCCAAATATCCTGAAATCACTAACTTCAGGTGTCTTCCCAGTGAAGACTTGCTCTGGAGTAATCTTGCCCAATGCCCTATGAGGAGTTTTGTTATGAACATAGACTATCATGTTGCATGCTTCCGCCCACAGGAATTTTGGCATATCCTGATCATACATCATAGCCCTAGCTTCTTCCACAATAGTCATGTTATTTCTTTCTGGTACATTTTGCTCCGGATTGTAAGGAGTTGTCCACTCTCTTTTGATGCCCTCCCTAGCACAAAAATCGGTGAAGTCCTTGTCGACATACTCTCCACCATTGTCTGAGCGCAACACTTTTATTTTCTTTCCTGTCAAATTCTCCACTAGAGCCTTGAACTCTTTGAATCGACAGAAAACCTTATCCTTGGTTTTCAAAAAATAGATCCAAGTCTTCTTGGAATGGTCATCGATGAAGGTGACGAAGTATTTGGCACCACTAAGAGCTTTTGTGGACATTGGTCCGCAGATATCTAAGTGTATCAATCCTAGTACACTCTTGGCCCTATTTTTACTTCTAGGAAATGTTGCTTTGGCAAACTTGCCTATAGCACACCCTTTGCATACATCATCTCGTTCTGTACTAAGATCTGGAATTTTTGTTATAGTTTTCTTGAGAATTCTCAAAGCCCCATGGTGCAAATATCCCATCCTTCTGTGCCATAGTTCACTCAAATCCTTCTCTCCATTACTGCCTACCAGTGCCATTGGTGGTTCTAGCTGCAACCTGTACAACCTGTTACTTATGATTCCGATCTGCACCTTATTTTTCCAACTCGGATGTTTGACGTATACTTTCTCCTTAATGAAGAAAATGTCATAGCCCTTACTTTGAAGTTGAGATACGAAAAGTAAGTTCATCCCCAATCCCGGCACATGCAGCACATTGGTAACTCGGAACCGCTCTCCTGTTTCTGTTTGAAAAACTATAGTACCCTTCCCTACTGGAGTACATTTTGCTTTATTCCCCCTGGTGATCTGAAAATTCATTATTTCCTCCTGATAATCTGAGAAACATTCTCGTATTCCTATCATATGCTAGGAGGCTCCACTATCTATATACCATACCCCTGATGAGGCAAAGCTTGTTGCGCAAGCAACTTCTTCCAATCTGGAAGCCAGCATAGAGAAATCGAAATTTCTATCTCTTGTGCAATTTTCTAAAAATCTACAAGAGTCTCTAGATGTGGATGCCTCTGCGTCATGATCTTGACCCATAATTGATTTTCCCTTCCTGTCTGTCAGGCCAGCAGTATCTCTCCAAAGGCAGAAAAAACGGATTCGTCTGATTATTCCATAGGTAGGTTATTGTTATATACATTAGGAGTGATTGTTCAGTTCATCTTCCGATAACTGTTCACATTCCTGATTTATTTATTTACAAATTCCCCAATCATGAAGATTAGGTGTCAACATTCCCCCCCTTAATCTGAAGGGATGTTGGTGAGTCCAAGCATCATTCTGAATCGTTCAAGCTTTTCCTTTCCAAGTGCTTTGGTGAAGATGTCTGCAATTTGCTCATTTGTGGAACAATGACGGAGATGGATTGTTTTGGCCTCAACATGATGTCGAATCAAATGATATTTAGTATTGATATGCTTTGTTCGATCATGGAACTTTGGATTCTTGGCCAACTTTATTGCAGAGGTGTTATCAATCATGAGTGGAGTTGATTGTACTTGTTTTACCTGCAAATCTTCAAGAATTTTCCTGAGCCACACAATTTCTTTCGTTGCTTCAGCTGCCGCCACGTATTCTGCTTCAGTTGTGGAATCTGCTAGAACTGATTGTTTGCGTGATCTCCAGGAGACAGCTCCTGATCCAAGACTCATAGCATATCCTGAAGTAGATACCCCAGTTTCTTTGTCTCCATCGAAGTCTGAATCAGAGTATCCAATCAAGCTGAAGTCGTCCACCTGTGTATACTTGATTCCAAGGTCTTGAGTTCCCTTCAAGTACCTTAGAACTCTTTTTGCAGCAGACCAATGTCCCTCACAAGGCTTTTGCATGAACCTGGAGAGGATTCCAACAGTAAATGAAATGTCTGGTCTGGTAGTAGTGAGGTAGATGAGACTTCCTACAAGCTGTCTATACTTTGTTGCATCCTCAAATTCCTTTCCTTTGATAGATGTGAGCTTTAAGTTTTGTTCCATTGGAGTAGAAAGAGGATTGCACTCTGTCATGCCAAATCTGTTTAACAAATCTCCAATGTATTTCTTTTGAGAAAGAAATATGGATTTTGGATGTTGGGTTACTTCAATGCCAAGATAGTAATGAACATAGCCCAAATCAGTCATTTCAAAACTTTTCCCCAATTCCTTCTTTATGGATGCAATGTAGCTTTCATTGTTCCCTGTCATTAAAAGATCATCTACATATACCACAAGATACACAACTGTTTTGCCAACTTTCTTGACAAATAAAGTTGCATCATCAAGATCAAAATGATTGAAGTTGAGTTTCAGAAGATGCTTAGTTAGTTTTTCATACCAGGCTCGCGGTGCTTGTTTGAGGCCATACAAGGACTTCACAAGTTTGCATACTTTATGTTCATGTCCTTTCACAGCAAATCCTTCAGGCTGGGACATAAAAACATTCTCTTTTAGATCTCCATTCAAGAATGCAGTTTTTACATCCATTTGATGGACTTTCCAACCGTTCTGAGTTGCTAGTGCAAAGAGTGTCCGGATGGTGGCCCATTTTGCTGTAGGGGCAAAAGTTTCCTCATAATCGACCCCTTCCTTCTGTGCAAAACCTTTTGCCACAAGCCTAGCTTTGTGCTTGTCAAGTGAGCCATCAGCTTTGTACTTGTTCTTGTAGACCCACTTGCAGCCAATTGGTTTGGTTCCAAATGGAGGATCAACCAGCTTCCAAGTGCCATTCTTTATGAGGGCATCATACTCCTTTTGCATCGCTTCTTTCCATTCATCATGAGAAGCATCTTCTTTGAAGGAAGTTGGTTCAAAATCTGTAGACAAGTTCAATTCACAATCATAAATAACATCCATATCAACAGGTGAATTAGAGTCATCTACATCACCTCCATTTTGTTGGTTTGAATTTCTGGTTCCTGTTTTTCCAATTTTATCAGGATGAACACTTTCAAGTGTCTTTGTCAGCCACTTTGGCGGACCTTTCTAAGATGGTCCAGGCTGCTCTGTTGATTGAGTTGGGACTGAATCAAGATTGAGTCTCCCAATTCTATCAATTACATCACTTAAAGCATCATCCGTTGTTGGAGTTTCATGCAGAGGAGATTGTTCTTCAGAAGAAGATTCCACATGTTGATCTAGTATAGGAATCCCCCCTTCAAGATGTGGAATCTGATTATCAAATTCTTGAAATGATTTCGTTTTTGCGAATCTATCCAAGCGATCAAGTTGCCGCTCAACAACATTGTCAGATTTGGATGATTCAAGAAAAATGACATCTCTAGATACCAGTGTTGATAATATCGCCGAGATATCGGCGATATTCGGAAATATCACGATATTTTCGGCGAGCCGATATATTGCCGACAAAATATCGCGATATTTTCGGCTTTTGAAAATATCGCGCGATTTCCGAAATATCGCCGATATTTCGGAAAATATCGCGCGACAATCGAAAATATCGCCCGGTGACTGTAAAAAAATTCTGCACGACCTATAAAAATCCAATTTTGGTTTTTTTCATATCATTTTCATTTCTGATTGCTAGAGAAGGAAGGGGAGAGCTATGTGGTTGCTGCCAAGGAGGGTTTGAGCATTCTAGGCCCTAGTGTATTGATATGCTATTCATGGTAATGTTAAATTTTTAAAGTAAAAGTGACATTCTCCTTAATCTTCATTTTCATCCTTTTACTTAAATTTTTAACATTACCATGAAATGACTCAGGATGTTTGAGAGTGGTTCCGACCTCATTGGATTTCATATGGAGAAAGTAGAATTTTAGATTTCATTCAAAATGTAGCAGACTTATCAGTTTTTTAGGATTTCAGGATTGGGAGATTGTAATGTTTCCAGGTGACACCACCTGCCCGGGCTACCCCTGCCACCAGTAGAGGACGTGGTCTACCTCCTATAGCTCCTACTTCTAGTTCTTCAGCTTCTAGAGCATAGCACACTCCACTGCCAACTCCACCAGCACCAGCATCTACATCTAGAGGGAAAGGGAAAGCTGTGGCATTTTCTCGCAAGAGGGGCGGAGGAAATCAATAGGATTACACTTTAGTTATTTTCTTATGTGCTTGTCAGTTGTACATGAACAATGAACATTGAATATTCAAGAATCAAGACCAAGCATATCACATTCTAATTTCTAAATAGTAAATTTTGATTCTATTTATTTTTTTAAAGTGAACTATGAACTTTGAGAAGTAATTATATTTTAATTTGATTAGATAAGCTGCAACCTGCAATTTAATATGGATAAAAAACTATATTTTGGTATATATATATATATATATATATATATATATATATATAAAACGTGTCCCCCGTGTCTTGTTTCCAGGTCATTGTGTTTCGTATTGAATACTCGTATTTACGTGTCCTCCGTGTCTCGTGTCCTCGTGTCATGTGACTTAGCTTAGACAATATTGATGTATTGTCTCCGTGGAGGGTGGAGTCTGAGGAGCCCCTCTTGGAGGAGTCACCTTCATGGTTAGAGCCAGTGGCAGATGATCCATTAGAGCAGGGGCAGCAAGAGGAGGACTCAGAGTCAGAGGAGCAGCAGCACTCAGAGGAGGAGCAGGAGGAGGAGGAGGAGGACACTGCGGGAGCATCAGCATCAACACCATCTGCTATAGATATAGGAGAGCATAGCCCCATACCTAGCACTCATTATTTGACATTAGGTGCAGAGGCAGGGTCAGGGCCTCCTACTACTAGGGGCAGGCCTGGCAAACAGCCCATCATGTTTTCCCGTAAAAGGGGGAGAGGGCAGTGATTTCAGATAGATAGTTGCTAGTTTTATTTGTTGTGCTACATATAACTCATGATGATGAGATACTTTTATATATGTGATGTTATTTTGTATTGGTTCTCCACATTTGAGTCCTTGAATGGACAATTATCAGGGATCAGCAAGATTTGGTATCGCCTTTGATGTATCATTTCTATTTGACATCATATATATCAGTGTTTTCTTCATATTTATGTGCCAATGTGTTTATTTCATGTTGTTATTGCTTTATATGTTTAAAAATCTAAAAAAAATGAATATATTATGCATTTTTTATGCTTGCCGATATTTTCGCCGATATTGCCGATAAGATATTTTCTGGACCCTCGCTGATATTTTCCCGATACCGATATTATCAACACTGCTAGATACAACAAACTTTTTATTTACTTCATCATAGAGGCAGTATACTTTAGAGGTGTTTGAATACCCCAGGAAGATACACTTACGACTTCTAGCACCAAGTTTGTTTCTATGTACCTTTGGTATCAAAGCATAACAGGTGGAACCAAAGATCCTGAGATGTTTTACCGAAGGAACATGTCCATACCACAATTCATAAGGAGTCTTGTTTCTTATAGCATTAGATGACATCTATTCTTTATATATGCAGCACATAGAACAGCATCAGCCCAAAACATTATCTTTACATTTTTGAAGAAAAGCATGGATCGTACCATATTCAAGATTGTTCTATTCATTCTTTCAGCTACACCATTCTGTTGGGGATTATAAGGCACAGTTGTTTGATGTTTGATCCCATGTTGGCGAAGATAGTTTTCAAATTCATTTGATGTATATTCTTTTCCATTATCAGTGCGAATAGACCCAATATGAGATTGTGCATCATTTTCAATCCATTTATGAAAATTCTTGAATGTTTGAAAGGCAACAGATTTGTTCTTCAATAAATAAACCCAACACATTCTGGTGTAATCATCAATAAATGTCATGATATATTTATTTCCATTTGCAGAAGGAACAGGCATTGGACCACATAAATCTGAATGAATGAGTTCAAGCTTCTGATGTGCTCTTGAATGTGAATCATGAAAGGATTGTTTGCTATGCTTTCCTAGAATGCAAGCATCACATTGCTTATGTTTCCTAGGAATTGTAGGCAAACCAGCAACACCATTTTTCTTCAATAATCGGAGACTGTCATAGTTTAAATGTCCAAATCTAGCATGCCATAATAAACTTGATGGAAGTGTACCTTCTTCATGATGAGAAATATATGAGAAATGTTGTGCATGAGCAGAGGTTCCTTGCAGTTTGAGAAGCCTTTCTTCTTCTATTCCCCTCATGACAAGTGAGTGGTTAGATGCTTTTCTTACCTCAAGCTTGCCATCAAACATATGAATGGAGTGACCTTGCTGGCGGATGTGGACCAAGGACAGCAAGTTTCTCTTGAGTTCTGGGAGATATAGAACATGATCCAGAAGAAAGTCTGGAAGACCAGGCAGTTTAAGCCTGATTGTGCCAAGCCCTGATGGCTTGATTTTTGACTGATCTGCAAAGTATACTGCTCCATCAACATTGTCAGTGAAATCTTCAAAAAAATCTTTTCTATGAGTCATGTGACAGGTTGCTCCTGAATCAAGCAACCAATCATTTTTTGAAGAAGCAAGTGAAGCATTAAACAAATCTTCATTTACTCCAATGTTACATTGTGCCTCAATATAGTGAGCGGATTCAGGTGCTTTACCTTTGTCTGTATCATCAGTTTTACCTTTCTGCTGGTTTCTTTTCTGCTCAATTTTGTCCCATGGTAGCTTGCATGTAGAAGCATCATGTGATCCATTTCGTTTGCAGTGAATGCAATGCAGATCTGCCTTTTCTCCTTGAGAATGTCTGCCCCCCTGCCTCTGAAGTATCTTCCTCTTCCTCTTCGTCCACCTCTTCCTCTTGTAGAATCTTGAGTAGGATGCTTTTCTTTATGAGCAAGGCACACAGTCTCTTCAGAAGATTCAGGGGTTGTCTTCTTTCCAAAGGCTTTCTCTCTTTCAGCAAACTTCTTCACAAGAGAGTCAAAGGTTATATCTTTAAGATTTCCATTTGCTTGTAAAGACTCAAGATAATTGGAGTAGGTAGGATAGAGTGCCTTGAGAAAAGCAATAAGAGGGATATCCAGCTCAAGCTTAGTGGATTTGATATCATGCATTATAGACTTTACTTCAGATGCAAGAGCAAGAGGATCATTATTTTTCAGTTCAAGAGTAAAGAGTTTAATCATGAGCTGAACAACTTCAAGTGCAGAATGTGAGTCATAGAGTTCTTTCAGCTTTTGTAAAGCTTCAAAGGCAGTTGAATACGATGAAATATGGCGACTCACCTCTTCATTTACAGATGTTGCGATTAATGCATAGGCTTTGCTGTTCTTGTTTTCCCAAATGACGAGCTCTTTGTCTGATGTAGGCTGCACTGGGTCATTGTCTCCTTCTCCGACACACACTCCTTTCCACAACTCATTGAAGATGAGGGTGTGTTTTATCATCCGGGACCATTCAGGATAGTTCTCCTTGCCAGTGAGAACTATTCCTACCATAGAGATGATTGAATGCATTCTGTAAAAAATTACTTCTGCTGATAAAAAAGTGAAATTGCACTCAAAAAGGCATTCTCAAAGGATTTCAAATCTCTTCCTTACGCTACAACTTTATGCACTATATTTTCTTCAAATCCCTCTAATGTTAGATAAAAGCATCCAGAATAATACCAGTTGTTCATCCATACATAACTTCAATGCTTACAAGATTATCTGAATACTTATTACAATGATGCAAACTCGGTTTCACCTTATACTTATTACAATGATACCATGCAGTGGAGCCCCAGCCTCGGCCCCGCTTATTCAAGAGGCGCAGAAAATCGTTTACTATATATGCAGCTGATAGTAAAAACTTCCTTTTACAATTTTGAAAAAAAACCAAAATCGATGTCGCAATTATCGACTGCAGCTCCTAGTTATAGGACTGAACAGACTCAGGGATATAAAAAGAATATAGGGGTTTCCCCCACACCTGGACTCCCAGAGCGCGAAAACACACCACAAAAGACCGTATAGGGCAGCCTAGGTGGATCCGGGCACCGATCGAGCGCTAAAAGGTTGTGCAAACCGATTGAAACGTATTCATACAATTGCTCTCCCTTTAGTTGAAGTTTAGAAAGTGTCACGACGGTTAGTGGGCATCCGTGGAGACCTCTAGAATATTATCGATACCACAGCTGCAATCAAGCTTAAAAGATGGGCCGTTTGGCAAGAAATAGACAGACAGACCACAAAGCCAGAAATATTCGAATGAAGAGGAACCCATAAAGAAACCTACCATATCCAATTCAACGCAGACGAGAACTCAAAGGCCAAGCAAAAGTGTTTGATTGGATGCAGATCGGTTCTGTGCAACCCCTTTGACTGTCGTAGATTTTTATGAAGGCGCAGAGTTCCAACACGGCGAAGAGCTTCATGCTGAACGCCAACTTGAGGTCATTGGAACAAAAAATAGACGTAGTGGTAGAAATACACGGCAAAGAGCTTCATGCTGAACGCCAACTTGACCAGCGCACAGAGAGTATGCAGGTCGGACCAGTGCACATCACAGTCATACGTCAAAAACAAGTACAAGAAAGAAACCCTCTATTTCTTTTTCTTCTACTAATAATGAATGGCCTGCACGCTTCAATGCTCAGGTCTACAGCTCTGAAATCGATTCATTGACGTAGCACAGTGGAAGAGGAAACCGTTTCTCCAACGGAATGTACACAGAATAACGCTTTTTTTTTTTGAAACGTTTATGACATGGCTCTGACTGTTCAGAGAGCGACAGAGGCAGAGGCAGAGCAGCGCTCTGGACAGAGGCAGTGGCAGTGCTCAGGACAGAGGCAGTGGCAGACTATGAAGGGAGTTACAACTATTTTTAGAACTGGCTCTGATACCATGTCAGGCCAGCAGTAACTCTCCAAAGGCAGAAAAAACTGATTCGTCTGATTATTCCATAGGTAGGTTATTGTTATATACATTAGGAGTGATTGTTCAGTTCATCTTCCGATGACTGTTCACATTCCTGATTTATTTATTTACAAATTCCCCAATCATGAAGATTAGGTGTCAACACTGTCTCTGAATCTTTGCTCTGATACCATGTGAAAATTTCTGAACAGAAATTCTAATGCTGCAGTAACTGATTTATTTTACCTACTTATTTTCGATAAGTTATTTATGAAATCCCTTCAGTAAATATTAAAATAAATTCTACTACAGATATCACACCATTATACATAAACAAATACATGCACAAGAATCAAACACATCAACACAGTTATTTTTGGACAATTGTCCCCGGAAAAA
This sequence comes from Pinus tabuliformis, assembly GCA_031772625.1. Classification (NCBI taxonomy): domain Eukaryota; kingdom Viridiplantae; phylum Streptophyta; class Pinopsida; order Pinales; family Pinaceae; genus Pinus; species Pinus tabuliformis. The sequence continues at coordinate 464,993,973 of CM062805.1, forward strand.
CCCAATGCGGGAAAACCAGTGCAGCAGAGGAGGGTTTTATTAATCTTCAACAATAATCGCTTTTACAGAAATATTTTACATAGACACTGGGAGAAAACACCTGAGACTTTTCTCTGAGACTTTTTGACACCCTGGAGGACTTCCTTTCCCAACTGTGTCAGCCCTGCGTCATCCTGCTTGGCTCTGCGTTGCTCTGTCCTTCACTGCGTCATCCACTGCATCCCTGATCTACGTCTCCCTCTGTGTTGTCTCTCAGAGCCCCTGCGTCACCCTTTCTGAACTTCCTGACTGCTGCTAGTCACCCCCTCTTCCTCCACCCTGCAACTCTCCCTCTGAAATCGATTTTCCTTTCTCTTCTAAGAAAATGGAGTCTTCCTTGGGACACTGAATATCTGCTAGTGTGTCTCCAAATGACCTTCAAGTCTTCTCTTATACTTTTCTTGTTGATGAATCAACGACCAAGATTAAGTCCCTAATCAATGACTAAGATTAAAATAGACTTGATCCTCTTCTTTTAGAAGCTTCTCATCCTTATCTTTATTAATACCCATTAATATTTTTATTTTCCTAAGTTTAGACTTAAGAACCCATTAAAAATATTAATTCTTTTAATAACTCCTCATCCGGATAGAATTTCCCAAAACGATTTCTGGGTCTTGGAGATCTCATGTGTTTTAGCCTCTCCACCAATTTTCATGGCTAGAGCACATCCGATGCTACCCCAAATCAACATTCCTCCCATCAGTGAAAGTCTGTAAATAGAAGGGAGCCTTAGGTGAGTTGACAGTGGGCTAAGTCTCCATTTGTTGCCCTTTTTCCTAGCATTTCCCCTTTAGGGATCCCCCTCAGGTCCCCTGCTAGTTTGAGCAGTAACAAGATCAAAATATGGGAGAGGTACTCGTGATACAATTCCACGAAATGTAAAAAGATCAGGGGCAGGGGTTACTAAGACAGAATTAGGAAACTTGCTAGATAATTTTAAAGTTGATATCCTTAGCACCCTTAACTCCCAAATAGACACCCTACAGGAAAAGAAGAAGAAATAAGTTGAACGAGCTTTAGCTATCTCACGTTCTAAATGTCGGAAAAAACATCCTCTTTGGGAATGCTCATTAGACAATGTAGAGGTGTGTAGCATATGTGAGAAAAACCACGACACCCAAAGTTGTCCCTCATTGCAAGGATTTAAATTTGTCTATCAAGGAGCTAATAAGAAAATTGAGCAAATTTGATTTGTGGCCCAAAAGCACCCATGGTCGTCACAATCACCACGTATCGCACAAGATCCTTCCTAGCCTTTCATTCCATACTAGTACCCACATCAAGGATGGTACCACCCCATGCCTTGGCAACAATGGCCTATGCAAAACCCATCCTAGCCACAAGGATGGCAGGGACCTTCCTCTTTTGGGCTTATGACATCATAAGCTTAGCAGTATCCTTATCAGTTACAGTCGCAAAAACTCCAGTTACCTTTCAACCAGGCTCCTCAAAAACCACCACAATTACATGCCCAACCTGTACTTAAACCAAATAATAGAGTAGTACAACCCACCTACAACATTGAACTACATTTTTTTCTAACCTATGACATTTCCCCTATGGAGAGTAGGGATATCCATTTACACTCAAGGAAAGTGGTTCATGACCCAATTACTCACATTATTCAAGAACGAGATGATAAAGGAAGTTCCATTGAATTGGAGAATCAAATAAATAACTCCTCTCAAACAACATAGGTCACTACTCCAAAACAACACGTGGAAAATCATATCATAAACCCCCCCCCCCCCCCATATCTAGAAAGATTGTGACTAGAAAGAACTATTATATAACAGAAATTTGATTTTTTAGGAGAACTTAGAAGTGTGTGTGTGTAAAAAAATCCTTATTTTCAAGCCTTCAAGGGTGTTCAAATTTATGTTGAAACTATCAAAATTATGTTTAAAGAGACCAGGAAGCAAGAAGAAAGGTCCTAAAATTGTTCATGTCATAGCGTAATTGGCAGATCTAATGCCAGGAAAAATCTTTGTGGCTAAGTACAAGGACCAATGAAGTCCAGTTGTTAATTTTAATATCAATAATACTTCCATTCCCAATACCTCGATTGATTTAGGGACAACCATAAATGTTATGACCAAAAAAACAATGGAAAAGCTTCAATTACCCAGTCTACGATCAACTACTAAAATCCTTCAACTAGCAGATAAATCAACAGTAAAATTGGAGGGAATGCTTGAGGATATAGTTGTCTCCATAGACTCATGGGAATACCCAAACGAATTTATGGTTCTTTAGCCAAAATCCAATCTAGGCGAGTACCCATTAATTTTAGGAAGACCATAGTTAGCCACTGTTGGCGTTACATATATTAGTTGTAGGCATAGGGACATGACCACCTCTCATGAAAATTCTACTAAGAAGCTTACCCTCTATGCTCCTGCCAAACCCTCTTCTAATTCAAAGAATTCCCTTTAGTTCAAACATAGTGATGAGGAATTTACACAACATTTGTTGTCTCTTGAACAAGCATCAACCTTTAGGAAAGAGACGAAAGATAATCTTATTTGCACTTTCCTAGCACACCACCATACATCCAACCAACCTTCCCCTGAGCATATTCTAGAAAAACATTTTTAGGAAACATATTCACTAAATGAATAAACACAATTAGACACATGGCTCCATGCTATATCTGGAAACCAAATCTTATCGATTGAAACCCATCCGAGAAAAATCTTGACCATCAATGGTGAATTAGAACCCTTCCAGCAAAAAAAACTTATCAAGATGCTAAAGAGACAAACTAATGCATTTTCTTGGGAATATATCGATATGAAAGGAATCTACCCTAACTTATGTACCAATCATATCTATATGAATGAGGATTCCAAACCATAGTAAGGTATGCTACCAAAGATCCTGAAGTGCCCAACCTATGGCTTCTCCCCTATGAAGACCTCCTCTGGTGTTCTCTTCCCCAATGCTCTGTGAGGAACCCTATTTTGTATGTACATTGTTGTGCTACATGCCTTTGCCCATAGAAACGTAGGCATATCCTGGTCATATAACATTGTCTTTGTTGCCCCAGCAATCGTCCTGTTCTTCCACTTGCAACCCATTTTGTTGTGGGTTTTATGGAGTTGTCCACTCTCTCTTGATGTCCTCCTTGCCAAAAAACCCTGTGAAGGCTTTATCTATGTACTCGCCTCCATTATCCATACGAAGCACCTTGATCTTTCTACCTGTCGTGTTCTCCACAAGAGCCTTGAACTCTTGGAAGCAACTAAAAACCCCGTCCTTGGTCTTCAGAAAATAGATCCAGGTTTCCCTAGAGTAGTCATCAATGAACGTCACAAAATACTCACACACCCTGAGAGAACTAAAGGACATCGGGCTACAAATATCTAAGTGTACTAACTCAAGCACACCACTAGCTCTACTATCACTCCTTGGGAACGTTGCCTATGTGAATTTCCCAAAGTTCGCACCCCCTACACATATCAACATGTTGCGTGCTCAATTCTAGAACTTCAGTCATGGTCTCCTTGAGCAACTTAAGTTCTCCATGATGTGTCCCATCCTCCTATGCCATAACTCTCCCAAGTCTCTACCACTGCTACGGTTGTTGATCAGTGCCTTTGGAGATTCGAATTGCAACTTTATAACTATTTGCTTCAAACCCCCATTCTGTTTAACCTTCTTCAACTCTAGTGCTTAATATACACCTTCTGCCACACGAAGTAGACATCGTACCCGTTATCCTATAGTGCAAACACGGAAATCAGGGTCATGCCTAAACCTGGCACATGCAGCACATCTGTAACACTGGTGTAACACCCTCTTAATGTTGATGGTACCTCTCCTCACTGGAGTACACTTCGTTTTGTTTCCCATATATATCTGGAAGTCCATCTCCTCTTCCTTATAACAAGAGAAATAGTCTCTAACCCCTATCATATGTGCTAACGCTCCACTGTCTATGTACTAGACATCGATGGACCTGGAGCTACAGAGGCAAGCTATGAGAGCGAATTCATCTTCCAATCTGGAATACAAATCTTCAATGTCCATTGAAGCTGCAATCTACTTCCCCTACTTATCCTTCTTTTGGTTAGGATGTGATATTCCCACTTAGCAATATTGCTAAGGCAAATATCAATCTTGCCCAATTTTGTCTCATTTCATGTTTGCAGTTAGGAGATGTGGGCTTAGAGGTCCCACATGGATTTTGGGATTAAGTGGGAGCCCAAATATTAGGAAGGAAGGGATATATTGCGGCTCTAGTGGAGCGTGGGGGGCACCCCATGGAGAATTACGGCCCAAATGTGGAAGATGCTCTCATTGGAGCGAAGTTGGTGGGGAAAGTCGAGCTGGGCCCACATGGGCATCTTGGAGGCTCTTAGATAAATAGAGCAAGAGGCACTCATTTTGGTCATTCATTCATCAATTCAAAAATTGTCTTTGACATAGCACACTTGAGCTCAAGCCAAGTCTGCAATGTTGTTTAGCACACGAGTGTCTCCAAGCGGAGATCTCAACCCTTGCTTCGGTGGACTTCGAGTGCTAGCCCAAAGAGGGAGTGCTACATATACCAATTCGTACCAGCAAGAGGGAGTGCGAGTTTGTGGAGAGAATTGGCAGCAACAATACAGGGACTGCACAACTCTTGCAGGAGGCACAGTTGGAGGTTGTGGAGTGAAGGGAATTAGGGGTTGAAACTTGAGGTGGAGTCTGAGGAAGTGTTGTGGGGGCTTTTCCAGCATTTTGGCGGAGCAGCAAATGAACATTTGCTACAGGTTATATCTTCTGCTTGTGGAGGAGGGCCAAGCATTTGGGGGTCAATTTTGGAGCGTCAAAACTAGGACAAACCCTTTCTAGGTTTTTCCAAGTTTATTGAGGAGAGGCCAAGATTAATTTGGCAAAATTATATGGGCAGATTTGAGGGGTCAAATAGGGGTCCCAACTTAGTCAGCAGTTAGAGGAGTTAGGGGGAAATTGGGCCAAAATTCCAAGGTCAACATTTGACCAATTCCTTCGAGGGATTTTGTGGGTTATTGGTGGAGAACTCGAGGTTAGTTTCACAGAATTTTCTAAGCACCCAAGGAGGCCCTAGCAACAGTTCTTTGCAGCCAACAGCATATTTTCTAGGTAGTTTCAACACAGAGCCAGGAGAGAGCAGCAACAAATTTGAGAGGGATTTCTTATTATTCATTTGGGCTTAGCTAGCTTTCCTTGAGCAAGCCCAGGTGCACTCCTTCCAGCACCACATTGTACCCTCTTCTTATTATAATAAAATGGCTTAGCAGCACAGAATTTGGTGAAATTTCATGGTCTGACTTGTGTCTGATTTTCGTGGTTTTATGTCTATGTTTGCTTTGTTATTTACTGTAAAAATTCCCTAGGAATATTACAGTGGTATCAGAGCCATAATCTTGGCTCAACCTGTGGGAAACCCTTCGTTCTATGACAAGACCAAAATAAAAAGCTAAGAAATCATGGGATCCAAAGAAAGATTAGAATCAAACAACATGGCAGTAACCTTGAATGAGGTGATTAGGATGCAACAAATGATGATTGATGTGGGGGAGAAGTTGATTCATTCCACAATTGGGAATCACCATTCTCAATTATACAACAAATCCACTATGCCCAATGCATCAAGATGGCAAGACATGATTGCAATTGATGTGCAGTTATTAGAAGTAAATTGGAGGGCATACCAATCATTGGGTCATCGCATTCAGGCGTCCCTCTCTTTTTGGGAGTTCTGTGAACTAAGAGGCATGCACAAACCAATGTGGATTCAGTGGAATTATGTTGGGATGATGAGGAGGATTAAGAAAGAAGATGAGAGAGTAGTTCAAGGGACCATGGTTGGCAAGGAGATAGTTGAGCATACACTCATTGATGAGATGCCATCAGTTATTCAGGTATCCATTAATGAGGTATCCCGGGTTGTGACCGAGTTCTCAGGTGATAGTAGCACACCACAGGTTGATGAGGTGTCAAGAGACATCTCCACTGTTGATGAGGAGCCAATAGGTATAGAGACATCCAAATCTATGATAGAGTTGTCGGTCGACAGTCCCCTATTGAAATTTCTAAGTCTAACCGTTAGAAATTTTATCTGTATTCTTCTAGTTTATTTCTCCTACTTGTTAATTACGAACAAGTTATTTAAACATATAAATATCGAAATAAACACAATACAATCTCAACAATCTACAGATCAACAACCGAAAAAATAGCAAACACACAAGTGACACCATTATTTTTGGACAACTCTTCCCCGGAAAAACCCAACTTGGGAAAACCGGTGCAGCAATTCTGAGCGTTATTTATTATGCAGTATATCCTTGAGTACAACTGGGTGCCAAACTGGCTCACCCGATAGAAAAAATAATCCGACAGTAATACCTCTATGTTCGGAAGCAGATATTCAAAAAATATGCCCCACAAAACCCTCTCCAGCAACCTTTGAAGATTAGCGTCAGCCCACCTAGCCTCAGCATCAGCCCAAAACCCTCTGCATCAGCCCTTTGAGGCACTGTGCAGCCTCTACGGCCCTCTGCGTCACTCCTACTTCCCTATGCGTGGATGACGCAGGCCCTTCTGGCCTCTGTGCAGTCCCTGCTAGCTCTGTGTGGCTCCCTCTGGCTTCTACATCTGCCTCTCTGCCTCTGTGTTGGTCTCTCAGCACTATCTCTGCCTCTTTGTCCAGAACTCATTGCCCCTTGCTACAAACCGATCATTGATTCGACTTTTCTTAGCAAACCCAACTCTAGTAAATCAAATGATTGATAACTCTAGTGTGTTCTCCAACTGACCCTCAAGCCTCCTCTTATACTTTTCCTGTTGGTCCTTCAACGGTCGAGATTACATCTCTAATCAACGGCTAAGATTAGATTTGGCTTGATCCGTGTCTTTTGGAACCTTCTAACCCAGTTTATATTAATACCCATTAATATTTTATTTTTCCTAAGTTTACACATAGGAACTCCATTAAAAATATTAGTTATTTTAATATCTCCCAAACCGGGAAAAATCTGCCCAAACCATTACTGGGTCTTAGTGATCTCATGTGCTTTAGCCTCTCCACCAGTTTTCATGGCTAGAGAACATCCAATGCTACCCCAAATCAACACTCCCTCTTAGCAAGGACTATGCTCTAGTAATACTCCACACTGAGCATTACTCTGATTATACGGCACCGGTACCTGTGCTGATGCTAGGCCTCCCCGCCCAACATCCTCTACACTGTTGCATCCTATACTGCTGCCCATGGCCCTGCAACTGCCACTATTGCATCCGTACGGCAGCTCCCTTTGCATCCGTGTTGTTGCTGGTCCTTTCTCCCAGCACTGCATCTGCACTGCAACTTCCTCTCATCATGCTGCATCGTGCTACTTCCAACTGCTACTGCACTGCAACTCAGTTACTGAGAAGTAAGTAACTGATCTACCCAACTACTGACATCCCTGTCAAGCTAGAAACACTCTCGCTACTGAAGCTCTCTCTGTCGCTATCGCGTGCTCCCTCTACTGCCTCTACGTTGTTGCAACAACTGCCTGCCTCTCGCACCGTTGCAAACCTCTTTGTGCCATACTGCACTGTTGCAACCTCCTTTGTGCCTCTCGCACTGCTACAGCGTGCTAGCTCTGCGCTACCTGGGACTACTACACTGTAGCACTCTCTGCTGCTTTATCCGCATCCGTCTCTACCAACATCCGCCAGTCCTACTACTCTCTCTTCGGGGCTCCCGTAGCAAGGTATAATCCAAGAGGTTGGGTACTTCAAGGATCCTGCCCCTCATCGCCTGTAGTCTTCCTAACTACAGCTCGATGTCTCCCCACCTCTTCTCTAGAGGTACATGAGCACTCATGGCACAATCGTCATCCTCCTCTACCTCCTTTTCCGCCTTCGTTGGCGCTGCCTTGGAGTCAGACGCCTCTCCCTTGTTCTTCTTCCTCGGACACTGGTTCGCATAATGACCCAGTTCCCCACAGTTGAAGCACTTTATCTTGGAGAGGTCCTTTCCCTTCCTCTTCTCCTGCTTCCCTGCAGATGCCAAAGTTGCATCCTCTTCCTCTTCCTTCTTGATCCGGACACCTTTGCTACTACTGCCTATCTTGGACAGCCGTCTGATCTCTTCTTGGTAAGAGTCGCCCACAATTCTTTCCAATCTGGAAGATTCGCCCTGCCCAGAATGCTCTGGACAAATGTATCCCACTCCTCAAAGACTACATTTAGAGCGGTCCCTACCATCAACTCCTGATCTGGCATGGCTCCTATGGAAGTCAGTTGGTCCCGAATCTCTTTCAATCTAAGGATGAAGTGATCTATCTACTCCCCTTTCTGCATCTGGTATGACCACAGTTGATTCTCAAGTAACATCTTCCTCTGCATGGAAGTATGTTGGTACAACATCTTCAAGGGATCCCACATTTCCTTTGTCGTTTCCTTATCGGCAATATGTTGAACCACATGATCCTTGACCCCATCAAGGAGGATGCATTTCGCCTTGGCCATTGCCTCCAAGTACTTCTCATTATCAGTCGGATCAACTAGGATAGCCATTGTTCTCAAGGCGATGGCCTTGATGCGATGTCTATCTAGAATGGACATGATCCTGACCTTCCAGACCACAAAGTTGGATGCCCCATCCAACCTGTCCTGATCCCTCAGTTAATTCATGGCCATCTCTCTATTCTTCCTTTTGACTCCTTCGAGTGTCTACTTCCCTCTGGAAGTTCTCTCTTCGACTCCCTCTGAGTCGCTACTTCCTGTCTAGAAGTTCTCTGCTAGACTCCCTCTGAGTCTCGATTTCCCTCCTAGAAATCCACCTACCAACCATCGAGTCGCACCTCTCCGATCTCCTATGCACCTGCAACACTGATCCGGATTCCTTGGCTAGAAATCCGCCTCGGTAGCGACTCCCTCTACCTTGGTTTTGCCCGTTAGGTACTATTCTGACTCCGTAGCAACAGCACCCCACCAACTTCACTCCTCGCAATCTGCCCACAGCTTCCTATGCCCTAGCAACTAAAGGACTGAGCCTTTAGGCTCTACGCAATTTTGGCACTGGCCAAAATGCTCCCCTAGCCAACTGCATTAACCCTCCTAGTCGCTATGTGGCTCTACGTGAGCCTTTTTCTGCCCTCCTCAGCCTCTGCGTTGGCGTCTCTCTAGCCCGGACTGATGACGCAATCCCTCTGCGTCAACCCTTCTTCTCTCGCTTTCTATAAGGAACAGCTTCTGTCACTCGAGACAGCTGTCTCTGCTACAAATGCTCTACTTTAGCTGGTGCCTTCAGCTCTCCTATGATCTGTAACCATGCTTTGATACAATGTTGAAATTTCTAAGTCTAACTGTTAGAAATTTTATCTGTATTCTTCTGGTTTATTTCTCGTACTTGTTAATTACGAACAAGTTATTTAAACATATAAATATCAAAATAAACACAATACAGTCTCAACCATCTACAGATGAACAATTGAAAGAAATAGCAAACACACAAGTGTCACCGTTATTTTTGGACAACTCGTCCCCGAAAAAACCCAACTTGGGAAAACCAGTGCAGCGATTCTGAGCGTTATTTATTATGCAGTGTATCCTTGAGTACAACTGGGTGCCAAACTTGGCTCACCCAACAGAGAAAATAATCTGGCAATATTAACTCTCTTTTCGGAAGCAGATATTCAGAAAATCTGCCCCACGAAACCCTCTCCAGCAACCTCTGAAGCTTAGCGTCAGCCCACCTGGCCTCAGCATCAGCCTAGAACCCTCTGTGTCAGCCCTCTGAGGTACTGCACAGCTGTTATGACCCTCTGCGTCACTCCTATTGCCCTTTGTGTGGATGATGCAACCCCTTCTGGCCTCTGCGCAGTCCCTGCTAGCTTTGCATGGCTCCCTCTGGCTTCTGCGTTTGCCTCTCTGCCTCTGCGCTAGTCTCTCGGCACTATCTTTGCCTCTCTGTCCAGTACTCACTGCCCCTCACTGTAAACTGATCACTGATTCGACTTTTCTTAGCAAACCCCGCTATAGTAAATCGAATGACTGATCACTCTAGTGTGTTCTCCAACTGACCCTCAAGCCTCCTCTTATACTTTTCCTGTTGGTCCTTCAACGGCCGAGATTACATCTCTAATCAACAGCTAAGATTAGATTTGGTTTGATCCATGTCTTTTGGAACCTTCTAACCAAGTTTTATATTAATACCCATTAATATTTTATTTTTCCTGAGTTTAGACTCGAGAACTCCATTAAAAATATTAATTATTTTAATATCTCCGAAACCGGGAAGAATCTGCCCAAACCATTTCTAGGTCTTAGAGATCTCATGTGCTTTAGCCTCTCCACCAATTTTCATGGCTAGAGCACATTTGATGCTACCCCAAATCAAAAACACCTACAACTGACTAGTGAGCATGTCTTGCATGTTGGGTTGTCTATGGAGGAGCAGTCAAAGGCTCGTGTTGAGTCCATGATGGAAGAGGATGTGCAACCATCCTTTGGGCTAGTCATTGATGAGGGGCAGCATAGAGACCACACATTGGGATTTAAGCACAGTTCACTTCAGAGGCACACTGATGGGATCTACAGCGTTATTAGCCCACCCTTATGCATTGGGTTGAGGGAGGCAGAGTTGTCTAGACATGCCAAAGGGGATGACCAGGTTAGCAACACTGTTAGGTCACCTTTGCCCATTGGAGAGAAGGAAACGGAGCTACCTAGTCAGATCTCATGTGTTAACCCGAATAGCAGGATGAGACGATAGGAGTTGCACAAGGTGCAACATCTGCATGTCGAGGTTGTTTTATGTGCAATAGTCCGTGCATTCAATCCCTCTATTGGGGTTAGATGGCGAGAGATTCTGAGTTGGTACCCGATGGAGTGGACTGGACTCATGGAGATGGTCATAGTCTGGAGTAAAGCTCAGTGGGAGCTCTTAGACACCGAGGGCACTAGAGGCCCAGGTTGGCATTGGGATCCAGGTGGAGCTCCCTATCCGATATCAAACATGTGGGATGGCTATGGCATTGATGAGGTAGTCGACCCAGTGACGGAGCACATACATTCCCTAGGGGAATTCCAATCGGCATTAGCAGATAGGCGGTTTGTGAGTAGGCTCCATGGATTGTATTGGCATGTTGGTTGCGCATGGGGTCGCAAGATGATTAGCATTCTCTGGCAGGAGCTGGTAGGAGGAGGTGGCATGGGTAGGCCACCGGACCGGGCATTGTATGGAGATGATGTTCTCCCATTGGGGTATTGGGAACAAGAGTCACCGAGGATCGGCACAGCAAAGATATCCCCTCTAGCAAGTGTGGAGTTAGGCTGCTCAGGTTTACCAAGGCAGATGAGGAGGTGTAGATCACTTCATGGCAGGTGTACTAGCAGCGTGGTGGTTGCATGGACACATATGGGATTCCCTATGGTACATGGGGGCATGGCATTGAGCGTTGGTATCCAAGGGTGCATGGAGTTGTGCCATGGAGTTCAGTGCTATGCAGCGGAGTGTAGGGGTACATACTCATGTGCAGCCGAGCAAGATGATGCACAACAAGTTGTCAAAGTGTTGCCTCCAGAGAAATATCTTGACGAGGGCTTCAGGCACACCATTCGGTTTGGCACACTCAGATTTGGAGACCAAGTTTATCACAGGGCCAACCGTAAGCTTCCATTTATCACTCTCCAGCATTGCACACTGGGATAGGGGACTTGGATATCATCTCTTGATGCTCTCATGAAGAGCAACAGGACCCATGAGGTTCATCTAAGATAGTTGGACGGGGCAAAGTGCATTTTGAGAGAGGCTTTCCAGTTGTGCAATATGGTCAAGACGCGAGTTGGTGGATGCAGGCTTGGGGGTAGTCCGATCTCCTGCAGAATTAGCACTTGCACCACCCTTGAGCCCACACTTAGGGTGATACATGATCCCCTTTTGGCAAGACATTCTAAGGTGTCTCTGGAACATCTACAACGGTTGGTGGACCCTGCTTACAGGCAGATGTTTAGACTCCGAGCAGCATTGGGGAGCACTTTTAGAAGGCAGGACAACATATCCCACTATGCGGTATGGCCGACGCTGGGATGTGTCACACAAACCTGATTGGTTCATGATATATGAAGTTCATATATTGATTGCATGCAGGGACCTAAGACGCGGTACAGGTTGGTTCCATCAGCTATTAGGACTATGCCACAGTCGTTCTCGCTATGGGATTCAAGGATCTGGTTGGTCGATTGGACACTCTGCTCCGTGGTGAGTGGGATCAGGACAGTGGATGACCCAGCTCACCCTTGGTTTGACAGGTGGGGGAGCGTTGAGGCCTTGATCACATGGCAAGGTTGGTATTCCTTGTTATCGCTACGGATCAGGGTGAGTGTTGGATGTGTAGGAGGTGACATCATAGAAGTACCTAGTCTAGATGTGTTGGGACTCCATAGAAGTTTTGCCATTAGGTCCCAGGAGAGGTGGATACAACTTGAGCATGAGGGGCAGACTATCATGATCAGAGTTGCACAGCGACAACATAGTGGCACCCTTCTTAGACTAACATGGGATCCGGGCATCATAGGACTTGGCAATACAACTACCCTCGAGGATGAGTTGATTTCTACAGGGGAGACCATTCAAATCTTCCATTGGACTTTGGTGACTCGCTGATGGCATGGGGGACTTCATTAGCATGGCAGGTGGGCCAGCAAGATGATATCAGGAGAAGCTCACGTGAGCGAGACGCTATCTCTGCAGGGATTGGGTGGTATCTTCGAGAGTATACTCCTGGAGTGCATGGGATGGCCTACGTGGTAGGACAGCTTCACGAGGAGTTGGGCATAGTGCCACATTATCATGATCCCCTACTCATTGATGGTATACAGGGGACTTCTGGTACTTATACCAGGCAGGATAGTGAGTGGAGCGAGGGGAGCTTCAGGTGGGACAAGATGGCTTGGGATCCTGGTATTGAGGGATTCTTTCATGTCAGGACAATGCAGAGGTCAAGGATGAATCAATGGTGCATCTGGGACCCTGGCACATTTTTGTAGTGACAATGGGGAGCAACAACTAGAGAGAGCGTTGTTCGGCAGTTGCTTGAGGACAAACAACGTTTTGGCGGGGAGGACTGTGATATTCCCACTTAGTAATATTGCTAAGGGAAATATCAATCTTGCCCAATTTTGTCTTATTTCATGTTTGCACTTAGGAGATGCAGGTTCAAAGGTCCCACATGAAATTTGGGATTAAGTGGGGGCCCAAACATTAGGAAGGAAGGGAAATATTGCGGCTCTAGTGGAGCGTGGGAGCCACCCCATGGAGAATTACAACCCACATGTGGAAGACGCTCTCATTGGAGTGACGTTGGTGGGGAAAGTAGAGCTAGGCCCACATCGGTATCTTGGAGGCTCTTAGATAAATAGAGCAAGAGGCACTCATTTTGGTCATTCATTCATCTATTCAGAAACTATGTCTTTGACATAGCATGCTTGAGTTGAAGCTAAGTCTACAATGTTGTTTAGCACACGAGTGTCTCCGAGCGGAGATCTCAACCCTTGCTTCGGTGGACTTCAAGTGCCAGCCCAAGGAGGGAGTCCTACCTATACTAGTTCGTACTAGTAGCAGGGAGTGCAAGTTTGTGGAGAGAATTGGCAGCAACAATACAGGGACTGCGCAGCTCTTGGAGGAGGCATGCTTGGAGGTTGTGGAGTGAAGGGAGTTAGGGGCTGAAACTTGAGGTGGAGTCTGAGGAAATTTTGTGGGGGCTTTTCCAACATTTTGGGGAAGCAGCAAATGCAGCATTTGCTACAGGTTATATCTTCTACTTATGGAGGAGGGCCAAGCATTTGGGGGTCAATTTTGGAGCGTCAAAACTAGGACAAACGCTTTATGGGTTTTTCTGGGTTTATTAAGGAGAGGCCAAGATTAATTTGGCAGAATTTTTCGGGTAGATTTGAGGGGTCAAATAGGGGTCCCAACTCAGCCAACAACTAGAGGAGCTAGGGGAAAATTGGGCCAAAATTCCAAGGTCAACATTTGGCCAATTCCTTCATGGGTTTTTGTGGGTTATTAGTGGAGAGCCCAGGGTTAATTTCCTGAAATTTTCTGAGCACCCGAGCAGGCACTAGCTTCTGGGTAGTTTCAGCAGAGAGATAGGAGACAGCAACAACAGATTTGAGAGGGATTTCTTATTGTTCATTTGGGCTTAGCTAGTTTGCCTTGAGCAAACCCAGATGCATACCTCCTAGCACCTCATTGTACCCTCTTCTTATTATAATAAAATGGCTCAGCAACATAGATTTTGGTGAAATTTCATGGTTTGACTCGTGTTTGATTTTCGTGCTTTTATGTTTATGTTTGCTTTGTTATTTATTGTAAAAATTCCCTAGGAATATTACATACAACAATGGATGACATAATGTCCATGTTGAAAGCAACCAAAACACTTGACCTTTGATGGGTCCTTCTTCTTCTTCTCTCCCTTTGATTTGGATCCCTTGTTGGACCCTTTCTTCACCTTCCCCTTTCCTGCTAGGGCGACATTTTCCTGCTCCTTTGCCACCTTCAGTGCCTTGCCACAGCTATTGTTGCCATTGACCAAGTTGAGCCTAAGCTCCCCCTGAGTGAAGTCACTCCATAGGTGATCCCATCATGGAAGTGTGTCTCACCTAGAAATCACTTGGACAAACATCCTTCATTCCTTGGAAAACCCATTCAGTGTTATGCGCAATAACTCGTCATCACTTGTCTTGTCCCCTACTGCAACCAACTCATCTCTAGCAAGTCAAACTCTGGTGATGTAAGAAGTCATGTCTTCACCTTTATGTTGTTAGATGGTCCTCAGCTTCTCTTTGAGAATCATCTTCCTATTCTTTGAAGGATTCTAGTACAATTTTACTATCACATCCCACATTTGCTTTGGCATTTTCTTTCTTGTAGGCTACTAGTGGATCTACAGGTACGACAACAACATTCTCTGCATACTCCTTCAGTCCATACCCATCCAATAAGAATGACATTCTATCCTTCCACACGCCAAGTTGGAGACACCATCCAATTTGTCCTGATCTCTCAATCCTACTGTGGCCATCTCCAGAAATTTGCAAGACTCAAATAAACTAGAGAATAACTAAAGAAATCGAATTGGGTTAAAAATCCTTAGTATATATCTTCCTATGCCCTACGTTGATTTACTCCTGCAAACCCTTTGCACCTAGATTAGCTATGATACCATGTGAAATTTCCTTAATTGCAGTAACTGGAAATTTAATCTTCTATCTACTAGAGATTATTTGTCTTCAAAAATTACTACATCAATAACGATTAATTCACTAATGCAATCTTCACAAATGGATACAGTTACTGAGAAATAATGCGCACACACAAAATTATTGACACCAAGATTTTTGGACAATGGTCCTTGGAAAAACCCCAATGTGGGGAAAACCAGTTATGCAGATGAGGGTTTTATTATTATTAATCTTCAGCAATTTGAGAAATACAACTGCTTGCCTCTCATTGACAAAGCTCCGGCAAATTCTTCACCAAATCGATCTAGAGACACAAGAGTCTCCCTCTGCAGATGAAATAAGCTTCCCTGTGCATCTCGAACTCTTCACGACACCTCGCATTGGTTATGCAACTTGCACTAACTCTTCCAAACAATCACACTACCTCTAGAAAAATTCATCTGCTAACAAATCGACCCCCAATAATTCGCCTAACCCACTACCTCTCGGCAATATCTCTAACAACTGGCTACTGAAACGACTTCCTTTGTCACTCGCATTGGTAAATTGGCAATTCACACTGCGAATTTTGGCCTCCTTTTCTGCTGATGAAATCGATCTCCTTCCTATCACTAGAAACTGGAAATCACTGAGAAATTCTTATCCGGAAATATTCTCCCAAACTCTCTACTAAAACCTCGTTGTTGGTGTCTCCCTTTGCACCCCTAGTATCACTGCAAATTGCACTTCCATAGTGATCTCCAAAGCCCCATTGATTTTCTCTTATAATCTCTCATTGAGCAACCAACGGCCACGATCTAATCACAATCGATGGCTAAGATCATCTTGACCCCATCAAGTGACTTTTCTGGAAGTCTCTAGAGCAAAATTGATTTTCCTCAATTAATCCGATTTAATTAACCAATTTTCCTAAGTTAGACATAAGAAAATAATTAATAATTGGTTAATTAATCTAATTGAGGCATTTTCCTTAGAAATAATTTCTGGGTCTTGGAGATAATTATCCTCCTATGTTCCTTAGCCTCATAGACACCATAGGAACTAGAACACCTATCTGCTGCTACCAAAAACGAACATAACCACAGATCACCGAAATAGACATTTCCGCATGGTCGATTAAGGCCCAAGTCAATCATAGGCATGTTGAGTTTTCTTTTCAATTCTGTGTGATAAAACATATGTCGTGTTTTTAGGAGCCTACCGCTCCTTTTATGAAGCAGGCAGGTCCTCTCCTCGATAGATATATATATAGTTTATGACAGTGGTTGCGTTCATAAGAGATCAGACTGAAACTTAAGCAGTAAACTTGGTTCCATAATCATAATCAATTATTCCTAGTTTTTATATGTGGAATTCCGTTGTAGTGTTGTTCTAGTGACTCTGTGAGTTTAGGTACAGGCCAAGCCTTAAGTAGGGCCCACTCAAGGTAAGGCACTATGCCATATTTCTTTCATCCATCAAGTAGCTAGTTCTGGTTGGTTAATTCTTGCAATTCTATTTCTTTACTATTTTGTACATTTACTTTAAACTTTTAAAGTTCTGGTATGGTTTCTTTGTTAAATTAATATGCTACAAAATTAGCTATAGAATGAATGGTTACAGGATTGGTGTGCTATAGAATTGGTATATAAAGAAGCAAATTGTTCTTGACTGATGCTTGGTATACAGAGTGACATGTTAGGGTTATGAATAGATTTCCATGGACTGTTACATATGGGATGCCACTGACTGAGTTTTCACTTAATTTATAATAGAGTTTGTAACTTTGTAGCTATCTTTCAATTGTGTTGTGTAAGATAGTTTAAAACATGCAATAAGTGTCCTATTTCTGTTAAAAAATGCAATAAGTGTCCTATTTCTGTGTACACTGCACTATGTGCCTCACAAGTTCCCACAAACACCAGGTTGACAAACCAAGCAATTGTGTTTCTATCAGCTCATCGGAGTTGTAGGAAAACCAAACAAAAACACCATCAAACATCATGAAGTCATTTCTTGCTAAGGGGTTCCATTTATATAACCCCACAACTGACAAATTCACTGATGCATACAATAAACTCAAATTTATAATAAAATTTAAATATCTGAAAAATTGTCTTGAGATAGAAACATAAAAACATGGGACTTTGAGTAGCTATTGAGTTTATAAACATGCCATTAGATGTAAGTTATGCTACCTTTTATATTCACACATCATGTCCCTATAAAACTAAACAGGAACAACTCTATCTATTTTCAAATGATTTATGCAGAAGCTTATCATAATTATGTAAATGGCACGTTGAAAGTACATGACACTTGAAAATAAATTCATGTAGCATTATCTAATTTGGTGTCCTCCACATCAAACCCACTATGAAATTACAAGATTTATTCCCATATAGTATCCATATTTTTCCTAAATGTTGCAAAGATTCTATATAATAACATGACTAAAATGCAAGTTAGCACCTGTTACTATACAAAGATTAGGTGGTCTCGTACAAGCACCAATGAATCGAACAACATTGTTGTGTTTAACCTTCCTGCAAGACACCAACAGAAATAAAATGCTTTCATAGAAATTCCAATGCTTTATAGTGAACTATAAGTCAAGAGCAACTGAAAAATCCATTAGAGATGTTGATTTATCACTTCAATAGTAGTGATATATAAACTCTAAATATTAGGTTCCAACCAATCTTTCATTTACATGTTTCCATCTTTGAGATAAAAGTAACACCCACAGAATTTGTTATCTTCATAACAAATGAGCTTCCTGTGATTCAACAAATTTTGAAGTCATCCCCGGAAAGTTCTCTAATCAATACGTATCAACAAATAGAATGTGATAGCCCACAACCACATTATCACAAAATGGAAAATAAACTGTTACTCTATGGTTCTAGCTCCACAAGGAGTAAAGCAGTAAGAATAATACAATTGGTCCACGTTCCATTTTTCATTGCAATGTTCTGTCATAGCACAAGAAATAGATTTACACTAAAGTCTCTGTTATGTATTAAAAAGTAAAATAGGGATAAGTAAATATTCGAGTAAGATAAGATAATTTTTTAATGCCCAAAATAGAACATATCTTGTGAGACAGAAGGGTTAAATCGTATCCTGCTCTCAACCATGACTACTGTGTGGAGGTTGACTTTGTTTCCAACCTATGATAGGAATTTTTCTGCAATTGCTCCTATAAATTTTGTTTTAACTGTTTACAGGAGTCTCATCTTCCAACAGACTGTGACACAGTCAGAAAAGGGATTGCTAGAATTAGTTATGGTGATTCACTCAACTTCTTCTGGATACTTAGTAATTCCAAGCCCTGTCCAAAGCGTAAATGACCAATTGAGAAGAATCTAGGGAGTATGCATATGAAATGTAGGCTCCTGTTGGGGTTTGAATTCTATTGTGTATGCCCTTACGATTGGAATAACAAAGGTTTACTTCTACTATTTGTTTCAACCAGTATGCACCTCAGGCTATGGGCTCAGGAAGAGATAATAGGAATCAATCCCAATTGGCCTCCCACGATGTTATGAAAATGTCTGCTAAAACACCATCAGATAGATTCATATTTTATCTTGAAAGATGAAAGGAAAATGAAAAGCTTCAGGAAAAGGCATTATCTGTTCTACAGCATGTGCAAGAGTGATCCAGGTCCGGGTGTGATGAAGGACCCTTCCAAGACCTTTTATTTTCATGATGTGCTAAATTGCATTTTTAAAAGAAACATAAATGAAATACATGTGCATGTTGTAAAGAAGAGGAACATGACAATCATCAGCAACATAAAAACATAAGCCATTGATAACGGAGTTCATCCAGGAGGGACTACGTCTCCGGGCCCCAGTGTCAAGATGGTGTAGGCCACTACATTAAGTGTTGTCAATGGTGATGATGTACATAGAGGTGATGTCGCTATCCTACAAGGATAATGCCCTCACGCAGGAGTGGCTCCAAGAGATGTTCCGCTATAGGAACTCTCAGTCAAAAGGACTCCTATCACTATGACATAAACTCATGCATGATGAGCATCCCGCCAACATGGCATAAAAGGGATCTCAATGCAAACATGCATGACAACAACATGAGTATCCCATCAACATACAACAAAGGGATCTCAAAACACAACATGACGAATCATGATAACAAGTACATCACGCATATGATTCCGCATCACATCAAGCAGGAATCATGAAAACGAGTAAGAAACAAGATCCCACATCAAGCATCAACAGGGATCTGTGCAGCACAATGCATAGAAAAAGAAGTACATGAACACACTGCATATACCTCACAACCAAGGGCCATCTGAAGAAGCGGATGTCAAACTGCTAAAGCTGCTCGGACCATCGATCTCATGGCATCAATCGCATGGAAATCGTTGCTCGCACATGAATGTTGACACTTGCATTCCACTTAAAAAAGTGGTTGAAGAATAGAACGAGAAAATGAGAAATCTGAATGCACCATCAGATTTGTGGCGTCGAATAGTGCAAAATCGACTGTCAAATTTCGGAATTCTAAGAAGTTGTGAATCTAGGGCTCAAGGAATCTTTTAGATTCCCCCTAGATTCCTCAAAGATTCTGCTACATAGGTAGACTGGAAATCTGAAACTCCAAAGGTGAATCTGACCTCGCCATTGCGATCCCTGTGGAAAACCATGAAAAACGACTATAAACTTGACTATTTTCCGACATGGAGAAAAATTACCTCGGGAAAATTTCAAGGATCATGGTTCCGCTCCTTGTTTCTACAGCAGTCATGGTTCCACGTACATACTGAAAAATGGCCGAAAAATGCAGAACTCTGATGGAGAAACAGACGGCGCCATTGTGTTCGTGGCGTCGAGAAGTGCTGAAACCATATAAAATTTGTCAAATTTTGACAAAGTGAAATTTTGCCCCTCCAACAAAATTCTGCCTCGAATTGTGTGCACTGTCTTTCTCCTTTGGCGAACTGACAAACTGCGTTTAAGTAAAACTTGGCTGGCGGATTTTCCCAAGTGGCGGTTTACTGAATTGGTTTAGGGGTCCGATTAGTATGGAGGAGGTCGGGTGGTCAAACCCTGCCTCCTCCCTTTTACATAACAAAATCCCCTTTTTTATATAAAAATTAGTTGTTGGTTGGGTCGGGCCCGCCTTGGGCGGCCCACCCACCGTACCTCCACTGCTTTATGCATGTGTGTTGGGGCTGGGTCTATGCCCCAAGGGCCGGCCCACCCAATATGTATTTATTTGTTTGATGAGTGGGACGGTTGTGGGGTGGCAGGGTCATGGCCGCCCACCCCCGTTTGTTTGGTTGTAACCGTTTTGTGGGCTGGGGAGGGGTCAAGGCTCATGGCCCGCCCCTCCGTAACAACTATATTGTTATGAATTCGGTTGGGGTGGCAGGGTTGGTGGCCTGCCACCCCTTTTTTATATTTTTTTGTTATTTAAAACAAACCATGCATTTTTAGAAACTCTGTTTTTAAGCCATAGGAGTCTTTTTAACTAGGCCACAATTTCGCCCAGAATCTGGCCGGAGTTGGCCGGAATCCGATGGTCGGGTTCTATCCAAATTGTGGCCTCCTTAAGCCTGTCCAGTGAACAAAAAGTCAACCCAACTTTGACTGCTTCTAACTTCCTCATCCGGATTCAGATTGACGAACCTTTTGCACTGTCGCGATCAGGGCGATGAGATCTATGATCTAGTCCTGGTTCGAGCATAATCCAAACATTTTGATTTTTGAGCTTTCCTGAGTCCTCTTTGTCCTATGTGTGTCTCTGAAGCCACCTAGATCAAAGAGGTAGAGGTTAAACCATTGAATGAGTGTGTGCTGACAGGAATGAGTCGAACTAGCTTGACAAGGTTCAAACATGTGGTACATACATGGTTACAAATCACAGAATGTAGGCGTCAGCTGAAATGGACATATGTGTATGGCTATTATCTTCCCTTGCCCTACAATCTGATGATGGTGTTGATCAGCACCCTAGCCTTTTGTCACAGCAAGGGAATATACCACAGAAACGTCCTGTCTGAATATCTGCTCTTAGCCAAGAATGCAAACCTCCCGGTAGTTGATTTTCAGTTGATTACAATAGAAGAAAACATAGGGAAAGACAGTATATTCCACATTCGGTATGGGGCTCCTCTTTATTCAGCTCCTGGGGTGGGAGATAGATAGAGCCATGATGATGCCAACACAGAATATAAAAAAACAAAAATAAAAAATCTACCTACAATACCCTTAGTACCCTTGCTTTGAGGACAAAGTAATTTGGAAAAGGCAATGTTATGTATTAAAAACTAAGATAGGGATAACTTAATATAATATTAAATATCTAAAATAATAAATAAATAAGTAAAACAAAATTAAAAAATCTACCTACAATACCCTTAGTACTATTGCTTTGATGACAAAGTAATTTGGAAAAGGCAATGTTATATATTAAAAAATAAGATAGGGATAACTTAATATAATATTAAATATCTAGATATAATAAATAAATAAGTAAAACAAAATTCTTCATAAAGAGGCAAAAAGGCACCTCGTAAACCATATTTATAGTAGGGGTCCATTCATTATAAATCATCATATCATTGTTGATTTGGAGTGGCATCGGATGTGCTCTAAGCTTCAAATTTTGCAGGGAGGCTTGGGCAGAAGTATTCCAAAGAACCCAGAAAGCATTTTGGGAAATTCCACACAAAAGTGATTTTATTAAAATAATTAATATTTTTAATGGGGTTCCTAAGTCTAAACTTAGGAAAATTAAAATATTAATGGGTATTAATCTAATCAGGGATGAAACTTCTAGAAAAAACCACGGATCAAGCCAAAACGATTTGAGTCTTTGATTAAGATGTAATCTAGGTCGTTGGTTGTCCACCAGGAAGATATAAGAAGGGCCTTGAGGGTCATTTGGAAAACACAAAGAGAGAATGAGAAAATCGATTTTATGAAGTGAGAAGTTCTCGGGAAGAAAATCAATTGAGGAGATCTTGCAGCAAAGGGGCAGTGAGAATCCAAAAGAAGGAATTTCCGAAGAGTACGATGCTGAGAGAGAACAGAAAGACATCCAGAGGAAGGCTGACGTTGGCCCACGCAGTGCTGACGCAGAGGCAACACAGTGCTTGAGGGGAAGTCAAGTTCCTGCTGAGGGAAGTTGAAATTCAGTTGCCAG
Organism: Pinus tabuliformis; assembly: GCA_031772625.1. Taxonomy (NCBI): domain Eukaryota; kingdom Viridiplantae; phylum Streptophyta; class Pinopsida; order Pinales; family Pinaceae; genus Pinus; species Pinus tabuliformis. Next base: position 465,016,389 of record CM062805.1, read on the forward strand.
AAGCCAGGGTGCGAGTCTGGGAGGCAAAAGGTCGATTTCTTAGCCCACAGAGGATCCAGAGGAGAGGCAACATAATAACCAGGAGGGGTGACGCAGAAACTGCCCAGAGTGACGCAATTCTGCGCAGAGGCCATGCAGAGGGTGACGCAGAGCCAGCAGGATCAATCACTGATTCTCCAGTGACAGGGTGAGATCATTTCACCAGTCTTTTGTTCAATATTCTCTCTGTATCGGATTGCTAGTTGAGCATCCTAGAATTGTACTCAGAATTTCTCCTGCATAATAATAAAACCCTCAAGCTGTTGCACCAGTTTTCCCGCATTGGGTTTTTCCGAGAACGTTTTGTCCAAAAATAATTGTGTCCTATGTGTTGTATTTTTATTTCTTGCTCAATATTTTGTTTCCGCATATATGTAAATTGCGTTAAGGCTGCAGATGTATTTACTTCGATATTTACCGTAGAACACAGTAAATAACTTGCATGAATTAACAATTAGGAGAAGTAACATCAGTTTGCTACAGTAGGGATTCCTCTTCTGGAATTTTCACATGGTATCGAAGCTATAGGTGAAGCAAGAAGAGAAGAGCCAATAGATCAACTTGCATGAATTAACAATTAGGAGAAGTAACATCAGTTTGCTACAGTACGGGTTCCTCTTGTGGAATTTTCACATGGTATCGAAGTTGTAGGTGAAGCAAGAAGAGAAGAGTCGATAGATCAGTGTTGAGTAGGAGAAGGGAGTTCAAAAAAGCTACAGAAGGCAGCAGTTCGAAACCCCCAAAAGGTTGACGTAGTTCCAAGCTGGGAGGGCAGATTTTCGAGGCAGTCTCTCCCGAGTGAGTTGACGGAAAGAAAAGCTTCCAGTTTCAATTTTGTCGTCACAGAGGGAGTAGCGTTGAAGCCTCAGCGCGAGGAGAAGCTGGTGGAACGAAGATTTTTCAGTGGGAAGCTTTGTCGGGCTTAAAGTCGTCAGAAGAAAGAAGAAGAGCATAGTGAGGGAATACTTCCTCAGTGATTTCTTGCCGAGGAAATCAGCATTTCTCAATTGTTGAGCAGCAGAGGAGCAGTAGCTTACCAACTCCATCAGGGAGTGTGTAAGGCAGCCTAGGAGCTACGCAGTAGGGAGAAAGAGGGAGTTGTTCGACAGTTTTCAGAGGATATGGCAACCAATGGCTTGAGGGATCAACACAAGTTGGATGAGGCTTCTAACTATGCCATCTGGAAGGCTAGAATGACTTTCCTTCTAGATGAGCATGGCCTCAAGATGTATGTTGATAATATGGTAGATGTCCCAGCAGATGCAAATCCGTTGAAGAAGTACAGAGCTTAGATGGCTAAGGCAAAGAGAATGATCTTGGATGGAGTCAAGGATCACGTGGTGTGCCACATTGCAAGCAAAGGGACCACTAAGGAGATGTGGGATGCCTTGGCCACATTGTATCAGGGATCTTTCGAGCAGCGGAAGATGTACTTAGAGCAGAAGTTGAGATTTGCTTAGATGCAGAAGGGAGAACGAGTGGATCCGTTCCTCACGAAATTGAAGGAGACCCGTGATGAGCTGTCAACTGCGGGACATGCACCTCAGGACTCGGAGTTAGTGAGATTGGCTCTAAATTTCGTCTCAGATGATTGGCAAATCTTTGTCCAGAGTATCCTAGGTAGAACAGCATTGCCAAATTGGGACGAGATGCAGACAGCTCTGAAATAAGAAGAGCCGAGGAGGGACTTGCTCCAGGTCAAACTTGACGAAAGCAGCAGCAGCAGTGGGTCAAAGCCCAAAGTGGATGAACAAGATAACGCAGCCCTTGCATCAAAGGGACAGCAGGGGCAACAGAAACGAAAGAAGGACGTCTCCAAGGTGAAGTGCTTCAGATGTGGCGAGATGGGCCACTATGCATCCTAGTGTCCTTTGAAGAAAAAGGACAAGGATGAGAACCATGATCCGAAGGTTGTAGCACTAGCCGCAAAGATCGACGAGGAGTTCGCCATGACAGCTGAAATACCTCCAGGAGGGAGGTGGGTTGATATAGAGTTCTAGTCAGGAGGACTGCAGATGGGCAGGATCCTTGAGGAGCCCACCTCTTGGATTGTCACCTTGCTACGGGAGCCCATGATCAGGAGTAGCGGGATGGTGGAGTTTCAGTTGGTGCCATGGAGTGTTGATTCGACAAATGCAGTGGCTAGAAGAGCCAGAGAGTGAGCAGCGCAGAGCAGAGAGGCAGCAGTGCAAGGAGGCACAATGCAAAGCTTCAGCAATGCAGTGGCTTTAGAGGCGGCATGGGACTAGAAGCAGTCAGGATGTCAGCACCGAGGTGTATCCACTAGATACTTGTCCAGTTTTCGGCGTTTTAGTTGTTTCTCTCAGCAACTGAGTTGCAGTACGGATGCAGTGTTAGCAGTGGCAATGCTAGCAGCATAGCAGATGTAGCATTTGAGAGGGAGCTGTAGTGCTGGGTGGCAGGACTAGCACGAATGCAGTAGTGGGAGTTGCGATACAGATGTAGCATTAGCAGTGGCAGTGTCAAAGGCAGCAGTACAGTAGCAGCAGTAGCACAGTTGTTGGTGGACAGTATGTCTAACATCAACAGTGCAGAGGATGGTTTAGATTCTTAGAATCAGAGCAGTATGCAGAAAGGCAGTGTATTGCTAGAGCACATTCCTCGCTAAGAGGGATTGTTGATTTGGGGTAGCATCAGATGTGCTCTAAGCCTCAAATTTTGCAGGGAGGCTTGGGCACAGGTATTCCAAAGAACCCAGAAAGCATTTTGGGAAATTCCACCCAGAATTGATTTTATTAAAATAATTAATATTTTTAATGGGGTTCCTAAGTCTAAACTTAGGAAAATTAAAATATTAATGGGTATTAATCTAATCAAGGGTGAAACTTCTAGAAAAAGCCACGGATCAAGCCAAAACGATCTAAGCCTTTGATTAAGATGTAATCTAGGTCGTTGGTTGTCCAACAGGAAGATATAAGAAGGGGCTTGAGGGTCATTTGGAAAACACACAGAGAGATTGAGAAAATCGATTTTCTGAAGTGAGAAGTTCTCAGGAGGAAAATCGATTGAGGAGATCTTGCAGCAGAGGGGCAGTGAGAATCCAAAAGAAGCAATTTCCACAGAGTAAGAGGCAGAGGGAGAACATAAAGACGTCCAAAGGAAGGCTAACGCTGGCCCACACAGTGCTGACATAGAGGCAGCGCAGTCCTTGAGGGGAAGTCGAGTTCTTGTTGAGGGAAGTCGAAATTCAATTGCCAGAAGCCAGGGTGTGAGTCTGGGAGGCAGGAGGTCGATTTCTCAGCTAGCAGAGAATCCAGAGGAGAGGCAGCGTAATACCTAGGAAGGGTGATGCAGAAACTGCCCAGAGTGACGCAGTTCTGTGTAGAGGGTGACGCAGAGCCAGCAGGATCAATCACTGATTCTCCAGTGACAGGGTGAGATCATTTCACCAGTCTTTTGTTCAGTATTCTCTCTGTATCGGATTGCTAGTTGAGCATCCTTGAATTGTACTCATAATTTCTCCTACATAATAATAAAACCCTCATAGTTGTTGCACCCGTTTTCCCGCATTATGTTTTTCCAAGGAAGTTTTGTCCAAAAATAACTGTCCTATGTGTTGTATTTTTTTTCTTGCTCAGTATTTTGTTTCCGCGTATATGTAAATTAAGTGAAGGTTGGAGATGTATTTACTTCGATATTTACCATAGAACACAGTAAATAATTTGCATGAATTAACAAGTAGGAGAAGTAACATCAGTTTGTTGTAGTAGGGGTTCCTCTTGTGGAATTTTCACAATCATATATATATATATTGCTTCTCAAATTATTGAGGGGCATATTTGCGCTACTCTCTAGTCCACAACTAGTGTTATTTCAAGCCTAAAGCTGGTATTATACACTCAAAGCACATTATATGCATCTTTAACGCTGTCGTAGAATGTATAGAATATACAAGATACTTAAACCTCAATTTCCAACATGAAGGGTGTTCCTCATTTAACATCATACAGTTTGACCTCAAAATCTTCTAATTTAAGTCAAACGCATTATAGAAATGATTTTTTATTTATTGAGATTCAAAAGCATTTCATTTACAGATAACTACTTTATTACAATATCATAGCCATATCATTGTTTGTTACAAGAATTAAGAGGGTAGGGTGGTCCCTTGAAAAGAAGATAAAAAATAATCTCCCATAGAAGTTATCCAATGAGTACCCATTCTGGATACTTTTGAGTAGACCTGCACTCAAAAAAATGAAAATCTATGAACAAAACATTAAGGTACTAGAACCTTTATAGTCATAGATGTAATACCCCACTTTGCCTAACTTGGCTTTGTAGATGACAGGGACGGTTATCCTTGTTCACTTTGATGACCCATAATATTGATAACTTAGAAATTGATGAATTTATGGAGATTGCTTATGTATATAGAGATGTGTATAAGTGCATATGTATGTGCTTTGTATGATTGTTAGTTGATGATGAGATGTTATATTCACAGTTGGGATATCCCATAAGAGTTCATAAAGTGATGTTAATCTGGTTGCTTATAGCATGATGTTATGATGATGATATAATAATAAACAATGATGTTGAGCAAGTGGAAATTGTAGCAATTTTGCCAGTTATGCAGGACTCCTCAATGGAGGTGCTTCATCTTGACCTAGTTTCAAGGTCATGGGACTTGCTAAGCCACTGGAGTTAGAATTTCATTTTTAATGTGGATGAACATGGAAGGTTGCAAAACGTTGATTGACATAGATCTCATGGGATGATATTTGGCTTAATACTATGTCTGCATATATGCATATTTGTGTTATAACTTATGATTGAACTCATCTTTATGTTGAATGCAACCAGTTATTTGCAAGATTAGACAGTCATTTTTGTTTGTCTAGTAGAAGTCCAAGCCGTGACATTGACAAAAAGAACCATGGAGCAAAAATTATGTTGCTCTTTGCCATCTAGAAGAAGTCTAGGTTGGAATCTGAAAATAAGGACCATCAAATGTAACTTGTGAAATTAAGGATTATGATTTGGATGTTGTTATACATTTGTGCAGCGATACTTGAGGTGTTTGTATGATCCATACATTGGAGGAGACAAGGTAAAGCCTCAGAAGCTCGCCAACATATGGGTGTCAAACACAACCAGGAGGCTTTGCTTTGTTCAATGGGGATGAATAGAGGTGCTTCAACTTGCCTATTCAATCCTGAGAAAGATATGTGAAAAATTGGAACCCGATTCCTATTGCAACAACTGGAAATTATCCTCCTAATTGTTAATTAAATTTAACAATTTATTTATTGTTTCCTACAAGAAATACTGAATAACTCACACCGCAACCTATACAAATAAAACTGTGGAATAATAAACACTGGAAGAAATGCTAGCACACACACATAAAATGACACAATTATTTTTGGACCAATGTCACTGGAAAAACCCAACTTCGGAAAACCAGTGCAGTAGCTGAGGGTTCTATTATTATGCAGCAGTGAAATAATCTGAGTGCAACTAGATTCCGAAATTGGGAATCCTATAGAGAAATACTGGCAACAAAATCTAGTGAGGAGAAATTACTCACTCCACAGGCAAATTCCAGCACTGACCTCAGCTCAAATTGAGTCATCCAAACTGCCTCTGCACAGTCACTGTGTCACACTAGCGCAGTTGTTGCCGCTCTCAGCTTGGAACAGCTTCTCCTCAAGCTGTCTGACCAGCCACTGTTTGGAAAACGTCTCTCCTGGCCTTTGGAACCTTTTCGTAGCTTCTGGCACTGAAATTTTGCTTCTCCCCAGCAACTCAACTTTGCCTCTAGAGGCTACTGCGTTGCTTTGCGTCAACCTCTCTGTGGCTTCTCTGCCTCTCTACAAATGCACTCACCTGATCAGGATTGGGGTAGAAGAATTCTGTAGGTAACTATTATAACCTGGCATATACAGTACCCTGTTTGAAAGGAGTGGTGTTGGTACTTTCTTCTTTATTTTCAGCATTAATAAGCCATATCCTTGCCAGGTGATTGACAAAATGTCTTAAAGAAATTATAGTCCCTGATGTTCATTTTAGTTAAGTAGAGGTCTAGGCATGACCCTTAGATCTGAGCATGATAGACCCTCAGTTTTCACCCATGGGCTTGTATAGGCTGCAAGCAACCAATACTTGCAAATCTAGAAATCACAAGCAGATCTTATAGGTGAATGTTTGATTTGGTAAAAATGCAGTGTTCCACGGGGATGTGTCCCCTGGGGTGGGCTGTGCGTGTGAAAATTTCTGAATGTAACAACCCAGAAATCCTACTATAGTAAACTGATTTGCATTGCCTACTTGTGTTCTTCATTTTAACAAGTTATTTTCAAAATTATTCAGAAAATATTAATGCAAATACACTGCAGCCTACACCAATACACAGATCAAGTACTGAAAAATAAATGAGACAATCACACAAAGAACACACTTATTTTTGGACTAAACGTTCCCGAAAAAACCCATTGCGGGAAAACCGATGCAGCAAATATGAGGGTTTTATTATTAAGCAGATTTCTGAATACAACTAGGGTGCCAAATCTGACTCACCCAACAGAGAATAAACTCGGCAAAAGTACTTCTATCCGGAGACAGATATTTTGGCGAATCCAGCAACTGGATGAACAAACCCCACAAGTGATTGTGTTGTCCCCAGTGATGTGTAGTGATGGCTGCTCCAAGCTCTGTGCTAGAACTGCGCCACCTCCTCTAAGAGCTGTGTCACCCTCCCAGTTAGCATTCCCAGCTCAGAAATCGATATGCTGAACTGTTGCCTGATTTGTTGAACAGAAACCCCAGCGCTACCTCTAAGTGACTGTGTCAGCTCCTCTAGCCTCTCTGTCACCCTTCTGGCGTTGCACTGTCTCTCCCTGGTGTTGTGTTGCCTCTCTGTTATGTATTCTCGGCCTTGGACTGAAGTCCCTCTGCTGAACTGCCCCTCTCTGCACTAGAAGCTCACTCTGAAATTCTCAGCAAACCATGCCCCAGAATTTCAACTTAGCTCAAGTGCTTCTCTCTCAATGTGTGTTTTCCAACTGACCCCAAGCCTTCCTTTATACTTTTCCTATTGAGAAATCAACGGCCGAGATCTAATCTCTAATCAACGGCTAAGATTAAATTAGACTTGATCCTCGTCTCTTAGAAGCTTCTCACCCATATTTTCATTAATACCCATTAATATTTTTATTTTCCTAAGTTTAGACTTAGGAACCCCATTAAAAATATTAATTATTTTAATAAAATACAATCCGGGTGGAATTTCACCAAACGATTTTTGGGTCTTGGATATCTCATGTGTTCTAGCCCCTCCACAAAATTTTAGAGCTAGAGCACATCCAATGCTACCCAAAAAATCAACACTCCCTCTTAGCAAGGAATGTGCTCTAGCAATACTTCGCAGTAGAAGTATCACACTGATCCACGACATCGGTCCTCTGTGTTGTTGATGCTCAGCCTGCTGCCCTTCATCCACTGCGTTGCTGGTATTGCTGCCCATGACACTGCCACTGTCACTGTTGCATCTGCACTGCAACTCTCTCTCAATATGTTGCATTATGCTACCCATAGCACTGCCACTGCTAACTATTGCACTGCAACTCATTTGCTAAGAAGTAAGCAACTGAAAAGCCACCCAAAAGCTGACATGTTGATCAGTCTGGATGCCCTTAGACGTTGAAGCTACGTCTGCAACTAATCTGTGTGGACCCTCGGATGCTACTGCATTGTTGTTGTATCTGCTTTGTGCCTTCACCCCTGATTACAAAGGAGTGACAATTGTGTTTTTCCATTTCATGGGTCATGCACTAGACCAGGACTAACAACCGTAAGTCAAGATGAAGGCCATGAATGGAAATGTAGACACAAGAGAGACACAACATTCTTGTCTTCACTTAGGGAAAAAAGAATGGGAGGATTGGGTAATCATCTGGCATTCGATACTCTTTGAAGATGTGTAGGGCATCCAAGACAAGAGTAGGCAAGAGGACCGATATTCTTTGAGGGTTGGGAACCCAAGACAAGAATATCCTAGAAGGTCATACTCAGTGAACACCCGAGTGGGTATATACCTCGAGAGACAATGACTAAGGTGTCTATAAGTCATTGGTCTCGCCAACATTGTGCTCTGATCTTTTGAGAGATAGCGTTGTCAGTCAAGGCCTTGTTGTGGAACCAATGTTGGTTACTATGATGCTATAACAGATGGATTGCAAATCCGGTTTCTCTTATGTGAATTCTTCAAGATTGAAACATAGCCAAACACCTTGTAATGTTGTATGAATACCTCCCTAGTTAAGAGAGAGTGTTGAAGGAAGTGTAACTAGGTTCGATCTTCATAAATATAAGTTTGACTTTTGTATTTACTCAAGAAAAGAGAAATTATTTTTATGATATTTGTCAATAAGTTTCTTGCTCATTGAATTAGGTCAAGCACATGTTTAAGTGCTTCTAGGAAGTCAAAGAGTCAATGTATTTATGTAAGACCATTTGAGGGCATGTTACACAATGTATAAAATAGTATAAAGGTCAAAGGAAGACCTCCAAGCAAAGTCCAAGTCCTCTCCATGCAACGATGTCATCCAAATGAAGCAAAACGAAGAAAATAGTGAAGATATGGTCAAGTCGGCTTGAAGATAGAATGTCGGCCTAGAGGAGGGACAGTCCTCTATATATAGAGGTTGTCCACTCCCTCATAAAGCATACAACACAAGCTCTAAAATCAGCAAAGGTGGAAGTCGAGAAAGTGAAGGGAAAAGGTAAGTCTAAGGGTCTCCAAGAAAAGCGAAGAAAGGAGGAAGAAGACCAAAGTGTAGGGGACTATTTTTAGGGCTAGAAACAGTCACATGTGCAAAGAGAAGGAGGACAGATTGCGGATATAATAGAAGTAGCATTTCAGTGCAAGATTCGTTGGTGTTTGAGCTAGATATTAGACCTACAAGGCCTCCCAAGTCAAGCGAATAAGTCTCTCTCTCTAGCGAAGGTGAAAGGACCCTAATTCACTAAGGGTGCCCTCCACATGTGGGAAAACTAGGGCAGTAGAACAGCAGTACAATCATACATCCATATCTCAAGAAGGATCTTGTTTGGTCAACAATAGAAGAAGTCTACTTGAGCAAAGGATAGAAGAGGAACATCTCATCTAGAAGGCCCACTCAAGGAAGGTCTATCTCTAGACAAGAAACAAGGAAGGAGGACGAAGTGTTGGGGAGCAAAGTGCCGAAAGGTGGAAGTCGATGTGCTGAGGAACCAAGTGCAGAAGAGAGGAAGCAATTGACTTGTGCTTGGAGGACATCCTAGTCAAGGGTCTAGGGTTTGGCAGTGATCAATAAGAAGCTTCAATAAGAGAAACTTACCAAAGGGTTTTCCTCTCTAAGAGAGAGGTTTTGGCCCTGGCAGAGAGCCAACATCTGTGTTCTTGTCTTTATGTTTTTGGTAGCAGTTTGATGAAACACACACACTAATAATAAGAAGAAGATCAAGCTAAGATAATTGTAAAAGTGCTTCACAAATTGTTATCAAGTCAAAGAAGAATCACACTACACCTACTTGCCCTAGATTCTTCAACATAATTTGCCTTGCAGGATATCTTGTTGAATCCATTGGATCTATTTGCATTGTTGATGTTTATATGCTCATAGATATTTGTACTTGCTAATCAATTTCATTGCTTTTCAAGTTATATTTCAAGTTATCTGAATGGTGAATGCCTAATTGGTTTACTAACTATCTCTTAGAACTTGTTAGATTTTTACAAATCTTCCTAGCAAAACCATCAAGGAAGCTACTCATTAGAGACAATAACAAAAAATGCATCAAAGTGGACCATACTTAATTGTTAAGGGCACAATAATACTTCAAACAGGGATCACCTTCAAATATGTAACTAGACCAAATCCAGTAAAAGTGTTCCCTACCTTTTTAGAGGTGGTTAGGTAATCAACCCTATTAAGTGCTTCAAGCCCCTAAGGGGAGGTGATATTTACAAGGTCAACCCTGTAAATTCACAGGGTTAGTGACAATAGGTGGCAATAGAGGGGAATGATTTCATTGCCAAGGGACCAGCTGATGGAGATGCACATCCTAAGTGTATAGATGTAATGGAGGGAGTAATTGTGGAGGCCTGAGTTACCTCTTTCCTTAGCCTTCTTTTTCCACCCCTCTGGTGCACCTCTTACTTCTTTTTGATGATGCTTTTATATGGTGCATAGCTCAAGGATCCAAGCTTACTTTTTCTGATATAGAGATTATTTTACCCATTAATATGAGTCAATTTCTTGCTCATCAGGGTTGGGACATACAAGAGTTCCTTATTATGAGATGGAGCATCTAGTGCTTAGGAACCTGGTGATGGCTAATGACGGGGGCAGAGCTCATGCTAAGCTTTTTCCCACACACTAATTATGTTCCAGCCATCTTTTTCATTTTGACTTTTCCTTTTCTTTTGTTGTGGCCATCTTATGCTTTTATCATTCTTGTAGCTACATCAACCTCCAGGGCCAAGTTTTCCAGCCCTACTCAAGGATGTGGATGTGTGAATACAAAATCCCAATGAACCAATGGCAGTTATCCTGAATGATGGATATGGTATCAAGGGAACAATGAAAGGTATTATGGAATGGTTATAGAAACACTAATTCAATTCAAGTTTCACTAGTAGTGCCCCTCCTATAACCTGAAGGCCTTAGAGGACGTCCCACTAGACTAAAGCTAAAGACTAAGCCCCCTGCTAAGGTCAAAGAACAAGCTTACAATCAAGATCGATCAATCATCCAGATCACCCATTTCTCCATGTTAAAATTACCAGAACATTAAGTAAAAGCACTTGATTGCAAAATGGTTAAAGTACCTACCGAGTGGTATCCCACCTTCCCAATGAACCAATGGCAATTATCCTGAATGATGGATATGATATCAAGGGAACAATGAAAGGTATTATGGAATGGTTATAGAAACACTAATTCAATTCAAGTTTCACAAGTAGTGCCCCTCCTATAACCTTAAGGCCTTAAAGGACGTCCCACTAGACTAAAGCTAAAGACTAAGCCCCCTGCTAAGGTCAAAGAACAAGCTTACAATCAAGATCGATCAATCATCCAGAACACCCCTTTCTCCATGTTAAAATTACCAGAACATTAAGTAAAAGCACTTGATTGCAAAATGGTTAAAGTACCTACCAAGTGGTATCCCACCTTCCTTCAAGAGGAATGTCGGATGATGAGAGGTGAATGACCCATGCAAAGGGTAGAAGAATTTGGCATATCATCATCACTAAGCAACATGTAGGGCTGCTGGATAACCAAGATAGGAGAAATTTTTCCTCATATAGGGTTACCCATTTTAGTGGGTAACAGTGCACAACTCGTAATTTTTTTATGTTTAATCAGTGAATAAATATGCATGTAAGAAACATTGTATAATTCTCATGAGCACTTAGAATGTGGAGGCTAGTAATGCTAGTTATTCTTGTTATAATAGGAATATGTTGACATATCATCCTGGTTTGGCACCTTTGAATTGAAATAGATCCTGGCCTATAACTTTAGTTATATGCTAATGATGAAAGAATATAAAACTTGCTAAGGGTTGTATATCAATGTTTACTATGAAAAAAATCATTATGATGCCTTGTCCTTCTTGTGAAAACAATTAATTTCCTTGAGCTCAACTCATCAATAGAGGGGTTAGTTGCTTGTATTTCAAGGTTATTGGTATGCTAGTTAAATTGAAGACTAGTTGTAGAATTGCCACTTACCACGTGAATTAATTGTTGATTTTGGGTAGCATAGAATGTGCTCTAGCTCCGAAATTTTGTGGAGGGGCTAGAATACATAAGATCTCCAACACCCAGAAATCGTTTGGAGAAATTCCACCCAGATTGTGAGTTATTAAAATAATTAATATTTTTAATGGGGTTCCTAAGTCTAAACTTAGGAAAATAAAAATATTAATGGGTATTAATAAATTTATGGGTGAGAAGCTTCTAAAAGATGAGGATCAAGTCTGCTTTAATCTTAGTTGTTGATTAAGGACTTAATCTCGATCGTTGATTCATCAACAGGTAAAGTATAAGAGAAGACTTGAGAGTCATTTGGAGATATACCGGGAAAATACTCAGTAACCCGAGGGAAATCGATTCTCAAGGAGAAGGAGTTCGATTTCAGAGGGAGAGTTGCAGGGTGAAAGAAGAGGAGCGCATCAGCATCATTCACAAACTGGGGAGGAGGTGACGCAGAGCATCAGAGGGACATCGCAGAGGTAAGATCAGAAAGACAACGCAGCAAAGGACGTAGTCCTCACGCAGAAGTGACGCAGAGGTGACGCAGTGAAGCTTGAAGGGTCTCCGGGGTGTCAGAATTTCTCCAGAACAAAGGGAAAAATTGTCTTAGGTGTTTCTCTCAAAGGTGTCTCTATATTCTGTAAAATCATTCCTTGTAAAGAGATTGTGCTGAAGAATAATATATAAACCCTCATCTACTGCACCGGTTTTCCCACATTGGGTTTTTCTAAGGACAATTGTCCAAAAATAACTGTGTTGACGTGATTGATTCTTGTAGCTTGTATATCACTGTTATTTTCTCTATGCTATTATGTGACAACTGCAATAAAATTGATTTTGATGTTTACTAAAGGGTTTGTAAATAACTTATCGAAGTAGGGGAAATAAATCAGTTGTTGCAGTAGAATTTCGTGTTAGAAATTTTCACATGGTATCGAAGACAAGTTCGAGCAACAGGATTAGAAAATCTGCAATGAGTCGGGAGCATGATGTTGGGGCAGCAGCTCAAAAGGACTCACGCAGTTCTCATGGGAAAGAGGAAAGCACAAAGAATATGGATCACGACTATTCTATGTTAGCTTCCAGACTGGAAGAAGAATTCGCTTGCTTAGCAAGTTCTGCTTCATCTGAGGTTTGGTATATTGACAGTGGAGCCTTTGCGCACATGACAGTTATACGAGAACGTTTTTCGAGCTATCCAGAAGAACAGATGAACTTCCAAATCACCATGGGAAATAAGTCAAAATGTACCCCCGTAGGGAGAGGTACTATAGTCTTTCAAACAGAAGCAGGGGATCGGCTTCAAGCGACCAATGTGCTGCATGTGCCAGGATTGGGGATGAACTTACTCTCTGTATCTCAGTTACAAATTAAGAGCTATGATGTTTTCTTCATTGGGAAGACAGTGTATGTCAAACATCCGAGTTGGAAAAAGAAGGCCCAAATTAGAGTCAGAAGTAATAGGTTGAATAAGTTACAGCTAGAATCCCCAATGGCACTGGTAGGCAACAGTGGGGAAAAAGATCTGAATGAACTATAGCACAGGAAGATGGGACACTTGCACCATGGGGCTCTAAGAATTCTCGGAAGAACTGTCACAGGAGTTCAAGAGTTGAGTACCAAACGAGACGATGTATGCAGAGGGTGCGCACTAAGCAAGTATGCCAAAGCAGCTTATTCCAGAAGTAACAGTAGGGCTAAGAGTGTTCTGGGATTGATACACTCAGATATCTGTGGACCCATGTCCACAAAAGCTCTTAGTGGTGCCGAATACTTCGTCACCTTCATTGATGACCATTCCAAGAAGACTTGGATTTACTTTCTGAAAACCAAGGATGAGGTTTTTGATTGATTCAAAGAGTTCAAGGCTCTGGTTGACAATCTGACAGGAAAGAAGATAAAAGTGTTGCACTTAGACAATGGTGGAGAATAGATTGATAAGGGCTTCACTAATTTCTGTGCAAGGGAAGGCATCAGAAGAGAATGGACAGCTCCTTATAATCTGGAGCAAAATGGAGTAGCAGAGAAGAAGAACGGGACTATTGTTGAAGCTGCAAGGGCGATGTTGTAAGATCAGGATATGCCCAAATTCCTATGGGCAGAAGCATGCAGCATAGCAGTGTATGTCCAGAACAGGACTCCTCACAGGGCATTAGGTAAGATTACTCCAGAGAGTGTCTTCACCGGTAAGAAGCCTTAGATGAGTCATTTCAGAATATTTAGGAGTTTTGGCATACTGCCATATACTCGAAGAAAAGAGGAAGAAATTGGACGAGAAAGGATATCTTATGGGATATAGGGAGAATGCTAAGGCATATAGAGTCTATCTTCCGGAAATAGGAAGATCGTAGTTCGACGGAATGTAAAGTTCATGGAGGACAGAGCTTTCAGGAAACCCCGAGAAATGCCTTCCAAGGAGCAATCTAAGGATGATCCATTCGTCCAGCCACTTCGACCAGCAAAAACCAGCACCAGTGTTTCTCCTAAAGACAAAATTCCAGAGGTATCACAACAGGTGGAGTCTCAAGAAGAGGAGGAGCAAATAGATGTACCCACTACCAGTGGAAGAACGAGCCAGGAACTTCGACAGATACTACGAGATGCAGAGGATTTCGTTGGAGCTCCTAGGAACGAGAAAAGGGAGCGTAGACAGCCAGATAGGTACCAAGCCTTGGTGGCTCAGGTTGGAGAACCCTCTAGTTTTCAAGAGGTCATTCAGCATCAAGTATGGGTAGATGTTATGGTGGAGGAATACAGTTCCATAATGGTCAATGATGTCTGGGAAGTGGTACCTAGGCCTCAGGACAGGTCAGTTGTAGGTTCAAGATGGATCTACAAGGTCAAATATGTTGCAGATGGCAGTGTGGAAAAATACAAAGCCAGGTTCGTGGCTAAGGGGTATGCTCAAAAGGAAGGGATAGACTACGAAGAAACCTTTGCCCCAGTAGCCAGGTATACTTCTATTAGATCCGTGATATCCCTTGCAGCACAGATGGGGTGGGAGATTCACCAAATGGATGTCAAGAATGTGTTCTCTAACGGGGTGATAGAAGAAGTATACATTGAACAACCAGGGGGGTTTGAGACACATGAGAAGAAATCTCATGTAGGCCGGTTGAAGAAAGCCTTGTATGGACTTAAATAGGCGCCTAGAGCATGGTACGATCGAATTGATGGTTACTTGCAAAAGCTGGGAGTCGTCAAGAGTGACACAGATCCCAACCTCTACTATCTGATTGTAGAGAATGAGCCTCTAATTTTGGTGTTATATGTGGGTGATCTTTTTCTAATAGGTTCATCCAGGCTCATCAAAGATTGCAAGGAAAACCTAGCTACAAAATTTGACATGAAGGATTTGGGGCGGATGCATTATTTTCTGGGGTTGGAAGTTTGGCAGCAGAAGGATGGAATTTTCCTTGGACAAGGGAGATATCCTACAAAAATTCTGAAAAAGGTTCAGAATGCACAGGACTGTAGACCTATTGCTACTCCAATGATTACCAACTGAAAGAAAATTGATGCATCTAAAGATAAAGTCGATCCCACCTTGTACAGGCAGCTCATAGGGTCCCTCATGTATCTAGTCAATACCAGGCCAGACATTTGTTACACTGTCAACACCCTCAGTCAGTTCATGGTGGAACCAAAGAGGGTGCATTGGGCGGCAGCCAAGCATGTTCTCAGACATAAACAAGGAACAATCGAGCATGGACTAATGTACACTCGAGGCAATGACATCAGGCTGAGTGGGTTCACTAACACAGATTGGGCAGGAAGTTCAGTAGATCGGAAAAGTACCACTGGGTACTGTTTCAACATTGGATCAGGAATGACCTCCTAGTGTAGTAGGAAAGAGAAATATGTAGCTTTGAGCTCAACTGAAGCTGAATATATGGTAGCTAGCACAACATCGTGTGAAGCCATATGGCTTAGAAAGTTGCTTGTGAATCTATTCAAGAGAAGGATGGAAGCGACCAATATATTGTGTGATAATCAGAGTTGCATCAAGCTCTCTAAGAATCCAGTTTTTCATGATCGGTCAAAGCAAATTGACATCAGGTGTCACTTTATCAGAGACTACGTCCAATGAGGGGCAACACAGTTACGATACACCCCGATAGGAGAATAGGTGGCAGATATTCTCACCAAAGATCTAGGAAGAACAAAGTTTGTTTATTTTAGGGAGAAGATGGGGATGATTGAGAAACCGTTTCAGTAGCAGAAGCGAATAGTATAGGAAGTTGCAGTGCAGCAATTAGCAGTGGCAGTGCTATGGGCAACATGATGCAGCATATTCAGAGGGAGCTGCAGTACAAATGTAACAGTGACAATGGAAGTGTCATGGGCAACAGTACAGATTGCAGCAACGTAGCAGATGAGGGGTAGCAGGCCGAGCATCAACAGCGCAGAGGGCCAATGCCATGGATCAATGTGATACTTCTGCTGAGAATTATTGCTAGAGCACATTCCTCGCTAAGAGGGAGTGTTGATTTTGGGTAGCATCGGATGTGCTCTAGCTCCGAAATTTTGTGGAGGGGCTAGAATACATAAGATCTCCAAGACCCAGAAATCGTTTGGAGAAATTCCACACGGATTGTGAGTTATTAAAATAATTAATATTTTTAATGGGGTTCCTAAGTCTAAACTTAGGAAAATAAAAATATTAATGGGTATTAATAAAAATATGGGTGAAGAGCTCCAAAGAGATGAGGATTAAGTCTATTTTAATCTTAGTCGTTGATTAAGGACTTAATCTCGATCGTTGATCGTTGATTCATCAACAGGAAAATTATAAGAGAAGACTTGAGAGTCATTTGGAGATACATCGAGCAAATACTCAGTAACTAGAGGGAAATCGATTCTCAAGGAGAAGGAGTTTGATTTCAGAGGGAGAGTTGCAGGGTGAAGGAAGAGGAGGGCATCAGCATAAGTCAGAGACTAAGGAGGAGGTAATGCAAAGCATCAGAGGAACAACGCAAAGGGAATATCAAAGAGACATCGTAGCAAGGGACGTAGTCCTCACGCAGGCCTCACACAGAAGTGACGCAAAGGTGACGCAGTGAAGGTTGAAGGATCTTCGGGGTATCAAAATTTCTCCAAAACAAAGGGAAAAATTGTCTCGGGTGTTTCTCTCAAAGGTGTCTATATTCTGTAAAATCATTCTTTGTAAAGAGATTGTGCTGAAGAATAATATATAAAGTTTAAACCCTCATCTGCTGCACCGATTTTCCTGCATTGGGTTTTTCCGAGGACAACTATCCAAAAATAACTGTGTTGATGTGATTGATTCTTGTGCTTGTATATCACTGTTATTTTCTCTATGTTATTATGTGACAACTACAATAGAATTTATTTTGATGTTTACTGAAGGGTTTGTAAATAACTTATTTAAGTAGGAGAAATAAATCAGTTACTGCAGTAGAATTTTCTATTAGAAATTTTCACATTAACCTCTATCAAAGAAGCAATGAAATATGTTTGTGTTGCTGCCCTCATAAGTTAGTTTTCAGCTATGTTGGCTAATGTACTAGGTTTAAATCCTTGAGTGTTCATCAAATGCTTGAGAAACAAAATAGTTGCATAGACAAACACCTACAAGAGAACCTCATGGGAAATGAGTGGGTGTGAGAGGATATATTAATATATCGACTAATGCTATACATATAGTACAATTAGAGTTGGTAATGTAAATGTTGATATCATTGGGAATAAGTATGATCTTGAAATCAATTATGGGCATTGGATGTTGACATATTGTAAATTTCTTATCGCAGTTTTGTTCTAAAATCAAATTCTCCTCTCTTTGGGTAAGTCTCATAGGTCTGTTGGTTTTAGTCTGTGTTGCATGGGTACCCGCACCCGGGGGTGGGGTTCTCGAACCCGTCCCGGGTTCCCGCACCCAAGTACCAAATTCGGGTACGGGTTCTTCCCAGACGAACCCAGAAGAACCGGGTTCTTCCATGAAGAACCGGGTTCTTCAAAAAAAAAATTTGGGTTCTTTTCCTTTAACGGGTTCTTGGGTTCTTGGGTTCTTCGGGTGCTTGGGTTCTTGGGTTCTTCGAGTTCTTCGGGTTGGGTTCTTTGGGTTCTTCATAAAAAAAACTACATTAAAAATTTAATTTTCAAATAATTTTTTTTATTGAAATTTAAAAAATAACTTATAACAAAGGTAAAACTTATAACAAAACCTAAAAAACCCTAAATCAATTCTTGTAAATCAATTTGGAATGAAACATTCTTCCACGGTCCTTACCATCAAAACCTGTGTTGCACAGGTACCCGCACCCGGTTTTTTAAGTTTTTTACAAGTCTTGTTTTTTAAGAATTCTTGTAAATCAATTTGGAATGAAACATTCATTCCCAAGCCAAATAACCATCAAATTATAAACTGTAAATGCACACATACAGGTTCAAACATTTTCGGTCAAATAGAAAGTAGGATTGAGACCAGCCATAAGCTGTAATCAGCTGACGTTGTTAAATGGCGAAGGGCTATTTTGGACAATGGCTAAATTAAGTATCAAAATCTGCCAATTTCTCACAGCATTCTGATAACATCATGTTAAGATTAAAACTAGGAAAATATGCCTAAATCATATATGGTCTCTACAGAGTTGTACACCAAGTAATCTCTAAAAACTGCGAAGATGTTTTATGTTTAGATAATTAATATTCAGGCAGAGCTCGCACTCAAAGACAAACTATCCCTCAAGCCATCAAATGGCTGCTGTGCATTTTATTGGGAAACAAAGACTGACAAGCGTGTTTTGTGGAAGGGTAAGGCTGCCACTGTTTTTGGGATTGCTTTACCACAGAGCACACCATGCATGGGGCAGGTGGATGATTAGACATCAAGAAAATTCTAGACCACTATCAGGTTGAGAAGAATCTCCTATGAAAAAATTGTGTTTTTATATGGGAGAGACTAAACATTCAAAGCAAAGTTACAAGCTCAAGCTCCAGCCAGAATGAGCAATTTCAATAAGGAGAGAAGTTGTCTTGAAATTAGAGCAGGAGGCAGAAATGCTAACACTCCTTGGCTGTGTAGGAGGAAGAGTCTATATGACCACAGCCTAATTCATTGATAGGCATCCTTGCAAATGAACCTAAGCTGCATAGTTATTTTAAAGCCTGTGTGTGACAAAATCTGTCCCAAGTTTCACCAAAATCGCTGAGTCTAGCATTTATCCTAGTATGTATTTTGAATTTTCAGTTTTAGTAGTAGCCTTGAGCTCTCTCACATAGCTGTCACAGTGTCATGGTTACATAATACACGGAAAAGATTCAAAAGAACAGTTTTTTGGTGATAAATTTTGAAATTTCAATGTCAATGTTGAATGTTCAATGATGTGCATGTTTAAATGATTATCATTAAAGTTTTCTTGTTTAAAGTTGAAAAAATATACAAATTCAAATTTCATATATATTATTAATTATAAATTTATAGTTTATAAAATATAATTATTAAAATTTAATATTATTATATTACCCGACGAACCCACGCACCCTGTTTCCAAAAATGCCGTCCCCGTCCCCGTCCCCGCACCCACGTTTCTTGGCAACATAGGTTTTAGTTGACTTAGTGCTAAGGAGCACTACATGTGGTATCAAAACAAGCTACAACACTATGGCCTGTTACCATTCAAGTTCACAGTGAAGGTGCCAAAGTCCTAGGTCACTAGATTTGAGCCCAAGGGTAACTTGGAATTATCATCCACCACACCTCAGTGATATATTCCCACACTTAATGCTTGACTTATTTCCAACAAAGGGGGAACTTCACTAAGAAATTGAGTCTCAAGCACAGATGAATAATCAAAAGGGTGTGGAGACTTAGACCGATCTGGTCTGTTTGATTGCTGAAGTTCTATTTTCCAGAATTCCCTCTGATTAGAATGTAAGTGATAAAGTAGAAGAGAATTATGCTACATGCACAACCAAAGTTTCCCTCTATATAAAGTAGGTGATACAATGAAACTACAATACAAAAAAACAGAAGAGTCAATATCATAAAGTTATGCATCATTATACAGCTAATATCCAATAGCCTTCGGTGCATGAGAGGCATTGGAATCTCCTGTTGATTTTTGGGTAGCATCGGATGTGCTCTAGCTCCAAAATTTTGTGGAGGGGCTAGAACACATGCGATCTCCAAGACCCAGAAATCATTTGGAGAAATTCCACACATATTGTAAAATATTAAAATAATTAATATTTTTAATGGGGTTCCTAAGTCTAAACTTAGGAAAATTAAAATATTAATGGGTATTAATGATAATATGGGTGAGAAGCTTCTAAGAGACGAGGATCAAGTCTAATTTAATCTTCACCATTGATTAGAGATTAGATCATGGTCGTTGATTTCTCAACAAGAAAAGTATAAAAGGAAGCTTGGGGTCAGTGGGAGAACACACACAGTGAGATTGAGGAAATCAATTTTCTGAGGTGAGAAGTTCTCAGGAGGGAAATCGATTAGGAAGATCTTGCAACTGAGGGGCAGTGATAGTTCAGGAATACAGACAGAGAAGCGGAGAGAAGCTTGTGGAGGCAGCGCAGTAGCTGGGAGAGCTGACACTGAGCCAGCCTGGGCCCACACAGCCTTGACACAGAGTCAGGACGGCCAGCGTAGAGGAAGAGTTGTCTTCCATGTAGAAAGCCAGGGAGCTACCGGAAACTACAAGAACAGCAAGGAACGCTGACACAGTGGGCAGAAGAGCTAATGCAGAGCCTCGAAGACCTCAACGCAGGCCCACGCAGTTACTATGAAGGCGCAACGCAGTTGTCGCTGGGGCCAACCATTTTTGTTGCCGGATCAACCGGATTCTGCTGGGTGAAGTGAGGTAAAACTCACTCAAATTCTCCACCATTGTATTTCTCTGTCACTGGTTTGCCGGGCCAGCGTTTGTATTCAGAACTTCTACTTAATAATAGAAAACCATCAGAGCTACTGCACCGGTTTTCCTGCATTGGGTTTTTTTCCGGGGACGTTTAGTCCAACAAAAAGTGTGTCATTTGTGTGTTTGTCTCATTTATTTTTCAGTACTTGATCTATATATTGGTGTAGGCTACAGTGTATTTGCATTAGTATTTTCTGAAGATTTCTGAAAATAACTTGTTAAAATGAAGAACACAAGTAGGTAATGCAAATCAGTTTACTGCAGTAGGATTTCTGGTTTGTTAGATTCAGAAATTTTCACATCTCCTTGTGGTGTCAAACTCAAAGAAGATTCTACTCTAAATGAAGGACCTTCCGGCAAATCAAGATTGGAGAAAGCAGTGTCAAAGTTCGGATCCTCAGGGTCCACATACCAATCCATCTAATACATCAAATGATACTCCTCTTTTTTGAGAGATAATGTGGATATTGGAAAGTGTGTACACAAGATCATGACATGTAAAGTAGGATGGCAGCATTGTACAAATAAATAAGCTAGAGTAGCCATTTATTATTTATTTCAGTTATATACTAGGTTAAGATTTGTAGAGAATTATTTTACGTCAGTTTCACAAAGACAAATTAACCTGGAGAAATCATTTCCTTTGAAGAGTTTTAGGCATTATATCACGAAACATACTCAATAATTATCTCGAATATAAATGCTTTCTGTTAACAAATTGTAAGAATAAAGTTAAAACATTTATCAGAAGTAAACATGAGTACAAACACAGTATCATAGGTATACTGTGATTCTTTTAGAACCAGCATTTGCAACTTCATCAGAACTGAATTTCAAGAAAAGATATAATATCTGCTATCCAGCACATATATTCAATGATAAAAAACACCACAAACTTTAATCTTTTAATACTGCTTACCGTAAGATCATAACTTCTTGAGAAAATTCACACTCTAGCTCTTTATTTAGACATTCATGCTTAAGAACTTTAACTGCGACATCCTGACCCAGATACCTCCCACGATATCTGCAAGTTACAAACATCCCATTAATGAATAAATCAGTGCCGAATCAATCTCATAAAATTTGATGTAGACGCTTTGCTAAAATAGGTCTAAAACTTACAAGTCTCCACAAGATCCAGATCCCACTTTCTTGCCCATCTCCAGTAATCTTCCATCAATTTCATAGTCATCAATTGGTCCTCTGACTTCAATTCGAGAACTCTTTGACCATGTATCCCTCTGGATTATTTACACATGCACTTGCAAAATTACTACCAACTTTAGCATTGCTGTGAAAAACACCGACCATACTTAAAAATCCTGGCCTAAGAACTGCACATCCTTTTACAGCTCAAACGAAGTAGACATTTAATCAAAGACAAATGGCAAAAGATAAATTGTAGAGAACAAAGAAAAACCAAAATTGTAGTCCACAAAGCATTGTCATATAACAAATATCACATAAGCATAGAAATAAATGCACTAGATATAATCTTACAGGTATCTTGAAAAAGTACATCACAAAACAGTCAACTTATCATTCAAGCAGGTTTTAGCAACACAAATAAATTTCATTAGTTAGATTTAGTACACCTAAAACAAAGCAAGTAGAATCGGAATATTGCCTACTCTGAGGACTTAGTATCATCTAGTGATAGTGCTTTGAAATGCCAAATATATGGATGCAGTATAACCTAGAGACCATCACAGGTGTGCACCCTTCAGTTCCAGTCAGTGCTAGGAAATAAAAACTAAAATATTTTCTTCTCAAAGCAAGACAGGGCATTTATGCATGCCCAATTTGAAGACAACCCATCTCCATCTTTGGACCAGCAACCCATGTTTGCCATAACTAAGCATATACCAACATTGTTAAAGATATCGTAATCCTCATTTGTTACACTACTATAATCTGAAAAGGCCATGCTGCTATAAGTAGACCTCACAATGTTGGCTTTAATGCTATGTTCCAGCTGTCAACATTACTTACCAGAAGACCATATGTCCTAGTATAACTCTAGCCAAACTGTCGCTGATCATGGAGTTTCATCTTGAAATATTTTTAATCTACGTTAACAGAAATGGGATAAGAAATGCAGTCCAGATGCTTCTATATAAGAAACCCTCATCAATATTGCATGGACATTTTAGGTACACTTGGCATCTTTTGACCTCCATTAGAGAGCAACCTCACCTCCTTGACTTGGCACATATATTATTTTATTGGAGGTAGTTATGGAGGAGTTGTATTGAGAAGTGTGTGACACATGAGGAGAACAAATATCCCCTTGCATGCATCTTGCATCCACTTAACACTTCAGGAGGGCCACACATGGCATATTGCATGCTCTTACTCAGTCTTCTTTCTATATCTGGAGCATTATTTTGGAGGATGTACACATGGAGACATTACACTAGATATTTTTGGGGTTGACTGCATCTTTTCTGGTGGAGCACTCAATATAGTTGGCACTTTGCACATTCATCTCCTTCGGATTCACACATGCATATTGGTTGCATGCATTGCGTGGACTATTACCCACCAAATTTTGGGTAACCCCTACGGGAAAATTTTTCTTCATTTAATCCACAGATAGCCACTCTCAATTGTCTCTCAACCACTCTCCAGTCAATCATTTCTTTCATCTAGCCAGTTCACTTGATAAAAGTTGGTCTTCAAATACGAGGTACACTAAACATTTTTGTATCAAGTAATTTCGTTTAATGGTTTGAAGCATTCTAGTGTGGATCTCAAGTTAAATTGGGTAATTCATCGCTTTTGACTGTATCCTTGTTCCCTTGCTTCACCTTGGTGGTTATGTCCTACCGCTAATCTAGTGTAACCCTCCTTGAGGCTTTATTTTCCACTTTATGTCACATGGTTTGGGTTCGAATTTGAGTTCGACAACGATTAAATCTGATTGAATTCAAATTTTCTGATGAAGTTCAATGAGGTTCACCATTAAATTCAACTATAGTCAAATGACAAATATATATATACTCACTTCACAAAATTCGCTAGAGGAGATCGAGGAAACAACCATTGAGTCAGTGTTGCGGGGGAGCCCCCCCCCCCGATCCTGCTCCCAATCCGCGCTCTGGGGGGGAGCAACTCAGGAGCGGGTCGGGAGCGCGTTCCCTAAAAAGAAAATCGCTCCCTGCCTTTTTGGGAGCGTTTTCGGGAGCATTTTGCCTTTTTTGCAATTTTTTTTTTCAATGATGTTCCAAATGCAATTTTTTTGAAAGAAACAAATAAGTTTTTAGTGGGGTAGCTTAATGATCAAGTCTATGGCCCTAGTATTGTTATGTGATTCATGGTAATGTTAAATTCTTAAAGTAAAAGTGACATTCTCTTTAATCTTCATCTGACATTCTCTTTAATCTAATCTTCACTTGACATTCTCTTTAATCTTCATTTTCATCATTTTACTTAAATTTTTAACATTACCATGAAATGACTCAGGATGTTTGAGAGTGGTTCCGACCTCATTGGATTTCATATGCAAAAAGTAGAATTTTAAATTTCATTCAAAATCCAGCAGACTTATCAGTTTTTCAGGATTTCAGGATTGCATTGTTTCCATTAAATTTTGTCATGTATTAGGGTATGGAACTCGTATTTAATCAAGAGCACCAATCCCTCTATGTACCTTGATGTTAGTGACATTGGTTGTCAAACTCCTCTATCATGACCCTCCTAAAAATGTACGCATCACTCAAACAAAATTTTGACTTGACATGCTATGCTTTTTCTATCTTATGTTAATGCTTAGAGGGTGATATTAATGAAAAAGATCCCTATACAGATACAGAGGTAATGGCAAAGATACCTCTGGATATTAATGCTTAGAGGGTGATATTAATGATAAAGATCCCGATTTTCCAACAAGACTAAACAATTAGACATTTCTCGTGGTGAAAAGAGGCCCAAGCATAAGCAATAGATAATAGATTTACTTGTCTTTTCTAGTTTCTAGTAGTTTTTATAACTATTGACTCTTTCATATTTATTATGATATTTTTTTAAACAATATATGACAATTTAAGTTTGAAGTTGGCAATTATAACTCATTAGTAATGAATTATGAATATCACTGTTGATAATATCGGCGATATATCGGCGATATTCGGAAATATCGCGATATTTTCGGCAAAACGATATATCGCCGAGAAAATATCGCGATATTTTCTGTTTTGAAAATATCGCGATATAAAATATTGGCAAATATCGGAAAATATCGGCAAAATATCGCGATATTTTGAAAATATCGGCTATATTTAAAAATTTGAAAAAATTATTTTTTATGCTTGCCGATATTTGCCGATATTTTGCCGATATTTTCGCCGATATTGCCGATAAAATATTTTCTGGACCCTCGCCGATATTTTGCCGATACCGATATTTTCAACACTGATGAATATGATGCTTCATGAAAGTTGAAAGTTGTTTCATTTCATTTTATAACATTTCATTTCATGTTAGATATTATTTGTTGTAATGGTTACACTTAGCTTACATGTACAACTTTGGTGATCAATGATGATAAATGTTATATATTGAATTTTGAAAGCTTGAAACTTTAAGATTGATGAATCATGACTCAATATGTTGTATGTTACTAACTTGTAGACATGGTTGATGAAGATTATAACTTCTAGATGATTGTTGTTATATGGTCCAATCTATGTCTTTATGTTTTTTATATTTAATTCATCATTCTACATGTTTTTGTTGACATATATGTATCAAAATATAAAAATATTAAAAATATATATATTATATAAAAAACGCTCCAGGATTCACTCCCAAACGAGGAGCTTCTGAAAATGTCGCTCCCACTCCCAAGTAACACTGCATTGAGTTATTTTTTTAAAACCATTTAAATTAATTAATCAACGTAAATCAAAAATTTGCATTACCATGAAATCCATACATTACAAGGGAATAAATACCCACATATCTTATCAACAACAACTGAATGATAAGATTAAGTGAATTTCATAGTGTTGATTGTGTTGCACAATTTTTGTCGAAGTTCCAAGGAAGCGGAAGTACCAATCATTCAACATGATCGGATCATCTATCAGCAATTTATGTGTCATTATAAACCCATTTTGCAAGTTATGCAATGTAAATGATGCTAGTAAGACTGTGAATTTATGTAACAACCTAGGTAAGCCAATTAATTTGGCAAGAGTTTCATCCTAGAAGGTTTTTCGTCTCACTGATTCATTTGTTTTTCTAAACACAGATGGTTGGCAACGTTTTTCCCTCGAGCATCACCCTAAAGCTAGAATGGAATTCTTCGTCAAAGTCTTAGATGAGTCCTAGTGTTCTAGTCGAGTCTTATGTAAAAGTGATTTGGAAATAATTTAAGCTAATTGACTAAATTATTTTATTACAAATCACTTGGTCTACTAGATCATATTGTGTCACAGAATGGGTATGTAATTTGAGGGTCTAAGTCGAATGGGTATTACCCCTTTGGGGGTTGAATTGTAAAAAAATCTTATGTAAAAATATTTTAATGCATGGTCCCTCGTACTAAGACACCATAGTTAAAATATTAGAGCGTGGAAAAAATAATTAATCTCTTCAAGTGTCAATTAATTAAATTTTTCGGCAAAAATAAATTAAAATCCTAAGCCAGAAATTTAATTAAGTAGAGTCAAAATTAAATTCATAGAGAAAATAAATTCTCCAAGTGGAAAAATTCGTGGGTCTTAAAAGAATTAATTTTTAGAGGTCCTCCACTAAGGGAATATTGGATATTTCAAAAAAAAAATGGACCCTTGCACCTTGGTGGTTAAGTCAAAATCAATATTTTTAGGAAATTGGCTCAAAATAATGAATTTTGCGCTAATAAAAAATGGAATTAAATGATAAATCCGAAAATTCCTCAAAAATAAAAATTCAATGGCTAAGATTAAAAGATGATCAAGTTTTTTTTACGGCCAAGATTATTTTGACAAAGATTAAGCCAGCTAGTCTTTATTTTCCACTTGGAGGATTTATCCATAAATTAGAGAGTCATTTGAGTCTCTAGCCATTTGATTTTTGGCTAAAAAACTTCTGTAGAAAACTTCATGTAACGCTGAATGTTTTTTTGACTCATAATAAAGACTTTGGAGTGCAGTTTGTGGTATTCATTATTAATTGATTTGTGGTATGTGCTAGGTACGGGCTTTCCTATATTTTGCTTAATATTTTTAGAAAGTTAGTTTTTCATTAGATGGGGATAAGATCATTCTATTGGTAGAATTTCGGGTTTATCTTGGGTGATCCGATTCACCATATGTTTAACAAGCTTTCTTGAAAAAAATATATAGTGTTTACAGGTTCCTCAGTCCTTGGGATCCAAGTTCACAAATTGTGGGCATGAATTGACCTTGTTTGGACTTCAAATATTTTTATGGTTTATCTAACTTCACTAAGGTTATAGCCTACATTTATTTCCAAAGTATTATTAGTCATTTATCAAAGAAAACTCCACAAAAAAATTATTTCTCAAAATTTCTTTTAAAAAACATTGTATATTTGCAAATTTTGTAAATTATTTTGTAAATTATTTTTTTCTAATTAGGTTTTGGGGTTTTAAGATTTTTTGTATATATTGAGGTTTTGGGCACTTGTGATTTTATTTTTGCAGGTGTGATCAAGCAAGAAGAGTTGGAATAGAGTTAGATCTAAGCCCTTGAGGGTAAGATCTAGCCTCTAAAATTCTTTGCAGGCCCAACCATTGAAGAAATTGAGAAAAATTGCAAATTTGAAGCAAATTAATTTTTTTGAAGCAAGGGTTTCAAGTTTCAGCACTCCCGGGCCCGGATCCAACCTCTCCAAGGCCAGCGTCAGCCTCTAAGCCCCCTACGTCAGCCCTGAAAGCCCCAACGTCATCCTTTTTAGCCCTTTTAGGGTTGGTCGTAGCCTTAGCCTTCCCTTTAGGCCCCAACGTCAAGCCTTAGATGCCTTTTTAGGCTTGGTCGTGGGCCTAGGAGGCCTCGACCCCCCTCATAAGCCCTACACGGAAGCCCTCCCTCTGCCTTTTCGGCCTCCCTTTGAGCCTTCTTCTCCTCTTTCCAGCTCTTGCGTTGACCCCTTTGGCATATTTTCCTTACCCATTGACATTCTTGAGCCCTTTTCATTGCCTTTAACCCTCTTCCTAGCCCCAGATTGACCTCTGTACATTTCTGAATTTTTTGGGACTGAATACTTGCTGTGTTTTGTAGAGAAATTGGCTCAAATCTTGTATTTTCAAGTGCCAAGTTCATTGGCAAAGTTTTGACAAGTTTTGGGCAAGTGATCTACAAGGCCTTGGACCTAGGGTTTGTTCTCTAAACCCTCATTTTATCTTTGTTTTGCTACAGTTGTAATATATTCTTCGTAACAGTGATATAAGTGCCCTAAAATCACACCTAAGTGATCTAAAAACTCTAAATAATTCATAATAAAATTCTCCTAAATTTTTGGCCACTTGGGCATTGAGTATCTAGCCTAGATCTAGTTTTTAGCTTTGCTGGAATATCTTTGTATCACTGTGAAATCAGATCTGATATTTTCTAAAATATTGCATCCCGAAGGGTTAGAAAACCAAATTTCGCAGTTTGGCAAGCTTACTTTAAGTTTTGGGCATAGTTTGGCACTTGTTGTAGCATCAATAGTTCATTGATTGTCCATTTTACTTACTGTTGTAACAAGTCATTTCAGATCTGATATATGTTAAACATAACATCTTAAGAGGGTTGAGAACTCATCATTTCATATTGGCTAGCTTGTTCTAACATTTAGCAATTGTTGGGCACAACTTGACACACACCCTCACATTGGTAGCTTATTAAGTTATTTATTTGTAGTAAGTGTTTCAAATCTGATATAACAGTTAGTAACTGATCATAAATGGGTTGAAACTCATTAATTTACATTGGCAAATCATTAGATTATTCCTGGGTCATCTTATGATTCATATGTTGGCAATTTCCTTGTTTTGAAGTGAAATATTTATTGTTGTCCCATATTGCATCATAAGTAGCTCTTCATCATTTCCCTGGTTTATAGTGGTTTATGTTGTTAAGCTCTAACAATTGCTTGTCTTGTGATAGAGTTTGAGAATTTGTTAACTTGGCATTAAAATCACTCACACATTTAAGTTCTAATCAAGTAATTTTGGGCATTTGAAATCTAATTGGCATAAGATCACTATTGGAATATCTTGAAATAATTGTGATTGGCATCTTGTGTTGATAATCATTGGTTAATTAATAAGTGGATAAGTTCTCTAAGATCTTTCAATTGTATCATGGATTAAGTATCTTTTGGATTGATTTACTGTTGCCAGTAAGTTAAATTCGCACTTTCTTGGTTGTAAAATTGCATTTGATTTACAAGTACTCTTGTCTCTAAAGATTCATCAAAACTTAAGTACTCAAACCTTCCGCAATCTTAACTAAGAATTTGACTTATAATCCTTGCATTCAATTCTAGGACCAGTCTTCCACCTAATAATTTACCTCCAAGCATAAGCTTGGTTGGTAGAAACTTAGGGCCACCCTTCTCATCTAGATTGAGGGGCTTAGCAACTCTTCAGTGCTTAACATGGTGACCTTGTAGTCGTCAGAGCCACAGTCTCTACAGTGTCGAAGGTATCGGATGATAGGAGCTTAACAGAAGGTATCGTTAATCAAACCTTTTCTTACTTCCTATTGGTCTCCTTCCCACAACCTACCTTGGCGCCTAGCTTCAAAAAAGTTAAGGGAATGTCATCCTTAGATTAAGCATATAATCTAAAATTGACCAAGATCCTTGCATCACACCTAGATCCTAGGATTTGCATATCATTTAGGTTAATCAATCATTTAAGCAATAGTTGTCCATCCGGTTACTTGGTCTTAATTTGTAATAAGAAAGAATTGTAACTCCATTAGGCACTGGTCTCATTTCTAAATCTAATCAAATCTTTTAAGCCTTGCTAAATTTTACCAAGTAGTTAGGCACTCATTCGTGTCTCCTGGGCTTGTTGGTTGCCAACTTGCCTTCCATCATCTCATTTCCGTAGGGACTACCCCCCATAGCCTGTTGTTGGGAGACAGCTAGAACGGAGTGGGCGGGGATCAGAGTGACAGCCCCCGCCTTAAGTCGTTGTCATGGTACCTGTACAATCCGAGCGACAACAAATGGGATGATCAGACTGTAGCAAAAAGGAAGAAAATACCTTGATCTATTTAATAGTGTGTCAAACACAATTCAAGGAAGAATTTCCAACCCAAAGGCACTCTACCTACCTACTAAAGGAACAACACTACTCTATTGCCTTTATATTAATTAAAATGTAATAATGTTATATCACAAATTTAGCCCAGTAAAGACTAAAAGTTACAAAAAATAAATAAATAAATAACAATATGATAGATTTATTTGTAGATGAAAACGACAGATTCTGTCGCTGCAACATTCGACCACTAAAGCGGCGATGCACATACCATGATACTAGTTGATCATGTCAGTGCCTCATTTGATAATTGAACAAGCAAACAGAGGCTATTTTACCAACAAAGCACACATATGCAAAGGGAATTCTATATGCAAATAGAAGGCAAGAAAAATATTGATCAAACTAAAGTCTACAGACTAAACAAACATATGGTCGGGGGACATCGACCATACTACCCACTTCTACTACACAGCCTTGACATATACTACCATATTGTGATTGAGAAAAAGCGAACTTAGACAAATCAAAATAGATTTGAACATTTTTTTTTAGGTTTGCCAAATTTCAAACCTCAAAGTTAAAATTCGACAAACACTGACATAGTTTCCACTACCTAGGAGGGGCACAAATAGGAGACCTTGATTGATGTTGTGTGTCCATGAAAACCCCTAATTACCACTTTCCACCCTTTCCCTTGTCTCGTCTCCCCTTTTCAATTTGATTGCTTACTACTAGCATTCCTTGGTTTCCCCTATGTTCCATGTCATTGAGTAAGGATCCATAAACTTAGCCCTAAGAGGTTGATGCAGCTGAAAATAATTCAAAAGCCCATGTAGCCACACTGAAAGGAAAATGTTAAAAGGAAAAAGATGGCTACAAAAAATGAAAGTGTGTGGATACAAGCCTAAACTAAGCTCTATGCCCCTCATTAGCCATCACCCAATTCCTTACATAGCATGATCTATCTAAATAAACGAAACTTTTGAATTTCCCCACCCTATTGAGCAATAAACTACTCATCATTAAGGGGTGTGATTGATGCATTTATTGAAGCTTGTAACCCAAGCTATTGATACAAAGAAAAGAATATTATTGAAGAAAAATGTGTAGTCAAGGGGTCATAAAAAGAGACCAAGGAAAAGGGTGATTCAAGTCCTGTTACCGCTCAAACTAGCAGGGGAGCCTAAAGGAGACTCCTAAAGGGACAACTGCTAGATCAAGGGAAACGGTGGAGACTTCGCCCACTCTCACCTCAACTAAGACTCCCTCCTCTTTACAGAATTTCACCGATGGGAGTAGACCCAGTATATAGAAAGTCACTTGTGAAGGATGAGTCAACAAACAAATGTGAAGTGAACTTAATGATCCTTTCCCTAGAAAGAGATTAAGAATGGAGCTTGCTTGCTTTTCAAGCAACGTACAAAGCTTTCTAGGAGAAGGAGGTGAGGATTTAAGGGCTAGGTTAAGGGAATATGACTTGTAAAGGAGTTTTCAATCCCTAAAATCCTTGCAAAACTTGGATTCTCGAGTTGTCTTGGAAGAATTGTCTTTGATGAGAAATGGGACCACACAGGGCCAAGTGGACCCAACCTAGGTTAAGGGGAGGGAGTTTAGCAACAAATGATGATCTTAACCTAAACAAGGAAGGGGAAAGGATCAAAACAAGAATTTCCACTTAAAGGTGCCAAATTGATCCTATGAGGTACTAGCCTAGGGAACACCAGGGCAAAGTTCGGTCTCAAGGCTAAGGCCTAGGATACCTCGCAATCCCATTGTCGAAATTTCTTCAAATTTGGAGGAGACCTTGAGGACACACCAACACAGTAGAGACCAGGAGATCGAACATTTTCTATGGCTACTTTTTCGGTAAAATGATACCCTAGGTGGCCCAATGTGGCTAGACCTAGAAAAGAGGGGGGAAGGTGAAGAAAAAGAGGTTTTAAGGTGATCACCTTATGGTGGATCAGTGCCTAATTCCTTTCTAGATATGGAGTCAAGAAGAATTATGAGAATGGATATCGTTTCTAGTTCAAGGAGGCTTTAAGGGCAACTTCGTTTAGCATTAGGGGAAAAAAGAGAGTGACCTTAAAACGTTTATACTTCGTTTGCAAATCAAGATGGCTTATCAAGATAACTTCGATCTCTAGGAAAATCCGTTCAACAAACATGGCCCATACATAGAGATATGCTATATAGAAACATAATTCCACAATGAAGCAAAAATGCATGCAGCAATTAGCCCTAAAATACCGAAAATCCCATGATCAATGTGTGTAACAAAGTAAAAGAAAATAGCATCAAAATTGTACTTACATATAAGAAAATCTATCCAACCATCAATACATCTGCCATTTAAGAAGCTCCAAGATAAGACAGTGCAATCCAAACATCAACATTCATCCACGCTCCAATTTTGTCCACCAAGAAGGAAATGTGAAATTCTCAAGAGAGAGAATGATCCAATCAGAGTGATGATCAAAATGAATTCATGTCTCTCCTATTTATACACTCATTAGGAGTTCGAAAAACCTAATTTGAGCCTACATTAGCCCATCAAGTAAAATAATGTGCAAATAACTATCTTTTGGTGACAAGCCCACCAAACTAGCTCATAAACAAAATAACAAGCCTCCCAAGAGGCCGAATAATCAATAATGCATGTCATTGGCTCTCTAAGAGGCCTGATGAAGTACATAAGTGCCAAAATGATGAATTGGACTTCCAAAAGAAATGGACAAGGGGTTAGCCACTTGTTCTCCACATAATAAACCTGTGGTGCTCCCAATCGTTGTGAGGGTATACAAGTGACCTCATGGGTCTCCAAGTAAGTCAAAGATGCCTGTAGACCATCTGTAAGGGCTCAGATGATGGAGAAAGTGATGCCACATCAGCATACAAGTCCTGGGTCATCTTCCAAGTGCATAGTACAACTGTGGGGTTGGCTAGGAAAAGGTGAACTAGGTGCATCTTCCTCGTCCAATAGGTGAATCTCGAGAAATCTCTGAAAATCTTTGGGGATCCATGGAGTGTTGTCTACTGTTGTGGAGGCCTATGGCTCTCAACACACACCCTACATGTGCCAATGTAGCCCTCTGGAGGGTTATGTGAAAATTTCTAACATGAAATTCTACTGCAATAACTGATTTATTTCTCCTACTTATTTTTCTCAATAAGTTATTTACAGAATCCTTCAGTAAACATCAAAGTAAATTCTACTGTAGTTGTCACAAAATAGCATAGAGAAAAGAACAGTGAAATACAAGCACAAGAATCAATCACATCAACACAATTATTTTTGGACAATAGTCCCCGGAAAAACACAATGCCGGAAAACTGGTGCAGCAGATGAGAGTTTATTTATTATTCTTCAGTAGCAATCTCTTTACAAGGAATGATTTGCAGAACATAGAGAAACCTTTGTGAAAACACCTGAGATAATTTTCCTCCACCCTTTGGAGAAATTCTGACACCCAAGAGACCCTCCAGCCTCCACTGCATCACCTCTACATCATCTCTGCATGAGGTCTGCGTTCCTAGCTGTGCTGCCTCTCTGAACTGTCCGTCTGCGTTGTCCCTCTGATGCATTGCGTCCCCTCCTCCTCAGTCTCTAACTGATGCTGATACCCTCCTCTTCCTTCACCCTGCAACTCTCCCTCTAAAATCGAATTCTTACTTCTTGAGAATCGATTTCCCTCGGGTTACTGAGTATTTGCCCGGTGTCTCTCCAAATGACTCTCAAGTCTTCATCTATACTTTTCCTGTTGAGATATCAATGGTCATGATCTAATCTCTAATCAATGGCTAAGATTAAATTAGACTGGATCCTCGTCTCTTAGATGCTTCTCACCCATATTTTCATTAATACCCATTAATATTTTAATTTTCCTAAGTTTAGACTTACAAATCCCATTAAAAATATTAATTGTTTTAATAAAATACAATCCAGGTGGAATTTCATCAAACAATTTTTGGGTCTTGGAGATCTCATGTGTTCTAGCCCCTCCAAAAAATTTCCGAGCTAGAGCACATCCGATGCTACCCAAAAAACTCAACACTCCCTCTTAGCTAGGAATGTGCTCTAGCAATACTTACCAACAGAAGTATCACATTGATCCACGGCATCGGTCCTCTGCGCTGTTGATGCTCGGCCTGCTGCCCTTCATCCATTTCACTGTTGCAATCTGTATTGTTGCCCATGACACTGCCACTGTCACTGTTGCATCTCCCTCTCAATATGCCGCATCATGTTGCCCATAGCACTGCCACTGCTAACTGCTGCACTGCATCTCCCTCTTAAGAACTGCGCTATCTATTTCTTCTATTGAAACGGATTCTCAGTCATCCTCATCTTCTCCCTAAAATAAACAAACTTTGTTCTTCCTAGAGCCTTAGTGAGAATGTCTGCCACCTGTTCTCCTGTCAGAGTGTACTGTAACTGTACTGCACCTCGCTGGACACAGTGTCTGATAAAGTGACACCTGATGTCAATCTGCTTCGATTGATCATGAAAAACTGGATTCTCAAAGAGCTTGATGCAACTCTAATTATCACACAAAATGTTGGTCGCTTCCATCATTCTCCTGAATAGATTCACAAGCAACTTCCTGAGCCATATGGCTTCACACGATGCTATGCTAGCTGCCATATATTCAACTTCAGCTGAGCTCAGAGCTACGGACTTATGTTTCCTACTACACCAGGAGGTCATTCCTGATCCAATGTTGAAACAGTACCCAGTGATACCTTTCCGATCTACTAAACCTTCAACCCAATCTGTGTCAGTGAACCCACTCAGCCTGATATCATTGCCTCGGGCGTACATTAATCCAAGCTCAACGGTTCCTCGTATATATCGGAGAACATGCTTGGCTATTGCCCAATGTGCCCTCTTCAATTCCACCATAAACTGACTGAGGGTG
Source organism: Pinus tabuliformis (assembly GCA_031772625.1). Classification (NCBI taxonomy): domain Eukaryota; kingdom Viridiplantae; phylum Streptophyta; class Pinopsida; order Pinales; family Pinaceae; genus Pinus; species Pinus tabuliformis. The sequence goes on from CM062805.1 coordinate 465,051,222, forward strand.
TTGACAGCGTAACAAATGTCTGGCCTGGTATTGACTAGATACATCAGGGACCCTATGAGCTGCCTGTACAAGGTGGGATCTAATTTTTAATCCTCAGACGCATCAATCTTCTTCCGATTGGTAATCATTGGAGTAGCCATGGTTCTACAATCCCGCATTCTGAACCTTTTTTAAAATTTCTATAGCGTATCTCCCTTGTCCAAGGAAAATTCCACCCTTCTGCTGCCAAACATCCAACCCAGAAAATAATGCATCTGTCCCAAATCCTTCATGTCAAATTTTGTAGCTAGGTTTTCCTTGCAATCTTTGATCAGCCTAGATGAGCCTGTCAAAAAAGGTCATCCAAATATAACACCAGAATTAGAGGCTCATTCTCTACAATCAAATAGCAAAGGTTGGGATCTGCGTCACTCTTGACGAATCCCATCTTCTGCAAGTAACCATCAATTCAACTCTACCATGCTCTAGTCGCATGTTTAAGCCCATACAAGGCTTTCTTCAACATACATACATGAGTTTTCTTCTCATGTGTCTCAAAACCCTCTGGTTGTTCAATGTATACTTCTTCTTCTATCACCCCGTTCAAGAATGCAGTCTATCCCTTCCTTCTGAGCATACCCCTTAGCCACAAACCTGGCTTTGTATTTTTCCACACTGCCATCTATAGCATATTTGACCTTGTAGATCCATCTCGAACCTACAACTGATCTGTCTTGAGGCTTAGGTACCACTTCCCAAACATCATTGATCATTATGGAACTGTATTCCTCCACCATAACATCTACCCATACTTGATGTTGAACGACCTCCTAAAAACTAGAGGGTTCTCCAACCTAAGCCACCAAAGCTTGGTATCTATCTAGTTGTCTACACTCCCTTTTCTCATTCCTAAGAGCTTCAATGAAATCCTCTGCATCCCGTAGTATCTGTCGAAGTTCCCGGCTCGTTCTTCCACTGGTAGTGGTTATATCTATTTGCTCCTCCCCCTAAGATTCCAACCATTGTGATGCCTTTGGATTCTTGTCCTTCGGAGAAATAATGGTGCTGGATTCTGCTGGTCGAAGTGGCTAGACCAATGGAACATCCATTCACTGCTCTTCGGAAGGCATTTCTCGGGATTTCCTAAAAGCTCTGTCCTCCATGAACTTTACGTCCCGTCGTACTACGATCTCTCGGAAGGTAGATTCTCTATGCCTTAGCATTCTCGCTATATCCCACAAGATATCAATTTTCTGCAGTTTGATCCAACTTCTTCCTCTTTTCTTCGGGCATATGGCAGTATGCCAAGCTCCCAAATAGTCTGAAATGACTCACTTCAGGCTTCTTGCCGGTGAAGACACTCTTCGAAGTAATCTTACCTAATGCCCTGTGAGGAGTCCTGTTCTAAACATATATTGTTGTGTTGTTCTGCCCATAGAAATTTGGGCATATCCTAATGATACAACATTGCCCTTGTTGCTTCAACAATAGTTATGATCTTCCTCTCTATTACTCCATTCTGCTCCAGATTATATGGAGTTGTCCATTCTCTTTTGATGCCTTCCCTTGCACAGAAATCAGTGAAGTCTTATCAATATATTCTCCACGATTGTCTGAGCGCAACACTTTTATCCTCTTCCCTGTCAAATTCTCAACCAGAGCTGCAAACTCTTTGAATCGATCAAAAACCTCATCCTTGGTTTTTAGAAAGTAGATCCAAGTCTTCTTGGAATGGTCATCAATGAAGGTGACGAAGTATTCGACAACACTAAGAGCTTTTGTGGACATGTGTCTGCAGATATCTGAGTGTATCAATCCCAGAAAACTCTTTGCCCTACTGTTACTTCTGGAATAAGCCGCTTTGGCGTACTTGCCCAATGCACAACCTCTGCATACATTGTCTCGTTTGGTACTTAAATTTTGGAACTCCTGTGAGGGTTCCTCTAAGAATTCTTAGAGCCCCATGGTGTAAGTGACCTATCCTTTTGTGCCATAGTTCATTCAAATCTTTTTCACCACTGCTGCCAATCAGTGCCATTGGAGATTCTAGTTGTAACTTATACAGTCTGTTACTTCTGACTCCAATTTGGGCCTTCTTCTTCCAACTCAAATGTTTAACATATACTTTCTTCCCAATGAAGAAAATATCATAGCCCTTGTTCTATAACTGAGATACAAAGAGTAAGTTCATTCCCAATCCAGGCACATGCAGCACATTGGTAGCTCAAAGCCATCCCCTGCTTCTGTTTGGAAAACTACGATACCTCTTCCTATGGGGTTACATTTTGACTTATTTCCCATGGTGGTTTGGAAGTTCATGTGTTCTTCTTGATAGCTCGAGAAACATTCTCGTATTCCCGTCATGAGCGCATAAGCCCCACTATTAATATACCAAACCTCAAAGGAAGCAGAACTTTCCAAGCAAGCGACTTCTTCTTCCAGCCTTGAAGACAGCATAGAACCAAGTGCAGAAAAGAGGAAGGACTTGACTTGTGCTTGGAGGACATCCTAGTCAAGGGTCTCGGGTTTGGTAGTGATTAATAAGAAGCTTCAATAAGAGAAACTTACCAAAGGGTTTTCATCTCTAAGAGAGAGAGGTTTTGGCCCTAGAAGAGAGCCAACATCTATGTTCTTGTCTTTATGGTTTTGGTAGCAATTTGATGAAACACAAACACTTATAATAAGAAGAAAATCAAGCTAAGATAATTGTAAAAGTGCCTCACAAATTATTATCAAGTAGAGAAGAATCCTAATATACATCATTGCCCTTGATTCTTCAACATGGTATCAAAGCTAAGGTGACACATCAAGGAAAGGGCATCTCAAGAACACTAATTAAGGAAGGACATCTACAAAAGTTGAAGCATCTAGCCAAGAATTCTCAATCACTTCAAGTACAAGGTCTACCACCTATCATTCATCAAGGAAGACTACAAAGCAAGAAGAAGAGCCTTACATAAAGGCACCTACAAGAAGATCAAATCAAAGCAGGACCTACATGAAGCTACAAGTCACCAAGCAACTCTCATCATCAACCAAGTCCACTTGGAGAAAGAAACTTGAAGAACATCAAGATCTAAGCAAAGCAAGCCATCAAGTCTTCAGGGAGAAAGCAAGTCTACTACATCTCAAAATCTATCAAGTAAGTATATGTCCGCTTCTGAATATACATCAATGTCTTTTTGCAAGGAAAGCAATAAATTGGTAGGTTCCAATAACTTTTTGGCATGGAAGAAGAGGACTGATTTACTTCTCAAGGAGAATGAACTCCTATAACACATCAAAGAGAATGTTACTATTCTTGCTAAGGAACAAACGCAAGCGTTAGCCAAGTATAATAAGGATGAGACAAGAGCTCAAAGGATTCTAATAGAACCCACCAAGGACTCTCTCATTCGTTATGTCTCCAAACTTGAAACATCAAAAGAAATCTATGAAAAACTAGTAGAGCTATTCTAGGTAAGCACAGCTGGAGAAGTGACATCTCTACGAAATGAATTGTACAAGATGAAGATATCAAAGGAAGGAATAGCTCCCTACTTCATGAAGATCTCTGAGATGAGGGATCAACTTCAAGAGCTAGGGGAAGTCATGTATGATAGAGAAATGACATGTGTAGTACTCAATGCTCTACTTGAGGATTGGGGTGTGAAAATTCTTGAATCTAACACATCAAAAACCCCTACTGCAATTTCTGGTTTACTATCTCCTACTTGTTAATATCTCCTACTTGTTCTTTACATTAACAAGTTATTTAATTGCATAAACATCGAAATAAACACAGATGCAGCCTTCACAGGTATACAGATCATGCATTGAAATAAACTGAGACAATCACACAAGGGACACCATTATTTTTGGACAATCGTCCCCGGAAAAACCCAATTCGGGAAAACCGGTGCAACATACAGAGGGTTTGTATTATTAAGCAGATTCATGAATACAACTAGGGTGCCAGAAATGGCTCACCCAACAGAGAATGTCCTCGGCAGTAGTACCTCTATCTGGAGAGAGATATTCTGACAAATCAACAACTGATGATCAACCCCACAATGACTCTGACTGTTCCTTGCGCTGGACAGCGAAAGCTTCTCCAAGCACTGCTCTGGAACTACGTCACCCTCTCCCGTCCGATCTACTCTCAATCTGCCCCACAGAATCTTCCCAACATTGCCTCTGAAGCCCTCTACGTCAGCCTCTACAGCCCTTTGCGTCCTCTGCGCTGGCTCCTTCGGCCTCTGTGTCAGCCCTTCTAGGGCCTACGTTGTATCTCCCGGCGCTTCACTGCCTCTCTGCTATGTATTCTTCAGCATTGGATGGAAATCCCTTGCTGAACTGCCCCTCGCAGCAACTAATCACCAACTCGATTTCCTCAGCAAACCCAGCCCCAGAAAATCGAATTCTTGATCTCTCTTGGTGTGTCCCCAACTAACCCTCAAGCCTCCTCTTATACTTTTCTTGTTGACAATTCAACAGTCGAGATTAAGTCCCTAATCAATGGCTAAGATTAGCACTAGCTTGATCCTCGTCACTTAGAACTTTCTCACCCATTTTATATTAATACACATTAATATTTTTATTTTCCTAAGTTTAGACTTAGGAACCCATTAAAAATATTAATTATTTTAATATCTCTTCATCCGGGTGGAATTTCTCCAAAAGATTTTTGGATCTTGGAGATCTCATGTGCCTTAGCCCCTCCACCAAATTTCAAGGCTAGAGCACATCCGATGCTACCAAAAATCAACACTCCCTCTTAGCGAGAAAAGTGCTCTAACAATGCTTCACCATAGAAGCATCACACTGATCCTCCGTATCGGTCCTCTGTGCTGATGCTTGGTCTGCTGCCCCACATCCACTGCACTACTGCTTCCTGTACTGCTGCCCATGACACTGCCACTGCACTGCTACATCTATACTGCAGCTCCCTCTCAACATGTTGCATCATGCTACCCATAGTACTGCCACTGCTAACTGCTGCACTGCAACTCAGTTATCAAGAAGTAAGTAACTGACTTCCCCCAAATACTGACATCTCGGTCAGTCTGGAAGCCTCATGATGTTGAAGCCACCTTTGTTGCTATCCTGTACTCCCTCTGCTGCCACTGTGCTGTTACAACTTCTTTTGTGCCTCTTGCACTGCTCCAACCTCCACTGCGCTGCTACAGACTTCTGCACTCGAGCACTGTGTTGTCACTCCATCACACCTTGCTCCACCCCACACCTGTCATCATGCTATTGTCGTTAAGGGCTCCCGTAGCTGGATGTGATCCAAGAGTTTGGGTACCTCAAGGATCTTGCCCCTAGTTCTGTAGTCCTTTCGACTACAGCTCTATGTCTCCCCACCTCTTCTCTAGAGGCGCATGAGCACTCATGGCATAATCGACATCAGTCTCGACATCCTTCTCCGCCTTTGCTGGAGTAGCCTTTGAGTCGGAAGCTTCTCCCTTGCCTTTCTTCCTAGGGTACTGAGATGCATAATGTCCCAGCTCCCCACAGTTGAAGCACTTGACCTTGGAGATGTCTTTCTTCTTCCTCTTTTGAACCCGTTGTTGTCCCGTTGATGCGAGAGTTGCATCCTCCTCCTCCTCCTTCTTGATTCGAACTCCTTTCCCGCTACTCCCCACCTTGGTCATTCTCATGAGTTCTTCCTGTCGAAGAGCTGCCCACATCTCCTCCCAACTGGGGAGAGTTGCTCTGCCCAAGATGCTTTGGACAAATGTCTCCCACTCCTCGGAGACTGCATTCAGGGCAGTCCTAACCATGAACTCTGGTTCCCGTGTAGACCCCACAGAAGTAAGTTGGTCGTGAATCCCTTGCAACCTGAGAAGGAAGGGATCTATCTCCTCTCCTTTATGCATCTGATATGACCTCAGTTGATTTTCCAATAGCATCTTCAGTTGCACGGAAGAGTCGTGGTATAAGGTGGTCATGGTCAGGATCATGGATTTCGCCTTCGCCTGGGACTCCTCATACTTCTCATTTGCATCAGCGTCAACTGGGACAGCTACTGTTCTCAAGGCATAGTCCTTGATGCGATGTTTATCCAGGATTGCCAGGATCCTAGCCTTCCAAATGACAAAATTGGAAGCCCCATCCAATCTGTCCTGATCCCTCAATCCGTTCACTTCCATCTCTGTTGCTCTTCTCTAAACTCCCTCTGAGTCTTGATTACCCTCTCGGAAATCCTCTGGCCAACTGTCGAATCACTCCTCTCAAATCCCCCTTTGCCGCTACAACCCGGATCTAGATTTCTTGGCAAGAAATATGTCGAGGTAGTGCTTCCCTCTACCTTGATTCAGTCTCCTTAGACATTTTTCTGTACTCACAAAAACAGCGTCCCACCAGGTCCTCAAATTAAAATCTGCACAGCTCCCTTAGCCCCGGCAACTCGAAGAATCTAAGCCCTTCTGGCTTTGCGCAATCACAGTGAGAGCTAGATCAGCACCTCCTAGCCACTGCATGAATTTTCCCTGGCTGACTTGGCACTACGTAGGCCTGACCTGCCCCCCTTTGCCTCTTTGTTGGCCTGGACAGCTGACGCAGCTACTGTGTGGGCTCCTCCCAGCTACTGCATCTTCCTCTCCTGGCTCAGAATGCCGACGCAGGCACTGCATGGGCCTCTGCGTCACTCCTCCTGCGTCTCCGGCTCTGGAACAGCGTTGTCTCTCGAGACAGTTGCTTCTTTGCTGCAAACTCTCGGATTTCCCGGCTGATGCCTTCAGTCGCCTATGATCTGCAATTGCTCTGATACCATATGAAAATTCCTAAATCTAACACATCAGAAACCCCTACTGCAATTTCTAGTTTACTATCTCCTACTTGTTCTTTACATTAACAAGTTATTTAATTGCATAAACATCGAAGTAAACACAAATGCAGCCTTCACAGATATACAGATCATGCACTGAAATAAACTGAGACAATCACACAAGGGACATCGTTATTTTTGGACAATCGTCCCCGGAAAAACCCAATTCGGGAAAATCGGTGCAACATATAGAGGATTTGTATTATTAAGCAGATTCGTGAATACAACTAGGGTGCCAGAAATGGCTCACCCAACAGAGAATGTCCTCGGCAATAGTACCTCTATCTGGAGATAGATATTCCGGCAAATCAGCAACCAGATGATCAACCCCATAGTGACTCTGACTATTCCTTGTGCTGGACAGCGAAAGTTGCTCCAAGCACTGCTCTAGAACTACGTCACTCTTTAGGAACTACGTCACCCTCTCCCGGCTGATTTGCTCTCAGTCTACCCCACAGAATCTTCCCAGCGCTGCCTCTCAAGCCCTATGCGTCCTCTACGGCTTCTGTGTCAGCCTCTATGGCCCTCTGCGTCCTTTGCGTTAGCTCCTTCAGCCTTTGCATCAGCCCTTCTAGGGCCTGCGCTCTCTCCCGGCGCTTCACTGCCTCTCTATGATGTATTCTTCAGCCTTGGATGGAAATCCCTTGTTGAACTGCCCGTCGCTACAACTAATCACTAACTCGATTTCCTCAGCAAACCCAACCCCAAAAAATTGAATTCTTGATCTCTCTTGGTGTGTCTCCAACTAACCCTCAAGCCTCCTCTTATACTTTTCCCGTTGACGATTCAACGGGCGAGATTAAGTCCCTAATCAACAGCTAAGATTAGATCTGGTTTGATCCTCGTCACTTAGAACTTCCTCACCCATTTTATATTAATACACATTAATATTTTTATTTTCCTAAGTTTAGACTTAGGAACCCATTAAAAATATTAATTATTTTAATATCTCTTCATCCAGGTAGAATTTCTCCAAACAATTTCTGGGTCTTGGAGATCTCATGTGCCTTAGCCTCTCCCCCAAATTTCATGACTAGAGCACATCCGATGCTACCAAAAATCAACATGGGGCAACTTCACATCAAGAATATATGCCAAAAAGGAAGCCACCCCACTAAGTGAAATGTAGTCTCTATGCAAGATAGAGGAAACAAGACTTAAAGAAAAGGAAGATGTGCGATCAAAGGAGCAAGCATTTGCTACCATGGCTAAGAGAAAGGGAAAATTCGGCAAATTTGGTCGACGAAGAACAAACAACAAAGAAAGCCCAATGCTTTGGATGCCAAGAATATGGACACTACAAAAGGAATTGTCCTAAACTAAAGAAGGACAACAACAACAAAAGAAAAAGGTAAGAAGCTCACATGACTCAAGAGGTGAAAAAAGAAGAAAAGAAGCACAAGAAGGAAGATCCTCTGGATCTCTACTATGACTAAGTCTACTTCTTTACTTAAAGTCTTCTTTCCAAGGTTTAAGCAGTATAGGAGCATGTAGGAATAGAATAAAATTGCATGGCTAGAAACATCTTCTACGATCTAGAAGCATGATGTACATAGAGTTCAAAATACTCATGTAAAAGGAGCATTTATAATAAAACAAAATGCATAGCTAGAAATATCTTCTAAAATATAGGAGCACGGTAGATATAGCACAAGATATTCATGTAGGAGCATACCTAGTGTAGGTTCTCATCCACAATGAAAGAAAATTGATCATAATTAAGAATCTTAGAAGACCTCCATCATCAAAAGGAAAGAGACATTTGCAGGGTAAGGGTCTTTAATATCCTATGATAGAATCTTCAAAAGAAGATTCATAAACAAAAGTAGATGTCTCATTGGGAATTCCATTCATGGGATTCAAGAAAAGGATGATATGCAGGAAAGCTAAGATGAACCAAGAAGGGTCACACCAAGGACAACCACATGAAGCTAAGATGATCAAAGGAGAATCAAGATGAGGTATGTATGCATCAAAGTTTAGTCATGTTATCATATGTATATTATTGAGTCATGGGAATGGTTCTATGATATGATCAAGTAGGAAAGAATCTCTTTCACCAATGACATGCTCAAAGGCATTTACTACAATGCAATGAAGGTCAACAAAAAGGATTACTCACATCAGGAGTATAAGATTGTTGACTAAGAAGCAAGTGAAAAAGAAATGTTGACTAGTCCTAGAAGCAAGCAATGAAGAAGTGCTCCCACAAGGAGCATAAGGTGGTTGACCAATCTATCCATGAAGAAGCAAATGAAGAAAGAGATCAAGCATGTGAAGAACACCATGATCACAAAGAATCTCTCTATCTGACAAAGATACTTTAAAGAGATCTCCCAAAAGAAGGCATGACAACTCTGACAAAAGAAGAAAAAGCAAAAAAATCAAAGGACCCTTGACACTTATGAAGGCCTTGGAGATATGAAAGGTGCAGATAACTGATTCTACTCTATAAAGATGTCATGATAAAGAAGCCATCCAGCAAAAGCACCACTTAATGTTAAATCAATATCAAGATGAAGTCACGAAGGGCTACTAGGTCAAAGCATGGAATCAAGCAAGTGCAAAGAAGCATCCATGTGAAGAGTAGGCTGAAGCATAAACAAGATGACAAGAGAACCTGATATATGACAAGAAGGCCACTTTCCACGAAGGAAGCAATGACATGACTAACCAAGAAGGAAAGTGATCGATGGATGGTGCCCTACCAAGAAGAAGTTCGAACAAAGACTTCATGACATCAAAGGAAGGAAGGAGATCAAACAGTTGGAGGACCCACGAAGAAGAAGTTGTTGATGAATGGACAAGTCCCTAGCTAAGAGGGAGTTATAACAAGTTCCCAATTACAAAGGAACTTGGACAAGTACCTTGTCAGAGGAAACTTGAGCATGTCTTCCTCAATTGAGAAGAAGTGATAGACACAACATTCTTGTCTTCACTTGGGAAGAAAGAATGGGAGGATCGGGGAATCATCTGGCATTCGATGCTCTTTGAGGATGTGTAGGGCATCCAAGACAAAAGTAGGCAAAAGGATCGATATTCTTTGAGGGCTGGGAACCCAAGAGAAGAATTGTCCTAGAAGGTCATACTCAGTGAACACCCGGGTGGGTATGTACTTTGAGAGACAATGATGGTGTTTATAAATCTGTAATGTTCCAAACTAGGAAAAATGGATCCTGGATAAACCTCTAAGGAAATAGTCTCATTGCAGAGATCTCCTCATTCTGAATCCAACACAACTTGAATGGGAAAAAACGGACTTTAGATGGAAAAGTTATCATAAGAAGAAGTTCCCCTTTGTTCTTTGGGAAAGAGGCAAAAAACATGAGAAAACAGTGAAAATCGAGCTCATCGGAGGCTTAAACCAATAATGAAGAAAACCCGTCGGATCTGGCCGATCAACGATCCAGATCCGATCGGCATGTCGCATCGGCGGTGGCAATTGGAGGCATAACATGCCACGGGACCAGGCCGATGCGATACCGCGATTGCGGATATCGGCGGATCGCAATCAGCGCTGGCATAGACCCTATCATATGGGAAAGACCTCGAGCTTGTGCGATCTGCGATTGCAACTTGTCGCATCGCAATATCACGTCGGCGCATTGCAAGGAGCGGGATATGTTATATGTTACATATGCGATGCGATGGCCGGACCCGATGACAATATGAACCAGGTTTAATATATATTGAAATCTGCCGAAAGGCATTTTTTTTATGTATTTTCGTATATTTCGCTGTTAAACGAAATACAAAGGGGCAGGCCCTTGCGACATGCGATGGCGACTTACGGGCAGACACGATAGGAAAATAAGGCACAGTTATGAAAATTTGAAGTTCAGAACAGTGTTTTCTGCGGATTTTCCCGTGTTTTACACCATTCTCTGTGTAAACAGGGAATGACTATTTCTAAGGATTTCAAGCGCCGATAGACCCCTTCCGTTACAGAATAGGTGGCATCCATCCCTGAGGGCATTTAACAATGATTATTAACGCTCAGGGAAGGGATTTGAGCGGACTGTGGGTGGAAGACAGAAAGCTGAGAAGCGGAAATGAACCAACAGCGTCGATTTGGCTTAAAATGCCACAGAACAACAGAAACAAGGGGGAACTGTTGGTTGCTGAGGGTGTTGATGGGGTTTTTATTGCTAAAAGTGAAGCCAAGGCGAAGGAGGCAGCGCATAAGCAAAAAGGCAGCCAAGGGAGTCACTTGAAAGCCAAGTGAAAAGACAAGACGGCTATGAACTGATAGAGGGTAGAAAGAAGCCAAAGCTGAAGAGTCAGAGAGCCAGAGCCAGAGCCAAGGAGCCAGAGTCAGAGCCAAGACCCAGAACCAAGAGCCAGAGCCAAGAGCCAGGAAATGACATGGTGTCTGAACCCACTGTTTTTGTGTAAAACAGCAGGAGTTAAGCCAAGAGCTTGTAAAAAAGACTTATACCATAATCCCAAAGAGCCTAGTTGAATTAACTAGAGCTCACGAAGATGTAGCCCAAGAGTTGTGGGTGAACTCCTAATTAATTTGTTGTCTTATGTGTTTGTTTTTATTGCAGCATTATTCACTGTTATATGCATTTATATATCAGTTTAAGCACATTCACATATCAGCACAAACAACAGATTTTAAAGCATATAATTAGTTAAAAACAATTATCAACATACACTATATTGTCAAGCATTTCCTAATTCCGCATTGGTTAATCAAATAGACTTGGGAATATTCAAGCTTTGGAAGTGGGAGAGGTTCTTGTAAGTTAGACAAGAAGCCTAAGTGCCCCATTTTCAGATCAGGTGGTATCAAAGCTTAAGGTTGATTAACCCCACCTTCAAGGAAGGTTATATTAGAATGCTTGATTCACAGAGCAAAGATTGCTTGTCTGAAAGGTGTTTGAACAGCAAGAGGCTGATTGTATGCTTGTTTTGCAGACTGACTATTTTCTGAGTTTGCAAAGGTAAAGGGAAAGCTACTGATAGCTCAGTCTAGGAAGGACAAATAGGAAGAAGGGCTGAAAGCATTCTTCTATCCCAAAGGACCTCAAGGCAATCCAAAGCATAAGAGGTTTGTTAAAAGAGGTTGCTTAAATAAGCTCTTTATTTATCTTGTTAAAGTTTTTTTTGTTCATTGGCATAATGACAACTTCTACAAGTGGGTCCTCAAATTCTGCTCTCTTCACAAAATTCTTTGATGAAGACATGAAGCAAGAATTGTCCACCATGATGGATATGATGAGAGAAATGTATGAGGATGGAAGGAAGAGCATCATGCTTAGAAAGCAGCTAAATTCCATGAAGGAAGAGAAGCAGTTGCTTGCTGACAAATTGCAGGAAATGGAGAGGCAACTTCGTATTGCAAATATGAACCTGAAAGGGATGCATTAGTTGGAGACACAGCTCTTTGTTGCCCAAGAAGCCTTAGTCAAGTATCAGCATGAAGAAGAGGTAAGCCATTCCAGTTTGTCTTCAAATTCTTCTAAGAATGCTTGTATTGGTTCTTTTCAAAAACATATTAAAGGCATAGGTTCCAAGCTAATGTCCAAGATGGGCTATGAAGGAAAGGGCTTGGAAAAGCATGCACAAGGTATTGTTGAACCAATAATGGTTGAGGAAAGGCCTATGTATTTGGGTCTTGGCTATGGACAATCTTGTGGAGAGAGTCCCAAAGCTGCCATGAAGGCCATTGAAACAGTCCCAAGAAGGAGTTTCATTTCATGTCCTCTACCTCAGAAGTGTAAAGGTTGTGTTCAGGAAGAATGCAATAGCTTGAAACATCATTTGTAGGATGCAGGTGTTCAGAAGCACACACTTGAACCAGAGAGTTGGGGAGACTCCAACAGCCTTGAAGAGATTGATGGTGTTCCAAAGGGAGCCACTTCTTCATTTGCTTCACCTCCGCATGAAGGCAATAAAGGTGAAAGAGAAAGGTATAAATCTGGTTCCAAACATTTTCCTTTTGATTGTGCAAAGCATGGTAAATTTCCACATAAGTATGGGGAAGGAATTGCATATTCCTTTTGTGGTTTGGATAACCATAATGTTTCTAGATGTTGGAAGAGAATGGTCACATACAGGAAGCAGAAGAGGAAAAGAAGCAAGAAGCCAACTGTCCATTGGACAAGGCAAATCATGCTGTCAAGAGGATGCACATGCAATGCACTTACTGCCATAAGCAAGGACATCTCGCTGCAAAATGTTGGACTCTAAATCCATCAATGCTTCCACAAAAGCTGAAGGAAGTGGAAAGAGAAGATGGCAGAAATGGAAGTGAAGATTCCATGAATAATGTGTCTCAGAATGATTCACATGATGATGATGATGAAGCGTTTCATCTTTTGAAAAAGAGTCCTAATGGTCTTTTTCTACATGCTTGACTTGAAGGGTCATTTGTTTAAAAGCATTTTTTGTGGGCTTGTTGTCTAGTCCATCATTTGTATGCAGATGTAAGGCATGGAGGTGTTCACAAGATGTGAAATCTATTTCTTTTGTTGAAACAGGAGTTTAGGCCATCCAGTTGTTGTCTGTATTTCTGTTGTTGTTAACAGTGGTTGTTGACAGCTTGCCAAACAGGTACTAATGAAATTTTTGTGGAGCAGATGTACTTCACATTTGTTTGAGCCATCTTGGATCAATGATCAAAGGCAAAGAAGTTCAAACCACCTTCCATGACCATTTCAACAGAAGTTCTGCAGGAAGGCAAGGAGGAAGACAATTCTTCCCGGAAAGACCAGCCCATCCAAGAAGGAAAGTGGTCAGAAACTTTGGTTCAGAGGCACTATGCAAAGGCAAGTGTAGGGACGCTGAAAGAAGAGGGTGAGTCACTCTCATTTAATGTTCAAATCAGTATATCAGTCTTTTGGAGACAAAAAGTTCTTTTAGTGGGAAGGCGTGATCCAAAAATCGATCCTGGATAAACCTCTAAGTCTAAAAGACTTCATATAAGAGGTAAAAGGTGCCAAATGGCACAAATCTTTTGTAAATCAGAGGAAAATGAAAATCGCAGGCTGCTCTCAGAAATAGTCTCATTGCAGAGATCTCCTCATTGTGAATCCAACGCAACTTAAATGGGCAAAAACGGACTTCAGATGGAGAAATTATCATAAGAAGAAGTTCCCCTTTGTTCCTTGGGAAAGAGGCAAAAAACATGAGAAAACAGTGAAAATCGAGCCCATCGGAGGCTTAAACCAATAATGAACAGGAACCATCAGATCTGGCCAATCAACGATCCAGATCCGATCGACATGTCGCATCGGCGGTGGAAATCGGAGGCATAACATGCGATGGGACCAGGTCGATGCGATACTGCGATCGCTGATATCGGCGGATCGCAATCGACGCTGCCATAGACCCTATCATATGGGAAAGACCTCGGGCTTGTGCGATATGCGATTGCGACTTGTCGCATCGCAATATCGCGTCGGCGCATTGCAAGGAGCGGGATATGTTATATGTTACATATGCAATGCGATGGCCGAACTCGATGGCGATATGAACCGGGTTTAATATATATTGAAATCCGCTGAAAGGCATTTTTTTAATGTATTTTCGTATATTTCGTTGTTAAACGAAATACAAAGGGGCAGGCCCTTGCGACATGCGATGGTGACTTACAGGCGGACCCGATAGGAAAATAAGGCGCAGTGATGAAAATTTGAAGTCCGGAACAGTGTTTTCTGCGGATTTTCCCGTGTTTTACAGCGTTCTCTATGTAAACAGGGAACGTCTGTTTCTAAGGATTTCAGGTGCCGATAGACCTCTTCCGTTACAGAATAGGTGGCATCCATCCCTAAGGGCGTTTAGCACTCACTGCTAATGCTCAGGGAAGGGATTTGAGCGGACTGTGGCTGGAAGACAGAAAGCCGAGAAGCGGAAATGAACCAACAGCGCCGATTTGGCTTTAAAAGCCACAGAACAACAGAAACAAGGGGACTGTTGGTTGCTGAGGGTGTTGTTGGGGTTTTTGTTCCTGAAAGTGAAGCCAAGGCAGGAAACCAAGGCGAAGGAGACAGCGCAGAAGCAAAAAGGCAACCAAGGGAGTCACTTGGAAGCCAAGTGAAAAGCCAAGAGGGCTGTGAACTGATAGAGGCAAAAAAAGCCAGAGCTGAAGAGCCAGAGAGCCAGAGCTAGAGCCAAGGAGCCAGAGTCAGAGCCAAGAGCCAGAACCAAGAGCCAAGAGCCAGAGCTTCAAGAGCCAGGGAATGACATGGTGTTTGAACCCACTGTTTTTGTGTAAAGCTGCAGGAGTTAAGCCAAGAGCTTGTAAAAAAGACTTATACCATAATCCCAAAGAGCCTAGTTGAATTAACTAGAGCTCACGAAGATGTAGCCCAAGAGTTGTGAGTGAACTCCTAATTAATTTGTTGTCTTATGTGTTTGATTTTACTGCGGCATTATTCACTGTTATATGCATTTATATATCAGTTTAAGCACATTCACATATCAGCACAAACAACAGATTTTAAAGCATATAATCAGTTAAAAACAATTATCAGCATACACTATATTGTCAAGCATTTCTTAATTCCGCATTGGTTAATCAAATAGACTTGGGAATATTCAAGCTTTGGAAGTGGGAGAGGTTCTTGTAAGTTAGACAAGAAGCCTAAGTGCCCCATTTTTAGATCAATTCAATACTCTTTGAGGATCTGTAGGGCATCCAAGACAAGAGTAGGCAAGAGGATCGATATTCTTTGAAGGCTGAGAACCCAAGAGAAGAATTGTCCTAGAAGGTCATACTCAGTGAACACCCGGGTGGGTATGTACTTTGGGAGACAATGATGAAGGTGTCTATAAATCTGCAATGTTCCAAACTAAGAAAAATAGTGCTATGCAAAGCAAACTATTAAAAAAGCACCATAAAATTGAAACATTCAGTGCACACCCATAAAAAGTCCAAGAATAACCAATAGTTGAGCCATTTTATTATAATCTGGGAGAAAATTACATTAATGTAAAAGTGGTGCACCTGGGCTTGCCTCAATGACAAGCGTGATCAAACCTAGGTGGTAATATGTCAAGCCCAGATGGCACAAATAGCTGTTGCGATGATGACCTTCGTTGCCCTTGTGAAACTATGTTGTCTGCTGCAAAGATGTTGTTGGAAACCCCACCTTCGGTGCTCAGAAAATTTCGGGAAATTAACCCTGGCCTCTCCACCAAATACCCAGAGTAAACCACGAAGGAATTGGCTAAATGTTGACCTCGGAATTTTGGGCCAAAGTCCCCCTAGCTCCTCTAGCTGCTAGTTGAGTTGGGACCCCTGTTTGACCCCTCAAATCTTCCCAGAAAATTCTGCAAAATTAGCCCAAAGCTCCTCAACCAAAACCCACCAAAACCCATAAAGGGTTTGCCATGGTTTTGAGCCTGGAAATCTGGCCTCCCAAGAGCCACGCCCTCCTCCAACTACTGAAATGTACGGCCTGCCTGTAACTCCAGAATAAGCACTCCACAACACACCAAAATGGCTGAGATAATCTTCCTTGAACTTCCCCTTATCTCTCCCGGAAAATACTCGCTCCACAACTGACCCACAAATTTCCACGTGTGCCCAGTGATGAGTTCCTGCGCTAGCCCTAAGTGCTAGCAATCCTGTTGCTCCCAACAGAAATCTCCAGCTCCAAAAATCCTCCTAAAGGATAGTCTTCTCCTGTACTTCCTTCTCCAAAACTCCTCTGGCAATTGCTCTCCGGAAGGCCACTGAATTATCTATTGCGTCCTTCTCGAGTACGCACTGACTAAATGATGGTTGAGTTGGGGGCTCTGAATATCCACCTGCAATCTCCCAGAATGATAGAAAGAAACCTCACTAGGGTGGCACTCATGGTCCGTCGAAGAGAAGGTGAGTTCTCCGCTTGGAGAACTCGTGCTAAAAAGTGGATGACCCGGCTAAGCAGCTCGAGCAACTAAGGTTGAGTTCAATATGTCAAAAGATAACGATATGAGGCTGAGCCTCCTCTATTTATAATTTGTGGGCCTCTTTTCCCATGTGGGCCCCCTCCAACTAGCAATTCGACTTTCCCTCTTTATTCATTCGAACTTCCCTCTAAGGTGGCGGGTATTTCCTCATGTGGGTAGCCCCCACACTATGCCAACAAAACATTTCGGCCCCCTTTTCCTCTTAAGTCTTTTCCAAAAATCACATGGGTCCCATGGAATCCAAAATTGTCAAAATTGTAGAATAGATAAACTTGTAACAATTTAATTTCGGAAGGGACATTATAGTACTCCCCTCCCAAATGTTGCTTGTCGCCAAACAACTTCAGCACTGGATGTTCATGTATGTGTTCACCCTTCCAGGTGGCATCCTCATCCAGCAAGTTCCTCCAATGCACCAAAAATTGCTTGTCCTCAAGCAATGCCTGAGCAAGCATCCTCTCTAACTGTTGCTCCCCACTACCACTGCAAAATGTGTCAGGGTCCCAGATGTGCCACTGAATCATCCCTGACCTCTGCACTGTTTTGCTATGAAAGAATCCTTCAATACCAAGATCCCAGGCCATCCTATCCAACAAGAAGCTCCCCTCGCTCCACTCACTATCCTGCCCAGTGCAAGTACCAGAAGTCCCCTACTCCATCAGTGACTCCCCCTGTAGTAGCCAGCGCATTCCTAAAGGTTAGTGAGTTGTGAAGAGGTGTGACGCCCTAGTTCCCTACAAGTCCCAGAGTGGTGCCACCATGTTGACGCTATGCTACTCTGACTATGACATACTCCTCATCGTGCGCGGATTGTATCCTCGCCTCCTAAGGCATAGTGGTGAAAAATTTGTGAGAGCCAAGCTCATCCTACCCGGGCATCTAGATTCTACATGATGCTAATACCTACCCCTCCACTGCTCAACCCTGAGCCATAACAAGACAAGTCTGCCTCGCCATGCAGTGGAGGTCTCAGTGATTCCCCATGTGTCAAACCCAAAGTGAACTGGATCATCCTCTGCCATGACCCTGCTCATCACAAAGTGGAGTGATCCGCCCGTCAACTGGATCCCCCAAACATACGAGGAGCTCATAACTCCCACTCCTCACAGGATGTTGTTGCGTAACGTTGTTACCTGCTAGAACCCATCTGGCCCTCATCTCTGACCCCTGTACGTATCCCCTGGGTGGGCCCCAAGTATCAGGAGTATGTCTCACGCATGCAAACTTGCCCTGCTCCTGCCAAACCACGCCATGAAATCCACTACCCTAACTCCTGATGATACACCTGGACACTGCTCGGAGTCTGGGTACCCTCCTGAGCCCAGGTGTGGAACATATGCTACCTTGGCCATCAACCATGCCATCCCTAAGCCAGTATTCGACAACTTGTGCACCTACCAAGTGTCTCAACTGGAGAGTCTCCTCCCGGCTCATGACACACGGTGTCTCATCCAACTGTCTAGGGTGAGCCTCCCATGTCCCACTGCCTGAATGGAGAGTGTGAAGAGGCAACAACCAAACACTTTGTGACTATAAGCAACACTGGAGGATGATGGGCAGGTATGTCCCAAAGGGTATGATCAAAAATCTGTCGAAATGCTCAAGAGTGATCCTACGGATGACACTCTCTCTGCCTCGGATCTGCTGATAACCCCCTCGAAGCCCTGTCTCCGCTAAACATGGTGTCCCCAGATGCTCAACAATGTCCTCATCGATCCTAGGTGAGTTGCATCCAATGGTACACCCAATGCCCCTGTCCATAGGCCTCCTTAGAGGCAACGCTCCAAGAGCTCGTTGCGCCACACCATGCGTCACTGCATACCACCAAGCAACACTGCATTCCTTGACATGACACTGTATGCCGCAACCTGTCCCTGTACACTACTGGATACCCTCGGCTACAGCTATACCATCCTGTACCGTCCTGTGTCACTGCGCCGGTCACTCCCCGCATGTACTCAATGCGATGTGAGGCACTCCCACTCCACAGCGCAATCCAACATACTATAACACACGCCCATAAGTCTCCATGCCCATCTGCAGACCACTGCTCCCTACTAGATGCTCCCACACACCCCTGGATGTGATGGCCTAGAGTTGTGTCTCTACGTGTCGGCCCACGCCTAATCGGTATCATCACCTCCACCGTCGCATCACTATGCTCTCCAATGAGGGAACATCCCCTCCAAGTACTCCCTGAGGGGCCCAAGAAGTGAAACTCTCTAGGTACTAGTAGTGATGCCACCACTGCTCGGTTCCTCTGTGTCCTCCGTGCCGTACGCAAGCGTGAGGAATCCCCAACCCCATACAAGGCACTGTCTGGTGGCCTGCCGATACCACCTCCTCCGACCAACTCCTGCCATAATAGGTTGATCATCCTATGATCCCATGCACAATCATCATACCAAGACAACCCAAGGAGTCTACCCATAAGTTGGTTGGGCACCGATGCTGACCAAAAATCCCCTAGCGAATGCGCGTGCTCAGCTGTTGGGTCAACTATACCATCCAGGTTGTAGTCAGCTAGTATACCTGGGAAATGATAGGTGGTCCGTCCCGGATCCCGATGCCAGTTGGGGCTTCCAGCATCCCCAGTGCCTGAAAACTCCTACTAAGCTCCACCTGGGTCCCATACCATATCCATAGCCCACTCCACTAGATACCAACTCAGAATCTCTCGCCATCCAATCCCAAGATAGGGATTGAATGTACAGACTCTCATACACAGGACAAGCCCTCCATCCTGCAAATGTTGCACGTTGTACTGCTCATGTCACCTCACCTCAACAGCCTGGTCAACACATAAAACATGTCGAGGTGGCTTTGCCTCTCTCTCTCCAAAGTGCAAAGGTAAACCACTGACGCTACAAGCCCCACCTATGTATATCTGAAGAGCATTGCTCTGATGCTCTAAAGTGCACTCTAGTTGTACCACTAGGGAATCCAACTGTACCCCAACGCGAGTCAGTTTGGTCGTTAACGCAATACAAACCACTCTCATGCCCTCCAGCTCCTTGTTTTGTTGTAGAATGGCCTCTTGTACTGTCGTGGCCTTCTCTCTCAATGCTAGAAGGTCGGCCTGGAAATAATGAAACTGTCGTGGGTATCTATCACCTGCTCACTTGGTCACAGTGTTGGACACCTCAACAACTATTGGCATCTCAACCATGGGTGGCACCTCCTCAACAGATGGCCCTATGTGTGTAGGCTCTATCCCCTCCACCAAGGTGTCAAGGGGGCTTATCAAAGAGGTCTCGAATAATGGTGACTCTTGCGCCACACCAGGTAGATCAATGTGCTCCTCACCATCCTGTGGGCTCTCAGCATCATGCTCAAACTCCTCCTCAGCCTCTTGATATCTAAATCCAGGTCTCCACCAACAAAAGTGTCCCTTGGTCTCACCCTCTAACTGTCTCTGTCATGCCTGCTCCTTCTCAGGAGATCTAGTGTCCTGATTCTGTCGACCTTCCCCACATAAGGTAGATGGTTGCACCCCCACGACCTGCTCACCTCTAGTGTCTCTATTGTAAGGGTGAAGATGGGTTTGGTTTATCACCCTCCTCAACTGGGCCATCCTCTCATCGTCCCAACGGATTCCACCCCAAAATTTATGCATACTAGATTTCACCCGTCACTATGCACTCATACCCGAATCTTCCATCATCTTCTGGGTACCCACATGTGGGCCAAAATCATGCTCTGATACCACTGTAATGTTCCAAACTAGGAAAAATAGTGTTATGCAAAGCAAACTATAAAAAGAACACTATAAAATTGAAACATTCAGTGCACACCCATAAAAAGTCCAGGAATAACCAACAGCTAAGCCATTTTATTATAATCTAGGAGAAAAGTACAATAATGTGGAAGTGGTGCACCTGGGCTTGCCTCAATGGCAAGCGTGATCAAGTCCAGGTTGTAATATGTCAAGCCCAGATGACACAAATAACTACTGCGATGATGTCCTGCGTTGCCCTTGTGAAACTGTGTTTTTTGTTGCAAAGATGCTGCTGGAAACACCACCTCCGGTGCTCAAAAAATTCCGGGAAATTCACCCCGGCCTCTCCACCAGATACCCAAAATAACCCACGCAAGAATTGGCCAAATGTTGGCCTCGAAATTTTGGCCCAAATTCCCCCTAGCTCCTCTAGCTGCTAGTTGAGTTGGGACCCCTGTTTGACCCCTCAGATCTGCCCAGAAAATTTTGCAAAATTAGCCCCAAGCTCCTCAACCAAAACCCACCAAAACCCAGAAAGGGTTTGGCCTGGTTTTGACCTCGGAAATTCAGCCTCCCAAGAGCCACGCCCTCCTCCAACTGCTGAAATGTACAACCTGCCTGTAACTCCAGAATAAGCCCTCCAAAACACACCAAAATGGCTGAGATAATCTTCCCCGAACTTCCCCTTATCTCTCCCAGCAAATACTCGCTCCACAACTGACCCACGAATTCCCACGTGTGCCCAGTGATGAGTTCCTGCGCTGGCCCTAAGTGCTAGCAATCACGCTGCTCCCAAACAGAAATCTCCAGCTCCCAAAATCCTCCTAAAGGCTAGTCTTCCCCTGTACTTCCTTCTCCAAAACTCCTCCGACAATTGCTCCCCGGAAGGCCACTGAATTATCTACTGCGTATTCCACTACTACGTCCTTCTGGAGTACGCACTGACTGAATGATGGCTGAGTTGGGGGCTCTGAATATCCACTTGCAATCTCCCAAAATGATAGAAAGAAACCTCACTAGGGTGGCACTCATGGTCCACCGAAGAGAGGGTGAGTTCTCCACTTGGAGAACTCATGCTAAACAGCGGGTGACCCGGCTAAGCAGCTCGAGCAACTAAGGTTGAGCTCAATATGTCAAAAGATACCCAAATGACGTTGAGACTCCTCTATTTATAATTCGTGGGCCTCTTTTCCCATATCGGCCCCCTCCAACTAGCAATTCGACTTTCCCTCCTTAGTCATTCGAACTTCCCTCTAAGGTGGTGCGTATTTCCTCATGTGGGTGGCCCCCTAGCTATGCCAACAAAACATTTCGACCCCTTTTTTCCTTCCTAATGTGTAAATTTCTGAATCTAACACATCAGAAACCCCTACTGCATTTTTTGGTTTACTATCTCCTACTTGTTCTTTACATTAACAAGTTATTTAATTATATAAACATCGAAGTAAACACAAACGCAATCTTCATAGATATACAAATCAACAACTGAAATAAACTGAGACAACACAAGGAACACCGTTATTTTTGGACAATCGTCCCCAGAAAAACCCAATGTGGAAAAACCGATGCAGCATATATGAGGGTTTTATTATTAAGCAGATTTTTGAATACAACTAATGTACCAGAAATGGCTCACCCTTCAGAGAATATCCTCGGCAGTAGTACCTCTATCCGAAGACAGATATTCCGGCAAATCAGCAACCGGATGAACAATCCCATAGTGACTCTAGTTGTTCCTTGTGCTGGACAGCGAAAGTTGCTCCAAGCACTCCTCTGGAACTGCGTCACCCTCTCTGGAACTGCGTCACCCTCTCCCGGCTGATTTGCTCTCAGTCTACCCCACAGAACCTCCTCAGCGCAGCCTCTTCAGCGTAGTGTCAGCCTCTACAACCCTCTCTGTTGTCTGTGTCAGCCTCTGCGGCTTTCTGCGTCCTCTGTGTCTGCCTCTAGGACTTCCGCATCCTCTGTGTTGGCCTCCTTAGGCTCTGCGTTGCCTCTTCCGGCACTTTATTGCCTCTCTGATATGTATTCTTCAGCCTTGGATCGAAATCCCTTGCTGAACTACCCCTCACTGCAACTAATCTCTAACTCAATATCCTCAGCAAACCCACCCCCAGAAAATCGAATTCGTGATCTCTTGGTGTATCTCCAACTGACCCTCAAGCCTCCTCTTATACTTTCCCTGTTGACGATTCAACGGCTAAGATTAAGTCCCTAATCAATGACTAATATTAGATCTAGCTTGATCCTCATCTCTTAGAACTTTCTCACCCATTTTAATACACATTAATATTTTAATTTTCTTAAGTTTATACTTAGGAACCCTATTAAAAATAGTAATTATTTTAATATCTCTTCATCCCGGTGGAATTTCTCCAAACAATTTTTGGGGCTTGGAGATTTCATGTGCCTTAACCTCTCCACCAATTTTCATGGCTAGAGCACATCCGATGCTATCAAATATCAACACTCCTTCTTAGCGAGGAATGTGCTCTAGTAATGCTTCACCATAGAAACATCACAATGATCCTCCGCATCGGTGCCTATGTTGATGCTTGGCCTGCTGCCTCACATCCACTGCACTGTTGCTTCCCGTACTGTTGCCCACGACACTACCACTACCACTGCTACATTTGTACTGCAGCTCCCTCTCAAAACGTTGCCTCATGCTGCCCATAGCACTACTACTGCTAACTGTTGCATTGCAACTCGGCTACCGAGAAGTAACTAACTTCACCCAATCACTGACATCCTGGTTAGTCCGAAAGCCCCGTGATGCTGAAGTCCCTCTGTTGCTATCATGTGCTCCCTCTGCTGCCACTGCATTGCTGCAACCTCTTCTGTGCCTCTCGCACTGCTGCAACTTCCACTGCGCTGCTACATACTTTTGCACTCTAGCACTGCCTTGTCGCTCCATCACACCTTGATCCACCCAACACCTCCCATAGTCGTATGTGATCCAAGAGTTTGGGCACCTCAAGATTCCTGCCCCACTTCTGTAGTCCTCTTGACTACAGCTCTATGTCTCCACCTCTTCTCTAGAAGCGCATGAACACTCATGGCACAATCATCATCAGTCTCGACATCCTTATCCGCCTTTGTTGGAGTTACCTTTGAGTCAAAAGCTTCTCCCTCGCCTTTCTTCCTGGGGCACTGAGATGCATAATGTCCCATCTCCCCACAATTGAAGCACTTGACCTTGGAGATGTCTTTCTTCTTCCTCTTTTGAACCTCCTGTTGTCTCCCAGATGCTAGACCCACATCCTCCTCCTCTTTCTTGACTCGAACTCCCTTACCACTACTTCCTGCCTTGGTCAACCTCCTGATCTCTTCCTGTCGAAGAGCTGCCCACATCTCCTCCTAACTGGGGAGAGTTGCTCTACCCAAGATGCTTTGGACAAACGTCTCCCAATCCTCGGAGACTGCATTCAGAGCAGTCCTGACCATAAACTTTGGATCCGGTGTAGACCCCACGGAAATAAGTTGGTCGCGAATAAGTTGGTGAGAAGGAAGTGATCTATCTCCTCTCCTTTCTGCATCTGATATGACATCAATTGATTTTCCAATAACATCTTCCACTACACGGAAGAGCCCTGGTATAAGGTGGTTAGGGTCTCCCACATCTCCCTTGTTGTTGACTTCTCAGCAATATGTGGTATTACATGATCTTTGACCTCGTCTAGGATCATGCATTTCGCCTTCGCCATGGCCTCCTCCTACTTCTCATTTGCATCAGGGTCAACTGGGACAGCTACGGTTTTCAAGGCATAGTCCTTAATGGGATGTTTATCCAGGATTGCCAGGATCCTGGCCTTCTAGATAACAAAATTGGAAGCCTCGTCCAATCTGTCCTGATCCCTCAACCCGTTTACTGCATCTCTGCTCCTCTTCTAGACTCCCTCTAAGTCTCGACTTCCCTCCTGGAAATCCTTCGGCCAACTGTCAAATCACTCCTCTCCAATCCCCCTTTGCTGTTGCAACTCGGATCTGGATTTTTTGGCTAGAAATCCGTCAAAGTAGTGCTTCCCTCTGCCTTCATTTCGTCCCCTTTAACATTGTTCTGTATTGACAGAACCAGCGTCCCACCAGCTCCTCAAATCACAATTTGCACAGCTCCCTTAGCCCCGGCAACTGAAGAACCTGATCCCTTCAGGCTCTGCGCAATCACGGTGTAGGCTAAATCTGCTCCTCCCGGCCAGCTGCGTCAATCCTTCCTGGCTTAGAAGGATGATGTGGCTCTGTGTTAGCCTGTTTTGCCCCTCTCTGCCTCTACGTTGGCCCTTCTCCTGGCTCAGAATGCTGACGCAGGCTCTGCGTCACCCTCTTTGCACTGCGTCACTCCTCCTCTTGCCTCTTCAGCTCTAGAATAGCATTGTCTCTCAGGACAGCTGCTTCTCTGCTGCAAATTTTCAAATTTCTTTGGTTGGTGTCTTTAGTCCTCTTTGATCTGCAATTCCTCTAATACCATGTGAAAATTTCTAAATCTAACACATCAGAAACCCCTACTGCATTTTCTAGTTTACTATCTCCTACTTGTTCTTTATATTAACAAGTTATTTAATTATATAAACATCGAAGTAAACACAAATGCAATCTTCACAGATATAAGATCAACAATTGAAATCAACTAAAACAACACAAGGTACACCATTATTTTTGGACAATCGTCCCCAGAAAAACCCAATGCGGGAAAACCAGTGCAGCATATATGAGGGTTTTATTATTAAGCAAATTTTTTAATACAACCAGGGTGCCAGAAATGGCTCACCCTTCAGATAATATCCTCGGCAGTAGTACCTCTATCCGGAGACAGATATTCCACCAAATCAGCAATCGAATGAACAATCCCACAGTGACTCTAGCTGTTCCTTGTGCTGGACAGCGAAAGTTGCTCCAAGCACTCCTCTGGAACTGCATCACCCTCTCCCAGCTGATCTGCTCTCAGTCTGCCCCACAGAACCTCCTCAACGCAGCCACTTCAACCCAGCGTCAGCCTCTACAGCCCTCTACGTTGTTTGTGTCAACCTTTGCAGCTTTCTGCGTCAACCTCTACATCCTATGCGGCTTCTACGTTAGCCTCTACGTCCTCTGCGTCTACCTCTGTGGCTTTTGCGTCCTCTCCGTCTACCTATGCGGCTTCTGTGTCCTCTGTGTTGGCCTCCTTAGCCTCTGCGTCAACCCTCCTAGGCTCCACGTTGCCTCTTCCGACACTTTGCTGCCTCTCTGATATGTATTCTTCATCCTTGGATCGAAATCCCTTGCTAAACTGTCCCTCACTATAGCTGATCTCTAACTCGATTTCCTCAGCAAACCCAGCCCCAAAAAATCAAATTCTTGATCTCTCTTGGTGTATCTCCAACTAACTCTCAAGCATCCTCTTATACTTTTCTTGTTGACGATTCAACGACCGAAATTAAGTCCCTAATCAATGGCTCAGATTAGATCTTGCTTGATCCTCGTCTCTTAGAACTTTCTCACCCATTTTATATTAATACACATTAATATTTTAATTTTCTTAAGTTTAGACTTAGGAACCCCATCAAAAATATTAATTATTTTAAGATCTCTTCATCCAGATGGAATTTCTCCAAACGATTTCTGGGTCTTGGAGATCTTATGTGCCTTAGTCTCTCCACAAATTTTCATGGCTAGAGCACATCCGATGCTATCAAAAATCAACACCTAAGCCTTTTCCAAAAATCACATGGCTCCCATGGCCTCCAAAATTGTCAAAATTGTAGAATAGACAAACCTGTAACAATTTAATTTTGGAAGGGACATTACAAAATCATTGGTCTCACCAACATTGGAGCTCATGGTCTTATGGAGAGATGGAGTTGTTAGTTAAGGCCTTGCACTATGACAATGCTAATTGATATGATGCTATAATAGATGGATTGCAAATCCGATTTCTCTTATGTGAATTCTTCAAGATTGAAAAATAGCCAAACACCTTGTAATGATTTATGAATAGCTCCCTAGTTAAGAGGGAGTGTTGAAGAAAGTGTAACTAGGTTTAGTCTTCATAAATGTAATTTTGAGATTGTCAATGAGTTTCTTGCTCATTGAAGTAGGTCAAGCACATGATTATGTGCTTCTAGGAAGTCAAAAGGTCAATGTATTTATGTAAGACCCTTAGAGGGCATGTTACACTGTGTATAAGGTCAAAGGAATACCTCCAAGACAAGTGCAAGTCCTCTCCATGCAGCAATGTCCTCCAAAAAAAGCAAAACGATGAAAATAATGAAGATATGGTCAAGTCAGCCTAAAGACAAAATGTCGGCCTAATGTCGGTCTAGAGGAGGGACAGTCCTCTATATATAGAGGTTGTCCACTCCCTCATAAAGTCAACGAAGCAAGCTCTAAAATCAACGAAGAGATAAGCCGAGAAAAGGAAGGAGAAGCAAGTCTAAAGGGTCCCCAAAAGTGCAACGAAGGAAGGAGGAAGCTCAGCAAAGGTAGAGGATTGTTTCTAGGGCTAGAAACAGTCACACGTGCGAAGAGAAGGAGGACAGATTGCGGGTACAATAGCAGTAGTATCACAGTTCAAGTTTCGTTGGTGTTTGGGCTATTTACTAGGCCTATGAGGCCTCTCAAGTCAAGCGAAGAAGTCCCTCTCTCTATCGAAGATAAAAAGATCCTTATTCTCCAAGGGAACCATCCACACGTGGGAAAATTAGGGTTGCTTGTGAAAATTCCTAGACTCGAAGGAACCCCTACTGCAGCAAATATAAATCTACTTCACTTACTTGATTTTTAAATTACATTCATCAAGTTATTCTTCTTAATATTGAAGCAAATTACTTCTGCAGCCTACACTAATTAAATATTTGATCTCATGAAACAGAAAACAAAGCAAAGAACAAGATACATAGAACACAATTATTTTTGGACACAATAGTCCCCAGAAAAAACCAATGTGGAAAAACCGGTGCAGCAGTTCTGAGGGTTTATTATTATGCAGGAGAAATATCTGAATACAAATCGAGGATGCTCATCTAGCAATCCTTTACAAGGAAAAATACTGGCGGAATATCTGAGTGAGTTTTACCTCACTTCAACCAGCGGAATTCTGGCTGATCCGGCATAAAACTGGCTAACCCCAATTATTTCTACGTTGGCCCTGCGTAGGCTCTGCGTCAACCTTTCAGGCCTTGCGTGGGTTCTGCGTCAGTGTTTCAGGCTCTGTGTCAGCCTCGCGTCAACGTCTCTGCCCTCTGCGTTAGCTCTCCCGGCTGTTCCAACAGTTCTCGGCAGTTCCGGCTATTCCGACAGTTCTAGATTTTGCGTGACAGACAGCTTTTCTGCTCTGCGCAAGCCCTTCTGGCTCTGTGTCAGGACTGCGTGGGCCCAGACTGGCCCAGCGTCAGCTCTCCTGGCTACTATGTTGCCTCTCTGTCAGTATTCTTCAAAATGTCCTCCCGAATTCTCACTGCCTCTCAGCTGCAACATCTCCCCAATCGATTTCCCTCCTGAGAACTTCTCACCTCAGAAAATCGATTTCCTCAATCTCTCTAGTGTGTGTTTTCAAATGAACCCCAAGCCACCATTTTATACTATTCCTGTTGAGTCTTCAATGGCCGAGATTAAGTCTCTAATCAACGGCTAAGATTAAAAACATGACTTGATCCGCCTTCTAAATCATTCTCACCCATATTTTGATTAATACCCATTAATATTTTAACTTTCCTAAGTTTAGACTTAGGAACGCCATTAAAAATATTAATTATTTTAATAAAATACAATCCAGGTGGAATTTCACCAAACGGTTTATGGGTTCTTTGGAACTCATGTGCCTTAGCCTCTCCACCAATTTTCGAGGCTAGAGCACTTCCGATGCTACCAAAAACTAACACTGTTGTACAGTCACTTCAGTGTGAAGACATATCTCAAGAAGTATCTCGTTGAATCAAAAGAAGGGTGTCTCCTTAAGTAGAGAACATCTCTAAGAGAAGAAGAAACATATCTCATCAAGAAACTCACATAAGCAAGGTCTATCTCTAGACAAGCAGCAAAGGAGGATGAAGTGTTGGGGAGAAAAGTGCCGAAAGGAGGAAGTCTATGTGTCAGGGATTAAAGTGCAGAATAGAGGAAGGACTTGACTTGTGCTTGGAGGAACTCCTAGTCAAGGGTCTAGGGTTTGGCATTGATCAATAAGAAGCTTCGATAAGAGAAACTTACCGAAGGGTTTTCCTCTCTAAGAGAGAGAGGTTTTGGCACTGGCAGAGAGCCAACATCTGTGTTCTTCTCTCTATGGTTTTGGTAGCAGTTTGATGAAACACACACACTAATAATAAGAAGATCAAACTAAGTTAATTGTAAAAGTGTTTCACAAATTGTTATAAAGTAGAGAAGAATCCTAATATACATCATTGCCCTTGATTCTTCAACAAATGCGTCCCTTAGCCTTCTAGTACAACAAGTCATCAAGGAAATCGAGTAAAGGAGCTTACAAACCATGGAAAATAGGTGGAGACTTCATAATGGCATGCCCTTCCATAATGAGTTTTAGCATATGCTAATGTCTCCAAGTTCCAAATGGGGTTAACCAAGTATCCCATTAGGCGGTTCCTACTTCTAAAGGGGATAATATGTCCAAGGTACATCCTTTAAAAGGTGGTGGCATGTGATAAAGAGATGAATGGAATAGAGAATGAAATTGGCCAGCCCTAGGCCACATGTTGGGGTACAAGGGAAGCCCACACTTGGGTATATAATGTGTAAGAGGGAGCAATCGTGGTACATGAGGTGCCTCGACCTTGATTTTTCCACCCTTCTTTATATGCCTTTCTCCTTTTATGATTATTCTTTAATTAATTGCTCAGGGCTCAAAGGGCAATGGATACCATTTTAAGGTGGGGCGGTTCATTTCCCACCAGGGGTCGGGACAATCATGGATTCCTAAATGATAAAGGAGGCTCATCTAGGGCCTATAGGAACCAGGGGGATGGCCATGATGATGGGGTAGAGCTCATGTATTGGTTTTTGCCCACGTGCGAAATGTGTATGTCCCGGCCATCTTTTGCATTTTGTGGTACATTTTCCTATTGAATGTAGCCAATTATGCTTTTGCTTTTCTTTTGAGCTACATCAACCTCTGAGGCATCATTCCAGCCCTGACCCAAGGTCTGGGCAAGGGGAAGGGCAAAGCTAACCCTATGTGGACCCAATGGAAAAATGAGGACCCAGGTGGGAGAAATGATAAATGGGGTTATACTGAGTGGAAAGGGGCCAATATATGTGGATGAGGGAGTGGGACCACGCATCAAAAATCAGGCTTCCCATGAAGTACCATCCTTCAAGCCAAATGGTCCGTAAAAGAGATCCCACGAGACTAGAATCCAAGGTTAACATTGAAAAGGGGTCTAGGGGACAAGAGCATAGACCTAGCCTATTCTTTTTGCTAAATCCCCCCATTAATCCATGCCCAAAATTGTTCATGATAAGCAAACTACAATACTCAATTACCAAATGACAAGGCATACCTTTAGGTTCGGGAGGCCCACCTTCAAACATATGATCGTGGCAGATGGGTGAGGGACCACATGGCTGGCTCAAGTGGCGGAGAAATGGCACAACGAGCTAGTTGGTGGCTGCAAGGGGTTGGTGGCTGCCGGCTGAGGACCATCTTGGAGAAAAAATTTATCCTATGCATATCACCCACAAAATGGCGGGTAGCATCTGCCTCCAACTAGGACGTGATCTCTCGAAGAAGTGGACAAAGCTACTCGAACGGGAGGTCATGAGAACTCCAGCAATCTCTTGGTTACCACCGGTGTTGCGAACATCGCAATTAAATTGCAATTTTTTTCGCTGAAACGATATAACGCCGATGTTTTCGGCGACTTTTTTGTTTTCAAAAAATTGCGATCCTATCAATAAAAATCATGACAGCGAAAAATAGCGAGTTGTTAAGTTCGACTTTTGGTTTTTTTTGTCATTTTTTCAGACAGAGTGCAAGATTGAGAGCTGAGGAGGAGAAGAAGTCATCTACAAGGGCCAAAGAGGAGAAAAGCGAAGGAATTTAGCATCCCAAGCAAGAAATATTCGAGTTTGGACCAAGTTTCTTCAACAAAGCGTGGTTTCTAGGTATGGGCATCAAATTTGGCCCCTTTTTTTTTTTTTTTTTTTTGCTTGGGTTTCTATAACCCATTGATTTTCAATGATTTTTGAGTGGATTTGATTGTGTTTTTTTTTTTTTCATTTTTGTTGCATAGAGTGGAGAGGGTTCATTTTGGTCAAAAATGCAAAAAATTGATTGTTAGATTTATAAGTTTAATTTCTTCTTGTGCCCTAGTTTTTTTGCATCATTTTTGCTTGGGTTTGAATGTGCATTTTTTCCATTATTGTTGCATTGAGTTGAGGTTTTTTTTTGTCAAAAATTCAATGTGTTGTATGTAAATTTTATTTTTATTTTTTTAACTTGCAATTCTTCTTGTGCCCTAGGTTCACCGTTCAACTTCAAACTTCATCTTACATTAAAACTCAAAAGTTCAACAAAGTTACAAACATGTCAAGGAAATTAGACCCTCTGTGGGAATTTGGTGAACCTGATGGAGGGTTTGATAGATCAAACTTGACTTGCAAGTTGTGTGGGCATCATGTTTATGGGCTGCTTCTTTTTGTTGTCGGAGGACTAAATGATCGGGAAATTGACCAAACATATTTAAGGTCAATTTCAACTTGCTTGACCAGATTTGACTTTGCTGGTTAGGGTTTGCTGCTATTGTCACAAAATTACAGATTTTTGAACTTGTACTATTTCTCTCTGTTGAACTATTGAAGATTAAAGAAGAATTGATCAAAGGGTTTCCCCGCATTGGGGTTTGTCCCTGGCTAGCCGCCACATCTTGTGTCTCTTGTCTTGGCTTGTTTTTTGTCGATCTATTAATGTTCTATCAGCATTTTACTTTATGTTTATGTGATTGCTAAACAGTGGCTAATAAGAAGAAATCAAAGTAAACTGCACTAAGCAGAGAACATACCATAAATTAATAAATTATCAAGAAGGAAGCAGAATGAAACCCTAGTAGCATCATTCGTCCATCACATAAGAAGTGGAAGTTTTCTAAAGACTAAAAGAAGGACCTACTTATCCTTAAAAGGAATCATCCAAGAAGCATCAAGTTCATCTCTGCCAAGGAAAATTAGTTGAGGATTCCATCTTCTCAAGTAAGTACCTTTTCTCTTATAATCTAGTAAAAAGACTTCATGTTTCAAGGAAAGTCAGAAGCTAGTTGGGATATCAAGCTTCCTTGCATGGAAAGGAAGGATGGATATAGTCCTTGAAGTAAATGAAGTCATCGATCATGTCAATGGCAAGATCTCCAAGCCATCCGAATGAAGGTATCAAAGAACGAAGGGATATCTTCATGCCTTTCAAAATCATCTCAAACAAAAACTCAATTGCAAGACCTAGGACAGATGGTATCTGATAAGGAAATGATCTCCATCATTCTATATGCACTAATTGATGAACAAGGTAACCTCATATCCAATAAGGAAGAGGAAGCTATCCCTTTCACAAATTTATGGACTCTATGCAAGATAGAAGAAAACAAGCTGAAGGGACAATATGATGAAGAACCTAGAAAAAGGAGTCAAACAGTTACTAAAGAAAAAAGAAAGTTCGGAAAATTTAATCCTCAAAAGAAAATCAAGAAGATGGTTAAGGCTCAGTACTATCTATGTCATGAATATGGACACTATAAAAGAGATTGTCCTCGAAGGAACAAGAACAAAAGAAATCAAGAAGAAGCCCATATTACCATAGAAATGAAACAACCTGAATCAAAGAAACCGAAGGAGAAAGTAAGAGATCTCTACTATGACTAAGATGATCTCCTTCAAAATATTCTTCTATATAGATAGGAAGTTTTATAGATAGGATGCATCATATTAGAGAATGGTATTGATGGTAAAAGCATTAAATAGGAAACATGTAAAATGTCTGGGATAAAAATCTATGGCTATATGAAATATAGCTCTTGAAAATCTCATTGAAAGATACTTATGAAGAAGGAAGAGGTCATCTAGGACAAACTCATCATACATCAGTCTAAAGATAACATCTGCAAGATAGGATGTGCAAGATCCCCAAAGATTCTCTGATAGAATCGTCATTGTAAGGTTCATTGATCATATGGGGAAGCAAGTGTTTCATCAAAGAATTCCAAACTTGTGGAATTCAAGGTATGATGGTATGATAACATAACAGTGAAGCAGATGAAGGGAATGAAGCTCCTTCAAAGGAAGCTACTGCATTAAGACTAGATGACTCAAAGGAAAGATGAGGTATGTATATATATTTTGGAAGTCATGTCTTATGGTTGCAGATAGCATAGATCACTGCTCCATCTTAAAAGGCATGATCAAAGAAAGGATCTCCTCCCTCAAAGGGATGCACGAATGCCTGGGTCACATATTTACTAGATGAAATCAACATAATATGTCCTCATATGGTGTATGAGGTGGTTGACCACAATATAGAAACTCTGAAGCTCCTGGGAATGAAATGTGTGAAGAAAGGAAGGAAGAGATTGTGAATTATGCAACAATGGTAAAGGCAGTCAACATCCAAAAGACCAAGATGATTTGACTATGGTATCTCCCAAAAAAATATGAAGACTCTGATGGAAGTCAGGGAAAGATGGAGACCCTTGACAATTCATATCTTTGGAGATGTGTCAACATGTATGCAGGATAATGATGCCTACAAGATGTCATGGTGAAAAACCCTCACAAAGGTAATTATGATACAAGTGTTCACTACTTATTTATGAACTAGTATCTGGATGGGCTTATGCAGGACTACCAAAGAGAAGAACTATGGAAATCTTCTAGATAACCACATTGAAAGAAGAAAGAATGTTCTGGAAAGGAAAGCATGATGAAGGTAGCATAACATGAAGCAATGCCATACGTAGACCAATAGTTCACTTTCTGATGAGAGGAATGATGACCTGATGATCCAAAATGGATTTTGGATAGACTTCTAAGTCTTAAGTGTTCCTCACAGAGGAAAATAAAAGTCCAAGGATGCTCCTGAAAATAGTCTCATTGCGTAGATCTTTTCATTCTGAATCTACTACAATTTGAATGGGCTAAAATGGACTTCGGATGCAGAAGTTATCGCAAAAAGAAGATTGCCTTTGTCCTTTGAAAAAGGAGGCATTTCTCCTAAAAATGGCATAAAAGGCTTTATAAAGGAAAATCGCATCGGAAGGGTCGAGCGGAGGACTTAAGGCAAGGGCGGAAGGAACCTCCAATTGCGACCTCCGACTTATCGCATCGGAGGTAGGCCTTCGCCCGATGTCGGGACCCTGGGCTATGCGCTATGCAATTGCCGATATCGACGTCGGCGGACTGGCATCGGCGTATGGCATATGAAAAGACCCGGGCCGTAGCAAATGCGGTCCGCGGCGTGCAATCTCAGTGGTCGGATCGGGAAAGGAGATCAACGTCCAGGAATTAATCAGCGTTCGGGAGATCGGTGATCCCCAACACAAAGGACCGATGCGATAGCGATATGCAAAGCAATATGTACCGTCCAATTAGGGAGTAGATCAACGGTCCAGATTTTATCAACGATCGGCGATCGGCGAACCCCGATGTCAGAGCCAATACGATTGCAATAGCGATATGCCGATAAGGGCCAGACCCGATGGGTTTATAGACCCAATTTCATAATTTTTGAAGTCCGGGAATTCGGATTTTTCAATGTATTCCCGTGTATTTGGGGTTTTGGCCAATCCGCCTATGCGATGCAGTATGCGACTAATGGCAGACCCGATAGGGTTTATACGGACGATTTCAGGGAATTTGAAGTCTGAAATTCACGCCTGAAAGTGTAATTTTCGGAAAATCTCTGTGCATTGGAATTTTTGTCCATTTTCGGGTTTTTGCCTAGAAAAAGGCCCTAATCCCTTTGTAACAGCTCTTGATCATTGTGCCACGCTGCAAGCGGTCATTTTGCAGACAATGATGCATTTGGGAACGCACAAAGCCACAGAGCCAGATGGCCAGTCGAACAGACAAGCAGCAGAGAAGCCGCAGAACCGCAGAGAGATGATTACACGCAGAGAAATGGCTGGGGAAGCTGCAGAGCCGGAAAAATGCCTCAAGAGAGCCAAAGAGCCCAATTAACAGGGCAGCTAGCGAAAAGCTAACGCGCAGAGCAGCTGAGGGAGTCTTGGAGTCACTTGGAGGTCAAGTGGAAAAACCAAAGAGCTGAAAGTTGCCGAGACAGTCACTTGGAGGTCAAGCGGACTGCTGAAAGCTCGCAAAGCCAGAGCTGAAGAGCCAAGAGCCAAAGCCAAGAGCCAGAGCCAAAGCCGAGAGCCGAGAGCCAGAGCCAAAGCTAGAGCCAAGAGCCAAAGCCAGAGCCGAGAGGCAAGAGCCAAGAAGCCGAGAACTTCAGGGCCAGGGATGAGATGGTGTTTTAAGCCCATTGTGTTTTGTGTAAACCAGTGGAGTTGAGCGTGGAGCTTGTAAAAGAACTGCTGCCATAATCCCAGAGAGCCTAGTTGAGTTGACTAGAGCTCAAGGAGACGTAGCCCAAGAGTTTTGGGTGAACTCCATATTAAACTTGTTGTCTTATGTGTTTGTTATTTGCTGTAATATTTTACTGTTATATGTATGTTATATCAGCATAAACAACAGAATTTTAAAGCACATAAACAGTCAAAAATAAACACCAGCATACACCTTATTTTCAAGCACATTATTAATTCCGCAATTGGTTAATCATTTGGGTCTTGGGAATATATAAGCTTTGGGAGTGGGAGAGGTTCTTGTAAGCTTGACAAGAAGCCTTTAGTGCCCCATTTTCAGATCAGGTGGTATCAGAGCCTGAGATTGATTAACCTCACCTTCAAGAAGGTGATATCAAAGTTGATTATACCAGAGCAAGTGGTATCAGATCAGAATGCTTGATTGACAGAGCAAAGATTGCTTGTCTGAAAGGTGTTTAAACAGTCAGAGGTTGATTGTATGCTTGTTTGCAGACTGACTATTGTTTGAGTTTGCAGAGGTGAAGGGAAAGCTATTGATAGCTAAGTCCAGGAGAGGACAAGAAGGAAGAAGGGCTGAAGGCATTCTTCTTATCCCAAAGGACCTCAAGGCAATCCTTGAAGCACAAGAGGTTTGTTGCAAAAGGTTGCTTGAATAAGCTCTTTATTAATCTTGTTTGAAGTTCTTTTGTTCATTGGCATAATGACAACTTCTACAAGTGAGTCCTCAAATTCTTCTTTCTTCACAAGATTCTTTGATGAAGACAAGAAGCAAGACTTGTTCACCATGATGGATATGGTGAGGGAAATGTATGAGGATGGAAGGAAGAGCACCATACTTAGAGAGCAGTTGAATTCCATGGAGAAAGAGAAGCAATTGTTTTCTGACAAATTGCAAGAAATGGAGAGGCAACTTCATATTGCAAATATGAACCTAAAAAGGATGCATGAGTTGGAGTCACAGCTCTTTGTTGCCAAGGAAGCCTTAGTCAAGTATCAGCTTGAAGAAGAGGTAAACAATTCCTGTTTGTCTTCAAATTCTTCTAAGAATGCTTATATTGGTTCTTTTGAAAAACATACCAGAGGCATAGGTTCCAAGCTAATGTCTAAGATGGGCTATGAAGGAAAAGGCTTGGGTAGACATGCACAAGGTATTGTTGAGTCAATAACAGTTGAGGAAAGGCTTGAGTATTTGGGTCTTGGCTATGGACAGTCTTATGGAGAAAGGTCCAAAGCTACCATGAAGGCCATTGAAACAGCTCCAAGAAGGAGTTGCATTGCAGGTCTTCTACCTCAAGAGTGTGAAGATTGTAATCAGGAGGAATGCAATAGCTTGAAACATCATTTGCAGGATGCAGGTGTTCAGAAGCACACACTTGAACTAGAGAGTTGTGGAAACTCTGAAAGCCTTGAAGAGATTGATAGTGTTCCAAAGGGAGCCACTTCTTCATTTGATTCACCTCCTCATGAAGGAAATAAAGGTGAAAGAGAAATGTATAAATCTGGTTCTAACCATATACCTTTTGATTATGTTCAGCATGGTAAATTTCCACATAGATATGGGAAAAGAATTGCATGTTCCTTTTGTGGTTTGGCTAACCATAATGTTTCTAGATGTTGGAAGAGGATAGCCACATGCAGGAAACTTTTGAAGGAAAGGAAGCAAGAAGCCAAAGGTCCATTGGACAAGGCAAATCATGCTGTCAAAAGGATGCACATGTGTTGCACCTACTGCCATAAGCAAGAGCATCTTGCTGAAAAGTGTTGGACTCTGAATCCAACAATGCTTCCACAAAAACTGAAGAAGCTGGAAAGAGAAGATGGTAGAAATGGAAAGGAAGTTTCCATGGATGATGTGTTTCAGGATGATTCACATGATGATGCTGATGTGCAAACAAAGATAGCACCTTTGAAGTGGGTTGGTAAGAAATGGTTAGAGTTCTTATCCAATTAAGATTGCATGTCTTTTGAAAATGCATCTATTTGCATTTCTTTGTTAATGGAATGCAAGTTGTAGGTTTTTACCAAGAAGGTGAATGGAAAAAGTTGAGTAGGAGACTCACTTTGTTGTTGCAACATTATGTTCATTTCAGCTTTGAAAGTATAGTGTGCTTAAGCGAAAGTTGAAGGATGAAGTGCATGCATGAGAATGATATGCATGAGCACAGGGATGCTGATGATTCCTGGTATTTGAACATGTATGTGTAATTAACTTGAAGGGTTGATTGCTTTGACATGCATGTGATGCAATGTTGACTTGGGAGAAGTTAACTTGGTCTCCAAGATGGAAATGATGAAGTGTTTCACCTTTGAAAAAGATTCCTAGAGGTCTTTTTCTACATGCTTGACTTGAAGGGTCATTTGTTTTAAAGGCATGTTTTGTGGGCTTGTTATCTAGTCCATCATTTGTATGCAAATGTAAGACATGGAGGTATTCACAAGGTGTGGAAATTTGTTTCTTTTGTTGAAGCAGGAGTTAGGCCATCCAGTTGTTGTCTATATTTCTGTTGTTGTTAACCAGTGTTCCACAGGGACGCATCCCCCAGGGTTGGGTGCGAGCACCCCTCGCACCCCACGCACACGGGACAAGAATGTCTGGGGAAACGTTTCCCTACGTCCCCCTTTTGGGGAGACATGGGGAGATGCAGGGGGGACGTTTCCCCAGTGTGGGGGACGCGACTCCCCAAAAGAGGCGTCCCCCCTTAAATTTGCTTGTAAACAATGATTTATGACAGGGGAAACCTAGTATTTGATCAGATTGCCCTACTAATGCTATGCAATTCATGGTAATGTTAAATTCTTAAATTAAAAGTGACATTCTCCTTTATCTTTCATTTTCATCCTTTTACTTAAGTTTTTAACATTACCATGAAATGACTCAGGATGTTTGAGAGTGGTTCCGACCTCATTGGATTTCATATGGAGAAAGTAGAATTTTAGATCTCACTCAAAATCCAGCAGACTTAACAGTTTTTCAAGAATTCAGGATTCGATGGATTGCAAAGTTTCCATTGCATTTTGTCATGTACAAGGGTATGGAATTAGTATTTAATCAAGAGCACCAAGCCCTCTGTGTACTTTAGAGTGACTTTTAGACTCATCACTCCACTGTTTTTGAGTTTTAGTTATATCAATTTACTATTCCAGTCTTCAAATTTCAGTATCTATTATAGTCTATTTTGCTTAGTACTAATTAGATTCTAGAATGATGAATGATGAATTTTAATTTTAAATCAATTTAGAATCTAGAATGATGAATGATGAATTTAATTTTTAAATCAATGTAGATTCTAGAATGGTGAATAATGAATGATGAATATGGATCAGAGTATTTCATTATTGAATCTCGTGGTCTATGGATGAATCATGTATGTATTAGTAAGGATGATGAGTATGGATCAATGTATTTCATTACTTAATTCAATTATGTATGTATCATTGTATTTATGCTTTCATTATTGAATATGAATTTGAAATATATATATATATATATATATTAAAAAAAGAAAAAAAAATTATATACCCCGACGTCCCCCTGTCCCCCCCTAAATTTCCCTAAAATTTGAGGGTACTCCCACACGTCCCCTTGTGCGCCTCCCCGCACCCGCATCTCCCCGTCTCGGAGTCTTGGTGGAACATTGTTGTTAACAGTTGTTGTTGACAACTTGTCAAACAGGTACAAATGAAAATTTTGTGGAGCAGATGTACTTCACATTTGTTTGAGCCACCTTGGATCAATGATCAAGGCAGAGAAGTTCAAACTACCTTCTATGACCATCTCAGCAGGAGTTCTGCATGAAGTCAAGGAGGAAAACAGTTCTTCCCAAGAGGACCAGCACATCCAGGAAGGAGAGTGGTCAGAGGCTTTGGTTCAAAGGCACTATGCAAGGCAAGTGTATGGAGGCTTAAAGAAGAGGGTGCTGTTACTCTCATTTACTGTTCAGGTCAGTATGGCAGTCTTTTGGAGACCAAAAGTTCTTTTAGTGGGAAGGCGTGATCCAAAATGGATTCTGAATAGACTTCCAAGTCTAAGTGTTCCTCACAGAGGAAAATAAAAGTCCAAGGATGCTCCTGGAAATAGTCCCATTGTGTAGATCTTTTCATTCTGAATCTACTGCAATTTGAATGGGCTAAAATGGACTTCGGATGCAGAAGTTATCGCAGAAAGAAGATTGCCTTTGTCCTTTGAAAAAGGAGGCATTTCTCCTAAAAATGGCATAAAAGGCTTTATAAAGGAAAATCGCATCGGAAGGGTCGAGCAGAGGACTTAAGGCAAGGGCGGAAGGAACCTCCGATTGCGACCTCCAACTTATTGCATTGGAGGTAGGCCTTCACCCAATGTCGGGACCCCGGGCTATGCGATATGCGATTGCCGATATCGGCGTCGGTGTATGGCATATGAAAAGACCCGGGCCGTAGCGAATGCGATATGCGATAAAGCCATTTGCAGCGTGCAATCTCAGCCGTCGGATCGGGAAAGGAGATCAACAGCCAGGAATTAATCGGCGGTCGGGAGATCGGTGATCCCTGACACAAAGGGCCGATGCGATAGCGATATGCGATGCGATATGGACCGTCCGATCGGGGAGCAGATCAACGGTCCAGATTTAATCGGCGATCAGCGATCGGCGAACCCCGATGTCAGGGCCAATGCGATTGCGATAGCGATATGCCGATAAGGGTCAGACCCGATGGGTTTATAGACCCGATTTCATAATTTTTGAAGTCTGGGAATTCGTATTTTTCAATGTATTCCCGTGTATTTGGGGTTTTGGCCAATCCGCCTATGCGATGCGATATGCGACTAATGGCGGACCCAATAGGGTTTATAGGGCGATTTCAGGGAATTTGAAGCTCAGAATTCATGCCCGAAAGCGTAATTTTCGGAAAATCTCTGTGTATTGGAATTTTTGTCCATTTTCGGGTTTTTGCCTGGAAAAAGGCCCCAGTCCCTTTCTAACAACTCCTGATCGTTGTGCCATGCTGCAAGCGTGCATTTTGCGACAATGATTCATTTGGGAATGCGCAGAGCCACAGAGCCAGATGGCCAGTCGAACAGACAAGGAGCAGAGAAGCCGCAGAACAGCAGAGGGATGATTACACGTAGAGAAACTGCTGGGGAAGCCGCAAGACTGAAAAAATGCCTCAAGAGAGCCAGAGAGCCCAATTAACGGGGCAACTAGCGAAAAGCTAACGCACAAAGCAGCTGAGGGAGTCTTGGAGTCACTTGGAGGTCAAGTGGAAAAACCAGAGAGCTGAAAGTTGTCGAGACAGTCGCTTGGAGGTCAAGCGGACTGCTGAAAGCTCACAAAGCCAAAGCTGAAGAGCCAAGAGCCAAAGCCAAGAGCAAGAGCGAGAGCCGAGAGCCAGGAAGCCGAGAGCTTCAGGGCCAGAGATGAGATGGTGTTCTAAGCCCATTGTGTTTGGTCTAAACAAGTGGAGTTGAGCGTGGAGCTTGTAAAAGAACTGCTGCCATAATCCCAGAGAGCCTAGTTAAGTTGACTAGAGCTCAAGGAGACGTAGCCCAAGAGTTTTGGGTGAACTCCATATTAAACTTGTTGTCTTATGTGTTTGTTATTTGTTGTAATATTTTATTGTTATATGTATGTTATATCAGCGTAAACAACAGAATTTTAAAGCACATAAACAGTCAAAAATAAACACCAGCATACACCTTATTTTCGAGCACATTATTAATTCCGTAATTGGTTAATCATTTGGGTCTTGGGAATATATAAGCTTTGGGAGTGGGAGAGGTTCTTGTAAGCTTGACAAGAAACCTTTAGTGCCCCATTTTAAGATCACCTGACTAACTCATGGATGAAAGTGATAGATGGTATGTACCTTATGCAGAAGTCCCCAAAGAAGAAGACTCCTTGACCAGTGCTGAGCAGTGACTAGAGGAGTCAATTTGACAGTTTGGGTGAGATGGCATCACATGGGCTCAGAGAAATGTGGGAAGCTTTGTCTTCATTGTATGAAGGTTCTTCCAAACAGCGGAAGATGTACTTAGAACAAAAGTTGCAGCAGAGATTGACGCAGAAGGGAGAAGGGGTTAACTCCTGTCTTCAACGTCTTCAAGACACTAGAGACTAGCTTGTTGCAGTGGGGTCTACTCCTCAGTCTACCGCGATGGTAAGGACGGCCCTGAATGGAGTCTCGGATGAATGGCAAGTCTTCGTCCAAAGTATATTGCGCAGGGAAAGACTAACTTCATGGGAGGAGATGTGGGCAGCCCTTCAACAAGAAGAATTAAGGAGGGATCTAGTTAAGGTCAACCTCAATGGCAGTAGTGGGAGTGGCCCGAAGACCAAGGAGGAAGAGGAGAATGTAGCTCTAGCATCAAAGGAACATTAGAAGCAGAAGCGAAAGAAGGACATTTCGAAGGTGAAATGCCTCAGATGTGGCGAAATGGGCCACTTTGCATCCCACTGTCATTTGAAGCAAAAGGATAAGGGTGAGAAACATGATCCTAAGGCTGCTCCAGCAAAAATTGACGAAGATGAGTTTGCCATGAGTGCCCCGCATCTCCAAGAGGGAAATGGGGCGATATAGAACTGTAGTCGGGAGGACTACATGTGGGCAAGATCCTTGAGGAACCCACCTCTTGGATCAATTCATTACTACGGGAGCCCGAGATTCAGCAGTAGTGAGATGGACTTAGTGTCAGATGATGCAATGGATTGGTTGTAGAGACAGATGCAGTAGCCTGAGACCAGAGACTAATCAACGCAGAGCAAGGTTGGCAGCGGTGCAGATGGCACAAGTGCAGAAGTCAAGAGAAGCACAGAAGATTCAAAGGGTCAGAGACTAGTAGCAGTGAGATTCCAACATTCACATGGTATTATGTTGAACATAGTTAGTTCAGAAATTTTGGATGCTTTTCCTTTGCTGAGAAATAGCAATTGGAAAATGATGCGGTGTAGAGCTGGCAATGGCAGTGTTAGCAGCAAATGCACAAGGAGCTATAGTACAAATGCAGCAGTGGCAATGGCAGTATCATGGGCAGCAGTATAGTAGCAGCGGCAGCACAGTGTTGGTGGTAGCAGCAGTGCAGAAAAGAGATACTTCAAAGACAGAGCAGCTTGCAGTTGGACATTGTTGCTAGAGCACTTTCCTCGCTAAGATGGAGTGTTAGTTTTTTGTAGCAGCGGATGTGCTCTAGCCATTAAAATTGGTGGAGAGGCTAAGGCACATGAGTTCTAAAGAACCCAGAAACTGTTTGGTGAAATTCCACCCGGATTGTATTTTATTAAAATAATTAATATTTTTAATAAGGTTCGTCTAAACTTAGGAAAATTAAAGTATTAATGGGCATTAATCAAAATATGTGTGAGAATGTTCTAGAAAGTGGATCAAGTCAAGTTTTAATCTTAGTCGTTTATT
Source organism: Pinus tabuliformis (assembly GCA_031772625.1). NCBI lineage: Eukaryota > Viridiplantae > Streptophyta > Pinopsida > Pinales > Pinaceae > Pinus > Pinus tabuliformis. Next base: position 465,093,532 of record CM062805.1, read on the forward strand.
AGAGACTTAATCTCGGTCGTTGAAGTCTCAACGAGAAAAGTATAAGGAAGCTTGGGGTTCATTTAGAAAGACACACGGAGAGAACGAATTGACCTGGAGTTCGATTTTTGGGGCTAGGAAGCTGAGCAATTTGAACTAAGTGATCATTCTGCAGCAGAGGGACAGGGATAGTTCGAGAATATTGGGCAGAGAGGCGGAGAGCCACTAGTGGAGGCAGCACAGCATCTAGAGGGATTGACGTTGGGCCAGTCTGGGCACACATAGTCTTGACGCAGAGCCAAAAGGGCCAACGCAGAATTGAGGTTGCCCTCACGCAGAAAGCTGGAAACTACTGGAACAGCCTAGAGAGATTAACGCAGAAGTTCCAGGAGGCAGAAGAGACAACGTGTTGATAAATCTTAGGGAAAAGTATTGTAGTGTGATTCTTCGTTAAATGATAACAATTTGTGGAGTATTTTTACTTTTCCTTATAAGCTTATTCTTCTTCTTCTTATTATTAGTGCATATGTGTGTACTTCATCAAACTGCTACCAAAACATAAAAACAAGAACACACAAAGTTGGCTCTCTACCAGGGCCAAAACCTCTCTTCTCTTGAGAGGAAAACCCTTGAGTGAATTTCTCTTATTGAAGCTTCTATTGATCAATGCCAAACCCTAGACCCCTGACAAGAGTATCCTCCAAGCACAAGTCAAGTCCTTCCTTCTTTCTGCACCTTATTCCCCGGCACTTCTTTCGGCACTTCGTTCTCCTACTCCTTGGTGGTAGGCTCTCTTATGCTAGTTCTAGAAGAGATGTTTCTTCTTGATCCTAAGTGTACCTACTCACATAGGATGATGCTTTTCTTCTCTTCACCAATCGAGCTTCTTCTTCATGTAATATTGCAGACTTGATGTGGCAACACTGCAGCCCTAAACCTCAACGTGTGGGAGGTTTCGTGGTGTATTTGGTTCCTTTCTCCTTCGTATGTGAGAGTCTCTTCTTCGCTCCAATGAGAGGCCTTATAGGCCTAAGTTTCAAGCCCAAACAATGAGAAGTATGGGACTGTTATATTGTTGTTGATATGTCCACAGAAAGCCCTCCTTTTCTCGCACGTGTGACTGTGTTTTTCCCTAGAAACAATCCTTCAATCTTCGCTTAGACTTCTCCCTCCTTCGCTGCACTAGAGGCTCTTTATCTTCGGCTTGTCTCACTCTAATCTTGGCTCCTTGTCTTCGCTTATTTCAAAGATCCTTGAATGCGTTATAGAGGAGTGGACAGCCTCTATATATAGAGGTCTGTCCCTCCATTTAGGCTGACTAGAAGGCCGACTTGTCACCTTGTTTGTAGGCCGACTTTGAGGGTTGTTTGGAGGCCGATTTGTTGAGCAGACTTTGGATAGTTTCTATGGTGGTGTAGCATGCTTGAAGGAGCTTCTTGATGGTGCCTTTGCATAGGAGTAGACTTGACTTTGCTTGGAGGTTTTTCTCTTTGACTTTAATATATATTTATACATGATGTAACATGCCCTTAAGGTCTTCAACATAATTATTTTGACTCTTTGACTCACCTATAGCACTTTGACATGTGCTAGACCTACTTCAATGAGCAAGAAACTCATTGACATATATTATAAAAATAATATTTCTTTTCTTGAATAAGTACAAATATCAAAAGTACATTTATGAAGACTGAACTTAGTTACATCTCCTTCAACACAGAGAAGAGTTGACGTAGAGCCTGTAAGGCTGACGCAGGGCCATCGCAAAGATAGCCGTGGTTAGCCAGTTCTGCTGCCGGATCAGCCGGAAACTGTCGGGTGAAGTGAGGTAATCTCACTCAATTTTCCACCATTATATTTTTCTTTGTAACTGGATTGTCGGGAGGGCATCCAACATTGTATTCAGAACTACTGCTTAATAATATAAAACCCTCAGAGTTGCTACACCGTGTTGACCACTACGTTTCAACGACCCATAGCAGTACACCCCCTTTTTTCGGAAAAGGGATAGCGCCTGATCGATGTGTTCCCGCCATCTATCTATCATCATCAACTTGATTATCATGTTATAATGTAAACCCATTTTGCATATATGTGAGGTAAATAATCTCAGCAGATCTGTGTCATGTATGTAATTGCCTAGGTAAACCTATTTTTCTGGTGATGATCTACATTCCAGGAGGTTTTTTGTTTCACCAATCCATTCTCAGATGGTCGACAGAGTTTTCCTTCAGCCTTACCCCAAAGCCGAAATGAATTTTGTCACCAGGAACTTAGGCGAGTCCTAGTGTTATAGATCGAGTTTGTGTAAAAGTGATTTGCGAATAATCCTAACTATTTGGTTAGGTTATTTTATTACAAGTTGTTTAGTCTGCTGGATTATATTTGTGTCGCAGAAATGGATAGTCTGTGAGAGTCTTTTTCAAATGGGTTTTCCCCCTTAAAATGAAAAAAAGGTAAAAAGTCATGATGTAAAGTGTCTTGAAGGTTAGAAAAATAATTTATCCCCTCATAGGTCCTAGGTCCTAGGTAAATTTAAATTTTCCAGAGGCAAAATTCGTGGGTCTTTTAATAAATTAAATCTTAACAGGTCTAGGGACTAAGGTTAATTGATTATTTTGCTAAATTTTATGCCTTGGGTCCCTGGGGTTAAGTCAAAGTCAAAATTTTGAGGAAATTAATGCAAAATTTTAATTTTTGAATTTATTAAAATGCATTTTATTGAAAATTTTGAAATTTCCTCAATATTTAAAATTTCGACGGATGAGATTAAAAGAAATTTTGATCCTCATCAACGGTCGAGATCACTTTGACAAGGATGACTCGAACTAGCCGTTGGAAGATTTATCTTTAAATAGGAGGTCATTTGTCAGTTGAGGTCATCCGATCTTTTGATCGTGTACTAAGCGAAAAGCTCTCTTGTAATCTTTTATGAACAATAAAGAAAGATTTTGAGGTTAATTTCTGTTGGTGTTACTCTTCATGGAAATGTTGTAAGATGTATTATTTTCGTGCGTAATTTCTTTTTTGCCATTACTAATAGCTTCTGAAGAGCGATTTGAGTACAGGTATCCTGCTCAGTCACTGGGGTTTGAACGATAATTTAAGTTTTGAATATAATAGCAGGTATCTCTATTAGATCTGAATTTTATTATTGTTTTCTCGCTCTATGTTGACGGCTGAATTGAGTTTTGCAGGAAAAGCCTTGATTATTAGATCATCGAGCGTTCGGGGAAGTTCTCGGCTGAACCAGCCAACTCCATATTCGTGTTTTCTGAAGAGCCCAGCTTAAACGTGATCTCAAGCTTATCATAAGACATTTTTTATGGGTGATGCATGAAGGGTTTTGAGCTTAGTACCTCCTCTAAAATTCAAAAAATTTTAATTTTTCTGTGCTAAATCGTTAGATCTGGCTATTGAGAGCCTCAAATCATCAGATCTGGGAATGGAGTCGGACTCACTCCCTAGATCTGATAGATCTGACATTTATGTACATAGATCTATAAAATTTTAGTTTTCTGACTTGGGTGTTCTTTTTCTTGGGTCATTGTATATATCGTTTGGGTGTTTCTTGTTGTATTGCAGCTACAGATCTGAAGCTGAAGGTTGTGCAGAGTCCAGATCTAGGCCTTAGAAGGTAAAATCTGGATCTTTGGGGTTCAACAGCGTCAAATTTTGGCAGGAATATTATTCAGCCTTTGTAGTCCAGGTGTTTAAATTTAAATTTCTTTTTAATCTAGAAAATTTTTAAGGGTTTAACTGATGAATCTTAAGCAGAATATATCGATGTAGTCAGAGATTTCTGGAGTTTTCTCTTGGATTCTTGGGCTTTGCTGATTGGTTTGCTGCCTAGTTTCTTTTGGGTTCATTTGTGCATTTTCAAAGTGTGTTTTTTTTTTTTTTTTTTTTTTTTTTGCAGAACCCTTAGCTGCCATACCCTATGATTTGTCATCCTCTGGCATCAAATCTGCAGGTGCCATTCTGCCTTTCAACCTGCACAACAAACCTCAAAACGCGTTAGCCTACAGTCCCCCTCTCATCGTTCTGACCTGCGCTGCCCTTCGATTCCACCTTGTTGTCGCTGTCATGCTTCTTCCATCTCCCGCTGTCAACCTTCGTGCTCTCACCATTGAGCTGCCATCGTTGTTGTCGTCCCTCAATCTACATAACAAGCAAACGATAAAACGTGAGCTTCCCTTATCTCCCTTCTTCTTCAACCTATCCGTCCTGTCCTCTCTCACCGTTTCCGCTGGCAAGCAGCTCCAACCTGCACAACAAACTTACGCATTCGATTTTTTATTTTCATTATGTGTTTCGTTTGGTTAGGGTTAGCATATGTACATATTTTAGTTTCATTGAATTTTGACTTAGTTTGATTTTACTCTGTTTTTTTTTAATTTCTTTTTATTATTTTAATTTTCTTATTTTGATTTTGTTGACATTCGATTTTGTTTTGATTTTATACTTTTATTTCACTCTTTGATTTTATTTTGTTTCATATTTTTTAAATTTCTTTTCTTTATGATTTTGATTTTAATTTTTATTCACATTGAAAAACATAAAAAGTTAAAAATCTTAAAAAAAAAAAATTAACATTTGATTTTTTTCCCTTTTTTTATTTTTGATTCTTAAAATTAAAAAAAATCTAAAACAAATAAAAAAAAAATCTTGAACATTTAAAAAATCCTAAAAATTTAAAATTTTCAAAATTAAAAAGTCATAAAAATTTCTAAAAGATTTTGTTAAGGGGTTTTTCGCTTAAACTTCAGAATTTTTAATGTGGCCTATGGCCCGTTAAAAAATTTTGATTTTTTTAACCCTTTGATTAAATTAAGTTCCTAAGGGATAATTAAAAAAATTTAACCTAAAGTTCCTTAGTGTCATTTGGTCATTAAAAACAATTTTTATGTTTTTCCTATGGTCAAAGTGCGATAAATGTTTTTTAAATCATATTGGCTATAGGATAAGGTTAATTGAATCTAGATCTCGGTAGTTAATGAAAATCATCTAAAATCTGGAATCTTTTGCATGCTAAAGTTTTGGGCATTTACATTAATTGTTCATGATCGTCGCTTTGCCACATAAATAATTCTTCCCTTGATAACTTGTTTTATTTAATGGTTAATTGAGCATAAAGGCACTGGTCTATAATTGTTTCTATCTTGTGGTCGTGTCTTGTTTACGTTGGCGTTTAATCTATTCATCTGATTTAATGATCTGGGTAGATAATGAAAATCATCTAAAATCTGGAATCTTTTGCATGTTAAAGTTTTGGGCATTTACATTAATTGTTCATGATCGTCGCTTTGCCATGTTGGCATTATGATTCTGGTTTGGCTCTAAGGTACAGGTGTTGTACTTGATGGCAACTCACTCAAGTGGCAAAACTCTTTTCAGGCTCTTAAAATGATGGAAAATAAGAGGCTCGCAGGTGCATCGTTCAAAAGGTGCGGATCCACAGGTTCCCCGTCCAGGGAGTGTGGACATACCCGCAGGTTCACTATTCATAAGGTGCGGTCCCCCAGTTCACTCACTCCAATGCAGAGAAGCGCGCTCACATGGGGTATCCTATGTTTGGCCCTTGGTATTTAGCCCGTCTTTTACGATCCTATGGTTTTGGCCCGTGGTATAGTATCTAATTTTTGAACCCCGGTTTGGATCCCTTGTATTGATTTTTTATGGTTTTGTCCCATGGTGTGGATAAGGGTTTGACTATAAAAAGGGGAAGGAGATCCCTTGGCTAAATACTTCTGAAATTTGAATATCTTGAGATCTGAATGTTTGGGTGATTGGTTTTAAAAGCTAGATCTAAATCAAGGAGAAAATTTAAGGCGAATCTATTGATAAGTCGTGATCTCTCGGGCACATGATCAGATCTGTGGATCTGACTGACTGTGGCACATTGGAGGACTATTAATTTGGCCCTAATCAGAGGTTCGCAGGCGATCCACGGTGTAATTGCGGGGGTATGCAGTGCAGGAGAAGACGCAGTGCGGGGGTATGCAGCGCAACAGAAGGCGCAGTGCGAGGTACGCAGCGCAGAAGAAAACAAGGTGCGGAGATACGCAGAGGCACAGAAGGAACAGTGCGGAGGTACGCGGTCAGACAGAGAGTACAGTGCATATCTGAGTTGAGGTACGCAGTTCAGCAGAAGGAGAAAGTGCGGTGGTACGCAGAGCATCAGAAGGATACAGTGCGGATCTGCGCAGTTCAGGCACAGAAAGGCTGCAGATATCCGCAGGTTTATATCGGTGAAGTTGCGGACCTGTCTTAAAACATTTGTTGACTGTCTTTTATCTATTGCTGTAGAGTTCTGGGTTTAGATTTCTGGTATTACTTTTCTGTTTACAGCATTCTGAGAAGTTGGGTGATTCATTGGTTGATTGTATAAGGAGATTGGGTGATTTGCATGTACTTGATGATTATTTGATCTTCTTGGATCCAGTCTGAAAATTAATGAAACGTGGTCCTTAAAGAAGTAGAAGAGCAAAGGGGGTTGTAGCTCCCTTCCAGGAGAGACTGGAAAACGAGAGAGAGTTGTAGCTCTCTGCAGGTTGTAGCCTGCGTACTGGTAAAGGACTACACCAGTACAAAATCCTTGTAAAAGAAGTTTCTAATTGAAAGAAGATAGAGACATATTGCAGCAGGTGGTTTTCACCCACATTGGGTTTCCACCTTATATCTGGTGTTCTTTGGTGTGCTTATCTATTTTTTTTTGCTCTTGTTCATTATTATATGGCACTGACATACAAATTAATGATCAATATCTGAAGAATAAATTAAAGTATAAATCTGGAAGGCTTATTGAAAAGAATTTGATAACACTGATTCACCCCCCCTCTCAGTATTATTTTCAACAATTGGTATCAAAGCAGGTTCTTCAGAAGAAGCTTGATCGCTTGAAGAAATATCTTGCATCATGAGCAACTACAAGAGGGAAGCATCAATCAGGCCACCGATTTTTGATGGGACAAACTTCGTTTATTGGAAGGTAAGAGTTACTGCCTATCTTCAATCTCTTGGTACAGAACTCTGAGATATCATAGATACAGGGTATACTTTTCCATCAGCAACTCCTACAGATCCGACTGAGAAGAAGAAATATGAAACAAATGCAAACGCAGTCAATACTCTATTAGGATGTCTATCTCAATCAGAATTTGTCAAGGTAATGCAGTTTAAATCTGCAAAAGAAATATGGGACAAGATTGTTCTGAGCTATGAAGGGGATGATCAGGTAAAACAAGCAAAACTTCAAACCCTCAGGATTCAGTATGAAAATCTCAGGATGTATAATGATGAAAGTGTGGCTAACTATTTTCTTCGTGTAGATGAGATTGTTAATTGTATGAAAAATTTGGGTGAAGAAATAAAAGAGGCTGTTGTGGTTGAAAAAGTTCTAAGATCTTTGTCCCCTAGGTTTGAATCTAAAGTTTCTGCTATAGAAGAAAAGGAGAATCTACAAAGCCTTAAAATGTCACAGCTGCACGGAATTCTAACTGCTTATGAAATGAGGAAAGGAGGTCCATCAGACAGGAGAGAAGCTGCCTTCAAGGCTTCAGGCAAAGGAGAGTACTACGAGTCAGGACACGTGTCAGAAGAAGAAGAAGAATCAAATTTTGTTAGAAATCTTCAACGGGGTACTGGACGGTTCCGAGGTAAGTTACCTTTCAAATGCTTTGCTTGTGGAAGAGTCGGTCACTATGCTGCCAAATGTCCTCACAAGGATAAGATTGACAAAGGGAAGGAACCTGTTAGATGGAACAAGAAACAGAATGCAACTAAGAAAAGTTACTACACTCATGAAGACAGTGATGGCCTATCAAATAGTGACGAAGATGAACGAGGTAATGATTATAAACTTTTAATGGCTTTTGAAGATGATGATTACATGGATGCTATAGATGTGGATGACTTTTATGAAGAGATTTCTAAACTCAAGACATGTTTAGAAGAAAAGAATGTGATCATTGATACTCTGCAATTTCAACTTGAAGAAAAAGAAAAATCTCTTGAAAAGTTAGAATGTGAAATTGTTGGCCTTAGAAAAGAAATTGAGAAAACAAAGGTTTTTAATCTTAAGTTTGTTAAAGGATCTGAAACTCTGGATGAGATTATCAATGTACAGCGTTCTCCACTAATTAAGACAGGTCTGGGTTATAATGAAGAAACATCTCAAGCATCCACCTCAAAGAGTTATCTTGACGCAACAAGGAGGAATGAGCAAAAGCCCAATGGAGATCATCAGGTAAAGCAGGGACGAATTACATCAAGAACAAACAGAGACTACCAAGTAAACCAGGGGCAATCCATCTTAGCAGGGACGAACTACATCAAGAACAAACAGAGACTACCAGGTAAACCAGGGGCAATCCATCTTAAGGGTGAACAAAAGCTACAATCAGCCACAGGTAAAAACTTCTCAATTTGCTTCAAGAATGGATGACAATAGAAATTACAATCATTTGGCTGGTAGATTTGATAATCGCAGAAGTTTCTTCAATGGTCAATGTTTCTCTTGCCATAACTTTGGTCACAAAGCAGCTCAATGTGTTGCCTATAAGACAATCATGACTAGAGAAGCTCAAAAACAAAGAAGTATGACCGGGATTACGAAAAGGACCTATAACAACTTTTCGGCCCTTGAAAATGAAATTGAATGTTCTATTTGTAATAACTTCGGTCATGAAGATTCTGAATGCAGGAGCAGGTTTCGGCAGACAAAGGAACAAGCCTCAAGCACCCGAACATGGAGAATAAAGGAACCGCAACCAGAAAGATGTGGGATAGCCTTTTATGCAGAAGGACAGGAAAATCTATGGTACATCGACAGTGGATGTTCGAAGCATATGACAGGTGATAAAGAAAAACTTGAATCATATACTGCTTTAGAAAAGGGTAAGAAAGTTTCTTTTGGAAATGATACCCCTGCAGCCATAAAAGGAAAAGGCACTGCTCATTTGAAAGAAAAGGTCAAAGCTGGAAATGTTTTGTATGTTGATGGCTTGAAACATAATCTACTAAGTGTCAGTCAGATGTGCGATCAAGGAACCGAGGTAATATTTCGATCAAATGGATGTAGCGTTCGTGATCTTGATACAGGAAAAACAGTGATCAAAGGCAGAAGAACTCCAAATAATCTATACATATTTGAAGAAGGACAACAACAATGCTATTTGAGTAAGGATGATGAACATTGGTTATGGCACCGGAGGTTGGGGCATCTAAGCTTTTCACAAATAAGGAAAGCATGCAAATACCAGGCTGTTCGTGGTCTTCCAGATATCAAAATTCCAGACAACACCATATGTAAATCATGTCAGTTTGGTAAGCAAACCAGAACTAACTTTCCTGAGAAGGAGGGATCAGCCAGCAGGCCTCTTGAACTAGTCCATATAGATGTATGTGGTCCATTTAGGACAAGGTCACCTCGAGGAGAAGAATACTTTATATTATTCATTGATGACTTCTCCAGGATGGTTTGGTTGGGACTTATGAAACACAAGGACGAAGCATTCGAAAAATTCAAATCTTTCAAAGCATTGGTTGAAAACGAATCAAATCACAAAATTAAGTGCCTCAGGTCCGACAGAGGTGGGGAGTTTACCTCAAATGAATTTTTCGATTTCTGTGAAGAACATGGAATAAGAAGGGAATTCTCTACAGCTAGGACTCCTCAGCAAAATGGAGTGGTAGAAAGGATGAACAGAACGGTCCAACAAATGGCTCGTGCTATGCTTGATGAGTCTGGGACTCCCGCAACCTTCTGGGGTGAAGCGGCATTTGTTGCGGTTGTTATCCTCAACAAAACAAATGTCCGAGTGAACAGCACTCAAACTCCTCATGAGCTCTGGTATGGTGAGACTCCTTCGGTAAAGCATTTCAAAATTTTTGGGAGCAAATGCTATATCAAGAACACTGATGAACAGCTTGGCAAACTTGAACCTAGAGCAGATGAAGGCATTCTCCTTGGTTATTCTTCCCACAGCAAAGCATATAAATGTTACAATAAAAGACTTGGAAGAATTGTTGACAGCATTGAGGTAGTGGTTGATGAAAAAGGATACATTCCTAGGCAAGTAAATCATGAAAATATCGAGGAGGATGAAGACTACTCTCCAAATCAGACAAATGATGAAGAAGAACCTCAAGAGGCACCTGAGGAGCAAATAAGGATAGAAGAGAAGACTCCATCCAGGTACGTTCAAAAGAATCATCCAGAATCTCAGATTTTGGGGCAGAAAGAAGCAGGTGTACAAACAAGAAGAACAATTGCAGAAGCCTCAAGCTATTTGGCATTGCTCTCCTCCACTGAACCACAAAATGTAAGAGAGGCACGCAAAGATGAATGCTGGGTCAAGGCGATGGATGAAGAACTTGAGCAGATCGAAAAGAACAACACTTGGGAATTGGTTCCTAGACCAAAAGATAAGAATGTCATAGGGACAAAATGGATCTTCAAAAATAAGTTGAATGAAAATGGAGAAGTAATTAGAAACAAGGCCAGACTTGTGTGTAAAGGGTATGCTCAACAAGAAGGAATAGACTTCGAAGAAACTTTTGCTCCCGTTGCTAGACTTGAGGCCATCCGAATGTTCCTTGCTCTCTCAAGCTTTCAGAAGTTCAAAGTTTTTCAAATGGACGTGAAATCAGCCTTTCTGAATGGGGACTTAGAAGAAGAAGTGTACATTGAGCAACCAGATGGGTTCATCCTTGGGAATGATCCAAATCTCGTATGCAGACTAAAGAAGGCTCTCTATGGTCTTAAACAGGCTCCAAGGGCTTGGTACTACCGTTTGGACAAATATCTTCATCAACAAGGTTTTTCAAAGGGATCAGCAGATAGCAATCTTTACATAAAAATTGAAAATGACAAATTACTAATACTTGTTGTGTATGTAGATGATATTATCTTTGGCAACAATGAAGAAGCTATGAGTCAAAGCTTTGTCTTGGTGATGCAGAAAGAATTCGAAATGTCTTTGCTTGGAGAACTGACATATTTTCTTGGATTGCAAATCTAACAAAATGAAGGCGGGATCTTCTTGTCTCAAACCAAGTATCTCAAACAGATTTTGAAGAAATATGGCATGGAAGACGCAAAACCAGTATGTACCCCCATGGTCACAGGATGTAGCCTCAGTGCAAATGATGAATCAGCAGCAGTGCATCAACCAACCTACAATCTATGATTGGAAGTCTACTTTATTTAACAGGTACCCGACCAGACATCATGCATGCAGTAGGAATAATTGGAAGATTTCAGGCAAATCCAAAGGAAACTCATCTTCAGGCAGTGAAGAGAATTTTCAAGTACCTTCAAGGAACTCAAAACTATGGTTTATGGTATCCTAGAGATACAGATCTCACACTTCATGCCTATACAGATGCAGATTGGGCCGGAAGCGTGGATGACAGGAAGAAAACAAGTGGTGGTGCATTCTTTATGGGTTCCAGATTAGTATCTTGGTTCAACAAGAAACAGAGTTCGATTGCTTTATCTACAGCTGAAGCGGAATATGTGGCTGCTGCATCTTGTTGCACTCAACTCCTTTGGATGATGCAGACCTTGCAGGATTTTCAAATCACTTGTACTCCACCTATCTCCATCTTATGTGATAATACAAGTGCAATCAGCATTTCAAAGAACCCAGTCATGCATTCAAAGACCAAGCACATACCGATCAAATATCACTTTCTCAGGGAACAAGTGCCTGAACAAAAGGTCAAGTTGGAGTATGTTCCTTCTAAGGAACAAGTTGCTGATATACTCACCAAACCATTGCCCAGGGAGACCTTTGAATACCTCAGGCAAAAACTGGGGGTAGTTGATGCATCATCTTGTTGTTGAATCTCATCTATTGTTGGTTGTACGTGAGGTTCATTTGGGGTATACGCGTACATTTGCTGGCTTATGGATTGGTCAAAGATCGAATGGCACAGGTTCAGGGGGAGCACATATAATGCATTGTTGGCATTATGGTAGCACAGAAGGAGAACATGGATGCTGATCTAAATATTGCTGCGATATGTCTCTATCTCTTTCTCTTATGGTATATGGAGGATTATGGTTTGTAGATCTGGTTTACCGTCAGGGGGAGCATGATCAAAGATTTAAGCATGGTCTCAGGGGGAGCATAACCCTTTGCCCTTGATGTCAAAGGGGGAGAGTGATTGGTTGTTGTTGCCATCAAGTCCAAAGGGGGAGATTGTTGGCATTATGATTCTGGTTTGGCTCTATGGTACAGGTGTTGTACTTGATGGCAACTCACTCAAGTGGCAAAACTCTTTTCAGGCTCTTAAAATGATGGAAAATAAGAGGCTCGCAGGTGCATCGTTCAAAAGGTGCAGACCCGCAGGTTCGCCGTCCAGGGAGTGCGGACATACCCGCAGGTTCACTGTTCATAAGGTGCGGTCCCCCAGTTCACTCACTCCAATGCAGAGAAGCGCGCTCACATGGGGTATCCTATGTTTGGCCCTTGGTATTTAGCCCGTCTTTTACGATCCTATGGTTTTGGCCCGTGGTATAGGATCTAATTTATTGAACCCCGGTTTGGATCCCTTGTATTGATTTTTGATGGTTTTGTCCCATGGTGTGGATAAGGGTTTGACTATAAAAAGGGGAAGGAGATCCCTTGGCTAAATACTTGTGAAATTTGAATATCTTAAGATCTGAATGTTTGGGTGATTGGTTTTAAAAGCTAGATCTAAATCAAGGAGAAAATTTAAGGCGAATCTATTGATAAGTCGTGATCTCTCGGGCGCATGATCAGATCTGTGGATCTGACTGACTGTGGCACATTGGAGGACTATTAATTTGGCCCTAATCAGAGGTTCGCAGGCGATCCACGGTGTAATTGCGGGTGTACGCAGTGTGGGGGTATGCAGCGCAACAGAAGGCGCAGTGCGAGGTACGCAGTGCAGAAGAAAACAAGGTGCGGAGATACGCAGAGGCACAGAAGGAACAGTGCGGAGGTACGCGGTCAAACAGAGAGTATAGTGCGTATCTGAGTTGAGGTACGCAGTTCAGCAGAAGGAGAAAGTGCGGTGGTACGCAGAGCAGCAGAAGGATACAGTGCGGATCTGCGCAGTTCAGGCACAGAAAGGTTGCGGATATCCGCAGGTTTATATCAGTGAAGTTGCGGACCTGTCTTAAAACATTTGTTGACTGTCTTTTATCTATTGCTGCAGAGTTCTGGGTTTAGATTTCTGGTATTACTTTTCTGTTTACAGCATTCTGAGAAGTTGGGTGATTCATTGGTTGATTGTATAAGGAGATTGGGTGATTTGCATGTACTTGATGATTATTTGATCTTCTTGGATCCAGTCTGAAAATTAATGAAACGTGGTCCTTAAAGAAGCAGAAGAGCAAAGGGGGTTGTAGCTCCCTTCTAGGAGAGACTGGAAAACGAGAGAGAGTTGTAGCCTGCGTACTGGTAAAGGACTGCACCAGTACAAAATCCTTGTAAAAGAAATTTCTAATTGAAAGAAGATAGAGACATATTGCAGCAGGTGGTTTTCACCCACATTGGGTTTCCACCTTATATCTGGTGTTCTTTGGTGTGCTTATCTATTTTTCTTGCTCTTGTTCATTATTATATGGCACTGACATACAAATTAATGATCAATATCTGAAGAATAAATTAAAGTATAAATCTGGAAGGCTTATTGAAAAGAATTTGATAATACTGATTCACCCCCCCTCTCATTATTATTTTCAACATGCCACATAAATAATTCTTCCCTGGATAACTTGTTTTATTTGATGGTTAATTGAGCATAAAGGCACTGGTCTATAATTGTTTCTATCTTGTGGTCGTGTCTTGTTTACGTTGGCGTTTAATCTATTCATCTGATTTAATCGTTTAGATTCATCAAGTTCTCCGTCATTAAAATCTCCTAGAGTCTGTTTTTCACAAGCTATCCTCATCCATTTATCTAGGGACTACCCCCCTTGACTTGACTAGCAGAGAGTCTAAACGGAGTAAGGATTAAGAGTGACAGCCCTTACTCTGAGCGTTGTCGCACTACCTAGACACTCTGTGCGACAACACACCGGTTTTCCCGCATTGGTTTTTCCGAGGACTATTTTGTCCAAAAATAACAGTGTCCTATGTATCTTGTTCTTTGCTCAGTTTCTTGTTTCATGGTATCAAAGTAAATTGGTGTAGGTTGCAGAAGTAATTTACTTCATTATTATTCAAAAAATAAATTGATAGTATATTAAAATCAAGTAGGAGAAGTAAATTCAGTTTTGCTGCAATAGGGGTTCCTTGAGTGTAGGAATTTTCACATGGTATCAAAGCATTGATTTTGAAATAGGAAGAGCAGATCCAGCACTGAGCAAAGAGGCCAATAGCTGCATTTGGCAGCAATTCGAATCCCCTTAAAGGAATTGCACAGTCCTTGACAGAAAGCATAGATTCCAAGGAAATCTCTCTCTGAGAGAGTCGACAGAGAGGTACGATTTCCAGTTCGTGAGTTTGCAGAGGCAGAGGGAGTGACGCAGAGCCTCAGCGCAATGCTTGAAGGACGCAGTTACTGTCGGGGCAGAAATCTGTCGGAAAAGAGCAAGACACATAGTAGGGTAATTTTCTCCTCAGAGAACTTTTCTCGCCAAAAGTTCGAATTTTTCACTTGCCAGGTAGCAGACCATTGCTGAGAAGTGACTAGAGGAGTTAATTCGACAGTTTGAGTGAGATGGCATCACATGGGCTCAGAGAAATGTGGGAAGCTCTGTCTTCATTGTATGAAGGTTCTTCCGAACAATGGAAAAATGTACTTAGAACAAAAGTTGCAGCGGACATTGATGCAGAAGGGAGAAGGGGTTAACTCCTATTTTCAACGTCTTCAGGACACCAGAGACTAGCTTGTTGCAGTGGGGTCTACTCAGTCTATCGTGATGGTAAGGACGGCTCTGAATGTAGTCTCGGATGAATGGCAAATCTTCGTCCAAAGTATATTGGGCAGGGAAAGACTACCTTCATGGGAGGAGATGTGGGCAGCCCTTCAACAGGAAGAATTAAGGAGGGATCTAGTTAAGGTCAACCTCAATGGCAGTAGTGGGAGTGGCACGAAGACCAAGGAGGAAGAGGAGAACGCAGCTCTAGCATCAAAGGGACCGCAGAAGCAGAAGCGAAAGAACGACATTTCGAACGTGAAATGTTTTAGATGTGGCGAGATGGGCCACTTTGCATCCTAGTGTCCTTTGAAGCAAAAGGATAAGGATGAGAAACATGATCCTAAGGCTGCTCCAGCAAAAATTGACGAAGATGAGTTTTCCATGAGTGCCCACACATCTCTAGGAGGGAAATGGGGCGATATAGAACTATTGTTGGGAGGACTAAATGTGGGCAGGATCCTTGAGGAACCCACCTCTTGGTTCAATTCCTTGCTACAGGAGCCCGATATTCAGCAGTAGTGAGATGGACTTAGTGTCAGATGATGCAGTGGGTTGGTTGCAAAGACAGATGCAGTAGCCTGAGACCAGAGACTAATCAGCGCAGAGCAAGGTTGGCAGCAATGTAGATGGCACAAGTGCAGAAGTCAGGAGCAGCGCAGAAGATTCAAAGGGTCAGAGACTAGTAGCAGTCAGATTCCAACATTCACATGGTATTATGCTGAACACAGTTAGTTCAGCAATTTTGGATGCTTTTCCATTGTTGAGCAGCAACAATTGGAAAATGACGCAGTGCAAAGCTAGCAGTGGCAGTGTTAGCAACGAATGCAAAAGGAGTTGTAGTACAGATGCAGCAGTGGCAGTGTTAGCAGCAAATGCAAAAGGAGTTGTAGTACAAATGCAGCAGTGGCAGTGGCAGTGTCATGGGCAACAGTACAATAGCAGCAACAGCACAGTGTTGGTGGTAGCCATAGTTTTAAAAAACAGCCGTTTCGAAACGGAAACGGCTGAGTTGGTCCGTTCCATTGCCCTCCGGAGTGACTCGGTACAAAAAACGGCTCGGTTGGCCGAGTCATGGCTGACTCGGCCAACTCGGCCGTTTCCCGTACTGACTCGGCCGAGTCACAAACAGCGGCCCGTAACCCACTAAAACAACGATTTAACATTATTTTAATGAAATTTTAAGGGGTTTGCTGATTGGTTTGGACTTCAAGGTGTTTTATGAATTAGCTAAATGTTATTTGGGGTCCATTTCCCCCTCCCAAACCCTATTTAACACACTCAAATGCTCTCTACTATTGATACGCTATTCAAATTTCATGGTAATGTTAAATTCTTAAAGTAAAAGGATGAAAATGAAGATTAAGTCATCCTTTTACTTAAATTTTTAACATTACCATGAAATGACTCAGGATGTTTGAGAGTGGTTTCGGCCTCATTGGATTTTATATGGAGAAAGTAGAATTTTAGATTTCATTCAAAATCCAGCAGACTTATCAGTTTTTCAGGATTTCAGGATTGGAGGATTGCAATGTTTCCATTGAATTTTGTCATGTATTAGGGTATGGAACTCGTATTTAATCAAGAGCACCAATCCCTCTATGTACCTTGATGTTAGTGACATTAGTTGTCGAACTCCTCTAGGATTCGCTCCCAAACCAGGAGCTTCTGAAAATGTCGCTCCCACTCCCGTTTTCGCTCCTGCTCCCAAGTAACACAAAGAAGAGAAACCGTTTGGATCAAAAACGGTTAAATGATCTAGTTTATGTCCAATACAACCTCCGGCTCAAACGAAACCATTTGCTGAACAAAAGAGCTGATTCAGATCCCATTGTGTTGGAAGACATTGATCCAACATCAGATTGGGTAGTGGAGAGTCGTCCAGCAGAGTTTGATCCTGATGAGGATCTTGATTTAGATTTAGATATCGAGACATCAGTTGAACTTGAACACGCTGTTCAGTTGAATGCAAATCCCAATCCACCAGCCTCAGTGTCACAGCCAGCAAGGACTCCAGTTGTAGGTGCTTCCTCTGCTCAGCCACGACAGAAGCGCAGCTGCATATCTACTCTATCTCAGCTTGCATCTGCTGCAGTTGCACAGCCTGCTAGTGGTACCACTTGTATAGCTGCAGTTGGAGATGATGATGATGAGGAGGAGCCATGGGGCCCCCTGTCTGACTCTGATGATGATCCAGAGATTGATCGACATGATCTTGGCTCCTCTAGCAGTAGCTACTAGCCAGTAGCTATAGTACTAGTACTGGAGTCTGGTCACAGTTTACTTTTGTTGTAGAGGCCATTTCTAGCCTCCTTGGTTATGTGTTTTTTGTTTTGAGTTTTTGATCATGTATGACAGTTGACTATGTATTTCCATTAGGTACCATTTTGATATAATGGATTGGTTCATGAGCCTACTTTGATCATATGTTGTCTTCCATCTATATTATAATGCTGTGTGTTTGGAAACATGAATGAAAATCTTTAAAATTATGTTTAAAATCTTTAAAATTATGTTTTTTATAAAAAAAAAAAAATATTTAATGTATTTTTTACAACGACCGAGTCATTGAAATCGAGCCGGCCGAATCATTACCGTTCTGGAGTCGGAGTCGGAGTCGATCCTCGGCCGAGTCGGAGTCGGAGTCGGAGTTTTAAAACTATGGTGGCAGCAACAATGCCAAAAAGAGATACTTCAGAGATAGAGGAGCATGCAGTTGGACATTGTTCCTAGAGCACTTTCCTCGCTAAGAGGGAGTGTTAGTTTTTGGTAGCATCGGATGTGCTCTAGCCATGAAAATTTGTGTAAAGGCTAAAGCACATGAGTTCTAAAGAACCCAAAAACCATTTGGTGAAATTCCACCTGAATTGTATTTTTATTAAAATAATTAATATTTTTAATGAGGTTCCTAAGTCTGAACTTAGGAAAATTAAAATATTAATGGGTATTAATCAAAATGTGGGTGAAAATGTTCTAGAAAGCGAATCAAGTCAAGTTTTAATCTTAGACATTGATTAGAGACTTAATCTCGGTCGTTGAAGTCTCAACAAGAAAAGTATAAGGAGGCTTGGGGTTCATTTAGAAAGACACACGAAGAGAACGAATTGGTCTGGAGTTCGATTTCTGGGGCTAGGAAGCTGAGAAATTTGAACTAAGTGATCATTCTGCAGCAAAGGGGCAGGGATAGTTCGGGAATACTGGGCAGAAAGGCGGAGAGTCATCAGTGGAGGCAGCGCAGCGTCTAGAGGGACTGACGTCGGGCCAGTTTGGGCCCATGCAACCTTGACGCAGAGCCAAAAGCGCCAACGCAGAAGTGAGGTTGCCCTCACGCAAAAAGCCAAAAACTGCCAGAACAACTGGGAGAGGTTGGCGCAGAAGAGACAGCGCAGGGCTGACGCAGACCCTGTAACGTTGACATATGGCCAACGCAGAGATAGTCAAGGTTAGCTAGTTCTACTGTCAGATCAGCAGGGAACTGTCAAGTGAAGTTAGGTAATCTCACTCAGTTTTCCGCCATTATATTTTTCTCTGTAACTGGATTGTCGGGAGCAATGTTGCATGAAGCAGGGACGAAGCGGGGACGCGGAAGCGTCATTTTCCAAAAATCTAGGAAGCGAAGCATCTACAATATATATATATATATATATATATATATTATATTTTTTTGCATTTATACTCAAAACAAACATCCCAAATACCAAATTAGTTGTAGAAGACATGAAAACATGCATATTTTTGCATAAATCAAGATAGATATAACATCCATTGTACATTAATGATTAATTATTCGAGCATCAACCATTTAGATGCATCAACCATCTAGAATCTAGATTCTTCTCCTCTTGTCTAGCCTTTGCCTCTACCTCGATTGTCTAGGGATATTAGTCAACATTGCCCAATTTTGATCAAACTACCTAATTCAAGACTTAAAATATGGTAGAAAAAGCTTAACATGCTTGATCGATGATTTTGACTTGATTGAAAGG
Organism: Pinus tabuliformis; assembly: GCA_031772625.1. Classification (NCBI taxonomy): domain Eukaryota; kingdom Viridiplantae; phylum Streptophyta; class Pinopsida; order Pinales; family Pinaceae; genus Pinus; species Pinus tabuliformis. The sequence goes on from CM062805.1 coordinate 465,112,396, forward strand.
TAATTTTTTGCTAAGGGCGTGCCGCGTGACAAAGGAGTTCAACAATTAACACCACCAACACTAGGGTACATATAGGGCTTGGTGCTCTTGATTAAATGCTAATCGCATACCTTCATACATGATATAATCTAATGAAATGCCACAATCCCATTGATCCTGAATTCCTGAAAACTGTTGAGTCTGTTGAATTTTGAATAGGATATGAAATTCTATTTTCTCCATATGAAGTCCAATGAGGTTGGGACCACTCTCAAACATCCTGAGTCATTTCATGGTAATGTTAAAAATTTAAGTAAAATGATGAAAATGAAAAATAAAGGAGAATGTCACTTTTACTTTAAGAATTTAACATTACAATGAGGGAGCATCTTCTATATTTATATTTTTTTTTCATCACCCTAACCCAAGGTGGACCCACCCCCAACAAGCAAACTCACCTAAAATTAAAACAAAATTGAAAAAAAAAACTATTTTCTAAACACTTTTCAGGAAGCGTACGCTTCCTCCTCCGAAGCGCCATGCTTCCGACTCCCGAAGCGCCGTACGAAGCGCGCTTCCGAGCCACGCATCCGAAAAGTCTAGGAAGCAGCAAAAAAAATCGGAAGCGCGCTTCCGGCGAAGCTTCCTAGGCGCTTCCGCACAGGACGCGCTTCCGGGCTTGGAACCAGGGGTGGCGCTTCGTGCAACATTGGCCGAGAGGGCATCCAACGTTGTATTCAGAACTGCTGCTTAATAATATAAAACCCTCAAAGTTGTTTCACCGTTTTTCCAGCATTGGGTTTTCCCGGGGACTATTTTGTCCAAAAATAATGGTGTCCTATGTATCTTGTTCTTTGCTCAGTTTCTTGTTTCATGGTATCAAAGTAAATTGGTGTAGGTTGAAGAAGTAATTTACTTCAGTATTATTCAGAAAATAACTTGATAATGTATATTAAAATCAAGTAGGAGAAGTAAACTCAGTTTTGCTGCAGTAGGGGTTCCTTGAGTGTAGGAATTTTCACACTGGAAGCATGAAGGAAATACCTTCCTCACTAAGAGGGAGTGTTGGAATTTTGGGTAGCTCGGAAGGTATTTCCGAGAAGGGGAAATCCACCAAAAGGATTTGGTTCATCAATTTACCCAAAGTAGGAGTTTTGGACCTAAAGCAATGGGTTTGGGTCCTAAAGAAACTAATTGTTTATTCATAGGGTTGAGAGGCTAAAACCCTAAATATCTAGAGGTTTCCTAAATAACCCAAAAGAAATATATAAATAGAGCCAAAGGAGAGGCTCATTGTGCACAAGAAAGATGTGACTTCTCTTTTGCAAGGTGTGCCCTAGTAGAGGTTCGAGTTCTACTCATGGAGGTCGAGATCTACACTTGAAAGAAGACCACAGCAAGTATATCTTCAGTTCTATGAGGCCGAGTCAAAGACTAGATGAGCAGCAAGAGAGCAAGGTTTTGGAGGGCTGGAGATTAGGCCTAGCTTGGTTTAGGGCCTAATCAAGGCCAATGAAGGAGATTTGTCCATGTTGTGGCAACCTTTGAACGAGGTTGAATGCCTTAGCCATTGTAAATAGAAGAAGAGGGCCAAGGGCTAAGCTAAAGGGTATTCATGAGTGAGAATAGAGTTACATCTATAGCAACTCATCTCAAGAGGAACAGCAACCCTAGAGGAGAGTCGCAAATAGAAGAGGATAAGCTGAGAGGCTGAATTCTGTGTTTGACAAAGAGTTTCTATCTAATAGTAAGGAGGGCAAAGTCTTTCCCTACCTGAGGGTTCCTATGATATCTTTGTCTATTGAATAGAAGGCCGAAAATCTCTATCTTTTCATGCCAATGGGAAGGTCGTGTTGGCCAACTTGTCATGTTTGTTCTACTCTGTTGAAGGAGGGTCGTAGCCCTAGTCGGCAGCCGCTAGCCCTCAGCTAATTCACAGGCAAGGCCGAGGAGGAATTAAGGTCAGTCGAGCCCTTGTGAACATTGGTCGAACTATTTTGGAGGTGACCGCAGGCAGAGGTTTTTGTTGCTTGGCCATAGCAGAAAAGGGTTTCTAAGGAGGATGTAGAGCTAGTTTAAGAGGGTTGAAAAGCCTCAAGGTCTGTAGGAGCCAATAAAGGTACCTCAGAACTAAGAAAGGCCAGCAAAGGTGAGATTAGGTGGTTGTTCTAAGGAGAAAGGATTGGTGAGTTGCATCTTGAAGTTTGTTCATCAAAGAAGGGCATGGAAAACAGTGTTTGAAGGCTGGAATGCAAATGGTCTGAAGGACTTGACCCTTGTGAGCAGCTGAAATACTTGATGCTAGAATATGCAGTGTATTTGAAGGATTAAATGCACTGTGAGTAGATGGTTTGATAGAGATCTTAAAGGAGCCAGATCACTATGTGAAGGAGGCAAAGGACAGCCAGAAGGAGTGGACATAAGGTCTGAAAGGACTGAAGACGAAGGACTGCTTTCAGTATGAAAGTCAAGACTTGTCTTTGTGATCTTTGTTGGGCAGATTGTAGATTTGAGGAAGCAGATCTCAAGTCCTAATTTTGTATACCATATATACTAGTTGTACTAGTGATTTGAAGGGCCATGATCCCTTGTACGGGAACCCCATGATTCTTTTATTGATGGACTAATAAAAAATCAAGCTTTGGCCTCAAAAGATCTGTGTGCAAAGTGCTTGTAAGTTGAGGGTTCCTAGTGTGTTTGTGCACTTGGTTAGCCACAGATCAGATCTAGGGCCTAAGGAAAATCCAACAGTCAAATGGTTAAAAAGTGAGCTCATACAAAATCTACCAAACCAATGAGATGAGTTGTGGTGAAAATGTATATGTGAAGTGGATTCCACCTAGCCAAAAGTGATAATCTGCTTATAGAAAACAAGTTGCCTAGGTAAATTATGGAAATGACATGGGACATGAATGAAACTAGGCAAGAGCATCACAATGTTAGCAGACACTCATGACCTAACCATGCAACACAAAGTGAAAGTGACTAGGATGTGAGAATGTGATCACCATGATAAAGAAAAAGATGCACCATTGAAGCAACCTCCACCAACATCCCAAATTTTTGAAGGTGAGAATGATCCCACAAATCTGCACAAGACCAAATTTACCTCTCATGTAAATATGAAGGGTAACCCCTGGTAAAGGTGTCATCTTCTCCATCATTGTGAAATCTTCCAAGAAAATCTTCTGTGAACATTTGTTAATTAATGGATAAACCACTAGTTTTCTTCGACATTCAAGCGAACCAGTCATAAGCATCACCTTCTAAGTATAAAGATACCATTGATATTTTTTCTAGTTCATTAGCAAGTGGGATCATACTGGAAATCCCTTCAATTTTATCAATCCACATGATAGCTTTTCTATCATCTAGTGCATCATATTTAGGTATATTGTATTTCGTTTTATTTAGACAACCCATGTTATCTTACTATCTTCACATGATAGCGTTTCTATCATCTAGTGCATCATATTTAAGTATATTGTATTTCATTTTATATAGACAACCCATGTAGTCTTAATATCTTCAGTAACTAGTGTTTAATCAATTTGGACTTGGTGGTGGTCTTCGGTGGACTAAGGGTTGTACAAATAATGCATCTACCCTTTAATTCAGTCAATTCTTTCACTATGATCATAAGTACTTTCAACGTTTCATCCTTGTCACCATTTCTCATTCTTAGTATGCCTTGCCATCTTTTTTTGAATCTTCTATTAACCTATCAATTTTGTCCTCTTTTTCCATCAATTTATCCCTTTTGTCCCTTAATTCCTTTTCTCCTTTTCCTAACTCTTTATTTCTCTTCTCAGTGTTACCAAGACAGTTTCTTATGTTGTTGACTTCATCCCTACAATGATTAACCTTTGCCTGTAATTTTTCACTGTCAAACATCTCGGTTTTCTTCTTTGCAGACTCCACCTATTTTTTACTTTAGAGGGTAAAGAGCAAATTTTTTAAACACTGATTTTATAAAAGTGAGGGACTTGATGATAAAATGCAAAGAGTGAAAACAAGAATTTATCAGTATGGGTGCAAAGAAATGGCAGCAACAATGGTGGTACAGGATTAGCACAAGCAGAGTCATAAAGGGATTCACAGAATTGGCAGCTAGCCATATAGGTACAGTGGATTGCAGCAGGTGGATGAATTGCAGAGTGGCAGGTGTACGAATTGGTAGTTCTATGTATTGCAACAATTTTCCATGTAAATCATACAGATCTCCAGAATTTGACAGTGCCCAGAACAGCAGTACAGATGTATGTAGTATGTACAGATAACAATTGAGGGTTAAGCAGAATTAACCCAGAGTTGGTTCTGATAACAATACCAAATGAGATAAACAAAAAAAAATTATCATCGTAATTGCAACAGGAATTCTGCAATTATAATAATATTGAATGATAGACTGATTGATGGAATGATGATTACAATGAACCTCAAGAAGGTGTACTTATATTCATTGATGGGTCACAAGATAAGAGGTGTGCCCTTTGACCGTTCATTATCTACTTATTATTCTCATTATCATCATTTTCATCATTTATTATAATTATGTTTATTACAGAACATTGTATGGAGGGTCCAGAATTGCATTGCAATATTTTCAACAAATGTTTTGGCGCTACTTATAACTCTTTTGCAGAAAATTTAATTATTAGAATTCCTGGGCAGGAATCAATGCCTCTAGACCTCCAACTGGATTTCAAGAGAAAGAGAGCATAGCTAGCATTATTCTGTATACTACACAGTGTCACAAATCTCTTCCGAAATTCAACAGTTCCCTGGAATAAGTCTATAATTTCTCCTTAATCATTTAATCTAAGGCAGAATGAAAGCATCAATATTTAAATAAATCCAAAAATTCACAAATTTTGTAGAACAAAACAAATTGTTGCAGTGTAACTACTCATAAGGGTAAGCTCTACCTCTGTCTTGGCAACGGCATCCTCCAACGCTTTATGCAAACCGCTTGCATCCTGACTGTCATGCAGATAAATATCATCACAAGAGCCGTTGATAATACATCTACATTCTATTACTGAAATTCGTAAGGTTGTGCATACCCCCAAATGCCAAAAAATTGAAAAGAACTAAAGCAAGTGGCAAAGGCTCACAAACCAGAAAACAAGTTTGCAAATAGAACTAATTACCAACAATTTTGGCTAGTAAAGGAAAATTTCAATTAGCTTAACACATTGTCTCTTTCTATTACAATGCAACATTTTACCTTTTCAAGTTGACAAACAAAGCACTGATGTTGCCAAAGTGGCATATGCTTGAACAAGAAGCTAACTTTGACTGTCCTATGGGATATTGAAAATCAATTACCAGAATATTGCCTATAGGAAAGAATACTGAAGACAAAGGTGGAGATGTCACTACTATCCATTCCAAATGCCAGGAGAAAGAAGATATATTACTAAAGTCTCAATAATGTTAGAGGATCTGCCCACAGGGAAGGAGTGTGGTCTAGCAGCAAGCAGTGAGGTGATCGGGCTTGTATTAACACATCAACCCATGTTCAAAATTCTCCAAGTGGATGTTGATAAGCCCAGGTGCAAGTCCTGGGTGACAGCACAGGCACACCATAGCATGGCAGCTTAGCAAAGAGAATATATAAGAGGCAGCAAAATTTCCAATCACGTGTAGCAGTAACTGAGCATACACAAACAACAAATGTGGAGCTAAGACAAACTGGCAACAGTAGCATTATCATAACCCACTATAGGTCATCAACTAAGCAACTGCCAAACCTTATATTCAAATAACTTCACAGAATCAGCACCTGTAATCAGGACAATAGTTGGACAACCATAAAATTTAGATTCTTGTGAGGAGATACATGTAGGCGGCAAGTCTTGCAGTTTAATCTCAACTTTAACCAGACATGAATCGAAAGACTGACTAAAATTATCTCAACACTAGCACATTTGAAAATATGGGAAATATTGGAGGCTTGTCATTTGCAGAAATTCACTAAAAAAAAAAAAACCGCATTCGTGGGATTCTTTATCTCATATACTTTAAGAACTGTCTGCCACTAAACAACAGGTCTTTATAGTTGCATATAACATATGTGAATGCAAAAGAGTATAAGTAAACCCCTTGTTTACAATAAGTCAGTCAAACTTCTAATAAATAGGGTCATCTACTGAAGAAAACCAGGTGCTTCTCAGAGAGAAAATGATATTTCCAAGACACTTCTGTAGGCCAGTGAATTCAGCTACATATTAATCCAAAGAAAAAAAAGAGAACTCAAAGCCCAAACTCTGGTTACAGAAAAAATCAAAGGCATGAAACTACGAAGAAATATGGTCCTTTTAAATATGTGTATCTAGTACTCTCCAATAAAACTCATATAAGGCAGCTCATTATCAAGGAAGAGAAAATGAATTGAAGAAATTTTAAAACAAGTTTTTTTTGCACGACCGTAACAACATGAAAATAAAGGGTCAATTATTTACTAGGTGACCCAAAATAGTGTTAGTATGTTATTGTATTTAATAATGCTTATAATGACCCAGTTTAATATCAGATTAATGTTAATTGTTAAAGGTCTACCGTCTTACCTATTTTAACTACTTACCGCACAAAATGTATCATGACATGATGTGTGGTCTTAATATGAAAAGGGAAAGGAGCCAAGCTTTTTATTGTGAAAATTAATGTCATGAGGGTCAAAATTAATGACTATGTCACTCAGTATACTCTTAGTATGTTGGTGTTTTTAATCAAAGTTAAAATGACCCAGCTTAATATTATAGTAATGTTAGTTGTTATAGGTCTTATCTAGTTTATGTTGAAGTTTCTAAGTCTACTAGTTAGAAACCCTCCATGCACTTTACTGATTTATTCCTACCTACTTGTTTCGTTACTTAACAAGTTATTTACAATGTAAATACTGAAAATAAACACTAGTGCATGCTCAACTTTGACTCGAAAATAATTCTCTTGACTTGTTACAAAATTCGCAATGGGGTCTTTTACATATGACAATGACTCTTTAACTTCTTGACTCAATAATAAAAACTTAGAAGCACTCAATGGGTGTTTTGACCTAAAATAAAATGACCTTGAGCACGAAACCATGCTAAAAGTAATAATAATAATTTCTCTTTTACATTTTACAATATACAAGAATCAAGAGTACATATGAAGACCGAACCTAGTTACACTTTTCAACACTCCCTCTTAACTAGGGAGGTATTCTTAATGGTAAATGGATATTCTCATACTAAAGAGATCTCATAAGAATAGTCGGATAGGTAAGCCATCTCATAAGCTATTATTTCAGCTTATCTCATTGCATCTCATCATACCAACCAGCATTGTCATATAGCAAGGCCTTGACTAACAACTCTATCTCTCCACATAATAGAGCACAATGTTGGGGAGACAATGACTTATAGACACCATCATCATTGTCTCTCAAGGCACATACCGCATCTAGATGTTCACAAGATATGTCCTTCTAGGACCATTCTCTTCTTGGATTAACACATCCTCATGGAATTTCCTCTTCGACTAATCTTACCTATTGGATGCCCTACCTCATCCTCAAAGAGTATCAAAAACCAGATACTTACCTAATCCTTCATTCTTTCTTCACGAAGTGAAGACAAGAACGATGTGTCTATCTCTCCCTCTCAACTAGGGAGGAGATATCAACCAATCCAAGCTTGTCTCTCAAATACACAAGATTCTTATTACAAAGATATTTTGTCAAAATATCAGCTACCTACTCATCGGTGGAGATATACCGTAGCTGCAACACCCCATCTTGCACCAGCTTTCGTATGTAATGATACTTGTTGTTTATGTGCTTCATCTTTCCATGAAATATGGGGTCTTCAGACAATCTGATGCAACTGTTGTTGTCACAATGTACAATGGTAGGGTCCATCGGTCCTTCAAACAAATCGAATAACAGCTTCCTCAACCAAACATCTTCTCTACTAACTTCACATGCCGCAATGTATTCAATTTCAGCGCTACTCAAAGCAATAGATTCTTGCTTTCTACTCATCCATGAGGTCATAGAGGATCCCAAGCTAAAACATCCTCTGGTAGTGCTTCTTCTATCTGTCTCACTGCCTCCCCAATCAGAATCTGTATATCTCATCAATTGGATATCATTCTTTCTATCATACTTCAGGCAGTAATGTATTGTTCCTCGTAGATATCTCAATATGTGCTTGGCTGCTATCCAATGGTCATGTTTTGGATCCCAAGCTAAAACATCCTCCGGTAGTGCTTCTTCTGTCTGTCTCACTGCCTCCCCAATCAGAATCTGTATATCCCATCAATTGGATATCATTCTTTCTATCATACTTCAAGCAGCAATGTATTGTTCCTCGTAGATATCTCAATATGTGTTTGGCTGCTATCCAATGGTCATGTTTTGGCTCCATCTGAAATTGACTGAGAATATTCACTGCAAAACAAATATCTAGATGTGTATTCACAAGATACATCAGAGAGCCAACCAATTGTCTATAACTTGTAGGATCCACAGGGCTTGAATCGGAACTTCTCAACCTCTTCAAATTTGTGACCATAGGGGTTGTCATAGGTTTGCAGTCCATCATGCCAAACCTTTGCAGCATCTTAATCACATACTTTCCTTGACCTAGATATATTTCACCAGGTTCTTGCCAAACTTCCAACCCCAAGTAATAGTGCATCAACCCTAGATCCTTCATATCGAATTTTGCTGCCAATTGTCTCTTGCATTCTTGAATACGACCTTCCACACCTGTTATGAAAAGATCATCCACATATAGAAGAATGATGATTGGTTCATCCTTCATTACTTTGATATATAGGTTTGGACTAGCAGAACTCTTTGGAAAACCCAATCTTTGTAGATACATGTCCATCCTAGCATACCAGGCCCTTGGAGCTTGCTTGAGGCCATAAATTGCCTTCTTCAATCTGCAAACGTGAGTTTCTCTATCTTTCACTTCAAATCCCAAGGGTTATTCGATATACACTTCTTCAATGGTACCATTCAGAAATGTTGTTTTGACATCCATTTGATGGATTCCATCCCATAGATGCTGCCAAAGAGATCAATGATCTTATAGTTGTGTATCTAGTTGTAGGTGCAAATGTGTTAATTTTAGGCAACAATGGTATGTTAATGTCATCATTTGTCTCACATCAGGTAGGGCCTTATAATGAAGATGGGCAAATCTTTGGTGCCATAGTTCAGATTGTACAAATGTGTCACAAGACATGGCTCCCAATGGACTTCCTCCAACTTGATACAAAGTGTCAACCCTGAACCCAAGAGTAAAATCATCTTTAAAAAAAAAATTCCAAACACATACATTTCCATCGATGGATGCCACCTTGAATCCTTTGTCCTCCATGGCTGAAATGGACACCAGGTTCTTCTTGAGATCAGGTACATATAGTACTTCTTGCAAATGAATAGTGTTACCTTGATTCAATTGAAGGGTAACATTCCCTACTCCCTTCACGAGATAGGTGGCATCGTCTTCAAGGATGATTTCCAAGTTTGTCTCCTTTTCTATCAGATTATAGAGTGCTTCCTTGTATCCGGTGAAGTGCCTTGAGGCACCACTATCAATCAACCAATTTCCCAAAGTGTCTGGAGGAGAGGCAGTGGAGAATACCGATATAAGATAGTACTCTTTTTGGTTATTGTTAACAACATTTGATTCTTCATACCTGGAGTTCCTTGATTTCTTGGAGGGTCGACCATTTCCTTGATGTCCCGCATTCCTTTTTCCTTTGCCATTGGACCTGCCATTCTTTTGATCATTGTTGTTGAAGTTGCCCCTGGAATGACTGTGATCATCATCATGCAATGTGTCCCTTCTATTTGGACACTCCCTTGCATAGTGGCCAAACTTATTGCAAACAAAGCACCTACCCTTCCTTCCTCCCTTAGATCCAGGCTTTCCATGGAAATGACCTTTAGACCCTGCATTGTTCCTACTTTTGGCATGAGCAGAGAATGCAGTGGGGTTGCTTCTATTAGAAGGCATTTCTTGCTCCACCATTCTTGTTTCTTCTTGAATGCATCTCGACATCAATTCTTCAAACCTTGGAATTCGATCATTGTTGAGTATTGTGGTTCTAAATACATACCACTCAAGTAGGAGTCCTCCAAGGGTGGTAAGAATAAGTTCCCTGTCAGGGATGACTTCTCCAATCGAGAGTAGATCATTCTTGATCTCAGTAATCCTCAAGAAATAGGATTGAATATCCCCGTCCTTGCCCTTCTTAATATCCTTCAACTTATTCTTGAGAAATAGAATTTGATTAGCATTACTAACCTTGAACATGCCGACCAACCTGTCGTAGATCTCCTTGGAGGTCTTCAATTTAGAGATGTAGGCCACCAGATGCTTGTTAATGGAATCCCTAATAATCTTCTTTGCTTTGACTTCAACCCTATTGTACTTGGTCTTCGCAGCAGCCGGTGCATTTGAAGGAGGCTCAGGGATTTTACCCTGCACATAGTCCATCACTTCTTTTTCTTCCAAGGTCAAATCAAGAGACATCTTCCATTATTGATAGTCAGATTTATCATGGAGCTTCTCTTCAACCGGGAAGTAGGATGAGGAACCCATTGAACCTTTTGTCCTTGTCCAACTGTCTTTGGAGATTACTCTTTCACTCTTGCTTGGGCTTTGTCTTCACCTGAGCTCTGATACCATGTTCATTTTAGGCAACAATGGTATGTTTTATGCTTTAGAGCAATTTTACTTCAATTTATTTATTAGCCCAGTATCAATATTCAAATTAGCAATCACATCAACATGATAGTAAAATGCAGATAGAACATAAACATAAACAGTAGAAGACAAGCCAAGACAAGAGGACACAAGATGTGGCACCAGCCAGGGACAAACCCCAATGTGGGGAAACCCTTGATCAAATATTCTTTTAGTCATTAATAGTTCAGCAGAGAGAGATAGTACAATTTACAAATCTGATACTTTATAACAACAGCAAAAGAACCCTAACCAGAAAAGTCAACGCTGGTCAACAGGGCAGATTTGACCCTAAACAATTCGGTCAACTTCAGTCAACTTCAGCCTCCAAACAGCAAGATGAAACAACGCTCAAAACAGTTGAATTATACCCAATCAAAGTTTGTTCAAACAGTCAACCTGTGGTCAGCCCTAGCTGTAGTCAACATTGGTCAACAGCCAACATTTAGCCTTGATTTTTGTGCCCAAAAATGTGGCCTACCCAAACAGAGATAGCCCTCACAAAAACGCAGTCAAAGGAGGTCAACACATCCTAGTCAACGCTTGGTCAAACTGTCTAGAAATTCGGTCTCCTGAAATTTCGGCCTCTTGAAATTTTGCTCTCCTGAAATTTCGGCCTCTTGAAATTTCGCTCTCCTAAAATTTCGGCCTCCTGAAATTTCAGCCTCCTAAAATTTCAATCTCCTGAAATTTCGGACGTGTGGAGAGAGAGAGAGAAGTGTGAAGATGAGTGTGTCCAAATGAGGCTAAGTCACCTTCTATTTATATGCAACGTTGAGGATGAATAGACGTGATTGTTGGACTATTGAGCCTACATAAGTTTGCTAGCCGAACTTGACAATTTGACCATAATCAAAATAAATTCATAACTTCATTTCTACATGTCAGAATCAGATAATCTCTAAATCAATCCTACACCTCTCGGAGAGAGGAATCCAAGAAAAATATCAACTCTCATAAATAAGATGACCCATGTGGAGTTTGGCCCTAGTTGCCAATTTTAACAAAATGTCTCTTCATAATCAATGCCTTCTTGTTGAGAGAAACCCCTAGCCACAAACCTTGCTTTGTACTTGTCAATGCTTCCATCTATTGCATGCTTAATCTTGTAGAGTCATTTGGAACTTACAATAGATTTGTCATTCGGCCTAGGATTTCCCACACTCAATTTTTCATTATAGATTGATATTCTTCATTCATAGCATCTTTCCATTCTTGATGATTGACAGCTTCTTCAAAGGTGGATGGTTTTGCTTCAATTAACTTTGTCATATAGGTTGCATACCCGAAATACCTTTTAGGCTTCTTGCTTTCCCTGAATGTACCTTTTGTTGCAGTATGTCCTTCAACTTCTTGAAGAGTAGACTTTAACCAATTTGGTCTCTTTTGATTTTCAGGGATTATGACATGCTGCACAGGTTCACTGGGACCTTCTTCTTCATGATGGGAATCTTCTTCTTCCCTTTGAGATTCTTCAAATATAAGTAGTTCTTCATCATCAGAATCAATTGGGAGATCTTTGGATTTCTTATATGCAATGCTTTCATCAAAGATCACATCTTTGCTAACTTCAATTCGGTGCCCTTCTTTTATGTAGATTCTATATGCCTTTGAAGAGTTACTATAGCCAACAAATATGCCCTTCAAGCTTGTAGGATCCAATTTCTTCCTTTTATCTTTTGGAATGTGAATGTAGATAGGGCAACCAAATATTCGAAGATGATCTACATATGGTCTCTTCCCAGTAAACGCTTCTTCAAGAGTCATGTTGTCAAGTGATCTGTGAGGACTTCGATTTTGAATATATACAATTATTTTCGATGCCTCACCCCATAGAAATTTAGGTAGATCTTGATCATGTAACATTGCTCAAACACTTTCTTCAAATGTACGATTCTTTCATTTTGCTCCACCATTTTTCTCTGGATTGTATGGGACTATCAGCTCCCTCTTAATTCCAATCTCCTTACAAAAAGTTATAAGTTCCTTTCATGTGTATTGTCCTCCATTATTGGATCTTAGTACCTTGATCTTTCTTTCTATAAGATTGTATACTTTTCCTTTGAATTTTTGAAATTTTTCGAATACTTCATCCTTGGACATAAGTAAATAAATCCAAGTCTTTCTTGAGTGGTCATCAATGAAAGTCACATAGTATGGATGACCTCCAAGAGATTTTGTAGACATAGGACCACAGACATCAAAGTGAATGAGATCCAGGATTTCTTTAGACCTTGAAGCACTACTTCCAACAGGTTTCTTTACATTTTTCCCTAATGCACATCCCTTGCAAATTCCTTCCTGATCCTCCTTTAATCCAGGAATGTCATTCACCATTGTATTAAGAGTTGGTAAGATTTTGTAATGAAGGTGCCCAAACCTTCTATGCCAAAACTCACAATGAACTGACTTCAATGTGAACCAAGGCTTGAGAGAGAGGGGTAAGTAATTTGTAGAGTCTGCCTTCACGAATACCAATAACTTTTTCATTGTTGATGCTAGAGCCTTTATCCCACACCATAACTTTTCCATCAATAAAAGCAATTCTATCTCCTTTATCTTCTAAGCATGAAATAGAAAGTAATTTTTTCTTCAAACCTAGAACGAATAGAATGTTGTTGAGATGTATGTTTTCTCCATCTTTGAGCTCTAATGAAGTTGATCCAATTCCTCTTACTGCATAACTCTTTTTGTCTCCAAATTCGACTGAATAAGAATATTTTCCTCTTGATAGAGTCTTTAGTTGTTTATATTCACCTATCATATGTCTAGATGCTCCACTGTGAATTACCCAAATATTTTCATCTTCAAAACTACCTGTAAGTGCTGAGAATAATATTGAGGAGGTCTTGATTGATGATAAGAGATGCTTAAATGCTTTGATGCCTTGCTTGATGTGTCTTGTCATCATAAAGAACTGCTTCAATGAACATTTCCATAACTTCTTCAAAGATGTAGTGAACTTCATCATGCCCTTTGTCAACCTTAGCTCTGATACCATGTTGAGAAATAAATAGGGCTACAGTTAGGGTGATTTCTCTTAGACTTGATAACTGCTTGTGACATATTTTTATTTTTTCTTGATTATTAGCTTCTTCTATTATTATGTTGTTCTTATCATCTAACAACTACAAAAAACATAAATATCAATAGTACACATGGGCACAAGATGTAGGCTGCAAGCCAGGGCCAAAACCTCTCCTCTTGAGAGGAAAACCCACAAATCTCCTCTTCTTATAGATTCTTCAAATGACGAATTCCAAAACCTCTAGACCAATACCAATACCCTTCCGAGACCAAGCCAGACCTTCTTGATGACGTGCTTCTTTTATCCAAGTCAAACCAAGTCAAATCTCTTCCAGTTGCACAGCTTCAACCCCCAACTACAAAATTCCAGCCTCTACTGCAGGTCTGAAATTTTTTGGCCCCTGCAATAGTTGTTGCTTCCACACATGTGAGAGAAATTAGGGCTTCCAAGGCTTCCTTGCTCCTTCGCTTGTCTTGCTTCCTCTTCTACGGCTAGTAGGTGACTTAATAGACCTTTCTTCAACCAATTTCGACCTTCTTTCTACAACTTGAAAACTTTGACCTTGTAGCTACAAAAGCCTAGCCTTACCTTTGCACGTGTGAGAGAAATGGAGAGATAAACAACCCAAAGCTTTCAACTTCCTTCTTCTTTCATCCTTCGCTTGCCTTTTCCTTTGTCTTCTTCGCTTGGTTGATGAGTGAATGAGTGTCTTCAAGGAGGTCGAATGATCTCTTATATATATGCTTCCAAGGAGGACGACATACCCTATTTAGGCCAACTTCTTAGCTGCCAATGCGACTTGGTCTTGGAGGGGTATTTTTGACACTTTGACTCAAAAATAATTCTCTTGACTTGTGCCCAATGGGGTCTTTTACATATGAAAATGACTCTTTGACTTCTTGAATCAATAATAAAAACTTATAAGCACTCAATGGGTGCTTTGACCTAAAATAAAATGACTTTGAGCATGAAACCCATGCTAAAAATAATAATAATAATTTTTCTTATACATTTTACAATATACAAGAATCAAGAGTACATATGAAGATAGAACCTAGTTACACTTTTCAACAGTACCCTTGAGGGGTTGTGTTAATCACTCACACCAAATCCTGCCAATATGGGGACTAAGCCACATTCAAAGATGGCCCTTGCCACTCACCTCTTCTTGTTGGATAGGTTGTCATTGATGTCAAAGGAGAGTTGTCATCACAAATATCCTGAAATTGGAAAAATGAAGAATCAATTAATGGAAGGTTCGATAAAAATTGTCATCAGTATCTGGCATTGAACAAGGATTATGGATGCAGTGGATCAAGTCATGGTGCATAACGGTATGATGGTTGGATAGCTCTTGTCGAGCCCTTTCCATCCATATGTGGTATGTCACGTAACTCTTCACAGTTGAGGAGATATGGCCAGATGAAGTTGATGGGTGTAGAAGGGAATTCAAGCCCCATTGTCAAAGCTAGTCAAGGATGTGATGTAATCATGTTAAATTTGATCCAAGCATGCAAGGAACCCATCAAGGTTAGTTCTTGGTCCAAAACGGTTAATGAAGTACCTTGACCAAGCATGCATTCCTTAATATATGGAGACGATTGAAGTTGGCCCCATAGAATGGGTCATAAATTTCAATGTATAACATTATTTTTCAAGATGCGATCGGCCCTAAATATTAAGGGTGGTTGTTTAAACTTAAATTAAAATAAAAGGGTCAAGAATAATGGTCAAGTAGAACTTGGTTGATAATATTTTTGAAAATTAAATTAATTTATGTACAGGTCGCTCCCTCCCCCCCTTAAACACCCCTTAACGATTATATATGGAGGCATCCGTCCAGCTTTTTGCAAGGCAAGTAGCTCTGAAACTTTGAGGCCATGGACAACAAAACAAAGATCATGTACAAAGGCATAAATGTAGTGCATGGTCTACTGTTTGTCTATTGTGGTGATCCAATAATCTGATCAAAGGCTAAGAAAAATGTAATGTCCCAAACAAAGAAAATTTGGAACAACCCTCTTCACATAAAATTTCTACTCATAAACAGAAGATTTCCATGTAGAATATAACATATAAGATGCATGCAATTCTATAACACAATAAGTAGAAACAATAACGGCTTTATTATAATATAAGAACTAGGGTTTTACACGTTGGAATAACAAAATAGCTAAGATAGTTGGCCTCAACAGATCTACAATAAGGCAACAATGGGCCTCCCAAAACAAATTGAAAATCAAATCACTGCAACTTGTGAACCCTAAATGGATCCACCAAGGGAAGAGATGGGTGCTCGCCCACTCTCACAAAAGAGGGTTTATGTCCTAGGGCTACTGCTGAAGTAGAGAACCATGTTCTCAAACCTCTCCACAAAAACAATACTCAAATCCAAGATGTCTCCAAATGATCTCCTCCTCCCCTTTTATAGATCTGATGGATAAATCTCCAAGCCTTTAGAAGCATCTTATTTTATTATTTTATTATTATTCTAGAATATCCTCCATTGACTTTATCTTAAGTGACCTTTAATTTTACTGTATTTCACTTAAGTCACTTTTGGCCCTTTTTCTCCAATTAATTATTTTTCCTTAATTAAATGACCAATTAAAATCATTTTTAACTAAGGAAAATGGAAAATCGCCCACCATACTCTCTTCAGCCACTGGAAGTCTCTTCTCAGCATCCCATCCTGTAGATCTTATCGTTCATGTTCCAACGAGTTATTACACTAAGGTGTTTCATCAATTAATCTCCCCGGAATACCACCTCGAGCATAATTAATTAAGTTATGCCCAATAATAACGTTGATTTTTGAAAGTTATCGAAATGCGACAGAACAAAAGGCAAACTATGCGAATGATGGAATATGCCAAACGAATGCCATCAAATTCCATAAAAACTCCTCAAAACTCCATTGGGACCCCTAATGACATAAACCTGCTCCACTGACCTGGCCATCTCTTGCCCTGGAAATCCGCTCTGGCTGTACTATGAAGAAGAATAAAAATGGGGACATGACAAAAAACCTATGGTGCGATTCAAGAAATCGAAGGATCTCTCTATGGACTCTGATGATGAAGAACTTCTGGTATTTGAAGAAGAAGCTATTAGGGAAGAAGAAGTGAAACATGAAGATGAAGGTCCCTGTGAACCTATACATCCTGCGATAATCCTCGAAACTATAAAAAGACCTAACTGGTTGAAGTCTACAATTCTATATGGAGAAGGTCATGGAGCAGCTCAAGGTACATTCACGGAAAGAAAGAAGCTCAAACGATATTCGGGGTATGCAACCTACATGACAAAAATAATAGAAGCAAAGCCATCTACTTTTGAAGAAGTTGTCAATCACCAAGAAAGGAAGGATGCCATGAATGAAGAACATCAGTCTATAATAAAGAATGGAGTTTGGGAGATCGTACCTAGGCCAGAAGACAAATCTGTAGTAACTTCCAAATGGCTCTACAAAACCAAACATGCAAGAGATTTCCGTATTGATAAATATAAGGCAAGATTTGTGGTTAAAGGATTCTCTCAACAGGAAGGCATCGACTATGAAGAGACATTTGCTCCAGCAACAAGGTATACAACTATTCGTTCGTTGGTCTCTTTGCCAGCATCAATGGGATGGAACATCCACCAAATGGATGTCAAGACTGCATTCCTGAATGGCACAATTGATGATGAATTCTACATAGAACAACCCTTGAGATTTGAAGTTAAAGACAAAAAGGCATGTGTTTGCATATTAAAGAAGGCATTATATGGCCTCAAGCAAGCACCAAGGGCATGGTATGCTAGGATGGATGCACGCCTACAGAGATTAGGCTTCACAAAAAGTTATGTTGATCCGAACCTTTATATTAAGGTTGTGAAGGGAGAGTCGGTAATCATTCTTCTGTATGTGGATGATCTTCTCTTGACAGGTGTGGAAGGTCGAATTGAAGAATGTAAGAAACAACTAGCAGCAAAATTTGACATGAAGGATCTAGGGTTGATGCACTACTATTTGGGATTGGAAGTCTGGCAAGGACCTGATGAGATCTATCTAGGTCAAGGAAAGTATGTGATCAAGATGTTGAAGAGGTTTGACATGATGGATTGCAAACCAATGACAACCCTGATGATCACAAACTTAAAAAAAAAATACGAAGTTCTGAATCGAGCCATGTGGATCCTTCAAAGTATAGACAATTGATTGGCTCACTGATGTACTTGGTGAATACTCGACCAAACATATGTTTTGCAGTAAATGTTCTCAGTCAATTCCAAGTGGATCTGAGGCATGATCATTGGATAGCAGCAAAACATATACTGAGATATCTGTAAGGAACCATACACTACTGCCTGAAATATGATAGAAGGAATGATGTCCACTTTATTAGATATACAGATTTCGACTGAGGAGGCAGTGAGCGAGATGGAAGAAGCGCTATAGGAGGATGTTTTAGTTTGGAATCCTCCATGATCTCATGGATGAGCAGAAAGCAAGAAACAATTGCTTTGAGTGGTGTTGAGGCTGAGTATATTGCAGACTGTGAAGTAAGCAAAGAAGTTGTTTGGTTAAGGACACTGCTATCCGACCTATTTGAAGGACCAATGGACCCTACAGTGATACATTGTGATAAAACCAATTGTATACGATTGTCTGAAGACCTAGTATTCCATGGAATTAGAAGGCATATTAATAACAAGTATCACTACATTCAGAAGCTAGTACAAGATAGTGTGTTGCAGCGACAACACATCTCCACCGATGAGCAGGTAGCTGACATATTGACAAATCTCTTCCTAATAAAAAGCTTGTATATTTGAGAGACAATCTTGGTTTGGTTGATGTATCCACCCTGGTTAAGAGGGAGAGATAGGCACATCATTCTTGTCTTCACTTGGGAAGACAAAATGGAGGATTGGGTAAGCATCTGGCATCTAATACTCTCTTTGAGGATGAGGTAGGGCATCCAAGATAAGAGTAGCCGTGGACTGATATTCTCTAGGGACTGGCTATCCAAGATAAGAATAGTCCAAGGAAGGTCATACTCTGTGAACACCCGAGTGGGGTATGTATCTTGTCAGACAATGATGATGGTGTCCCTAAATCATTGGTTTTTCCATCATTGTGCTCTGATCTTGTGGAGAGATAGAGTTGTTAATCAAGGCCTTGCTATATGACAATGTTGGTTGATATGGAGCTAAACAGATGTGTTACCAATCTGACACCTCTTATGAGATCTCTTCAGATTTAGAATGTCCATGTACCTTTTATGAATACCTCCCTAGTTAAGACTCAAGAGGGAGTGTTGAAAAATGTGTAACTAGGTTCGGTCTTCATAAATATGAAATGTACTTTTGATTCTTGTATATTGTAAAATGAAAAAAATATATTATTATTATTTTTTTGGAGCATGGGTTTCATGCCCAAGGTCTTTTATTTTATAAGTCAAGCACCCATTGAGTGCTTCTAGTGTTTGTCCTACGTCAAGAAGTCAAAAGAGTCAATGTCATAAGTTGAAGACCCCATCGGGCACATTGTAACTTGTAAAGAAAATTATTTTTGTCATTAAAAGTGTCAAAACACCCTTCAAGACCAAGTTGGCCTATTTTGAGGAGTCACGTCCCCCTTGAGAAGCCTATATAAAGGAGGGAACTAGACCTCCTTGAGATACATTCATCACTCACTCATTCAAGCAAAGGAGGAGCAAGAAGGCAAGCGAAGAAGGAAGGGCACAAAAAAGATTGTTTTTGGGCTAAATCTCTCTCACACATGCGAAGAAGAGAAACTAGGGTTTGTTGCTTCAAGGTCGAAATTCTCTATCTGCTAGAAGAAGGGTCTACTAGATCACCTACTAGCCCTAGACAAGGAAGCAAGGCAAGTGAAGTTGTTGGGAGGCCTTGGAAGGCTAATTTCACTCACACGTGTGGATGCAGTGGCAGTTGCAGGGGGGCGAAAATTTCAGACCTACAGTAGAGGCCGAAATTCTGAAGTTGGGGGTCGAAGTTGTGTTGTTGGAAGAGATTTGACTGGGTTTGACTTGGACAAGGGAAGCACATCATTCAGAAAGGTTGGACTTGGTCTTGGAGGGTATTGGTCTTGGTCTAGAGGTCTTGGAATTCGTCAATTGAAGAATCTATAAGAAGAGGAGAATTTGCGGGTTTTCCTCTCAAGTGGAGAGGTTTTGGCCCTGGATTGCAGCCTACATTCTGTGTTCTTGTGTACTATTTCTTTTCTTGTTTTGGTAGTTGTTTGATGATACTCGAACATAATAATAAGTATAGAAGCTAATAAAGTAAGAAAAAGTAAAAATACATCACAAGCAGTTATCATAGAAAGAGAAATCATCTTAACTATTGCCCTATAGATTTCACAACATGCTCTTCATGCCAAGAAAAGAAGAAAATTTCCATTCCTTATACAGCTTCAAGATCCTCCACAAGTGCTAAGTCAGCCAGCATCAAGATCAAGTCAGCCTTCGTCCTCATTCACACCCCTTCAAGCCAGTTTGACAAAGATATATATATATATCATGCGAAGGTACTGCAATAAGAAATATAAAAACAACGAATATTTGTCTCCCTTATACAAATCTAATTTGCTTAGAAGTTCGATACTATCTGCAATCTAGAGTCAACTGAAATCTGTTCTACTATTCACAACGAACGAAAAAGAATTATTTAAGGAGACATTAAAAGAAGTTTGTGTAAATCCAAGCTCATCCGAAATCCGAAAAGAAATCTGAATTCATCAAAAGAAGGAAATCTAAGTTTATCCGAAATCTGGAAGGAAGTTCGAAGTCTATTGAGGCATCCGAAATTGTAGGAAGTACAGTGAGAAGTTTGTTAATGTATCTGAAGTTATAAGTATAGTGAAAAGCCTTTTGAGGTATCCGAAATTGTAGTAGACACGGTGAGAAGTCTCATGAGGTATCCAAAGTTGTAAGCACAGTGAAAAGCCTATTGAGGTATCCGAAATTGTAGGAGGCACAGTGAGAAGTCTGTTGAGGTATCCAAAGTTGTAAGTACAGTGAAAATTCTGTTAAGGTATCTGAAGTTGTTGGAAGCACAGTGAGAACTGAGGTCTAAAACAGTCTAAAGAACAGAGGTCAGAAAGTTTGTCACAGAGATCCGAAATATCTATTGCAGAGGTCTATTATATTATAGGGATTCAAAGTATTAACAGAAGTGATTCAAAGTCTTGCAGAAAGAGATCCGAAGGATTCAAGCATTATCTTCAAGGAATTGAAAGAGGACTATCCTCTTGATAATCTTGGTGGACAAGGACCTGAAAAAAATAAAGAAACTGGCTTAGCACTTGTGGATGGCTACAATGAATTTGATTTCTCTTGTTGATTTGAAGATTTCTCTAAGAAGAAGGTGTTGAGAAATCTAGGGCATGGATGGTTAAAAGATTTCTCTGCTTGATAATTGCTTGTCATATACTTTTACTTCTTAACTTATAGTCTTTTCTTCGTTATGTTATTATTGTGTTCTTTTCATCAAGACAATTACCAATATGCACAATAAAAGACAAGTGACATAGTATGTAGGCTTGTTAGCCAGGGCCAAAACCTCTCACCTCTTGAGAGGAAAACCCGATCAAAATTCTTCTTCTAGATCTTCAATTGATGAGTACCAAGACCATGACAAAGACCCTTGACTCTAGTATCCTCCCAAGAACCTTGTCACTAACCTTGATGCTCTGCCTCTTCCCTTCCTCGACTTTCTTCTTGATCTTGAACTACTCTCCTTGGCTTCCTCTAGAGAAACTCGGTCTCTATCCTTCACACTGCTTCTTCTCGGCTTCCCCTAGAGAATCTTGGTCTCTAGTCTCTAGCTCGGTCACCCAGAACAAGTACCCTAGAAGAACCCTTCCTTCGCTATCTCCAGAAGAAACTTCTCCTTCGCTGACCCCAGAAGAAACTCTCCTTCGCTAACCCAGAAGAATCTCTCCTTCGCTGACCCAAAAGAAACTCTCCTTCGTTATGCCCAGAAGAATCCTTCCTTTGTTATCCCTTCTTCGCACTTCTGCTTGGAGCCTCTTCTTCGCACTTTTACTTGACCTCTTCTTCGTACTTCTGCTTGACCGAATGCTTGTCGAGTTGCTTGCCTCTAAGTGAGGCCGAGTGTGGCTATATATACACCTCAACACATGTCCTTTAGACCGATATGATCACTAGTGCTTAGGCCGACTTCTTCTAGCAAGTTCTTCAATCGTTGTAGGCCGACTTGAAGAGGATAAGTGACAAGGTCTTGGAGGACACTTTACATAGACAAGTTAGACCTTTTACAAAGTGTAACATGACTTCATTACATGACAATGACTCTAATATTTTATGACTAGATGAAAAATAATTCCCAAAGGCTCTCAATTGGAGTCCTGACTCAAAAATAAAATCTCTTGCTCATGAAACCCATGAAACAAGCAATACAATAATTTCATTTTTCTTCTTTACATCTCATTACATAAAAATCATAATTACATGTCATTATGAAGACTGAACCTAGTTACACTTTTCAACAGAAGGTTGTTGGGTTTTTCCCCACAAGGGTTTTTCCCAGGATAAATTGTTGTCTCTTTTCATGCGTACTGTGATCTTACTTTTGTGGTAATTGCTTGATGAAGAAAGATTAAATTAAGAACATCATATTCACAAGTAATTATCCAGATAAGGAATTTTATAATCTTTCCTAAAATTCCAACATGGTATCAAAGCTTATGGTTGAAAAACTTTGAAGGAAGGGACAGAGAGATCAAGATCCTTTCTTGGAGACTAAATCTTTATACAAGAAACACTAATATTCTAATGTGATTTATATTGATGGCATCCTCAATGAAGTCAAAAAACAAATTACAATGAGCTTCAAATTTTAGAGCCTAGAAGACAAGAATGGATCTTATCCTTGCAAGAAACAAAGTTTTGGACGTTCGTTAAAGGCAAAATCACAGAACCATCAAATGATGCAAGGAAAGAACAATTCAAGGAAAATGACATAATTGCCATGAGCCCCATCGTGGATTCAGTCAAAGACAATCTAATTCCCTATATCTCCAACTTTGATACTTCAAAGAGGATGTATGAGGCTCTCTCTAAATTGTTTACAATGAAAAAAAATTGGTCAACTAGCAAGCTTAAAGAATGAGCTCTGAACTATCAAGATGACAAAAGAGGACATTGTGTCTTCATATTTTGTAAGGATCTCTCATCTAAGAGATGAACTTCAAGTAATTGATGAGATCAACCCTAATAAAGAACTTGTAATTTCAGCACTTTTAGGATTACCTAGATCATGGAATGCTTTTGCAGCCAGTATAAATAGTTGGAAAGAAGCTCCATCTTATGAAGAATTGTGGACAGCTTGTTCTCAAGAAGAAGCCAGACTTACACTAATGGAAGGAAAACCAAAAGAAGAAGAAAATTCTATCTCTAATGCTTATACAACTCGCTTCAAAAATAAACGAGAAAGAAAGAAGTATGGTTCTCAAAAAGGCTCAAATAAAAATCAACAAAGGAGGGCAGATTTATCAAAGATTCAATGTTTCCATTGTCACAAATTTGGTCATTATAGAAACCAATGTCCTAAGAGAAAGAATGACAATAGGAAAAGAGAAAGAGATTAGTTGTTGTTGCTAACACTAATCAACCAACAAAGAATAGAAAAATAGAAGATTGTGATGTTAGAAATTTATACTATTAATAAAGAGAAGGTTTAGGGTTTTTGACAAAACCCTAGTGTAAATATATATTTAGGATTTCGAATCATATGCATAACTGGCTTTAGGATGTTATTTGCAAAAAGAACAATTAGGGTTTTACAACTTTTTGATTTCTAGGGTTTGTAAGTCTAGAAAAGCTTGATAAGAGAATCCCTAGGTTTTGGACAAAACCCTAGGACGAGTTTTTGATATGAAGAAAAAAACCCTTATGATACCCAAATCAATGACGACAAGAAATACAAGATCAAGAGGGAGTTGTTGTTCATAAAAGATAAGTACTCTATCCCTCCTCTTTTACAATTATTGTTTTTTCTTTAGTAAATAAAGTCTCTTGTTTTATTTCCTTTACTTGATTGTAATTATTCTTTTGTGATCTCTCTGAAGATAATTGCAGGTACATGATTGAGCTAGAAGAAGTTATAATATCAAAACAAAGTCTTTAATAAGTCTTGGATTCAAAGGTAGCTTCAAAGGGAGATTTGTTGAAGAAAGTGTAACTAGGTTTGGTCTTCATAGATATGAAATGTACTTTTGATTCTTGTATTTTGTAAAAGAAAAGAAAAATGATTATTATTATTATTGAGCTTGGGTTTCTTGCCCAAGAAATTTGTTTTATAGGTCAAGCACTAATTGAAAGTGCCTCTAGGGTTGTCCTAGGTCAAGAAATCAAATAGGGATATTGTCGTAATATGAAGACCCCATTGGGCATCTTGTAAATTGTAAAAAGAATTATTTTTGTATTTTACTAAGCCTTCCAAGACCAAGTCGACCTGCCAACCTGTCAAGTCGGCCTAGAAGCTGGAATTCGTACCCCTGGAAGACCTATATATAAGAGACAATTCGACCTCACTTGGACACATTCATTCCTCTCTCTCTTATGCGAAGGAAGAAGCAGAAAAAGGGCAGCAAAGAAGGCAGAAGAAGGAGAAGAAGTGTTTTGGGTTCCTCTCTCTCTCTTTCTCTCCACACGTGCGAAGAAGAGGGCTGAAATTCTGCAGCTTTTTGCTAGGGTTTCTGCTACCAGGCTAGGGTTTCATTGTGGAGGTTCAATCTAGTGAAAAAGAGTTGAAGGAAGGGCCAACAAAGTCCCCTTCTAGATCTAGAAGACAAATTAGGTCAAGCGAGGCAGCTGGAGGCAAAGAAGAAGTAGTTCTAGTCCACACGTGCGAAGTAGCAGCTGTTGCCAGGGGGATGAAGTTGCAGATCTGCAATTAGGGCCGAAAAGTTGTGGTTGGAGGTCAAAGTAGTGTTGCCGGAAGAGATTCTGCTGGGTTTGGAAAGCAGTGAAGCAAGCACATTCTTGAGAAGTTGATCTTGGTCTTGGAAGGGCTTCAGTGTTGGTCAAGGGTCTTGGTATTCGTCAATAAAGAATCTATAAGAAGAGATTGAAGGGTTTTCCTCTCAAGAGGAGAGGTTTTTCCCTGGCTTGGAGCCTACATCTTGTGTACTTGTATCTTATTGATCTTCTTGTTTTGGTAATTGTTTGATGATTGAAGAACACACTATAATAATAAGAAGAAGAAGATAATCCTAATAAGTAAAAAGACATCACAAGCAGTTATCATAGTTAGAAGAATCATTAATGTCATCTTGCCTTAGATTCTTCAACATGGTATCAGAGCTATGGTTCGCACAAGGCATGAAGAAGGTCAACTCTATTATGAAGAAGCTTGAAAAGAAGTGTTCATCATTAGCAAGTCTCATCAAGCAAAGTTTCAAGGCAGTATGGAATAGTCTCTTCTCTTCCAAAGATCTCAAATCTTCAAAGAATGAAGGATTGTTCTCAGCCCTCACCGAAACATTTCAAGATGAAAATATATGGGTGATAGATAGTGGAGCTTCAAGACACATGACTGGATATCACAAGCAACTCAAAACCCTATCCAAAGGGAAGTCCTCATACTCTGTGGAGCTTGGTGACAACAAGAGCTATCCGGTAAAAGGCATTGGATCTACATCAATTGAGCTGGAAGGAGGAGGTAACATTCATCTCAACAACATTCTATATGTTCCAGGTTTGTGCAAAAATCTTATTTATGTTTCATCATTAGAAGAAAAAGGAGATAGAGTTGCTTTTATATATGGTAAAGTAGTGGTTTGGGCTAAAGATTATAGCATTGAAAAAGCTAGAACCTTTGGAATTCGATAAGGAAGACGCTATAGACTCTCATCTCCTCTAAATCAAGCACTTGTCCACATTGAGATAAGTCTGTGTGAACTTTGGCATAGAATATTGGGCCATCTTCATTACAAGATCTTGCCAACTCTAAACTCCATTGTAAATGGGATACCAAATCTCAAAGAAGACCATGAAGGAGTCTGCAAAGGTTGTGCTCTGGGAAAGAATGCAAAGAAACCATTTGCAAATAGTACATCTAGAGCTCAAGAGATTCTAGATCTCATCCACTCTGATGTATGTGGTCCCATGTCTAAATCACTTGGAGGTCATCTATATTATGTTACTTTCATTGATGATCATTCAAGGAAAACTTGGGTTTATTTACTTAAATCCAAGGACGAAGTATTCATAAAATTTCAAGAATTCAAGGCAGAGGTAGAAAATCTTACAGAAAGAAAGATAAAGATTCTAAGGTCAAACAATGGAGGCGAGTATACTTCCAAAGAACTCATTGCTTTCTATAAGGAGGCTGGGATTAAGAGGGAGCTTATAGTTCCATACAATCCCGAGTAGAATGGAGTAGCTGAACGAAAGAATAGAGCTATAGAAAAAAGTGTCAAGGCTATGCTCCATGATCAAGATCTACCGAAATTCCTATGGGGAGAAGCAACGAAGACTGCAATATACATTCAAAATAAAAGTCCTCACAGGTCACTTGGCAATATAACTCCAGAAGAAGTCTTCACTAGGAAGAAACCAAATATTGATCATCTCCAGATATTTGGGTGTCCTGTATATATTCACATTCCCAAGGACAAAAGAAAGAAGCTAGATCCCGCAAGCAAGAAAGGAATATTTGTTGGATATAGCAACTCTTCCAAGGCTTACAGGATCTACATAAAGGAAGGACATCAAATAGAAGTAAGCAAAGATGTAATTTTTTATGAGTATTGCCTTCAAGAAATCCAACGATCTCCCATCCGGTTCTGATGAGGAGGATCTTCCTATGTTTGAGGAAGAAGTTAATAAGGAAGAAGAAGTCTCTCATCATGAAGAAGAAGGTCCTAGTGAACCAATCTCTCTCCCTGAAAGAAGAAAGAGACCTAATTGGTTAACTTCTACACTTCAAGAAGCAGAAGGTCACACCACAAGAGGAAGATTCAGGGAGAGCAAGAAACTGAAAAGATACTCAAGATATGCAGCGTACATGTCGAAGCTCATTGAAGATGAAACTTCCACTTTCGAAGAAGCAGCCAAACACCAAGAATGGAAGAATGAAATGAATGAGAAATACCAATCTATTATGAAGAATGGAGTATGGGAAATTGTCCCAAGACCAGAAAACAAATCAGTGGTAACCTATAAGTGGTTGTATAAGATCATGCATGCTGCAAATGGAAGCATAGATAAATTTAAGGCTAGATCGTGGCTCGAAGCTTCTCTCAAGAAGAAGGCATTGACTATGAAGAGAACTTTTCTCCCACAGCAAGGTATACCGCGATCCGATCTCTGATATCTCTAGCAGCATCAATGGGATGGAAGGTACATCAAATGGAGGTCAAAACAACATTCTTGAATGGTACCATAGATGAAGAAGTCTACATAGAACAACCATTGGGATTCGAAGTAAAGGATAGAGAAACTCATGTATGCAGATTGAAGAAAGCACTTTATGGCCTCAAGCAAGCTCCTAGGGCATGGTATGCTAGAATGGATGCATACTTGCAAAGGTTGGGTTTCAGTGAAAGCACAGCAGATCCCAATATCTACATCAAAGTAGAGAATGATAACCCTGTCATCATTCTTCTATATGTAGATGATCTTCTATTAACTGGTAATGAAGAAAGAATTCAAGAGTGTAAGAAAATGTTGGCAGCTGATTTCAATATGAAGGATCTAGGACTTATGCATTATTATCTGGGACTGGAAGTCTAGCAAGAACCGAATGAAATATTCTTGGGACAAGCAAAGTATGTGATCGAGCTATTGAAAAGGTTTGATATGATGGAATGCAAACCCATGACAACTCTGATGATCACAAACTTGAAAATGTTAAGAAATTCTTAATCCAGTCCAGTGGATCCTACTAAGTACAAACAACTGATTGGCTCCCTGATGTATCTGGTGAATAATCGCGCAGACATGTTTTGCTGAAGTAAAGAGGTCCCTTTCGCCAAATTTACTACCCATGTGTTCATGCTCAGGTGACTAGGAAGGATCTTCACTGCCCATCTCTTTGTGCCTAGGCATTCTTGTACAGTTAGTTATGGTATAAGTTTCTGAATCCAATCCCAAAAAGCTCCCTCTGTCTGTTGTTGTATCAGCTACAATCTTTATTGTGCATCTGGAAACTGTAATAGATATAATTTTCTCTGGAAGAATCACACATGAAGAACTTCGTTCTGAGCGGGTGTCTTTAGATCCTAGATAATTTGCATAATTCATATCAAACATAGTGGCCAGGTTCCCTATAGTCATGTTCTCCATCAGGCTCAAACCAATCTTTATTTGTTTTATTTTTTGTGGCTTGACTATTACACTCATCAAAGTGTAACAGGATTCCAGTAGATCTCTTTTTATGCCTCCCATACCCACAACATTATTCATACCACTTAGGTCCATGCTCGCGAGACCCTGTTGAGGACTACCATTGACAGTCATACCAACACCACTTGTATTGCTCCCACCATTTATGTTCCCTACCCCCATTGATGCAAAAGAATTCATGCCTCCTGAAAGCATCATCTTCCTCTACAAATGTTGTTGTTGGTGTTGTACATTCAGAAAGGGTTGTGAACTCAAAGATTGTTGAGATGAGGGGGGTTGTGGAAAATTCATTTGTTGTTGCACATTCAACTGTGGTTATTCATTTAGCTATTGCTGGGAACTAATTTGTTGTGACTGATTACTTAATTGTTGGTTGAGATAGAGGCTCTATCAAGGTACACCACCCATACCAGATGTTACAATTTTTGGAGGACCCATCCTTGTACTTGCAGCTCTTTGTAAGGAACTCATATTGCCTCTACCTTGACATTGTCTCCTTTTTAAAGGCTAGGGTGGAATCTTTCAACACCAAAACTAATCAGAGGAAAAAGGGATCTTAAAACCCTCAGGGCCTCAGGTCACAAAACAAAAATATCCAACAACCATGATGATAAAAATGACTATCCTCTCTCTTATTTATAGACTCCCTTTGGGGTCTCTTCTCCTTATTTTAATTTGAAGGGTTACAAGTTTCCCTCCACTTAGCCCCATTTCTGGCTTTCTTCACAAGTTTTCCCCCAGTTTACCCAATGTTGCCCCAAAAGCATTAGATAATGGGATTTCCCCTCTATCATTTACTATAGCCTACGGGCTTGGATAGGCTACTTTGTCCTACCTTAGGCAATTAATTAGTAAGGGACATTACATCTATCAGATAGATTTTGAGAGATGCATGGTATGTGGATAGTGGGCATTTTAACATATGACATATGCCCTATAGTTGTTTCTAATCTAAAGAAGTAGGACTCAGGAATACAAGTTGAGATTTGTGAGGATGCTAAGTACCTAATGCATGAGTTGGCACCATTCCCTTCCAATTTGAGTCAAGAAATTCTTTAGATTTTGACAATGTCTTCTAGGTCTCAATAAGAATCTGCTTTCAATTTTGGTCATGAAGGATAAGGGCTTTGTAGTGGAGTCTAGGAATTGACACAACCTCATTAGGCCAAAGGATTCTAGCATACATATAGCTCGAGTATAGGAGTTAGAGAAGGTAATTTGTACAGGTTGTTGTAGCGACCTATCTATAAAATAAATTATATTAATCAATTAATAAAATAATAAAAATAAATTAAAGATGAAGTATTATATTAAAAACAAACAAAAGGATATTAAATCAAAAATCAATATACCTTTAAAAAAAGAAATATATATATATATATATATATATATCACGTGACATGGGAAGGGTGTCACGAGAAGGTGAAGCGGTGGGTTGCAGGTGGAGGGAGCGACCACCACCAAGAAACAGCATATAAGGAGCAAGGAACAATTTTGAGAAGGGGGGAAATAGGAGGAAAAATTGGCACACAGAGTTCATGAGAAACAATTGAGCCTTGCTTGTTCTGAGGTTTCTGGGCACGGGGGAACAGTCTGCTTCAATTGAGAAGCTTACTGGACTGAGTAAGCGAGGTTCTGCTCAGTTTGGCTGGGTGGTTTCGGTCTTTTGGTAACCGAAGCAGGAGCAGTTTGAGGCATCATCAACCGTAGGATTACAAGTAAGTACTCTCATTGGTTCTGTCAGTTAAATTTATAAAACTCAGGAATTTTTATCACAGGCTCATGATGTTTAATTTTAGAAGCCTTTACTGTTTCTGCAATCGCTGTAATATTCTGTTACTGTTTCTGCAATGGTTGTAATATTCTGTTATTTCATCTTCTGTTCACAGGGAATAGTTGTTTAAATTATTCACAGTTCTTACATAACATTGCTTGATCTAAAAACAAAGAATAACGAGTCAAGAGTTAAAAGTCTGTGACTATATATTAGAGAAAAGCCTTCCATTACAAGCATAATGAACTCTGTCTGAAGAAGTAGTGATAGCAAGTGGAAGCATAATGAACTCTGCCTGAAGAAGCAGTGATAGCAAGTGCTCCACTGTTGCAGATGCATCTTCTGACTGAACAAATGCAACTAAAACCCTCTCCATTACTAAATACTTCTATTTTCTGATGACTTAGAAAAGAGTTCTTATCCTGTAAAGGTAACTCTATATCCGAAAAGAAGAAAGGTGATTAGTTTACATGTGCATGCTTTACCCAAGCATGGCTTGGGGCTAAGCAGTACTTTCCTTAAATACTTGACTACCCCATGACGAAATTCTTCAGAAGCCTACCCCAGAGGTTAATTTCCTTATTATCATTGACATCTGATCTATTATCATTGACATCTGATCTATTGTTGTTGATGTACATCGCTGCAGTAGTTACTCTAGATACAGTAAAACATCTTTAGTTACACTATTGCTAATCCAGAAAAGTGCGTCATCCCTTCTTAAGTTATTTATACAATCCATGTCTTTGATTGACCTGCAAACAAAGGTTTCATCTTGTTAAGAAGCTGTAAAAATCTTGAGAGGAAAGCCAGTTTGCATCAAAAAAATAAAAAGAATAATAGACATGTTTATATACATTATAAAATTTTATTTAGAGCTGCTATCAAGCTGAATGAATGATATATATTGCAGCCTAAATAATGGAAACTACATATTTCTAGAGCTAACTTTGGAGCCTCTTGAACTTATACAGTCAATGAACGCAGCAGCTGAGGCCTACTGTGGCCTGGCTCACGCAAAAGAGATAATCCAACGCACAGAGGCTTCCAAATTCTTCGAAAATTAACTCCCTCACCGCATCATGGTTTCAATACCATGCTCGCTTCATCTGCTCTGTTCTGGAAACAAAAGGGATGAACGGCAGGGCCAAAAAAAAAAATCTTATATAACAGCGCTATGCGCTAGCTTCTTCAAGACCAGACGTCAATAGTTGTCCTCACGCCAATCACCTCCGTGAAGTATGCAGGCGTGTTACTGTGAAGACGTGCCAAGGAAATAATTTTATTTTTTTTGGTGTCAAGCGATGAATTAATGTTCAAATTATATCGTGACCATATATTAAACTATACGATATGCCATATATATCAACGCCGTTGTAATGTGATAACTATATGCCACGGGTTCTAACCATATGCCACCGTCAGACTATGGTTCAAACATATATTATGTTAAAACCTTCAGTACCCATCGAATATAAGCCGCGGGGTCCAATGGTATAAAACTTGGTTAAAACCATATGTTATAAATGGTTCATATATATCCGCTAGGCGATTTGTCATAACCATTATATAATGTAATAACCATTACTATAATGTAATTTATTAATTTATTAACTGTTCTTAATATGGGTCATATCAAATATATGATATATATATATATATATATATATATACAGCATACAAAATACAGGAGCGTATGCAATATATTAACCATATCCATAATATCGGCGACAGACAAGGCACACCTGGTAGAGCTTGAGAATCAGAAACAAAAAATCCTTAAGGAGAGGGAAGAATCTACTCGTCTTCGCAGTAGAGCAATCTGGCTTAAGGCTGGGGATGACAATTCTCGCTTCTTTCATAATTATGCAAAAGGCAGGAAAGTCAGTAACACCATCTGGAATCTTCCTATGCCTGAGGGTGGTGTGGCAGACACCTTCAATAAACTATCACTGTTGGGAACTGCTCATTTCAGGAATCTATACAACAACCCCCGGGCTCCAACCTTGCTGATATCATCAACATTGCTGGTCATTTTCCCCGGTTTGTCAATGCTGAGGAAGCTGAAAATCTATTTGATCCTGTATCCCCGGAGGAGCTCGAAGCCACTATCAAGTGGTTCAAAAAGGAGCGCAGCCCTGGTCCGGATGGATGGACCATCGAGTTCTACATAACTTTCTATGAGATGATCAAGATGGACCTCCTTCGGGTGGTAGAGGAGTGCAGAATGACGGGCTCCATGTATAATGCCATCAACTCCACCTTCATAGCCCTGATTCCTAAGACAGACTCTCCCTCCTCATTTGATGAGTACCGCCCTATCTCCCTCTGCAATGTCCTATATAAGATTATCTCCAAAATCATTGCAAACCGCATGCGCCCCATCCTTTCCCGACACATTGCCCCTCAACAATTCGCCTTCTTGGAGAATCGTCAGATACATGAAGCCATTGGGGTAGCTCAGGAAGCTTTCCATTCCATTTGGACTAAACAGCAAAAAGCTATCATCCTAAAAATTGATTTGGCAAAAGCTTTCGATAGGGTCAGCTGGTTATACATCAAAATGCTCCTCATTCATTTGGGTTTCCCTCATCAGTTCATTACCTGGATTATGGCTTGTATCTCCACCCCATCCTTCAGTGTGCTGATTAATGGGTCGGCCACTCCCTTCTTCCACTCTGAACGAGGCCTTCGTCAGGGATGTCCCCTATCTCCTCTCCTTTTTCTTATTGTCATGGACAGTCTCAGCCGCCTCATAGAATCTGCCAAGAGGAATGGAGACTTCAGCGGCCTCAAAATATCCGATGATTGGTTCCTCACACATCTACTTTTCGTGGATGATGTCATGATCTTTTTAAATGGTAGTATCCGGGACTCGCTCTCATTCTCAAAGATCATCACTCTCTTTTCATCTGCCACTGGGATGCTGGCAAACCACTCAAAATCTTCTATCATCCTTGCCAGAACTTCAGTAAATGAATCTCAACTGGCTCGACAGCTATTTCCATATGGCATTCACTCCCTTGATCAGGGTCTAAAGTATCTGGGATTTTGGATCAAACCTATCAGCCCCAAAACAGCGGATTGGATCTGGCTGGTTGCCAAGCTGGAAAAGAGGCTAAACATTTGGAGCCACCGTTATCTCTCTCGAGCAGGAAGGCTGGTCCTGATAAAGGCGGTTTTAGAAGCAACTCCGGTCTTCTGGATGGCCTTGGCATGGATCCCCCGCAGCATTCTATCCAGATTACAGCAAACATGCAATAGATATCTATGGAATGGGGCAACTGAGAAGCGCATATTTGCATGGATTGGATGGAAAAGGATCGCCATTCCCAAGAAATGGGGAGGATGGGGTCTCAAGGATCTCCCATCTTTTGCTCAGGCTTTGGCTGCAAAGATGGGATGGACTCTCATCACAGGAGAAAATCTGTGGACTCACATGGTATACCATAAATACATATGGCCACTACAGATCATGGAGTGGATTCGACTCCCCTCTTGGCCAAAATCGGGGATCTCCTCCGTCTGGAAAGCACTTTTACATGCTATTCCTCTCATCCGGGATAATTTGACATGGAGGATCAATGATGGCACACAGGTCAGGGTTGGGCTGGATCCCTGGAATGATAGTGGGGGCAGACACATCCTCCCGGAAGCGCTCATACAGCACCTTCGCACTCAAGGGATCTCATACATTGCTGACATTGCAGACCAGCAAAATTCCACTATTTTTGAACAGTGTTGGAGATCCGCGGAACAAATCAACATTCCACCACAGTGGCACCAAAATTGGAGAACATACACTACTGCTCTTTCAGAAGCTCACATCAGAATCAAACAGGGTCCGGACGAGCTCATTTGGTACCCATCCAAGCATGGTTCCTATACTCCAAAAGATGGATACCTCTCTCTTATCTCTCACAAGATTCCGGATCACATCCCCTTTTGGTGGAATTCCATCTGGAAGCTCACGGCCCCTCCTAGACAAAAGTTATTTTTCTGGTGCATTCTGAAAGGAATTGTACCCACGGGTGAATATCTCATGCGCCGTGCTGTACATGGGCCATCCTGGTGCATCATTTGCAAACAGGCAGCTGAATCCAGCGTACATCTCTTCCTTAGCTGCCCTATCCTGATGCACATTTGGCAGTCCATTTCCACGAACATTCAATACACAGGAAGATGGGAGGGTGCGGATATAAATCTCGTATGGGAACACTGGTTCAACCAGCACCGCAACTCAAAACTACAGAGTCTGCCAATCATCATCTGCTGGTACTATTGGCTTGCCCGGAACCGCTTGACGTTTGAAGACAAAGTAATAATCTGGCCTCAGCTCACTGCTAAGATTATTGCTGCTTACAACGAAACCCCCGATCCGGCGCAGCCTAAGACCCGTCGACCGCATGATCCGCCCCATATTGATCAAAATCAGCCATGGGCTTTTTTCGATGGTGCCGCCCAGTGACAAGGCTGTGGGGGTGGTTTTCTCCTCTATAAAAATGCACAGCATATCTTCAAAGCTAAGCTTGGTCTTGGTGCTGGTTCAAATAATTTTGCAGAGCTCATCACCCTTCGCCATCTTCTTCATTTTGCATTGAATCATGACTGCTTGCATCTGAACATATATGGAGACTCAAAGATAATCATTGATTGGTTCAATAATATTACCACATGTCATACACACTCACTCAGCAGTATATTGGATGAAATTTATATTTTGAAGGCACAATTTACTGACATATCATGCCATCACATTTACAGGGATCATAACAACTGTGCCGACCAACTTTCCAAGGAGGCCACGGCATTTCCCAGAGGAGAGTGGATGATACACGAGCAGCGGGGTGACAATGCTTATCAGTACTACCACCGCCCATACATAGACGCACAGTATCACAGGGCAGAAAGCCCATGAATCACATGTTCTTTGATCTGATTTATAATTTTGAACTGATTGTATATAGCTGATAAGGAACTCTACTGATAGCCCTGCGTGGCAACATATATATGACTACACAGAACATCCTAGAGATGTAATTTTTGCTCTTTTTGAAAATGCACAGCAAGCTACTGATACTGCTATTGAGAAAATATGCAGCATATGCTATCCGCATCTACAACATGTAATTTTTTCCAACTAATGAAAAGATTACGATTTTTCCAGGGGAAAAAAATTAACCATATCCATATTTAATTATTTCCAAAACACAGGAGCGTATGCAATGTAATTATTTAATGTATGTCATAAACCGCTAGATAACACCATAGCCGAAACCATATTATATGGTTATTCAATTTAAATATATGCGATATATTCAACCATATAATGTTGGAGCGTCAGGTGGGGAATTCGACCCATTAACTTCCGAAAAATATAAGACTTCACCACATATGGAATTTCCATTGCGCCATATACTTTCGGACCAGAGCGTCGGGTGGGGTTTCGATCAGCTAACCTCCCCATTACTATGCCGTTATATATATATCATAATATATATGACGTAATATCAATGCCGTAATAGCTCATAAATTTTGTATCAAATTATACTTAATTTAATATATGATGCATCATATTCATGCACTCGGTGAGGACTAAGCGAATTAAATTTTAATGCTTTAAATGATATATAATTATTTTAAGATTATTTATTAAAAATAATATATATATATAGAAGATAGACTCAGTTGGCCCACTAAATAATAAAATGATTATATTCGAATACTCAGTATTCTCTTAGTTTAACTTTAATGATTATTTTAAAAATATTAAAAGTACATGTATATTAAAATATTTAATCATCAGCTTTGGAAACGATATGCGAGTTAGTGGAGAATGTTTACTAAGAGAATGAATGTTATGAAAGAAACTTAGAAAAATTTGCGTTATATATCAAGGCTTATAAAGACTCATGCATTAAAATAATTATTATTACGCATTAGGATAGGATTCCCTGCATTAAGACAAGGAGGTTGCAAGACCACCCTCCTTGACCTCGGTACCAGTAAGATCTGCCTAGCGAGTAAAAAAAATAGCAAAAAAAAACTATACCGGTTTATAAATGTGAAGTTGCAAAAACTATATGTTAAATCCAAATATATACCTCAAATTTTTACAAATTTTATTATGTATACAGGAAACATTACAATGGTAAGGACATATGAGCGACGACAACGTGATCGGGCAACATCACCGTCATTAATGCCACCACCATCGTCATCATCATCTCCATCACCACCACCATCATCGCCTCCATCGAGACCATCATCAACACCGATCGCTCCAGTACCAAAGTTGACTGTGATAATGAACTCATTGGAAGCCTTATTGGAAACATTAAAAGGGTCAACAATGGCTAAGACCAAAGAAGAACCTCAACCCTTAGCAACCAATTCAGCGGAACCAAAGAATTTTGAGTATAAAACATCAAAAGAAGATATTTCTAGGGAGCTACAGAAAATTAAACTCCCAGAATTTTCAGTAGGGCGAGCTGGAGAGCATGCTGAGGCATGGTTAGAAGGAATGAACAGATGTTTTAAATTAAGAGAATGCTCTTCTTCTGCAAAAACAAAAATTGTTGTATTTCAATTAAAGGAAAGTGCCTTGATTTGGTGGGGAAATTTGGAAAAACAACTACACCTCACAACAGATAATGTCCCTTGGGAATTGTTCGAGGAAAGATTCTGTGCGAAGTATTTACCTCCATATTTTCAAGAACAACAAGCCAGAGCCTTTCATACATTAGTTCAAGGTAATAAAACAATGGAGGAATATGAGATAAGGTTTATGGAGCTTGTGAAATACATTCACTACTTAGATTCTAATGAACGTCAGGTTGAACGCTTCATATTTGGGTTAAATCCTCACATCAGGGCCTTGGTGAGGGTGTGGAAACCATCATTAGTAGCTGAGGCGGTAGAATGTGGCCGTTATGCAGAAAAACATCTAGGAATCAAAAAGGATGTCGGGCCAGCAGAATCTTTACAATCAAGGTTTTCAGGAAAAACTCTCCGAAATTTCTTCAGGGGAGGTAGCTCAAGACCACCTTATGGTAATAGATTTACTCCAAGAAATATAGGAACAAGAGCTCCCATGGCAGTTAATACTATAGTCGCTTAATCATCAAACACAAGTCCATGGAAATCCCATGGAACTGCTAATAGAGGAAGAAACTCAAGAGGAGGCAGCATGAGAGGACGAAGCTCTTTATCCAGAAATTCACAGTATGATTCAAGACGACTGACCCAGGTAAACTATTGGGGATGTGGAGGACCGCATTTTCAACGTGATTGTCCAGAAACTTCATCAAATATATTGCATAGGACTGGAAAGGAACCAATACCAAATACCCAAGGCAATCATAGAATTCATGCTTTAGTCAACAACAATCAAGCAGCACATCAATCCACTGTAGTGGAATCTTCAGGTATTATTAATAGTATAAAACTCAAAATCTTATTTGATACTGGTGCCACAGATAGTTTTATTTCGCCATATGCATTAAACAAAAGTGGGTTGGCAGCTCACAAACAAAATGAATCCAGACAGGTAGAAATGGCCTCAGAGGAACTCCAATCCATAGACTTAAGTGTGGACCAATGCAAAATTGACCTAGGGGTCTATTTGACTAAATTGAAAGTTTATGTCACAACCTTAGAGACTTATGATCTTGTCATAGGTATGGATTGGCTAGAAGCTCATCAAGCTTGGGTAGATTGTTATGGGAAAAGAATTCTAGGTATAAATGATGAAGGAGAAGCGATCCAAATTCAAGGTATCAAGAGAAAAGTATCTTTACGCTACATATCAACAATGAAAATGAAGCGTTGCTTAAGAAAAGGTTGCCAAGCATATGTAATTCAATAAGTAAGTAAAGAAAAAGGACCATCCTTAGAACAATATCCGGTGTTAGCCGAATTTCCGGATGTATTTCCAAAGGAACTACTGGGATTACCCCCTGAAAGAGAGTTAGATCTCACAATAGAATTGAAACCTGGTACTCAGCCAATCTTTAAAACACCTTATAGAATGACAACTCCAGAACTTCAAGAATTACAAATTCAATTGAAGGAACTATTGGATATAGGACATATTCGACCCAATATATCACCTTGGGGTGCTCCTGTAATTTTTGTCAAGAAGAAAGATGGACCCTTAAGATTATGCATAGATTATCGGGACTTAAGTCGAGCTACAGTAAAGAATCGTTATCATATGCCTCGAATTGATGACCTCTTCGATCAAATGAAAGGAGCTGTTGTCTTTTCAAAAATTGATATTCGATTAGGCTATCATCAGCTAAGGATTTCTGAAAGCGATATTTCTAAGACTGCATTCCGGACACGCTTTGGACATTATGAATTTACTGTAGTACCATTTGGATTAACTAATGCACCAACAGTATTCATGAATCTTATGAACAGTGTTTTCCGCAAGTATCTTGATCAATTTATACAAGTCTTTTTATATCACATACTCATCTATTCCAAGAATGAGGAAGAGCATGAAAACCATTTACGGATAGTATTATCCTGTCTCAGAGAACACCAGTTATACGGAAAGTTACCCAAGTGCTCGTTCTTTCAGAAATAAAATAAAATAAAATAAAATAAAATTTTCATTACTTAGGTCATATCATATTCGGTGAAGGGATCTCAGTAGACCCTAAGAAAGTAAAAGCAATCATGGAATGGCCAATACCGAAAAAAGGCACATGAAGTACGAAGCTTTATGGGTTTAGCCGGTTACTACCGAAGATTTGTGAAAAGATTCTCCAAAATTGCAAAGCCGATTACAACCCTTCAGCGTAAAGGTGTTATGAATGGGCTGAGAAATGTAATAAAGCATTCTCTGAACTCAAAAGACTACTGACCAGTGCACCAATCTTAAGAGTCCCTGATATGAACAAAGATTTTATGGTATGTACTGACGCATCCAAACATGGGTTTGGTGCAGTATTAATGTAGGATAGAGGAGTAATAGCGTATGTCTCAAGAAAGTTAAAGCCTCATGAAGAACTCTATGCTACTCATGATTTAGAATTAGTCGTTGTAGTACTAGCTTTAAAGATTTGGAGACACTATCTAGTGGGGCGAAGTTTTACGCTTAAAAGTGATCATCAAAATCTACAATATTTGTTCACCCAAAGAGACTTGAATGTTAGACAAAAATGATGGAGAGAATTCCTAAGTGAATATGACTTTGGAATATCATATATAAAAGGAAAAGAAAATGTAGTGGCAGATGCTTTAAGCAGAAGACCACGGATATTCTCCCTCATACCTGTCAAAGTAGACTTAAGGCAACGAGTGCTAGAACATCTCATAAAAGATAGATGGTATTTAAAGGTAAGATCTAGTCTTGATAATAAAAAGCCAAAAGAATCTAAGTTTGAAGAATATGAACTAGAAAATGATGGAATCTTACGATTTCATGGAAGGATGTATATTCCTGATAATAGGGATCTTCGAGACACCATCCTTAAGGAAGCCCACAAAGCAGTATATTGTGCACATCCTGGAGTAAAGAAAATGTATTCGGATACCAAGAACCTCTTCTTCTAGTCAAGCATGAAACGTGATATCGTTCAATTCATTGCAAGATGTTTGGAATGTCAACAAGTAAAAACAAATCATTGTCATCCAGGGGGTCTTTTACAACCTCACGACATTCCTATGACCAAATGGGAGATCATTTCTATGGATTTTATCACTGGCCTACCCTTTACTTCTCAAAGACATAATGCTATTCTGGTGGTAATGGATAAATTAACGAAAAGTGCCCATTTCATTCCCGTAAGAGATACTTACGAAGTTGCTGACGTAGCTCGAGTATTCATAAATGAAATTATCAGATTTCATAGAGTACCTAAGAAGATCATATCAGATAGAGACTCTCGATTCACTTTAAGATTTTGGACTTGCATGCAGTCAGCCTTAAGAACCCAACTAAATTTGAGTACAACTTATCATCTTGAAACTGATGGGAAAACAAAAAGGGTAAATCAAGTACTTGAAGATATGTTGAGGATGTATGTTATGGATCAGCAATCACACTAGGAAAAGTACTTATCCTTAGTCGAATTTGCATACAATAACAGTTACCACAGCTTAATCAGAATGCCTCCATTTGAAACATTATATGGCAGACCTTGTAGAACACCATTAAGTTGGGACAAATTAGAAGATCGGGTGATAATAGGACCAGAATTAATACAAGAAATGGAGGAGCAAGTAAAACAAATTAGACAGTGATTAAAGGAAGCACAGGATAGACAAAAGAGTTATGCTGATGTTTATAGAACTGATAGGAAGTATGAGGTACAGGGTTAGGTTTTCATCCGCATCAAACCGAATAAAAGTACTATTCGATTCGAAAAAGGGACAAAGTTATTACCCCGATTTATTGGACCATTTAAAGTCATGGAAAGAGTTGGGCCTGTCGCCTATCGTCTTGCACTGCCACCTCACTTGCATAAAGTTCATAATGTATTTCATGTATCTGTGTTAAGGCATTACATAGCTGACCGATCTCATAACCCTCAATGGAAGGCACTGCAGGTATCGGACGAAGGAACCATATCGGTCGAACCATTACGTATACTGGAATGTAGAGTTCGACAACTCAGGAATCGTCTGGTAGACCAAGTTAAAATCCAATGGGACAAGTATAGTCCTGGATCAGCCACTTGGGAAGATACGGAGATCATATGTCAAAAATACCCAACTTGTGTCAATTTTGAAGAACTTTAAACCATGTTTTGTATATATTTACTTTATTTTAAATCAAAAACTCAGAACCATTTTGAAATGATCATATATAAACGTGAATTTTTATGACATAATATCTATTTAATTATGCTAGTACATGAATACCAAGACAGAATATGTTATTGATCTTACTAAATTATAGTTATCAAAGTAAAGTTTAAATATTTGAGTAATTTTGCTTCTGATGGGAATTAAGATATTATAATTTTATTTCATTTATGCATATCAATATGATTGATGAGATAGAGATCAAAGAATGATTACATTTTAAATATGAAAGTTAATGACATGAATAGAATATGGCAAATATGTTATACTGTAATTGACATGTATGAATTATACATCAGCTATTTGATTTGGATATGTTAATGCACATTTTATAAATGCATGGATAAGTGTTTATGATTGTAGATAATATCTGTTACCAAAATGACCACATGATGGCGGAAACTTCAGAACAATTAAGGCTCAAAGAGATTCCATGATAGGGTATTAAACCTGATTCTACTGGGAGGGGTGGAGGTGTTGCCCACCATTTATCCTCTGAATCCTGGAGTCATGGGAGGACTGTGCGAGTCACGCTCCCCTAGACGTGTGATGATGACTGTCGAATGCCTACTAAGGATCAGGTCGGTATAGCTGACGCTGTCATCATTGGAATTTATAAATGGTTAGGCCAGTATAACTGATGCCATGGCATACTCCAGTAGAGGACGGATAGGATGGGAGCGGAAGAGATTAGGAAGGATAGGATGATTTTCTAATATCTAGGGAACCTGATGAAGTAAAACATGATCATTAAAGTTATAAATCTAAAGCATGTAAAACACCAATTTTATAGTGCCCTCACATTAAGTAAGAATTTAACCTCAATACACAATTCTAAGAAGAATGTACTAACTTCGGGACGAAGTTTTCTGAAGGGGGAGTGTATGTAACGACCTATCTATAAAATAAATAAAAATAAACTATATTAATATTAATAAATTATATTAATTAGTGAATAAAATAATAAAAATAAATTAAAGATAAAGTATTATATTAAAAACAAACAAAAGGATATTAAATCAAAAATCAATATACCTTTAAAAATATATATATATATATCACGTGACATGGGAAGGGTGTCACGAGAAGGTGAAGCGGAATATTTATATCACGTGACATGGGAGGGGTGTCACAAGAAGGTGAAGCGGTGGGTTGCAAGTGGAGGGAGCGACCACCGCCAAGAAAGAGCATACAAGGAGCAGGGAACAATTTTGAGAAGGGAGGAAACAGGAGGAAAAATTGGAACACAGAGTTCATGAGAAACAATTGAGCCTTGCTTGTTCTGAGGTTTTTGGGCACGGGGGAACAGTCTGCTTCAACTGAGAAGCTTACTGGACTGAGTAAGCGAGGTTCTACTCAATTTGGCTAGGTGGTTTCGGCCTTTTGGTAACCGAAGCATGAGCAGTTTGAGGCATCATCAACCGTAGGATTACAGGTAAGTACTCTCATTGGTTCTGTCAATTAAATTTATAAAACTCGGAAAAATTTTATCACAAGCTCATGATGTTTAATTTTAGAAGCCTTTACTGTTTCTGCAATGGATGTAATATTCTGTTATTTCATATTTTGTTCACAGGGAATAGTTGTTTAAATTATTCACAGTGCTTACAATTGTCAAGTGAATTTGTTTAAGCCCTGGTGCATAACAATGCCAACCTCTACATGTTGTGGCACAAGAGGATGGGGCACCTGCATCACAAAATGTTCCCTATTCTAAGGGAGATGGTCACAAGTCTTCTAAAGTTTAGTATTGAGCAGCATGGTGTATGTAGAGGGTGCACTCTTGGCAAGCACACCAAGGTTGTTTTCCCAAGCAACAAGTATAGGTCTAAGGAGATTCTAGACTTAGTGACAAAGGATGAGGAGCAAGAAGCTCTAAAGGTTGAGACATGATCAGTAATGAATTCCAAGGCAGTACAACAGCATTTAGATGAAGAGGTGGAGACAAGAGCCCCTTTTACTTTTGTGATGAGGCCTTGATGGTTCACATAGACAATGAAGGGCACAATGGATTATGGTCTGAGATTATCTTGGAGAATGTCAAGTGGCAAGCAAAGCAGCAAACAAGAAGAGCACCTCAAAGTGCTACTTTAGCTTGGAATTAGTGATGGTATCATGGTTCAACAAGAAGCAAACTTCCATGGCACTTAGCTCAGGAAAGAGAAGAGATTGCTACATACGAGATAGGATTCAAATAGGAGCAATGAAGCTCCAGCATATTCCCACAGATCAGTTGTTAGCTAATATTTTGAGCAACCTTTGGAAAAAGGGAATTTTGAGGCTTTAAAAATAGACTTCGATTGGTGGAGAATTCCTTCCTTGCTAAGATGAAGTGTTGAGAATTATAGCTCGAACAAGAAATTACAAATAGATTCATTGTGAATTTGTAATTCACTTTAGTAAAAAGGTGAAAGTCTTATATTTAGCACTTGAGTCTATAATGTATCCCATGCATGACTTAGACTAGGAGAAATCTTAAAAATAGATTCTCTACCAAAAGTATAAAGGCAGGGAGAGGTAGAGGATTTCAACACAGAGGGGCAGTTGAGCAACTAAGACACAGAGAAAGGAGAGAGCACCAAGAAATTATGTATAGGTGTATGGAACAGATCTGTACAATTGTGCAAACATTTGTACGATTGTACCAATAACACTGTATGCTAAAATTGGTAACTAGGGCCACACTCCATGTGGGTCATCTTATTTATGGCAGCTGATATTTTTTTTGGATCCCTCTCATCGAGAGGTGTACGATTGATCTAAAGATCATCTGATTCCAATAAGTATTCATGGAGTTATGAATTTATTTGCATTATAAGACAATTCGTCAAGGTTGGCTAGCAACCAAATAAACCCCACATATGCTCAACGTTTTAGTATAAACAGAGGTGGCCTTCAAGTCATTTCAACACACTTGGGATCTCTTCCTCTCTCTACTTGTCTTTGGGTTTTAGTAGAAGGAGAGATCCTAAGGAATAACGTTGCCCTGATCCAGAGGGCAGAAAGCCAGAACTGTCGGAAAAGCCAGAAATGCTGGAAAAGTCGAAACTGCCAGAAAAGCCGGAAAAGTCGGAACTGTCAGAAAAGTCGGAACTGCCGGAAAAGACGGAAAAGCTGAAACTGCCGGAAACGCCGGAAATGTCGAAAAAGCTGGAACTATCGGAAAAGCCGGAACTGCCGAGAACAACCGAAACTGCCAGAATTGCCGAGAACTGCCGGGAACAGCCAAAACTGTCGGAAACTGCCGAAACAGTTGGAGCATCTGTCTCCGAAGGAGAGCAGCATGCAAGGGACAGCTAACTAACATTGGGACAGTTGTATGGTACTTAGCAGCAAATACACCAAGCATGCAATGTTATAGCTAGCATGCAAGGAACAAATAGCATGCAACAACAAGCATGCTAAGGACAACAAGCATGCTAGGGACAACAAGCAAGCAAGGTGCAGCCA
This sequence comes from Pinus tabuliformis, assembly GCA_031772625.1. Lineage (NCBI taxonomy): Eukaryota > Viridiplantae > Streptophyta > Pinopsida > Pinales > Pinaceae > Pinus > Pinus tabuliformis. Next base: position 465,156,577 of record CM062805.1, read on the forward strand.
ACACATAGGTCAGGATGGCAACATGGTGCAGCAATGGCACATAATGCAGTACAGTGATGGGTACAGTCATGATTAATTAAGCGTGATGAGATGCAGCATAGTGATGATGGGTGCAGCGCGGTCAGGTGCAGCATGATGACGAAATGCAGCACAACAATAGGTGAAGGAGTCACCTTGGAGAATTAGTTGAAGCAGCATGTCCTCAACTGATCTCATGTATCATCTTCTTAGAGATGATCTATGCTCTTATCTAGATAAGTCAAAGTGTTGACTTCTGTTGTAAACGTATTATCTCTCTCTCTCTCTCCACTGAACTATTGAAGAACATATAAGAAGAATTGATCAAGGGTTTCCCCACATTGGGGTTTGTCCCTGGCTAGCGCCACATCTTGTGTCCTCTTGTCTTGGCTTGTCTTCTGCGATTTATGTTTATGTTCTATCTGCAGTTTACTTTAATGCTGATGTGATTGCTAATCTGGAAAGATATGGAGCTAACTGTGAAAATTGAAATAAATTGCTCTAAGCATAGAACATACCTAAAATTAACACTGTAACAGTTTTCCGTTATTTTTTGTATTTTCCAGCAAGCTGTACTTTCTCAAGCAAGTTGTATAAGCTCAATTTAGGGTGTTTTTTGGTATATATGTAATGTTGTTTTCTAGACAGCGTGTAAGGTTTCCTTGTAAAATTTTCAAAAAAATGCATAGCTGATTTGAAGGAGTAATTACTTGTGTGTGTGAGAAATTAATTTTTATGCTTCCACTGTTCATTTTCTATCTATTGTGCGACTGATGATATGGTATAAAATTTAATTTCAACATCAATTACATTCACCAATCTACTTGTTTGACTGAGATCATAAAAACATTAGGCACCTAGCGCTTAATATTTAATGAAAGTTATCACTAAGATTAAAGTTGTGTATATGGTATAAGTTAGAGTGGAAAATTTATGAATGACATGCATAATGGTAGGTTTTTCATATTAGAGTACCTAAATCATAGATTGTGTCTCAATTATATAACATCTTGAATCTCATACTAATGCAAGTAACGTCTTTCAAAACATATAGATGAAGCATAGGCATATACGTTGTTTTCATCTATATATCATCCATACCTTTGTTTTCCAACCATCTACCAAAAAAACATCCAGAGAGTACCCATCATTTGTGTTGAACACATGTGCTTCACGAATATTCAACCCTACATCTCCAAGCAAAGTAGATAGCTACAAAAACATCACCAAACTTAATTAGTAAATATACCAACAAAAGGTAATTGAAAGAAAAGGATTCAAAAATAAAAAATAAAAATCATTTCTATCCATCTTTAAACATTTTTTTTGAACTTGAATAATCTAATAGTTGTAAATTACAAAAATTTCAATGAGGTTGAGGAGATAAGACATGCATAATTTGATACAATACTTAGAGACTAAGACGATGCTTTACATTAATAACAATTGCATTAAATTGCATACCAAAATTCTAAGTATATTATTCTCATTCAAGCCAGTCACCATAACTATATGGAGCTCGATATAAACCATTTACACTCTTTGTGAATTATAAACCATTATCTTCATCCTTAAGGATTGCTTTGCATTTTATAAAGAGGTGACATAACTAAATGGATAGGCAAGTTTAAAACACCCTATACAAGGAAAGTTCTACTTCTTTTCATTATCAAGGATGTTGCAAGTAGGATGGGCACATGGACAAGACAGTGAACACACAGAAATATGTTCAACCATGCTTTGGCAGAATCATTCTCCAATACATGGACGGAAAGCTTGGTAGTTACTCTACATAAGGGTATCCAAGTAAAATCAGGTAAGAATCATCTACACATGAACTAATCTAGGTGAAACCCAGTGGACTGAATAATTTTTGGAGCAATCCAAGTAAACACCCAATATGTAATTGATTCATGTTGCACCTAAAGACTATGTTCATCCTCGATGAACCAAGATGAAGCGGTAGTGTGTGGTAGTTTAGCTAGGTATTCCAAGACTAAATGATAAGGAACTGATGGCTTTTGTAGGGAAGCAACAAACTTCAAAGCTCAAGGATAGTTCTCAGCGTAATAGAGTAGCTACAAAACTTTCATCAAATTTCTAATATACTAGCAAGAGTTGCAAAATGTTTCAATAGGTGTTGTGCATACACATTCAAGCATATATTTATCATGAAAAATCAAACACAAAGAAAACCAAGATACATGAGAGAGTTCTCCATATTGCATCACATTATTGAGAAAGCGAAAGCATTCTTATAAAGGGTTACAAGCTAGTCATGTCAATCCACCTTATGAATGTGGGATAGACTAAGAAAAAAACTAAAGTTAAATAAAGCATAAAAACATCAAGTAACCTAAATTGAAATGACTTTATTATTTCCTATGTCTAGTATCTAGTTGACCATTATAATCTGGCATTTACTTTAACACCGTTCCTCAATGGTTAATCTACTAACTACACCAATCTTAGCCCCAAATTTTACACATTTTTTGCGACCCAATGACTTTGTAAAAATGTATATAGTTTGGTCCTCTATGGGGCAGTATCGTATCTCAATAGATCCATCCTCTACAAGTTGTCTAATGAAGTGGAAATGTATCTCAACATGTTTGGGACACTCATGGAAAACTAAATTATTGGCTAGTTTAAACACCCCTTTATTGTCACAAAGTAGAGATGTTGGCTCTGTATTTATCTTCCTTGGATAGCCAACCAACTAGTAAGCCCTATTGATCAGCACATGACATGATGTCATAGATCCTCCACTTTTTGCTCCAATCAAATTTCTCTCTCCCATCTGGCACTCCCTCTTGAAGGAAGGTGGGTCATCCATCGGCAGGTACTTAAACAATTTTGTAATCATGCACTTTCACTTAATGTTTCGGGCATATTACTATGAATCAAGAGATGATCCGAATGACTAACCGATCTTTGATTGTATTCTTGTTCCCTCACTTCACCTAGGAGGTTAGTCTTTGACTCTAGTCCAATGGGACCTCCTATGAGGCCTTAGGGTTCTAGGAAGGACACTATTGGGGAGGCTTTGATTAAAGGAGTGTGTCCATGGTATCCCACACTTACTACTTTCCATCTTTCCCATTTTTCCATCTCCATTCTTTGGGTTGGTGGTCATTGGTCATGGGGATTGGCACCCTCTCATCTGAATCCCCATCCTTGACTCTGGGTTGGAAAACTTTACCTTGGAGGTTGATGGAGCTAAAAGAAAGTTAAAAGCAAAAGAAAGACACAATGAAAGAAAAAGATAAAATGCAAAAGACGGTTGGGACATTTGATTAGTGCGTGGCTTTAACCCCCTCATTAGCCATACCCGGTTTTTTGAGCACATGATGCCCCATGTATAAAAAGGAAACCTTGTATTTTCCCAACTCTAATGAGCAATAAACAACCTCGTCATTAAGGGGTATTAAATGCCAAATCCAAACAAAGCAAGCTTAGGCTTCTCAACTATGCACCCAAATCAAAGCATTATCATAAAAAAGTAAAATGTGCACTAGACAGGTGGAAAAAACATGCTAAGGAAAGGGTCACTCATGCCTCCACAATTGCTCCCTACTTTCATCTATACACTCAAGATGTTGGACCACCATTAATTGGTCACTTGGCTATGGCACCCTGCCCTGAAGTCATGCCAACTTTGTTGCCACCATCTACACACACACACTTATGGATAAATCGGCTAACTTGGGACCTGTCACTTCCCCTTGGGAGTTGTTAACACCTACTAGGGTTATCCATCTAGTCATCCATAAAATAAGGAGGGAACATTTATACAGGACTCAATCTAGTTAGATATTTGAAGGTGGTCTTTGTGTCAAGTATTATTGTGTCCCTAACATTAAGTATGGTCTACTATGATGCATCCATGGTTTTTGTACCTAATGATTGTTGATTTTCACTTGATCTTGAGAGGGTTTTGTTAGGTGGTTCTCATCACAAAAGCAAAGGATTCTTGAGGTGATTGCCCCACTTTCTTAGCAGAGCAGTAGAGGTTGTGTTATCCATTGCAGAGAGCAAGGTTGACCTTGTTGATGCACTGTTTCCTATCCAAAGCAGAGCGTTGGGCTAATTCATGACCCCACATGATGCTTGGCACCCCAAGGGGCCCCCAATTGTTGAAACACTGACCCATGAAGCTTGGTATTGGAGATATTGATGATGTGCCCAGTGGACCCAAGATGCCCCCATTCTGGCCTTAACACTATTTCATGGTCACCACTTGTTCTGGAACCCGGATGATGATGGTCATCCTTGGCATGACAGGGTAGGGCTTGCACATTACATTGGAGCGCCAATGCTTGTGTTAGAGACTGCCATGTCACCCCTCTTGCTCCTTTGACAGTGACATAAGGCATCAAGGACATGATGTGTTGGCATTGAGGCACTTTGGAGGCTTGCACATGATCTTTGAGATCCATCTTGGAGTCTGGAGCAATCATTAGCCCATATCACACCTTTTTATGGCTTCTAGAGCTCATTTCGAGGATGATGTCATGCTTGAGGAGAATTTCCTCCCATATGTGTGGCATGTTACCACTCAAACCATCAAGGGACCTAAAGGGGTTCCTGAGAGGGCAACTGCTAGGTTAAAGGAAATTGTGGAGGCTTAGCCCATTGTCACCACAGCTAAGTCTCCCTGCTCTTTACGGACTTTCACCGATGGGAGGAGTCCCGATAGTGTAGGGATTCACTTGTAAAGTATATGTCAATGGATAGGTGAGAAGTGACCCTGAAACCCTTTCCCAAGGATGGAGTGAAGAATGGAGCTTGCTTGCTCTTTAAGCAAGGGACTTGGTCCACCAGGGATAAGGGGTGAGGATTGGAGGGTTGAGGGAGAAAGGATAGGCTTATGAACAAGTTTCTCAATCCCTATAATCCTTGGGAAACTTGGATTCCCAAATGGTCCTTGACAAATAGTCTTTATTGAGAAGTGGGACCACACGGGGCCAAGTGGACCTAGCCCAGGTTCAGGGATGGAATGTAGCAACCAATGATGTTCCTATCTTGGACAAGGTGAGGGGAAAGGACCAAACAAGAATACTTTCTTCAAAAGGTTGAATTGATCCTATTGAGGTCTAGCCTTGGGGATGCCTAGGCACAATTCGATCCTAAAGTTAGGGCTTGAGATTCCCGGAGATTCCACAATTAGAATTGCCTCAAATTTGGAGAGGGAGGGGACGCACTAGCGCAGTAGCCTATAAGAGATCGAATTTTTTCCTTGGGTCAATTCCCAGGAAATTGATGCCCTAGGTGACCTAATGAGGCTAGACTTTAGGAAAAAAGGGAAAATGGTTAAAAGAGGGTTGAAATGATCACCCTTTTTGAGGGATCAGTGCCTAGTTTACTTGGGAATATGGAGTCAACGATAATGATGAGTAAGAACTTGGTTTCTTGATCAAGAAGGCCCAAAAAGTCAACTTCGTCCAATGTTGAGAGAAAGAAAAGAAAAGTGACCTTCAAGCATTTATACTTTAAAGAAAATGATGCAAGCTTCTCGAGATAAAGAAATCTCTAGGACATTTCATTCATATAGCATTGGCCCATACATTAAATTAGCTAAAACATGCTAAATTCCACATTTCAATAATGCAGTGACTAGCCCTAATTTTAGCAGTATGCAGCGACAAGAATAATAGCATCAAAATTTACTTGCAACGTTACAGAGTATATCCAAGCAGCATTTTGTTTGCTCAATAAAGCTCCAAGACGAGAAATAGCCCAAATCCATACATCAAAATTCATCCATCTCCAAAAATATCCAAGGAAAAAGTGTGAAAATCCTCTATTATTAGAGAGATCCCAAGTCAAGTGATCATACAAATGAGTGTATCTAACATCAATATATAGCCTCCTAAGGAGTTCGAATTAGCCTATGGGCCTACATTATGATCCGAATTGGATCCAAGAAGAGTTATCAGAGAACCATGTCTGTATCAGGTCAGGACAGGCTTCAAAGAATTAAGAGCGGCAATCAGAAACACCTCTAAACAGTGGCAGTTAGCAGCCAGCGTGGAACAACGAGGACCTCGGTCAAAGCACGCTGACCAAGGCCCATGGAGACTGTGCAAGAGGTGAAACTAGCCCCTGGGAAGCCCAGATCGGGAAAAGGAGGCAGTTTTTGATGCGCGATTAGCGCTTAGTGCAAAAACCCTCGAGAAGGAGAGGCCCCGAGTGCTCAGTCGCATGGGAGCCAGGGAAAATCATGGGGAAAAGGCTAAAGGCTAAGGCGGGACCCGTGCTCCAAAAACCGGCGGTATTTATCGGGGGCACCCTTGGGCGGTAAGCAGATTTGGCGAAAACGGAGCGATTCCACTCAGCACCCGACGCATGGCAAGCAGAGGAGAGAGAAAACCGCCACTCATCGCGCGCTAACAGTCGAGCAAGTCAACTGCGCGAAATGTGCGAATGGCGTCGGATCTGGAGGCCCCAGATCTAATGGCTGAGATAGCGCCCAATGGGGAAACTGGAATTGACAGGGGAATAAGCCGTGATCTAAAAGAACTTGAGGTCCGATTTGACCGCCAAGGTGGCAGAGGACTCATTCCACGACGTAACCGAAGAATTGAACCAACGAGGAAAAAGCTGGTGCAGTCCGCAAGAGGACAAGTGGCCACTCCCTGTGGGCCTAATGATGACGCTGAAACAGGGAACTCCAAGCAAAGCTGCAGCAGGTGATCCAACGAAAGTGGAAGGGGAATCGAACAGCCATGAGCTCGAATGGCTTTAAAGCCATGAACAGACAAAGCAGAAGAGACAGGAAGACATATACAGAGAAAAAGAAGGAAGACATAGACAGAGAAAACGAAGAAAGACAATGAAGCAAAAGAAGCAGAAAGAAGACAGAGGGCCGAGCTGACCAAAGGCAGCGTCGAGCACCAGAGAGCTTGAGAGATTCAAGCCATCCCTGAGAGGATCTGTCAGGACTGAGCACCACACTGGGCTCCTTCCATTAAAGACCAGAGAGGTCGAAGAGTTGGTGAGGAACAGAGTCTGTGCATTCTAGTGGCTTGGGGAATCCAAGAACCACTTGCCAAGCAAATTTTGTTCAGGAGACTCATATTGAGCTCCTTCATTGTAATTCTCTGCTTTTAAGACACAATAAAAGAAGGCCACCACTGAGAGCTGGACCGGAGATGTAGCCCTGGAGGATAGGGTGAACTCCTTATTAAATTCTTGTGTTCTTATATTTGCTTACTGTATTTCTCTGTTGTTTTCTATTTCAAGTGTCTGTGTATTTGCAGTCTGATCGATTCGTTGCCTAAATAACATAGACAAAAACCAGCACATGAGTCTGTAATACCTTCATTTAATAAATCTTTAACTGAGATCACTCATAGGGTGTTTTCAGATCAAGTGGTATCAGAGCTCAAGGTTGTAAAGGTTAGACAAGCTTGTGTTGGTTTAGTTGTTGAATGCTCACTAGATCAAAGCTCAAATTAGGAGAAGGAGAGTTGGTCGAAACTAATCATGAAATTGGAAGAGTCTATCCTCGGAAGACAATGTCAGAGGAAGGTTCTGTGGGACCAGGCCCTCAATTCATAGAAAGTTTCCTAGCCATAAAGTCCATGGTAGAAGAAATGTATAGGGACTTTAGAAAACATAAGGAGGAAGATTCATCAGGCTTCAAGCAAGACAAAGAAGAAGATGAGTCTCACTTCCATGACCACTCCAAAGGAAAAAGGAAAGAGGAAAGCTTCCTCACCCCTCCTAATAGCCCTGTGCATAACAAGAAGGCATATTTAATCAAGTTAGATGTTAAATTTGATTTGCCTATATATGATGGAGAGTTAAATGCAGAAAAGTTGGACAATTGGATTAGACAAATTGATGTTTATTGCAGAGTTAAGAACATCGACTCAAACAAGAGCAAGATTCAGCTGGTAAGTCTACGCCTAGGAGGGACTGCCTCGGTTTGGTGGGAAGGCAAGACCCAAGCTGATATGAAAAGGCATGGTAAGACTATCTCTGTCTAGAATGAATTTGTTTCTGCAATCAAAAAGCAGTTCTATCCATTGGCCTACATGCAACAAGCCATGATGAGTTGGCAAACTCTTCGGCAGTTGAAAGGGCAAAGTGTGCAAGGGTACACTCAAGAATTTAGAAAGAGAGCATTGATTCTAGGAATCTCATTAGACTCACCAGAGACTCTGTTGAAGTACATTGGTGGTCTACACAGCTACATGAGGCATACCATCCTCATGTTTAATCCCACTAGTATAGATGAGGTATCTGTACAAGCTACTCATCTAGAAGCTAGAGGAAAGAATGGAAATCCAGAAGTTGGGGGACCATCCCAACCCACTGCAAGCAAGAGCAAGGAGAAAAGAAAGCAGAAGTGGAAGCCAAGGAAGGCTAACACTGCACAGAAAAGCAAAGCTTCATGCACTCACTACAAAAAGGATGGGCATGATGATGAGCATTGTTGGATTCTGCATCCAGAGCTAAGGCCTAAGAAGTTCGAGGGCAAGAAGAAGAAGACTGTTGCAGCTATTCAGAAAGATTTGGGGTCAAACTCAGGAGATAAAACAACCATTGCAGCGACAGGTATAAAAGGTAAGAATTCTGAAGCATCTACTAGTAATTCTGCTCAATCTATCATTGATGAAGAGAATGAGAGAAAAAGGCATGAGCTTTTCCATATTCGAGTTGATTCCAAATATCAAAAGATTGATACTTTGTTTGATAGTGGCTCACAAGTAAATTTAATTTCTGAAGCAATTGTAAAGAAATTGGGATTGGCAACTACACCTCACAAAAAACCATACCCATTAGAATGGTTGAATGATAAAGCACAACTACAAGTGACTAGACAGTGCAAACTCAAGTTTTCTTTTGGGTCAGCATTTGTAGATGAGGTGGAGTTAGACATAATTCCTTTGGATATATGTGGAATTGTTTTAGGAAGTCCTTACTTGTATGATAGAAAGGCTATTTTCTATAGAGCTGAGAACAAGTATCTACTTGTTAAAGATGGAATCAAATACTTTGTAAGAGCTCATAAGCTCAAGAATAATTATACTCTCATAAACTCAGGGCAGATGAAAAGAATGATAATTCATGCAAACAATCCTTACTGATGGTTGTAAAGGAAAAGAAACCTAATAAAACCAATGTATTTGAGGGCTATAATGCTAAACAGCAAACTGATCTGGAAAATGTTGTTTCAGAGTATGATGTCTTGTTTCAAGAACCTAAAGGTTTGCAGCAAGATGCTCCATTGCCTAACATTGGAATGTACAGATTGTCTGCTTTAGAGAATGCTGAAATCAAGAAGCAGGTGTAGGAGTTGCTCGAGAAGGGGTTCATCAAACCTAGCACATCACCATGTGGGTCACCAATCGTTTTGGTGAGAAAGAAAGATGGCTCGTGGAGAATGTGCATTGACTACCAAGCACTGAATAAAATAACAATCAAAAATCGTTATCCCCTTCCTCGCATAGATGATCTTTTAGATCAATTAAAGGAAGCTGTTTATTTCACCAAGCTAGACTTGCACAGTGGATACCATCAGGTCAGAGTTGCAGAACAAGATGCATGGAAGACTGCTTTCAAAACAAAGCAGGGATTGTATGAGTGGCTGGTTATGCCTTTTGGCTTAACTAATGCTCCTGCTACTTTCATGAGATTAATGAATGATGTACTCAGACCTTTTCTTGATGATTTTGTTATTGTGTATCTGGATGACATTCTGATTTTTAGTAAAACATGAGAAGAACACTTAAAGCATGATTAGATGTTTTGAAAAGAGAAAAACTTCATGTTAAACTCTCAAAATGTGAATTTGGCAAAACATCACTGAATTATTTGGGTCATATAGTAGGGGGTGGTGAATTGAAAATAGATCCCTCTGAAGTGGCAATCATTGTAAACTGGCCTAAACCCAAGTCTGCTACAGAAGTGAGAAGCTTCTTAGGAGCAGCACAATATTGGAGGAAGTTCATTTCTAACTTTTCCTCAATTGCAGCTCCCTTACATGCTTTGACGGGATTGAACAAGGTGTTTTAGTGGGGAGGCAAACATCAGAAAGCCTTCGACACCTCGAAAGAAAAGATTAGTACAACACCTGTACTAGCACTGCCTGATCTGCAAAGACCATTTGAGATCCAAACAGATGCCAGTGACTATGCCATGGGAGCAATGTTGACACAGCACGGTAAACCCATATGTTATCATTCTTAGACTTTTAATCCTGCAGTAGTTAACTATCCTACATATGATAAGGAATTGTATGCATTAGTTCAGAGTGTGAAAAAGTGAAAACATTACTTAATGGGCAAAGAGACAGTGATACACACTGATCATCAACCACTTCAATATCTACACTCCCAAACTAAGTTGCAGCAATCAAAACATTATAGATGGATGGGTTTTCTACAACAGTTTCATTTAGTCATCAGATATAAAAAGGGCATACATAACAAAGTTGCAGACATGCTATCTGGACCCATTATAAATGCATCTACTATACTTAAGCATAATTCTGTGCTACATGAAAGCTACATTGAACAATATGCTCAAGAAATAGACTTTAAAGATGTATATGCAACTTTGAGTCAAGGCAAACAGGTAGAAGAATTGGATTACCATGTGAAGGACCAAATCTTATACCATTGTGGGAAACTCTGCATTCCACAAACTGAGAGAATAAAGATAATTAGGGAAGCACACACTTCTCTGATATCAGGTCACTTTGGGGTAAATAAAACAGTTGCACAGCTGCAAAGATTTTGTTATTGGCCAAGAATGAATAAGACAGTTTCTAGATATGTAAGAGGGTGTACTATGTGTGCTAAAAGCAATCCCAGCGACAAAAAACTAAGCTTGTACACTCCATTACCAGTACCTTCTCACCCTTGGGAAAGTGTTTCCATGGATTTTGTTGGAGGACTGCCTAAATCTAGAAAAGGTCATGATTATCTATATGTTGTTGTGGATAGGTTCAGCAAAATGTGTATTTTGATACCTTGTAATAAACAGATTATAGTTGAACAAACTGCAAAACTATTCTTTGAACATGTATGGGTTCATTTTGGATTACCCACTTCTATTGTATCTGATTGAGACACCCGATTTGTGGGGTAGTTTTGGTCAAGTCTATGGGAACTGATGGACACCAAACTGAAGAAAAGCACAGCTTTTCATCCACAAACTGATGGCCAGACAGAAGTATTCAACAGGACAGTGATTTACTCAGAAGATATTGCAGCAAACATCCTAAGCTTTGGGATGAACATTAGTGTTATGTGCAACATACTTACAACAGAGCCAAACATTCTTCTACACAGAGATCTCCTTTTGAGACCTGTTTTTGTTTCACACCAAGGTCTCCTTTGGATTTTGTCTTTGGTAAAGATACCACAGTTGATGGACACAGTGATGTGGACAAGGCAACTAGGTTCATTGAACAAATCCAGGAGATCCACCAGGCAGTACAGTGATAGCTGGAAAAGAGCCAGGCCAAATACAAGGCTAGGCATGACAAGCATCGGATGGAGCATAGTTTTCAAGTTGGCGACCAGGTCTGGCTGTATATCAGCAAGGACAGGATGCAAGGTGAAGGTAAAAAGCTAAAGCCTATCAGGTATGGACCTTTCAAAATACTTGAGAAGATTGGTGAAAATGCTTTTCACCTTGATCTACCAGCTTACATGCACATCTACTCAGTCGTAAATGCAGATTGCTTGAGATTGTTTGAACCTTCAATGATTGAGGATCCTGAAGAGCAAAGTCAGTTGCCTTCTATTGATGACCTGCTACCTGAATATCTTAATGAATTGCAGGAAGACATAGTGCTGGACAAGAAGGTGAGGACGACGCGCAAAGGAGATGTTGAGTACCTCAGAGTAGGGCTCAAAGGTTCAAAGCCGAGCAGTGCAAAGTGGATTGAGATTGGACAAGTGAGAAAACAGTACCCTCACTTAGTCGATGCTTGAAAACCAACTTTTGGTGGTCCAAAAGCTTTTCAGTGGGAAGGTCGTGATCCGAATTGGATCCAAGAAGAGTTATCAGAGAACCATGACTGTATCAGGTCGGGACAGGCTTCAAAGAATTAAGAGCAGCGATCAGAAACACCTCTAAACAGTGGTAGTTAGCATCCAACGTGGAACGACGAGGACCTCGGTCAAAGCGCACTGACCAAGGCCCATGGAGACTGCGCAGGAGGCGAAACTAGCCCCTTGGAAGCCCGGATCGGGAAAAGGAGGCAGTTTTTGATGCGCGACACTACGCTGGGCAAAACCCCTCGAGAGGGAGAGGCCCCAAGCGCTTGGTCGCATGGGAGCCGGGGAAAACCGTGGGGAAAAGGCTAAAGGCTAAGGCGAGACCCGCGCTCCAAAAACAGGCGGTATTTATCGGGGGCACCCTTGGGCGGTAAGCAGATTTGGCAAAAACGGAGCGATTCCACTCAGCGCTCAACGCGTGGCAAGCGGAGGAGAGAGAAAACCACCGCTCATCGCGCGCTAATAGTCGAGCAAGTCAACCGCGCGAAATGTGCGAATGGCGTCGGATCTGGAGGCCCCAGATCTAACAGCTGAGATCGCACCCAATGGGGAAACCGGAATTGACAGGGGAATAAGCCGTGATCTATAAGAATTTGAGGTCCAATTTGACCGCCAAGGTGGCAGAGGACTCATTCCACGACGTAACCGAAGAATTGAACCGACGAGGAAAAAGCTGGCGCAGTTCGCAGGAGGACAAGTGGCCACTCCCTGTGAGCCTGATGATGACGCCAAAACAGGGAACTCCAAGCGAAGCTGCAGCAAGCGATCCAACGGAAGTGGAAGGGGAATAGAACAACCATGAGCTCGAATGGCTTTAAAGCCATGAACAGACAAAGCAAAAGAGACAGGAAGACATATACAAAGAAAAAGAAGGAAGACATAGACAGAGAAAACGAAGAAAGATAGTGAAGCAAAAGAAGCAGAAAGAAGACAGAGGGCCGAGCTGACCGAAGGCAGCGTCAAGCACCAGAGAGCTTGAGAGATTCAAGCCGCCCCTGAGAGGATCTGTCAGCACTGAGCACCACACTGGGCTCCTTCCATTAAAGACTAGAGAGGTCGAAGAGCTAGTGAGGAACAAAGTCTGCGCACTCTAGTGGCTTGGGGAATCCAAGAACCACCCTGTCAAGCAAATTCTGTTCAGGAGACTCATATTGAGCTCCTTCATTGTAATTCTCTGCTTTTAAGACACAATAAAAGAAGGCCACCACTGGGAGCTGGACCAGAGATGTAGCCCTGGAGGATAGGGTGAACTCCTTATTAAATTCTTGTGTTCTTATATTTGCTTACTGTATTTCTCAGTTGTTTTCTATTTCAAGTGTCTGTGTATTTGCAATATGATCGATCTGTTGCCTAAATAACATAGACACACACCAGCACATGAGTCTGTAATACCTTCATTTAATAAATCTTTAACTGAGATCACTCATAGGGTGATATTCAGATCACATTAGCCCCTAACGATAAAATAATGTGCAAATAAAACCCCTATTGGTGATAAGCCCACCAAACTAGCTCATAAGTGTAAAAATAAGCCTCACAAGGGGCCAAATAATAACATGTGCATGTCGTCAGGCCCTCTAAATGCTCAATAATATCCTGAAGTGCCATATCGGGGAATAAATTCCTCGAAATATGATGGACAAGGGGGTGGCCCCTTGTTCTCCAAGTAGTAGACTTGTGGTGCTCCCATTGGGTATGAGGGCACATAAATGACCCCATGGGTCCCCATATGAATCAAAGATCCTCTGCAAGGGTCCAAGTGGTGGAATGAATGTTGCCATGACATCGTACAAGTCCTAGGACACCTGTCAAGAGTGTGGGGCTCCTGTGGGGGCCTGCTGGGCATAATGTAGCAAGCATATCATCATCATCCCAAAAGTGGATCGCTAGTAATCTCTGAGCATCCATGAAGATCCGTGGAGTGTTGTCTGTTGCTGTGGAGGCCCATGGCCCTCTATGCACACTCTACATGTGCCAATGTAGACCTCTGGGGGTTAGGATCCCATATAGGGAAACCAAGCCCAAATGGAAACCACATCTAATCTTGCATAAGATCCAACACATCCCCTAGGCTTCCAGTACAACCAGTCATTAAAATAATCAGGTAAAAAGCTTATAAATCATTGATAACAACGTGGATACTTCATAATGGCATGCCCTTCCATAGTGGGCTTTGGCATGTGCTAGTGTCTCCAAGCTCCAAAGGGTGTTAGCCAAGTACCTTATTAGGTGTTTTCAGCCCTTAAAGGGGATAGTATGTCCAAGGTACACCCCTCTAATGGGGGTGGCAAGTGACAAATAAGTGGAATGGAATAGGGAATGAGAGGGGCAATCCTGGGCCACATAGTGTGGCATACGGGTAGCTAGATAAGGGGAAGCCCAGACTTGGGTATGTAATGTATAAGAGGGAGCAATCGTGGTACATGAGGTGCCCCGGCCTTGATTTTTCCACCCTTCATATACCTTTTGACTTTTATGAATTTGTTTTAATTAACTGCTCGAGGCTCAAAGGACAAGAGCATGATGTGCAAGATATAGCAGTGATTACCCCTTTAGGTAGGGCGGTTTATTGCCCTCCATGGGTAGGGACAATCATGGTTTCCTGAATGATAGAGGAATCTCATCTAGGGCCTATGGAACCAGGGTGATGGCCAATGATTGGGGTAGAGCTCATGTAATGGCTTTTGCCCACGTGCTAATTATTTTTGTCCCAACCATCTTTTGCATTTTGTGGTACAATTTCCTGTTAAATGTGGCCATTTATGCTTTTCACTTTTCTTTTAATTGCTTCAACTTCCAAGGCATCATTCTAGGCCTGACCCAAGGTGGGAGCAAGGGGATAGGGAGGCTAGCCCTATGTGGACCTAGAATGGGAATGTGGACCCAGGTGGGAGAAAAGATGAATGGGGGTATAGTGAGTGGAAAGGGAGTGATATGTGCGGATAAAGGAGCGGGACCACGCACCCAAAATTGGGGTTTCCCAAGTAGTACCACCCTAGAACCAAATGGTCAATAAAGGAGATCCCACGAGACTAAGATCCAAGGGTAACAACCAAAAGAGATCAAGGGGACAGGAACACAAACTAAGCCCACTCTTTCCACCAAATCCCCCCATCAATCCATACCCAGAAGTATCCATGATAAGTAAACCCAATACTCAATTACCAAGTGACAAGACATACCTTTAGATTCGGGAGGCCCAGCTTCAAACATACAATCAATACAAGTGGGTGAGGGACCACATGGTTGGCTCAGGTGGTAGAGAAATGGCACAACAAGCTAGTCTGAGGCATCAAGGGGTTGCTCGCTACCGGCTAAGGCTCACCATGGAGAAAAAGTTCTCCTAGGGATATCACCCACGAAGTGGTGGGTAACATGGCCATTTATGGCACTTTTGTTATGTTTTTGAGATATGAGGTTGGCTTGTAACCTCTTTCTTGTGGAACAATTAAAGTAAACTTGTCAATAGGGCTTCACTAGTTCATTTATTGTAAAAATGAGTGGGATAGGTCTCATATAAATAGAGCCTCCCCTCATTTTGTTTTATCAACATCACACATTGAATTCTTTTCCTCTTTAAAAGAGTGTGAGCTACCCCTTTCGATGTAGTCTTTATGGTATGACTTTCTTATGGATGTGATTCTTGCATGGAGACATTGCTCTGGGATTGAAATAAAGGCATTTTGTGGAGGATTTTGTAAGTTCATTGTCTTATTATTGATATTTGCATGCTTTCTGTTTTGAAGTAGGGTTTCAATATTGCCATAACTAAATACTTCGTTATTGCAGAAATTTTGCTTCGATATTGCATGTAGGATTGTCCTATCTAAGGCCTATAGGGAAACTTTTAATCTGCAGACCCTATATGTAATTTCTTCCCTCACAAGAGCAATAGCTAGGGTTTTAAAAGTGGATGCCCCAAGCATCCCCACTTACTCCATCAATATCCTTCCCTTGAATTTTCGCCCAAAGACTCCATTAAACCCTAATAGGATAAGGTGTTAATTTAAAGTGTGTTGATCAACCATGAAACTCAATAAAGCCTATTTCTTTATCTCTCTCCTAGATGGCTAGCGTAGCCACTAGGGATTCTAGAGTTGATTTGTGCATAAAAATGTAACTTAAATGTATGAGGGTGGCTCATAATTTGGGAATAGCCTATCTAAATGTCTACAAGCAAAATCTAGCATAGTGCATGGCCTAATACACCTTAAAAGGGTTGATGTCATCCCTTTTATTTATGTTTATGCTTATCCAAAGCCATATAACTTTATAGCCTAGCCTAACCCTAACCTCTACTTGAAGGTCTTGTTCCTTTATTGTTGAATATCACTTTTAGAGCTTTGCTAAGGTAGCTATATGACATTAAGTGCCATATTATTGAACATGATCCAAACCCTAACTTATAGCAAAATATTTAGTACTCTAGGCTTCAAGTACTTGAACCCTAGCATAGAACAATAGGCCATCCTTGGCTCCATCAGTATTCTTCCCTACTATAGACCATTAAAAACTCATCATCTTGAGCCCTAATATTAGAGTATCTTTATAGGTGATTCAGGGAAGCCTCCCTTGTGGTTCAAATTCCACTAACGAGCAGGAGGAAGGTTTTTGACGTGATAGTGGCAACCCTTCCTCATTATTGCCATAAGGTATGGCCCCTCGCCCGGTGAGGATTTGCACTACACTTGCTAGATTTTATGGCAACACTCCTCAATATTTTGCTTTTGACGATGAAAGGACTACTTCACGTTGCTTCTTGATTGTCCATGTGATTGCACCTGTGCCAAGAATGAATACATATTCAAAAGTTCATTTTCTATCATCCACGCAACTTGCCAAATTTGAATTTGTATACCCACGCAACCTAAGGTCTTTGTTTTGTTCTACAGAATGCCAAAGTCAAGTGTCCCTTTCACATATCTCAACACCCTCTTTCTTGCAGTCCAATGATCTACCTTTGACACTATCATGAATTAGGAAAAATGAAGCTCACAACATAGCTCAAATTAGGCCTAATGGTTGTAGGTTATATCAAGCTCCCCATTAGCTACCAATCGATTAACTCATTCATCGCCTTAGAGTCAATCTTGACTGTGTTGAATGATGTTGTTAGTGATGCCAACATTGGTCTATGAACGCTCTTAATATTCACCTATGGATTGCATTGATTGGAAACTCCAAATAACAATAAGCCCTAGAAAAGAAGAAAGGGAACCCTAGAAGCCCAACACTTGTTGAAGAGTTTGAGGATGAAGATCAGTGTATTTTCTCACAATACCATTTTCATTTGATAGCCCTTGTTGTGCTGATTCCAACGAGATATGACATCCCTCGTGGTTCATCTCAGTTTGGGAGATATGCTCAATCAAAGTTGGAGCCCCCTCTTGTCGTCAAATTGCCCCAAAGATGATGTGGCACGCATCTTTTAAATTCATTCATTTGTTGCATCTCAATTTCAAGAATTTAACGTTGGGCCTATCCTAACCAATTTCGCATTCGATATTGTGAAGGGCAATTTAATTGAATTTTTATAAGCTAAATTCGACCTCCAAGAAGAATTCGTTTTTGGCTCTAAAATTTTAATTTAAAATTAAAATCTAAGGTCGGCTTCCCTCCAAATTTGATCAAGTCGGCTCCTCTGAAAAACCTCCTTCTTTATAAAAGGGCACTCGGATCCTCCAAAGAAAGACATATTCCACACCAATATTTTGAAATTTCTTTTTGCGGCCTTGGGTAGTCACATCAAGCAAATGAGCAGGCCTATTTTGAAGTCGAAGTTTGGGTTTATTTTTCTTATTTGGGTTTGATTACTTCGATGGGTTCTTGCGCATCTCTGAGGCCATTCAACCCTCCCTTTCTGAGGTTGATCAAGGCCCGTTTTCTAAGGTTGTACGTGGATACATTATCCCTATTCTAAGGCCACTCGGCCTTCTTCTAAGCAAATATTTGGACTTATTCTCTATGCAATTTCGATGTTATTTTGAAGCAAAACCATGGCACATTCTTGAAGTTCTGATTGGCAGACGTCCATGATATCTTTTCTGAGGGCACCTTCACAGAGACCTACTCGGCCCCCTTTGACAAGGTTTACTGTGACACTTTCTGAAGTTGATCTGGAGGCTAAATAACCAAGATCAAAGATGATTTTTTGAGGTCAAGTCTTTGAAATTTTCTGAGCCCATCCGAGATGTGTCAAGTAAATCTTGCGGATTGTTCAGACCTGGGCTTATTTGTGAATTTTGAAGTTTTGGTGTGAGAAGCAAACTCATCATCTATCGTGGGCTAATCTGAAGTTCTAAGGCTAATCTAGTGTATATTCAAGCCCTAAACAGTGACTCTCTTCACTAATTAAAGAGCATTCTCATCATTTTCTTGGGAGAATCTAAGGTGCAGTTTGGTGACTGGTCCAATTACTAAGGTAACTCGACATTTTAGTAAGGCCTATTTGACCCATTTTGTAACAATCGTGTGTACTGAGGTAAGGTTTTTAATTTGAGGCATATTGAACCCACTCGAAGTTCTCTCTTAACTAATCTGCGGGGAATATTTGAGGGTATTTGGTACTGTGACCTTTAGGACATTTTATGGAGTCTTAAAGCAGTTTTATAAGGCCCTAATT
Organism: Pinus tabuliformis; assembly: GCA_031772625.1. Lineage (NCBI taxonomy): Eukaryota > Viridiplantae > Streptophyta > Pinopsida > Pinales > Pinaceae > Pinus > Pinus tabuliformis. The sequence continues at coordinate 465,175,237 of CM062805.1, forward strand.
TGAGAATTCTTCGCTCAAATCAATTCACAACTCTGGGGATCTCTATGAACAGACCTTAGACTTTGTTTTATATTTTGGATGATGATCTAAACAGAGAACCGAGCCCTAATCAAGAAAGTGTACCTTAGCTTGATCATTGTCTAGGCACAAATCCAAGAGGCTCAATCTGAAGTTGACTTTGGCATGAATTGTTTGACTCATTTGCAGTAGATTTGAAATCAGTATGGATTGTGATAAGGATTCCTATAGCCATAGAATAATCACACATGCAAGCTAAAGAAAGTCAAGATCCACACGTGCGAGGTTTGTTTTCTCCTCCGACTTTGGACTTCTCCTCCTTGATTCAGCCTTCTTTTCTTTGTTTAGAATGGCAAAAATATGCTTGATATGTGTGATCCGAATTGCCTCTTGGGAAGGAGAATGAATGCATATTTATAGTCTTCTGGAGGGGGTCAAATAGGTGCCACTTAGGGGCCAGGCCGACTTGGACTTCTTGTGGAGCCAAAAATAATATTTCAAAATTCAAATTTTCTTTTTGACAAGGTCATGAAGAACATGCCTTATCTTTCTTTTAACAAATACATAAAGAATATAATTTTCTTTTGAGCATGAAGAACATGCTTTACATACATATTTAACATCAATGATAAAAATATATTAATATGAAGGTCGACCATAGTTACAAAATTCAACACTCCCTCTTAGCTAGGGAGGTATTCATAATGATTGTCTAGATGTTCTCAAGTTGATAGATTCTCTAAGGAAGGATCAAAATTAAGGTAATCGCCATCATCAATATCAACAGCATCAATTGGTTGCCACAACTTGGTCGGTACTCCTGACAGATGGCATAACATTTAACATCAACTAGTCATCATAACTCTAGTCAATACTCTTAACCCGTAATCTTGGTCAGTAATCCTAACCTAGACTAGTCTTGGTTCACCATCCTAGTCAATATCTTTTGACTCGTGGTGAAACTCCAAAGGCCACACTCTAGATGAGCATCCTAGGCCCGATGCCAAGTAAGCTCACTATTACCCACCACCTGTGGGTGCCACCCAAAGGATAATCTTTTCTCCTAGATTGTCTTTAGTCGACAGCCAGCAACCCCTTGCAACCCCCCGATAACTCAATGTGCAACCATCTTTGTCACCTGAGCCAGTCGTTATGCACCCTCGCCCATCTGTCATGATCATATGTTTGAAGGTGGGCCTTCCAACCCTGAAGGTATGGTTTTCATTATGTAGTTGGGTATGTTTGCTTACTTATTATGGACACTTCTAGGCATGGATTAGTGGGGTATTCAGAGGAAAGAATGGACTTGGTCTGTACTCTTGTCCCCTTGTCCAACTTGGTGGTTAACCCTATATCCTAGTCCTGTGGGATCTCCTCTATCGACTACTAGCTTTAGGAGTGGCAATAAATGGGAAACCCCGATTTTGGTTTCTTGGTCCCGCTTCCCGACCTCACATACATCACTCCCCTCCACTAATTATAACCCCTTTTCACATATTTCCCATCCGGGTCCACAAGGAGTTAGCCTCCCCCTCCCCTTGTCCATACTTTGGTTCAGGCCTGGAACGATGCCCCGGAGGTTTATGCAACTAAAAGGAAAGTAAAAAGTATAATTTGGCCACTCTCAACAGGAAATGCACCATAAAATGCAAAAGATAGTCGTGACATACAAATTTAGCATGTGAGCGAAAGCCAACATGACCCCTATCATTATGACCATCACCCCAGTTCGTAGGGCCCCTCATATTGGCCCCCTGCATCATTAAGGAACTTATTATTGTCCCAACCTTTGGTGGGTGATGAACTGCCCTACCTTAAGTGGGTATTCACTACTATATCATTCGCATCATGCTCTCACCCCCTGGAGCCCCAAGCAATTATAAAAGAAAAATCGATAAAAGGCAAAAGGCGTACGAAGAAGGGTGGAAAAACAAAAGGTCAGGGTAACTCATGTACCATAATTGCTCCCTCCTACAACTATACACCCAAGTGTGGGCCTCCCTCATCATAGCTTCCCTTGTACCATGGCATCAAGGGGCCACCCCCTTCATCACTATTATTGGAGCCTTCCTATTCATTAAGGCACATGAGGGACTTCACTAGGCCTTCCAACAGCCCTTCTAGCTATTGTATTGTCATTTCGGCCCTCTTGAGAGGCTTATTTTTCATATTATGGAGCTATTTGGTGGGCATGTCACCAAAATGGATGTTATTTTGCACGATATTTTTATTGTAGGGGCATTATTAGGCATAATTAAGCCATTTGAATCCCTTGGAGGATCTTATAAACATAAGAGAGGATCATTTGATCTCTCATCATCACTTGGATTAGGGTTAATTAAACTCCATTAACAGGTTATTCCTCTCTTATCTAAAAAAATTTCTAAAGGTTTCAGCACTGCAATTTGTGGAATGATTTGGATGATTAAATGCCTTTTGATGTGTGGAATATTTTCGCTATCTCTCTTGGAGCTTTTATTTTGCATATGAGATGGATGAATATATTCTCTTGTCATGTAAGTGCTCTTTTCATGTGAATTTCTTGATAATTTATGTCTAATGTATGGAACGCTATGCTTTGATTTTGCTTGTGCCCTAAAAATTAATGCGAATTTATGAAACACATGTAATCTTGGCTCGATGCATATGTTACTCGTCTTGGCAAGAAGAACAAAATTTCCTAGGGGTAGGTTGTGCACCTTTTACCTTGAAACTCCATCAAATCTTGCATATCGAAGTACAAAAGTCTAAAGTTGTCATGTAGCTACATCCATTAGCAGTGAAGTTGCTTCTTTAGGCCTCCTTAAAGAACGAAGTTGCCAAATCTTGATCATTTTGACTCCAATCTTCCCAATAGCCAAGGACTGGTCCTAGATCCTTGATGGTTAACCCTAAAACTACTTTTCTTTCACTCCTTTCTTATTTTTTTGCCCTAACTCTAGAAGGCCAAGTAGGGCCTAGCACGAATTGCATTAGAGACATCTCCTTGGGGTGCAAATTGGTATGCTACTGTGTTGTCCCTTTCTCTAAGTGCCCTCAAAGTTTCAAGCAATTCCCGCAGCTAGTTTGAGATAAATTTCGAGCCCTAGCTCCAAAATCGTTTATATCCTTCAACTTCCTTGGTTAGAGGCATTTCTAGGTCATTTTCTCTCAAAAACTCATCGGAAGTTCACCTTTCTTCGACCCTTTCCTTCTAATCCTTGCTTAACCTAGTCATATTACCCCAAACCCTGGGCCTCGCTTGGATCCCCTAGGTCTCTCTTGTGGTCCCAGCCTTTGTATGACCTATATTTCCCAAAACCTTAAGAGAGGTCCTCCTCCCTTTCTAGGAAACCTTGATCTAGGCATAACTCTTTTATTGAATATACTTTCACCTAGGTCTAGGCCTCCTTCCCTCAAGCCTTTCTTGGAGAGCCCTTCTTTTGCTTCTAAAACAAGCAACCTATTATCTGAGCCTCTCCTTTGAATGGGCTTTGGAAATCACATTGTACATTGTTATTGACCTCATCATTCTAGTGATTTCAACCATCTCGAGACTCCTCCCATCGGTGAAAGTCCATAAAGAGCAGGGGACATCGACTGAGGTGACAGTGGGTCCTTGTCCCGTTGTTGCCACTCAGTATAATAGCAGTACCTTTGGAACCACTCCTAGGACCCCTGTTAAATTGAGTGGTAACACTCACTCTAGAAACAGATTTGAGCATGATGTTGGGAGGCTCCTGCTCATCTAAGCAGCCTCTAGGGCTATTCTTCTTATAGAAGAATATTGTCCTCTGTTGGACCATTCTCCAACCAAGGTCATAGAGACACAAGGAAAATGTTTGTCCATTGAACCATTCTCCAACCAAGGTCATAATGACACAGGGAGAATGTCAGTTCATGATGCTATCTCATCAGCACTCCCTCTCAATGGGAGAGGCATTCTCCACGAGTCCAAGTTTGTCCCTGAAGTACGCAAACTTCACTCTCGACAAAGGCTTCACAAGAATATCAGTTATCTGCTCATCAGTGGAAATATATTGGAGCTTCATTGCTCCCTTCTACACCATGTCTCAAGTGAAGTGGTACTTGATCCCAATGTGCTTTGACCTGTCATCACGGTCATCCCCTGCAACTGATCAAAACAATCACTACAAACAGCTTCTGAAGCCAAACTATTTCTCAACTTGCCATCCAGCTACAATATACTCGGCTTCTACAATACTAAGTATGACAGATGACTACTTCATGCTCATCCAAGCGATTATAATGGAGCCCAAACTAAAGCAATATCCTGATGAACTCTTTATGTCTTCAATACTCTGCCCAATCTGAAATCTGCAACTGCACATTACTGTTTGAGACAAATCTCAAATCATAACTGACTTTTTCATGACCAATTATACCATGCTAGTACTTTGACCCATGTTAAGCAACATGCCTTGGCTCATAAAATTGATCAGCATCCTTTCAATGGGTCCATCACAACAACTACTTTCCTGCCACCCTAACTGAGTGCTCCCTCTCACACCGAAACATTTCGTGCTATGGTAGTACAGGTTGCTCCCTCTGCTAAAGAGGCAATTCTTTCTGCCGCAACTATTCCCTCTGCGAAAGAGGCAATTCTTTCTACCACAATTATTCCCTCTGACACGAGTACTTCAACTTTCGCTAGAGACAAATCAAATAAGGTCAACCAAGCCCAACGTGTTTGCTTGTGATAGCCTTCTTTAATCATGAGACTTCTTCTCATGTACCTCAAAGACCTGAGGTAGCTTCATGTACACTTCTTTTTCTTCATTGAGAAAACAATGTTTGCATCCACCTGGTGCAATTTCAAAAACAATGATAATAATTTAACTGAAGTGTACCTTACAACTAGAGAAAATACTTCTTGTGATCCTCTCCCTCTTACTGGGAGAACCTTCTATTCTCAATTCTCGCTTTGTATTTGTCAATATTTCCAACTGCTGCATTCTTGATCTTGAAGATCCATTTGGAAGTTATCACTGAATTATCTTCAACATAATCTAGGAATACTCTAAACTTGTTGATCTGCCTACTCCCTCTGAGTTTGAATCTCATTTAGTACAATACAAACCACAATTCTAGGAAAGTCCACTTGTCACATGCTTTGCTTCGTTCTTCCACTTCTTCCATTTGTTCCCAGATCCTTGGTAGCTTTTACTATGTACCTGCAATCCTCACTAGGAGACCATGGAAGAACAATTAAAACCAAGCATAGAAGCAAAGCCAAGAGACTAATAGTAAAATAACAACAATATTAATAAGAGAGATATAAAATACTTATCATTTGAGGATTTTATGAAAATTTCAGCTCCCTCTTTAGCCTTCTTGTATCCATTTGCAAATCAACCTTGTGCTCATCATCAATGTGAAGTGACTCCTTCCTTTCATGTGTTATGGTTTCTTCTTTCAGCGGAATCGTTGATCTCGATTCAATCCTAGGAATTTTTCCATAAACCCTAGACCTTTTCTTGTCCAAGCCTATTTTGCCTGCTAGGGTTTACAAACCTAGATACTTAAATGTCTAAAATCCTAGAGCACATGAGATGATATTTATCATTGTCATTAAACAAGAAAATGTGTCAAGATCAATGATCTTCCAATGAAATGACAGATCCAAATCATAAATGATATTTTCACACATCATATTTGACTTATTCAACCCAAGAGCTTATCCTTCATCATTGGAACACTTCCAGATCTACAAATGACTCATTTTTCTTAAGAGGACTTCCGCCTTCAATCTTGAAGAGGAACTTGACCTTTAATCTTATCATCAGTATGTGTAATAACACAAGGTCCATAGCAACAAGGGTTGTTGATGCTTTACAATCTTTGTAGCTTCAACATTCTGCCTTTTGCAACATCTTCAACATTCAGTACTAAGTGTTTTTGCTTTGATCAACAATCTGATGGCTTCACATCTTACAATAGAGCAATACAAGACATACCAGACTTTGCACCTTCAACACTTTATACACACGTCATTGAATTCATCCCATATCATACTTGAATACACCATACCACTCATTAGTAGATGTATGCATAATTGTCCTTAATGACTGCATATGATTTCAGGACATTGTCACAATCCTTTGACTAAGGAGTAACAAGGCATACTAGTGTATCATTGGTTATAAGGAATATTATGATGCAAGTCTTTGGACCCATAGAGCTCCTTTTATGATGACAAGAGATCATCTAAGAATACTTCAAACAAATAATACAATGATGATGCATACCTCACATTCCAAAGATTCTAGGAGGTATCAATCTTTAAACTTAATTCTCGAACATCTCATATTGTAGAATGTTATGCATGGAAACCATTTCAAGCTAGGAGCCAAATAATATGACTTGCAGAAATACTTCAATCTTAACAACTACTATTTTAAGGTTTTTCAGAGAGGCTCCTTTCTAAGCAAAACATGTTTAGAGTCTTCACTAATCTTACTTTTGTGCAAACAAACTTTAGTGGACTTCCACTGAGATTAGTAATTACCATAGAACTATGTTTGTTCCTTAGATGATGTCAAGAGAATATGATCTAAAACAAAAATTATTGTTAGCAAATACATACCTTGACTTTTGGCTTCGCTGGTCTTAATACTTCAATCCTTTGGACAAGGAGGATTTCAAACTTCCTTTTCACTACTCCTTCCAAAATGGCTTCAGCTTCAACATTCATTGTAACAGAGATTTCAATGTGATATGATTTAAAAACAGAAGTACAACCTTATTTAGGTCATAACTAAGTCTTCTTGACCTTTCTGAAGTTATTTTGCCTAGGACTCATGATTACATCAATATTTTTCATCAAAATTTCAAAATTGTTGGAAAATGTAACTAGTTTCGATACCTTAGGTCAAAGGTACCTCAGAGTCATACGTCTAAGTGGAGGCCATGGAGAGAGAATGGTAAATGGAGGATTGGATAAGCATCTAAGATTTCCTTGAGGATATAAAATCCAATATAGGAAATGAACCAACACTCTTTGAGGATTGAAAAGGTATCCAAAACAAGAGTGGTCGAAGAGGACCGATATTCTTGAGAATCCAAGACAAGAATAGTCCTAAAAGGACATACCTAGAGAACATCCAAATGGGGTATGTAACTTGAAGAGGTAGTGTGGTATCTCACGTAAAGCCTCCCAGCATTATGCTCTTGTATAAGAAAGAGATTGTCAAGTTAAGGCCTTGCTATGCTGACAATGTTGGTCATGATGTTGATGCTTAAAAGATGGCTTACTAATCTGAGTCTTCTTATGAGAACTCTTCAATTTGAGAATATCCTTGTACCGGGTGTATAATTATGAATACCTCCCTAGTTAAGAGGGAGTGTTGGAAAATGTAGCTAGTTTCGGTCTTCATAATTGTCAATCTACTCATGTCATTATGTATATCTTATGTTATAAGAAAAAGAAGAAAGAAAAATATTAATTCAAGCATGGGTTTCATGCTCCATTTTGTTGTCAATCTAGGTTAAGCATGTTCTTAATGCTTCTAGGGTTTGTCATGTCAAAAGAATATTTTTCTTCAGTCAAGATAGTCCTTGTCAATTGTATAAGACCCTTAAGATTTTGAGTTTGAATCTAGAAAGTCCTATGAGCCTCCAAGCACAAGTCGGCCCTGGAAGAGACAAGTCGGCCCTAGAAGAGACAAGTCGGGCTAGAGAGGGTTATTCGACCTCCACAAATGAGTATAAATAGAAGCAGATCCAACCTCATTTGGTCACCAATTCGATCTCTCAAGAAGAAGTTCGATCTGAAGTTGGGAACATCAGGAAAGCTAGAGCAAAGGTCAAGGAAACAAGGAGAAATCAAGAAGAAGAAAAATCTATTTTTGGGCCATTTTTTCTCTCACACGTGCAAAGAAGCTAGGGATATGCAGCTACTACAGGGTCAAAGATTGCAGGTCGAAGTTACAAGGTCGAAGCTGGGGGTTGAAGTTGAAGCTGGAAGCTAGTTGAAACAGAATTGATCTTTCTTAATTTGGTTGATCTCTAACCTAATTGAAAGGGCTTCTTGGAGGGCTGACTTGGTGCTTGAAGGAGGACTTGGTCTAAGTTTTTGGGTCTTGTTTTTCTCATTTGAAGCAGAGTCTATAAGAAGAAAATAAATTTTCTCGGTTTTCCCCTCGGAGGGGTTTTGCCCTGGCTTGGAGCCTATATCTTGTGTCCATTGTCTTTATTGTTTTGCTCCTGATAATTATTTGATGAAAAGATGTAATAAAGAAACATAAGAAAATAACTAAAGTTCACAAGCAATTATTAAGGTTATGGAGAATTTGAATTAATAGCTGCCCTATCACATTCTCCAACATGGGATCCGAGCCTAATTAGGACCTCTGTAATTTTCTGAGGTACCTTTGACCTGGGGATTTGAGCTTTGGCCTTATGCAATCTTGAACTAACTTTACTAAGACTACGATCTTTTCCCAAGTATATTTCTTCCTTTCAACCTCTATCATTAGCCCTAAGTTCTTCAGCCCTTTAATATATGGTCTGAAGCTTTTCGGTCTATCTGAGGTAGACCTTAGGACTATTTCATACCTCCTTTAAAATAACCTTCACCTTTTCCAGAATTTCAGATTAGAACTTATTCCTTCTTCATAAATAAAAAATAAATAAATACAAGGATTTGACATTGAGAGCTGGATCAAGGTCGTTCCTTCTATGAACTTTGTTTTCATAAACATAGGTATTATTTCCACCGCAGATGAAACGATCCAAGGCCCTTCCTTCTATGAACTTTGGTTTCATAAACAGAGATATTATTTCCATCGTAGATGAAACTCAGTCCATCTGAGATCTCCTTGTTACATGCTTATTCTTCTCCTGTACATAGAATACGCAGAGTTTTCTTCTTCTCCTCATTGTATAGATAGACCCTAGGTAGGGCACGAATTACACAGTGCTTTGGTGACAAAAACTTGGCCTAAACAGTAGAGATGATTTTCATCATTGACTTGATAGAATGGAGTGTAAATTTCCGTTAAATAACAGCCCAGATCTTGGCCCTTCTTTTGTGATGTAATCCTTGGACTAGGGCATCTAGGGTTAGTTGACAAATTTGACCCTAGATGATGACTTGAAACAACGATGACTTCTTTCTTCAGGACTGCTCTTTCATCATAGCTCTGATACCATGTTGAATTTTGTTTTTGGGCATCCTCTAAACTGACAATTACTTCTTATGATTCCCATTAATTTAATCTTTTTCGTGTGATATTTTCCATCATAAAGCAATTACACAAAGGAGTTCCACAGTAAAACAATTATGCCATAAGGATCATAAAGAAACAGCCACACAATAACACAAGTATTTACCCTGGGAAAACCCACATGGAGGAAAACCCAGCAAACCTTTCCTCAGAGAATCAATTCAATAAGAGAGACATCAAAGACAAGACAATAGACAAACTGACCAGCAAACTATCCATTAAGAGTCCAAGTCAAAGCCCTCCACGATCTGCTCCTTGTCAACTTGGTGAAAGTCTGCAACAGAGGTCTGAAATTTGGCCTATCTCTTCCATAGAAGTTTGGACTTGTCCACAGAAAGATACCACAGAAAACTCGGCCCACAACAGTCACACGTGCAAGCTGCAGAAGGTCAAGATCCAGTGCGAGGTCTCTTTTTCTCCTCTCTGACTTGGACGACTCCTCTTTGATTCGCCCTTCTTTTCTTTGTTTAGAGGGGCAGAAATATGCTTGATATGTGTGATCGGAATTGCCTCTTGGGAGGGAGAATGAATGCATATTTATAGCCTTCTGGAGAGGGTCGAATAGGTTGCCACTTAGGGGCCAGGCTGACTTGATCATTGGAGGGCCGACTTGGACTTCTTGTGGAGCCAAAACTAAAATTTCAAAATTCAAATTTTCTTTGAAGTCATGAAGAACATGCCTTATATTTTCTTTTTACAAATACATAAAGAATATAATTTTCTTTTGAGCATGAAGACTATGCATTATGTAAATACTTAACATCAATGATAAAAATAAATTAATATGAAGACCGACCATAGCTACAAAATTCAACACCATAAACAAAAGCCAATGTATCATCATTATATTAGCAGTAGCACACACTTAAACCGCTATTACATGTAAAACAATTCCATTCAAAGAACCTCTAGGACAGATAACGTGTAAGGGGCCATAACTTTTCACACCTTGTGTTTTTCAAATAAGACAAAATACTAAGTAAAAAATATAAAAGGAATACTGCAGAAAAAGATAAAGGGAACAATATCAGCTAGAGATTAAGGCTTTAGACAGTCGGTACATTTAAAACTTTAACTGATACCTGACTGAGAAGCTTTGGCTTGTCAATTGTTGAAAATGTTATTTCATGGATTGGTCCTGCATGCGCTTGACTGACAGAATATTTACCAAGTCAGAAATCGTAGTATATTTATCAAAAAAATGAAAATTAAGCACTGGATTAGGGACTTATACAATATCATATAAAATGGAAACACAATTTTCAAACCACAGATCAAGGAAATGGAAAGCATGAATTGATTTCATTTCCCAAAGACCTTACACTACAGATAGATTTTAAGAGTCCAAACACTACTAAAATATTACAATATTCTCACTTTTTGAGAAGAAAAAAAAATAAGCTTTATAGAACTCTTAAGCCAATTGAGTTATTTGGCCACATTTTGACAGAGGTAAAAGCACACCTTTTCAAATTATATAATTGAAAGTTCAATATAGATAAATTGTATGGGATACAATTTAATTGCAAAGAATGCTCTTCCAATGCTTCCATGGGATATGTCGTTCAAAACAGCTATGCCATATCACTGAAGAAGCATTTAAATATTTTATTCAAATCAATGTTAAAGATTTAATGCCCTTGTACAGAGAAAAAATGTACATAAAGTGAAGTGGTTACCTTATTGCAGCCAAAGTCACATAGTTCAAACTTCAGGTTCAAGTTCGAATTCAAATTTTTGATAAGATGTAGATAAGGTTCACCATTAAGTTCAACAATATACATGTCAACTAGGTTTAGCTCAGGTGTTTAGGAGAAATGTTGTTATCCTACCCACCCTGGTTCAATCCCTGCACGTGACATGTTGAGAGCTCATAATGACTATTTCTTGTAAAGGCTTTGAGCCTTGTTGTCTGAGCAGTCTCTCGAGGACCGAAACATGTACATTCCTTATATGGAATATAAGATATTTCTCATGGAAAAAAAATATCAAGCATATACAATTTTAAAAATGTGTTATTTTTAGCCCAAGGGGTGCCAGCTCACTTAGTGATCGCCATGATATGAAGTAATATGTAAACAATGAGATTCAAGGTTCAAATCCCCATGGGCCGAGCCAAAAAAAATATGTGTGTGTCTGTGTTATGTTTTAAAAAATATGTTATTTTTTGTTAAAATCATGAATGGAGCGGCAGCTGCAACAAGAAATTGTTGAATTGTGTAGATTGGGAGGTGCTCCACAAGCCTAGATCTGGGATTGTGAGAAGTTCTGTCACAAAAGACTTTATGGGCAAAGAACCCAAGCAGAGGGGTTTTAGACCGAAGATGGGGTTTAAAATCTAAAAGGAAATTAAAGGAAAAACAATAATTAATACTGGTTTCCGTCTCAGAAGAGCTAGGTATTGTCGAGTGGTTCCATTTCTTGACCATATAAAATGTTATTGTGTAGCAATCTTGGCCACAAGGCAAAAGACTGCAAACTGCTATATACCCTAAAGAGCTCTAGACAGAAGAAGGAAGTCATTCCAAGCAAATCAAAAAAATGAGTCACAGAGAAATGTAGACAAAAGAAGACAAACCACTCAAGTATGGAAGAAGAAGAAAAAGTAGCAACCTGTCACTTTTATGATAAAATGAAGTCAGGCTAGTCTCAGGGGGAGCTGCTCATGAAAGAAATGAATAATATTATTTATAACAATGTTAGAGCAGCACCATCTCAAGGGGAGAACACCTCAAGATTGCATTGGAAGAAGTAATCAAGTTGAGGAGAGCTAATGTTGTTAATTTTAGGTATGTTCTATGCTTAGAGTAATTTATTTCAATTTTCCCAGTTAGCTCAATATCTTTTCCAGATTAGCAATTACATCAGCATAATAGTAAATTGCAGATAGAACATAAATATAAATCGCAGAAGACTAGCCAAGACAAGAGGACACAAGATGTGGCGCTAGCCAAGGACAAACCCCAATGTGGGGAAACCCTTGATCAATTCTTCTTATATTTTCTTTTAGCGAAGAGAGAGATAGTACATATACATCAGAAGTCAACATATTGACTTATCTAAATAAGAGCAGAGATCTTCTCTAAGAAGATTGCATATGAGGTAGTTGATCTGAGCTGAGTAGAAAGTATATTGCTCCCACTGATCCAAGGTGACTCCATCACCATGCTGCTCCTCACTGTGCTACACTCAATCATCATGCTGGACCTCTTCACCATGCTGCACACATCATACTGCTGCATCATCAAGATGTACCTTATCATCATACTGCACCCACCAGTGTTGCCTCATACTGAACCTCACTGTGCCCATCATGTTGCATCTCATAGTAGCATCAATGCTACACTACACTTCATCATGATGCCAATCATTATGTAGCAGTATTCAACATCATGTTGCACCTTGCTGTCACATCTTCTAACAGCATATAGGGCAGCCTTCATTATGTCAAGACAGTCCTATCTAACAGTCATCAAATCCTTGACAGTGGTGTTATGGCCTGCAGCCTAACACATAGTCTTCCTGTAGCTTCCAAGCAGCACAAATATGATCCTTGATCCTCCAATGATACCTCAACGGATCTGATCCTAAGCTCCCCTAATTCTGCCCTCCTAAACAGCCTCACTATCTTTCTGAAATAGCTTCAGAGCAGCCTTATTTCTCCACGTTGAATACTCCTTCTGGTTGTTGCTGTCACGTTGTTCCTTTAGGGAAGATTCAAGCCTAATGTATGGACTTGTCACCCTCAAACAATAGCTGCACCCTCCAGCAAACCTTCCTAGTCTCGGCCTCCTCCAATCAGTCATATTGTCCTCTAAACAGACCCCTGAAATAGCCCTCAAATGTCCACGCTGTCCAGTCCTCTCGTTGTTGTAGCTAGGGCTTCCTTTTGGACAACAAATTAGGGTCTTGAGACCTTAGATTAGGTCTCTCTAAACTGCGAATAGGGCTTTCTTTAGGCAGCATATTAGGGCAGGTTTGGGCAGCGTATAGGAGCCTCTTTAGGCTGCGTATAGAACCTCCCCTAAACGTGGATAGATCTCCCTTCAATGATATTGCTTTTGCTGCGGCGAGGAGCCTCTTTTGACTGCGGTTAGGGCATCCCTTTTTGCCACGTCCAAGGGCTGTCTCAAACTCTTTCAAAACAGTGTATATGATTAGGGCATGACTGCGTTCAGTTAGGGCATGATAAGACCTGCAGCTAGGGCATGATAGGACTGCATTAGGGTTAATTGTTAGGCCTCCTTACCGTGCTAGATCTCCCTGCTGGGCTGCAAGTAGACCACCTTCTTTGGGACTTTGGCTAGGGCAGTATTAGACCTCTTCTTAGGGTCTCCTTCTAGACCTGTGTTTAGGGCTTCATCCTCTTAGGTTTCTCTTGCCACTAAAACCCAAAACAAGTGGATAGAAATCAAGAGTGACGTGTGTGTCTCAGTGTTGTTAAAATCGCGATTTTATCGGAAAATCGCGATTTTTTCACCTTGCCGATCAAATCGCGATTTTTATACGAAAAAATCGCCTACTTTTTTTTTTCCGATTTTTACTGAAAAAATCGCGCTTTTTTCAAAAAATCGCGATTTTTTCGAAAAAAACGCGATTTTTAACGAAAAAATCGTGGGGGCTCAGGACAGCATAGTTTTATAACTTTTTTTGGGTTTTTTCATGCAATGTTTTTCGAAAGAAACAAATAATTTTTGAGTGGGATAGCTTAATGATCAAGTCTAGGCCCTAGTATGGATATGCTATTCATGGTAATGTTAAATTCTTAAAGTAAAAGTGACATTCTCCTTAATCTTCATTTTCATCCTTTTACTTAAATTTTTAACATTACCATGAAATGACTCAGGATGTTTGAGAGTGGTTCCAGCCTCATTGGATTTCATATGGAGAAAGTAGAATTTTAGATTTCATTTAAAATTCAGCAGACTTATCAGTTTTTCAGGATTTCAGGATTGGGAGATTGTAATGTTTCCAGGTGACACCACCTGCCCGGGCTACCCCTGCCACCAGTAGAGGACGTGGTCTACCTCCTATTTATGTGTCAATGTATTTATTTTATGTTGTAGATGGTTTAGATATTAAAAAAATTGAAAAAAAATGAAAAAAAATGAATATTTTTGTACCAAACGATTTTTTCCCGCTTTTTTCCGATTTTTCCGATTTTTCCGATTCGTTCCCCGCGCCGATTTAATCCCGATCGCGCTTTTAACAACACTGGTGTGTCTAAATGATTATCAAGTTGTTGATTTGGGGTAGCATCGGATGTGCTCTAGGCACGAAAATTGGTGGAGAGGCTAAAGCGCATGAGATCTCCAATACCCAGAAATGGTTTGGGCAGATTCTAAACAGTTTGGAAGATATTAAATAATTAATATTTTTAATGGAGTCACTAAGTCTAAACTTAGGGAAAATAAAATATTAATGTGTATTAATATAAAACTGTGTTAGAATGGCCAGAATTAATCTTAGCCATTGATTAGGGACTTAATCTCGGTCGTTGATTTGTCAACGAGAAAAGTATATAAAGGCTTGAGGGTCACTTGGAGAACACACCGAGTTGATTAAGAATTCGATTTTCTGGGGCAGGGTTTGCTAAGGAAGTCGAAAGAGTGATCAGAGTTGCAGCTGAGAGGCAATGAATACAAAAGCAGAGAGGCAGAGAGGGTACCAGGAGAATCAACGCAGAAGCCGGGAGAGAGGGACGCAGAGCCAGCCAGAGGCCACGCAGAGCCATCTAGGGCCCACACAAAGGCAGCCAGGAGTTGTGCAGTGCCTCAGAGAGCCAGCGTGGGTGACGCAAAGGCTCTAGAGGCTGATGCAGTGCCTCCTGTTAGCACCTAAATCTGCCTTAGGCTGAAGGAAGGCAAAAATTAGGGTAACCACAAACCACGCTCAGTCTGGTAGCTAGCCCTACCAGAACAGGAGAGGGCTCTCTCCGAGTCACGCTCAGTGAATATATAAGCAAAAACGGTCTGAGATGACTTACAGTGAAATATTGATCTTAGGCTAGTAAGTGAATAGGGATACAAGAAACCATTTTCATGAATGACCGAGCTTCTGGGATGGTATGGGACCAACAGTCAGCAAGGAACAGAGAATTTAATACAAAGGCACAGATTATTCCGTGAGGCAAGGCAGGCGGAAAATGTAGCAATTTAGTTTGAGGTAACGCGGAATGAATAGATTGCTGAAGAAAGTGAAAAGGGCATAGTTACATGAATCCTTTTCAACAAAGGAAAAACACTGAACATGAAATTTTCCCACAGGCAGAGCAATAAAACTGAATTCTACCTAATCTCACTCAGAAAATTTCACTGGAAATGAACATGAATTGAATTATGAAACATAACGAAATACATATGAAAACATAAGAGACACATTTGCTACGCTCACAACCACAAGAATCTCATGAAACAGAGCCGCTGCCTTTCATTAATTCTCTGTCAAAAATACACAGTGAAGAAACAGAGTTTCTTTCCCACAGTCTCCCAGAGGTTACAAGCCAACCAACCCTTTGCAAATAGCTTACATACAATATATAGAATGTGCCATGAAGAGATAGAATGCCCAAGGGTTGGGGAGTTACTCGAATCATTACAAAATGGAGATGAAGAGCCAACCATCAGCTACAGGTGCAGCGCTACAAACATGACATTTGGCTTGGGTGACCGTTTGCCTTCCTTCGCCACTTGGATAGAAGCCAATCTGGAGAAAAAATACTTTAAATGCCGCCTTTGGTGCCAAAAAACCGAAGTGTAGATGAGTGGGCCCACTTGGAGAAGTCGCGAACCGAAATTTCGCGAAATGGAAGCAAATTTGGCAATTTTTCCTCTGTGCGCCGCGCCATTTTCTCTGTGCGCCGCGCTACTTTGGGGCCTGTTTTGGGGCACTTGCAGGTGTCCAAAATGTGCCCAAGTGGGCTTGTTGGAAAGCCTGTCCTGTCTACTTTCTAACCCCACTGGAATTTTTGAATTTGGTGCTCATTTGCCCCTCCAAATCTCCATTCTCCCAAGACTGCTTCCTGTGTGTCAAAAAAGGGGCAAAGAGGCCATTTTTGTGACCTTTTGGAGACTCATATCTTGCCCAAATTTCTTGTCCAAGCACAAGTAGTCGTGATTTTCCATGCTGAATCCAAAAATGCAAACCATTCCTCATTTGGAGCTCCCAATTTTTAGTGCCAGGCCACAAGGAGAAAAACCCTGTGTTTTGCCCCAAAATTTGTCATGTGACCAGAAATTCCCCAAATTTCTTGAAATTTGGGCTGGAGGTTCTCTATGGGGTGTTATTATGGGCCAAGGAAGCCTCAGCCAAGATTCGAAGCCGATCTTGCTCTTTTGCCTCTTTTGCTTTTCTTGTTGCTTTCCTCAATTTCGCCTTCAAGCTCCTTATCCGGGCCCTTGCACTCATATTTCGTGTCCTATAATGATAAGCCATGTGTCTCAGCAAGGCAAGGTCCTGATTGGCCTTGTCTAGCGGGCCAACTCATGATGAACTCTGACATTTGCCACCCTTTGACAAAATTCAAAACATGCTAGGTGTTGGAAACATGACATGGCAAGAGGGCATGCTTGTAATTCAGTGAGGGTAGTGGGCTCATCCCTAACATGTTTGCCACTCTCGTGATGTCTCCTGGGAGCCTGCTCTTCCGAGGATGAGTCACTTTGTGTCTCCATCTCATACTCTGATGAATGTTGTGATGCCATGACTGCTGTGTGTACTGTACTTGGGCTGCCCTTTTGGTGATGGTGTGAAACTAGGTGTTATTGTGATATCTGCCACCAAGGGGAACAATGAAAAAGGGAGTATTAGGAGGGGAGTAATGTGATGGGAATAGGGGTTATGGGGAGAAGTTTGTTTAGGGATATGTAGGGGGTTTGGGTATTTGATAGGGTAGGGTTTTGGGGTTTTGACAAGGTAGGGTTTTGGGGTGTTATGTTGACAAATAAGAGGAGGGATAGGGGATAGGGTTTGGTAGTATTTTAGGGTAGGGATAATAGGAAAAATGAGAAAGGGAGGATAGGGAAAAATGGTAGGAGAGGGAAAAATGGTAGGAAAACAGAACCTTGGCCTCAATACCTCAATTATGCAACCCTAGCCACCATGGTTTTGATGTTTTTTGAGTGGTTGGTCTTATGAGTTTTGTGGCAATTGAACATAGCCAAGAACCACCATATCATCCATAAAATTTGATGAGCAAGCCATGATTTAGACCCTACCTGGCAATTTGGAGGCAAATTTCAATGAAATTCAGGCCTTTTAGCCCTATGCGTCGCGCCTCCCATGTGCGCCGCGCCAGTGTAAATTTACACTGGAAAATTTCTCCCAGTGCGCCGCGCTCTCTATGTGCGTCGCGCCCTTTTCCAGGTGACTTTTGGAGGCCTTCCCGGTGTCCAAATTGGGTGCAGGATAGCTCGTTGGAAAGGTATTTGAGTCTACTTTCCAACCCAATCGGAATTTTTCAATTTGGAGTTCATTTGCCCTGTCAAAAATCAAATCTCCCAAGACTGGTCAAAATGTGCCAAATGAGGCTGCCTAAAGGCAGAGTGCTGTTACAGTCAACTTTTGAATGCCTTCCTCAACTCCAAATTGAGCTCATGGTAGCTCATTGGAAAGCTCTGTGTCTAGTTATCATTTGACTCATCAAGCAAGTCATTTGGCCAACTGAGCTAGGAGAAAATTTGATTTTCCCAAGGTCACTTCAGAGGTGCATCAATTCTCCCGAGGCAACTATATTTTTGACATTTCTCCAAAACCATGACACCTGTGTAAAAAGTGAAGGAGGTTTTTCTTCCTTGGCATGTTGTGGACAAAAACCTCTCTCAGTTTTCCCAAATTCATCTTTTATTGCTCAGAAACCTCATTTGAGTGAAACCTATCCCGATGTGTGGAACAAGGGATTTGTCGAAATGAAGCGAAATGAAGGGGATAGGGAGTTTCTAAATTCTTGAGGAAATTTTGGGAAGTAGGGAGGGATGTTAGGAAGTAGGGGAAAGTGTAATCTCAGAGATTGAGTGAGGGGAAGGGGTCCAAAAAGGCAAAACACAGGTCCAACCTAGAAAATTGCCAGGTTGTAGCAAGAAACTAGGGTTTGTGCGAAAATGAGGAATTTGGGGGATCTCAGTGATGGGAAGTGTTTGATAAGGTACTTTAAGGATAGGGGAAGGTGTATGAACATCAGGATACAAGTTTTGCCGATGATTTGGTTGTCCAAGAGAAATTTCCTTCAAAACCCTAGGAGAGGGAAATGACCTTACCTAGACGCGACTGAAGCATGAACAAGGTGTAAAATGACCCAGTGGGACTTGACATGATAATGACAACTCTCTGAATGATGGTACACTCAGCTGAACAGTGACATGGACCGACATTTGGACAACTTTGACAAGGGTAAAATCAAACCCTAGACCTAATGCCTAGTGACCAAATTTTGCTTGAAGACTCACTGAAATGACAAAATTTGACCTTGACACCTTAAAATCACTTTGTAAGAGCATGTTTGATCATTGGAGGAAGGCTACAAAGACTGACACTAACACCTCCAGAGGTTGACGCAAGGATTATTGGGCTGACGCTGGGTCAGGAAGGGATGATGCAGTCCCTAGAGGTAGATGCTAGGGGTTTTCGTGGGGCAGATTAGAGCTGGGAGCTGTCGAAGTGTTTATCCAGGGTTTCAGCCGGAATATCTGCTTCCAAGTAGAGAGGTACTACTGCCGAGATTATTCTCTGTTGGGTGAGCCGGTCTTGGCACCCAGATTGTATTCAGAAACTGCATAATAATAAAACCCTCAAGTAGCTGCATTGATTTTCCCACATTGGGTTTTTCCGGGGACATTGGTCCAAAAACAACTGTCACTTGTGTGCTTGTTTTTCCTTAAGTTGATGATCTACAATGTGTTGAGCATGTAATTCTATTTATTTCCAGTATTTACATGGTAAATAACTTGTTAATTAACAGAACAAGTAGGCAAGAATAAATCAATAAAGTACATGAAGGGTTTCTAACAGTTAGGCTTAGAAATTCCAACATGGTATCAGAGCATGGTTGCAGATCACAGGAGAACTGAGGACATCAGCCGAGCAGAGCAGCAGCAGCAGAAAACAGTTGTCCCGAGTGACAGAAGTTGTTCCTAGCAGAGAAGCAGCAAGGAAGGGGTGACGCAGTGCCTGCGTCATCAAGTTTGAGCCGGGAAGAGGATCAGCGCAATGGCAAAGGGGAGCAAACTCAACCTACGCAGTGCCTGGTCATCTTTCTCAGTCAGGAAGGATTGACGCCCGTGGCCAGGAGGTGCGGATTTTGCTGGTGTCGAGATTGCGCAAAGCCTAGAAGCTCTAACCTTCAATTTGTTGGGGCTTAGGAGATTGTGGGTAAGTTGCAGAGTGAAGTTGGTGGGGTACTGCGCAAAGCCTAGAAGCTCTAACCTTCAATTTCTTGGGGCTTAGGAGGTTGTGGGTAAGTTGCAGAGTGAAGTTGGTGGGGTACTGTAGTCAGAACAGTACCTAACAGGGCAAGACCAAGGTAGAAGGAAGCACTACCTTGACGGATTTCTAGCCAAGAAATCCAGATCCGAGTTGCAGCGGCAAAGGAGGATTGGAGAGGAGTGTTTCGACAGTTGGCAGAAGGGTTTCAAAGAGGGAAATCAAGGCTCAGAGGGAGTCACACCAAGAACTTCCAGGAGGGAAGTAGAGGAACAGCAAGATGGCAATGAACGGGGTAAGAGACCAGGACAGACTGGACGTAGCCTCAAACTTCGTAGTCTGGAAGGCCAGAATCTTATCCGTTCTAGACAGGAACCATCTCAAGCACTTAGCCTTGAGGACAATAGCGGTCCCAGTTGACCCAATTGATAACAATAAGTATTAGGATGCAATGGCGAGGGCTAAGAGCATCATCCTTGATGGGGTCAAGGACCATATAGTACCACATATTGCCGAAAAGGACACGGCAAATGTGATGTGGGAGGCCCTGACAAAATTGTATCAGCATACTTTCCTGCAAAGGAAGATGCTCCTAGAAAATCAGTTGCATTCATAGAAGATGCAGAAGGGAGAACAGATTGACACCTTCCTCGATCGATTGACGAAGATCCGTGATCAGCTGACTTCCATAAGGGCCACGCAGGATCAAGAATTGATGGTGAGGCAGCCTTGAACGCAATCTCAGAAGACTGGGAGGTGTTTGTCCAGAGCAGATTGGGTAGGTCGACCCTTCCAGATTGGGAGGAACTGTAGGCGGGTCTTCGTCAAGAAGAGATCAAAAGGCTGACCAAGGCGAGAAGCAGTGGCAAAGGGGTTAGAATCAAGGAGGAAGAGGAGGATGTTACTCTAGCATCTGAGGGAAAGCAGGAGAAACGGAAGAAGGACCTCTCTAAGGTCAAATGCTTCCAATGTGGGGAACTAGGTCACTATGTGAGCCAGTGTCCGAGGAAGAAAAGCAAGGGAGAGGCTTCCGAGATCAAGGTTGCGCCAACAAGGGCGGAGAAGGAAGTGGAGACAGATGATGACTATGCCATGAGTGCTCACACGCCACTTGAGAGGAAGTGGGGAGACATCGAGCTGTAGTCAGACGGACTACAGGCGATGAGGGGCAGGATCCTCGAGGTACCCAGCCTCTTGGATTATACCTTGCTACGGGAGCCCCGAAGAGGAGTAGCAGTACTGGCGGATGTCAATAGAGACAGGATGCGGATGGAGCGACAGAGGGAGCTACAGTGCAGGATTCCCAGGACAGTGTGAGGCAGCAGTGCAAGATGCATGGAGTTGTTGCAGCAGCCCAGAGGTCAGAGAGGGGGCACCTGTCAGCGACAGAGGGAGTTTCAACATCATGGGTGTCTATAGCCTCATAGAGATGTCAGAGTTGGGAGATCAGTTACTTACTTCTCAGTAACTGAGTTGCAATGCAGCAGTTAGCAGTGGCAGCGCTATGGGCAGCAGGATGCAACGTAATGAGAGGGGTTGTAGTGCAGATGCAGCAGTGGCAGTGGCAGGGCCATGGGTACCAGTACATGATGCAATAGTGCAGAGGATGTTGGGCAGCCGGCCTAGCATCGGCACAAGGACCGATGCCGGAGGATCAGGGTGATGCTCGGTGAGGAGTATTACTAGAGCACAGTCCTCGCTAAGAGGGAGTGTTGATTTGGGGTAGCATCAGATGTGCTCTAGCCACGAAAATTGGTGGAGAGGCTAAAGCGCATGAGATCTCCAATACCCAAAAATGGTTTGGGCAGATTCTAAACAGTTTGGGACATATTAAAATAATTAATATTTTTAATGGAGTCCCTAAGTCTAAACTTAGGGAAAATAAAATATTAATGTGTATTAATATAAAATTGTGTTAGAATGGTCCAAAAGTCATGGATCAAGCCAGAATTAATCTTAGCTGTTGATTAGGGACTTAATATCGGTTGTTGATTTGTCAATGAGAAAAGTATATAAGGAGGCTTGAGGGTCACTTGGAGAACACACCGAGTTGATCAAGATTTTGATTTTCTGGGGCAGGGTTTGCTCAGGAAGTCGAAAGAGTGATCAAAGTTGCAGCTGAGGGGCAGTGAATACAGAAGCAGAGAGGCAGACAGGGTACCAGGAGAATCAGCAGAGAAGCTGGGAGAGAGGGACGCAGAGCCAGCCAGAGGCCACGCAGAGCCAGCTAGGGCCCACACAGAGGTAGCCAAGAGTTGTGCAGTGCCTCAGAGTGCTAGCTTGGGTGACGCAGAGGCTCTAGAGGCTGAGGCAGTGCCTCCAGAGGTTGACGCAGGGGTTATTGGGCTGACACTAGGCTAGGAAGCACTGACACAGTCCCTAGAGGCAGACGCTGGGGGTTTTTGTGGGGCAGATTGGAGCTGGGAGCTGTCGGAGTGTTTATCTGGGGTTTCAGCCAGAATATTTGCTTCCAAGTAGAGAGGTACTACTACCGAGATTACTCTTTGTTGGGTGAGCCAATTTTGGCACCCAGATTGTATTCAGAAACTGCATAATAATAAAACCCTCAGATAGCTGCACCGTTTTTCCCGTATTGGGTTTTTCCGGGGACATTAGTCCAAAAATAACTGTCACTTGTGTGCTTGTTTTTCCTTCAGTTGATGATCTGTATTGTGTTGAGCATGTACTTGTATTTATTTCCAATATTTACATGGTAAATAACTTGTTAATTAACAGAACAAGTAGGCAAGAATAAATCAGTAAAGTACATGAAGGGTTTCTAACAGTTAGGCTTATAAATTCCAACACAAGCCACCTCCTTTTATACTAAAACATTGAGCACAAGTGGGGGTTATTTGGTTGCTTGTCGACCTTGACGAATTGTCCCATAACACAAATAAATTCATATCTCCATGAATACTTATCAGAATTGGATGATCTTTAGATCAATCCTACACCTCTCGATGAGAGGAATCTAAGAAAAATATCAGCTGCCATAAATAAGATGACTCGCATGGAGTTTGGCCCTAGTTGCCAATTTTAACACTCCCTCTCAACTAGGGAGAACACCATCCGCTGATCCATTTGCCAGACTGTACTATATCTGCCATCAGTGCCCTGCTCTGCTCCGCTGAACCATGAAGAAGAAGAATTGATCGAGAATGTCTCATACCATTCTCTACTGACCCGAAGTCAGTCCCATATGAAGAGAGTGTGTCATACCACTCTTACTGATCCCAGATCAGTTCCAAAAGAGAGTGAGTTATATCACTCTTACTGACCTGAAGTCAGTTTCATTGATCCCAGATCAATATCAAAAGAGAGTGTCTCAAACCACTCATACTGACCCGAAGTCAATTTCATTGATCCCAGATCAATATCACAAGAGTGTCTCAAACCACTCATACTGACCCGAAGTCAGTTTCATTGATCCCAAATCAATATCACAAGAGAGTGTCTCAAACCACTCATACTGACCCGAAGTCAGTTTCATTGATCCCAGACCAATATCACAAGAGAGTGTCTCAAACCACTCATACTAACCCAAAGTCAATTTCATTGATCCCATATCAATATCACAAGAGAGTGTCTCAAACCACTCATACTGAACCGAAGTCAATTTCATTGATCCCAGATCAATATCATCCTAGCATAGGGAGTATGGTAGTAACACGATGCATCCATCGATACTAGTATGGTCCCTATCCTCATTTCCCTACTCATTGGCCAGATGAGAGGTACTTCCCATGAGTCCCAGACTGCATGGGTAGGATGTCTCGGCAGGAGAAGGATGAACCACTCATCCTGCCTACATGTCGCAAGGGGTATCCCAGGGGAAGGCTGAACCACTCACCCTGTACACAACAAATCACTAGGGGAAGGTTGAACCACTCATCCTGCCTACATAGCAGACCACTAGGGGAAGGTTGAACCACTCACCCTATGGTTACTCATCGCTCCATGATGTACCCCCAAGCCCCCGGAGCTCCCAGAGCTCAATGTCCATATCATACAGGACCCTTAGGAGAGAGTCTCTCCATGACTCCTAGTCATTCTCGGAAAGTCACAAATTTGACCTTTCCCTAGGGCTTCGACAAAATGTCGGCAACCTGCACATCAGTCTCAATGCGATGGAGCCTTCTTGCTCCTCGATGTACCATATCCCAGATAAGGTGGTACCTGATGTCTATATGCTTGGAGCAATCATAGAATACGGGATTCCTCAACAATTGAATCCCCCTCTGGTTGTCACAGAAGATCACGGTGGTATCCAGCATGTGTCCAAACAGCTCACTGAAGAGCTTCCTCAACCAAGCATTTCACACGAGATCATACTCGTAGCTATGTATTCGATCTCAGTGGTGCTCAAAGCAACTGTCTTCTACTTCCTGCTCATCTAGGATATCGTAGCAGAACCCAAAGAGAACCAGCATTCAAAAGTGCTCTTGCGATCCTCCACACTGCCTAACCAGTCAGCATTCAAATAATCATGCAGCTTCACATTTCCAACAATGTATCTCAATCCATGAGAGATTGTGCCCCGAAGATATCTCAGAAGATTCTTGGCACCAATCTAGTGAGGCTCAACCATATATGAGCTCAACATGTATTCTAAGAATGTGGAAGACCCAGCAAAACATGTAGCAGCAATGTTGAAATTGCTAAGAGAGAGTTCACCAAGAACATCAATGCTAGAATGAGTTTATGAAACTCAGAGGCATTTCCCAAATCAGGTTTGGCATCGATACCACATAACTTCTTAAAGTTAAGCTTCATCGAAGTAGTCACGGGCTTGCAGTTTACCATTCCAAATCCAAAATCCAACACATTCTTATTTTTGCAAATGAGAGGGTCTGCACCTATCAGAAATAGGTCATCCTCATAAGGTGCCAATATGAGAGGTCTATCATCCACAACCTTCAAGCAATGGTTTGGATCGGCTTCGCTCCTAGTGAATCTCAGCTTCATCAAACAGCTATCAATCCTCTCATATCAAGCCTGAGGTGTTAGCTCTAAATCATAGAGAGCTTTCTTCAGTCTGCATACATGAGATTCCTAATCATGAATCTCAAACCCCTCGGGTTGTTCCAAACCTGTGGACCTGCTACATGAGGAGAATGGTCCCTTTGTAAAATTTTCTTTCGGTACATCTCGAACATGTACCTTCATGCTCTTCTTGAATTCAGGCATCCCTATCACCATCTGACTCACATCGGGTAGGGCCCCATAATAAGCATACCTTCGATGCTATAGAAGAGATGTGTCAACTGACATGGTCCCCAATGGACTTCCTGCAACTTGATACAAATTGCCAATCCTGAATAAAAGCATCTTTGAAAATTCCATTTTCAAACACGTACCTTTCCATCAATGAATGCCACCTTGAAACCTTTGACTTCCATTGCCGAAATGGACACCAGGTTCTTCTTGCGATCAGGTACATAAAAGAGATTCTTGTAAATGAATCGAGTTACCCTCATTCAATTGAGGGGTAACATTCCCTACACCCTTTCTGGGATAGGTGGCATTGACTCCAAGTATAATCCCACGATTGTTTCCATCTCTACCAAATTAGAGAGAGCACCCTTCTATCCGATGAAGTGCCTTGATGCACTACAATCAATAAGCCAGATTCCCAAAGAGTCTGGAGGAGAGGGCCAATATAAGATAATACTTCTTTATCTTACCAAAAACAACATTTGATTCTTCATACCTAGGGTTCCTTGCTTTCTTTGAAGAGTCGGCCATTTCCTTGATGACCTGCATTACCTGTCATTCCTCCGATCATTGAAGATGTCCCTGGAATGATTGTTATCATCATCAAGTGATGTGTCCCTACCATTCGGACACTCCTTCGCATAATGGCCGAACTTATTGCAAGCAAGGCATCTACCTTTCCTTCCACCCTTAGATCCGGACTTCCCATTGAAGTGATCTTAAGGTAGGCCATTAGAAGCTTCCACTACGCCATTCTGATAACTTTCTCTGCTTCGACTCCACCCTTGGTGAATTTGAAAAGGGATGAAGAATCCATTGAGCCTTTTGCCCTTTCCCAACTGTCTTCAATGATTGCTCTTTCACTCTTGCTCAGGCTTTGTCTTGACCTCAGCTCTGATACCATGTTAATTTTAGGTATGTTCTATACTCAAAGCAATTTATTTCAATTTTCCCAGTTAGCTCAATATCTTTTCCAAATTAGCAATCACATCGGCATAATAGTAAATTGCAAATGGAACATAAATATAAATCGCAAAAGACAATCCAAGACAAGAGGACACAAAATGTGGCGCTAGCTAGGGGCAAACCCCAATGTGGGGAAACACTTGATCAATTCTTCTTATATGTTCTTCAATAGTTCAGCAGAGAGAGAGATAGTACATATACATCAGAAGTCAACGTATTGACTTATCTAAATAAGAGCAAAGCTCTTCTCAAAGAAGATAGCATAAGAGGTAGTTGATCTGAGTTGAGTAGAAGGCATACTACTTCCACTGATCCAAGGTGCCTCCATCACCATGCTGCTCCTCACTGTGCTGCACTCAATCATCATGCTGGACCTCATTACCATGCTGCACACATCATACTGCTGCATCATCATATTGCACCCACCAGTGCTGCCTCGTACTGAACCTCACTGTTTCTAGGGCAAACCGCAGTCACACGTGTGAGAAAAGGAGGGCTTTCTATGGACATATCAGCAGCAATATAACAGCACCATACTTCTCATTGTTTGGGCTTGAAACATAAGGCCTCTCATTAAAGCGAAGAAGAGACTCTCACATACGAAGGAGAAAGGAACAAAGAACACCACGAAACCTCCCACACGTGCGAGAATTTAGGGCTGCAGTACTGCCACATCAAGTCTGCCATCTTACATGAAGAAGAAGCTCGATTGTTGAAGAGAAGAAAGGCATTATCCTATGTGAGAGGGTTCACTTAGGATCAAAGAGAAACATCTCTTCTAGAGCTAGCATAAGAGAACTTATCATCAAGGAGTAGGAGAACGAAGTGCCGGACGAAGGAGGACGAAGTGCCGGGAATCCACCAAAAATACAGCACTGGAGAATAGCGCTGGACATGGAATATACTTTTTAGTCATTATGTTAAATTGCAATTATCCTCAACTCGTGATAAAAGAGGTAGTTGAACTTCCTTGATATCTTTCAACTTTGATGCCACAAGTGTTCCTCTAACAGTCAATCATGAAGGCATGTAATTAGGTAATGGAAAGACATGTCTATCTGCAAATTGTAAATGAATAAAGAAGGCCATATCAACAGTTTTAACCACCATGGGCATTGTAATGGTCAGTATTTCACTTGAATAATAACAGCAATGACAAAAGTACTAGTTCAACATAACATCAAAAAGAGCATTTCAAGCTTGTGAAAATCAAACTCCCGTCAACTTTCCCACTATGATATAATATATCACATTCACACCCTAGCCTTTCCACCAATTATTTCAATGTCCTTCAAGAGCTGACATTCAGTGAACCAGATTTTTACTTGTAAATGAAGGAAAATGGAGACTGCATCACAATTTCTTTTGTTACAATATAAACAGACATGAAATCCTGCACTGCAATTGTTAAACATTTCTTTGTAATACTGAAAAATAGAACCTGGACTCTGAAGCACTCTCCCAACCTTTCCAGAATTTGTTTGCAATTTACATATTTATATCTTCTAAGTTCTTTAGATCATGCACTTCAAAGGGTGTAACCTTGAAGATCTTGCATCTCTAAAAAGGTTTCTATTTCTCCCCTAAATACAAGTTAGGGCCCTCTTCTTAAATGGTTATATATAAATGGCACCATTCTTACCAAGTTACCAGTGACCACCAATGGATTCATAAAGTGGCATATGGGTTCAAGTTTCAAGTGGCTTCTGTCTGTTTAAAGGAGGGTGTTAACTTTTAACCTTTCATAAATCATTAATGTAAAAGATATATAAATGTATGGATTCATAAAGTGGTATATGGGTTCAAGTGGCGTCTGGCTGTTTAATGGAGGGTGTTTACTTTTCACCTTTCATAGATCATCAATGTAAAAGATACATACATGTGAACCTTGTAAACATGCTCAAAGGAGAGTCATTATGTGATAAATGCAATACCTTTCAAGGGAATCATTCTGGACGCTTCTGCTGATTCCAAGATCTAAAGCACTTTCACTGCTTTCCAGAACTAAATCTTTCAAGTTCAAGCAGGGATCAGGACTAAGTAGATTATCCCTTCAGAACCCAAAGTAAAAAATGCTCAGTACAAACAATAAATCTTGCAATCCAATTTCCTCCCATCACCAACATTACTCATCCCATTAAGCAGCATCAGCTTAATAGACGCAACATGTTCAAATGTATAATATATGAAATTTCTTCGCAGATGGACATCTAGCATACCTCGTATCCATTTAATCCAAACATTTATTGGGAATTAAGATACTTAATTGTCGATTGCAATTATCTGTGCTGTAAATTTGAATAATAAAGTGAAAAAGTGTAAAAGTTAAGCAAAATAATACTCGTTTAAACTTGAGGAAGCAACATCTACCACCAATTCCGGCTGCTCCATACGCTGCAAAACACCATTTCAAACATAACAATAAACTACCATAAAGAAAAGATGCTAGAACAGTTATTGCAGAATGATAAATCATTTTCCCGGTGGAGACATTTTATATTTCAATTCCTATCTTCTTCCAGTATATGACAATAACCGGAAAAAGGGGGAGACCTTATATAAATATAAACCAGCTCACTCATGAGTCATTTTACAAAGTTTCTTTCCCAAGGAAAAGAGGAAGTATCAAATAACATTAAACATTAAGTCGTTCATTGTTTTCTGCATAAATGCATTACTGGAAAATACAAACAGCAATCATTAATTTAAAGAGATGAAAAAAAAAAAACAAGGATAGCATAGCACATAGATTTCTTAAATTATGGGCACGTTGATTTTTGTGTTGTTTGAACACACTATAGTCAAACCTGTATCATCTTTAGGTCTGAAAAATGAAATTCCAGTAATAAAGTTTATTGGGCAGCAATTAAGAGAGAAGCAAGGTTTAAGTTCATTTCAAAAGCTCAACATGCAAAAATATCTTGTAAGGTTCTCGTGCTATGGGATAGTATAGACCCTACCTCTGATAAACAAACATGGAAGACAGGTCGATTTTCTGGCGTTACTGCAAGCTTGAGTAGGTTTTGATGCATGAGAACATCTTCTACCCTCCATTGATTCGCATCAATTGCATACCTGCAATGCAGACAAATGGAAGACCAAAATAAAATTGTTGTTATACATTCAAATTTACCGTTATTCCTAAATATTGTCCAAATTTCTTACCTGTATGGTATCCTAGTTTAATGCATAGATTAAGGCCATCTTCTTCAAGTTCCATTCAACTCTTCAAGTTCGAATTATATTTGGGAGAGAACGAACAGTTTTAAACAAAAACTTCACTTTAACCAAGATAAGCTTATAGTTTTAAATGATTGCGACCAAAAACGAATATAGGCGACCAAAAATCCATCTTCAAGGGGGCCTTTAATGGGCACTTTTCGAGTGTATCCACCATCCAAAGCTAGTTCTGCATAAAAAGCATGTTTGGAGACCTCATACTTCCAACCAAACCTCTTCTCTAAGTTTCATGCAATTATATACTGCTGTTATCACATTTTCTAATGCCAAAATACAAACTTCACCTAATAGTTGGGAACTGAGTGCACCTGTTCACTTTAGTTATAAAATATTTCCGTCAAAGTGATCTCATATCATTAAAAGTGCTACTGAGGAAAATTACAAAAAGTCGTGGTATTCACTTGCTGAGTGCCTTAGATTAAACCTACACTGATTGCTATAAAATTTTCAAGCTCTTTGACCACCTAATGGTTGGATATTATTTCTTTTTCTGGAGTTATCCAGAATTAACCATGCACCAATGCAACAAACCAGCAATAAAGAAATCGGTAGATTGTGTTACTACTCACATTTGTTAGGTGAATAAGTTTTAAGGATGCCATAAGTTATAACTAGCAAGGCCAAACTTGAAATGAGTTCATATAATATAACCCCAGCAGCCCTTATTTGAGAAAGTGATCAACAGAACAGCCACACACAGAACCCATAAAATGCAAACTTCAAGCAGCTGAAGTAGATAACACATTCAGCAGACCCTCAGATTGGGGGGCAAAACTTCAGACGGCACATGGAAAGGAATTCATCAATTCGCAGGATCAGTTTTAGAGGTGGGTTCCCCATGGATCCCCTCCACTGACAAGCATTTCAATGGTACAGAGAATCAGTACTCTCCCAGGCATAGTTCAGAATCCAGATCCAGTCAACACAGTACTCTCTGTACAGAGTCAGTCATACCAAAATCAAGTGCAGGATGCTCTCCAACCACCAAATCATAATCTACATGCAGAAATCTTCGACCTCAAAAACAAAAAGGAGAACATTCAAACCCAACAGGCCACCTTTAAACAGGAAACCAAGACAAAATTCTTGGGCATACGTTGTTGTGGGTAGGGACAAGCCCACCCTCCCTCTTTCTGCAGTCAAGGAGGTAGTCTAGGCCAAGCTCATGGAAAAACGTACTAGGTGGGTCAGGGAACTGAACCTAAAGTTGAGTGGGCTCTCCTCACCCTTTCCATTCCTGGGGCCTGGACCTTATTACCCCTATTTCAGCAGGGCTACCCCAAAATTTTTGACAAAGGACCACACCATTTGTAAGCCCAAATGTGTGCAGTCTTATGGTCCTGTAGGCCATGTGGGATGAAGTGTAAAAGTGTATCCTAGTTCTGGCTGGACGGCCATGACCAGTTCTATTGATCTCATCTTCATGGTGGTTGGTTTTATGGCTCCACTAACTTCCCCTTGGTGGGTGGTAACTCCCTGCCTTGATGGACATGCCTATGTTTTAACTTTTGGGTTGATATTCGAGCATCATGGAGATGGATCTATTAAGACACATAACTCATAGGAACACTTGTTGTATTAGCCCTGTAATGGTGATTGCACGATGTAAAGGTGCAAACACCCATCTCATCATTGTCAGAGCATACCTATCTTTTACTCCCCACATTGACCATTTCTCTTATGTATGTGCACCTCTTTGGCCATGACCGTCACTCTTTGTGGAAGTCTCACAATTCACAATGATTTTGCACTCCACGAGGGAACATATCATGTTCGCTTGGAGAAAAGAGGTCCATTGCACTCTCTTGGGCAAGCCAAGTCACCTCCAAGTCAAAGCACGCAAAATGTCTTCTTCAAAGTGTCTTTTCAAACATTATTGTTGAAAATAAGGGTACCAAGGAAGTGTTTCCTAGTGCATTTATCCTTTTGGCCTAGGAAAACACATTAATGACCTTTTTGTCATGTGACATTATGAGTTTTATTAATGTCATGGAGGAAAGTTACTTTTTATGGGTTATGTACTATGTACTTTAATATATTAATGTCACTAGTGTTATAAAGTGACTTTATGAGAAAAGTACAAAGTACACTTTTTAATATTAAAGTGACTTATGTTTTAAAAGTGACTTTATGAGAGAAAAAGTGCACATGGTACAAAAACATTAAAAGGTAACTATGAGACTCATTAATTGAGGGGGACCACATGAGAGAAGGGGTCAAGAGAGGGAATGATCTCCACCCTTGATCTAATGAGCTAAGATTTAATCTCAGCCATTAGATATCAAGGGTTAGGGTTCTCTTCTTTTCGGAAGACAAAAAGGGAAAAAGGAGATGGAGGCTCTCATTATTCTCATGTGCATTTTGAGAAGAGGAGAAGAAGAGCTTGAGAGGAGGTTGTAATTGCAGAACTGAGGAAGGCAAACCGAAGTTCGAACAACAAGAAGGCTACCAAACCCGAGTCTCTAGTTGAAGAATACAAGCATGCAGACAAAGAATTTCAGGAGACTTAGAAGGTCGAGATTCAAGGGGTTAGTGTTGATCAGTGGTTGTCATTGATGTCAACCCAAGCAGCACCAAGGGCTACCCCGATATTGAATGGCCATTTTGACTTGACAACTCATCCTATTCCGAGTCAAGGATCTTCTAGATAGATTCTACTCGTCGAGATGTTTCCGTTGATATATGGCACGCCATGTAGTTCTTCACGGTTTGAGAGTTAATCGTGTTTGAAGTTAGTAACCCCAGATTGTGGGCTAAAACCCCATGGGGTTGTGGCATGGCACTCATCATTGGTTGTGGTATTGAATAGTCAATAATTAATAATGTTTTATGCTCCTAAAAGCCTTCTAACGTTCACTTGTTGAGGATCCTCTCAACTCAAGACATTTCTATAAATAGTGACCCTCGTATCCTCCTCTAGCAAGCACTTTTCAACGAACTATCTTGTGAGAAGACCTTCGTAATTTTTCGGCCCTCATGAGCTTTTAACGTAGGATCTGTTGCAGAGATTTTAAGGTTTCGTTGAGGTTTGGTTAGGGCACAAAATTATGATCAAGTTTGAAGGTCTGTTTTGAAGCAAATTTAGAGCCTTGGATTCTAGGATTTCGCTGCTTCAAACAGGCCATCGTGGCATTTTCGCTATATAACTTTTTTCTACGAAACTTTAGAAGCTGAAATTAAAACCCATTTGAGCCGAAATCTTGATGAACCTCGTGACCGAATTTCAGATCTTGGTTCACTAGATTTTCAGAGATGTGATCTGAGGAGGTTAGGGTTTTGCAGGCTCCCGAATTCCATGTCAAACAGGTGACCTTGAGAAAATCGTCATAACTTAATCCCTGAGCATTGGATTCAAATTTCGTAAACAATGACAGAAAGAGGACGGACTGTAGATTGTTGGATATCGTTTTCAGGGCTAAAGGTCGAAACAGTGACACGTGGCACTTCGTACAAGTTCGCTCTACTGAACCAGTCTATAATCAGGTCATCGTGGGAGATTGGGCATAACTCTTTCTTGAAGAATCCAATATCGATCAGACCTATGGGGTTGGAAAGAGGACTCAGAGAGCTACCACAGGACGAAATTTCAGACCTTGGAGATCCAAAATTACATAGATACAACAGATTCAATATCGAGCTCCTAGAAGGCAAGAAAAATTATGCATTCAAGGATCACTGCAGTAAGGACCACACATCAACAGTCAAGGGTAAGTCTGCTACAGCAAGGTATGTATGATTAGTGTTTGCATTTGAATTTTGAGTATCATCTCTGACATATGTTTTTGCAGGACAGCGTAAGTATATTGTTTTGTATTTGTTTGGGTCTTGCTTGTTAATGCATGTGCAGGAAGGATGACACTTTAGAACAACTCGGACACATACTAGAAGGAAATGCAATGCCAAAGTACCATTACTTGAAGCAAGCACAACAGTACCTCAGCAGCTGCAAGTGATCCAAGAAGCAATGTCAAGTCAAGTGTCAGGTGTTCTCAAAACGCTAGTGCTGTAAAAGAGTCATCATTGTAAATTTGTAAAAGAGTAATTATTGTAAAAGAGTCAATCTGCCTAGAGTCGAAGAGGCATTGTTGGGAGGTATAGGAATCACTGTTGGGATGATGTCATGGTTGGGTTGTAGGTCATAGTGTGATTGGGTGTTCGGTCAAGTACAAGAAAATCATTGTAAATCATATTGTATCATAGATCATTGTCCCTGGTATGGGATTCCACACTCTTGTCTCACTTTTGATCATTATAGGGTGGCAAGGAGGTGCTAGGCAGGTGCATGAAGTCGCCTACAGGTTGGAGCCTATGAACACTTCAGGGTGGTAGGTTGGTCTAGGATGTTGGTGCATCCATTCAGTTGACTACTGAAGAAACCAAGGCGTTGGGGCGTCCTTCCAATGGGAGTTGGAGAAGAGTGTTTTTCTAGAATTCTAGGAAGTTGTAACTTTAATTTCAGTTGGGGCTGAAGATTAAAGAATTTATTAGAAAAGCATTCAGTGGTTTTTGACCTGGAGGGGGTTTTCCACCTAAAATTCTTGTGCCTATTGTGTTTTTTTGTTTACTGTTGTTACTGGATAGACATTAATAATAATTGAAGATTAACTAATGCTCTGAAAAAATTTAAAAGTGTTAATTGCTAAGGAATACTGATTCACCCCCCCCCATGTATTTCCAACAATTAGCAGGCCGAGATTCAAGGTGAGTCTGCGCTGATTTGCTGGGAGGCTGAGAGTGATTCTCGGCGTACATTTCGTGGAGTTGTTCAAAGCTCTAGTTTTTGGTAAAATCATTGTTAATTGGGTTGCATTTCAAGGAAGTCTATTAGTGATTTCCTACACGCAGACTTGGGCAGAAATAAGGGACAGTTTGCATCAGATTATTGGCATTTGGCATAAGAGGATACCTCTGAGCATAAGTCAACATCAAAGCAGTGATTTGACAGTGGTTTAAAATGTTACAGATCTGGAACAGTGGCTCAAACTTCCAGAATTTGAGCTGAAGCCTTGACACAAACTCCAAGTAATCTAGAACAGCATTTAAGGAGAGATAAGTACCTTAAAATACTATTTGTTGTGTAAATTTCTTAGGAAATTAGAAGCAATAAAATCCTCCTTTTTGAAAAAAAAGTTGAAAGATACTAAAACGAGGAGGATGTGTTGAAGAATCTTAGGAAATTAGGTGTAATGTGATTCTTTTTGACTTGATAACAATTTGTGAAGCACTTTTACAATTATCTTAGCTTAATCTTCTTCTTATTATTAGTGTGTGTGTTTCATCAAACTGCTACCAAAAACATAAAGACAAGAACACAAATGTTGGCTCTCTGCCAGGACCAAAACCTCTCTTCTCTTGACAGAAAAACCCTTCAGTAAGTTTTCTCTTATTGAAGCTTCTTTCTTGATCAATGCCAAATCCTAGACCCTTGACTAGAAGATCCTACAAGCACAAGTCAAGTCCTTTTCTCTGCACTATGTTTTCCCAACCCTTTGTTCACCTCCTTCCAGCACTTCGTTCTTCCTTAGTGTGATAGCACTACAACCCTAATTCTTGCACGTGAGAGAGGTACCCTAGAGAATTAGGGTCCTTTTTCCTTCAATAGAGAGAGAGTCTTCTTCGCTCGACTTGAGAGGCCTTTTAGGCCTAATTTCTAACCCAAACAATGATGAACATGTGACTGTGACCTTACTGCTGATATAACCGCAGACTGCATTAACCCTAGAGAATAGTCCTTTCCACTTCAGCTTTTCTCCTCCTTCCTTCGCTGCCTTAGAAGACCTCTTCTTCGTCCTTTGTTACCCTTTTTCTAGCCTCTTCTCTTCGCAGATTTCAGAGCTGATCTTAGCTATCTTTAGAGTGGACAACCTCTATATATAGAGGATTGTCCCTCCTTTAGGCCGACTTGTTGCTTCGAGGCCGACTTGACTTTCTTTGTTGTGATGGGTGCTTTTAATGGTGTCATTGCTTCTTTTGATGGTGTCTTTGCTAGGAGGAGACTTGACTTTGCTTGGAGGTGTCTTCTTTGACTTGTATACATAAATATACATAATGTAACATACCCTTAAGGTCTTCAACATAATTCTTTTGACTCTTTGACTTACCTATAGCACTTTGACATGTGTTAGACCTACTTCAATGAGCAAGAAACTCATTGACATATATTACAAAAATAATATCTCTTTTCTTGAATAAATACAAATATCAAAAGTACATTTATGAAGACCGAACCTAGTTACATTTCCTTCAACAAGATGGAGAGCGCTAGGGTTCAGGCGAAACATTGTAAGGGATACTGCGCCGCAATCAGGTTTTGGACCTCTTCTTATGCATTCGATTAGCCAGGGCGAGGGGAGTGTGCTTCTATGCACACATGGAATCTGTTGTGGCCTCACCTTTGACATTCTCATGCCACAAAACTGCTCTGCACAGATATACGTTGTCGGTTCTCACAAGGTCCCATTGGGACTAGCCACAGTTTGGACACAGTCGTTAGTTGCAGCATGGCTCCTCTTCAAAGGTTAGCACCCAAACTGGGTCTTTGATGTTGGCTCTACTACATCGGGGTCTGTGAGAATGAATACAGAGATTTCGGACTCCACCTGCTTATGCCCAAACTCCCAGATTAGTTTATGGGAGGAGAGATGCGTTGCAGACAATGGTTTTTCTTCCATTGGGACAATCTACGAATCTGCACCATGGACAAGCACTGGTCAAGCACTGCATGCAAAGCAAAAGGCCATCTCCAACAGCAAAGGGCACAATCCGATGGAACAAGCAAAGGTCGAGACGAGCATGGTCCCATACAACTTGGGCTTTTGGACCCAACCATCAAATGTAGAGCAAACCAACACGATTTTAAATAGGGGACAAAATTCCAGAGGCAACGGCAGAGGGGCAGACCCAGATCCGAAGGATTTGTATCAGGTTTTTATCAAAACTATTTCTGGGAAATCGATAATGTTATGGGTCCAGAGTACGGATCAAGTGACAGATCTGAAGCAAAATGCCCAAAATGTCACAGGTATTTTTGCTTCATTACAAAGTTTGATTTTTTCCGGGAAAGTGTTGCAGGAAGAGATCCATTTGAAAGACTATGGTATTCAAAGGAACTCTACCATTATCCAGAATCTAAGACTACAAGGAGGTGCCCCAGGAGCAAGCACATTAACCAAATCATCATCGACAGATAAGGGTTAGGCTTCTTTCAAAGATGTATTAAGAGGGAAAGCTGGCAATCAGGACAAACAAATCCCAAATCTGACAATCCCAGGTCCGTACATAGTAGAAAAGATGGAAAAAGCTCCAGATCTGTCCATAGAATTACCAGAAGTAAGTGGTCTCTTCAATACTTTACAAGCAAAAGCTATCATTTGTCGATTTAATTGTTTCTGACCCAAATCTGAAGATCTAAGTGAGTGGATCTGGATCTACCTCAACTGGACCAGAGACTATGATATTTATCTGTGTGAAAAAGGCTTTTTTGTGGTTCAATTTGATACACAAATAGATTACAATCATGTCATAAATGACAGACCATGGTTCTGGGGACGGGCGGGTTTCTTCGTAACCCCATGGTTCCCTAGTTTTAATGTAAACCCAATGGTGGTTACAAAAATGTCGGTTTGGGTAAGGCTACATAATCTCCCACTACCTTTTGGGCACCATCTGGTTCTAAAAGGCATCGGAAACTCTTTGGGAAGGTTCCTAAAGCTAGATCAAGAAAGAATGGACAAAGGGATCTTCACTTTTGCCGATATCTTTGTGGAGATGGACTTAAGCAAAAGCCTTCCGGATTGTATTCGTTTGACATACAAAGATTTTAAGTGGACATAGTGGTTAGATTTTGAAAACATTGCCTTTAGATGCAGGATTTGCCATCAAACAGGGCACTTGCAAAACACATGCAAACAAGCAAAGAAAAAAACAAAGAAGAGACCGCAAAAACAAAAAGGATGGAAATTCCCAAAACCCCCATCGTCAGATGATGAGGATGAAGAAATGGATGAAACCCAGCAACAGCCAGAGACAGGAAAACAACAAGGCTCTCAAGAGGAGGGAGAAGAACAGAACAAACAAGCAGAGAATCCAAATAACTCAACAGTTGTTCCGACCCTTGAAAACCAATTAGAGGAAAAAAACAACAATCAAGGCACAGGTGGAGTTAAGCGATCTCACATATCTGAAAGCTTTGACTCAGATAAAGAAGTTCCAAACATCTCCAGAAATAATGAACTGGCAATTGTCTCTATTACATCACTTGGGGTCTGGCAAAAAATTCAAAAGAAAAAAGGCAAAAAAGAAAAGTCGAGTTTATCTGGCAATCTGTAATTTTATTTTATTTTATTTTTTTGGTAGTTTTGCTACTATATGTGTGTCTTGTACATACACGGGTCCCTCGAGACACTTCCTGAATGCTTTATGCATCTACTCAATGTAACTTTTCATTTTTATTAATAGAAAGTTAATGATTTTTTCTTTGAAAAAAAATAAAATCCTCCTTTCACTGGTTTTCCCCTTGTGGGTTTTTCCAAGGTCATTGGACCAAAAACACTGTGTAAGAATTATGTGTGTGTGCTTGTCTTTACTTGCATATCAGCTGAAAAGATATAGTAGAGTAATCCTAAATGTTTAAAGCAAATTTGCATAAAGTTTATATCAGCTAACTGTTTGGCATAACGATATTAAACCATAAGCTTAAAACTTGAAACTGGGTTAGGGCTACAGCATTAAAAATTTCTACATGGTATCAAAGCCCAAGGGGCTTCAGATCTGAAATTTTCCATCAACTGATAGAAGAGACTAGCAAGCAAATTTCTGCAATATCAGTGAACAGCAAGCAAATTTCTGCAATATCAGTGAACAACAAGCCTAAAACCTCAGTCAGAAACCCAAAGACTTATTGGTTGAGAGGTAGGAAGGTTGCCTAGTTCAGATCTGTTGATTTTGTGTTGGTTGTGAGAGTCATGGCAACTAGTTTGAGGGTGGAAGACAGATTGAGTGGGGCTGATAATTTTGGCCCCTGGAAGGAGAGAATGATGCTACTGCTTGAAGAAGTTGAGGTGTGGGACATTGTGGAAAACTGTTAAGTTTAGGTATGTTCTATGCTTAGAGCAATTTATTTCAATTTTCACAGTTAGCTCAATATCTTTTCCAGATTAGCAATCACATCAGCATTAAAGTAAACTACAGATAGAACATAAACATAAATCGCAGAAGACAAGCCAAAACAAGAGGACACAAGATGTGGCGCTAGCAATGGACAAACCCCAATGTGGGGAACCCTTGATCAATTCTTCTTAGATGTTCTTCAATAGTTCAGCAGAGAGAGAGAGAGATAGTACATTTACAACAAAAGTCAATACTTTGACTTATCTAGATAAGAGCATAGATCATTTCTACGAAGATACATGAAATCAGTTGAAGATATGCTGCTTCAACTGATTCTCCAAGGTGACTCCTTCACCTATCATCGTGCTGCATCTCGTCATCATGCTGCACCTCACCATGCTACACCATGCTGCACCCATCATCACAATGCTGCATCTTATCATGCTCCATCAATCATGATAGTACCCATCATTGTACTGCATCATGTACCCTCAAGTGCCATTGCTGCACTTTGTTTTGCCACCATGTGCTTGTTGCACCTTGTTTACCATACTGCTGTCCCAATTGCTATTGCAACACCATGTCTTGCTGTTGTCCCAATTGCTATTGCAACACCATGTCTTGCTGTTGTCCCAATTGCTATTGCAGCACTATGTCTTGCTATTGTCCCAATGCTTACTGCTGTCCATGTGCCTTTGCTACCATGTCACAGTTGTCCCATGTATCTATACAACACTATGTACCTTGTTGTCCCATATATCTTGACAGCACTATGTACCTTGTTGTCCTATATATTAGCACTGCTGTACTAGTTGCCTTGCTGTCCCATGCATCTAACTATCAGTCCACAAACAGCCCTCAATTCGTTGCATGCTACTGCTGATTTCTGCCTAGGGATCTGTGCATGTACTTGACTGGTTAGGGGACACCAACAAGCCTAACGTATAGGGAGAATACCCTTGTTTGCCTTGTCGTCCTTAGAGATGACTACGGCCTAGTTAGGAGGTCCTTTCTCTCCCAACAGCTGTTGTAATAGTCCCTTAATGCGTCCCTATAAACAGAGATATACACCCCAATATCATGCATAAAACAATCATGAAACTCACCACTAGTCTACGACCTTATTTGCACGATAAGACTGCTCCAATGTGTCACCTCAAGCCATCCTTTTTGCCTCATGCAATGACTAAGAGCTGCAGCTCTTCTTCTCTAAACTTCGCACCCAAAACAGTGCACAAACTTGGACCTGCCTCAGCCTTCCTCGCTCAAAATTCGCACTATATTTCAGACCTTAGGATTGCATTAGGGCATCCAACATTAGGGTTGCTTTAGGTCTGCGTTAGGGCAACCTTCCATCTGCATCTAGGGCAGCCTTCCATGTGTGTCTAGGTCAGCCTCTCTTCCTCCAATGTTTAGGGCTTCCACTCCTAGATTTCTCTTCCACTAAAACCCAAGAGAAGTGGAGAGAAATGAAGATAGAAGTGTGTGTGAAATGACTCTCAAGTCATCTCCTTTTATACTAAAACGTTGAGCACATGTGGGGTTTATTTGGTTGCTGGCCAACCTTGACGAATTGTCTTATAACACAAATAAATTCATAACTCCACGAATACTTATCGGAATCGGATGATCTTTAGATCAATCCTACACCTCTCGATGAGAGGGATCCAAGAAAAATATCAGCTGCCATAAATAAGATGACCCACATGGAGTTTGGCCCTAGTTGCCAATTTTAACAAAAACCCAGTGCAACCTCCCACTAATCCTATTCAATTGGTTGACTTAACAAGCGGAATGTGAGAGCAAGGAGAATCATTCGTGATTAGTGTTTTTAAAACCGGCCGGTCTGAACCGGTAACCGGTCAAACCAGCCGATTAGCAAGGCCACCGGGTCAAACCGGCTTAAAAACCTGGTCAACCTCCCCATTTCGCCAATTTTTGGCCCTAACCGACCGGTTTAGGACGAAACCGGCCGATTTGTGGTCAAACCGGCCGGTTCCGTCCTAAACCAGTCGGTTCACTGCCACGACCACGGAGGACCCACGCAGCGATTTCTCCAAGGTGGTTAGGGTGTTTTGGAGGGAAAGTAAAGGTCCTTTTCCTCCAAAAACACCCTCTCCAAGCCTTTAAGAGGCCCTTCTCCCTCTCATTTGTCTCACACATCTCATTTGGAGTATTTGTGAGTTTGTTTGGGAGCTTGGAGAGTTTCGAGTTTTTGCTAGAGTAGTCATCTTGGAGGCTTGGAGTTGGAGTCGGAACTATTTTGGAAATAGTTTGTAGCTGTCAGTGGAGTTGGCATCTTCAAGAGGAGGCTAAGGAAGCTAGTTTGCATTTCAAGGTAAGGATTTTCACTTGAAAATTCTTCATTTGACTGTTGTCCATGTATTAAATTTTTTTATGTGTAAATTTATAAACTTCTAACTTCTATCATCTATGCTATCAAATCTCTAGTTCTATGCTATCAAATTTTGTAGCCTACATGTGCATTTGTTTTTCTAAATTTAGCTTTGGTTTTCCATGTTTCTTAGCTGCATTTTTTTTTTAAATGGCAGATTTCTTTGCAAATTGTAATTATTTCAAGCAAACATGGCTCCAAAAGGAAAGGACAGTGCATGGGCTCATTGTGATGTAATTGATGGAAAAATGATATGCAAATTATGCCATAAATCTATTGGAGGTGGGGGTATTCTTAGATTGAAACAACACTTGGCTGGGGTAAGAGGCCAAGTAAAGCCATGTGATGCACCAAATGCAGTGTTAGGTCCTATTAGGGCAGAATACCTTTCCAAGCTTGAAAAGTTTTATGAGGATAAAGCTAGGGAGAAGGCCATCCAAGACAACATTGCAAGGAAGAGGGAATTATTAGAAGCCATGAAAGAGAGTGGGTATGATGATTATGAGATTGAAGACTCCTCTTCTATCCTTTCCACAATGACCCCTTTCACTATGTTCATCCTTCTTTTGGCCAACCATCAAAAGGAACAAAGAGAACAAACATCCAAAGTTATTTCTCATCTTCTACCAACATTGCCTCTTCTAATCCCACTTCCTCCCAGCTAAGTTGTCAACCCACTTTGGATCAACATTGGAAAAAACAATGCAAGAAACTTTTCATCAATACATTGCTAGATGGTGGTATGATTCAGATATCCCATTTAATGTTGCTTGCTCACCTTATTACCAAGCTATGTGGGACTCTGTTATAGCTGCTGGAAAGGGCTTCAAAGGCCATAGTATGCAAGACTTGAGGGGAGCTCTTTTGCAAAAAGAGATATCTTCCATTGATGAGTATTTGGTTGAGTTTAAAGATTCATGGCTCAAAACAGGTTGTTCATCATGTCAAATGGATGGACCGATGGAAAGAACCGCACTATCATTAATTTCCTTATTTCTTGCCCTCAAGGAACCATGTTTTTGAGATCAGTTGATGCATTTGATAAGGTGAAGGATGCAGCCCTTCTATTTGAGCTTTTGGATGACATTATTCAGGAAGTTGGGGAGCAGAATGTTGTGCAAGTCATCACCGATAATGCCTCAAACTATGTTCTTGCTGGAAAGATGCTTGAGTCCAAATATAGGACCATATTTTGGACTCCATGTGTTGCACATTGCATAGACCTCATGCTTGAGGACATAGGCAAAGTGGAGTGGGTAAAAAACACTGTAGAGCATGCCAAGTGCATTACAAAATACATTTACAACCACTCATGGGTATTGAACCTAATGAGGAAAAACACTGGGGGCAAAGAGCTTGTTAGGCCTGCAATTACGAGATTTGCAACTCACTTCCTCACGTTGCAATGTTTCAATGGTCAACATAAAAACTTGCTTCTGATGAATGGACTGAATCTCGGTGGGCTCGTAGACAAGATGGAAAAGACACCAAAAAGAAAGTGTTTGACAATTATTTTTGGAAAAGGTCTGTAGAGCTTGTGAAAATTACCGAGCCCCTTATTAAGGTGCTAAGGATGGTGGATGGGGAAAAATTGGCCATGGGCTACATTTATGAAGCTATGGATCAGGCAAAAGAGAAGATACGGGCAGCTTACAAGGACAGGTTAGCTAAATATGGCCGTATATGGGAGATCATTGATAACAGATGGAACAATCAACTCCATCATCCTATACATGCAGCTAGGTATTTTTTGAACCCAAAGTATCATTATAAAGATCGGCTAGGAGATCTGCAGGATGGGGAGGTCAGAGCTGGATTGATTGATTGCTTGGAGCACATGGTCCCTACCCATGCAGACCAGTTGGAAATACATAGACAACTTACTGTTTTCAATATGGCAGGTGGTACCTTTGGCAAAAACTTGGCAAAGATGGCAAGAGATGTGGATCAACCAGGTAAGCAATTCCAATTTCCAACTTGTTTTTCTTTTCAAGTTAAAATTGTTTACGTTCTTTACAATTCAAATTATAAACTAAGTTACTAATTAATGTCTTTTTCTTTGCAGCACATTGGTAGGAGTCATTTGGTGGCCAGCGTCCTCAATTGCAAAGGATCAGTAGCAGCGTCAAGGAAAGGCAAAGAACCAATGGAAGGCACTAGTCGTGCAGGTCGACAAACTCGTGCTTCGATTAGGTCCACTTCTATTGTTATTGGTGGCATTGCTACTGAGGTTGCAAATCAGGCTGAGGCCTCCTCAGACTCTGAACCAGGCCTCATAGCTTGTAGCATTGTTTTTGGACTTTATAGGGCATTTAAAGCCTCATTGCTTATGTATTTTACTATTTTGTGGATGATATGTATTGCACTCGGTGCCATTTTGATATATTCACCTTTACATGGTATATAAATGAGCAAACTTTGCAATTTTTTCTCTATTGGCTTGGAATCATGGTTTTAAATCTTAAAAATAATTTTGTTTCATT
Source organism: Pinus tabuliformis (assembly GCA_031772625.1). Lineage (NCBI taxonomy): Eukaryota > Viridiplantae > Streptophyta > Pinopsida > Pinales > Pinaceae > Pinus > Pinus tabuliformis. Next base: position 465,218,307 of record CM062805.1, read on the forward strand.
AAAAATTAATTATTTAATGTATTTTTCTAAAACCGGTTCGTTTCGACCTAACCAATGCCAATTGGACCGGTTCCGGTCGGTAACCCGGTTCATTAGGTGGGCCAGTCCGGTCACTGGTTTCGGTTTTTAAAACATTGTTCGTGATGTCATCAAAGACCACCTATTTGTTAATCTAGGTTGTCATTGATGTCAATATGGCATTGACCGAGATGTCAATATTCCTGAGATGGCTAATGATAGTCAAGACTCTTGTTTGACAAGGATACCATGAATGAAGATGTCAAGCCACTAAGAAGAAGTCTTGTCCTAGATGCCTATTGTTCATAATGGATCACTGCACTATCATGATGACATATATGGTGACATTACATTTGATGACATGGAAAATGAAGGAATTGGAGATCACTTGATGACATGATGATTAAAGACATAACAAGTGGAGACCTCACTTAAAAACACTTGGTGACAAAGAAGAAGCCCATACTGTCCTAATCATTTCTGCACTAAATAACAACCAGTCACATTAAAAAATATTTTTCACCTCCTTAGAGGCAGAATCTCATTATGAGACCTAGACCATCTTTTAGAGCATAATTTTGCCTTTCCAATGAGCTATTACACAGCCCGAAACTCCAAGCGTTTGAAAGTTATGAATTTTTGAAGTTAATTTATTAAATCTGGACATGGAGCCGACCTGAGCAGCCTACACAAGTCGGCCTCCAAACAGAGGACGTGATTGTTCATTTCAAGGACAGAAAGGGTATATAAAGAGAGGCTCAGACCTCTGTTTTCCTCAAGTAATTTCAGTGAAAACACAGAGAAAAGGGACAGAACAGCTAGGAGGCCGAGGAGGATGTTTTAAGATCACAGTTTGGGCATTTTCAGTGATTAAAATATTCTTAAAGAGTTCGGACTTAAGGACAGAAGAACAGAACTTGTGACAACCACCTTTGGAGGATTATTTGTAATAAATATCTCTTTATCTCAGGACCTGTTTCACCTTTTGGAGAAGCACGGATCATTGTTTGACAATCTTGTGTGGCTCGGATAGACATTCTTTGAAGAACAGTCTCCTGTGGACAGATTGCAGACTCTTGTGCCTTGGTTTTTATGGAAGAAGTGCAGACTTTGGGATAGAAAACAGTCCTGCCATAATTCAGACAACAGACTTTGGATACCTTTCAAGGCCTCGGACAATTACTTGGGAAGAAGCTCGGTCAATCTGTCTTTATCTCGGATCTGTGGAAGATACTCATAACAGAATTTCATTGGATATTGATAGGCTGCTACAGCAATAAGGATTAAGGTATATGACAATTTCTTGTGAGGCATTTCCTGTCTCTATATCACTATTGTTGTAGGAAGCTACTACAGCTGCACCGGTCAAGGATTAAAAAGATTGCCTACGATTCTAATCTCTTGAGGCAAACTCTTGTCAATTGAAGCAGTTTGAGGTCACAGTTTGAAGCAGTCTTGGACCCTGGACAGTGAATAAAGAATAGCTTCAAGCTCAGATTTGCTCGGTGTATAGTGATAGACTGTGATCCTGAGGGGCAGACTTGCTAAAGGTTTGGGCAGATCTCAGATTGGCATTTAAAAGGTTCAATATTGAAGAAACTCTTTTGAACCCTGGACAGTGAATAGAGCTTGGAACAAAGAACAACGAAGAATTTGGTCAAGGACATACAAGTAAGTGCATCACTAATCAAAGCTAGTGAAGGGTTTTGGAGACTTTGATTGAAGTATTTATATTGATTTGGGGTAGCATCAGATGTGCTCTAGCCACGAAATTTGGTGGAGAGGTTGGGGCACATGAGATCTCCAATACCCAGAAAGGATTTGGGCAGATTCTAAACAGATCAGGAGATATTAAAATAATTAATATTTTTAATGGAGTCCCTAAGTCTAAACTTAAGGAAAAATAAAATATTAATGTGTATTAATATGAATCTGTGTTAGAATGGTCCAAAAGACATGGATCAAGCCAGACCTAATCTTAGCCATTGATTAGGGACTTAATCTCGGCCGTTAATATGTCAACAGGAAAAGTATAAGAGGAGGCTTGAGGGTCACTTGGAGAATACACCAGAGTGATTAGTCATTCTATTCTCTAGAGCGGGGTTTGCTAAGAGAGATAGAATCAGTGATCGGAGCGCAGCTAAGGCGCATTTGATCCAGGTGGATGTTGGTGGCCACCCACCTATCCCATTTGGACCCCCACAACTGTCTCTTTCAGTTTTTCTGTTTCCTTGATTATAGCATAGTTTACTATTTTTAGCAGTTTTTCAGGTCCTACACTTCCGGAGCCGTTTTCTGCCTAAAAATCGTCTTTTCCGTCGTAGTCCTCGGAGAGATCTTTCCAACGGGCTATCATGCGTGTCAAACGGAGATAGTACGACCAATTCGCGACCCCGAGAAGTTGATGTACCAACTTACCCAAAAGCGGGGCCCACAATTTGGCGTTTCATCTTCTAGGGTTAGGTTTTGGAATGTGAAGGGTTTTCCATTGTTTCTCAACAATAAATAGGCCCTTGAGCCTCCTTGTAACACAGTTTTTTGGAGAATAGTTCAGAGGCATGTAGCCGACACATCTCTTCTCAGAGATAAGCTACCATCGCCCTAGCTGGGTTATTTCCATTTCTATTTGTAAGCATATTTCAGTATTTTACAGTAATGAAATGAAGTATTATTTCCGCTGCATATTTGTCTTTATGGTTATCTCTGTATTTTATTGCGTTCCTGTTTAAATCCGGATCAGCATTGAGTACAGAGAGACAGAGAGGCAGATAGTGCCAGGAGAGCAATAGAGCAGCCAGAGAGAGACGCATGAGCAGTCAGTGCTCACGCAGGGCCACGCAGAGGCAGCTAAGTGTTGCGCAAAGCACCAGAGAGGCCAGCGTAGCTGACGCAGAGGCTCAGAGAGCTGACGCAGGGCCTCCTGGGGCTGACGCAGGCCAAGATAGGCTGACGCAAGGCCAACACTGGGCTAGGAGAGGCTGACGCAGTCCAGATTGGGCAGATGCTGGGGTTTCTAGAGCAGATTGGTGCTGAGTAGCTGCCGGAAACATTATCCGGGGTTTCAACCAGTAGATTTGTCAGAAACTGAGAGGTATTACTGCCAAGGAAATTCTCTGTTGGGTAGGCCAGTTTCGGCACCCAAATTGTACTCTAACATTGCTTAATAAGAAAACCCTCAGATAGTTGCACCAATTTTCCCACATTAGGTTTTTCCGGGGAGACATCGAGCTATAGTCAAGTGGACTACAGGCGATGAGGGGCATTATCCTCGAGGTACCCAGCCTCTTAGATTAGACCTTGCTACGGGAGCCCTGAAGAGGAGTAGCCGGACTGGTTGAGTGGGTAGAGACGGATGCAGATGGAGCGGCAGAGAGAGCTACAGTGCAGGAATCTCAAGACAGTGCAAGGCTAGCAGGCTGCAGCAGTGCAAGAGGCACAGGAGTGTTGCACCAGTGCAGGATGGCACAGAGAGGTGTGCAACGATGCGAGATGTAGGGAGTTGTTGCAGCAGCGCAGAGGTCAGAGAGAGAGCACTTCTCAGCAGCAGAGGGAGCTTCAGCATCAGCGGGTGTCTCTAGCCCAACAGGGAGGTCAGATTGGGAGATCAGTTACTTACTTCTCAGTAACTAAGTTGCAGTGCAGCAGTGGGCAGCACGATGCAACATGATGAGAGGAGGTGTAGTGCGGATGCAGTGCTGGGAGAAAGGACCAGCAGCAGCACGGATGCAGAGGGAGTTGTCGTACAAATGCAGCAGTGGCAATGGCAGAACCATGGGCAGCAGTGCAGAGGATGTTGGGCAAGAAGGCCTAGCATCAGCACAGGTATCGATGCCGGATGATCAAAGTAATACTCAATGAGGAGTATTGCTAGAGCACAGTCCTCGCTAAGAGGGAGTGTTGATTTGGGGTAGCATCGGATGTGCTCTAGCCATGAAATTTGGTGGAGAGGTTGGGGCACATGAGATCTCCAATACCCAGAAAGGGTTTGGGCAGATTCTAAACAGATCAAGGGATATTAAAATAAATAATATTTTTAATGGAGTCCTAAAATATTAATGTGTATTAATATGAATTTGTGTTAGAGTGGTCCAAAAGACATGGATCAAGCCAGATCTAATTTTAGTCGTTGATTAGGGACTTAATCTCGACCGTTGATATGTCAACAGGAAAAGTATAAGACGAGGCTTGAGGGTCACTTGGAGAATACACCAAAGTGATCAGTCATTCTATTCTCTAGAGCGGGGTTTGCTAAGAGAGATAGAATTAGTGATCGGAGAGCAGCTGAGGGGCATTGAGTATAGAGAGGCAGAGAGGCAGAGATAGTGCCGGGAGCAGCAGAACAGCCAAAGAGAGAGAGACGCAGGAATAGCTAGTGCTCACGCAGGGCCACGCAGAGGCAGCTAAGTGTTGCGCAGAGCACCGGAGAGGCCAACGTAGTTGATGCAGAGGCTTAGAGAGCTGATGCAAGGCCTCCTAGGGCTGACGCAGGCCAAGATAGGCTTACGCAGGGCCAGCTCTAGGCTAGGAGAGGCTGACGCAGTCCAGATTGGGTAGACGCTGAGGTTTCTAGAGCAAATTGGTGCTGAGTAGCTGCCGAAAAGATTATCCGGGGTTTTAGCCAGTAGATTTGCCAGAAACTGAGAGGTATTACTGCCATGGAAATTCTATGTTGGGTAGGCCGGTTTCGGCACCCAGATTGTACTCTGATATTGCTTAATAGGAAAACCCTCAAATAGCTGCACCGGTTTTCCCACATTGGGTTTTTCCGGGGACATTAGTCCAAAATAATGGCGTCATATGGTGTGTTTGTTCTTGTTTCTTTTAGTTGTTGATCTGTAATATGTTGAGTATGCACTAGTGTTTATTTTCAATACTTACATTGTAAATAACTTGTTAAGGAAAATAACAAGTAGGTAGGAATAAATCAGATAAAGTGCATGGAGGGTTTCTAACTAAGTAAACTTAGAAACTTCAACAATTTATGTAGTGACCTTGAAGAAGATTGAAGATATTTTGAGAAGCCTTAAGAGATCTTGGAGATAACATTGAAGACCATGATGCATCACTGATGTCATCATGAGGTGACTTGGAGAAGTTGCTTGGGTATGATGAAGAGCAGTGGTGACACCTTCTATATGATAAGGTTGTCATTGATGATGTAGCGTGAAGACTACAGTGAAGTTGAAGATTGACAGGGCTCAGTAAACAAGACCTTGGGAGCCGTGAAGTACAACCAAACATACCTTGACAAAGTGAAGCTATAGGGTTAGAGCCCTTGGGGTTGGTGCCTCAAAATTGACAAGGTTGGTGCCTTGGAAAGTCCAAGTTGGTTCTTGGCAAATATAAGATTGGTGTCCTTGGAATTGGTGCTCCTAAACTCAAGGTTGGCGCCTTGGATAAGATAGGGTCAAAGCTCTAAAGGTCGAAGCCTCACTAAAGTCCAAGTTGGTGCTTGGCAACAGGTTGGAGCCTGGGAGATTGAAGATCAGCGTCTTCATCTAGGGTTGGAGCCCTATATATATTGTACTTGATTCATTGTAAAGATTATATTAATAAAAGCTTCCTATTGTTCATTTTGTGATCTAACTGGTAAAAGTAACAATTGAAAATAAATATTGATTCACCCCCCCTCCCAGTATTTCCAACACATAGCCTCATGTGACAGGAATGAAATTTTCCTACGAGATGTGGGATTCCCTTGTCACTTTACACCAGAGCTCCAATGAGAACAAGAAAATGGTGTTGAGACAGAAGCTAAGAAACACCAAGATGACCAAAATTGACAATGTGACCTCATATCTCACCAAGATCACACAAGTGAGAGATGAGTTGGCTGCAGTGGGAGAGGTTATCCTTGAGGACCAGTTGATCAAGATCACACTAGATGGTTTCACCAAGTAATGGGATGGATTCATATATGGCATAGTGGCCAGAGAGCATTTTCTAGACTACAAGAGGAGTGCCACGAGTGGCAATCAGCATGGTGGGGGGAGAAGAAGGCCAAGAAGGGGTCTTCTAGTGGAACCAAGCAAGAGAAGAGGAAGCAAAAGGCCAAGGAGAATGACATGAGCAAAGTGAAATGCTTTGCTTGTGGGAAGTTGGGTCACTATGTTGTTCCGTGTCCTAACAAGAAGAACAAGAAGAAGGGAGTTGCAGCGTTGGCAGAGGTGGATGAGTTCACCTCCAGATTTGACATAGAGTTTGCCTTAGTGGTGAGTCTAGCCATTCATGTCACGTCTCCTGGTGTGTGGTTTGTAGACAGTGGAGCTTATTGCCATATGACTAGAGTGAGAGAGCACTTCACGAGTCTGACAGAGGAGAATATTGACTAGGAGGTTGTGCTTGGAGATAACTCTAAGGTCAAAGCAGCAGGAGTGGGGACATTATCCTTTCATAGGGAGTCATTACCTCCTCTGAAAGTGACGGATGTTCTTTATGTTCCAGGGCTAAAGAATAACTTGATTTCAGTCTCTAGTATTAAGGACAAGGGGTATGTAGTCTTATTCCGAGGAGGATAGGTGTTCATATATCCCAAGGGATCTAGTATCGAGTTTGCTAGAGTGATTGGAGTCCGCAGTGGAAGGCTATACAGGTTTATGTTCCAGCGTAATGGAGCCTTGGTGGCACAAACCAGCAACAGTGAGTCGTGCAAGATTTGACACAGGAGGATGGCCCACTTGCACCATGGAGCATTAAGGATGCTGAGGGAGATGGTTACAAGGTTACCTGAGTTCAGCACCGAGCATTATGATGAGTCCAAGGGGTGTGCTTTGGGAAAGTACACCAAGACACCTTTCCCAAGCAATGGCAGCGGGGTGGTAGGTATCTTAGACTCGGTACACTCTGATGTCTATGGTCCTATGTCTCATGTATCATCGAGCGAATGTGAGTACTATGTCACCTTCATTAATGACTACTCCAGGAAGACCTGAATTTTCTTTCTGAAGACCAAGGATGAGGTCTTCAAGAGGTTCCTATTGATTTTTGGTAGTAGCATCGGATGTGCTATAAGCCTCAAAATTTGCAGGGAGGCTAAGACACATGTATTCAAGAATAACTAGAAATCGTTTTAGGAAATTCCACCCAGAGAAGGTTTTATTAAAATAATTAGTTATTTTTAATGGATCCCTAAGTTTAGACTTAGGAAATTAAAATAATTAAAGGGTATTAATTAAACTGGGGGTGAAATTTCTAGAAGAAGACGAGGATCAAGCCAAAATAATCTGAGCCATTGATTAGAATCTAATCTGGGTCGTTGGTTCTCAACAAGAAGATTATAAGAAGAGGCTTGATGGACATTTGGAAGATACATCGAGTAAGAGATCAAGAGATCGATTTTTGAAGAGAGTAGCGCAGCAGTTGCCGGAGAAGTGATCAAAGTGATTTCTTGCAGTTAGGGACAAAGATAGTTTCCGATTGGAAATTTTCCTGATCGGGGGATACATCACATAGAAGGCAGAGAGAGATCCAGAAGAGGTAGCGCAGAGCCATGTTGGGCAGTGTAGAGCCACGTAGAGGCAGTGCAAAGCCTAAGAGGAGATCCGAAATTTGCTGGAGAATCGAGTTCCAGAGCCAGAAGCCAGGGTGTGAGACCAGGAGGGCAAAAATTCGAAGTTCCAGAGGCAAATCGATCAGCCAAAGGAGTGACGCAGTCCCCAAAAGCTGTGATGCAGAGTAGCATAGTGATTGCGCAGAAACTGCGCAGAGGCAGCTAGGGGCTAGCCATTCAGTGGTTGGATCAGTGTTGGATCGCCAATGATAGTGTGAGGTATATCTCACTCATCTCTCTGTCAGTCAGATTCTCTGTATTGGATAGCCAGCAAGGCATCCAAAGATTGTATTCAGAAATTACTGCTTAATAATACAAACCCTCAGTTGCTGCACCGGTTTTCCCACATTGGGTTTTTCCAAGGACATTGGTCCAAAAATAACGGTGTCACTTGTGTGTTATTTCTTTCTTGCTCAGATTCTTGTTTCCACATATTATTTAAAATTGTGAAGGTTGCAGTTGTATTTACTTCGATATTTACAATAGAACACAGTAAATAACTTGCATGGATTAACAAGTAGGAGAACTAATATCAATTTGATGCAGTTGTAATTCAAGGTTTCTCGAATTTTCACATGGTATCGGATCCAGTTTTAGCAAGGGAGCAAATCGGAAGAGCCAATGCTGAAGAGGAGGGAGATCGTAGTGTTGCGTAGGTAGCAGATCGAATCCCCATAGGGATTGCGCAATCCCAACCAGGAGGGCAAGATTTTCGTGGAAGATCTCTCTCTGAGTGAGTTGACTGAGAGGTAAGATTTCCAGATCGAGATTTGTCAGCAACAGAGGGAGCAGCGCAGCAAAAGCTTTAGCGCAGAGCAATTTCTGGTGAGACGCAGTTTTCTGCAGCAGTTGTTGGGGCAAAAAAACGTCAGAAGAGAGGAGACACAATTATGAGGGAATTCTTCCTCATAAGACTTCCAGCCAAGAAGTCTGAATTCTCATTTGCTGAGCAGCAGTAGAGAGGAGCAAATCTACTAACTCCAACATGTAGTGTGTAGGCCAGACCAGCAGCAGCGCAGAGGAGAGAGAAGGCAGTTCCACATGTTGTTGGCAAAGATGGCAGCTAACGGGTTGAGAGATCAAGATCAGTTGGATGGAGCATCCAACTATGTAATCTAGAAGGCTAGGATCTCATGCCTTCTGGATGAGCATGATCCCAAAATGTACGTCGATAGTGTGGTAGCTACACCCGGTGATGCAGATCCACTCAAAAAGTACAAGGTTGAGATGGCGAAGGCCAAGCGGTTGATCCTCGATGGAGTGAGGGATCACGTTGTATGTCACATTATTGGCAAAGGGACAGCCAAAGAGATGTGGAATGCCTTGGCTACGCTATATCAAGGATCTCCCGAGCAGCAAAAGATGTACTTGGAGGAGAAGTTGAGATCAGCTAGGATGGAGAAAGGGGAACACATTGATATGTTCCTATCAAAGCTTCAAAAAGTCCGAGATCAGTTGGCAGTTGTAGGATCAACACCTCAGCCTACAAAGATGGTGAAGATGGCCCTGAATTCACTTTCAGAAAAATGGCAAGTGTTTGTCCAGAGTATCCTGGGCAGAGAGAAATTGTCGGATTAGGAAGGAATGTGGGCCGCTCTTCAGCAGGAAGAGATGAGGCGAGACTTAGTCAAGTGCAAACTTGATGGCAACAGCAACAGTGGGACGAAGCCCAAGGAGGAGGAAGAGAATGCAGCCCTTGCATCAAAGGGGCAGCAGGAGCAGCGGAAGAAGAAGAAAGATGTCTCAAAGATCAAATGTTTCCAGTGTGGTGAATTTGGTCACTACGCTACGCAGTGTCCTCTCAAGAAGAAGGACAAGGACGAGAAACATGATCTGCACGCTGCTACAGCAAAGATCGAGGAAGAGGAGTTCGCCATGATTGCCCAGATATCTCCAGGGGAGAGGAGGGGTGATCTACTACTGTGGTTCGAAAGAACTGCAGATGGGCAGGATCCTTGAGGAGTCCATCTCTTGGATCAATAACTTGCTATGGGAGCCCATATCAGAAGTAGCAGGATGGACCGAGTCAGTTGGTGCAGAGGAATGCCGGAGTGATAGTTGCAGTGGCTAGGAGCGCCAAAGTATGAGCAGCGTAGAGCTAGTCTTGGCAACAGTGTAGTTGGCAGAGAGTAGAGTCAGCAGCAGCATAGTGGCTTCAGTGACAGCATAGAGACTAGTAGCACTGAAAACTCCAGCAGCAGATGCATCACGCTGAACACCCTTGGTTCAATATTTTAGATGTTTTTCCATTGTTGTTGCTGCAGCAGCAATAGTTGGAGAGGGTTGCAGTGCAGACACAATGTTGGCAGTGGCAGGGCCAGCAATAGCACAAATGCAACATTTGTGAGGGTTCCAGTGTAGATGCAATGTTGGCAGTGGCAGGGCCAGCAACAGCACGGATGCAGCATTTGCGCAGTAGTTGGTGTGGGCAGTGATGTCAGTCATCAACTGCGCAGAGGAAGATGTTACAGAATCTGGGTGATGCTTCAGCAGGGTGCATTACTAGAGCACATTCCTCGCTAAGAGGGAATGTTGATTTCTGGTAGCATCGAATGTGCTCTAAGCCTCAAAATTTCCAAGGAGGCTAGGACACATGTATTCCAGAATACCCAGAAATCGTTTTGGGAAATTCCACCCGAAGAAAACTTCTAGAAGAAAACGAGGATCAAGCCAAAATAATCTGATCCATTGATTATGATCTAATCTAGGTCGTTGGTTCTCAACGAGAAGATTATATGAAGAGGCTTGATGAGCATTTAGAAGATACATAGAGTAAGAGATCAAGAGATCGATTTCTTAAGAGAGCAGCGCAACAGTTGCCAGAGAAGTGATCGAAGTGATTTCCCAAAGGAGTGACGCAATTCCCAAAAGCTGTGACGCAGAGCAGTGCAATGTTCGCTCAGAAACTGCTCAGAGGCAGCTAGGGGCTAGCCATTTAGTGGTTGGATCAGTGTTGGATCGCCAGTGATAGTGTGAGGTATATCTCGCTCATCTCTATGTCAGTCAAATTCTTTGTATTGGATAGCCAGCCCAGCATCCAAAGATTGTATTCAGAAATCACTGCTTAATAATACAAACCCTTACTTGTTGCACCGGTTTTCCCACATTGGGTTTTTCCAGGGACATTGGTCCAAAAATAACGGTGTCACTTGTGTGTTATTCCTTTCTTGCTCAGATTCTTGTTTCCGCATATTAGATAAAATTGTGAAGGTTGCAGTTGTATTTACTTCGATATTTACAGTAGAACACAGTAAATAATTTGCATGGATTAACAAGTAGGAGAAGTATTATCAGTTTGATGCAGTAGTGATTCGAGGATTCTCGAATTTTCACAGTTCCAAGAGTTTAAGGCTCTTGTGGAGACCCAGACGAGAAAGAAGATCAAGGTGTTGAGATTAGACAATGGGGGTGAGTATACCTCCAAGGAGATGGAGTTTTGTAGTAGCATTGGCATCAAGAGGGAGTATATCATGCCTTATAACCCCCAGCAGAATGGTGTGGCGGAGAGGAAGAACAAGGCCATAGTGGGTGCAGCTAGAGCCATGTTGCAGGGTCACAGACTACCTTTCTTTTTATGGGCCAAGGCATGTAACACTGCAGTATATCTGCAGAACAAGAACCCACATAGAGTCTTGGGGATTAAAACTCCTGAGGAGGCTTTCTCTGGAAAGAAGCCTAAGATTGAGCACATCAAGATCTTTGGTTGCCTTACATATTCACACGTCCCTAAGGAGAAGAGGCCAAAGTTGGAACCCACTGCAAAGAAGGGTATCTTTGTGGGTTACAATGAGACCGATAGGGCCTACTGTATATACATTCCTGCGCAGAGGAAACTTGTCCTAAGGCGGGATGTGAGATTTGAGGAAGAGAGGGCCTTGAGGAGGTCTGATCAAGCAGAGTAGCAAGCTCCTCAGCAAGGGGCCACACCACAGGTATCAGGATCTTCAGGTGGTACACGAGGGTCAAGAGGATCACCTACTTCAGGGGTGACAGGTTCAAAGAGTCTCGTATTACCGAGCATAGAATCTCAGACTCCAGGTTCACCACAGGCCACAGGAGCGCCTTCCTCGTCAAGAGGAGAGGCTTCAGTTGAGGATTTTCCCATACCAATTGAGGAGGCTACTACAGGGAAGAGGAAGCCAAGATGGCTTCATGAGACCATGAAGGAAGCCCAGGAGGTTCTGAGGAAACCCAAGTGGTCAGTGAGGGAGAGCAGAGCACCAAAGAGGTTGGGAGGCTATGCCGCAAATCTTGTGGAGAAAGATCCAGCTAGTTATGAGGAGGTCGCTAGTCAATAAATCTGGATGGATGCCATGGTGGAGGAGAGTATGCCTCCATTATGAAGAATGATGTGTGGGATATAGTGTCGAGACCTGAGGCGAAGTCAATGGTGATTTCCAGGTGGCTCTACAAGATTAAACATGTTGTGGATGGCAACGTGGAGAAGTTCAAAGCTCGTTTTGTGGCGTGGGGGTTCTCACGGGTAGAGGCAGTTGATTATGAGGAGACCTTCGCACCAGTTGATCGTTATACCTCCATTAGAGTTGTGATATCTATAGTAGTTGTGTTAAAGAGTGCAACTAGGGGCTAATTCCCCCACTTGGAAGCCCCTCCTTTGATGACTCATTGCACATTTGGATCACCCTTGATGGCATCTCCCTTCTCCTCCAAAATCAGAATTTTTGCACACCTACAAATGCCCTTTCTTCAAGTCGGCCTCATCTTCAAGTCAGCCCCATTGGTGAAAATTCAAGACCCTTAACCCCACGTTAATCACTATAAACACAACATAAGTTCACCTCATTTTGGCATTTCATCACATCAACTTCTCTCATTATCTGGTTGGTTTGTACAACTGAGGCAGCTTCTTCTTTCCACACGTGTGAAGGATTTTTTAGGCTTCTTTATCTTCTACGTTGACTTTCTGTTACAGCGAACTTTGACCAGCATTGGCCAAGGACTTTCTAGGACTGTTTGACTTCGTTTTGACTTGGAGAGCTTTTGTTTGGGAAAACCGCATTCATTGGCACATAGATCAAAGTATTCTGGGCAGGTTGACCAACGTCAACCGTAGGCTTTCACCGTAGAACATTGACCGAGTTTGACTGGTTTTTCTTCATTGTTTTGGGTTGACTTTGACCTATTCTAGAGGTTGAGTTCCTTGCTGCCCTGACTGAGAATTTTGGAGGTTGTTTGACTGGTATTTAACCACTGTCGACTTGACTAGTTAGGGCATATTGACTTTTGTTGACAGATTCAAAATTGCAGACTTTGGCAGGATCAGATTGGGCTTCTTTTTTAGGCATTGGATATTGGTTGGTCATCTTTCTTTGAATAGTCAAAGTCTTGACTTTGACTTTATCATCATTGTACTAAATTAGATCTTCTCTCTCTGTTGAACATTAGATATTGATCAATAAGAAGGATTGGTCGGGTTTCCCCTTGTGGGGTTTTGCCCTGGCATTAGCCTAAATCTCTATGTTCATTTTCTTGGTTTGTCTTCTTGTGCATTGTTGATAATGTTCTATCTACAATTATTGTCATAAGTAAATTCTAAGTGATTGCTACTAAAGTTTATTATTGGAATCTGAAGTGGAATTGTTATTGGGCTAATAAGTTATTGAAGTAATTGTTGCAAGCATAGAACATACCATAAAAATTAACATGGAATCAGAGCTAAGGTGAAGACAAGCCCAAGGAAGAAGCAATCACTGTTGGAATACTTGCTACTATTGGACAAGGATTGTTGGGACAAGTCTCCATGGTTGCTACCTCTTATTTCAATACTGAGGATAAGCTCAATGACAAATCAGATTATCATGCTTGGAAGATGACACTTGATTTGACCTTGGAAGAACATGAAGTGTTGGATTATGTGCAAGGGAAAGTGGTGGAGTCTCCTTCAAATGCACCTACTGCTGCTAAAACAAAGTATAAAAAAGGTGAGGTCAAAGGTAAAGAAAATCTTAGTTGACTCCATTCAAAAGCATTTAATCTCTTATATTTCTAATCTGGGAAATTCCAAAGAAATGTATGAAAAGTTGATATGGATGTTCAAAGTCAACAATGCAAATCAAATCCTCTTTCTCAAGAACAAGTTAAAGGATATCAAGATGGACAAAGGGGAGTCTATACAAGCTTATTTCATGAGAATAACTCAAGTAAAGAATGATTTTCTATCCATTGGAGAAGTCATTGCTGACAGGGAACTCACGCTTATGGCACTTGGAGGTCTTACAAGGTCGTGGGAAACATTTATCACCGCCATTCTCAATAATGACAAGATATAGAGTTTCGATGAGTTATTGGCTAGATGCACTCAAGAGGAAACAGGGATGATGGAGAGAGATAAGACCTTCAATGGAAATGAACCTGTTATCTTCTTTGCTCATCCCAAAAGGAGTAATGATGTTGGTCCATCAAATTCAAGAAGGCAATGTCAAAGATCTAAAAATGGATTCAAAGGAAGATGCATCAATTGCAGCAAGTTTGGACACAATGATAGAGAATGTCCTAACAAGAATAATCCCCCAAGAGACAACAACAACAATCAAAAGAATAACAAGACTAACAACAAAGGAAAGAGGAATGCTCTTGCTGCTCAAAAAGGAAATCATCGACCCCCCAAGAGGACAAGAAATGTCAGGTATGATGAAAATAATGTTGTTGATCATTGGTTAATTGATAGTGGAGCCTCAAGGCATTTCACTAGATATAAGGAGGTTCTATCAAATTTAGTTGAGAAAAAGACTAAACTAAATATTATTCTTGGAGATAATGCCACCTACCCCGTGAAAGGGATAAGAATTGTTACTCTTCACTTGAACTATGGTCAAACCATACATTTTCAGGAAGTCTTGTACCTGCCCAATTTGAAGAAAAATTTGGTGTCTATTTTTGCGATGGAAGACAAAGGCTTTAAGGTAGCTTTCATTGATGGAAAGGTATGTGCATGGAATAAGAACTTTAAAGATGCCTTTACTCTCAGGTTCACGGTTGATGGTCTTTATCAAGTTGGTGGAAGTCCTTTGGGAGCTTTGGCAAATGACACCTCTATTCAATGTGAGCTATGGCACCGGAGATTTGCTCACTTACATTACAAAGCCTTACCTAGTGTAAGGAATATGGTTACAAAGTTGCCTGAGTTCATATGAAAGATGAAGGAGTTTGTCAAGGTTGTGCAGTTGGAAAACATAAAAAGGGACCATTCCCTTCTAGTGAGAGAAAGACATTTGATATTCTTCAATTGATCCATTCTGACATGACTTGTCCTTTGCCTGTGACTTCATTGGGAGGATACTTATACTATGTGATATTTGTGGATGACTTCTCCCGCAAGACTTAGATTTATTTCCTAAAGAAGAAGGATGAAGATGGTTCCATTCTTTCAAAGCTCTAGTGGAGAATCATAGTACATACATGAAAGAAGATCAAGACATTGAGTATTGATAATGGAACCAAGTATGAATCTAATGAATTCAATGACTTTTGCCAAGAGACAGGTATTAAGAGGGAGACCACCATTCCATATAATCCACAACAAAATGGAGTTGTCGAGAGAAAGAATCAAACAATTATGGAAGCCACCCGTGCCATGATTCATGATCAAGGTCTACGAAAGTTTTTATGGGGAGAAGATGCGAACACTAATGTGTACATTCCAGGGTTGCCGGGGAGCGGCTCCCCCCCCTCAAACCCGCTCCTGAAATCACTCCCGTGGGGAGCGAGTTTTAGGAGTGACCCCGAGAATGAAATTTTTTCTCCCTAGCCTTTTTTGCAAAAAAACAAATGCAGCAACATTCCAAATGCAATTTTTTTCAAAGAAACAAATAATTTTTTAGTGGGGCAGCCTAATTATCAAGCCTATGGCCCTAGTATTAATATGCGATTCAAGGTAATGTTAACTTCTTAAAGTAAAAGTGGCATTCTCCTTAATCTTCATTTTCATCCTTTTACTTAAATTTTTAACATTACCATGAAATGACTCAGGATGTTTGAGACTGGTTCCGACCTCATTGGATTTCATATGGAGAAAGTAGAATTTTAGATCTCATTCAAAATCCAGCAAACTTATCAATTTTTCAAGATTTCAGGATTGGGGGGATTGCAATGTTTCCATTGGATTTTGTCATGTATTAGGGTATGGAACTCGTATTTAATCGAGAGCACCAATCCCTCTATGTACCTTGATGATAGTGACATTGGTTTTTAAGTATGGGGGATTTACGCAGTGCATTATATTAGATATCATTTTTGGGATTCAACTGCGTTAAGTAAGTCATTCAAACGTATGACCATTTCCATGAGAGGTAGTCGTAACTGACTAATTTCTCATGATTTTTTGAATAGTTCACTTAGCACTCATTGCATCGGGTGATGCTCACAGGGGTGAAGAAGTGGGATTGAAACTAGTGAAATGTGGAGAACGAATCACATAGGTGAACTCCTCTATCAAGACCCTACTAAAAATGTAACCATCACTCAAACAAAATCTTGACTTGACATGCTATGTTTTTTCTATCTTATGTTAATGCTTAGAGGGTGATATTAATGACAAAGATCCTGATTTTCCAACAAGACTAAAATATTAGACATTTCTCGTGGCAGCAAGAGGCTGAAGCATTAGCAATAGATAATATATTTACTTGTCTTTTCTAGTTTCTAGTAGTTTTTATAATTGTTGACTCTTTCATATTTATTATGATATTTTTTGTAAACAATATATGACAATTTAAGTTTGAAGTTGGCAATTATAACTCATTGGTAATGAATTATGAATATGACGCTTCGTGAAAGTTGAAATTTGTTTCATTTCATTTCATTTTATAATATTTTATTTAATGTTAGATATTCTTTGTTGTAATGGTTACACTTAGCTTACAAGTACAACTTTGGTGATAAATGATGATAAGCATTGGATATTGATTGGTCATCTTTCTTTGAATAGTCGAAGTCTTGACTTTGACTTTATCATCTATGTACTAAATTGGATCTTCTCTCTTTGCTGAACATTTGATATTGATCAATAAGAAGGACTGGTTGGGTTTTCCCACTTGTGGGGTTTTGCCCTGGCATTAACCTAAATCTTTGTGTTCATTGTCTTGGCCTGTCTTCTTATGCATTGTTGATGATGTTCTATCTACAATTACTGTCATAAGTAAATGCTAAGTGATTGCTATTGAAGTTTATTACTGGAATCCGGAGTGGAATTGTTATTGGGCTAAAAAGATATTGAAGTAATTGTTGCAAGTATAGAACATACTGTAAAAATTAACAAGTTGAGATGGGTTGGAGGATTCACCAGATGGATGTGAAGACTGCATTTCTCAATGGGGTTATACAGGAGGTGTACATTGAGCAACCACAAGGCTTTGAGGTGCATGGGAGGAAGTCTCATGTGTGTAGGCTTAAGAAAGCCTTATATGGATTGAAGCAAGCACCGACGGCATGGTACGAGAGGATAGATGCCTCTTTGTAGCAGATGGGTTTCCAAAAGAGTGATGCAGATCCGAACCTCTACTTCATCATGGTTGGTGACGATCCACTCAAGTCCCATTCTAGTTATGTATGTGGATGACTTGTTTATTACAGGAGAAGACAGACTCATCTAGCACTGCAAGAGGGATCTAGCTTCAAAGTTTGACATGATTGATATGGGATTGATGCATTACTTTTTGGGGTTGGAGGTTTGGCAGGAGGATGGGCATATCTTCGTGGGCCAGGGCAGGTATGCAAGTGATATTCTAAGGAGATTCTATATGGAGGGTTGCAGGCCTATGGCTACTCCTATGATCACCAACTCGAAGAAGTTGCACGCTTCAGATTATGAGTTGGTGAACCCCACCTTGTATCGCCAGCCAATCGATTCTTTGATGTATCTGGTAAACTTTAGCCCAGATATATGTCTCACAGTCAACATGTTGAGTTAGTTTATGATGGAGCCCAGGAGAGTGCAATGGGTGGCTACGAAACATGTGTTGAGGTAGCTTCGAGGCACAGTGGAATATGGTCTAGACTATGTCAGGGGTGATGGAGTTAGATTGATAGGTTGCACGGACTCGAATTGGGCTGGTAGTGCTAGTGACAGGAAGAGTACTTCTAGGTGTTGTTTCCGTTGGGCTTAGCAATTATGTCATGGTTCAACAAGAAACAGAGGTTAGTGGCACTGCGCAGCACAGAGGCAAAGTATATGGCAGCTAGTTAGGCTAGTTGCAAGGCACTTTGGCTTTGCAAGATGCTACATGGATTATTTGGTCAGAGGCTGAGACCAACTACGATATATTGCGATAATCAGAGTTGTATCAAACTCTCTGAGAATCCAGCATGTCATGATCGGTCCAAGCATATTGAGATCAGGCACCACTTCATCAAAGACTGGGTTTAGAGCGGAGCTATGTGTTGAAATTTGGTACCGGAGGACAGGTGGTTCCCTTAGGCTTTGATCTTTGGCCTAGGGAAAAGTGTCCAAAAGAATTTAATTTTTCTCCTAAAGTGACTTTATAATTTTATAAAGTTAAATCTAATTTAAAAGTGACTTTAAGTGATAAAGTTACTAAGTCTAATTTTAAAGTAACTTTTATAAAGTAAATGAAAAATTAGAAAGGAAAAGTGACTTTGGAAATAAATGACTAAGTGGGTCTTTATTAAAGTGGGGTGAATTAAAAAATAGAAAGTGAGATTTAAATGAGCATTTAATCTCAGCCATTGATCTAAATCTATTTCAGCCATTGGATTTAGAGATCACCCAAAAGTCACTTGGATCACCCAAAAGTCACTTGGAGTTATATTAAAGGAGGAAAAGGTCATTCATTCTTTCATGAGCAGATTGGGAGAAGGAGAGCAAAAGAGCAAGAGAGATTTCTGAGCAGGGAGGAGAAGGAGACAGCAGCTTGGCACACATTCCAAGGCAGCAGTTGAGCAGATTTGTACAGCTGATTCAGCACATAGTGAAAGGCAGATTTTTGCACAAAAATCGAGGAGCAGTTTGCTGATTTTTCTGCACACAAAACGGAGGCCGTACAGCATTTATTGCTGTCCTGTTTGCTGTAATTTCCAGATTGCTGTGAGGCACGGGAAAGGAGATAAGTTGTAAATTTGCTTGCTGATTTTTTGCTGAATAATTCTCACTGTAAAAAGGCAATTTTCAGAAATAAAGAAGAGCTCTCAAACTGGTTTTCCCCAAGAGTTGTAGGGGGTTTTTCCAGGGTCAAGTTGACCAAAAATATCAGTGTTTTAATGTGTTTTAATGGCTGTTTTTGATTGCTGATTTTTAATTCTGCAATTTCCAGCATTCTGAAAAATTTCCAGAATTTGTGTTTTCAGCAATATTTATTTTTTTCAGTCTGTTAAATGTATGGTTATGGGAATGGGCATTTAACTACATGGGAGAAATAAGGAGAAACTGAAAACCGGGGTGGGAAAACAGAAATTTCTACATGGTATCAGAGCTTGAGTGCTGAAGGGCAGTTTGGGACAGCAAAAGGAAAAATTACAGTTGCTGATTTTTCACTCAGAAAATTCCAGCAAGCTGATTTTTTCATAAACAGCAGTTTTATCTTTACTACAGCAGTGCTATTTTTCAGTTTTAGGACAGCAGGATGTCATTGGGATTGAGGGTGGAGGATAGACTGGATGGGCATATAAATTACAGCGTTTGGAAGGAGAGAATGCAGAGTATCTTTGAGGAGGCAGAAGTCTGGGATATCATGGTGCATACCGCACAGAACCCTGTTGTTGTGCCCACTGATGTTACTCAGTTGGTTGAGTATAAAAAGAAGAACAATAAGGGTAAGAGGCTGATTCTAGACGGAATCAAAGACCATTGCATTCCTCATGTGAGAGGAAAGAGCAATGCCCATGAGATGTGGACAGCATTGTCCAATCTCTACCAGAGTACCAATGAGAACCGGAAGATGGTCCTGAAGGAGAAGCTGAAGAAGATTAAGATGGGGAATGATAGTGCAGCTGGATATCTCACAAAGATTACCAATGTGAGAGATGAGTTGGCAGCGATTGGAGAGGCCATTCCACCCACTGAGTTGGTGCGGATTGCAGTGAATGGCCTCCCCCGTTCATGGTTGAACTTTGCTGATGGGGTTTGTGCACGTGAGACCCTTCCCACATGGGAGAGGTTTTGGGATGATTGTATTCAGACAGAGATCAGGAAAGGTCAGCTTGGGGCAGCCAAGCCAGTTGAGCAGGATGAGGATGTAGCACTGGTGGCAGGAGGCAAGAAAGGCAAAGGGAAGAAGCAGGCTTCCACAAGCAGTGGTGGGGGCAAAGGCAAAGGTAAAGGTAAACAGGGGAACACACAGAAGGACTATTCCAAGGTGAAGTGTTGGAATTGTCAGAAGATGGGACACTATGCAGTTGTGTGTCCGGAGAAGAAGAAGAAGAAGGGGAAGAACCAGGATGTGGTAGCTTCAGCTGAGATTGAGGACTTTGCAGGTCGTTTTGACCGGGAGTTTGCGTTCACTACATGTGAGTCCTCTAGTGCAGGATCACCTGCCACACAAGTTCAGAGGGAGCATGCTTTTCCCTCGATTAGCGGAGCATCTACAGGTATCTGGTATGTGGACAATGGGGCTTCACGTCACATGACAGGAGTCCGGGAGTACTTCTCAGAGCTTTCAGAGAGTGGCACTGATATTGAGGTAGTACTCGGTGATGACAGAGTTGTTAGAGCAGTCGGGGTGGGTACACTGACATTTCAGAGGGAGTCCAGACCTCCCTTGAAAGTGTCAGATGTTCTTTATGTGCCAGGGATGAGGAAGAACGTCATATCCGTCTCAGCTTTGGAGGACAGAGGATATGAGGTACTGTTCAGGGGAGGACAGGTGTTGATGTATCCCAGGGGCACTCCAGCTGATTCAGCTAGAGTGATAGGTGTACGCCATGCAAAGGTGTACAAGTTTGCATTCCAGCCCCTTTTGGCATTGAGCAGTAGTACCGACAGCAGAGCTAGCAGTTCTGAGCTGTGTGAGATTTGGCACCGCAGGATGGGACATATGTATCATGGAGCCTTGAGGACATTGCGGGAGATCACTACAGGTGTGCCAAATTTCAGTACTTATCACTTTGATACTTGCAGAGATTGTGCGATGGGCAAATTTGCCAAATCCCCTTTTCCCAGCAGTGACAGCAGAGCGACTGGGATACTTGATTTGATTCATTCCAATGTGAGCGGTCGGATGTCTCATGTTTCCTTGAGTGGATATGAGTACTATGTCTTATTCATTGATGATCACTCCAGGAGGACCTGGATTTATTTCTTGAAGACCAAGAGTGAGGTCTTCAAGCAGTTTCAGGAGTTCAGAGCTCTTGTGGAGACTCAGACAGGTCGAAAGATCAAGTCCCTGAGGTCGGACAATGGAGGAGAGTACACCCTTGGAGAGTTTGTTGACTATTGTGCGGAGGCAGGCATTAGGAGGGAGTTCACTGTTCCTTACAACCTCCAGCAGAACGGGGTTGCGGAGAGGAAGAACAGATCCATCATAGGGGCTGCCAAAGCCATGTTACATGATCAGGGGTTGCCATTGTTCTTGTGGGCAGAGGCCTGCAACACAGCTGTTTACTTGCAGAACAGGAGTCCGCATCGTGCCTTGGGGCACATGACTCCGGAGGAGGCTTTCTCTGGGAAGAAGCCTGATATTGGTCATCTTCATATCTTTGGATGCATTACATACTCCTATATACCCAAGGAGAAGAGGACCAAACTAGAGCCCACCGCAGAGAAGGGTATCTTTGTGGGCTACAGTGAGACCTCAAAGGCCTTTCGGATTTACATTCCTGCACAGAGGAGAGTTGTTGTCAGACGGGATGTGAAGTTCGAGGAGGACAGGGCCTTTAGGAGGTCACGGGAGTTAGAGTATCTGGATCAGCCAGACCCTCAGCAGCAGTTGAGTCAGTCGCAGGGATCCAGTGGGCAGGGATCAGGAGGATCCGGAGGTACATCTATGAGGATGTCAGGTCCGTCAGTGAGTAGTGGCTCACCGAGCCAGAGGGGTGGTGCTCCGGGCAGCATGCAGAGCAGTTCACAGAGCAGTTCACTAGGGAGTCCACTGATGGACAGTTCACACGGTACCTCAGCTTCTACAGGTTCAGGTGCAGGCAGGAGGACAGCAGACAGACAGTCAGGAGTTCAGGCTACTGATGATGATGAGGAGGAGGAGTTTCATTCTCCGGTGGGAGAAGTGCGCTCAGGGAAGAGGAAGCCCAAGTGGCTTCAGGACACCTTGAGAGATGCCACATCTGTTGCTGAGCCGAAGAGGCCGGTCAGAGAGAGTAGACCACCTGAGAGGTTTTGTAGCTATATGGCGATGGTTACCAGCATCCTTGACTCTGAGCCTTCTAGCTATGAGGAGGCAGCTAGCCAGCAGGTCTGGAGAGAGGCCATGCAGGAGGAGTATTCTTCTATCATGAAGAATGATGTTTGGGAGGTGGTGCCGAGGCCTGAGGGCAAATCCGTGGTTACTTCCAGATGGCTTTACAAGGTAAAGTATGCTGCAGATGACAGCATTGAGAAATTCAAAGCGAGGTTTGTGGCTAGAGGGTTCTCCCAGGTAGAGGGAGTTGATTATGAGGAGACCTTCGCTCCCGTGGCTCGATATACTTCGATCCGCTCCATTATATCGATAGCAGCAGAGATGGGTTGGAAGATCCACCAAATGGATGTGAAGACCGCATTTCTCAATGGCTTCATACAGGAGGAGGTGTACATTGAGCAGCCACAGGGCTTTGAGGTGCATGGGAAGGAGTCCCATGTGTGCAGATTGAAGAAGGCCCTTTATGGCCTGAAGCAAGCTCCCAGAGCTTGGTACTCCAGGATAGATGCATACTTGCAGGGGATGGGTTTCACAAAGAGTGAGGCAGATCCGAACCTTTACTTTATTGTGATTGGTGAGGAGCCTCTCATTCTGGTGCTGTATGTGGATGACTTGATCATTACAGGTGCAGAGAGACTCATAGAGCACTGCAAGAGAGATCTTGCAGCGGAGTTTGAGATGAAGGACATCGGCTTGATGCATTACTTTTTGGGTTTGGAGGTGGGGCAGGAGGAGGGGCATTTCTTCCTGGGGCAAGGGAAGTATATTGTGGACATCCTTAGCAGATTCCACATGGAGGATTGTAGACCCATGTCGACACCGATGATCACCAACTGGAAGAAGCTTCATGCTTCAGATTCCGAGTTGGTGGATCCCACATTGTACAGGCAGCTGATTGGTTCCTTGATGTATTTGGTCAACACTAGACCAGATATCTGTTTTGCAGTCAACACGATGAGTCAGTTTATGTGTGAGCCTAGGAAGGTTCACTGGGTGGCTGCAAAACACATTTTGCGGTACTTGCAGGGGACAGTGGATTATGGTCTAGACTACAGGCAGGGAGATGGAGTGAGATTGGCAGGATACACTGATTCTGATTGGGCAGGTTGTGCTTCTGATAGGAAGAGCACTTCAGGGTGCTGTTTTGGGTTGGGTTCAGCAGTAGTGTCATGGTTCAGCCGGAAGCAGCAGTCAGTAGCACTGAGTTCAGCGGAAGCAGAGTATATGGCAACCAGTCTAGCTAGTTGTGAGGCTATCTGGCTTCGCAAGATGTTGTTTGGCTTATTTGGTCAGCCGTTGAGACCTTCAGTGATTTACTGTGATAATCAGAGTTGCATTAAACTCACGGAGAATCCAGTATTTCATGACAGGTCAAAGCATATCGGGATCAGATATCATTTCATCAGAGACTATGTTCAGAAGGGAGCTGTGAGACTTGAGTATATTTCCACTGATGAGCAGGTTGCAGATATTCTTACCAAAGCCTTACCACGGGGCAAGCATGTCTACTTCAGAGACAAGATGGGTGTGGTGAGGAACACCTTCCTCGGTAAGAGGGAGTGTTGAAATTTGGTACCGGAGGACAGGTGGTTCCCTTAGGCTTTGATCTTTGGCCTAGGGAAAAGTGTCCAAAAGAATTTAATTTTTCTCCTAAAGTGACTTTATAATTTTATAAAGTTAAATCTAATTTAAAAGTGACTTTAAGTGATAAAGTTACTAAGTCTAATTTTAAAGTAACTTTTATAAAGTAAATGAAAAATTAGAAAGGAAAAGTGACTTTGGAAATAAATGACTAAGTGGGTCTTTATTAAAGTGGGGTGAATTAAAAAATAGAAAGTGAGATTTAAATGAGCATTTAATCTCAGCCATTGATCTAAATCTATTTCAGCCATTGGATTTAGAGATCACCCAAAAGTCACTTAGATCACCCAAAAGTCACTTGGAGTTATATTAAAGGAGGAAAAGGAGGAAAAGGTCATTCATTCTTTCATGAGCAGATTGGGAGAAGGAGAGCAAAAGAGCAAAAGAGATTTCTGAGCAGGGAGGAGAAGGAGACAGCAGCTTGGCACACATTCCAAGGCAGCAGTTGAGCAGATTTGTACAGCTGATTCAGCACATAGTGAAAGGCAGATTTTTGCACAAAAATCGAGGAGCAGTTTGCTGATTTTTCTGCACACAAAACGGAGGCCGTACAGCATTTATTGCTGTCCTGTTTGCTGTAATTTCCAGATTGCTGTGAGGCACGGGAAAGGAGATAAGTTGTAAATTTGCTTGCTGATTTTTTGCTGAATAATTCTCACTGTAAAAAGGCAATTTTCAGAAATAAAGAAGAGCTCTCAAACTGGTTTTCCCCAAGAGTTGTAGGGGGTTTTTCCAGGGTCAAGTTGACCAAAAATATCAGTGTTTTAATGTGTTTTAATGGCTGTTTTTTATTGCTGATTTTTAATTCTGCAATTTCCAGCATTCTGAAAAATTTCCAGAATTTGTGTTTTCAGCAATATTTATTTTTTTCAGTCTGTTAAATGTATGGTTATGGGAATGGGCATTTAACTACATGGGAGAAATAAGGAGAAACTGAAAACCGGGGTGGGAAAACAGAAATTTCTACACTATGAAGCTTCAGTATATATCAATTGATGAACAGGTAGTGGATATTCTCACCAAGTCATTGCCAAGGGGCAAGCATATATATTTCAGAAATAGGATGGGAGTGGTGAGAAACACCTTTCTCGGTAAGAGGGAGTGTTGAAAATAATGCATTTATCTTTTTGGCCTAGGAAGACACGTTAATGACCTTTTTGTCATGTGACATCATGAGTTTTATTAATGTGATGGAGGAAAGTTACTTTTTATGGGTTATGTATTACGTACTTTAATATATTAATGTCACTAGTGTTATAAAGTGAATTTAGGAGAAAAGTACAAAGTACACTTTTTAATATTGAAATTACTTTTATGTTTTAAAAGTGGCTTTATGAGAGAAAAAGTGCACATGGTACAAAAACATTAAAAGGTAACTAGGAGACTCATTAATTGAGGGGGGGCACATGAGAGAAGAGGTCAAGAGAGGGAATGATCTCCACCCTTGATCTAATGAGCTGAGATAAACCATTAGATCTCAAGGGTTAGGATTCTTTTCTTTTGAGAAGACAAAAAGGGAAAAAGGAGAGTGAGGCTCTCATTATTCGCATGTGCATTTTCAGAAGAGGAGCAGAAGAGCTTGAGAGGAGGTTGTGATTCCAGAACTGAGAAAGGGAGATCGAACAACAAGAAGGCTACCAAACCCGAGTTTCCAGCTAAAGAATACAAGCATGTAGACCGAGAATTTCGGGAGAGTTAGTAGGCCGAGATTCAAGGTGAGTCTGCATTGATTTATAGGGAGGTTGAGAGTGGTTCTCAGCGTAAATTTCATGGAGGAGAAGAGTTGTTCGAAGCTCTATTTCCTGGTAAAATCACTGTTAACTAGGCCGCATTTCAAGGAAGTCTGTTAGTGATTTCCTACATGCAGACCGATGCAGAAATAAGGGACAGTTTGCATCGGATTTATGTCATTTGGCATAAGAGGATACCTCTTAGCATAAGTCAACATTAGAGCAGTGATTTGAAAGTGGTTTAAAATGCTAGAGATATGGAACAGTGGCTTGAACTTCCAGAATTAGAGTTTAAGCCTTGACAAAAACTCCAAGGAAGCTGGAACAACATTTAAGGGGAAATAAGTACCATAAAATGTTATTTGTGTTGAAAATTGTAACTAGGTTCGGTCTTCATTATGATGTAATTGTAATCATGACATTGTATTCTTTATAGAGAAAGAAAGAGAAAAAGAAATTATATTTTATTTTTGGAGTATAGGTTTCATACTCGGGTTTGAGTCAAAAGCATGTTCTTCATGCTTTTAGGTCTTCTAGGTCTTTTGAGGACAAAGAATAATATCGGTCATGTGTCATAGTCCCATTTGGACTCATTGTTATGAAGGAATATATTTATTTTGTCGAGAAAAATCTATGGATAAGTCCAAGACCAAGTCAGCCCAAGAGCAAGATCAAGTCAGCCTAAAGGAAGGCTATTCGACCCCTCAAGGAGGTTATTAATGCAAAGGAGCTCGAGCTCATTTGGGCACTCACTCAAGTCAAGTTTGATCTGCAATAACGAAGGAAGGAAGAAAAAGCAAAGTGTTTTGGGGTAAATCTCTCTCTCTCTCACACGCGCGAAGCTAGGGTTTCTATGAAGCTGCAGTTGCAGGAGGCCGAAGTTGCAAGGCCAAAATTTTGTGAAGCAGTTGCAGGGCCCGAAGTTGCAGTATCGAAGTTCTGGAAGCTGCCTTGAAGGAAATATTGTTGGGGGTTGGCTTGGGGCTTGGAGGGTTTGTTGGCTTTGGTCTTTGGGTCTTGGAAGTCTCTTTTGTAAGCAGATTCTAAAGAAGAAGAGAAGCATTTTTCTGGGTTTTCCCCTTGGAGGGGTTTTGCCTTGGCTTGGAGCCTATATCTTGTGTACTTTGTCTCTTTGTGATCTTCATTGTTTTGATAATTGCTTAATGAACAAAACTAAAGAAGAAATAAAGAATCAACTAATGTCACAAGCAATTATCATGAAAAGGAAAATAAGTTCTAATCTACAAGTCTCCATATTTTCCAACATGGTATCAAAGCAAAGGTGCAAGAAGGAGACTGAAGATCACATCCTTGTTGGCATTATGACAAGGGTTATAAGAAAGGGTTTCAAGGTTCTCGGAAATCTCACTACATCTATCAAGAATTGTCTATTGAAGATCATATCAAAGCTCACAAAGGAAGTAGCAAATGCAAGTTTGTTCTCCGCTTTATCTGGCATATTCAAGGACAAGAATGTATGGATTATTGACAGTGGTGCCTCCAGACATATAACGAGAGAATGCAGTCAACTCAAGGGAAACTCATCTCATACTATCGAACATGGAGACAACAAGAGCTATCCAGTGAAAGGCATTGGATCTACATCACTGGAGCTCGAGTCAGGTGGAAGCATTCACCTCAACAACATTTTATATGTTCCAAGTTTGAAGAAAAAAATACTTTCTATTTCTTGTCTAGAGGATAAGGGTGATAGAGTTGCTTTTGTTGATGGCAAGGTTTTGGTTTGGGGTAAGGGCTCTAGTATTAATGAAGCAAGGGTGATTGGGATTCGTGAGGGGACATTGTATAGACTCTATATACTTCTAGCTCAAGCCCTAGTAGGCTAGTTCACTTAGAAGTGATTCCTTCCGAACTATGGCACAGAAGATATGGACACCTTCATTATAAGATTTAACGTCTGCAACTACAATCTACTCTTCTTCATGGCCCCTATTTGCACCAACAATGTGTTTTATACATGTTGTTGTATAATTCTTGAGCTGAAGGTGAGTAACACTAACCGGTTTGTTGTGTAGTTCTGGTGAGTTTCTCCCTAAGTGTAGATTCGAGGACAAAATATCTCTCATCTTCATAAAGGATAATTTCATTTTCCACCTTGTACCTGCAATCATGAATGAGTTTGTCCAACACTTCGCAAGCAAACTTATTCTTAGAGTATCCTACTAAGAGGTAGGCTCTCCAATCTCTCAAGAATGTGTCATGCTCAGCAATTTCCTCATGTCCTGCCTTATTAGATTGTATGTCGTTACTTGAACTTCTACAAGCAGTCATGCAAGTGACTTCGCTTGCATGGGTATGACCTCCCTTTGCTAGGTTAACAATTAGGGGGCCCCCATTGGGCATGCCTCTTACTACTACCTTGCTCCCCTTTGGGTCTCGAAATTCCATTTCCATTGCGTGGTAGTTCATCACGAACCTTCCTAGTGAGTATAACCATTGGACTCCCAACACCATATTAGTATCTGCCAATTCTATCACATAAAAGTCATCCGTAAGCATATACTTACCAAGTGTGACACTCAATTGTAGAACTGCTTGTGTTCATGTCATATGATACCTATCAATTGCCCTTACTTCAAAGCCCTCAAATTACTAGACAGGATGCCTCTCCTTACCACCATGGCTGCATCAAAAAAGTTGTAAGTCGCTCCACCATCTATCAATGTTATGATTCGTTGCCCTTGTATAGTACCATTTATTTTGAATGTGTGATATTTAGGGACTCCTGAGAGAGTGCCAATAGTACCTCCTTCAATTCTCAGAAGTGGCCTCCTTGTTGCTTTAGGGGTGGTGCTTCTTCAAAAATAATAAGCTCCTTGCTTGGTGGTTGTGTTGTATCACCCTCATTGTCACTATCAGGTAGAACTTCAATGTAGTGAATCTTTCCCTTTCCCAAACACCGATGATCGAGTTCCCATGGCTCTTTGCAAATGAAGCAAAGATTCTTTCTTCTAAACTCGTTTTGAGCCTCTTCATCCAACCAATCCTTCTTAGTTTCCTTGTCTAGAGATATCTTCTTGCCCTTATCTTTTGGAGGGACTTGTGGCATGGGTGGAATCTTCACTTTTGGTGTTGCACCTCCCATATCTCGAGTCTTCTTGATGGTGTCCTGTAGGGTTGCGAGATTGAATGCCTTAACCCAACCCTACAAGGGTTCGGCTAATCCCTCTGTGGAGCATGATTAGTCTTTCTTCGGCTATGTCTGTGACCATGACTGTAGTCCGTTCGAATTCTGTGATATACTCTTCATGTGATCTAGTCTGTTTGAGATGTGCCAACTCTGTAAAGTGTATATCTGGGTTCTTTAGATCAAATTAGTCTATCATCCTATGTGTAAAGTCTACATAAGAGATGATGTTTGCATGCACCAACATAACCAATCCATGATACCACCATTCGTGTACTTCTCCCTCCAAATGTAGTGCTGCAAATTGGATAGCGTTTGCTTCCTACATGGGATTAAGTCATAAATAGGTGTCCATTTTTGCATCCAAGCCCTTGTTGAGCATTTTGATGACCCATCAAAAGAGGGGATGGATAGTTTTCCCCGAAAGCATAAAAGGCTTATACGCTCACAAGCTGGCACAATTCTAGCTCTGATACCACTGTAGTGTCCTAAGGTAATTTTTTTGCCCTAGGGCTTCTTATTTAGACAAAATTTCCAATTGAATTTCCACCAAAGTTATTTAACAGATACTAATCAACCACAGTAAGCATGCACCATTGAGACAACAATAAACAATAGGAATTTTCTCTAATCCACAATAGTTGGGCTAACAACCAATAACCAAATCACTGTAATTGTTGTCCAACAAACCATATTCAACAAGAAATTAAATTGTACCAAACCATATGATGGCTAACAGAAACTGGGCTACTATAAATAACTCATCATCTATTGTTTTGTTAATAATGGAACCTTGTAGTAGTCCAGTCCCATTCCATGACTTCCACAGCCCCTTTTGCCTTGCCTGAGTTAGGATTGTTGTTCCTAGCTTATTGCCACTAGGGATCCGAAATCCTTTCCTTCAACAACCACTGTAATAAATTTGATGGCATAGCAATGTCCCTCTTCAACTATCAAATCCAGGACCGCTGCAAATCCATAGTAACCTTTACCAACCTGCGGCTAGAATTCGGTATGCTTCCCTGTGGCCTGTGGATGTTTGTGGGTTTCCTCAGGGTGCCCAAATTGCCTCAAGGAGGCCCAAGTGCCTCAGAAATGCCCACCGAAAATTGCCCAGAATGTGCCAACAATTCTGCTAGAAAAATCCAATCTGCCTCAAAGCAGAGAGCACCAATACAAAGTGCCTTAAAGAATATGTTGTGTGCCAAAACAAGAGAAGATATTCAATCTTCATACCAAACAGAATAGCTCCAATGACCTGTGCTAGAACAAGGAAAGGGAGACTAGGTAGGGTGGGATCACCTCCACCGAAACTAGTCAAGAAGAAAAAGCAGTCTTAAAACCATCAAAGCCTCGGGCTCAATGAAAAACAGAGACAAATTAATCCAAACCCATGATGATCAAATCATTCTAACTCTCTTGTATTTACAGATTTCCTTATGGTGGTTTCTCCTCCTTAATTAATTGAGTGGGGTTCATAACAAACCCCAACTTTGGGCTTTTTTGCCCCAGCTGCCTCAAAACTTGCCCTCTGCTACCCAAACATTGGGTATTTTGGTGTTTTCCCCTTTATCAAAAGACTATAACCTACGGGGATTGATAGGCTACTTCGTCCCTTGGGCCAATTAATCCCTTCGGGACATTACAACTTGAGAGACACGTTGAGCCTCCTTTGGCCTCATAATTTTGCTCCAAGACAACTCAAGCCATTTCTCAAGGGAATGTTTAGATTCTAGAGCAAATCGTCCCTCCATTCACGCAAGTGAAGCCTCTCCAGGTGGGACATCAACCTTCTTTAAGGGCTTTAAGCAATGTAAAGTTAAATTTTTGTAATGCCTTAGTCTCCAAGTCTATTTTAGAATACCAGTGAACCTTTTTGAGGTTTCTTAGACATTTTCTAAGGAGAAAAAGGGGGATAAACGTTGATAACCTCTTCTATTAACAAAGATCTCACTCTCCTCCCAAATTGTTGTGAATTGTTGAGATTGTTATGCCATAATGTAATATTTTCATGAAGCTTTGGTCGCAACTTTGAAGCCTCTTTTTTTTGGCTATTCCACTACAAGACTACTACGAGGCTATCAAGATCAATCCATTGAAGGGCAACTTTGTCACTTGGAAGGAGACGTATAGGGTAAATTCTCTCACTTATCTCTTGTTGGTGTGAGGTAAGCATTAAATATACTTGTTGGGGACACCCTAGAGGTTCTTCAACAAGGGTTTGATTTTATTTCATTCCATAGTTGATCTTATGATTGAAAGCTTCCCTTTGGAGGCATCCCTTCTAGTAGGGCTTGGTTTCATAACTTGTTTTGATTAGACAAGAAGGTAATTTAAATTCTAGGGTTCTACCTTCTTGCCCTAATTCACAAGCATTGAATAACCAACTTATGAGAAGCATTCATCTTGACCCCATAGGGCCCTAGTGGAGATAAGGCATCCGCCCTAAATCCAACAACCAACCACTATTTTTTACAAAATTCAAGTTCTTGCCTTTTTATTTATTTATATTCTTGAAAATCCATAAAAATACAAAAATACAAAATACCAAAAATAGTCTCATCTCAAGGTACACATCTTGTGTTTTGTGTCTCTCTAGCAACATCTAACAACCAAAGGTGAGATGGCCCTCTCTTTTTGTGGAATGTTTTGCTCTAACATCATTTGTCAAGGGTTTTTCAAGGTCTTCTAAAATCTCGAATGAAGTTGAAGACATCTTCTAGAAGGATTTGTGAATCCCTATCCCGGGATTTAAAGGAAATAAGGTGAGATCTAAATTCTAACCATATAAACCCTAGCTTTATTTTTTATTAGTTTTCATTGCATATTCATCTTATTTAGAAAAAAAATAGCCTTCCAAAGTGCTATAAAGTGCCATACGTTGATTGGGAGGAAATTTAGGCATAAACCTAGGGGTATTATCCCTCCAATTTATGCAATTGTTATTACAGATTGCAGTACCTTTATGTTTTATCACATAAATATGTTGTTGGGTTGTTATTTCGCTAATATTTCATAGCCCAAGAATTAGCAACCATAGATAATTGATCCTAGTGTGTTTCCACAATCCCGAGTGGCTTCAAAGGAACTCTAAAGTTGTGTTTTCTATGAACTTTTTCATTTAAAAATGTTGGAAGTGCCAGAAAGCAGCAAGCTTGTCCTTTTTTAGATCATACAATCAAAAAGAGATCACCTCACTTGGTGTATGCACCTTTGCCTCAACTTGCGACATCAAAGGTAGTATTTATTTGAGGTATTTCACTCTTTCTCAAATGTTGGTTTGTATTTTCTACATTAGAAACTTACATATCAAACTAGGTACTTATGTTCAATTAACTCCTAACCTTCACCATATCTAGGGTTTCTAGGCACCGGTCTACTAACTTGCTGGTGAAGCAATCAAAGTATTGGAATACTCCCTGTGGCATTGTAGGAGTTGGCCTAAAGCTAAGTAACATGACACGTCGTCGCCCACCCCCCCCCCCCCCCACCGTGTCACATATTTCATGTGTCGTATCATTCATAAGGCTTGGACAAATCCATTTCCCAACACTTGGAATCCCTTTTAACATTGCTTAATCGCCATTAGTTGCACTCGAAAACCTTGTGTCCGACATGAGTTTGACTTGTGTCTAGTGAAAAAACATCTTAAAATCAATTTATTACCTCATTCTCACACAATTCAGTCACAGGTTTGGAGCTCTCAAAGGTTTTGGAGTGCAACTAAGGGCAATTAAGCAATGTTAAAAAGGATTCCAAGTGTTGAGAGGTGGATTTGTCCAAGCCCCATTAATGCTATGCAATTAATGGTAATTTTAAATTCTTAAATTAAAAGTGACATTCTCCTTTATCTTTCATTTTCATCCTTTTACTTAAATTTTTAACATTACCATTAATTGACTCAGAATGTTTGGGAGTAATTTTGATCTCATTGGATTTCATATGGAGAAAGTAGAATTTTAGATCCCACTCAAAATCCAGCAAAAAAATAACAGTTTTTAGGATTTTGGGATTGGGGGGATTGCAACATTTCCATTGGAGTTTGTCATGTATGAGGGTATGGAACTAACATTTAATTAAGAGGACCAAGCCCTCTATGTACCTCGATGTTGGTGGCATTGATTGTTGAACTTCTCTGTCATGAACCTAGTAAAAATGTACCAATCACTCAAACAAAATCTTGATTTGGCATGTTAAGTTTTTTCTATCTTATTTTAATGCTTAGAGAGTGATATTGATGATGAGCATCCCAATATAGGCAATGATTTTGATGATATGTAGTACTAGTTATTTGTTGTAGCATGATTTTTTGGGCTCTACAAGCCATATAAAATGTTGATGTATTTTTTATTCAGAGATGGATTACACTCAATAATATTTTGGTTATATGCATAGTTGTATGATTGGATTTGTATCATCATCATGTAAATGTTTTATATATTTCATATTTTATGTGTAATTCACTAATTTGTTATATTTTTTAATATATATTATATAACGTGTCCTACGTGTCATGTTCCAGGGGATCCCTGTGTCACGTGTCGGATACACATATTTCTGTGTCTTATGTGTCTCGTATGATGTATCCTCATGTCATGTGACTTAGGCCTAAAGTGAGATGAGAATGTGTTGAGATGACAGTGGGTACATCTTGTTGAAATTTTGTACCTGTGGTCGGTATTTAAGTCAACGAAGTCAAAGGAAAACAAATTATTATTTTATTGTTCATTTAGGCTCCAAAATTATCAAGTCGGTGCCACTAGTTGAAGGGGTTTGATCCTTGGTCAAAACCCACGTGATTAGACACAAATATATTGACATTTTGACCTCCTCACTTGGCATCAATTCGTGTCTCACAAAAAGAGCAATTAGTCATCAGTTCACATGTGCGAAGGAGCAGAAGAAGTCTGACGTTGACCACCAAATTTTGGATTGAAGTTTGACTCGTTGACCAACATTGATTTTAGCATTTTCTGGGCTGCTTTGACTTGGAATCTTTGACTGATTATTGGATTGAATCTTTGGGCATCTTTGACTAAATTGTTGACCGAATCTCTAAGCAGAAATTTGGACGTTGACTAAACTTGTTTGACCAATGTTGATCGCAAGTCAACTGTGGCAGTTTGACCGAATTTTTTGAGGGAGTTGCAAGGCCAAAATTCGGCTTGTCGTCCAGATTTGACTAGTTGAATAGAAGTATGATTTTTCTCTCTCCTTTGACTGGCTTTGTCTTGGAAAGTGGTGTGGTAAATTTGACTATGTTTTGACTAGAAAATTCAAATGTACATTTGATTGAATTGAACAATTTCTCCTAAGAAAAGATTGTTGGGATT
This sequence comes from Pinus tabuliformis, assembly GCA_031772625.1. Taxonomy (NCBI): domain Eukaryota; kingdom Viridiplantae; phylum Streptophyta; class Pinopsida; order Pinales; family Pinaceae; genus Pinus; species Pinus tabuliformis. Next base: position 465,252,050 of record CM062805.1, read on the forward strand.
GTCCCTGGTTTGGGTTTTCCCAAGATAATTTCTTGTCTCTTGTGCATCATTGTTTTACCGTGATGTTGAAATTTTCTAAAGTGTAATTGCTTAATGATCTAGAATGTGCTAACGATATAATTGTATCATTGGAAGTAATTGTCTGGCAGAAAATTGTGCTTTGTCTTAATTGCACCTTAAAAATCAACACTCCAGCATGCTTACTGCTTAGCACCTCGACCATACCTTTCTGAGGTTGTTATCCAAGCAATTACAGACCCCATGTAGGGTGGCACCATGTTCCTCTGAGATACCCTCGATCTTCCTGATGTTACTATAGAAAAACCCTAGTTCGAATCCAACTCTACACTTTTCATTTGGCTAAAGTAAGTAGGCAGTGGGCTTCGAGCTCTCCAAGCCAAGCAAAGGTTGTTCTTCCTTCCCAACAAGATTCATATAGAAGAGGATCTTACCAAATCCCCAAGTTAGAAAGCTAAAACGCTCCAGGGAGCTAGATGCAACAACATGACAGGCAAGGAAATGTAATTAGAGATGTCAAGGCTTGCTACCCACCAAAAGTGGGTACCCCTTCGGAGAAATTTTCTCCTAATCATTTTCTTCTAGCCGACAACTAGCAGCCCCTGATAGCCACCTTGTAACCGATGTGATCTGCCACTTTATCTCCGCCACCTACATCAATTGTATGTCTCCTCACCCATTTTTCAAAAGCACATGTTAGAAGGTGGGCAATCCGACCCAAAATGTATGTTATTCATTGTGCAATCGGGTGCTTATGCTTAGTTTTCATTTGGGCATTTGGCATGGACTATTGGGTGACTTGGAAGAAGGAAGGGTTTTGATCGTGGTTTTGTTCCCTCACCTTAAAGGGAGGGTTCATCTTCAATCTTAGTCTAGTGGGACCTCCCCTAATGGCCCATGGCTTTAGGAAGGGCACTACTTGGGAAACCCTGATTGAGATAGTGTGGTCCCATTTTCCCATTCCATATTTATCACATCCCTCCATACATTACCTGTCTTTCCCATTAGGGGTTGGGAACACCTAATAGGGTCGTCTATTAGCCATTCCTACCTAGGGAGGTAACACTATTACGTGATTAAAGCCCCAAATTTGGAAGGGAAGCCTCGTATAAAGTGTCATTTTCCCTTGACTAACAAGCTTGGTCCACTTAGATGCACTAATGATTATTGTACCTAATGGTGAAGATGTAGCATTGGACATTGTGTGTGATTGGCAGGTGGTTTTCATCATGGGTTGGGCAACTTAACTGGGGCCCAAGTCCACTAGAGGAGCATTATGACACCCTATAGGTGAAGCGTTGAGAGCCATGGGACTCCTACCACTTGCAGAGCATCATTTCATTCCATGGGCACCTATAGCACCCTAGGGGTCTGCACTTTGCCCCACATTATTCATAAGATGATGCACCTGGACAAATGTGCCCTAGCCAACTTAATAGTGATCACATGGTTTGGCAATTGATCTGAGGCCCAGATGAGGTTTGTCTCACCCCTTGAGACATGGGAGGGCTAGCACCATCCTCAGAGCCCTCAACGTTGGAGCAGAATTAGGCTATTTTATCACCAGGAGACCCATGAGACCCATTTTGTGCCCCAAACACAAAACTGAGCTCCACATGATAATTTGCATGGAAATTTTGGGGCCAACCCCTAGATCATGATTTTTGGAGCCCTCTACACTAGCACTAGAGGAGCCCAACGCATGCCCTAGAAGGGCCTACGCATACATGACGTCAACATTTCGATCTCTTTGTGGGTTAATTGTTATGTTTTTACATTGCCTATGAGGTTGGCTTGTAACTCACTTAGTATCTGCCCATTATTTTATGACTTGAATGGATTTTAGGCTAAAATTAGAGATCATTGAACACATAAATTAGAGAGACCTCTTTTGATCTCTCTCATCATCAAACTTGTGAATTTCAGCCCTCTTAGAGAATTCGCACTTGCTTCTTGTGAGCGATTTTGGAGATACTTGCATGCATTTTGATGTATGGAAGTTGATTTTGACATTCTTTGGAGTTATTTCATGGTCTAATGGATGGATATACTACATCGTACATGTTATCTTGTAAGTGCCTATTGTTGAAGATTATTATCATGAATTGTCTAATGTATGGAATTGTCGCTTCTAGATTATGCCTATTTGTGCCCTAATTTTTTGAAAATAAATTCTAAAGGCTATCTACTTGAGTATTGCATATGTTACTCATTGTATAACATGTAACGAATGTTCCTAGTGGATTACATGTTATTCTCCATAAAAATCTTATTCAATTAAGTGGGTAATTGTTGACATTTTGATAGCTAAGCATCACATTTTGACCTACTTGGAAGGGAATTAGGCTTATCTAGCACATATTTGATTCCATATCCCCATAGGAAAAGGCACTGGTCCAATCACTTGATGATCAACCTTAAATTTTCTCCATAATTTTCTCTTCTCAATTTCAATTCTTGTAAGGCTAGGATGAAAACCTAGTGCTTGGAGCAAAATTTTGGGGAGGAGGCTTTTTGGTGATTTGAGAACCTAGACATCAAGAGATAGGTTGAAGCTACCTAACCAATCAATTTAGTGGGCATCCACTCAAATTTCATCCATAAAATCTCTTGCCCTAGGTGTTGCTCTAAGAGGGAAACCCTAGTTTTTTCCCCTCAACTTAAGGACTTTCTTGAGGGTTTCATGAGCCTTGTCTTAGTTGAATATCATTGTAAGAAACCCTTTTCCTCAGGCCTTGACCTTTTGAATACCTATCACCATTGAAAATCTCAAAAACCTCGATCTTGAGCCTTCTTTTCTAGGGATTTTCTTTAAGAGTGTTTTGCTTCTTTGAAGCCTTGTACCTTTAGTGTGTCTCTCTTTGAATGAGCTTTAGTAGGGTCACACTGTACCTTATCATTAGCATATCTATTTTAAGTGATTCCTTCTTTACCGGGACTCCTCCCATCTGAAAATCCATAAAAAGCAGGGGGTTTTGGCTAAGGTGACATCAGGGCTCTACCCCATTGTTAACACTTTGTCTAGCTCTTGTCTTGTAGAGTTTCCCTCTCCTAGACCTGCTAGATTTAGTGGTAACAAGGCCATCATCTGAGATTCACCCCGCTTCCCCCTCCCACAAACCCCCTGAGTTATTCCTGACCAAGTTTCTCCAAATGAAAGGCCCGTTGGAAAGGCAATAGGACTCAACTATTTCAATAGGATGCTGGAATAATAATGGATCATTCTAGCCATCATAGGGCATGACTTACAATGCTCTCGATTCACGATAATGCTTCACGGTGCAAGTGATGAAACCACATGTGCCATAACTCAAATAAATTGTCAATCTCATGCAATTAAGCACTATGTTTCACAAGGTCGGCAAGCAACTTCTACAAGCCACTTTCTCACACACCTTTGGCCAAAACTCAACCATGCTCATGGTTGGGATCTCTAATAATGATTTATTGATCTTCAAACTATTAGAAAATCAGAAAGGCAGAAAGATTTTCTTAACTTGACAATTACTTGTGATTTCTTTGAATTCTTATTATCTTCTTTTATGTCTTATTTTATTTTCTTATCATCAAGCAACTACCAAAACATAAGTGCATGAAGATCAAAAGTTACAATAAGAACACAAGATGTAGGCTCTCAGCCAGCACAAAACCCCTCTCCAAGGGGAAAACCCAAAATTTTCCTCTTCCTTTAGAACCAAATCAAATGAGACAACCAAGACCCTTGACCAAGACAAAGACCTCCTCCAATCCACCAAGTCAGCCTCCCAAGACAGTGCTTCCAATCAGCGTCTAATCAACAATAGTTAACCTTCTTCAATACTGCATCAACCATAAATTTCAGCCCTACTGCATCAAAATTTGGGCCTTATTGCAGACCTACAATTTTGGCCCTTCCTACAACTCAGAATTTTGCACGTGTGAACTAGAAATAAGAGAAAATGGTATTTTATCCTTCACTAGGGTTTTCTTCTTCTTTTTCAAGTCTTCTTTCTTGCCTTCTCACTTCCTTCAATTGCAGATCAAACTCTTGATGATTGGATGCCACAATAGGTTGAATTGCACTTCTATATATAGTCTTTCTGTGTGGTCGAATTCCCTTTATGATGCCGACTTAAATAAAGGGCAGGCCAACTTGGTGGAGGAGCCATAATTGACCAAATTACATAAAAATATTTTTTCTTCTTTGATACAAAAAGCCCAATGAGGGTCTATTATATGATGACAAGGACTATGACACATGACACAACCCTAGAAGCACTCAATGGGTGCTCTGACATAGAAACATAATCAAATGAGCATTGAACCCGTGCTTATAAATAATTTTTCTTTGACAATAATTCTTCTTTTTCTTTTCTTTTGACAAATACATTATATCATGAGCTAAACAACAATTATGAAGACTGATAGTAGTTACATTTTCAACAACAACTTAGTGACAAACCTAAGATTTATCATGGTTGAAACTTGAAATTGAAAGAAGATCCTAAGTCAAACCAAGAACATATACAACATCATGTAGCTCAAGAACATCACCCAAAGGCATGCAAAAAGAGACAGAACCCATTCTAGCAACTAGATATGTGGCATAACCTAAATGGGGTAATAGGGACAAGAGTCACACAAGCTAGGAGGATACAAGGCGATGGGAGAGCAAGGGTTAATCATGGAAGTGACAACATAAGGTCAACAATGGAGGAGGTTAATGAGACTAAAAGATAATAAAGCCTCCATGATGGCTTTGTAATTGAACCAAAGAAGCCAAGACCTCCCACTTACTATGATAATTAAGGCTATGCAAGAGGAACTATGGAAAGCATCATGGACTTTACTAGTTTATGTCCTATTTATATAGGTATTGGAATGGATGTATTAGCATGCAAAAAAGAGACAAAACCTGTTTCAGTAAAGTCACACAAGCTAGGAGGATACAAGGATTAATTATGGAAGTGACAGCATAAGGCCAGCACTAGAGACGAACTATGAACTAAACAATAGCAAAGCCTCCATGATGGCCCTGTACTTGATCCAATGGAGCCAAAACCTCCCATTTATTGTGATGATTAAAGGTACACAAGAGGAACTATGGAAAGCATCATGTAATTTACCATTTTTTGTCCTAGTTATATAGAAGTATTGGAATGGAGGAAAAGGATGCCATCATCCATTGTTTGAGAAGTTGTCATTGCTTTGTCTGAAAGGAAACATGGATGCTACAACCCTAAATTCCTCCTCCACTGCTTGCAATCCTACACTTGGGGACACTAGCAAACCTAGTGATCAAAGGTTGTGGATATGGAAAGCACCACCAAGGAAATCCAGCAGAGGAAGACCACCAAAGGCTCAATGTAGTGCATCCAGACCAATGTTGCAGTTATCGTCATCGGGATATTATCGGTGAGGGGAAAAAATCAGAAAAAAATCGGAAAAAATCATAAAAATCGAGAAATAATCGGGAAAAAATCGTAAAATACAAAAATATTCATTTTTTTTCAATTTTTTTAATATCTAAAGCATCTACAACATAAAATAAATACATTGACACATAAATATGATAAAAGAACTAATATATAAGATGTGTAATATCATTTCTAGTGCTACATCACACATAACAATGAATCATGTCCAGAATAGTAAGTCCTGACTCCTGAGTCCCAACTCAGCCTCAAAATATCAACAAAAAATATAATAATGTATCTCATATCATGAGTCATAATGTCATATACAATGAAATGAACCAAATAACTAAAGTCTAATGCTATTGATTTCCTCTGCCCTTCTAGACGTAGATGCCAGTGGAGTTGGCAGTGGACTCTGTTGTGCTCTAGAAGCTAAAGAACTAGGAGCTACAAGAGGTAGACCACATCCTCTTGTTCACAGCACTGATCCAGACACTTGTTCACAGCTCATAGCTACTATGCATTTGGCAAAGGGGTTCAAGTCTAGGCATAAGCTGACCACAATGCAGTAGATGGAGGAGCTAGAAAACAAAGCTTTCCAGTAGAGGCATGACATTAGAAGCTAGACAATGGACAAAGAGATAGAAAACCCGATCCCAAATACAAGTATCTCACGCAATAGAATTACTCGATACAACAAAACTATTGACTTGTATTGGCATACTTGGGAGATGATTGCATGTAGTATGGTAAACAAGGCCAAGAAAGATAACTCTCTCCTAGGCACATTCTCGACATCCATCGAATATTGGGCAATAAGTATGACTCTTCAAGAAGACATATGCTACCTACACACTTGTCATGCATGCTCAAACTATAGATAGGCCAATAGCTATGCAACAATAAAGGAGAAATCGGCGTTGTCAAATGGACGCACCCCGCAAGATCCCCTCTTATTCGATTATGAAGAAGCTTAGCCATTTTTTTCTATTATGTTCTAATATAGTGTTAGTCATTATACGTCTAGGTCTAAGTTTTCATGTTTAGAATTTCATTGATTTTATTTAGGGAGAAATGTGCTTGCCCGTGCCACCTACTCATAGAACATTGTATATGTCCATCTAAGTATTGAGACTAGTACACTAATAGTCCTAAAAACTATTCAATATATCTAGGTATTTGAAGATCCATTAGCTTTATGCTCTTACATCTATATATAGATCACTAAAATATGATTTGAAAATATCTAAGGGGTCAACAAACATTGGGGACCACTCAACAGGTCTATAATATATATATATAAACAGAAGGTCCTACTCTTACTTACAATATATGTGTGTGTGTGTGTGGGGCATCACTACTCAACTCTACCTATATGTTGATCTCCTCTTGAAGCCTATTGAATGCCCTTGTTGAAGGTTATGTGTCAAGATGCTCCATTGTCTACATAACACCTTATACCAAAAATGGTGTTAGTGGAAAGGCATAAAACCATTGAGAAGGTTGTATCAAGCTAGGATGTTAACTCATTCACTTTGATAAAAGCTTACGCAGTCCAAACAAAATGCTTCCATTGTTGCTATTTGCCCTCAATGTTCTTCTTCTTAGGACATTGAGATTCATAATGGCCCATCTCTTGGTCAAAATGAAACAAGAGGCACTAATCGACATGGCAAAGAGGAACCCAAAAGCATTTTGGGAGGATCTAAGAATGCAAAAACAATGATAGGTAAACAACAATTTAGATGAGCAATGGTTGGCTCATTCCAAGAAATTGTACAAAGACATAACAGAAAGAAGAAAATGCCCGAAATTATGCACCTCAACGGAAGTATTCACAACCAAGGATATGGTGAAGGCATCAAAAAGCTAGCTTTGGGTAAGCTGAAAGATATAGGCAAGACAAAAGCAGAGCACCAGTGATGGAGCATGGATTGCTTCCATCTTCAAATAAAGAACCTGTTGAACCAAATGGTCTTGGAAAAATTCCAAATAATGGACAACAAACCTCATCCTTCCCATCTTTAAAGTGGGGAAGAAAAATGATCCAAGAAACCATGGAACCATCATGATCAACGCAATCTCCACCAAGCTAGCGAGTGGGACCATGCAGAGAAAAATGAGCAAATGGGCAGCAAAGGAAAAGAAGCGGGCCATAGAGCAAGTAGGGTTTAGGCCCAAGCATTCCATGGTGAACCATTACCTCACATTATGGCACATGATAGAGAAGACATGGGATGCCCAAGAAGCAGAGCTATGGTGTTGCTTCATAGACTTTAAAAAAGCCTTTGACATGGTCCCTAGAGAAATACTATCATACTATGTGAATAACTCATAGAATTGGCAGTCCCAGATGATTATAGGGCCACGATACATAAGTTGTACAAACATGTTGAGGAAAAAATCAAAACATATGGGAAGTTTTTCCAAAGGGTAATGGCATCAGGATTAAACAAGGTTGAATTTTGTAGCTATGGTCGGTCTTCATAATTAATATTTTTAGCCCTTAAAATACATAATGAAAAATATAAGACATGTTCTTCATGTCGGTTTCAAAAGAGAAAATTTTGAATTTTTGGCTCCAAACTTGTCAAGTCGGCCCCAGTGGACACCCATTCAAGCCAGACATAACACTATATATAAGGCATTTGACCTCCTCCACAAGGCACAATTCCATCACTCACACATAAAAGTATCTTTTGGGCATCCAAGCGAAGGAGAAGAAGAATAAGGATGAAGACATCTCAAGCATATTCTCTATCTCTCTTTGACTTCGCATGTGCGAGTTTCTGGGCATATTCTGGGCAGCAGGGTCGAAATTCTGGGCAGAAGAGCTGAGTCTCTGGGCAGTTTCTGGGAGGCCAAAATTCGACCTAGGCAAATCAGACAGGGCCGAGTTTGTTGGGCTTGACAAGAGGGCAGTTTGACCAGGTTTGACCATTGTATTGTTGGTCAGTTTGACCATCATATTGACTAGCAGAATTAGGTGTATCTCTTGTTGAATTAAAGAATTTCTCTAAGGAAAAGGTTGTTGGGTTTTCCCCAAGTGGGTTTTCCCAGGGTAAATCTTGTGTTGTCTTTATGCATTGTGATCTCTACTGTTCTTGTGCATTTTGAATTTCTGAAGTATAATTGCTTAATGATAAACTGGAAGTGCTAAAAGAATATCTACATCATTAGAAGTAATTATCAGTTTTCAGAAATTAGTGCTTGTATCTATTGCACTTGAAAAATCAACAGCCAGCCCTTTTGAGGCTACATATCAACAAGCTGTAACGATGGAATAATGAGAATGGTGGAGTCAACATAGCAGGGTTTATAATAAAATTATAAAAGACATGTCATTTTAGCAAAAATATCACTTCACGACCTAAAAGAATATCTCAAAGCACTAGAAGCTTTTGGCAGTGAAGTAGGAATGGAAGTAAAGAGGGGTAAAACCAAGCTGGTGTGTTTTTCCCTAAAACCAAGATAGCCACAAATCAACTTCAAGAATGAACCCCTAGAAACCCACAATAACTAAAAAATACCTTGATTTGGAGTTCAACAAAAGGCTGAGCAAGGAGACATGCATGAGGAAGAAATTACAAGGTTGCTGGAAGTCAACTTTTCTTCTAAAACAGGTGCAGAACAGCAGAGGTTTGGGATTGGGGAATAGTCAACACCATTTTTTGGACACTTGTGACTCCCATGCTGTTATATGACTGCGAGGGTTCGAGTCCAAGTATTTCGAAAAACAGGTGAAAACTTAGGGAGAGAGCGCAGAAACACATAATATCATCCTTCCTACTCTTAAAACCACCACCCCTTATGGGATCATGCTTGCATAAACGAGTTGAGACCCAACTGATTTGGAGACAGTAAAGAGACTGATTTTATACCACCAAAGAGTGAAAGAAATGGAAAGCAAACAGATCCCCGACAAAATCAACAAGGAGGTCTTGCAACAGAGAGAGCACTTTGGAAATCCAGTGCAAGAATTGGCTAGAGTGTTGGGGGTAAAAAAGGAATGTCCACACGGCAAAAGATGCTGATATTCCACTTACAGGGTAGCTACAAGAGAGACAAATGGAAATGGAATATGCAGAGAAAACAACAATACTACATTGACCAATTCAACCACATGGACAAGGTCTGGATCCAAGCCTACTTGAAACTAGATGTCCCTTGGAAAATGAAACAACACTAGCTCAACTAAGAACAAGCTCCCATGGGTTGAGATGTGATGGGGGGAGGTGGCAGGAGAACAAGGAAAAACAGGGAGTGAGGATCTACCAAGTTTGCCACTCAGGGGAGGCAGAGACAGAGTAGCACTTCCTATTCCGTTGCACAGAATAAAGTCATATAAGATGAAACTCAGAATTGGAGGAAATCAACTAGACAATGATACTCCAGGGAGGCAGCTTGAGGACACAGCAAGGAAAGCCTCATGGATGATATACCTGAGAGACAAATTGTTGAGGTAAAAAGCCAAAGACACTAACATATGCTAGGAGGGGGACCAAATAACTAACTCTGTCCAACAGCAGACTTAGGGGAGCCCCTTGCTTTTCCGTCATGCTTGTTTATAACTTAGCAGCACCTTTTCTGTTTTATCCTTGACAAGGCATGGGTTACTACATATGCAATTCTTCATCCCATAAACCACTTTGGTTCCATGGACGTTAATAAAATCTATCTGTCTATTTATCTATCACCTTTGTTTGGGGAGTAAGGGAATCAAAAGGAAAAGTATTTGCTTTCAACTTTGTTATCTACATTCCCAAGTATAATCTAGGCTAGTTAGGCACCAAAGCAAAAGAGGTGAATAAACCCATTACTTCCATTTCTTTTCAGCTTTCTTTACTTTCTTGCACTGGTTTAGTTAGATCATTTTTCAAGTCACATTAAGTCAAATTTAATCAATCAATCCTTAAGCACTCATAGACCACCTTTATTTAGTGTCCCTTCCTTTTCTTAGTTTTTAGCAAAATTAAGTGGCAGCTCTCTTTGCATACCCCGGGATCTTATACTTTATCTTCGCATCCTTCCATATCCCACTACATAGTGTAGAAAGGCTGACATCCTTAGGATCTCCATCCTCTGGGAGTTAAAACCCTAAATCGCTAGGCTTGACTTACGTAGAGTACGTTAGATTCCTGTTCTAGTTTCACTCCCATCTATGATTGGAACCCATTTTTACTTTTGCGGAGTTCTATTGACCTAGGAGTTAAAGTTGGGTTCCAATAGGCTTATTTTGAACTGGAAAAAATGATAAGCGGGCTTATTTTGTTGTGGGAAAAAAATTATAAGTAGGCTTTATTTATAATGGAAAAAATGACAACCAGCCTTAATTGTACTGGAAAAAATGACAACTAGCCTTATTTGAAATGGAAAAAAACATAATTGGGTTGAGTGGACATTTCACTTATTCACACAAATTAAACGGACATAACTATAGTATTTGGCAACACAGATGTGCATGTCTTAGAATTCAAAGATTTGTAGAGCTTAGTAATTATTAAAGAAACCAAATTTGTGGGCAATTATGATTCATCAAGCCCAAGGGATTAGTTCAATAGGTTGTCACCAATGTTTTTGGGACCATGCCAGCTATTGCCCGGTTCGAAGAGTGAGGCACACTGGATTATAAGGGATGCCATCCACAAATGTGGTGAAGCAGCCCTTGGGCTTCCCCGAGGTTTTCCTTTGGAAAAATTATGATGCATTAAGAAAAACCCAAAAGGATTTTAATCCAGAAAATAAAGATGATAATAATATTTGCAATATGCCCATAATGCCTAGGAAAAGCTAACTGAATGTATGAAGCATAAAACTTGAACAGCCTCCAGCATCTAAAACATGAGTTGGGTGTATTGAAGTTGATGAAAGAATATAGGATGACTAACCATTTGAAAAAACTGAAAGGATCTGTAACCATTACCAATTAAATGCTATTGGTGTGACTATGAAAGATGAAGACCTGGTGCCAATTGTTTGGAATAGAATACTAAAATCTTACCAAGAATGCATCTCATTCTCAACCATCAACATCACAATGAAATTAGGTGTTATAAGATTTCAAAACCTCATGGTATGCTTATTGCAGAAGGAACAAGAACATTTGAAGTTCGAAGAAAAAGATATTTAAGATGAGGCTATAGGTGCCAATTGTGAAGGCAAGGTGATCATAGATGGCAGTGGCATGGATAGCAAGAAGTCAAAGAAGTTTTCGCTACTCCTGTGAAGATCCAGTTCATTAAAAGAAGGGATGTAAGAAGTTGAGGACTTCGCTCAATAGAATCCATCCAAATTTGTGAAATGAGCATGATGATGAGGATAATAGAGAGGCATTTGTGTTAGGTGTCCTGAGTGATATCGTAGAGTAAGGATACATAAACCCCAAGGATAGGTCACTAATTGATTGGAGGTTTGACCATCATCAGAAATATGCACGGCATAGGCAAGGTCAAGATCGATCGCAGTAAGTTAGAGGAAGGGGAATAGTACTGTCGCTGCTACAGGTTACATACGTTAGTGCAGGGTACAGATACAGGGCAGAGGTGCAGGGTACAAGCATCATGTAGGGTACATGTGAAAGGTACAGGTGCCTTCTCTGGTCCACATGATCAATTTGGCTTTAATGGAACACCCCTCAGCACTTTGTTTTCAGGTCTATGGGAGGAGATGGTTCTTGCATGTCGGTGAATGTCACAATTATGGGAAAAGGGTTAGAATGATTAATGCAACGGTCATGGTCTGGTGGAACAGGAAATGACCAGACAATTTAAAGTTAGGAGATCGAGCAGTCAGAAAGCCATCATTCAATCACCAAGCCTTATATTTAGATCTACCCTACCGCAAAGTTGAATTCATCTCTGAATGAAAGTAGTATGTTGTCTCACTTCCTAATTCTTTGCATTTGAAGCTGCCACTCTGACAAGAGGAACTTGGAAACGGAAGTCGCAAATTCAATTACCATGGTGTTACATACTTACATAAATAAAATGGGCGGTTTTTGTGTTCTTATTTATTTAGTGATGGGTTGAATAGCTTTAGTGCAGTAGTACATTTCAAACATTCCATAGTGAAATTCGGTGTTTTCATGTATGAAAAGAAATACATGAATCTCTATATATTTTTCCTGGGTGTGTATGTAGTAGGCACAGCCAATGGTCAGAATCATCGTAATTGAAGTGTGTAAAGAATCAATACCTGGCAGGTAACCGGTTAAAATGGGCTTGCAGATGTTCTGCAAAGTTGGGATTCTTAACTGCCTCATGTTGAGTTTGAGCGAGTTTTTTGTGAACCTCCTGCCATATCTCATTATTCTGTGGTGCAGGTGTATTCTCTCCTGCGCCCTCATTTCTGCTGGTCTCCCACATGTTTTTATCGTCCAGGGTATCTTGCTCATGCCCATCCATCTCCTATTGGAATCAACTGGAGATCCAGATGCCAAGGAAAAAATAAAAAATAAAAAATAAAAACCAAGAAAGAGCACGAAAGAGATCCCACCCCTCAGGCGCTTAGAACGCCCCCACACTGCAGGCGGGCTTGCAGAGTAAGATAAGATATCATATATCTGTCAACGCCCATTCAAAGGGAACGGTTTGCTTGAAACGAACAAAGTACGTGAGAAAATGAGAAGATGGACGAGGCCTTGAGGCAGGACCACCATTATAGGTAAGAAAGGTGCACTGGAAAAGGCGATAGCCATGATATGGAAAAAAATGAAGTTAGTAAATAGCCATTATATAAAGACAAACTAAAATGGGAAGAGTTGGGCTGTGGGGGAATTTCTGCATGTGATCTTGAGGACCAATTCCTTGTGCTCGAAGACAAAAGAATGTGAGTTGTCCACAAAAGAATTGCAAGAATGAGAGCACCTTTTATTCGGTAAATGAATGGAGGTTTATCGCACTCAGCGTCAAAATTTTGGAAGTGATATGTTGAAGGAGATCCTCCCCATACTTGAAAATTCAATGCCGCCTCTACCGGAAAAAAATGAATGGTAATCCTAAATAAATTATATTAATATATTAATTAAAAAAAGATTCACAAAGAAAGAAAGAAATTATTTTAATGTTCACGAGGTTAAGCATATGGGGTAGATTGTTTTTTCATCTCTGGTATTAGGCTATTTTCTTATGAAGTCTCACCATAAACGTTTCCAGCTTTTTGACAAATCGCTCGTTGAATAGATTATCCCAAGAGCTCACTGCCAGAATATCTGCATAACTTTGTTGTCTTTGAAGGCCTCACATTCTAAAATGAAATGTTTTTGTGTTTCCACTTTTTCGGAAGAGCAAAAAATACATACTCTTTCCTCCCACACTTCTTTTGGCCTTTTCCAACTCCTTTTGGATATTAATTTTTTTTTGAAATCAATTTTGGTTTATTAAAACTAGTGTGGATCCATTTTAATTTTCGATCTACCAAGCACTGAGAATGATCAAATCTATGAAGACGCAAACCTATTTTTGAGTGTAAAATTTGAGGAAAAGCTTGCACCAAAAAAATGTTTGATCCCCTGAACTTTTGGTAGATCTAGAATTAAGATGCGTCTATAAGAGTGGGCTTAATGGTTAAGAGCATGTGTTTCCTCCTAAGAGGTCGTGGGTTCAAAACCAGAGGGAGGTAGAGTATGTATGTTTTCGTAGACTTAGCAGTCAAATCGTTGCCCGAAGGTGGGTCCCTTGTCCCACAAACAAGGGGGTCTCATACACCAATTTGGTGTGTGGCTTGGTCGTGACCTTAAAATTGGATAATAATAATAATATACATCTTTAGGATCTCCCCCAACACTTTGAAGTCTGAATATATAGTGAAGGGGAGCGGTTCACTGATGTTTGATGAGAGCAAGCTGCAAAGTAAAAGAAAAGCAAAAGGGAGGCGTGCAGGAGGAGAAGCAGGATCTTGATATACATAACGTTCAAAGGTAAGCCAACGATGGCGTGTTCTACAGGGAGCGCCGATTGTTGTGGTTACTTATGTTTACAAAGTTGTGAGTCTGTAGGGATCACAGTGCGAGTCTATCACAGCGTAGCGAAGTTCGAAGAGCACGAGGACCATATTGCAGGGGTGCAGACCTGAGGCGTCTATGTGGTTTCGATTATCGTTGGTTTGTTATCAAATTGTCTCCACTCCTTCCCTAAGAGTCGATAGAGGATCCCAAGAGAAGCACAATATTTTTGCTATAGCCCATCGACAGAGACACAGAAAAAAACCACAGTCCCAAGCTGCAATAGCAAAACCACAGTCTAAGGGCTGAAAATTCCTGAAACAATCGCGGACCTTTTGAAGCAAGCCGAATTTAAACAGACCCAAGATTTCACATAAAGATCATAAGCACACTCAGTCTGAGTTATAGTTACCCTGCGGATAGCTATTGAATTTTCTTATAATGGAAAGCAAGTCAATGGTAAATGTTAAAAATGGCAAGGAAATCTCAAGTTTTGTGGAAACAAATCATTTGGGTCAAGTCAAAATTGCTTCAACAGACAAAATAGAAAAGTGGATTTGGGTAAATGCAAAGCAATATCAGGGCATTTTAAGGCGTAGGCTTGCTCGCCTTAAATGGGAACAAAGAAGAAGAAAATAGTTCCAGAGAAAGAAAATAAATAAGAGCAACAAAAATAAAGAAGAATCAATCATTTACAGTCCCACATCTACACCTCTTACTTAGTCATCAGATCTTTATGTCCAAGAATTTATGAAGGCTAGGACAAGGCTAGAGATTTTGGAAGCCAAAGAACAGGAAAGTGGCCGCAAAATTTTAGAGATCACAGCTGCAAATATATGTTTAATGGAAGGTAATAGAATTTTAAAAGAACAGGTAACAATGTTACAAGAGGCTCTAGAGATAGGAAAACAAGAATGGCAAAGCATGAAAACAACGTGGCAAACCATGAAATAATCAATAGCAGCAAACAAGGATGTGATAATTTCTAAAGCAACTCAGGTAGATACACAAGTATCTCAGCAAACAAACATTTCGAAAGAGAAGGCAAAAAAGAACAATAGGAAAGACGATCCAAAAGAAATCAAAGTTAGAGTTGAAGACGCTAATGGTTACATAAGGACAGAGGAAGAAGAAGATGCAAGTGCTCGTAGAGCACATGAAAGAGAACACAAAGAAAGAAAGGGCGGGAAAACAAACTTTATTATGAGGATAATAAGAGATTATGGAAAGACTGAAAGTACTCTCAATTTGACAAGAGACTTTTTGAAAGAGAAATTACATTGGAAAGGGAAAATTTGCCAAGCAAGGAGGGTAGGGAAGATATGTGAAGAGAGGCCTCGACCCATAAAAGTCACCATGGCAAGCGTACAAGACAAACACCGATTTTGGGCAAAAAGAAACTCTTGAAAGTCTCACACTTCTTCCTTGATGAATATTTAACCAACAAACAACAAGAGGAGAGAAGGGAAGAAGTGGAGAAAATTAGAGCAGCAAGAAATGAAGGGAAAAGGGCATGGTTGTACAATGGTAAAGCGGTTATTGCAGTGTTTGGGCCTCCGGGTAAAACGGAGCATCACGCTGGCAGTAAAGAAAAAACAGAGAATTCGATAATAGGGAGGAAAACAACAAGATCAACATGGATGAAAAGGGGTGAAGACTCAAATTTGAGTCTTATGTGCCAAACTGCGTAGTAGTCAAATCCTACCCAGGTCTACCTAAGTTTAGTTTGTTGGAATTGTAGAGGTTACCCTTAGAGAAGAGGACTTGGGTTAGGGCATATTGCGGAAGGTAGAGACATAATTTGTCTCACGAAAACTCATGAACATGATGGTTGCAAAACTCTTGTGTTTGACGGTTATTTGAAGTTAGTAGTTGAGAACAAGGTAGCAGAAAATGGCAAAGGGTATGGGGGAATACCAGTTTTAGTGAAAGAAAAAGAAGGTCGTCACATTCAGTTAATTAAGAAAATATGCAAATAAACAATATTTATGGTTCAAAATATCATAGAATGATAATCACATAAGAATTGTAGCATGATATTTTGCCCCTCAAGTCTCAAAAACTTACAAAAATAAGGTGTTAGACAACAAGGATCCGTATGCAGCTTTAAAGCAAGATATTGCCGTGTACTCTCAGCAGGGATAAGTTCTTTTAGTGGGAGATTTTAATGCTAAAACAACAAATCATCAAGCTAGTATTCTTTGTTGCAAAGAGGATCACAATCCTATTTGGCTCACTGAAGAGGAGAATCCCCAATGGGTAAGGTGTTCAGAAGATGACAAAGTTAGCAATCATTTTGGAGAGGAGTTGCTTACACTGTGTGGGGCTTTCAACTTAATTATTTCCAATGGTCTAGATAGATGGAAAAGGTTTGGGAACTTCACTTGCAACACATGCAATGGGGCAATCGTCGTTGACTATGTGATGTGTTCACAAAGCTTGATAGAAAAGATAGATGAAGTTAAGATTGGAGAGCATATTTGGGACTTAAAATCATACCATAACCCAATTTATATAAAGTTATCATGGTTAGAAGAAAGACAGCATAGGAGGAAAACTCAATGTTCTCGACAATCAATATCAAGGGGCAAAATTCTTCTAACACAAGAAAATTGTGCTATCTTCAATACAATGTTAGAGAGATTAATTCAGAAGGAGAAATTTGGTTTCAAAATCTTCAACAATCATGAGTTAACAAATATAATTCAAAGTGCACTTGAGAAGTGAAAAAGAGCAAAAAATAGGAAATCAGAATCAAATTCTTTTCCTGTAAATGCTTGGTTTGATGAGGAATGCAAAATGGCAAGGAGAACCTTGAAAAAGACAGGCAAAGAGAAGATGAATGTAAAGTTATATAAGCAGATACTAAAAAGGAAAAAATATGAGTTCATGCAAACAAGGCGAGAAGAGTCAATATATCTAAGCAAAAATAATCCAAAGCTTTTATGGCAGGAAATTCAACCAAGGAAGAAGCAAATTGAAAATAATATTACAGCCAATCAATGGTTTGAATATGCAAGGCAACTCTACGAGAAAGAATCTGCGGCGGAGCCTCCCCCTAGGATGAACACAACTTCAAAGCTCTTCACATTACAGGAGGTGGAGATTGGAATTAAGAAGCTGAAAACAAGAAAGGAAAAGGACTTGGTTGAACTTCAAACAAAGTATATAAAATGGGGAATGAACACTCTTGCACCGCACATCATGGAAATATTCAACAACATCATTCAGCAAGCATTCCCAAGAGACTAGACAACTAGCCTAGCAATACCCCTTTTTAAAAGTGGAGACATTAATAATCCTTCCAACTATAGAACCATTATGATCAATCCTTTGTTTGCAAAGCTTTTCGGTAACATGGTAGAAAATAGAATTAGTAAGTGAGCAGAAGTAAAAGAAAGAGGGCAAGAGGACAAGCGGGTTTTAGGCCGAAGCATTCCACAGTGGATCATGGTATCACGTTGAGACACATTGTTGAAAAGGTTTGGGAGGACAAAGAAGAAGTATTTTGCTACTTTGTCGACTTCAAAAAGGCATTTGACACAATCCCTAGAGATAAGTTGTGGTGTAGAATGGAAGAACTTGAAATTCATTCGCATTATAGAGTCGTCATCCATAGACTTTATGAAGAGGTGAAAGTTAAAACTAGAACCTCAACAGGTATTTCAGAAAGCTTTAGAAGTGACATTGGAGTCAAGCAAGGTTGCCCTTTATCCCCTAATCTTTTTGGTTTGAAATTTGATAAACTTGAAGAGTGGCTAATCTGCAAGGTGGAGATGGTGTTCAGTTGGGGGAGTTTGTGATAAAGCTTCTTTTATATGTTGATGATATTGCATTGATTTCTAAATTGGCCCATGGATTGCAAATGCACCTATATGCCCTTGAGCATTTTTGTAGAACAGTGGGGATGCAAGTCAATACTAGCAAGACCAAAATAATGATTTTCTCTAATTTGAAGGCAACATACTTTCTTATTTGAAGGCAACATTCTTGAAGAAGTAAATGATTACAAGTACCTCGGGCTTGATTTCAACAACAAACTTAATTGGGAGGATTGCATAAAGAAGAGAATTTTAGGAGGGTGGAAATCATTAAATGCTCTTCAAAACAGATGTAGAGAGGCAGAGTTATGGGATTGGAAAACGATTAAAATGTTTTTTGGATTTCTAGTTTGTTCAGTGATGCTATATGGGTGTGAATTATCGGCTAGCAACACTCCCGCCTCAAAATGGAAACAAATTGAAAAAATCCAAAAACGCTTGATCATGAGCAAGTTCAAAATAAAAAGTTCGACATTTTATGAGATAATGTTGAGTGAAACAGGAGCAACTCCCATTGAAGCAATTGCTATGGTGCAGATCATAAAATATCTAAAAAGAATTGAGCAAATGGGAGTAGGTAGATGGCCTAATGTTATCTTCAATGAAGGCATGCGTGGAAGAAAGAAAACATGGATAAAACAAAACTACACGTGGATGAAAAAATAGAATATCTACCTCAATGTTTGTCCCACAAATAGCAAGGAGCTAAAGAATTTTGTTACGAAGAAGTTTCGTAAAAGGGTATGGGGAAAATAGTTGGGTAGAAAAAGAAGTACTACATTGAGGAATTCAACCCTGCGTGTGATCTACAACAAGAAGAGTTCATTGGAGCTAGCATTCAGTGGAGGGCAAAGGTTCTTATTGCTCAATTAAGGACCAACTTGCATCAACTTTGATGTGAAATAGGATGATGGAAAAGGCCTAAAGAAGCTTGGGAAGAATGGGTGTCTACATTTTGCACATCTGGGGCAGTGGAATCGGAAAAACATTTCATTTTGGAATGTGATGCATTCAAAGGCATCAGAGAAAGTTGTGGGAATATGTTAGCATCGGTTTCTTGGCATTGTCTTTTCAGCGAGGGGATTGTTGGAAGGTTGGTCAGCTCATCATCAATTTGAATAAGAAAATGATTGAATTGTAAAAGGCGAAAAACGAGGAACTAATGGTATCATAGACTATTTTTAGCGGCATGGACCATAAAATATTATTTCATTTCATTTTATTTCATAGTTGATATTGAAAAAAAAATAAAAAAATCTACAATTCACATTCTCCTAATCCTAAATAGAAAAGATATAATATTTTTTAAAATGTTAGGTGTCCTCTCTCTCTCTCTATCTATATATATATGATGTTAAAATCTTTTACTCAACATGCATGTTGAATTGTTTAATATATGACCCACATTAAACCTTTCTTTTTTGCTTTCTTTATATAAAATTATGTTATTCAATATAAACAATGAAATATTTTATTTATGGCTGACACAATTTTTCTTGTTATTAATATTTTTTTATTGTTTTAAATATTAAATGTTAATTGAATATGAGATGAATTACATATAATCTTATATCTAAAATGAATTACACATCATAATGATTTTTACATGTCATTCAAGTACATATTAAATAGTGAAGAAATTAAAAGGTAAATTATTTTTTATTTTTACTTTTAATTACGTTGTCTTTTTACCTAAAATTGATATAAAATTAAGGTGGAAATTAAAGTATTTTATGTATTGTCAACATTGTTTTTTTGTAATTATTATTTTTAAATTTGTTAGTGTAAATATTATTTCATTATTGTTAAAATAGAGAATGTATTTATTTATTTTTATTTTTAAACTTTAAAAAATAATAGTAATTAGAAGATTGTTTTTGTGTGATTATTGTTTTTAAATTTGTTAGTGTAAATATTAACAACATCTTACTAGAGAATCTCTTGGCACAATTAAAATAAAAAATGTATTTATTTATTTGTATCTTTATATTTAAAAAAATTAATAATAATTAGAAGATTGTAATGAGTTGATAGATTAAGAAAGCAAATATTATTATAAATTTTTTATATTGAAATTTAATGTGGTTATAAAGGTATTGTAAATAATTTTATAGTATATTTCGAGTTGAGATGGATCTAGGCTAGTTTAAGTTTCTCTTTTAAGCAATTCATTTGGTTTAAAATATCAAAAAATGGAAACCACATCATAACTGTAGCATGTTATTTTGCGTCGCAAGTTTCAAAAATCTACAAAGGTAGAGGGCTTGACCACAAAGATCCATTTGCAGCCTTAAAAGCGGATATTGCAACTTATTCGCAGCTAGGTGAACTCCTTATAGTGGGTGATTTCAATGCTAGGACTGCAAGTGAGCAAGCTAGCATTCTTTGTTGTAAATATGATTGCGACCCTATTTGGCTTACAAAAGAGAGTAATCATCACTGGGAAAGAATTTCAGAGGGCAAGGGCTGCAATCTCTTTGGTGAACAATTGCTTGCTCTATGTGGGGCCTTTGATTTAGTCATTTGTAATGGCTTGACTAGATGGGAAAAGTTCGGTAATTTCACTTGCAATATTTACAATGGAGTAGGTGTAGTAGATTATGTAATTTGCTTGCATGGTTTGTGTGAGAAGATGGAGGAAGTTTTGATTGGAGATCAGTTGTGGGACTTAAAAATAAGATCACAAGCCAATTTATTTATGTTTCTCTTGGACTGGAAAGAAACAATTAGAGTAAAAAATTCAGCATGTCCAACAAAATCTCCCACATGGCAAAATTCTTTTGACCGCAGAAAATTGTAATACCTTCAAAATGACGCTAGAGAGGTTCTTCGAGAAGGAGAAAATCACAATTCACAACCTTCATAGTCATGAATTAACACATTTAATTCAATGTGCACTTGTAAAGTGCAAAAGAGCAAAAATTAGGAAGTCTGAAACAAATTGCTTTCCTGTTAATGTCTGGTTTGACAAGGAATGCAAAAAGGCAGGGAGAATGTGGAAAGATTCAAACAAGGATAACATAAAGCTCAAAGCTTACAAGCAGTTATTAAGCAAGAAAAAGACCGATTTCATGGTTTCAAGGAGGGAAGAACTAATCTTCCTTGGGAAAAATAATCCCAAATTATTTTGGAAGGAGCTCCAACCGAAAAAGATACAAACTAGAAATAGTTTTACAACTTCTAAATGGTTTGAATATGCAAGACAACTCTATGAGCAGGATCCCATGGTTGACCCTCCCCACTTGGTCAACATTGATACTGAACTCTTCACGGTGCAAGAGGTAGAGATGGGTATCAAGAAGTTGGGTGTTGGAAAAGCAAAAGACTTAGCTGAACTCCAAGTAGAATATCTAAAGTGGGGCTCAAAGATTCTTGCACATCACATTACAAAATTTTTCGACAACATCATACAATAGGGGCTCCCCAAAGATTGGACTACTAATCTAGCAATACCTCTTTTCAAGAGCAGTGATGTCAATAACCCCTCCAATTATAGGACCATCATGATAAACCCTTTGTTTGCAAAGCTATTTGGAAGCATGATAGAAAATAAAATTAGCAAGTGGGTAGAAGAAAGAGATAAGCGTGCTAAACGACAAGCAGGTTTTTAGACCTAAACATTCCACAGTTGATCATTGTATAATTGTAAGGCACATCATTGAAAAAGTTTGGGAGAAAATGGAAGAAGCCTTTTGTTGCTTTGTTAATTTCAGTGTTTGACTCGGTTCCTAGGGAAAGGCTTTGGCATAGAATGGAGGAACTTGGGTTCTTAAACATTTGAGCTGTGCATAGGTTGTATGAAGAGGTGAAAGTCAAAACTAGAACTTCAGCAAGCATTTCTGAAAGTTTTAGAAGTGATATCGGGGTCAAGCAAGGTTGCCCATTGTCTCCTACCCTGTTTGGTTTATATATCAACAAGCTTGAGGAGCGGTTAAATTCGCAAGGGGGTGATGGTGTCTATTTGGGCAAGTTTGTTATAAGGCTTCTTTTTTATGAAGATGACCTTATTCTGATTGCTAAATCGAATCTTGGTTTGCAAGAGCACTTACTATCCCTTGAGCATTTTTGTAGAAGTGTGGGGATGCAAGTCAATATCAGCAAAACAAAAGTAGTGGTTTTCTATAAGAAAAGAAAACATAACCAACATAATTTCTACTTTGAAGGCAACATTTTGGAAGAAGTTGTGGATTACAAATACCTCATAATTGACTTCAACAAAAATCTAAGTTGGGATGATTGTAGAAAGAAAATAACTTTGGGGGCTTGGAAAGCATTTTATGCTTTTCAAAATAGGTGTAGAGAGGCAGAGTTATGGGACTGGAAAACCATTCAAACTCTTTTTGGGCTTCTAGTGATTCTGGTGACTCTCGATGGTTGTGAACTATGCGCCAACAGTACATTCGACATGCAGTGGAGACAAATTGAGAAAAGTCAGAAGCGTTTGATTACAAACAAATTCAAGATTAAAAGTGCAGTTCCTTATGCTATCTTGTTAAGTGAAATAGGGACTGCTCCTATTGAAGCAATTGTTATGGTGCAAGTCATAAGTTATTTAAAAAAAAAAAGAGCAAATGGAAAAGGGTAGATGGCCTAAGGTTGTCTTTAATGACAGATTGTGCAAGAGAAAAAAAACTTTGATACAACAAAATAACAAATGGTTTAGTAAATGGGGTATTTGCTTGAATGTGTGTCCCATAAACAACAAAGAGATAAAAGTTTTTGTTATGGAAAAGTTTGACAAGCGTACTTGGGATAAGGAGATAGGAAGAAAGAAAAAGTACTATATTGAAGTGTTTAATCTCACTCATAGCCATCAACCAAAAGCATACATAGAGGCCAATATCTCTTGGAGAGCCAAAATTCTTATTTCTCAATTAAGGACTAATTCTCGTCAACTCCGTTGTGAAATAGGGCGCTGGAAAAGGCCAAAAGAAGTGTGGGAGGAAAGAGTATGCATTTTTTGTTCTTCCGGAAAAGTGGAAACATAAAAACATTTCATTTTAGAATGTGAGGCCTTCAAAGACAACAAGGAAAGTTATGCAGATATGTTGGTAGCTAGCTCTTGGGATAATCTATTTAGCGATGGGTTTGTCGAGAAGCTGTGAGCATTTATTTTGAAGCTTCCCAGAAAAAGGGTTGAATACATCAAGCAGATGAAGAAGCAATCTGTCCCATAGGCTATCTTTAGCCTCATGGACGTTAAAATAATTTATTTCTTCTTTCTTTCTCCATAGGTTATATTCCACATGAATACCATGAAGTTCTTAAACAGTGGGAAAACCTATAGTAACTCATTTGTCAAACAAGCAGTGAGGGCAACCACCTCTAGCTATTATCGGGCAGACTCATCACCGTTATTCAAGGAAAATCACGCCACTTGGAATAACTCGCTGGTGGTCTGTAAGGAGGCAGGCTTTCACTCCTGCAAAATATCCTTGGGTCTTGGGCTTCTTTATGTCTAAGGAAGACGAACTCTTAGCCAAACAAATGAAATTATTTTTATTTTAACGTGGTAAAAATGTTTAAGTCAGGTTATTTTTTATTTTATTTTATTTTGATTGAGTAAAAATGTTTAAAGTAAAGTTATTTTTAATTTTATTTTGACCAAGTAAAAATGTTTATAGGACATTATGTTACAATGTCTCCACCATACTGGGCTAGAGAGTCTCTCAAAATTATTTATTATTTATTATTTTTAAATTTGAAAAAATAATAATATTTAGAATATTGTGTTGAGTTGGGAGATTAAGAAAGCAAAAATTATTATAAATATTTTGATATTGAAATTTAATTTGGGTATAGAGGTATTGTAAATAGTTTTATATTCTAGCCCTAAGGGTTAGATCAGTTGGTTGAGTCTCAGTCATTAAAGCATCTTTGTTATTAAGAGGTCATGGGTTCAGGTTCTCTTAACAACCACTGTGGTTGAGCCAACATGAAGTGTCCCCTATGAGTGGATTTACTTGGTACAATATGAAGTGTTCCCTTTGGGTGGATTTGTTTGGTACAAATATTATGGGATTTGCTTGGTTGTGTTCCCTTTGGTTGGATTTGCTTGGTTGTGTTCTCTTTGGGTGGATTTGCTTGGTTGTGTTCTCTTTGGGTGGATTTGCTTGGTTGTGTTCCCTTTCGATGGATTTGCTTGGTAAAAATATTCTGGGATTTGCTTGGTACAAATATTTTGTGGGGTGGATTTGCTTGGTTGTGTTCTCTTTGGGTGGATTTGCATGGTTTTGTTCCCTTTAGGTGGATTTGCTTGGTACAAATATTCTGGGATTTGCTTGGTTGTGTTCCCTTTGGATAGATTTGCATGATACAAATATTTTGTTGGCGTAGCAGGCATGGATAAAATTGATTATTATATTTGGCTAACAATTTTTCTTCCTTAAATTTAAGGATTAATTATTCAAGACTAGTAAGAATGAAAATGACTTCTTTAAATAATAATGATGACTCAATTTACATTTGTGGATAGCTACCCATAATGATTGTTTTATTGTTAGTTGACAACTAAATTATAATAAAATTTTCCATATTTTAAAAACAAAATATTTTCAATATCTTTTATTTTTCCCTAGTTAATATTATAAAAAAACAATTTATTTTATTTTAAATATTTTCCTACTTCTTTTACTATACAACTTTTGAAAAACCAAATTTATTATTTTTTAAAAGTATTTAAATTTGAAATTTAAATACAATAAGACATATACAACTTACTCCCCTTTTTAAAACAATTAATATACAAATACAACTTATTCTTATTTTATGGTGACAAAGATACCAAAGAGAAAAACTAAATGGGTCCCTTGATGGAGAAAGAACTATAGCTTTTGTCCCAAGTCCTTGGGACACCTTAAAGCTATCAAATATAATAAAGGTATCCTCCACTAAAATAATGTGAGTCTCATTGATATGCCAAGCAGAATAGAAATCAATCCATTTTAACATTAATGAAATCTTACAAAAGTCATACTTTACTCCACTTTAAACTTTATTGTATTCCTAGTCATGTTTTTATTGCTTCGTCTCGATTAGCAAGAACCCTCTCTACATTTATGTTTTCCCATGTGATAGGGTCTCCCGAAACGTGTCATGTCAGCGGCCCATAAAGAAAATAAATATAATATATACAATGAATATATATTTAACTGGGTCCATTTTATAACCTAATGGCGTGGGTATATTCCATGGTCAATTAGCATGCTTGCGTGCCTGCCTTTTCCAACGTTGGCGCCTTCTTCTGCTTTGGAGTTGAATAAAGTTATGACGTGTGACTTTTTTTTTAATAATGCCCTATCCTCATCCATTTCCTTTTGTTTATTAGAAAGTTTCAAAGATTACTTCTTGTCATGAGATCCATGGAGGCCTTTTTTTAAGCTATTTATGATTCCCGGGTCATGAGATTCATGCGTTTTTTATAAAGCAATGTATATTGACACCCAATTCCCCCCCACGGTGAATAATGAAAAGTCAATAAAACAATCCAATTGGCATATTGTAAAGTTGATTGGAGGAGCTCTTTGAATTCCAATACCTAACATGTCCAGATGAATAGAAGGCTTGGCAGGGGCAGCTTGCTTTTTTTTTTTAAGTTTTTTAAGCTTTTATTTTGAGGAAGGTGGAAAGTTATGACATGTTCCTAATGGTGTACCCAACACGAGGTTTGAATAATTGGTTTAGGAATGGGGATATTTCTTTCATTAGTTTCTTAAGAATATCGTAACATGTTTCACAAAATGAGATAATGAGGTCATTAGGTCTTAAAGAATACTCAGTTGTGATTGGTAACATGTCTCATTTTTAGGTTCCAAAGAATATACTAATATGTCACATTTTGTGAAATAGTGAGATTATTAGGATCCAAATGAATATACTAATGTGTTTCATTTTGTGAATTAACATGTTTCACAAAATGAGATAATGAGGTCATTAGGTCTTAAAGAATACTCAGTTGTGATTGGTAACATGTCTCATTTTTAGGTTCCAAAGAATATACTAATATGTCACATTTTGTGAAATAGTGAGATTATTAGGATCCAAATGAATATACTAATGTGTTTCATTTTGTGAATTAATGAAGTCATCATATTCTAAGAATATACTAATATGTTTTATCATGTGAAATGTTGTAGTCATGAGGAAATTGAATTTATTATGTTATTGAATATATAATATACAAAAATATTTAATTTTTTTAATAGATGATGGATATTAGAGATTAAAGTGTAGGAAAATATCTCTCTGTATCAAGTGTCTAAAGAGTCAACTAGAGAATTAGCACATGTGCCAGGCTTCTCAAACATGTAATTAACCACATGTTGGTCCATCCATTATGCTCCTTGTACAAATTTGACGACAATGAGTTATGGTAAGGACAAGTCTTCACTAGATACGGGGTTACAACTAGTGTAAACTTGTTCGAATGATGTTATTCATATGTGCAAAACTAATATCGACAACTATTGCAATGAACTCTGCACATATGTAGGTCATCCTACAAATTTGACTTTGAGATTGCTCTAAAGGCCAACAACTAAGGTTGACGTCATGGTTGATCACCATGTATCATTTTGCAAAGCTTGTGTTTGGATGTTGGACTATCTTAGATAGTTATGGCGGTTGGTTCTTCATACTTGTCTATACCCATGGCCATGTGCACCTCTAGAAAGGGAAAGGCTATTGTACGCAAGACTAAGGTGGAGATTGATGTTAAAGTAGTGGCCAAGGCATGCAAGGATCAATTCCTTCTGCTACCCAAGCCTTTATTCAGTCAATTGAGGAGGATATCCAGGTCATCCACATTTACAGGGATGGTAAGGTGGTTAATCAACAAGCTACATAATATGTCCCTGATTTGGGATCAAATCGATTAAGGGATACTAAATTTTTCCACATAGTTTCGCTTTACTGGCACACAAAAACCTTGGCGATCCATGCAATGCTAACAAAGGAACTGTACTACGAAGAATTTCAGCAAAAGCTCAACACTCTGGAGAAACAAAATTGTTCATTGCTCTCCCTATGTTCTTGGCTCGTGAGGAAGAATGGGGGTGTAATTCACTAGCTCATTAGGGCTCTTTAAAGGAAACCCCATTATGATCCACTCTACATGAGGAGTTGCTATTGGGAATGTTCGATCTCAACCCCAAGTTCTTGCACCATGATTTCTACTTTTGATCTCTACCTTTTATGTCTTATCTACTCTCATGAATTGTCACAATATTACCAGGTTATGTCAAGTCTAGTTCCCTTTTAGGAAGATTACTTTAGTTACTTTTTGGGCATTAATTGTTATCAAATTACTAAGCTATCCAGTTTGGCCTGGTTTTTCTATGGGTAGGACAACATATTTTTTTGTCTTTCTACACTCTTGGCACTAAACAGTTGGGTTGTGGCCTCTCTATTTATGATGTAAATTTGAACATTTTGTTATTGCTTTAATAGAATAGAACCACTTGCAAAAAACAAAGTGTTTGGTGATATAATAATAATAATATAATTTTAAGGTCACAGTCAAGCTAACTCTGTATTGGTCTATGAGACCACCTTGTTTGTGGGAAAAGGGACTCCCTCCCAATAATGATTTGACTATTAAAGTTTACAAAGGCATACATACCCTACCCCCATATGGATTTGAACTTGTGACCTCCTAGGAGTAAGTCAATTAGTAGACAAACTCTACCTCTTATTCATTAAAATTTTTCCCTAATTCTGATGGGAATTTTGCTAGAAGTTATAATTCCAATTGTTTGATGAGAACCTTTTACCATGGAACTTTTTTGAAGATTTTGGCTCAATTTAAGACAATCTAGATAGTCAAGGTTTGGAAAAAATGAGTAGATCAAGGCAAAACTGTGTCTTACCAAAATAATTAATACAATATTAAGCTTACAAAAATGGTTAAGTTTATCCACTTGTTAGCTCACTCATTTTTATCACTGTCTCTTGCTTTCATGAATTAACAAACTTGATCTATAATTATTGATAAGAGGGAAAACTCTAAATACACCTATTTTTAGTATGACTTGTTAAATGTCAAGTATTAATGCAATGACTAAAGTTAGTGTGTTTTTCATTTGCATGTAGTTTTGAATCTTTTACATTAACTAATAACTTATTGTTCTTTTCAAATCTAAACTAGATGTTACTATGCATGATGCACATATTATTATTAATTAGGTTACTTGATTTGATCGAACACATGCATGTGCAATATTCTTCAATTTTTTAGATTGCTTTATGATTGCATCTTGCTTTCGTGAATTAACAAACCCAATATACAATTACTAATAAGAGGAAAAATATCTCAGTACACCTATATTTAGCATGATCTAATAAATATCAAGTATTAACACAATGACTAAAGTTAAAGTGTTTTTCATTTGTATGCAATTTTGAATGTTTTACATTGAGCAACAATTTATTGTTCTTTCTAAATCTACAATGGATTGCATCATGCATGATGCACACACTGTTATTAATTAGGATACTAGATTTGATGGAACACATGCATGTGCAATATTCTTCAATTTCTTAGATTGGTTTGTAACACTCTCCTACAACATCTACCCAATTAACCATCCAACTAGGGTAAACATGTGACAAATAATTACTATGATATGATTCAACTCCCTATGTATCAGTTAAGGAAGTGGAACTGACGGAACACAGATAACTTGACCTTCTACACCTACAATAGAACCCCCGAGATCCATTCATCCCATCCAGGTGACTAGCCCCTGAGACTAACTGACAATTTGCTACAATAAAGCCTCGTACGCTCCCTTGACATAGGCATGCATGTGACTGGGACCCTCTAATCGCTCCCACAACAAGGCATGCATGTGATTGGGGACGTTTCTAAGTAATTTTGTGCCAACGACTCCAGATTTTGTGCTGCGTTTTCAGGGCCAGGACTCAGGCCACTACCCAAAACTCAATGAAACTTCCAGAAATGAAAAATAACATCGAAACAATGATGCAGATGCAAATACTTGAACAAGGACTTGACTGGACCCCTACTAGCCATGAAAAACATTTCGTCAAACATGTCCCAATTATGCATTCTACGGGTTTAAACAACAGATCTAAGCATAGGGGTCTCATACTTATCTGAGAATCACTAAGAAGCATTGATGCCTCATCACAATAATTGCATTACCATCTATTAAGCCATATATTAATTGTGCATTCAATGATTAACTAAAACATGATGAGAGCCATACATTATAACTATCATAAAACTCACTCATAACCAACATATAATCAACAGAAATATCAAGGATATAACAACCATATAAACCACGTGTAAACAAGTATATTTACCCATGAAATACCAAGTAGAAGGACCTCTTAATAATGAATTCAAAGGCCAGGTTTGGGACTTCCACATTCCACCCGACAATAGATTCGCTGAACCAAATCTCTCTTCAGCCAATCACCCCCATGCCATATTTCAAGCATGAATGTGGGATCTCATAGAACAAATCCATCAAAACCAAACCAGGGGTTCCAGAGGCCAAGCCACCTCAACCATCAACTAGTGATTCCACCTCAGGGTCAGACATCACTAACCATTACTAGATTGGTCTCTACACAAGTTATCCAAGGCTCCAGAGTGTTTGTTCCAACCAAGGCTCTAGAGTGTTTGTTCCAACCAAGGCTCCAGGACTAGTAACTCAACCCACCAAGGGCTCCAAAGCGTTTTTCTAACCAAGGCTCCATGACTAATAACTCAACCCAAGTTGTTACAGGTCTCCAAAGTGTTTATCCAACCAAGGCTCCAAGAACTAATAACTCAATCCACAGTCAAAGGAACATGAGAACCAACCAAAAAACAAAATGGAAAGGCTCTAACAACACCAAGGTTATCCAGGAAATGGCAAGGCTAGGTAAAACCACTGTCAATCCAAGCAATCCTCCATGCCAATGATAGATCATGACCAAGAAACCACATACATATGCCATGCATGCCAAAACTAGTAAGGAAAGCATACATGTAACTCGGTACCTGAAAGTAAAACCATTGTAGTTGTTGATCCCGATGTCCTCTTGCACTTTCCTACTCTTCCTTTGCCTTCTTTCTCCAAATCCCAAGTATGCCACACTCCTCCAAGTGTGCTCAAAGAAAACTCTAAGTATCCAAGAGTATGAGAGAGGGAGAAATAGAATAGAATGAGAGCTCCAAAACTGAACTCACAAAAGTCTGTGAACTAATCCTCAGAAGCCTTTTTATCAACGAGGCCTCTATTTTCTTCATTTTCCATTATTTTCCTTCATTTTCCTCCTCGCATGCAACCAGTGACCTTTCACCTTCCTTTTCTCCTATTTTCCATTATTTTCATAAATAAATGCCACTTTGCCTTTCCAAAGCCTTTGCCATCACCTTTGCCAATTTCCATAGCCATTAATTAATCACAAGTGATCCCCATCCCTATGTTTCTGCCCAACATTCAACTTGGAATACGTGTCCTGTGACAATGGTTATTATTTTTCCTTTATTAATTTTTGTTACATGGATTTTTCACTAGGCCTGTTACATAACCCTCTCCCTAAGGGGAACACCGTCCTCGGTGTTCAATGACACCAAAAACCAACAAGACTACTGAAAGCAAAACATACTGCCCATAGATCTTTATAACTTAGCTCGTTGCAGTATTTACAATGATCAACTTGCTGAGAAGCAAACCAACATGACAAAATGACAACTGTAGTGACATGACACCCATACTACTTATTGGAGCTTTATAACATAGCTCATGGTGGTATATACATCCATATGTACATAAACCAAAACATTGCACCGACACATGTACCGAAACATTCTCTCAACCAACGAATAAAGAAGGATACATAGCCCACATCTAATCCACCATCTCCCATGTAGCTTCCACTGCACTTTAAACTGCTCGATTGCTTGGTTCCATAGCATGAGCATCTTTCTCTGCAAAATGCACTAAGGTTCCAATTGGAATTCTCCTTATAGCTGCACTTGCAATACAAACAAGTCAATCACAAGATCAACATCTTTAACATACTTCTTAGGCAATTACACATGGAAAACATCATGGAATTTCATTGTCAAAGGAAGTGCAAGTTGATAGGCTCGTCCAATACTTTCAAGAATCTTGAAAGGTCCACAAAACCGAGGTGCCATCTTGGCACATGATCCAATCTTCAAGGAGCTCTTCTTAGGATTGATGTGCAAGTACACATGTTCCCCAACCTGAAACTCCTTAAACAACCTGTTCCGATCTACATAAATTTTCTGTCTATCCTATGCTACCTTTAGATTCTTCTTGATTACCTACATTTCATGTTCCATCTCTACCAACATATCTGGTTCTATCAATACCCTGTTAATTGGATCACTCTAACTAATAGGAGTATTACAACTCCGACCATGGATTGCCTTAAACGGACTCATCCTCAAAGACCCCTAATACCCATTGTTGTAAGTGAACTCTACTAGTGGAAGATACTCTTCCCACTTTCGTTGTTGATGCATCACATACATCCTCAACATATCCTCCAATATCCTGTTGACCCTCTTTGTATGTCCATATGTTTGTGGATGATAAGTTGTGTTGAAGGGAAACTCTGCACCTAAACCTACAAATAACTCTTTCCAGAACCTTGAAGTAAACTTAGCATCCCTTTCTGACAAAATATTCTTCGAGACACCATGCAACCTCACTACGTCTCTTATGAAGGCCTATGCTACATCACTAGTTGAATAGGTAGATTTCACTGGAATGAAGTGTGCTACCTTAGTCAACTTGTCAACCAAAACCATGATGGAATCATGTTGTTTAGATGTTCTCGGCAAATTTGTGATGAAATCCGTGGAAATGACCTCCCATTTCCACTCTGGAATCGAGATTGGGTGTAGTAACCCACCTGGATACTTACACTCTACCTTTCCCTGTTGACAATTCAAACGTCTCGCCATGAACTCTGGCACTTCTTTCTTCAACTTCGGCCAGTAGTAGAACTTCTTCGCCGTTGTCAATGTCTTATGATATCCCGGGTGACCCGAACATGGTTTCACATGAAACTCTCTCAAGATAAGCTTCTTGAGCTCTTTGTCATCTGGCACATATATCCTGTCCCTAAATTTGATCAAGTCATCTGCTGTGAGATGATAGTCCACATCTTGGGCACCTGTACCTACACTTGTACATGTACTCTGTTGTAACATGTGCCTAAGCTCCATGTACTTGTTATCCTGTTGACCTACTTGTAAGATCCGATCATGTAGATCTGTCCTAAAAGAACTCATAGTTGGTATGTGGTTTACCTGCATCTGCCTGTTAAGAGCATCTGCAACCCAATTCTCTTTAACTTTAATGTACCTGATCTGAAAGTCGAACTCGTTGATCATGGCCAACCATCTAGCTTGCCTGACGTTCAACTTCAGTTGGTCAAATAGATACCGCAATCCACTGTGATCGCTCATCAGTACAAATCTCATTCCAAGAAGATAGTGACTCCACGTCTTCAATGCATGGATGATCGCTGCCAGCTCAAGATCATGTGTCCGATAATTCTGTTCATGCTTATTCAGTTTCCGTGATTCATAACATACTACTTGTCCCTCCTACATAATAACTCCACCAAGTCCTCTTTTGCAAGCATTTATGCATTCCACAAATTCTTGGTCTAGATCTGTAATCTTTAGCACTGGAGCACGTTTCAACAATTGTTTCAATTGCTCGAAACTTGTTGCATATTCCTCTGTCCATTCAAACTTCTTACCTTTCTTTTGCAATGATGTGATGGGATATGCACTCTGTAAGAAGTTCCTGATGAACCTCCTATAATAACCTGTTAACACCATAAAGGACCTTACCTCATCCACATTCCTAAGAGATGCCCACTCCATGATAGCCCTTTTCTTATCTGGATCTAATGCTATGCCTTCCTTGGAAACCACATGTCCCAAGTAATGTACCTTTGCCTAAAAGAAACTGCATATGCTAAGCTTGGCATACAATTGATGTTCTCTTAGTAATATCAATACTGTTGCTAAGTGTTCAGCATGCTCTTCTTCATTTTTAGAATATACCAGTATATCATAAATGAATACAATAATAAACTTGTCAAGAGAAAAGGGCAACACACTATTCATCAAGCACATAAAAGTAGCTGGAGCATTAGCCAAACCAAATGGAACTACAACAAACTCATAATGCCCATACCTGGTCCTGAAAGTTATCTTGTTTATGTCCTCTTCCTTGATGCATACCTGATGATATATGGATCTCAGATCAATCTTCGAGAACATTTTTTTCTCCCTTCAACTAATCGAACAAATCATTAATCCTCGACAATGGATACCTGTTCTTAATGGTCACCTTGTTCAACTGCCTGTAATCAATGCACAACCTGAGAGTACCATCCTTCTTCAAAAACAATGCTGGTGTGCCCCATGGTGATACACTTGGCCTAATGTATCCCTTGTAAAGCATTTTCTTCAACTGCAACTTCAACTCTACCAACTCTGGAGTGCTCATCCTATATGGTGTTGCCCCTGTTACCAACTCAATAGAAAATCCACTTCCTTGTGAGGCGGTAATTCTGAAATCTCTGCTGGAAACACATCCTGAAACTTGTAGGTTTTAACCTCGTACAGAAATTACCTGCATACGAATTCTAAAAACATAAAATAAACAATGGTGGGAGCATAACACATAAAACAAATATACACAGAGATTTTCCCCTGGATCCCAAAACCGGGGCTACCAGATTGATTTTTCATTATGTTCCTTTCAATGTTACAATACATATATATACATGCCGCAACATCCATAAACCCCAATCCATTAACCCTGGATTATAAAATAATCGTAGTTCCCTTGACCAGATCTATAAAATACCATGGACCGAAAACCATCGCGCCCAAAACTACCATGGACCGAAAATCATTGCACCCAAAACTATGTGCAAAATCCATGCACAAAACCATAGGTAGGTCCACCCACCTAATATAGGGTCCAAAAAAATTTCCCCAGGGCGCTGCCCCGGACCCCGTAGAGGTGGGCGGTAGCCCCCCTCAAACCCCCAGACAAGGGGGGCTCTACCCCCCCCCTCTAACTCCCCAGTTCAACTACTAGGGCTAGTCGTGGAAAGAATATAACACAACCCAAAAAAATTGTTGTAAAACTGGGTACCTGCTCAAGACATCTGCATCCTCAACTTCCTTACCTTTGTCACTAGAGATATGCATTGCAAATAACACACAACTTTTTTTGCAACTGCACTTTGCCTGCATATCTGTCACCATCCTAACTGATGTTGCTTTCTTCTTACCTTGCAAGACTCTTTGTTCTCCATTGTCATCCAAGCACTCAATAGCTTTGTCATAATAGTCCACCTTGGTCCTATGGAGATATAACCAGTCCATACCCAAAAGCATGCTATACGAACCCAACGACAATACATTCAAATGTGTTGATGTAGACATACCATTCAACTC
This sequence comes from Pinus tabuliformis, assembly GCA_031772625.1. Taxonomy (NCBI): domain Eukaryota; kingdom Viridiplantae; phylum Streptophyta; class Pinopsida; order Pinales; family Pinaceae; genus Pinus; species Pinus tabuliformis. Next base: position 465,286,706 of record CM062805.1, read on the forward strand.
AAATGCACAAGCTCTTACCCAATGATGAACTCGCTTCTTTGTACATGTAGCCAACTGCACTAACCAAGATTTTGCATGCACTTCTTTATTCAAACCACACTTATCCACCAGGTCAGGATTAACATAACTATAATTAGATCTAGTGTCAATCAAAATAGAAACAACTTGATCACAAAGCTTACCGTCCATCTCGATAATAGACACCTGGTGATCTGCCTGCATGTTATCTAACACTTCATAGATCCTAGGAACACTTTGTCCAACATTCCCAACCTTCTGTGCCTCTTGGGCATGATAAATCTGCGGCCTACCACCCTGATGTTGTGGACAATCCCTCTAATGATGATCCTTGCCACAAGTCCAACACTTCACAGGCTTCCTATCATCACCCTTGTTCTTCTTAGACTAAAATTTATGTCCCCTCTCAGATGCATTGAATTTCTTGTGTGACGCTGCATTCTCTTTGTTACTTGTGTCCATAGGCCTTTCCAATTCTTGTCCCATTTCCCTTTATCCTTATTAATACCTTTCAATTCCGGTTTAGTCTCATATATGTGCTTTGATTGCTCATAAAAATGCTTTAGCTTCCGGATGGCCTCCTCCAATGATCTAGGCTCACCAAACTCAATCCTATCCTTAAATGTTATTGACGACCCACATATGAATCTATGAATATTGGTCGTCTCCTTCTTGAGGTAAGGTGCATACCTCAACAACTCCAAAAATCTGCTAGTGTACTCCTCATCAGTCACAAATCCCATCTTTAGCTCATAAAACTCTTTTGCCTTATTGTCATAGTACCTCTCTGATAGGTACTTCTTTTTGAATATTCTCTCAAATTCACTCCAAGTCAATTCCTCCTGATAAATATCTTTGATGTTCTTTACGTCTTCCCACCAGATATCTGTTTTACCTTTAAGACTGAATGTATCTATTCTGACCTTTATGTTCTCTGAGTAATTGTGCAATCTAAATAACTTATTCATTCCAAGCAACCATGCTTCTGCATCTTGTGATTTCTTCATTTCCCCATCAAATGTAGGTGGCTTTGCTTTCTTGAACTAAACCGAAAAATATCCCCTATCACTCCTCCTTTAGGGGTGATAACGATGATGACCATGATACCTCTCAAAACCATAACTAAAATAATACATGTGTCCATCACCTCTCCTATCCGGTGTATCCAAGAACCTTCCATCCCTGATCGTGTCATCTCCATCTGACTAGTTCCCATTGTGAGATCTCCTACCATATGCCCCATTAGTCCCATCCTCCTGCCCATAGCTTATCTGAAGTGGTCTCTGCCTCTACAATTCTGGCAAACTCTGAAGAATTATTGCATTGACTTCTGCTTGTTTCTTTTGTGCCTGCATGATTATGTCATTATCTACTTTGCAACTCCATATTTCTTCCTTCAAACTCATCAATGTGTCTGCTAAGTCAGAAGAGGGCCCAATACCACGCTGCTCATCCAATTGATAGGGAGAATCTTTGTAGTCTACCATCTTTCTAGTTATCTTTGATCTCTTCTTCCTGCAAGGTATATTATGTCAACTAAACCAAATCATAAACAAACCAACGTACCTGAGTATAGTTCAGGGAGGATGTCTCATCTGCAATACCGATGAGACTAGCACAATACATAGATGAACATAATCAGATCAACATATATATTTTTTAGCCATTAGTCAGTTATCAATGCATCACTATGTTGACCACATATCATGACTTCGACTAACATCCAGCCAATGTAATGCATAACAACATATGAACACTGATAGACATAACCAATGTACGACTGACATACACTCACAACAAATACATTCAACAATGACACCATCAACTTTCACATGTTGACACCATTGCAATCATGACCCACACCATGCATACACAACAAGCACATAGACCACTAGCACAAGGACCTATATCCAACCGAAACGTACATATGACAACACATTCATCCAGGAGAATGGAAACCAGACATCACCCAAGGAGAATGAAACCATGCTCTGATACCACTTTATAACACCCTCCTCCAACATCTACCAAAGTAACTAACCAACCCGGGTAAACATGTGACGAAGAGTTACGATGATATGATTCAACTCCCTATGTATCTATTAAGGAAGTGGAACCGACGAAACACAAACAACCTGGCCTTCTAAACCTGCAACATAACCCCCAGGAGCCATCCATCTTGTTGTATCTTTGTAGACAGTTCTAGGATGGGGAACTGTGCCAAAGAAGCTAAAGTAAGGTTTGATTTTAAATGGATGACCAATGCATTAAACCTTTAAACGTATGTAATTTCTAAGTATTTCTGAGAAAATTGAAGGGTTGATTTTCAATCTTAACAGTATTAATCTTTGAATTGATTTGAAAAGCATAAATAAAGAAAGTATATAACTTGATAAACATTCATATTGGAAATTTAATTTATCATATACATCAAATGCGTGTAGAATTTTTCTACAGTCAAACAGAACACATTCAAGAGATGAGAGAAAGCAACAATTAAAATATTTAGAGGAATTAAATAAGACATCTATTTTAATGATTATAACTTTGCAGGGGCTTTCAGGGAGATTGGCATTCAACCTAGCCTTTCCCAAACTCCTATGTTACCTTGAACATGTGCAAAAATAAATATGAAAAACGTAATTGATAACAAGACAAACTCACATAGATACAGAAGTTGTTCATAATGAATCTAGAATCCTTCAATTATCTTCAGAAATAGCTTCGAAAATTACAAGCATGGCATTGGTTCATTACAAGGATTCAACCCTGACTTCTTCGATCTACCAAATATTTATAGATCAAAATTCCAAAAATACCTTAAGTCTAAGCCAAAATTTATTACAAAATGAGATAGTATCTGAAACTATTTCCGATTTGCAAAAATAGAATTGCAAAATAGCTATTCTAAACTAATTCGAATAATCAACACATAATTTAAGGGCCTTATTTGATGATTGTTGCCTTAAATCAATTTTTCTGCTTTCTTCTCCTCTTTCTTAGCTTACCGCTCCTTCTTTTTCTGTGACTAGTCACTAAATTCCCTACATTCTTTTTATTCGATGAATTTAAGTAACCTATCCCATCATTTTTCATCTGGGATAGAAATTTTTGTTACTTTCTTGTATGCCTCATCGACTTCTATGTATTTTTCAAAAGTTGGCCTTGTGATGAAAAAATGGCTAACTTCAAGCTGAATGAAAAGATCGCATTTTAAGCCTTCTAGGAATGCTTTCCCACTGATTGTCCCTTTAACTTTAGAAAATTTGGTTTTGTCTGTTGCTATCTAGTGCAATTTGTACTAATAGTCTTCTAATGGAATCCACTGGTCAGTAGAATGTCGTAGAGCTCGAAGTCCCTTTTGCTGTAGAGTATTAAATTTCATGTGAAATTTTCTAATCCAGGCTTCCAAGTTTTGACACTTGCTTTCTAACTGTAACAACAAATTTTTCTTTGTCAAAACTCTTCTTACCTCTAGGACAATATCAGTTCTGTCCTCAATTCCAAATTCTTCTAATTCTTCTTTAGTTTTAGAATTGAGTACTTTAATTATTTTGTTTTCTTCTCCAGGCATATGCTCCAAATCTTCTTTGATTCCTGTGTTGACTGCCTTTGATTTGTCCACTAACTCTTCCTATTAAAAAATAATTTGAATTGATGTCCAGAGTTTAGTCATGGTAGAATTGATATCAATCCATATTTTCTCTTTTGTCTGTGCCAATGTATGTGCAATTAGTGACTCATTTTCATATTTCTCTATTTGCATGGTTAATCTAAATGTTTTCCGAACTTCAACTAGACATGTGTTGTCAACCCTTATCTTGCCATTTTGAATTTTCTCTAGTAGAGTTTTGAGTTTTTAAATTTCAATATCTTTCAATGACAAGTGTCCCATAGGTTTTGACAGTTGCTTTGCTAAATGTTGGCTTGTGGGCTCCGTTCTGTTGTATATATTGCTGCTATAGAAATTGTTGACGTTGAAGTCACTACCGTGGAAGTTGTTGTTGCAGTACTAAGTTGTAGCTCTTTTTCTTTGATTAATTTTTCCATTTCTTCTTCCATCTTTTGTATCTGTATGTTTTGTTCAACGATCATCCGAAGCATGTTCTCCTTCTCCTTCTCTAACTGACTGACTTCTTGAGCCTATGGATGTTCAGTTGTTGGCAACTTCAATTGTTTCCTCAATGCTTGAATATCAACATTTATACTCTTGATGATTTCCTCAACTGCCTTTATATATTTAGGATCTAATCCTATTTTTATAACTATTTCCTCAAGCCCTTTGATTTTGGTGTCCTTTTCTAAAGAAGACATGTTTTCAAATTTTAATTGGGAATGAATGTTGTTGAGAGAAGCCTGTAACTTGGAAGTTTCCATTGCAGAACTACTCAAGGATGAATATATCATTTCCCCTGCTTGCTTATGAAGGTCAATATGGCAAAGAGGATGAATTTTTTTTGTGTCAAATGAAAACATAGAAGTTTTATAATCTTCAATAGATTTAGGCACATGGACCTTTGGTTCCAAGAATGTTAATTTGAACTGGCCTTTTTCATTGTCAAGGGCCGAAAGTAATCTGGTTTGAGTTGAGGAAGAATGCTTCCAAAACTCTGCATATGTGGAAGTCTTTAAGGCCTCATTTTTCTTCTTCATTTCTAAGAACTTGGCAAAAATACTTTTTTGTTTTGGAGAAGAAGGAGAATCTAATGTGCCTTCAGGAATATGCTGTAACAAAAAAGGAGAGTGTGCTGATATTACCATTGTAGTAAGTTCTTTAGAAGTTTAAGCTTCTAATGATTATTCTTCAACAAGTACAAATTTTCTCCTTTTGAATACTTTGAATGTTGATCTCTACAACTTTGACCCTATTGGTGATACACTTTCTCTTGGTCTCTTTAGTTCTTTCTTTGTCATCCTTGGAGTTTCCAGTGTTGTTTGATTGGAAACTAGCTCTTCAATTTCCTGCAATGTATTCTCTGTCCAGTCTTCCCTGTTGGCAAACTGCTCAATTTCAAGTTTGTCACATGCATATATGGTGCATATTTCAAAGCAATCCTCATTGATGAGATTACTCCTAATGGATCATATGACCAAGTAAAACTTAATTTAAACTTCATTTGGCTCAATAAGTCATTGACCTATTTCTCTGCAACTCTGGTGTTGACTATGAATGGACCAACCTGCACTTTCAATTTAGACTGAGCCTGTTGCTTTTAGGAAACAAAATGAAAGTCATCCATGTTTAGCATTTGTCTAATGTACTCAAGTGCAAAAATTCTCATGGGGAGAAACACTGGAATTTTATATGGTTGAAGCTCACATCCATAAATTCGAAGTTTAGTAAAATTCTGGTATAAATACCAATCTCCAACCTTTGTCTACTCACTTAGATGCAAAATTCTCTTGATCTCTATTGAAATTATGGGGACTACGTCACTGTTTAATAGACAAGTAGCTATAAACAAAAATTGGTTTACAAAATCACTAAAAGAAAACTCTTCAGAGGATTTCCAGACCAAAGATCAATGAATTACTGACAGAGGTTTACCTTCAACATCCTATTTTTGTAAAGGAAATTTGAATCTTTTAGATTGATAATATAAAAATAGGTAAACCAAAACTGGTTGGTGTTTAAATGATCCTTCTGCGCTAAACTTTAAAAACTGGTCATGAATAGTATCAGAAAGAAACTGACTGTAGTTGAACATAATTGATGGCTTTTTACCAGAAGAAAACACTAATAGAAAGCCCAAAATGACTTCATCAACCCACTGGTCACTAAGATATCCTAACAAATAAGACACTAAGGAAATAACCTGCTTAGACATCTCAAGAAACATTGCAAATGGATAAGGAGGGTTAGTTCCGGGTAATTCTGAGTTTTCTGGTAAAATGCCTAAAAAATGTGAGCTTTCTGTGGGAAAGTTAGTTTTTGTTAGATTTCCATTAAAGCATCAAAATAAAAAGGATATAAGGAAACTTGAGGATTTAGCTGAAGGGCTTGGAAAATTGACTCATTTGTAATATGAAAAAGGGTTTCATTGTTTTCAACAATTACAACTCTTTGATTGGGAAGATATCAGGCTCCACACCAGGCTACAAATTCTGGGAAATGATGAGTTTGAGGGAAGTAGAACTAGGGCAGTAGGGGTTCCCAAAAATTGAACTCATCATTGGCATCTTAGAACTTTTGATATGCCCAATTGTGAAGTTTGTACATATCCAACTCACTGTTGTCACTCACTGCATTATGAGTTTTCAGTTGACCAAAGTTGCCAAAGAGCAGTGAAGTTTGAAGCCATATTCCATACCACAAAAACACTAAAGGCTAAATCATACCCTCTCCATTGCATATTGCTCTCAATGAGCTTTCCAACGGTATATAGAAATATTCTTGGGTCCCTATAATACTAGTGATTACCCCATTACTATTGTAGTTATACCCCTTATTTATATTGTTGTGCCCCTATTACCCCCATGTTGTTATTTCTGTGCCCCATGGAATCCCTCTATTGTTATTTTTGTGGCTTTATATTATTATTGTTAGGTCGGCTGGATTATATTGTGACTCGTTAGACTCCTATATATAGAAAGGAGGTTTTGTCATTTGAATCATCGAAGAATTGTTCATTTATGTAATGTAAAGGAGGTTGCCCCCTCAAAGAGGCTGAATTCTAAGGCGTTGATCTATCTTTTCTATCTTTTCTTGAGCTGGTTTCATAACATTTGGTATCAGAGCTTTGGATTCTAGGGTTTTGCTGCTCTAAACAGGTCATCGTGGAATTTTCGCTATAACTTTTTTCTGTGACGTTTCAGAAGTCACAAAAAAAACCCATTTGAGAAGAAATCGCGCTGAACCTTTGGTGCGAATTTCAGAGCTTTTTGTGCGATATTTGCGGAGATATGATCTGAGGAAGTTGGTCTTTTTGCAGACTCCTGAATTACATTCAAAACAGGTGACCTGGGGAAAATCGTCATAACTTTCTCTCTGGGGATCGGATTGAAATTTCATAAGAAGGTACAGAAAGAGGACGGACTGTAGTTTCTTGTATGCTTGTTTCAGATCCAAAGGTCGAAACAGTGACTCGTGGCACGTCGTACAAGTTCGCTCTACTGAACTAGTCTATAAGCAAGTCACTGTGGGAGATTTCACATAACTCTTCCTTGGAGAATCCAATTTGGGTCAGACTTGTGGCATTGGGAAGAGGACACAGAGGGCTACTATAGCTCACAAATTCAGAAGTAGATGATTGGAAAGTACAGAGATACATCAGAGGCAATATCGAGCTCCTACAAAGTGAAAAAAGGTGTGTATATTTTCTTAAATTTTTGCTTAAGCTTGGTTTGAAAATTTATTTTGAAGGAATTCAAAGGGCATAGTAGAGCATTATTATCGGTAACTAATGCCCCGAGGAAAGAAAATGTAAACACCTAGTAAGGAACCTGAAAGCTCTAGCATGACTCTTGAAGAAGAGGAAGAAATGCAACATGATATATCAAAATTACAAGACCAAGTGCAACAATTGTCCCTTGCACAAAAAGGAACAGAATCTAAGATGGATTGTTTAAAGAAAGATGTAGAAGCTAAGATGGATGGTTTAAAGAAAGGTGTAGAAGCTAAGATGGACTGTTTAAAGAAAGGCGTAGAAGCTAAGATGATTGACGTGGAAGCTAAGATGGATGATTTGAAGATAGATTTGAAGACAGACATGGACGAATTGAAGATAAATATGAATAAGTTGCTACAAGAAATAGTCCCTAAGGGTGAAAGGGTACTAAAGGAAACTCATGATGAGAACAAAAGAAATGTTAATCATAATTCCATAGACGCTAATGTTGGATTGAAGACTCACCATATTCCAAAAATCGATATGAGGAAGTTTGATGGCAAGGATCCCGCCACATGGATATTACAGATGGAGCAGTTCTTCGATCTCAATAATGTGCAAAACACACAAAAGGTACGTATGGCAACTGTATATTTGGAACCAAATCAGTTTGTATGGTATCAATGGCTTTGCTCTCGTAAACAATTTATCACTTGGGCAATTTTTACGGAAGAATTGATAGCACATTATGAAGATACAAAAAGCAACACTTTTTTTAGCCAATTGATAAGTCTCAAACAAAAGGGTTCAGTAATGGAGCACATTGAGGAGTTCCAAAAATTGAACATAAGGGTAAAAGATATTCCAGAGGAGCATAGGATTGATGTGTTCATAGGGTCTTTAAAGGATAATATCCAACATGATGTTCGCCTTTGGGAACCTGATTCATTAGAGAAGGCATTCAGGTTAGCAAGAAAAATGGAAAGCAAAATTATGGCAACCAGGAAGCATACCACTCACAACTATAAAGACGGAAGTGTTGTTGCCCCTAGTCTTCCACAACCTATAAGGTTGACACCACAACAATTGGAAGAAAAAAGAGCAAAAGGGCTTTGTTACAGTTGTGATAGCAAATACACTAAAGGTCATAAGTGTGCTGAGAAGAAATTATTCTACATAGATTGTGAAGAGGAAGAAGAAAAGGAGCAAGAAAGGTCAAAAGAAGAAGATATACTCCAGGAACAAAGCCTAGATGAAGAACAAATAAATCCGACCATATCTTGTAATGCATTGGCAGGAATTACCACTCCTCAAACCATCAAGATAGAAGGACAAATCAAGAAGAAAAAGGTAATAGTGTTGATTGATTCAGGAAGCACCCACAATTTTATTCATTGTAGGGTAGCAAAAGAATTGAATTGCTTCCTATATCCAGCACCAGAGTGTCAAGTGATGATTGCAAATGGAGGAACAATAAATTGCTCTGGAAGGTGCCATAATATCAAGCTATCCATGGGAGAATATGTATTGACTAGCCCAATGCTTTCCATTCCAATGGGAGGTGCTGATGTTGTACTAGGAGTCCAATGGCTACAATCCTTGGGTACAATAGCTTTTAATTTTCAAGAACTTTTCATCAAATTTTCTACGGAAGGAAAGGAAGTTGAATTAAGGGGTATTGCAGGGAAACCAGGAAAGATAATCAGCTCTAATGGTATGACAAAGCTTCTAAAAAAGGAGCAAAGAGGTGTAATTGCACAATTATGTTCGCTAGATGTTTCCACATCGGAATCATCTATTTCTCCAGATCTCCAAAAAGTCCTGGACAATCATTCCAAGGTATTTGAGACTCCCAAAGGTCTCCCACCTATGCGTGATCATGATCATGCTATTCATCTGATTCCAGGAAGTGTTCCTCCAAACATCAGGCCGTACAGATATCCCTATGTCCAAAAAAGTGAAATTGAACGTATGGTTGCAGAAATGCTAGAGGCTGGTATAATTCAACCAAGTCAAAGTTCTTTCTTTGCTCCAGTAGTATTGGTGCACAAGAAGGATGGATCATGGCGCATGTGTCCGGATTATAGGGAGCTCAACAAGCTCACTATTAAAGATAAGTTCCCCATTCCTGTCATTGATGAATTACTGGATGAATTGCATGGATCAATTTACTTCACCAAGTTGGATCTTCGTTCGGGATATCATCAAATCAGAATGAAGATTGAAGACATTCTGAAAACGGCATTTAGAACTCATGAGGGTCATTATGAATTTTTGGTCATGCCTTTTGGCCTTACCAATGCACCTTCAACATTTCAAGGTTTGATGAATTCAATTTTCAAACCATTCCTTAGAAAATTTGTGTTAGTATTTTTTGATGATATACTAATCTACAGCAAGTCTTGGAAGGATCATGTTGAACATGTTGACAAGGTGCTACAACTATTGGAGGAGAAACAATTATATGCAAAAAGATCCAAATGTTTCTTTGGAGTCCAGGAGGTGGAATATTTGGGTCATATTGTATCTCATGAAGGAGTTAAGGTAGACCCTAGCAAAATTAAAGCCATTAAGGAATGGAAAATCCCCACATCCATAAAGCATCTGCGAGGATTTCTTGGGTTGAAGGGTATTATCGCAAGTTTGTTAAGAATTATGGGAGAATAGCAGCACCTCTAACAACATTATTGAAGAAAGATGCATTTTCATGGACTCCGAAGCAACAAAGGCCTTTGAACATCTTAAAGAGGCAATGTGCCAAGCACCGGTCTTAGCTACACCGGACTTCACAAAAACCTTTATTGTGGAATGTGATGCTTCAGGAAATGGAATTGGTGCTGTTCTAATGCAAGATGAAAGACCCATTGCTTTTGAAAGTCGTCCAATCAAGGGAAAGTTTTTAAGCAAAGCTATTTATGAGAAGGAAATGTTGGCAATACTCCATGCACTTAAGAAATGGCGACCCTACCTAATGGGAAGACACTTCAAGGTAAAAACGGATCATGATAGCCTTAAATACTTTTTAGAACAAAGATTATCCTCTGAAGAGCAACAAAAGTGGGTCACAAAGATGTTGGGTTATGACTTTGAAATCATCTACAAAAAAGGGAAGCAAAATGTGGTGGCAGATGCACTCTCAAGAAAGGATGAGGATGTGGAAGCATTGTTGTGCGCCATTTCTATTATCCAACCAGATTGGATAAACGAAGCAAGGGAGGAATGGAAGAATGATGAAGAAGTGTGGGCACTTATTCGAAAGCTACAACAAGATTCCAGTATGTCTGATACATTTAGCTTGAAAAATGATTCGTTATGGTACAAAGATCGCTTATACCTCTGTAAGAATTCCCAGCTAAAACAAAAGATTCTTATGGAATTGCACACTTCTCCCTTAGGAGGGCACTCAGGATTTTTAAAAACTTACCACAGGGTTAAGAAGGAATTTTTTTGGGATGGCCTTAAATCAGATTTCAAAAGTTTGTGGCGGAATGTTTGGTTTGCCAACAAAATAAAGTTGAAACAATTAAGACACCGGGTCTATTACAACCTTTATCCATTCCAAGCCAACGTTGGGAGGAGGTTTCAATGGATTTTATCACAGGTTTACCCAAGTCTGAGGGAAAGAGTGTCATCATGGTGGTAGTTGACAGACTTACAAAGTATGCACACTTTTGTGCATTATCACATCCATTTAAAGCCAGTACAGTTTCTACTGCATTTATGGAAACAATTCAAAAGCTACATGGAAACCCAAAGATTATTGTAAGTGACAGAGATCCCATTTTCACTGGAAATTTTTGGACAGAATTATTTTCTTGTCTTGGTACTCAGTTAGCTCATAGCTCATCTTATCATCCTCAATCTGATGGGCAAACTGAGATAGTAAACAAATGTTTGGAAGGATATCTTCGTTGCTTTGTATCTGATAAACAGACACAATGGGTCAAATGGTTGCCTCTGGCTGAATGGTGGTATAACACTTCCTTCCATACAGCAACAAAAATGACCCCATTTATGGCACTTTATGGGTATCAACCACCATCCATCACATCATATTTAAGAGAAAATTCTAAGGTTCAGGCAGTGGAACATCACATCGAACATCAACAACAAGTCCTCCAACTCTTAAAGGATAACCTCGTGTTGGCACAAAATAGAATGAAACAACAGGCAGATCAACATCGCAGTGAAAGAAGTTTTGATGTAGGTGATTGGGTATTCCTACGGCTACAACCATACAAGCAAATGTCCCTAAAGCAAGCTAGGAAGGATAATAAATTATCACCAAAGTATTATGGTCCGTACAAGGTGTTGCAAAAGATTGGTACTATGGCATACAAATTGGAGCTTCCTGCAGCTTCTCGATTGCACCCAGTTTTCCATGTTTCATGTTTAAAGAAGGTTATAGGCGACAAGCTCCCAGTTCAAACAATATTGCCAGAACTTGACGAGGAAGGAAAAATTATATTGGAACCGGAAGCAGTCACAGAAACAAGAACTCGACAGCTACGAAATCGATCAATTTCAGAGTATCTTATCAAGTGGAAGAACTTATCCGCTGAAGATTCCACATGGGAGGATGAGAATTTTATGCAGAAGTATCCAGAACTACTCAAGCATTGAGGACAACACTTTTTTGAAGGAGAGGGGCATGTTGGGTCCCTATAATACTAGTGATTACCCCATTACTATTGTAGTTATACCCCTTATTTATATTGTTGTGCCCCTATTACCCCCATGTTGTTATTTCTGTGCCCCATGGAATCCCTCTATTGTTATTTTTGTGGCTTTATATTATTATTGTTAGGTCGTCTGGATTATATTGTGACTCGTTAGACTCCTATATATAGAAAGGAGGTTTTGTCATTTGAATCATCGAAGAATTGTTCATTTATGTAATGCAAAGGAGGTTGCCCCCTCGAAGACGCTGAATTCTAAGGCGTTGATCTATCTTTTCTATCTTTTCTTGAGTTGGTTTCATAACAAATATGAAAATGGACTATTGGACCGGAAGTTAGAGCATATTAAAGATACCCCTTTCAAGGCCACAGAACAAAGGAGAAATGGCTATGGGTCGAGCTCATCGCAAATCAGGGCTTACTGAAGCAGCGCTAAAGAGGAAGACATCAAAAGTTCCGATCGACCGATAGTCAATATCGCAAATTGCATATCGGTGGGTCCAATTTGTCGGGTTATCGGGCATATCGGTGGGTCACAGTGTAGAGCATCGATATCGCATATCAACGATTGTAGACTCAAAGGGGTGGCACACGGGCACTTGGCCATGGAAATCGCCAATCACTGATATTGCAAATCGGATATTGGCAGGACCAGGCTTATTTGCAATCGGAGGTCCAGGAGCTCATCGCAATCGTAAATCAATGGGTCCTTCTGAAGTAAAATAGGGAGCGCGGCAAAATCTGTGATCAGCCGATCGGGATATTGCATATCGGCGGGTTCAGTCTATCGGCGATTGACAATGTTAAATAGAACCCGGGGTAGATAGGCCATGATATAGGGAAGCGCCGATTTAGTGCTAAATTTCTGAGAAAGGCCGAAAAACTTTAACGAAAAAATCGATGCAAAACAGAGGCAGGCGAGCCTTTTTCTCTCTCCTCCAGGAGGCAAGGTGATGCAATACCATTGGCCCTTATGTATGACATGGCAGCTGACATCACAATGACGTGGCAGTACGAAAAATGATGTAGTAGTACTGAGGACAAATGTCACGCGGATTCAGTGTTTTCAGGGCTCCTTTGGGGGGCATTTCTGGGTGACACGTGTCACCACTCACAAGGTGACATGTGGTAGTATGATGTCACCCATCGCAATCAGACAAGTCGAGTCCCTCCTCCACCATTGTCCCTCTAAGCTTGCGATTGCAATAAGAGGGGATATCCTCTTGGATGCAATATGTTATGTGATTTGGCCTATAAATTTTTAATGTTCAGACGAGTCGGCCAACACTATAAAGAAAGGTAAAGGGCCTTCCCCTCTCGCAGTGCGATTGCGATACTTCCGGTGGGCCCGACCTCATAGATTGGCGATCGCAGGGTTCAAGGGGAAAAATCAGTGGCAACCTTCGGAAGCACCAAAGTGCGGAATTTCACGGATTAAAGGAAAAAGGCCCCTGCAAAGGCCTTAAAGGGCTCTAGCACCCTTGGGCTAAGCCCCTAGTTCTAGACCCCAGTCATATGAAGAAAGTTACAAAAAGGAGCTAAAGTGAAAGGGGCTAAGGGGGATCAGGATTTGTCTATTTCACAACGTTTTTTTATAGCAAAAGGGAAACATGGGAAAGTCCTCCATATTGCCACCAAGATAGCATCACCAGGTATATTAGGGCGCTGATAGTGTAGGACAGGGCTTTAAAGGCGTGATGGGTCGGTAGCTGTGGCTTTAAGGGAAATAGGTGGTGCATTCAAAACCAATATGGGTTGATTCAGAAAGGCCCATTGTGACACGAAATCAGGGTCAACGCTGATAGGAGTGGAAAGAGACTTGGTAGCCCGAGAGGATTTAATTCTTAGGCACAATGTCCCATAACAGAGAGAGACGAAGTACCGCCCAAGGGTCTTCTGTTTCAGTACTGCTGCATTAAATTGATGGCGCCCACTCCCAGCTTTGAAAGATGAATAATTCAATCAATAAAGGCATAAATGATGGGAGTCAGCTGAGCAACACAGGAAGCCAAACAATGAGCTAACTGCAACCTGAAGCAGAAGCGATTACAGGGATGGGCATAGAGATATTTTACTACTACTTCTTTTTGATGGTTTACTTATTTGATGTCCTGTGCTTTGCCTCCCTTCAATGAGGCGATTAATTCTGTAATATTTTTTGCCCAGAGAGCCATCCCTAGCCGAGACAACTAGTCAATCTGACTTCTAGGACTCAAATGAAGATATTTTTGCTGTAATGAATGTCCATGCTCCCCTCTCTAGATAAATAGGAGGAAGCAACACTTAACTCAGGTTCAGAAATTCTAAAGAAAACACTACATGTTATTTTAAGACTATATGGCTTTGTAATACAGATCTTTCAGAATATCAAGGAAATGGTGGTGATTCCCCCTTCAAGTATTACAGTATGTTATTCCTCTGTTCAAACCCATTTATGTTCATGCTTCTCCTTTGAATTCATGCAATCATAGCTGCTATAAATATTTCAAACTCCCTTACAGATTCATTTGTATTGATATGTTAATGCATATACTTGTAACTTCCTCACATATTCATTTGTATCGACATTTTTAATGCTTGTGCCTGTATAGATTATTGAAATTATATCTTTAAATCTGCGCTACATGAATCATAGCATTCAGTCCCTCTTTCATCCATTATATCTACCTTTAACTCAAATAAGTATAGAAATTCTTAACGCCTCAAGCTATATGTGTTAAGTGTGGAATTCTTGAAGCTTTAAGCTCTATGTGATGAGTTGTCCTTTCTCCTTATCCTCTCTCATTTTCTCTACAAATTTTTTTTCAGCTGTAAGTCCTTGAACTGCTTGGCCTCCACTATTTTGTGCATATAATTATGTGAACTGCATATGTGAAGAAGTACCAAAAATACATGTCTTATACCTTTAGATACAACAAGTTGAGCACTCTTTGTGTAGGTGAACAAAGAGGTTCTGTTTGCCTTCACCATCACCTTGGTGACTCCACAAACCCCATCCTGGCTTTTAAAAGGCCTCATACTCGCTAAGATACATCTCAACAGAAATCCCCATTTGTATATGACCCAGAAATATTATTTTTTAGGAAATTCTGGAAAGAGAAAACTCCCCCTGCCTATGCTACCATCTCACCAGCCTTTGAAGCTTCCTCATCCAGCTCTCAGCCCACTGTTACTCACTACTCAGGATTTGTTCCTAAGGCCCTGACATACCCTGCATTCAGTCTAGCCACTCCTACCACTGTTTTTTTGGGCCAAGTTCCTCAGGAAAGTTTCAATCCCCCTCCATTAATCCAGATGGATCTTCCAGGTTTTTTTCTAAATAAATATGCACCTCTTAATTTACCTCAGCCTCTAAGTGCTATGCCCAAAGACTACCTAAAGCTTCTACCTAGGTTCAATGGGGAGGATGATAACACTGCATAGAGGCACATTGAGACCTTTTGTGCCTTTGCTGAGAACCTAAACATGGAACAACTGGATGTGGTCATGAGACTTTTTGTACAATCCCTTGATGGAGAGGCCAGAAAGTGGTTCAAAGCCCTACCCAATGCCTCCATCACTACCTAGGAGGAACTTGAAAACTCTTTCACACAGAAATGGGGTGAAAAGAGAAATCATGAGTACCTCCTCACAGAGTTTAACACCATAAAGAAGAAGTCGAAAGAGGATATCTTAGAATTTATAAATAGGTTCAAGCAATACAATAACATGTCAGCTGAGATAAAGCCTCCTCTAGCTGCTACTCGAGTAGTTTTTTTGGGAGCTTTTGAGTCTGACTTTGGCTTTACTCTGAGGGAAAGGAAATCTCTCACTCTAGATCAACTCCAAATTGATGCACTTGAGGTGGAATCCAATTTCACCTCAGCTGGAAAGTCTAGAGGAAAGCAAGAACCTACTAAGAATAAAAGAGGGAAAGAAGAGGCATCCTCCTCTAGTCGAGATAAAGAATCACCAAACCTAAAGTTGGATGAACTGAAAAACTCATCAAGAGTTTATCACAGAAGGTCAGAAACCTTGAAATTGAGAACAAGAGCCTCTCTAAACAAAATGCTTAAGTCAACAACCGAGGTTATAACCCGTAGTATAGAAGACCTCCATTGCAAATACTTCCAAGGGAAAGAAAGGAACAACTCGATTAGGTCCCTCATCCTCTATATCTAGAAGAGGATCCCGATGAGAAATCATCAGATACACAGGAGATGCAGGGAAATTTGTATTCTGCTTTTTTGGAAGAAGAACACGAGAATATGGCTCACGAGGAGGCAAGTCATGATGGAGAAGCAACAACAAATGAGGAAGATATAGATTATTATTGCAAACAATTTGCAGATTTCATGCAAGCACAACCAAAATGTAAGTATGATCTAAGATCTTCAAAGAATAGGTCAAGAGAGCTAGAACCACAAGAGGGAACCGCTCCACAAGTTATTCCTCTAGTACTAGATAAAGGGAAAGACAAGCTAAATCCTGACCCTTCCAAGATGAAAGTCCCCTCCAATAAGGAAAGCAATAGTTTTGAAGGACACATAGAAAAGGAGGCGCCTGTTTTGCAAAAATTGGCCAGTGCTAAGGAAGAAGGAGCAAAGCGAGGAGGTATAGAAAAAGTACAACCCGCATTCAATCTCCAAAGGAGCTTGAAAAGGTAAAAATTCTCGTTCCTCTGACTAAGCTTCTAAAGCAGCCTACTTATAAATCTCAAGTCTCCCAATTCATGCTTCTAAAGCAGCCTACTTATAAAGCTCAAGTCTCCCAATTCATGCATCCAGCCCCCTCGCCACCAAACCATGACAGTTTAAACCTCCAAGAGGAGATGCCAATGGTTGTCTTTGGGCCACATGTGGAAGAGCTTGATCCTTCTACGTGATGCTAGTAATCCATGATCTCTTACTGCATAATTGCATGTTGGATTCAGGAGCCTCACACAACCTCATGCCATTAACAATGATGGAATAGACGAGCTTTGAGATCACCAGACCATACAAGGACATGTACTCCTTCGACTCTAAGAGAGTCAAGTGCTTAGGGATGATAAAGGATCTGGTGGTAAACCTGGTTCAGATCCCTATGAAGAGTGTGGTAATGGACATAGTGGTGGCCGATATTCCTTCTCGGTTTGGCATGCTCTTATCCAGATCTTGGGGTTCCAAGGTGGGGGGCTCTATCAATCTAGATCTAACTTATGCCACTATTCCCACTTTTGGAGGTGAGCAAAGGAAGCTTTACAAAGAATCCAGGTTTGTAAAAACTGTGACCCCAGCTAAAGGCTCAGAAAATTCCCCAGTGCATGGGAAAGAAAGTGACCTCTCCTACCTATTCCTAGAAGAAGATGAGACCTTCTTAGAGGAAACATCAGTACACCTAACAAGGCAGTTAGAGCACTAGCGCACGAATGAAAATGAAGTATGGAAATTGTACTTCGACGGAGCAAACTCAAAAGAGGGAAATAGAGCTGGAATATTGTTGGTATCTCCGGAGGGCAGCCTGATACTGATCCAGGTGGACATTTTGGCCACCCACCTATCCCACTTGGACCCCCACAACTATCTCTTTCAGTTTTTCAGTTTCCTTAATTGTAGCACAATTTACTATTTTTGGTAGTTTTTCGGGTCCTGAACTTTCGGAGCCGTTTTGAGGCCCTAAACGACCTTTTTTTGGGAAAAATGGGAGAAATCTTGCTCACTCAAAAGTTGTAGTCCTCGGATAGATATTTCTAGCGAGGTATTGTGCACGTCAAACGGAGATCGTATGCCAAAGTTACGACCCTGGGAAGTTGATGTACCAATTTACCCAAATGGGGCCCATAGTTTGGCATTTCATCTCCTAGGGTTAGGTTTTTGGATATTTAGGGTTTTCCATTGTTTCTCAACAATAAATAGGCCTTCATTGTAACACAGTTCAGAGGCATGTAGCCGCCACTTCTCTCCTAAGAGATAAGCTACCATCACCCGAGCTAGTTTATTTCCATTTATGTTTGTAAGCATATTTTAGTATTTTACATTAATGAAATGAAGTATTATTTTTGCTGCATCTCTGTATTTATGGTTATTTCTGTACTTTATTGGGTTCTTGTATAAATCTGAATCAGTGGTATCATAGGGGTCTGCTCTTTCTCTGTTTTTCTTTGCATGTCCCCAATGAGGTCGGGATATAAGGAGTTAGGGCTTGAACTGGTCGAACCTTTGCAAGACTAGCCTCGCAAATCCCGATGGCCTCCCATGGCGGATGAAAAGAAAGACGAGGGGGCAAGAGATCCTATCAAAATATTTCTCAAAGAAGCCCTCAAGTGACAAAGGAACGCGATGATGGACAACTTTGCCCAGATCCTTTAGCGGCTACCCATGGGCAACACATCTACTTCCAGCAGCTACTCCGGAAATGCCGCACCCTTTAAGGTACAAGTTAACTTTGAAATCCCCATATTCTAGGGTTAGATAGATGCAGATGCCGTAGATGAATGGTTAAATCTGCTAGAAGGGTATTTTTCTGTTCATGATTTTTCCACCCGGAAAAATATTACTTTCGCTCTTCTCAAAGCAGCGCCCCACTTGGAATTCCTTCCGGGAAGCCATTAAGGAGCAGTACTACCCTGTCAAAAGCTATGGGGATAAATACATAAAGTGGAACACGCTGCGACAGGGAAGGGACCAAGATGTGCTGAAGTTCACAAATATTTTTCATACCCTTCGCACAAAGTTCGGTATCAAGGATTCTGAGCTACATTTGGTACTCAAATACCACGGCTGCCTACACAGGTACATCAAGGATGAGATGGAGTTTCTGGACATCTCCTCGCTCAGCATGACGTACCGATATGTTGTCAAAATCGAGCAGAAGTTTAAACAAAAGAAGCGAGACTTTAGATCTGTGAATCCGAAGAACAAAGGACAAAGCCAAGGCGGGGTGACCCAAGACAACCCGTCGAAGCTGCAAGAAAAGAAAAACACCACGAAGTCAAAGAAGGACATAGGAAAGTGGTGTAAGTTCCATAAGAGCCCCACTTCTAACACAAGTGAGTGTCGGATCAAGCAGTCACTGGTGGCCGAGTTAAAGGTTTTAGAATCAGATGCATGTTCCAACCTTGAGTCAAAACCCGACAAGGGGAATAACAAAGGGAAGCAAATCATTGATGCGTAACCCAACGCCACTTTTGCCACTACCAAGGTTTAGAAGAATGAGCCTGAAGATCTAGAGGAGGGGGAGCGTCTTTTCCACTCACAAATGTGGGTGAACGGTTGACCGCTGCAATTCATCGTCGACAATGGCAGCCAAAAGAACCTCATTTCAACATAGGTTGTGAAGCGGCTGGGCCTACCGACCACACCACACTTGCAACCGTACAACATTGGGTGGCTTCACCAAGGGTGAGATCTCTGAGTCCGCTAGCAGTGCCGCCTTCCCTACAACATCAAGCCCTTCATAGATGAGGTATTGTGTGATGTTGCACCTCTTGATGTTTGTGATGTATTATTAGGCCAACCATACTTGTGGAAGCGACATGCTGTGTATAAGTCAAGGCCTTACGCTGTTATTATTTCTTTGGGTAATTCATTATACATGATACCGAAGGTAGCCCCACCTATCGCCACCTCTTTGATCTCTGCTAAGAAATGTAGCAAGATCATCTCCCAGACTAGGAAATTCATTTTCTGTCTGGTTCGCTCCCAAAGTAAGGGGAAAATAGTCATCACATCTATGACCCCCGTGAAGGGTTCCTCCACACAGCAGCAACAATAGATGGATACAGTCATGAAAGAATACGGGAACATCTTCTCCTCACCCATAGGGGTACCGTTGCACTGTCAAGTCAAGCATTCATTCGATCTGACTCCTAGAGCACCTTTACCCAACGGGTCGATATATTGTCGCTCCATTATGAAAAATGCTAAGTACAAGCAACGACATGACTAGCATTGGGTACCACACAAGTTTCAATTGGGCAACAAAGTCTGGTTGCATCTGCAAAAAGAACGCCTTACAAGAGCCCATCAGAAGCTCAAACCACTTCGATATGGTCCTTACACCATTACCAAGGCCATGGGAAACAATGATTTGGAGCACAACATTCCCCCATTCCTTCGCTTGCACCGAGTGTTCAATGGGGACCACCCTTGAGCATGCTTCCCACCATTACTGGACACATCAGAGGTTGCAGAACAACGCACCAGGGACCAAGTTCAACAGAAGTTTCCTCATCTCATGGAGGAACTCAACGCAATGGGGACGATTGCTTCCTAAGGGGGGAGGAATGATCCAGGTGGACGTTGGTGGCCACCCACCTATCCCAATTGGACCCCCACAACTGTCTCTTTCAGTTTTTCAGTTTCCTTAATTGTAGCACAATTTACTATTTTTGGCAGTTTTTTGGGTCTTGAACTTCCAGAGCTGTTTTGAGGCCCTAAACGACGTTTTTTGGGAAAATTGGGAGCAACATGAGTTCATGGACCACAACATGAGTCTATGGACCATGTTGCTCACTCAAAAGTTGTATTCCTTGGCTAGATCTTTCTAACGAGGTATTGCGTGCATCAAACGAAGTTCGTATGCCAAAGTTATGACCCCAGGAAGTTGATGTACCAATTTACCCAAATGGGGCCAATAGTTTGGCGCTTCATCTCCTAGAGTTAGGTTTTTGGATGTTTAGGGTTTTCATTGTTTCTCAACAATAAATAGGCCTTCGATCCTCATTGTAACACAGTTCAGAGGCATGTTGCCGCCACATCTCTCCTCAAAGATAAGCTACCATCGCCCGAGCTAGTTTATTTCCATTTCTGTTTGTAAGCATATTTCAATATTTTACATTAATGAAATGAAGTATTGTTTCTGTTGCATCTCTATATTTATGGTTATTTCTGTACTTTATTGCATTCTTGTATATCAGATACCCCTCTCATTCAAGCTAGAATTTGGGGCGACCAACAACTTGGCGGAGTACGAAGCATTGCTCCTTGGGTTACAAACAACAAAAAATATGAATATTGAATGCCTAACGATCTATGGAGACTTTGAGTTGGTCGTAAGGCAGATCAAAAATCAATGCTAGGCCAAACACCCCAGAACAAGGACGTATCAGAATGAAGTGGGGGATCTAATTGATAATTTCTTCCTGACCTTTAATACCCAATTTCTGCCCAGGGAAGGAAACAGAATGGCTGACACCCTTGCTGTAGCTGCAAGTAGTTTCAGGCCCCCTTAAAATCTGCTCCTCATATATGAGGTAGAAGTCAGATATAGACCCTCAATACCGGATAATGTCAAACACTAGCAGGTGTTCGAGGACGAAGAGAAAGTGAAACGATTCATAGAAGTTGTTGGGGAGTTCGCCCACTCCACCATCGATTAAGAAGAAGAAGAAACAAATCAAGAAGCCACTGTGTGGAAAGACATAGTGGCTTGGCGCGAAATTTTGCAACTAAACGAGAATACCATCCCTCGTGGACTAGTCCCACTGGAAACTGGAAAGGATTTTTAATAAGGACGACATAGTCTCCAAACCAATGGCCCCTGAGATAGATGATCAATGTTGGCTTAGGGGGTCCTGACCCAGGTTCAGAGTTAGTTGCGCCAACCAAAAAAACCCTACACTACTGGCCCTTTCGGCAACAACCCACGTAGCGCAAGCTGCAGTCTCACCCAAAGTAGTATGGGGGGATGCTGGAACCAAGTTTTCGCATCCAGAGATCAATGTGATGTCTTTTAGCATCCTAGATATGCCTTCGCGCAGATGTACTACAACTCTATTTAAACAGTCTTTAGACCTTCGCGAAGGTCAATGATTGGTCTTTGCGGACCCTTAACAGCCTATTCCTCCACTTACTTGCGCTGGAAAACAATCCTAGGTCAGAGCTCGCACAGTTCTACTTAAGTTTTAATAGACAGAGCATATAATTCATCAAACTCCTCGCGTAGTTACATAAACATGCTTGCATATATCTTCTAACAATTATTCAATAGAG
Source organism: Pinus tabuliformis (assembly GCA_031772625.1). Lineage (NCBI taxonomy): Eukaryota > Viridiplantae > Streptophyta > Pinopsida > Pinales > Pinaceae > Pinus > Pinus tabuliformis. The sequence continues at coordinate 465,308,684 of CM062805.1, forward strand.
CCGTGCATCATTAGATCAATATTTCATAAATACATTATTCATTCACAACATATATCACAATCACAAATAAACAAAAGTGAACAGATAAACACAAGAATTCTTCGATAATCTTCTCTATTGATCTTTAGTGAAGATTTATAGACTCAAAAATACCCTACACACTTAGCTGCGGACTCTACTTAGGCCTCTGCGCACTCAGCTGCAGAGCCTTTTTTCTCCTATCTGGCCCACTTCTCTGCGCTATCTTCAATTGACCCATTACATCTTCATCTCTTAGATATATGCCTTAGACTCTCTAAGACACGCCTATTTATATAATCCCATGGTCTGCGGACCATGGGTAGATCTCAAAGCCGACTCAACTTTACATAAACAAGGGGCTAAAACCCCTTTGACTCCTAGCCACCTACGTGCTCTGCATCCACAAATCATGGAGACTTTACATCTTTTTACAAAAATTACATCAAAACTTGGGTTTTAAACCCAAAAAATGACCGAGGGGACCCCATCCCAACAGGCCCCCAACGCGAATATCGTGATTCACCCTCGAGTCACTCCTCTGGCGCTTCGATCTTGCTGCGAAGATCCCCCAGCTCCACCTTCACTATGGCAGCACCAACAGCGCTCTGCGTAGCTGCTTGCTTGACTTCTTCCACTAGTTGCTTTGTAGCTGGTCCTTCCACGACTAGCTTCATCGTCTTCTCCATCTGCTGCAAGCCTGTGAGCTTCTCCTAAATGTTGGTCGTGACCTGGTAAGATTCGTCTAACCAGGGCCCCAACCTGGACTTAAACAAGGCCTCCTTCTTGTGAGCTGCTTCTACCTAAGCGAGGCGCTGCTTCCCCTCCTACAACTTGGCCAGGTGCTGCGCTGGGGAAATTGAGCGCGTTGTTGTCCTGCATTCATCGTACTGCTTCTGCAGCTCCCGCACCTCTATATTCAATATCTGCACTGTTGGGTCTTCCTGCAGAGTCGTCACCAACTCCATTACATGCTGAAATAATGCCGAAAAGTCAGCGACTACAACATCCAAGGTGGTCATCCCTTCTTTTACGGTGGCTCGGCACTACTCTTGGACCTCCAGTGGAGTCGAAGGTTGCATCTTCAATTGCAGCTCGATTATCTTCATGTTGAGTTCAAATTGAACTTGACTAACCTCTGATTTTGCCTCATGCACACCAACAACCAATTTTCTAACCTTCGCCTCTGGCTGCACGTCCTCGAGAATATGGAGTTCAGGCACAGTTCTGCATGCCTTTGCGACCGCTGACTCTAATTGCGAACTGTGCGCCTGGAGCGCCTCCTTTTCTTCCAAAATTTGTCTTCTTAGGGAATAATTGCTGATTATTCACCTTAATCTCGCTGACATCACTAAATTCTTGCTACTCCCAAAGGCGATTCTCTCCCACAATTCCATGCAATAATTCATGCAATGTCTCTAGTTGCATCGCGGCAAGGTTCAGGCCCATCTTCGAGATGCCATTAAAGAGGGCGCATTGTTCCTCGTTCTCGACGCGTACTGAACCTGTAGGAAAGGGGAAGACTCGCACATCCATCATTGGCCACAGAATTAGCTCCGCACCAATACTTTGTTCTTGCGTCTAACTAATCACTGTGCCACTCACTTTGCTTACATCTGCTTGGAGCTACAATTCTCGAAGATCCTTCTACATTCCCCCCAAAGTCTGAATGTACTGTTGTTCCAACTGTTGAAGTAATTTTGTGGCGACGTCCTTGAATTTATCACCGATCTCATCCAAATCGGTTTCTGTGAGCACCAGAGGCTCAACCTATGTTTTGTGCGCCTTATGTTTTTTCCTCGACCCAACTTGATGTTCCAATATTCACCTTTTCATAATGAAGGGGCTGCGTTTCCCTTCTTTGCCTCCTTTGCCTTGCCCTATTTTGGTGTTTGTTGCTGTCGAAGGTGACTTGTCACCTTTCTGTGTCTCGTGCTGCTCCTGCTTGGCCTTCTCCTTGGCAACACGTTCCTCCTCGACCCGAGCCTTTTCTGCAACATCTTTCTTCTTTTGTGCAACCAAGTTCTACGTAGCCTGCTTAGCTGCTTCCTTCCTTTTCTTCGCGGCCGCACTCTATGCACCTATGCTTGACCCAACAACTAAATCTAAAGGGGTGCGCCACTTGGTTGGCCAGCACGACACCACCTCCTGCACATCGGAGTCCGTTACCAAATAAGGCAGGTCATGCCACTTCTCAATGGGATCCTTCCGTGCCTGGATATAAACTCGGTGGAAGTCAACCATGAAAGCTGCGTAGGTTGACTATTGTGTATACAAGGTTGGGGACAACCTTGGGCGCTGGTTAACCACCATGCGGAGACTTTCTTCCATCAATATCCAAAAGCTCTTAGTCTCTGTGACACGTGTGGGGTCCTTCGTAGCCCACAGGGAGGCGAACAACGCGGCCTCCGACAATCCTTCTTCCAATGGAGGAAACTAGTTGTCCTACGACATCTCCCACGCAACCAAGAAAATAGATAGTAGCAACCAAGTGTAATGGAACGACTTGGTCTCATCCTGCACCTCGTGGAAATTCGCAAGGAATTCTTGGCTTAGGTACCTAAACCAATTGAAGAGTATGCCTTTTGCGCATTACGCTGTCAGAGACACAACAGGTGCTGGAAATTCATCTGCGTGACACTTTCGCATCACCTTGCCAACCAATATTTGCGCGGTCAATTGAACTGTAGGGTCGTTTATTGAAAGGATGGAATACCCTCACGCTTTCTTGACCAGTTTATAATCGTTTTTCATGCGCTCATCCACCTCCTTCTCTCCTGTCTTTCCGCCAAACTCCTTGGCTGGATTCATGCCTTCATGTGGCAAATGTGTAAGCATGTGAATCAACATATCAGTGATGGGGATAAGCCCTCTTAGCCATAAACACCCATCATGTACCAGTGTGAGCATTTAGCATATGCACGTTGTGTTAATTGGGTTGCGGTGGTAATGTGGCACCCAAAGCAAGTTGAGCAACCCAAATTTCTCAACACCGCGGGCCCATTCTTATGTTTCGACCGATGTCACACCTATGCCTTCATAATAGACTTGTTTCATGAAGTTTTATGTCACTAAGTGTGGGAACTTAGCGTGATCTGCTAAGTCCCAGTCCTCCATCTTCAACAATGGTACTCGCACGAGTCGCGGACCCTCAAAAGGCACCTGCTCAGGTAGCAGGGGTGTGGAAATGAAAAATTTCTTAGAGTCTGGGTCTTTTGTAATCTTTGCCTTTCCCTTCCTCGGAGGGATATATTGAGGGAACTTTGCGATGGGCTCTTCTCCTTTGGAATCAACATCTCTAGCCTTCGTCTACCTCCAGGTCTACAACCTTCTCTTTGCCTTTTGTCGGCTGCTTGTCTTTTTTCTGTGTAGGTGTCACGATATGTTTCCTGGGGGAAGCACGTATCTTTACCAGCTTCTGCTGCTTCTCCTTTGCCATGGATTGTTTCGGTCTTTGCGACCTCGGCGTTGGGGGCACCGCAGGCGTAGCTTTAGCACTGGGTATTTTAAGGCCTGGGGCGTCGGATACAGTGGCCTCCGCACTCAAAGCTTCTGCAGGGTTGGTGGAAGTCATCCTCTCCATAAATAGCTCACGGGATTCAAGAGAAATGTCTATGTGGGTGAAAAACTCTTCCCAAAATGCTCGGCTCATAAGCAATAGACAACAAATATCAGAAAAAGCTCAAAGTGGTGAAAGTGTTCTCTGTTGGACTGGTACACATAATTTATAGGGGTTTTTAAATTCAAATCAGATCGTCCCCCCCAAATTTTGACCATTAATGCTGTTTTGGCAGCAGATCTTCAAAGATTTGGGCCTTAAATGTCGCCATCCCACTCCCCTTAACCGTATTCTGGCTATTAAGTCATGACTAATGACTCCAGCGGTCACTTTCCTGCTGTGCTGTGCAACACCTCCCTCCATAGCGTAGCTTCCTATATTGCAACTTCACCATTTTCCACGTAGCCCGCCCACTGCGTAGTCCTCCAACCCTGGCAGTGTAGTTTATAGTCCTGCGCTCTCTTGCAACTGCCTAGAACACTAATATTGTCCTGCCGCCATATAGTCATTGTGCATGATCCCCTGTATATAACTTTAATCGACTTCCATTCACTCTTCCCGGAAAAGGATCTCTAGTCAGCTTCGTGAGCTGGACTGTGCCTCCATCTGTAATGTCTTTGATAATATATGGCCCTAGCCAATGCATCTAAAATTTACCCCGAAACTTAGTGAACTTACTATCATATAACAATACCAGGTCATTTACCTTGAACGTGCTAATCTTGATGCGATGATCATGCCAGGTTTTTTCATGTTCCTTCTGTACTTGTTGATGGAATCCAGCCAAGAATCGATCCTCTTCAAGGTCCATCAGCTGCACAAGCCGTGCCTCCAAGGCTTCGTGATCTACCATACTTGTGAAAGCTGCTATGCACAGACTAGGCATGATATACGCCATTGGCATCATAGCTTCTACACCATAGACCAAATCTAAAAGGTGTCTGTCGGTCAACTTTTTACAAGTAGTCCTGTAAGCCCATAACATTGTAGGTACGCGCACATCCTATTCATTCCGTTGCGCGTTGCAAATATTCATCAGCGCATTCTCCAAAATCTTCTTAAAGGCCTCAACTGTTCCATTAGCCTGAGGATGATATGGTGTGCTCTTTTGATGATAGACTTGGAACTCCTTAGTCAACGCGTTGATTGTCTCATTTAGGAAGTGCATACCTCGATCACTCATCAATACCTTCGGGAAACCAAATCTAGTTAAGACGTATTCAAACAAAAACTTCACTGCTGTAGCCCATGTACAATCCTTAACCAGCTATGCCTCTGCCCATCTGGTTAAATACTCCATCACGGTGATGATGTAGCGTGCACTAGTTTTCTTCCCTGGGGGCTGAATCAGCCCAAAGAAATCAATCACCCATTTTTCAAATGGCTACAACAATACTTGAGGATTTAGTGGCAACTCGTCTCTCAGCGATGGTCTGCCAGTTCTTTGACATGCATCACATGCCCTAAAATACTCTTTGGAATCTTTATGCAACGTGGGCCACCATATACCTTCGTGCAAAATCTTCTGTGCAGTCACCTTTCCTGCATAATGGCCTCCCGCAACCCCTCCATGAGGTTCAACGAGAATGTTATTCCTCTCAAAATCTGGCACATATCATCGCAATATCTCGTTTTAGCCCATCTTATACAGATGTCCCTTAATCACCGAAAAGTCTGTCACGCGCACTACTAGCTCCTTCTTTTGTTGACTTGTATACTCGTTTGGTGCCATCCCCGTAGTAAAAAAATGGATGATATCTGCAAAATGATTATCCGCTACGCGCATCGCGAAGAGTTGTGCATCTGGCAACCCTTCCTCCAAATTAGTAGGTTCCTCTCCTATTTCGATCTGCGACAGATGGTCAGGTCCTGCATTCAACCTCCCTAGCTTCACAATGACCTCGAAGTCATACTCCTGGAATAGCAGCAACCATCAACAGATCTTCCCCCCCAACACAAGCTTATTAAATGGGTATTTCAAGGTAGAATGATCTATGTACATCTTGAAATGTCTGCCCAATAGATAGTGCATTAACTTTTGATGCGCATATAGCATAGGCAATCCTTCGCGCTCAATCGTTGAGTAATTCTTCTCATCCTTCGATAATTTGCTACTGGCGAAGGTTATAGGATGGTCCAGTTCTCCTTCACCGATCTGTGTTAGCATTACACCCAACGCAATGCGAGAAGCATCAACATGTACATGGAATTCCTTCTTCCAATCAAGGAAGACCAAGATCGATGTGGTGACCATCTTCTCTTTCAACATGTCCAAACTGCGCTGACATTCTTCATCCCAACAAAATGTAGCGTCCTTCTTCAACTGTTTCTCCATTGGCGTGGTAATCTGAGCATAAGCCTTGATGAAATTCCTGTAATATCTTGTATGTTCTAGCGTTGCGCACAACTGCTTAACACTCCACGGGGCCTCTAGATTCACTATCACCATGATCTTGGCAGGGTCCACCATCAGCCCTTGCTTTCACACTACATGAACCAGCAAGATCCCAAGGGGGACACATAATAAACACTTCTTCAGATTCAGCGTGATCTGGTATCTGCGACATGTATCCAACATCAAGCGAAAACTTGCACATGGCACTTCACTAACCCAAACACTGTCAATCGTCAAAGTAAACCTCCAAGAACTTATGGATGAACTCTTTGAACGTCACGATGACTACGCAAGAAAATATCACAGGCACATTCTTGAGTCCAAACGACATCACAGTGTATTGAAAACAACCCCATTCCGTTGTGAAGGTTGTTTTTCTCCTATCCTCTAGCGCGATCTTGATCTAATGGTACCCAAAAAATCCATCAGTGAACGAGTAGGCCTCCTGCCCTCCAACGTTGTCTAATACTTCATCTGTAAACGATGTTGGGAATGGGTCATGGACACAGGCATCATTAAGCTTCCTTAGATCTACGCAAATCCTTATTTCATCCTTCTGTTTCTTCTCCTGAAACACCATGGGGCTCACCCAATCAGAATCTTCCATTGGTTCTATGATGCCTTCTGCCATCATCTTATCAATTCCAAGCGAACCTTTTCCTTATACTTAAGATTCAAGTGATACGACCTCAACTTAATAGGATTCGCGTCCGGCTTCAAAGTGATTTTCATAATGCCCAAGTCTCCTATTATGCTATTCAAGTTTGAAAACTTGGTAGGGAATAGATCCTGATATTCGCGGAGAAACTCAGCGACCTTATCCACAGTAGCGTCGTCCCAATAATCTCCAATCTTTGCAAACTTCGTTTCTGCTTTAGTCCCGATGTTTACTTTCTTGGATTTCAACGACGCGGTGATGTCCAGTTCTCTATTTGCAGACCTTCGACTTTGCGATGCCCTTCTGCCTCTGGAATATTAATATTTCTAGGATTATCATCCTTCCCTTCAACTGTCACATTATAACATTCCAGCGCATGGCGCAGCTAGGTGCTCCAATTTGGTTGAACCCATTCCAAAGGTTCTTGTGGTATTCTGAATATCACTGCCTTAACCTCCTGCAGAGCTTCATCAATGCTCTCGAACCCATCTTCAAAACTGAAGGTCATTAAGAATCCTTCCCTCAATATATCCCACTTCACGGTGCCATGGCAGAGCTCTATCTCCAAATACCAGTTCATGGGGATTGTGTCTAAAGTATGGCAAAACAAGTGTACCCACTCCGACTGCAGCTTCGTTCCATACGCTTTAGTCCACTTCACTAGGTGATCATGCGGATCATCCCTCCCATCATATTTCTTAGTCAATTGAAGGTTAGGTCGCCCAAACTGCAATCTCATCATTCTTCTATAGTCCTGCCATCCATCAAAGCTATCCTTGTGCATACCCCACCATTGTGTGGGCGTAGCATGCAGTGCCAAATCTAACGCTTGCAAGTGGTGATGCTCAAGGAATTCGCACTCAAACGCATCCAAAAAGTTATCCACGTCAGTTAAACCATCATAATAAGGTAAATTCCTTACCTTCGATGAAACGTAGCGCAACGATTTAGTCATCATGTTGCAGCGCAGTGTAGATACTTCATGCAGCCGATTCTGCTAATGCTCCAACTCTTCATCTGAATCAAAGGTACAATAACTCTCCCAGTCCCACGCAATTCGTCCATTTGCTGTTGGATTGATCCAGTCTTGATCTTGCGCTATGATTTTGTGGATTGGATCCAAGTCATCTTCACTTTCCTCATAATCGTGGACCGGTTTCGTGTAGTGCGACCCCTCTGCAAGATCAAACTATACTACAACTCGAAGCGATTTCCTTTCGAATGACATTGTCCGCTTCTTCAAGTTGATGATCCCATTCATGTCAATGGCCCAGTCAATTCCGAGGAGTGCGGGGTATGGATTACTGTCATCAACGATCTATATTACTTCAAAATCAGCCAGCGCGCTCGCACCTTCTATATCCACTGTTACTCCATGTAGTCGTCCCATAGGGATGATCTTTGTTGGTTTTCCATTGTAAGTTGGATCAGAGACCACTGCAATGCAGGTCTCCCCATTCTCTCCCAGGTTTTTTTTGACAAAACATTCGCATCCGACCCCAGATCCAAGATAACCTGGTCCATCTCATAATCTCCTATCTGCGCGGTGAGCCTCATCTCCCGCCCTGTTCTTGCCTTATGTTTGCAAATTTTTCTAACTACGAGGTGTCCATCGGTGGCATTTTCTTTACCAGCGCATTTGTTTATTAGCTCTTGCAGACATTTCACGGCTTTGCTATTGCGCATCAGTTTCATACAGGTTTCCATGAACATGGTAAGCACATAGGGATCAACTTCTATAAGCGCACTGATTTTTGGTACTTTGTTATGGCTTCCTGAGGTGGATGCCTCAGTGAAGCTTTTCTTGGCCTCCATAAATGTTTCCTTAGCACGTGCCAAATCAAAACCATTTCTTTTTCTGGGGCCTTGCAAACCCATCCATCTTCTTTAGGCTATTTTCCTTTATCATCACCAGTTGTTATTTTGCTTTGCAACACTATGTTCACATTCTGATCTTCTTCGCGGGGCTCATCTCTGATCATTTGTAAGTTCTGTGTAGGTTGTTGAGGCTGCGCCTTCTTCTCCTACATCTTGGCTATCAACACAGGACATTCTTCTATAGTGTGGTCAAACTAGCTGCAGTATTGACATGACAAGTGTGTCTGATTCTGACACTCCCACGTGTAGTGCCCTGGTGTTCCACAGTTATAGAAAATAACCTGTCCGAGACCTCTACCATGTCCTCCTCCTCGCCCCCGTCCTCTTCCTTGATAGCTTCCATGCGCTCCTCCTATGCCCTGATCTGGAGGCCGAGTTTCCGCTGGCATCCGATACATAGGCGTCCTTTCCATCATTAGTTCATAGTTGCGACAGTGGCGCTTGTCATGGCCCACAGATTTACATAAGTCACAGAACAACTGATGTGGTGTCTAAACAATTTTTTGAAGCAAATGGCAATTATCTGTTGCGTGTTTTCCAACCACTTGACAAATAGTGCACCATAGCGTGGCCCCCATGCTTGGCTTTGCTGGGGCTTCTGGCTTCAGGGGAATTGGTCCCCCTCATGTAATATAATTCACAAAGATAGGACATTGGTCTTTGTCGTTCCCCTAGCTCTTACACTTCATACACCAGACTTCTACGCGTACCTCTGGCTTAGTCTCCTTTTCTTTCTTCAAGCTCTACAATTCCAAGTAGAGGTTTTGCAATTGGGAGTGAATTTTTTGTACCCCCAAGGTCTCGTCCTGAATAGGGGTTGCATGCAATCTCATCACGATCTCCAGTGCTTCTGCCTGAGTTCCTATCTTCTGCTGCAACAAATCAATCCTCAGGTGGGGTAGAAGCAAAGCTATGAACCACTCACAATGCTAAACATCTGTGAGATGCATATTAGATTCACGAATTACACACTTCAACCTTTGATCTAACTCCCAAGGCATCTCGTCAACCCTCATCGTGATCTCCTTAAAACCAACTACTGACTGTGAGTCAAACTTAGGATTACTGAATTCTTTGTTTAAAGCATCCTTAGTCTCTGCTAGCGTTGCCACAGGATGATCAGAACAATACTTAATATACCATGTCAACGCGCGATCCTGTAGAGCGGTAACCAACTGTGCCTTCTTTATATTGTCATCAGTAATCTGCCGCGTTGTCCATACAACATTCGCAATAAACCAAAATTGATCGGTATCTTCACTCCCTATACCCTTGAAAATCGACAACTTCATTGTATTTGACATATTGAATGGCAGTGGTGGTGGTGGAGGTGTGGGTGAAGGTGTATGAGGTGGAGGTGGAGGTGGAGTGGATGGGTGATGTATCCATGAAAAACCCTGTCTTATCATCTGAACAACACTCCGTGGTGAAGCCTGTACTTCTCCCTCGTTATAACTCGAAGGAGGTCCAATCAATGGGCTATATTTAGGACCTAATCTTTCTCGATCTCTTAAGAGTTTTCCACTTTGCGTAGCTCTAAACATCAAGGAAATGGCATAACCTGTTTTTCACACAACAACATTTTAATCCAGGTATTTCGAGATCTCAGATACTTACCTCGCGGTCCCTTGAAAAACCTTTGCTCAGCCTCGCTGTAGCTGACTGAGGTATCAACTGTGAACTCTGTAACAAATCCTCCTATAATTTGATCAAGCCAATGATCAACAACACGCACAATCTTGTCTTTAGAGGCTTCTAATCATCGCATTAGCTTTGTAGTCCACACTATTGGACTGTCAAACTTCCATCTCCCTTGACCATCTTTCAACTTAGCTATCCACTTGTATAATTTGATTGGGAAGGTGCAGAAGAAAATTTTGTGTATTTCCGTATACAAATATCTATCCAACCACTACTCCTTTGACAGGTGTGGGTTCTTGTTCTCCTGCGTTGCGAATTCGTGAATCTTTCTATCCAACCACTTCTCAATTTCCTTCTTGGTCGGATTCCAGTGATGCAACATCACACATATCCTTCAAGCAGATCCCGGTCTCGGCAACGAAACCATTTGTTGGCTTAGGGGGTCCTGACCCAAGTTCAGAGTTAGTTGCGCCAACCAACAAAACCCTACAGTATTAGCCCTTTCGGAAACAACCTGCATAGTGCAGGATGCAGTCTCACCCGAAGCAGTATGGGTGGGATGCTGGAACCAAGTTTCAGCGTCCAAAGATCAGTGTGATGTCTTTTAGCACCCTAGATCTGCCTTCACGCAGATTTATAAGCCCCTAGGGCTCGGTACTGCAACTCAATTTAAATAGTCTTCAGACCTTCGTGAAGGTCAACAATTAGACTTTGCGGACCCTTAACAGCCTATTCATCCACTTACATGCGCTAGAAAACAATCCTAGGTTAGATCTCGTGCAGTTCTACTTAAGTATTAATAGACAGAGCAGATAATTCATCAAATTCCTCGCGGAGTTACATAAACATGCTTGCGTATATCTTCTAACATTTATTCAATAGAGTCATGCATCATTAGATCAATATTTCATAAATACATTATTCATTCACAACATATATCACAATCATAAATAAACAGAAGTGAACAGATAAACACAAGAATTATTCGATAATCTTCGTTATTGATCTTCAGTGAGGATTTATAGACTCAAAACTACCCTGCGCACTCAGCTACGGGGGTTCACGCACTCAGCTACGGACTCTACCTAAGCCTCTGCACACTCAGCTACAGAGCCTTTTTTCTCCTATCTGACACACTTCTCTGCGCTATCTTCTGTTGACCCATTACATCTTCATATATTAGATATCTGCCTTAGACTCTCTAAGACACACCTATTTATACAATCCCATGGTCTGCGGACCATGGGTAGATCTCAAAGCCGACTCAACTTTACATAAACAAGGGGCTAAAACCCCTTTGACTCCTAGCCACCTACGCACTCTGCATCCACAAATCGCGAAGACTTTACATATTTTTACAAAAATTACATCAAAACTTGGGATTTTAACCCCAAAACTGACCTAGGGGATCCCATCCCAACAATCAAGTAGAAGACTGCAACATCGGATCAGAGGAGAAACCCTAGATGGTCAAGCTATCAAAAGGAATCCCCTTGCAATATAGACAAAGGTATTTAAATCTATTCAAAATTTACAAGCATGTATTTGCTTGGTCGTATGAGGATTTGAAAGCATTTGATACTAACATCATTCAGCATAAGATTCCTTTGAATAGTGGAATAAATCCATGCAAACAGAAACTCAGGTAGATAAATCCCCTCTTACTCCCCTCTATTGAAAAATAGGTGAGAAAGCTGCTATAGGCAAAGATCATAGTGCCTTTAAGGTACTCTGAATTTGTGGCGAACCTAGTCCTTGTCCGGAAAAAGAGCAGGGAAATAAGGCTATGTGTTGATTTCCGAAATCTAAATCGAGTGTCGCTGAAAGACAACTACCCCCTGCCAAAGATGGATTATATATTGCAAAAGGTGGTTGGCTCAGCCAAAATGTCCATGAAGGATGGTTTTTCTAGTTACAACCAGGTGGCAGTGCACCCTGATGATCAAAATAAAATTACTTTCACCGCCCTGTGGGGAACGTTCATGTACGCTCGCATGCCCTTCGGTCTTATTAATGCAGGGGCCACATTTCAGAGAGCCATGGATCTATCTTTCGTATGCAAGCAGGACAAATTCATGGTGGTTTATTTAGATGATATCACAGTCTTTTCTAAGACTAATGAAGAGCACATCCTCCACTTCAAGCTCACCTTCGAGAAATGCAAGAGGTATGGTCTTTCTCCGAATCCTAAGAAATCTTAGTTCACCCTGAGTGAGGGGAAGTTACTAGGACACATAGTAGTACAGGAAGGAGTAAAGATCGGTCCTGATTGAGTCAAAGCCATCAGCCATATTCACTTGCCCAGAAATAAGAAAGAGGTCCACGCCTTTTTGGGGAGAATAAATTTCTTGAGGCGATTCATAACCAATTATGCAGAGATAGTCAAGGGTATTACAGACAAGTTTAAGAAATAAAATGAAGTCAAGTGGAGTCTTGCCCCCTGAGATTATTTCATTATAATTAAAGGATCTTTGGCTAAATCCATGGTACTAGTCGTCCCCAACTATTCAATGCCTTTCCACATCTTCTCTTTTGCTTCCCTGCATACTATTGTCGCAGTCCTGCTACAAAAGAAGAAAGATGGTTATGAACAACCCATTGCCTTCTTCAATCAAGTTCTGAGGGATGATGAGATCAAATATAACATGTTGGAGAAGCAAGCATATTCACTAGTCAAGGCTTTGAAGGCATTTCGTATGTATGTGCTACAATAAGAAATTACGACATTTTCCCCAACGACGACAGTTAAGAACATCCTGGTGCAAGGAGACAACGAAGGAAAGAGGGGTAGGTGGATAGCAAAAATACAAGAATATGAGCTAGAAATAAAGACTACGAAGCTCATTAAAGGCCAGGGGTTGGCCAAGGTTTTATCCGAATCTAATTGCCAAGCTTTAGGGATAAACCCGATCACAGAGGAAGGCCGACGAGAGGATCATCAGAGCAAGATTAAAACATCTAAGCAGAAAATCTATACCAAATATGAGGGATCACCCTGGTATATGAACATTGCTCATTACCTCTTATTCTTGAGGTGCTCGTTCGGGCTAGATAAATCCAAATATCGAAGTCTGAGATTGCAAGCGTAAAAATACATCATATCCAATGGTCTACTCTACTGGAAGGACCCTATGGGAGTATTACTGCTATGTTTGGTAGAGGGAGAAACCCATAAGGTGATTGAGGATTTTCATGGAGGAGTTTGTGGAGGACACTATAGCTGGAAGACCACAACACATAAAATCCTCAAGGCAGGATTCTACTAGCCTACTCTGTTTTGAAATGTTCATTCCCAGGTCAAGTCATGTCAGAAGTGCCAAATGTTTGCTTAGAGGCAAAATATTTCTCCTCTCCCCTTGCTTCTAGTACATGTTGAAGAACCTTTCAGATAGTGGGAACTAGATTTCATAGGATAAATAAACCCACCCTCCGGTGGCCAACACAAGTGGATATTGACAGCCACATATTATTTCACCAAGTGGGTAGAGGCCATCCCAGCTAGAAATGCTACAGACGTAGTGGTGATAAAATTCATGGAGGAGAACATAATATCCCGCTTTGGTTGTCCTTTCAAAATTATCACTGATAATGCTTAGGTCTTCAAATTTGCCAAGTTCACCAGGTTTTTCCATAAAATCAATATCATCATTGGGCACTCCACTACATACTACCCTTAAGGTAATGGCTTGGCTGAGTCCTCAAACAAAAATGTGGTGAGGGTGCTGAAGAAGACCATTGCCGAAAATTAGAGGAACTGGGACTCCCAAATGAATTTTTCCCTATGGGCCAACCAGATAACTCCTAAAGGATCCATGGGGAAATCACCTTTCGAGCTAGTGTATGGTAAGGCTGCAGTCTTCTTGATCCAATTAGCAATGCCGGTGGCAAGATTACTACAAGAAGCAGAGGAAGAGCCAAGTGCTTTAATGCAAAGGATAAATCAGTTGGTCGAGCTTCAAGAGAATAGAGAACAGGTGGGGGCCAAATTGTCAGATTACCAACAAAATATGAAATCCTTGTTTGAAAAAAGGCTAAGGATCAACCACTTCAATCAGGAGATTTATTTCTCCTTTGGGACGTTCGTGATCTGGAATTTATCTAGGACAAAGAATTAAAGGTATTACAGACTCATGTGCATGGATGTGCCTATGTTACTTTATGCAATGGATCGATAAGATTGCGAAATACATACACACTGAAGCAGTTAGAGAAAACATAACAGGAAAACATGTAAACATGACAAGTTTAATAAGGAGTTCACCCAATGTCCTGGGCTACGTCTCCTGGTCCAGCCTTCAGTGGTGGCCTCTCTATTATGTTTTCAAAGTAGAGTTTTTTACAAAAGTGAGCTCAATTTGAGTCTCACTCAACAAATATAAATCAGTAGGACTGGACTTGGATCCCCCAAGTCTCTGGAGTACACAGACTCTCCTTACTGAAACTCGACCTCTATTGGTCACAGTAGTATGAGCCCAATCTAAGACTCATAAATGACAGGCATGTACAGAGGAGTTCGCTTGAACCTCTCAAGCCTTCTCTGGAGTATATAGACTCTTGGACTCTCTTTGGCTCTGTCTGGCTTGATGTTGCCTTCAGGTCAGCTCGACTTCTTCCCTCTGTTCTCTGCTCTTAGCTTTCTTAACTCGCTTTTCTCACTGCTTCCCCTTTTATTTCTGCTAGTTCGTGGCTTTAAAGCCAATCTGCTTTCTGACTGTTCATTTACGCTTCCTGGCTTTCTGGTTCTCCTGCCTCTATCTATTTGAATTCCTCTGTTCTGCGTCATCATCACTGTGTAACACCTTTCAGGGAGGTGGCCACTTGTTTCATAACGAACTGAGTGTCAGTTCTCTTGGAAATGTTTGAACTGCCGTTATTTCTGTTTAACTCCCAAAATGCCCACGAACATGATTCCTTTGCCAACTCATCGTTCATGCCAAACTTCAAACCTTTATACAACTCGGCGTGTTTACCCCGTTGAATCCAGTCATCTATCAGATCACATTTTTGCCGTTGATCTGGGGCCTCCAGATCCTATTGTCTCCGTCCATATCAGGCAGGTAAGTAGCATGACGTTTACTCGTCCGATGTGAGTGGTTTTCTCTCTCTTCCGCCGGACACGTGGCACCCAGTGTGTGGCATCGGGCGGGACTTGGTCGAAACCGCTTACCGCTCGAAGCCCTTCCGATATCTTGTCGGTTTTTGTGTGGGACCCACCTTTGATGGGATCGACGAATTCCGTATGGTTTTATGACTTTTTGGGTCTGGGTCGCTCGAGGCTTTTTCTTCTCTGAGGGGTTTGCCTAGCGATATGCGATTAGCGACTTGTCGCTAATCGCATATCAGAAACCTCCCCCGTTTTTCAAAAAGACTTCCTGTTTTGTTGTTTTGTGGCAGCGCGCGTTACCATGGGCCAACGGTCTGTGCGCTTGACCGAGGGTCCTCGTTGCTCGGCGCTGCTCACAAATTACAACTGTTCGAGGATATTTCTGATAAGCTCAACCTTTGTAAGACTTTGAAACTTTGGCATGAATTTTACAGAGTTATGAAAACTTAGAGAGTTCTTTAGGATCCAATTCGAATCACGACCTTCCCACTGAAAAATCTTTTGGACCACCAAAAGTTGGTTTTTAAGCATCAATCAAGTGAGGGTATAAATTCCTTGCTTGTCCAATTTCTATCCATTTTGCACTGCTTGGTTTTGAACCTTTGAGCCCAATCTGGAGGTACTCAACATCCCCTCTACACGTGGTTCTCACCTTCCTGTCCAGAACTATATCTTCCTGCAATTCATTGAGATATTCAGGCAACAGATCATCAATAGAAGGTAATTGACTCTGCTCTTCGGGATCTTCAATCAATGAAGGTTCAAATAGTCTCAAGCTGTCTGCATTAACAACTGAGTAGATGTGCATGTAAGCTGGTAAATCAAGGCGAAAAGCATTCTCACCAATTTTCTCAAGTATCTTGAAAGGTCCATACCTTATTGGCTTCAGCTTCTTACTTTCACCTTGCATTCTGTCTTTGCTAATATACAACCAGAATTGATCACCAACTTGGAAACTATGTTTAGTTCGATGCTTATCATGCCTTGCCTTGTACTTGGCTTGGCTCTTTTCCAGCTGTTCCTGTACTGCTTGGTGAATCTCTTGGATTTGTTCAATGAACTTGGTTGCCTTGTCCACATCACTGTGTTCATCAACCGTGATGTCTTTACCAAAGACAAAATCGAAGGGAGACCTTGGTGTGAAACCAAAACAGGTCTCAAAAGGAGATCTTTGTGTAGAAGAATGTTTAGCTCGGTTGTAAGCATGCTGCACATAACATAAATGTTCATCCCAAAGCTTGGGATGCTTGCTGCAATAACCTCTGAGCAACTGGATCACCATCCTGTTGACTATCTCTATTTGGCCATTTGTTTGCGGATGAAAAGTTGTGATTTTCTTCAGTCTATTGTCCTTCAATTCCCACAAACTCGACCAAAATTTCCCAACAAATCGGGTATCTCGATCAGATATAATTGAAGTGGGTAATCCAAAATGAACCCATACATGTTGAAAGAACAACTTTGCAGTTTGTTCAACTGTAATCTGTTTGTTACAAGGTATTAAAATACACATTTTGTTGAACCTACCCACAATAACATATAAATAGTCATGACCCTTTCTAGATTTAGGCAGTCTCCCAACAAAGTCCATGGAAATACTTTCTCAGGGGTGAGAAGGAACTAGTAATGAAGTGTACAAGCCTAGTTTTCTATTGTCGGGCTTGCTTTTAGCACACATGGTACAATCTCTTACATATCTAGAAACTGTCTCATGCATTTTTGGCCAATAACAAAATCTTTGCAGCTGTGCAATTGTTTTACTTACACCAAAGTGACCTGATATTAGAGAAGTGTGTGCTTCTCGAATTATCTTTACTCTTTCTGTTTGAGGAATGCATAACTTTCCCAAATGATACAAGAGTTGGTCCTTAACATGATAATCCAATTCTTCTACTTGATTGCCATGACTTAAAGTTGCATATACATCTTTAAAATCTATATCTTGAGCATACTGTTCAATGTAGCTTTCATGATATACTGAATTATGCTTAAGTATAGTGGATGCATTTATGATTGGTCTGGACAACATATCTGCAACTTTATTGTGTATGCCCTTTTTATATCTAGTGACAAGATGAAAATGTTGTAGAAAACCCATCCACCTATAGTGTCTTGATTGCTGCAACTTAGTTTGTGAGTGCAAATATTGAAGTGGTTGATGATCAGTATGTATAACTGTCTCTTTGCCCATTAAATAATGTTTCCACTTTTTCACACTCTGTACTAATGCATACAATTCTTTATCATATGTGGGATAGTTAACTACTGCAGAATTAAATGTCTCAGAATGATAACATATGGGTTCACTATGCTGCATCAACACTGCTCCCATGGCATAGTCATTGGCATCGGTTTCAATCTCGAATGGTCTTTGAAGATCGCGCAGTGCTAGTACTGGTGCTGTACTAATCTTTTCCTTTAAGGTGTCAAAGGTTTTCTGCTGTTTGCCTCCCCACTGAAACACGTTGTTCAATCCTGTTAAAGCATGTAAGGGAGCTGCAATAAAGGAAAAGTTAGAAATAAACTTTCTCCGATACTGTGCTGCTCCTAGGAAGCCTCTAACTTCAGTAGCAGATTTGGTTTTAGGCCAGTTTACACTGACTGCGACCTTAGAGAGATCTATCTTCAATTCACCACCCCCTACAGTATGACCCAAATAATTCAAAGATGTTTTGCCAAATTCACATTTTGAGAGCTTAACATAAATATTCTCTTTTTTCAAAACATCTAGAGTTTGCTTGACATGATTTAAATGTTCTTCCCATTTTTTACTAAATATAAGAATGTCATCCAAATATACAATGACAAAATCATCAATAAAAGGTCTGAGTACATCATTCATAATTCTCATGAAAATAGCAGGAGCATTAGTTAAGCCAAAATGCATAACCAACCACTCATACAATCCCTGCTTTGTTTTGAAAGCAGTCTTCCATGCATCTTTCTATACAACTTTGACCTGATGATAGACATTATGCAAGTCCAACTTGGAAAAATAAATAGCTTCTTTCAACTGATCTAATAGATCATCTATGCAAGGAAGGGGATAACGATTTTTTATCATTATCTTATTCAGTGCTCGGTAATCAATGCACATTCTCCATGAGTCATCTTTCTTTCTCACCAAGACAATTGGAGACCCACAAGGCGATGTGCTAGGTCTTATGAACCCTTTCTCGAGCAGCTCCTGTACCTACTTCTTGATTTCTGCATTCTCTAAAGTGGACAACCTGTACATTTCGATGTTAGGCAATGGAGCATCTTGCTGCAAATTAATATCATGTACTATTTCCTTTTTGGGTGGTAGACCTTTAGGTTCTTGCAATAGTATATCATATTCTGAAACAACTTTTTCTAAATTAGCTTGCTGTTTAGCATTACAGCCCTCAAATACATTGGTTTTGTCAGGTTTCTTTTTCTTTACAACCATCAATAAAAATTGTTTGCATGAATTCACAATTCTTTTCATCTGCCCTGAGTTTATGAGAGTATAATTATTCTTGAGTTTATGAGCTCTTACAATATATTTGATTACATCTTTAATGAGTTGATACTTGTTTTCAGCTCTATAGAAAATAGTTTTTCTATCATACAAGTAAGGACTTCCTAAAACAATTCCACATATATCCAAGGGAACAATATCTAACTCAACCTCATCTACAAATGCTGACCCAAAAGAAAACCTAAGTTTACATTGTCTAGTCACTTGTAGCTGTGCTTTATCACATAACCAACCTAATGGATATGGCTTTTTGTGAGGTGTGGTTAGTAATCCCAACTTCTTTACAATTGCTTCAGAAATTAAATTTACTTGTGAGCCACTATCAAACAAAGTATCAATCTTTTGATGCTTGGAAACAACTCGAATATGAAAAAGCTCATGTCTTTTCCTCTCATTTTCTTCATTGTCAGTAGATTGTGCAGAATTACTAGTAGATGCTTCAGAATTTTTACCTTTTATACATGTGGCTGCAATTGTTGTTTCATCTCCTGAGTCTGACCCCAAATCCTTTTGAATAGCTGCAACAACCTTCTTCTTTTTGCCATCGTACTTCTTGGGTTTCAGCTCCGGATGCAGAATCTAGTAGTGTTCATCATCATGCCCATCCTTCTTATAGTGAGTGCATGAAGATTTGGTCTTTTGTACAGTATTTGTCTTCCTCTCTTTCCATTTATGTTTTCTTTTCTCCTTATTCTTGCTTGCAATGGGTTTTTATGATCCCCCAACTTCTCGGTTCACATTCTTACCTCTAGCCTCTAGATGTGTAGCTTGAACAGATACCTCATCTATGCTAGTGGGATTAAACATGAGAATGGTATGCTTCAAATAGCTGTGTAGACCACCTATATACTTCAGCAAAGTTTCAGGTGAGTCTAAAGAAATTCCTAGAATCAAAGCTCTTTTCCTAAATTCTTGGGTGTAACTTTGTACACTTTTCCCTTTTAATTGTCGAAGAGTTTGCCAGCTCATCATGACTTGCTGCATATAGGCTAGTGGATAGAATTGCTTTTTAATTGGAGAAACAAATTCACTCCAGACAGAATTTTTTTTACCATGCTTCTTCATGTCAGCTTGTGTCCTGCCTTCCCACCATACCAAGGCAGTGCCTCCAAGGCGTAGGCTGGCCAACTGAATCTTACTACTGTTTGAATCAATGCTCTGCACCCTGCAATACACATCAATCTATCTAATCCAATTATCCACCTTCTCTGCATTCAACTCTCCATCATATATTGGTAAATCAAATTTAACATCTAATTTAATCAAAGATGTCTTATTTTTATTTTCAGGGCTATCAAGAGGTGTGGGAAGTTTTTATTCTTTCCCTTTGCCTTTAGAGTGGGGGAGGAGAGATTCTTCTGCTCCTTTATCTCGTTTGGAGTTTGATGAATCTTCCTCTCTACCTTTCTTAAATTCTCTATACATTTCCTCTACCATGGCTCTCATGGTTATGAAACTATCCATGAACTTAGGGTCTAATTCCAAGGGA
This sequence comes from Pinus tabuliformis, assembly GCA_031772625.1. NCBI lineage: Eukaryota > Viridiplantae > Streptophyta > Pinopsida > Pinales > Pinaceae > Pinus > Pinus tabuliformis. The sequence goes on from CM062805.1 coordinate 465,328,928, forward strand.
CTTTCTTCTGACATTTTCCTCTTAGGATAGACTCTTCCAATTTCAGGGTTAGTTTCAAATGACTCTCCTTCTCCTAATTTAAGCTTTGATGTAGTTAGCATTCAACAACAAAATCCAGCACAAGCTTGTCTAACCTTAGTAACCTAGAGCTCTGATACCACTTGATCTGGAATTTATCCAGGACAAAGAATTAAAGGTATTACAGACTCATGTGCATGGATGTGCCTATGTTACTTTATGCAACGGATCGATAAGATTGCGAAATACATACCCACTGAAGCAGTTAGGGAAAACATAACAGGCAAACATGTAAACACGACAAGTTTAATGACGAGTTCACCCAATGCTCCTGGGCTATGTCTCCTGGTCCAGCCTTCAGTGGTGGCCTCTCTATTATGTTTTCAAAGCAGAGTTTTTTACAACAGTGAGCTCAATTTGAGTCTCACTCAACAGATATAAATTAGTAGGACTGGACTTGGATCCCCCAAGTCTCTGGAGTACACAGACTCTCCTTACTGAAACTCAACCTCTATTGGTCACAGTAGTATGATCCCAATCTGAGACTCATACATGACAGGCATGTACAGAGGAGTTTGCTTGAACCTCTCAAGCCTTCTCTAGAGTATACAGATTCTCAGACTCTCTCTGGCTCCGTTTGGCTCGATGCTGCCTTCAGGTCAGCATGACTTCTTCCCTCTATTCTCTGCTCTTAGCTTTCTTAACTCGCTTTTCTCACTGCTTCCCCTTTTGTTTCTGCCAGTTCGTGGCTTTAAAGCCAATCTACTTTCTGACTGTTCATTTCCACTCCCCGGCTTTCTGGTTCTCCTCCCTTAGTCCATTTGAATTCCTCTGTTCTGTGTCATCATCACTGTGTAACGCCTTACAAGGAGGTAGCCACCTATTTCATAACGAACTAAGTGTCAGTTCTCTTGGAAATGTTTGAACTGCCGTTATTTTCGTTTAACTCCCAGAATGCCGGCGAACATTATTCCTCTGCCAACTCATCGTTCATGCCAGACTTCAAACCTTTATACAACTCAACCTGTTTACCTCGTTGAATCCGGTCATCCATCATATCGCATTTCCGCCGTTTATCTGGGGCCTCCAGATCCTACGGTCTCCATCCATATCGGGCGGGTAAGTAGCATGACGTTTACCTGTCCGATTTGAGCAGTTTTCTCTCTCTTCTGCCAGACGCGTGGCACCTAGTGTGTGGTATTGGGCAGGACTCGGTTGAAACCACTTACCGCTCAAAGCCCTTCCGATATCCTGCCGGTTTTTGTGCGGGACCCGCCTCTGACGGGATCGGCGAATTCTGTACGGTTTTATGACTTTTTGGGTCTGGGTCGCTCGAGACTTTTTCTTCTTTGAGGGGTTTACCTGGCGATATGTGATTAGCGACTTGTCGCTAATCGCATATAAAAAAACTCCCCTGTTTTTTAAAAAGACTTCCCATTTTGCTGTTTCGTGGCAGTGCGCGTTACCATGGGACAATGGTCTACACGCTTGACCGAGGGTCCTCGTTGCTCAGCGCTGCTCACAAATTACAACTGTTTGAGGATATTTCTGATAAGCTCGACCTTTGTAAGACTTTGAAACTTTGGCATGAATTTTACAGAGTTATGAAAACTTAGAGAGTTCTTTAGGATCTAATTCGGATCAGTCCGACAGGAAGACAAAGGCAAACATTGAAAATTCGACCCTCTATGGTTTGACCCTTTCAAGATTGCAGAAGAAAAAGGAAATAAAACATACAGGCTTGCGAATCCAGACGATGAATCTCTAGAACTACAGGTAAATGGTCAGTTCCTTAAACTCTATTTCCAAAACTAGAGGTACCTGTCTTACACCCATTGTAAATGTCGGTGTGTGTATTGTAATTGTTATATGTAATTTTCAGTTTATGTTGAAAAATCCATTTGCACAAAATTATAGTTTGTTTAAAAATGACTCCATGTCCAATGGAAGGAAGGATACTGGTTTGCAGGTTCTTAGCACCTTGCCAGCAAGGCACTATCCCAGTTGGAGCCAATATTGTCGCTCACTTCATTATGAGTTTTCAGTTGATTAAATATTTCAAACAACAGTGAATTTTGAAGCCATCTTCCAAGCCACAAAAGTGTTCGAAGCCAAATTGGACCCTCTCCATTGCATAGTTCTCTGAACGAGCTTTCCAATGGTATATAGAAGTTCGAAAATGGACTCCTGGATAAGAAGTTAGAGTAGATTAAACATACCCCTTTCAAGGCCACAAAACAAAGGAGAAATGGTTAAGGGTCAGGCTCATCGCAAATCGCAAATCGGGGCTTATTGAAGCAGCACCAAAGAGGAATACATCAAAATTTGCGATCGAGATCACTGATATCGCAAATCACATATTGGTGGGTCAGGTCCATCGGCTTATCGGGCATATCAGTGGGTCACAACATAGAGCAACGATATCGCATATTAACGATCGTAGGCACAAAGGGGTGGCACACGGGCACTTGGCCGTGGAAATTGCCGATCACCGATATCGCAAATCATATATTGGCCGGGACCAGGCTTATCGGCAATCAAAGGTCCAAGAGCTCATCGCAATCACAAATTGGTCGGTTATTCCGAAGTAAAATAGGGAGTGCGGTGAAATCTGTGATCAGCTGCTCACGATATCGCATATCGACGGCTCCGATTTGTCAGTGATGTTAAATAGAATCCGGGGTAGATAGGCCACGATACAAGGAAGCGCTGATGTAGTGATAAATTGACGAGAAAGGCTGAAAAACTTTAATGAAGAAAATCGATGCAAAACAAGGGCAGGCAAGCCTTTTCTCTCTCCTCCAGGAGGCCACATGATGCAATACCATTGACCTGTATGTATGACATGGTAGATGACATCACAATGACGTGGCAATACAGAAAATGACGTGGAGGTAGTGAGGACACATGTCACGTGGATTCGGTATTTTCAGGAGTCCTTTGTGGGGCATTTTCGAGTGACACATGTCACCACTCACAAGGTGACACATGGCAGTATGACGTCACCCATCATAATCGTAGATAGGTGATCACACAAGTCGAGTCCCTCCTCCACTATGGTCTCTCCAGGTTTGCGATTGCGATAAGAGGGGGGATCCTCCTAGATGTGATATGTTATGCGATCTGACTTATAAATTTTTCGCATCCAGACAAGTCGACCGACATTATAAAGAAAGGTAAAGGGCCTTCCCCTCTCGTAGTGCGATTGCGTTACTTCCGGTGGGCCCGACCTCGCAAATCGGCGATCGCAGGGTTTAAGGGGAAATATTAGTGGCAACCCTCAGAAGCGCCGAAGTGTGGGATTTCATGGATTAAAGGAAAAAGGCCCCCGCAAAGGCCTTAAAGGGCTCTAGCACCCTCGGGCTAAGACCCTGGTTCCAGACCCCGACCATATGAAGAAAGTTATGAAAATGAGCTAAAGTGAAAGGGGCTAAGGGGGATCGAGATTCATCTGTTTTGCAACGTTTTTTACAGCAAAAGGGAAGCATGGGAAATTCCTCCATATTTCCACCAAGAGAGCATCACCAGGTATATCAGGGCATTGATAGTGCAGGACAGGGCTTTAAAGGTGTGATGGGTCGACAACTGTGGATTTGAGGGAAAGGTGCATTCAAAACCGATATTGGCTGATTCAGAAAGGCCCACTGTGACACAGAATGAGGGTCAACACTGAAAAGAGTGGAAAGAGACTTGGTAGCTCGGGGGGATTTAATTCTCAGGCATTGTGTCCCATAACAGAGAGAGATGAAGTACCGCCTAGGGGTGTTTTGTTTCAATACTGCTGTATTAAACTGATGGCACCCACTCCCAACTTTGAAAGATGAATAGTTCAAGCAATAAAGGCGGAAATGTTTGGAGTCGACTGAGCAACATATGAAGCCAAACAATGAGCTAACTGCAACCTGAGAGACGAAGTAGAAGCAATTACAGGGATAAGCGCAGAGATAGTTTACTGCTACTTCTTTTTGACAGTTTACTTATTTGATGTCATGTGCAGAGATAGTTAGTCAATCTGACAGCTGGGACTCGGTTGAAGATATTTTTGCTATAATGAATGTCCATTCTTCCCTCTCTAGATAAATTGGGGGAAGCAAAACTTAACTCAGGTTAAAAAATTCTAAATAAAACACTATATGTTATTTTCAGACTGTATGGCTTTGTAATATAGAACTTTCAGAATATCAAGGAAATGGTGGTGATTCCCCCTTCAAGTATTACAATATGTTATTCCTCCGTTAAAACCCATTTATGTTCATGATTCTTCTATGAATTCAGGCAATCATAGCTGCTAGAAATATTTCAAACTCCCTTACAGATTCATTTGTATCGATATGTTAATGCATATGCCTATAACTTCCTCACATATTCATTTGTATCGACATTTTTAATGCGTGTGCGTGTATGGATTGTTGAAATTATATCTTTAAATATAAGCTACATGAATCATAGCATTCAGACCCTCTTTCATCCATTATATCTACCTGTAACTCAAATAGGTATAGAAATTCTTAACGCCTTAAGATCTATGCGTTAAGTGTGGAATTATTGAAGCTTTAAGCTCTATGTGATGAGTTGCCCTTTCTCCTTATCCTCTCCCATTTTCTCTACAAAATCTTTTTAAACTGTAAGTCCTTGAACTACTCAGCCTCCACTATTTTGTGCATATATTTATGTGAACTGCATATGTGAAGAAGGACTAGAAATACATGTCTTATACCTTTAGATGAATGAACCAATCCATTCTCTTTATATATATATATATATATATGAACTATATGTGAGGTCTCCCTATTATTGAGAATCATTTGAGACACTCCAAATCTAGATGTGCCCAGGCACTAGTCTTGTAAGCAATCCAAGGTTGTCTTTGCGAGCTACAACACTCACAATTGGTCTGTACAATCTTGAATTGAGTATCAACTAGTGGCAATTCATCTAAATTAATAACAGGGGGCAACAAAGGATTATCTACAGGGACTTTTCCTTTTCCTTTATGGGAAGCCATTAGGAAAACAAAATTACTAAGAAATCGAGATAGATATACTAGGAAATATGGTGGTTGGAGGTTGTTGTTCTTCGAGATTCTACTTGTAGTGCCATTCTAGCAAATTGCAGTGGTAGACGGAGTCTGAAAAATGGCAATTTGAAATGGATAGCAGTGTTTATTTGGAACGAATAAGGATTTCTTTGGTGTTTAACCGTTATTGGCGTGGGGTGTTAAATGTAGATAAACGTTGGAGGGAGTTTTAAATGCGCAATGGTCATGTGCTAATTTAGTGGGAAGGGATAGTGATGGTTAATATGAAGACATATTAGCAGGTGACAAGAATTGATCCAAGATCTTTTACTTACAAATGCATTAGAATTACATAAAACATAGGTTCTTAACCATAGAACTTAAAAACACATAAAAAATGTGGAAATAACCAGAAGAACATGAAAACCATGACACAATGATTTGATTATGGAGTTCGTCCAATTTGGACTACGTTTCTGGGCCCTGCTCAATAGTGGGGAGGCTTTTATTCATTAAGTGGCATAAAAAAGAGATAAAAGTACAAGTAACAATCTTTACAATCTTTATACCTCCAAGCTAGAAGATGGATGAAGAATGGAGAGCCCAACTTCAGAAACAGATAGTACCATTGAACTCCTGGTTAAAAATCATGCAAAAACACCTATCCAAACACCCATTTTGGATAATCGGGCCTTTTGCAACTTCTCGGAACCTCCTTGCTACTCAAGGCGAGGTCCCGACCTGCTGCAAGGGCCAGGGTCTACTGTACAATGGATTCTGAATTAATTGGCCACTCCTCTCTGCCTTCTTCTGACACAAAAGGGTCTTTTATAAGAATGGCGACAATCCCTCAAAACTTGGGCAGTTTCCAACTAGTGACAAAGTTAGCAGGTGGGCATTATCCCAACAGATATTCTGGGGCCTGAATAAGACATGGCAACGATCCCCTTAAAAACCTGTCAAAACTCTTTAACTGCTTTGACCGAGCTTTTACCTTGCCTCAGTGGCTTTATTGGCGCTGATAACCCATCGACGTTTCCAATCGGCGATGGACTAAACCCATACAACATGCGTTTTTCGATGCAACGTAGCCTCCGGGTTATAAAACACAAAATAGAACAATATCGCATCCAACAATTCTCGTCGCAAATCGCAATCGGCACTTCCCTCAGCAGATATCAAAATCCATATATTGCGATAGCAACGGACTTGCTGGAGTTATAAAATATAGTGTACAAAAATATCGGGTCTGATAGTCCCCCTATCAAAAATCACAATCGGTGGTGGTCGAGGTGATACTCCATGCTCCCACTGTGATTTGCGATGGTGATTTTATCGCATCGCAACCAGGCTTCCCGGGCGCCGATTCTTGAATACTCGTTCCTCCTCCGACTTGCAATATGCGATATCACAATCGCAACCGGGATCCTTCCAGGGCCGATTCTCCTTAAGCTGCTTATTCCTCTTGCTCTGATATGCAATATGCAGGACCAATGGAAGCCTACCACTTGGCATTTCCCCATTCGCTAAGACTTTTTCCACCCGGACAAGTCAAACTTTGAACTTTGACATGCTTTAACTTCTTCATATGAACTCGGATTTGAGTGTCGTTTGCACCATTGGAATCAGGATGACGAGCACTTCGATATGATGCTAAGTTTATCCAGATTCTACCACTTTGAGTTTTGAGCCTTTTACCATGCCACTGGTACTTTTATGAAGATCCACCTAGATCAATCCTCCCCACTAAGATATTTTGGACCGCCAAAAGCCTTTTCAGTCAATTGGCAAGTGAGGAAATTGCTCCCTCACTTTTTCCTTCTCCATCCATCGAGCTTTACTTGGATGCATTCCTTTGAAGCCAACACGAATGTACTCCACATCTCCCCATCGTGAAGTTCTGGTTTTCCGGTCGAGTATGATATCTTCAGGCAACTTATCTAGATACTCTGGTGCAAAATCATCCACTGTAGGAATCTGTGCAACCTCTTCGGTATCCATAATCAATGGAGGTTCATAAAGCTTTAGGTTTTCAACATTTACTACTGAGTACATTTGCATATAAGTAGGCAAGTCAAGATGAAAAGCATTGTCTCCAATCTTTGCCAATATGGTGAAGGGACCATATCGAATGAGTCTCAATTTCTTCCCTTCTCCCTTCATTCTTTCCTTGTTGTTTTGGATCCATACCTTGTTCCCAACTTGAAACTGATGGTCAACTCAATGCTTATCATGTCGAGCTTTATATCGAGCTTGACTCTTCTCCAACTGCTTGATGAATCACATGTATCCACTGAATAAAGTTCCGTGCTTTATCCCTATCATCTCTTCCATTGCCATCCTCCTCTTTCCCAAAGACCATGTCCAAGGGATCTCTTGGTGGATAGCCAAAACATGTCTCAAACGATGAGCTCTGTGTAGATGAATGTGCTACTCGATTGTATGCATGCTGCACATAAGGAAGTTGTTCATCCCACAACTTGGGATGTTTTCCACAATAGCCTCGTAACAAGTGTACCACGGTGTGATTGACGACCTCTATTTGCCCATCGGTCTGTGGATGAAATGTCGTACTTCTTTTCAGCTTAGTGTCCATCATTCTCCACAACTGGTTCAAAACCCCCCAAGAAAGCGAGAGTCTCGATATGACACAATAGATGTGGGCAACCCAAAATGGACCTAAACATGCTGAAAGAAAAGATAAGCAGTTTGCTCAGCAATGACCTGCTTTTTACAAGGCATTAAAATAAACATTTTACTAAAATGATCCACAATGACATAAAAATAGTCGTGACCTTTCCTGGACATAGACAAACCACCTACAAAGTCCATGGACACACTTTCCCATGGTCGACTCAGAATAGGGATTGGTGTCTAGAGCCCAAGTTTTCTATTAGAGGGCTTTGAAACAAAACACAACACACAACCCTTTACAAAGCGAGTCACAATGTTTTTCATATGAGGCCAAAAACAAAACCTCTGTAAATGACATAAAGTTTTTTCAACTCCAAAATGACCAGAAACCAGAGAGGTATGAGCCTCTCGGATTACATGAACCCTTTCACCAATGGGTATGCACAATTTTCCAAGGTGGTACAATAGTTTTTCCTGCAAATGATAATTGTCCACCTGCGATCCACGAGTCAGTTTTGCATAGATGTGTCAGCATAACTTTCTAATGATAAAGAAACATTTTGCAAAACTACAGATGCAGAAATAGGAGGGCGAGAAAGCATATCTGTTACTTTGTTGTTGGCACCCTTCTTGTATCTTATTACCAAATGGAACTATTGGAGGAATCCCATCCATTTGAAGTGACAGGCTTGCTGAAGCTTGGTCTATGACTGAAGGTACTGTAAGGATTGATGATCCGTATGGATGATGGTCTCCTTGTAGATCAGGTAGTGTTTCTACTTCTTTACACTCTGAACCAAGGCATACAACTCCTTGTTGTACGTGGGATAATTCACAATAGTCCAAGAGAAAGTCTTTGAATGGTAACATATAAACTTTCTTTTCTACATCAATACAACACCCATGGCATATCCTCTGGCATCCATTTCAATCTCAGAAGGCTGTTGAAGGTCTGGTAAGGCTAGCACTGGTGCTATGTTGATCTTCTCTTTTAGCATGTCGAAGGATTTCTGCTGCTTCCCTCCCCACTGAAAGGTTTGCTTCACACTGGTCAATGTGTGTAAAGGGGTTGCGATAACATAGAAGTTCGCAATGAACCTTCTCCAATACTGTACCGCACCCAAAAAACTTCGGACCTCTCTAACATTTGTGGGCTTAGGCCATTTCTTAATAGCATCTACTTTAGAGGGATCTATCCTCAATTGCCTATTACCGACTATGTGGCCTAAATAAACCAGAGAGGTCTTCCCAAACTCACACTTTGACAATTTCACATACAGTTTTTCATCTTTCAGGACATCTAGCACTTTCTTCACATGACATACATGTTCATCCCATGTCCTACTATAAACAAGAATATCATCCAGATATACAAGCATAAAATGATTAAGAAAACACCTAAACAAATCTTTCATTACCCTCATAAACGTGGTTAGAGCATTGCACAATTCGAATGGAATCACCATCCATTCGAACAACCCCTATTTGGTGTTGAATGCAATCTTCCAAACGTCTTGCTCTGCAATTCTAACTTGGTGATATCCACTTCGCAAATCTAGTTTTGTAAAATAAACAACATTTTTCAACTGATATAACAATTCATCAATGCGAGGGAGAGGGTATCGATTCTTCACCGTAATCTTGTTTAACGCCCTGTAGTCTATGTACATTCTCCATGTGCCATCTTTCTTTGGCACCAACACGATCGATGAACCACAAGGAGAAGAACTCGATCTGATGACTCCCTGATTTAATAGTTCCTGCACCTGTTTCTTGATCTCCTCCATCTCGATAGAAGCCATCCTGTACATGCCAACATTCGGTAAAGGAGCATCCTGTTGCAGATGGATCTCATGTTGGATTTCTCGTTTTGGGGGAAATCGTCTCGGTTCCTAAAAAAATCCATCATAATTAGAAATAATTTCAAACAATTCTTTTTTATGATCAGGATTACAACCTTTGAAAGCGTCAGCCATCTTGGCCTCTTTCACTCTCACTATCATGAGCATGCACCCTTTGCTGGAATTAACCATTTGTTTAATATGTCCTATGTTAACAAGGCTAGCATTAACTTTTGTATGATGATCTCTAACTATATATTCTACCCCGTCCTTTGTGAGGTGGTATTTTTTTTCATGCCGAAAGAAAATTGCCTTTTTTTCATATAGATATGGGCTTCCCAAGATGATTCCACAGATGTCCAAAGGCACAACATCTAACTCTACCTCATCAACTAATTTGGAAGAAATAACAAATCTGGCCCTACACTTCTTGGTTACCTGTAGTTTGGCTTTATCGCTTACCCAACCAAGCGGGTATGGACTCAGATGAGGCTTAGTTTCAAGGCCTAACTTTTTCACTAAGGACTCTGAGATTAAGTTTGCTTGGGAACTTGAATCGAACAGAGTTTCCACCTTCGTATGTTTTATAACAACTCTGATGAGCCTCGGTATTGCAATAAGAATGCTGCAACTCCTAAGACTACCGACTTTAATTATCAACCTGGGGTTCGTAAAAACTTAAGAGGTATCAACACTATATGTGCGGCATACAATGTGTCCTTCCTTTGCTGTCATGATGTAATGGAGTGCATGTACTAAAGCCAAATCCTAAACTAATTACAGAGAATGAAATGTTCGAAATGGAACCTTAACCTAGTGCAAGAAAGAAAGTACAAGGAAAGAGACTAAAATCAAATGCTAAAACACACCATTTTCTAGCCAACTGCTAAGAGGATTTGATTCAAAAGAATGCTAAGTTAACATGTATGCAATCCTACTATCCTAAGCATGCAAATTCAAAACATCAAACATCACTACTGTGCATGTAAAGGACTGAAATAAATCTGTTTTTTTCTTTTTATTCTTTTTTATGGAAAAACAAGTGTGAAACCTAATCTCTTTTGGTGATGTGGCAGGTGGCGTTGGAAGTTTTGGGAGACCTGTAAGTGACCTTGTATGGTTTCTTGGAGGTTTTCTCTCAATTCGGCCTCAAAACAGGCCACTACAGGAAAACCTACAGGATGTACTAAAAACCTACAGGATACAACCGAGAGCAAAATGATGGATGTTGAAGGTGATGGAAAGCTTAGGGAATGTGGTTGGTGGATGTAATGAGGCAAGGGAGTGCCTAGGATGACTTCAAAACTCAAAACCAAAGTTGGGAGATGGATGGATTTGCTCAAAAAGCTTGGAGGAGTTTCCTTGTGAAATGATGAAATTGGTGAGGGTTTAATGACCAAGAAAATCAAATCCAAATTGGATGAGAAAATTTTTGTTATCAACTAGGATGTCTTAGGTCCCTATTCCAAGTGGAATCACTCAAAAATACCTCTGTTGACCCATGCAAAAAAAATGAAAAAACATTACTAGTCGAAAATCTAGAAATTCGAAAACTAGTGAGCTACTTAATGTAAAAAATGCCTAACCAAATCAAGTGAAAATGCAATGGGGTAGCTTTTTTTTATGAACTATTATGTTTTTGTGATCAAATTCAAGTGGAACCAACTCGATTGAAGCTTGTTATCATGCTCTAAAAAATAGCAGAAATTTACTGTTCTTTGCTAAAAAGGAGGTCCAACAATCTAGATTTGGGAATAAGAAGACTAATCCAAGAAGCTCAATGACTACTATGAACTTCAAAAGATTTTCCAAGGATGAAATAGTGCTTGTGATCCCGCAAAAGAAATTACATCAACCATTTAACTCAATCCTACAACAATAATCATTAATACTAAATGCAGAATTAGAAAGAAATAAAAACTAGAGATGCATGTGAATAAGAAGTGAAAAGAAGGAAAGAAAATGATACAAAAGGGCTCTGAGGTTCCTGGGATGGCCAAGCCAAAGGAAACTCAAAGACCTATGGAGGAGAACAAGATTTAGAAGCTGAACATGACACCAATCTTCATTATTTTCATCAATAGAATTACATCCCTGCAAGAAAATACAATGGAGCTGCAAAAATACGAGTTCTTTCCACAAGAACACTAATGAAAATCTCCCTCTAGAGGAAAATTCGACTTGGTACTTATACAAAATGATTAGGAATCATTCCCCATGAATGGAGGAATCTTTCCCCACCAAAATACCTTGATTAGTGGATCTGGTCCCCAATACTAGGAATCTGCATTAAATGGAAGGGAACACATTCCTAGATTTTCTCAATCATTGGAGTTCCACAATCTGTGCCATGCAAATTCGACTTGGTACTTATACAAAATGATTAGGAATCATTCCCCATGAATGGAGGAAGATTTCCCCACCAAAATCCCTTGATTAGTGGATCTGGTCCCTTGATTAGTGGAACACATTCCTAGATTTTCTCAATCATTGGAGTTCCACAATCTGTGCCATAATTCCATAATATCTTGTTGATTTATTATTTATTATTGATCCTCCTGTAGTAGGGAACAAGTCCCTAAATTATCTCCTCCTCCAAATCTTCATAATCTGCCCAATATTCTCATAATATTCCACAAAAATAAATAATATTAGGCACAAATATCCAATTATTCATAAACCTTCCTAATGAATATATTAAAGTTAAAAATAAATTATCTAATGCAGAAAGAGAGGTTTAATGTGCTGAAGGATGGTCATAGGCCTTAAATTATTGTTTAATTTAGAGGGATGGGCCTTAATTTATGTCTAATTTAGAGGCCTATCAAACTCTAATGTGCGATAACTCAATTCTGTTTCGCTCATTACTTACAGGCTCATTCAAATAACTAGTACTTGCAATTGAATCAGAACTATCATTAACAAAAAGAGTACCTCTTGCACCCATGGCTGTGATCAATGTCTCATTGCTGGAATCTGATCCAAGGTTCTGTGTTGTTGCTACTATATTCTGCTCCCCTTTTTCACTGAATCTCTTTAGTCTCAGCTTCGGATGTAGCTTCCAGTGGTGGTCCCCGTCATGACCATATTTCTTGTAATGAGTGTAAGACGGTGTTGCTTCGTCCCCTTTTTTAGCTGCGACAGTCTTCTTATCCTTCCCTTTGCCTTTCTTCTGGAATTTTCCATGCTGAGGTTTGAACGACGTCTTCTTGGCTTGATCATCTCTGTCATTCTTGCCCCAACTTTCCAGATGAATAGCCTTTACGATGGCCGCATCAATTGTAGTAGGCTTGAACAGTAGCAATGAGTGTCTTATGTAACTATGTAGCGCATCTACATACTTAGTTACAGTCTCGAGCGAATCTAGTGAGATGCCCAGATTCAATACTTGTTTATGAAATTCTTCAGTGAAGCTTTGCACATTTTGGCCTTTACCTTTCCTTAGATATTTCCATTCCATAAGTGCCTTTTGTTTATAACCCAAAGGGTAAAATTGGTCTTTCAATGCAGAAATAAAACTAGACCAAGAGGACAAAAGGTTACCTGACTTTGTGCTGCCCTTCTGCAACTTTCTCTCCCACCAAACGAGAGTAGTGCCACTCAGCTGAAGAGATGCTAACTAGACTTTCGCCTCATCTTCTTCGATCTGCTGGATCCGACAGTAAACCTCTATCTGTCTTATCCAATTATTAAGTTTTTCTGCACTACACTCTCCATTGTACATGGGCAGGTCAAACTTTACGTCTAACTTGAAGAATGGTTTCTTAGATGTCTGCTTGGAATTTTGATGAGAGTGATGAGAACTATCACTTGAAGAAGGAGAGGGAGGAGGCTCTTCTCCACCACCTTCCTGATTTGCTGATCCATGGTCATCGACATCCTTCTTCTCATGCCCAAGTGCCTTCTCATACTCTGTGAACAACTTGTCTACTTTCCCTGCCATATTGTAGAATACCTTGCAGAAATTTTGTTCCTCTTCCCAACAAGATTCTTCATTGGCCATGTTTCTTCTTTGTTGTGCACGTCCTGCTTCAGGATCAAAGGACTTAAGTGTTCCTTCTCCTTTTCGCAGCTTGTTTCGGGTTAGCATAAAATTCTGCAATTCGTATCTCCAAAGACCTGCTCTGATACCAAACTTGATCAAAGATCTTTTACTTACAGATGCATCATAATTACATAAAGCAAAGCTTCTTAACCATAGAACTTAAAAGTGCATAAACAATGCAGAAATAATCAGAAGAACATGAAAACCATGACACAATGATTTGATTACAGAGTTCGTCCAATTCGGACTACGTCTCCGGGCCCTGCTCAGTAGTGGGGAGGCCTTCATTCATTAAGTGGCATAAAAAAAGAAGATAAAAGTACAAGCAATAATATTTAATATCCTTATACCTCCAATCTGGAAGATGGAAGAATAATGGAGAGCCCAACTTTAGAAATAGACAGTGCCACTGAACTCCTGGCAAAAAATCATGCAAAAACGCCTATCCAAACACCCAATTTGGATAATCGGGCCTTCTACAACTTCTCAGAACCTCCCTTCTACTCAAGGCGAGGTCTCATCCTGTTGCTAGGGTCAGGGTCTGCTGTACAATGGATTCTAAATTAATCATCCAGTCCTCTTTGCCTTCTTCCGCCACAAAAGGGTCTTTTATAAGCATGGCGGCAATCCCTCAAGACCCGGGCAGTGTCCAACTAGCGACAAAGTTAGCAAGTGGGCATTATCCCAACAGAGATTCTCGGGCCTGAATAAAAAATGGCAATGATCCCCTCACAAACCTGGCAAAACTCTTTAACTATTTTGACCGAGCTTTTACCTAGCCTTAATGGCTTTATTGGCACTGATAACCCATTAGCGTTTCCAATTGACGATGGATCAAACCATACAACAGGCGTTCTGCGATGCAGTGGACCCGCAGGGTTATGAAACACAACATAGAACAATATCACATTTAATAGTCCTCATCGCAAATCGTAATCAACACTTCCCTCGATGGATATCAAAGTCCATATACTGTGATAGCAGCGGACCCGCCAGAGTCATAAAATATAATGTACAAAAATATCGGGTTCAAAAGTCCCCCATCACAAATCACAATCGACAGTGGCCAGGGTTATACTCCATGCTCCTGCTGCGATTTGCGATGTTGATTTTATCGCATGGCAATCGGGCTTTGCCGGGGGCCGATTCTTAAATACTTGTTCCTCCTCCGACCTGCGATATGCGATATCGCAATCATAGTCGGGATCCTGCTGGGGCCGATTCTCCTTAAGCTGTTTCTTCCTCTCGCTCTAATATGTGATATGCGAGAGAAATGGTAGCCTGCCACTTGATATTTCCCCATTCACTGAGAATTTTTCCATGTCATCTCCTCCTGCCAACTGGACAAGTCAAACTTTGAACTTTGACTTGATCTAACTTCATATGAAGTCGGATTTGAGTGTCGTTCACACCGTTGGAATCATGATGACGAGCACTTCGATTCGATGCTAAGTTTACCCAGGTTCTGCCACTTTGAGTTTTGAGCCTTTTACCATGCCACTGGTATTTTTATGAAGATCGACCTAGATCAAGAATTGCAGGAGAGAGAATGGGCAGAGGAATGGTTTGGAGGAGGGGTGGAATGGTAAATGGTTTTGAGTGGAGGAGGGTCACAATAGTTGCGGGATTGGCACATAATAAAAGCGGGATTAAATGAATCCACTTTGTGGACCCACCCCCGACCCCCTCACCGTCAATTTTCGAGGATGCGGGGGCTCCCGCTATTAGTCGAGGATCGTTGATGGGAGCAGGATTAATCTCTGCCGTATATTTCTATGCCATCATTAATTTTCTAATGGGCGATGGTCAAATCAAACAACTTTATTATATTAAACATAATATAAAATACAATAAAGTCTGATGGGGCGACATTTAAACATGGGTGCCATTTTTTATTGGGATTTTTATTTTTATTTATTTTTCTATCCCTTTCATTCTTTTTTCTTTTGACTCTTTATTTATTTATTTTATTTTCTATTTTTCTTTTTTATTCTCTTTTCTATTTTTCTTTGTTTCTTTATTTTTTTTTAGGGAAAAACTAGAAAATATTAATGGGGTAAAAATAAGTTACAACATCAGCTCCATCTAGGGACTTCTTCCCCCTGTGGGATGTATAGAACTTGCAGATCCATGTGCCTTCTCCTTGGGCTATGGAGTCTTTGCCGTGAAAAGCACACTTGTTGTTGAAATTTAAAGAAAACCAGAAATGTACAATGATGATGATTGGAAACATTTAATACTGAATATAATGCTTGAGGTATTTCGCATTGATTGACAATGAGGAATACTGTCCTTCCAAGTTCCGTAAAATGAATGTATTGTTACCCTTCACTTCTGCAATGTTGAAAGGTCCCAACCATAAATTATCAAACTTTCCATGCTTTCCTTTTTCCTCTCTTTTGGCATCTCATCTTAGCACTAGGTCTCCTTGTCTGAAATATATTTCTCTAGCCTTCCTGTCAAACAAAATCTTCATTTTATCTTGATACTGTCAAAGTTTATGCTAAACTTCATCTCTGTCTTGATTCAACTCAATGATCTGATTGATCCTTCTTGAAAAATCATCAACTTCTTCATATGACTCCTGCAAAAACTTCATAACTGGAAATGCTAATTGTGTAGGAAAAATTGCTTCAATCCCATATACAAGTTGAAAAGGAGATTTATCAATAGATATTTTATGTGAAGCTCTGTTTTCCCATACTGTATATTTGAGATGAATGTCCCAACTCCTTTTATGATCTACCAATACTTTCTTAATAACTCTAATCATATTTTTATTTGATGATTATGCTAACCCATTACCTTGTGCATAATAAGGTGTAGAATGATGTAATGTAATAGGATATTTCTGACATAAATCTATCATTTTGATACCACTGAAAGCTTTAGCATTATCTATAACAATTTGTCGTGGGCAACCAAATCTGGACAAAATGTTTTCTTTAATGAATTTTATCACCACTGTATTGTGGAGTACTAAAAAGGTATGTTTCTAATGATCATTTCAATGGCTTTTCAGTGGGACTTGTGAATCTTTTACATCATGAATGTGGAAAACAATAGAGAATTATGATAAAATATGTGGAATTAGTATGCAAGACTTAACCGCTGATAGTTGTCATTCTCCTGTGCAGGAAAGGGTAAAAACGAGGAGCTGCTGTTCCAAAGAAAAAGACAAGAACAGGGTAACTGCTATCCCTTTGCCGAAGGACCGAGTGCAAACGAGGCTAAGCAGGTTGAAGCAAACCGGTCTGGAAAAGGAGGAGAAGGCACCAGCTCGGCGGAGGAGAAAAGAAGTGATTAAGGATTAACAGTTTGGCGAATCCCTCAGGATCTTCGATCCTGAGGGATCGCTACTTTATTTATCTTATTGCTTAGACATCTCCGCTGTTACCCTTATATAAAGGGACGACACTGTTAGTTTGGGGACGATGCTTTTATGTAAACTTTTGTTAAAGATTGAACTTTGATCATCGAGTCTCGTTGAACTTGGCTCTTTGTACTTTCTGTTTCATGCATTAATATAAACTTGGTGATTATCTTATCTCTGCGTCTGGATTAACTTAAAGCGGTGTACCCTTGAGGCTAAGGGCCCGGCCCCGGAGGACACTTGCTTTTGTATCACTACGATTTGATTTCTGCGTGGTTTGCTTATCGTCATTAGTTGGTAATCTGATATGCTTTATAAGTTACATCATATGCTCTGTTAAGATTCGTTCATTAAGGTTCTTTATATTGACTCTGCATTATATCATCAATACTTTCAGAGTTGATTCAATATTATTAGACTTAATTGAACATTGTTATCATTTTGTTACGGAGCTTTTATGCTGTGTATTTGTGTTAAGGAAATTATCTGAAAGATGTGTTCTTTATGATTCAGGATTCATGCTGCTCCATTTTTGAAACACAGTTGTAATTCCTGTTGATGATTGGAGTTAAATCAGATTACTTTTTCAGAGTGTTGTGTGTGTATGATTTCCACATGCTGTTCCATAATTAGTAATTAATGCTGTTCCATTAGTTGGTTGCGTGATTTGCTTGGAGAATGAAAGATTGGAGTTTTGATTACAGTGCGTTTGAGTTGATAGGATAAAGTTTGATTATTGCTCGCGAGGTTTAGTTATACGATTGCTGTTCCATTTCAGAATTGCTGTTCCATTTTAAGCATTGCTGTTCCATTCTAGACTTGCTGTTCAGTTTCCTATTTGCCGTTGCATTTTTATCTGCTGTTTCATTTACTCGCATTTGGTGTGAGAGACGATCTGTGGCTATAGTGAGCCTCGGCATTTACTGCCTCGCTCCCAGACCCGTGGTCCATGCTCTAATTTCCTTTCCATCAGTTTCCAAAGGGATGGGCTATTGCTGTCGAACCCTTGACTGATAAAGTTGCCTAGCTTTAAGAGTGTGTGCTTTAGTCATTTGAAGTAACTTAGCCATAGACAAGCATCAGTTTACTCTTGTATTTTTGTAGAACGCTGTACTACTAGCATTACTCTGACAAATAGCCTTAGATTGAGTCACTCTTTGAAATAACCAAACGCTCCCGGATTGACATATTAATGTGAGGTAATTAGAGGTGAAAGAGACCCTTTTTATAGCTCTACATTTTGGCGCCGTTGCCGGGGAAAGAGTGTAGCCATTTGTCTTTTTCAGAGTAGTGTACGAACCTGCAAGGGAAGAGTTGGATCTTAAAAACGAAAGGTAAGAACCTGCGTGCGGAGCATGTAAAAGCCCTGCTTCACTGTCCGCTTTCCTATCAGATTTGCTCTTGATTTGTTTGAATAGAATTTAGCAGTTCATTTGAGTGCATGACTAAGCAGAAAAAACCAGAAAAGAATATCAAGCTTCCATCCAAACCCGAAAAAGCTAAGGGGCCGGTGACCCTTGGCCGAACAACTTTCATAGACGAAATCTATAAGAAAACAGAATCTCAGCCATCAGTAGGTCCTAGGAAAATCATTTCTAAACAACCTACTAGTTCCCTTCAGGCCACAGGATCACCATCTGTAGCCTTTGCTGAGGTGCATAGTCAAACTGAAGAGCAGGACTTTCAGGAAATTGAAAATTCTACTCCAGAACTATTGCAGGAAGGGAATTTCAGCAACTTTTGTGAAGGAGAAGGAGAAACAGGGGAAACCGAGGAACCAAAATCTCCCGTTGGAACAGATCAGCCATTAAACAACCCAGATAAGGGGAGCGCTACGAGAATCATTGTTGAAGGAATTCAATCTCCTCAGACATCAGGTATTCCTCTTATCCCAGATAAAGGAAGTGCCATTAAAACTATCCCTGCTAAAATCGTTCCCTCTCAACCTAGGAATACCCTCCTAGATATCCCAGAAGGTTATTGGCATATATTCGACCCTATGGCTTAGAACCAGCCAAATACTCAAACCTCTACATTACAATATCCTATAGTGGATTCTGCAGCAAATGTGCCCATGAAAGCTATCCCTCTTCAACATATCCCTACATTTCACGGTCTCACATCAGAAGATCCGGATGCATTTTTATTCGAATTTGATGTGTTGTGTAGGGGATATGATTACACCACCGATCCCCAGAAATTGAAATTATTCCCCTCTACATTAAAGGGGGCTACTTTAAGATGGTTTATGGGACTAGGTGGTGGGGTCATCAACAATTGGGATCAAATGAAAGAATCCTTCTTAAAAAAGTATCAGGATTATTGTAGGTCTAGAGAATTGAAAGATGAAATATTCCAAATGACAGCCAAACCGAACGAAACATTAGAAGAATATGTGGAACGTTTTCAATACAATTTACAAAGATCTCCTTATGCATCACTACCTTTACCTGATAATGTGTTAAAAACTGCATTGATAAGGGGCATGAAGGAACAGTGGATTGAAACATTAAACATCATGGGAAAAGGGGATATTTATCAAGAGAATTTTGCTGACATTATTGATTTATGCATCAGGAGTTCGAGAGGCAGCACAAGAATAAAAGCGGCATAATATGATCGGTTTGCAAGAGACAATAAAATATCAACAGAAGGAGTAACGCGTGTGGAGATTGGAAATTTATTAGAAAATTTTAAAACTGATATTCTAGGGACACTAACTACACAACTTGATATTATGCAGGCCAAACAGAAGCAGATGGAGGCAGAACAGAATTTGGCAATCTTCTGCCCCCGATGCAGAAAAAAACATAGTCACAAGGAGTGTCCACTGGATACAGTCCAAACATGTGCCATCTGTACAAACGATCATCTTACGGAAAGCTGCCCCTCACTTCCTGGATTAAAAGCAGTATACAAGGAAGCAGAGGAAGAACCAGAATCGGTGTACTTGATCAACCAGCGCCGCCAGTGGCAGCCAAGACAATCTGGTATGTTTTCAGACCCAACCTCTTCTTTTCAGCCTCCACAATATAATGCTCAACAATATAATATGTGGCAAAATCAGCCCCCATCCCCTTTCTCAAACTGGTCACCACCATTGTTTCCTTCTTCAAACCCGTGGCTGAATCAGCCAAACCAATATGGTTGGCCGAATTTCCCTTATACTCCACCATATTAGCAAAATAGCCCATATCCTCCGCAATGGACTCCCCCTACTTCACAAGGTTCACCTTGGCAGACAAACTGGCAAAGACCGATGCAACAGCCAGTAGGAACTATTCCGCTCCCTCAACCTACTCTGCCAGCTCTACAACAAAATCCCCAGTCTAATCTGAGACCGCAACTCCCAGCCCAACCCAACCCCAATCCAAATAACAGACCGGTCCAATCTCTTCAAATCATAGAATCACCAGAAATAGAACCCGATCTGCAGGAGTGTAACGATCTTCAATTACGATCTGGACGTATCATTGAAAATGAGGGAGATAAAACAGTTCATATTGAAGATCAGTTAGTAAGAGAACATCAGTTGCAACAAGAGGATGTAAATAAGCAGCAGTCTCATAATCAAGCAACCACATCCTCTCCCCCGTTCCCAGAACGATTAGTCATACCTCGACCTTTACAATATCCTGACTTTGACATTCTGGGGGAATTACAAAATTTGTATATAAAAATCCCGTTCCTCCAAGCCATTCAAGATATTCCTATATACGCAAAAACTATTAAAGAATTGTGCATAAAGAAACCAAGGAGGAATATAACAACTAATCCAAGAGTCCAAGTAGTCGGTACTTTATCTGATCTATTATCTGGGAAAGAAACACCCATTAAATATGAAGACCCAGGAAATCCAATTGTAACTGTTCAAATTTACGGTCAGACCTTGTCTAATGCCTTAGTTGATCTAGGAGCTGCAATCAATATTTTAACAATCACCACCTGTCAAAAACTCGGCATTACATCTGTAGAACCTATCTCTACTTTGTTAGAACTGGCCGACCGATCTGTGGTTAGACCAGAAGGTACTCTACACGATGTCATGGTCTTTGTAGATTCCTGGGAATATCCGACCGATTTCCTGATAATTAATCCAAAAACCCGACTTGATGGACACCCGCTAATCCTAGGTAGGCCTTGGCTTGCCACCGCCGATGCTTACATTGGTTGCCGGCAAGGAAATATGACCATAACCAAAGGACCTGATATCAAGAATTTGGTTCTATACCCTCCAGCGCAGCCAAGTCTCACAATAATTAAAACTAACAAGTATCTTGTATCATACCTTACTGATAACATTAGATCTCCATTGACTATACAAGAGGCACTTAATTTTAAAGATCAAACAGAAGATGATGCCATTAACAATTTCATTAGTCAAACTGAAGCTGGATCCTGTACACAATGTCACATGATAGAAGCAGCATTTGATAATGAATTAGAAGAAGATCCTCTGAAAGACACACATGATCAAACAATACTTGTTACTTCTGTCGCAAATAGTAAAATTGTGGAAATTGAACCGGGAAAAACTTTAAATATCAATGCCAACCTCACATCTGAACAAGAAACTAAGCTCATCCATCTGTTAAGAAAATATCAACAGGCATTTGCATGGGATTACCCTGATATGAAAGGAATCGACCCACAATTGTGTACACACCACATTTATATAGAAAAAGATGCTAGCCCTGTCCATCAACCGCAAAGAAGACTTAATCCTCATCTAAAGGATGTGGTGAAAGCCGAACTTCAGAAACTTTTAGATGTCAATTTTATTTATCCTATTTCTGACAGTAAATGGGTCTCTCCGCTCGTGGTGGTACCAAAAGAGAATGGGAAATGGAGAATTTGTGTGGATTACAGGGAACTCAATAAAGCAACACAAAAAGACCACTTTCCTCTCCCATTCATAGACCAAGTGCTAGATACTTTGGCAGGAAAAAAATTCTTTTCCTTCCTGGATGGATTCAGTGGATACAATCAGATTCAGATTGCCCCTGAAGACCAGGACAAAACAACTTTCACTTGTCCTTGGGGAACATTTGCCTACCGAGTTCTACCTTTTGGCCTATGTAATGCTCCCGCCACATTCCAAAGGGCTATCCTTAGCATTTTTGCAGATTTAATAAATGATGGACTTGAAGTATATATGGATGACTTTACACCCTATGGAGATGATTTTGATCCAGCACTAAATACCCTAGAAAAAGTCCTACAACGCTGCATAGCTACTAGGCTTTGCTTAAGCCACGAAAAATGTTACATGATGATGACTGAAGGACTTATTCTAGGGCACTATGTTTTAGCAGCCGGCATTCAGGTAGACCCGGCCAAAATCCAAATACTTTTGCTTATTCCCACTCCCACTACTCAAACAGAGGTACGCAGCTTTCTTGGATTTTCTGGATATTATAGACAATTTATAGAACATTATTCACACATTGCTACACCTTTATATGCACTAACTGGTAACGTTGATTTTCTTTGGATAGAAAAATGTGAACGTGCTTTCAAGGATTTAAAGAAGCTTGTATCCACAGCCCCAGTCCTGCGAGGACCAAACTGGGATCTGCCATTTCAGATATCAGCTGATGCCTCAGATACAGCCATTGGTGCAGTCCTTGGGCAGGAAGAGGATAAAAAACCATATGCTATCTATTACATCAGCAAAAATTTATCCCCTGCTGAATTAAATTACACTGTTACTGAAAAAGAATTCCTAGCTGTAATACATGCTGTCAATAAATTTAGACATTATATTACAGGCTATCCTGTTATTTTGTATACGGATCATTCCGCCATAAAATATTTAGCAAATAAGCCTGTCACAAATGCCAGAATAACTAGATGGTTGATTTTATTGCAGGAATTCGATATCACAATCAAGGACCGGCCTGGCAAAGAGAATCCTGTAGCCGATTTTCTCTCAAGAATGCCAAAGCCAATTGATGCAGCAGTAGTTGAAGATCAATTTCCGGACGAACATCTGTTTGCCGTTGCCGTTCGAACACCCTGGTATGCTGATGTTGCCAATTACCTTGCAGTAGGTAAACTACCAAAACACTTAACCCCTAATGAACGAAAACAGATTGTTCAGAAGAGTACTCGATTCTCCTGGATTGGGGGCTATTTGTTTCACACAGGGGCATACATGCATATCAGAAGATGTGTTCGAGAAGATGAAATCTTTGACATCCTAAAAGCCTGTCACGACGGACCATGTGGGGGACACTTCGCTGAGCGTAGAACTGGACATAAAGTATTACAGACAGGATATTATTGGCCCACGATTTTTAGAGATGCAAAGAAATTTGTCCAAGCCTGTGACAGCTGCCAGCGAGCAGGACGTCCTGGTCAAGCTGACGAGATGCCTCTCAAACCACAGTTAGTCATCGAACCATTCGAGCGATGGGCTCTTGATTTCGTTGGACCCATCAACCCCTCATCAAATCAGAGAACATATATCTTGGTGGTAACAAAATATGTCACCAAGTGGGTTGAAGCAGAAGCATTGCCAAGAGCCACAGAGGACTCTGTCATACAGTTCCTGTTCCATCTATTTGTACGTTATGGCCTTCCAAGGGAAATAATTACAGACGGAGGACCACAATTTGCTGGCAATAGATTAGCTGCAACACTTAATAATTATCATGTCCAGCACAAAATCACTACTCCATATCACCCACAGGCGAATGGACAAGTAGAAAGCAGCAATAAGGTAATAGAATCAATCCTAACGAAAACCATTGCGTCACATAGGCGTGATTGGGCTGCCCGACTACCTGAAGCACTCTGGGCCTATAGAACAACATGGAGAAGCACCACTGGTTACTCACCTTATCAATTAGTGTTTGGAAAACAACCCATTTTTCCTATAGAATTTGAAATCCAAACATTACGAACAGCACAGGAAGTTGGCTTAGATCTAACCGAGGCACAGATTAATCGACTATAACAGATCAATGAATTGGATGAAATTAGGCTCTCAAATACAGCATTGATTCAACAGCAGCGAGCTAAATGGCATGATGCACTCATAAAAAACAAAGTCTTCCACGAGGGAGACTGGGCTCTGTTATATGACTCTTGGTTTCAGGACTTCCCTGGGAAACTCCAGACTCGTTGGTTGGGACCATACGAAATCCAGAAGGTACATGACAATGGGCCATCACTTTAATCACCATCGACGGTTCTGGATATACCTTCAAAGTGAATGGCCACCGAGTTCGTCTCTATCGTAAACCGCTCACTCGGGAATCCTTCTGCCAACAGCGACGCAGAGACACTGATATGGAGATTTTACGAGAGGAAGAGAAGTCTTCCTCACCTGTAATTCATTAAGGAATTCATTTCTTTTCACAATTTGTACATAATTTCTTTTTAGTTTGTGTACATATGTTGAACTAGATGTGTTCTTTTGCTCAATTTTTGCCGTTCCTGAAACGAATGGCATTTGCGTGTTTCTGCTGTTCCTTTTCAAAAGGAACAACATTTTTCGATTTTTCGATTTTTTCTGCTGTTCCTTTTCTAAAGGAACAACACTTTCGATTTTTTCTGCTGTTCCTTTTAAAAAGAACAGCACTTTCGATTTTTCTGCTGTTCCTTTTTCAAAAGGAACAGCACTTTTGATTTTTCTGCTGTTCCTTTTCAAAAGGAACAACATTCTTGATTTTTACTGTTCCTTTTTCAAAGGAACGGCGTTCGCTTGTCTTGCTGTTCCTTTTCTAAAAGGAACAACATTTTCATTTTTTGCTGTTCCTTTTTCAAAAGGAACAGCATTGGTGTGTTCTGCTGTTCCTTTTTCAAAAGGAACGGCATTTGCTGTGTTTTGCTGTTCCTTTTTCAAAAGGAACGGCATTTGTTGTGTTCTGCTGTTCCTTTTTCAAAAGGAGCGGCATTTGCACTTTTGAGACCTATGCTCCTTTATTTCTCTAGCATACTTTTTCTCTCTTTGTGAAACAGCTTATCCCTTTTGCTGGTCCAAGTTTGAGGATGCTTCTTGCCCCTGTTCTTTCAAAGTCTTTTAGAGACAACTATGCACTTATGCAATGAATACAAAATTTCAACATACTGAAATCAGGAAATTATAAATCGCTATCTTTATAAGGCTATGTATTGGTAAGAGGACAGAAGGAAGGACATACTTATCTTTTGTTGTCATTGTCTTACTAATTTTGCCCTGATTGGTTATCTTTATCATGCCATTCTTTTTTCCCTTTGATTTTTGTTCAGGAATAAGAGCACAGGGTTTATATCCTCCTATTGAGATGATAAGACTTCTTCCACCATTCCTACTCTTAAGGAGTGTTGAACCACCCTTTGTGGATATATAAGGAAAAGTGCTTTATGAAAAAAAGAAAAAAAAAGCAAATGAATTATAAATTGTCAAATGCAGGATAGGGGGTCTCATCAAGAGCCAGCCTACCATGATCATGAGGATGGAAGTGAAGTGGCATTCCCACTATGGCCACCACACCAGGGATATGGTCCAAGAGGTATATCAAATAAACAAACCTTGGAACAGGAGGTCTCATCACGAGCCGGCCTGCCCACTCTTCGCCCCCTCCTCGTGAATGGCATTATGGCTAACTGGTTACCAAGCAAGCATAATGGCCTACACTTTGACATCACATTCCTTAATATGGACACAAAGGATCATGGTTCCAGGGGTGAAATAAACAACTCTGCCAAGGTTATGGACACCTGTCGGCAGCAGAGCACTGTTAATGGTATCGAAGTCACATTAATTACACCAATAGGTAGATACTAATACCCTTTTGTTTCTTATATCCTAGGCACTAATCATACATTATTTCCCGACTTATATATCGCATGAACATTTATTACACCAATCATGGCAAAGGAGGTGACAATGATCACTTGAGGTTTGGCAAGTACGACAGAGGTCCTATCCCCCGGCCTCACATCATATCGCAGCAGCCTCTTATGTAATACGCGATCCAACTTTACGCCTCGATTTAAGCAATCCGTTGTTTTTCTAAACATGGCATGTTTTCATACGCTGTTCCTTTATGACTTGGTTACAGATTGGGTGCCGCTCCTTTCTTTGACGGCTGGGCAGCCTATCGCATTGTGGGGGGTAGGTTAACCTCATTATTCCCCGGGTTATGTGTCAGCTCACTATTCGGGAAAGATAGTGTACCAGGAAATGGCACGGTTTAACGACATGATATTTCTATTTTTTCTACACAAGTTGCTGTTCATAGGTCATTTTTGTTGCATACTCTGTGTTTTTTCTAAATCTGACGATTACTACCCTCTCTGTGTTTCAAACAGCACAAACAGTTGCTGTTCCATTGAGAATCCACAGTGAAACCATGGGAGGCAGGGCAATTCGAAGCGAACCACAGGAGTTGACAGTCTCCGCTGCTGCTCGGGAGATCCTGGAAAGAGCAGGATGGCTGACTTATCTCAGTCGCCTGCAGGAGTCCAATGAAACAGTGGCGATGGAATTTCTGCAGAACCTGCAGGAGGATCACTCCACAGTGAGGGGGAAGTGGATAGCGGTCACCGACGATATAATCGCAGAAGTCTCAGGACTACCAGCCACCGGACCTGTATGGACATTAAAGAAGGAAAGACTCCAGAAGATCATGGAAATTTTCCAGGACGAAGGCCAGAGCTTAACGATTAAAGGGAAGGGAGTTCTGCCGGCAATGCTAGGAGAACCCTGGGCAGAATTAGCAAGAACAGTGCAAAGCTACATCACCTGCGAGGGGAGAAAAGACGTGGTAAGGCCACGACATCTTAAACTCTTAGCTGTTCTAAAGCAGAAATGCTCTGTAAATCTTCCTGCACTTTTGAATTCTTTACTTCATGATGTCGCACGAAGCCTGAAAAAGGCACAGCATGTAGAGTCAGTTGTCAGCCACCATGGATTAATCCGACTAATAGTTAGTCATAGCCTCACCCAGCAGCAAAGCAGCTGGGAAGAATTAATTGCAATAATTGAGGGGAGAGCGACAACACCTTCCCCAAAACGTAAACATACTACAAGCACACCAGAACGTCCGGAAAAACGCAGAGAATTAAGAAAACAAAAACATGTTGCGAGCACATCCGAACGACCAGAAACACGCCAGGAATCAGCAAAGCGTAAGCATGACACTGATACACCGGAACAGCCAGAGAAACACATAAAATCAATCCAGTTAGCCCGGATAAGAGGAAGGCTGGAAAAACTCCAGGAAAGCACTAGCCAGCCAGTGGTAATTGAGGACGAGCAACCCTCACGGCCAGAAGTAGAAGAAGAACAAGTCGAAGGAGAAAAGGAAGGAGAGGCCGAGGAGGCTGAGCAATCCGAAGAGGAAAATGATGAAGCAGCTGAGCATTCGGAAACAGAAGCTGAGCCTCCTGAGACAGAAGCTGAGCCTCCTGAGACAGAAGCTGAGCCTCCTGAGACAGAAGCTGAGCCTCCTGAAACAGAAGCTAAGCATCTTGAGGCAGAAGCTGGACAATCCAGGCAGGAGGAGGAAATGGGACAGCAGGTAGGTAGCCCACCACATGACCCAGTGGGAGAAGAGGAATTGGCCACAATCTTGGCCAATATGGGTGAGTATGGCCAACCTTCCACTCCATCATACCTCCGCGACAAACCCCAGGAAGAAGATACACCCGAAAAACCGCATGCAGAAGAGGCAGAAGAAGGAAATCTGCCTGTTCATAATGAAAAGGAGATAGGAGACACTGAACGGGAACAATCTGTTCCCACGGCACCAGAGGAAATTCTAGAGGAAGTAAGGATAGAAAGCGAAGCCACGGAACCAGTTAGGGTTCCTACCCCAGAACAGCTAGCACAAAACAGTGAAGAAGCACCCCAGGAGAAAGATCCAGGGACTAGTCACGGCCCAGAACGCAGCAGAAAGCCTGTTGTTCCTTCTAATAAAACATTGGAAATTAGAGAATTACGAAAGGAACAACGGAGGTTATTGAGCATAATAGCCCAGCTCCACCAGCAGATCAGGATCTTGAAAGCGAGGCTGAGGACAAGGAAGACCACCGGGAAGAAAAAGATGACCACTACAGTAAGAATCCGCAGGATAAAAAGGCGGAGGACCAGAAATCGCTCTGCTGATCAAAACCCTCCTGAAGATCCAACTGCTGTTCCAAATGAAGCTGAAGGTCCAGCTGCTGTTCCAAATGAAGCTGAAGGTCCAGCTGCTGTTCCAAATGGCGTTGAGGGACAAACTGCTGTTCCATTTGAAAAGGAACAGCTGCAAGCTGGTATTCATGTTAAAAAAGAAAAGGACAACAAGGAAATTAAAACAGAGGCACCACCCTCAGGGGTGATAAGGGTTCTGAACTCGAAACAACGCAATAAGAAAGTTTAGGTAAAACTCCTGGCCTCCACTGATGCATGGAAAAGAGATCCAAAGACGAGGACCTTGCACAAGGGATTGAAACAGGCTCAACAAGAAATGGAGAGGCTTAGAGAGCAAACAGTCCCTCGTGAGAAGTATGAAGAACTCCAACAACAACTAAGGAACGTCAACCAATCCGAAAGCCAGGCCTTTGAAGGGTGGCGAAAGGAACAAGAGAAAGTTGCAAAGGTAACCCGTAGACTAGATACTGTTATCAAACAGATGGATACCTTGTGTTCTTTATACAATGACGTTTTAGCATGTAGGGCCCCTGCCAAAAACTATGCTCTGTTTTTATTGGAACGGTACTTACAATTAAAAATAAAAGCTGTTAAAGCAGGCGCCCCGATACAAATTAACACTGTCAATGACTTTATAGACTGTTGTAAGCATTATGGGGTGAGGGTCCAGAGATTGCTATGTGAATTTCATTTGCATAACCTCGTGCTAGATCAGGAGACTGAGTTGAACCCTGGCCCTTTTGTTGGGGATATTCAATTGCAAGCATTCATCTCATTCGGGGTTAATCAGATTAAATGGCTCAAAGCCTATAACACTTTCTAGAGGCAGGAAAACGGCCTAGACTTGTGGGTAAGGGCTGAGCCTAGGGACCCAGTACGGTTATGGAAAGCACATAGAAACCTTATGAGAACTCTGGGTGTCATCGAAATGTTAGGACCCATGCACGAGGCACTCATTCGACAAAGTTTAGAATATTTTCTTTCTATCAAAGACCTCGCCATTGATGCAGCCAAATTCCGGTACCGAATCTCTAATCCAAACATCCAGCTCAGGGAGCCATTTAAGTATGAGAATTTTCAATTAGCTGCCAACCGTTTGAACCTCTATGGCGAAAGCATTTTGAGGGCAGGGCCATCCTGGTTAGGATATAGATTCCGCAGTCCAATTATCTGGCACCCTGCACCCGGATATCAAGCCCTATATGAGATGCCTGAGGGTCAAACAGGCCAGTTCTTTGACTACCTAGTCACTCACCATGGCTGTAGGCCTTCGCATGAGATTCCTTCTCCACCCTATTCTCTCACTGCTTTGCATGTCAACTACAACATTTTCATGAGGGCATGAAACAGGGTAAGTAGGGGGGTGTGTGGAGTACTAAAAAGGTATGTTTTTAATGATCATTTCAATGGCTTTTCAGTGGGACTTGTGAATCTTTTACATCATGAATGTGGAAAACAATAGAGAATTATGATAAAATATGTGGAATTAGTATGCAAGACTTAACCGCTGATAGTTGTCATTCTCCTGTGCAGGAAAGGGTAAAAACGAGGAGCTGCTGTTCCAAAGAAAAAGACAAGAACAGGGTAACTGCTGTCCCTTTGACGAAGGACCGAGTGCAAACGAGGCTAAGCAGGTTGAAGCAAATCGGTCCGGAAAAGGAGGAGAAGGCACCAGCTCGGCGGAGGAGAAAAGAAGTGATTAAGGATTAACAGTTTGGCGAATCCCAGGATCTTCGATCCTGAGGGATCGTTGCTTTATTTATCTTATTGCTTAGACATCTCCGCCGTTACCCTTATATAAAGGGACGACACTGTTAGTTTGGGGACGATGCTTTTATGTAACCTTTTGTTAAAGATTGAACTTTGATCATCGAGTCTCGTTGAACTTGGCTCATTGT
Source organism: Pinus tabuliformis (assembly GCA_031772625.1). Taxonomy (NCBI): domain Eukaryota; kingdom Viridiplantae; phylum Streptophyta; class Pinopsida; order Pinales; family Pinaceae; genus Pinus; species Pinus tabuliformis. Next base: position 465,358,882 of record CM062805.1, read on the forward strand.
ACTTTCTGTTTCATGCATTAATATAAACTTGGTGATTATCTTATCTCTGCATCTGGATTAACTTAAAGCAGTGTACCCTTGAGGCTAAGGGCCCAGCCCCGGAGGACACTTGCTTTTGTATCACTACGATTTGATTTCTGCGTGGTTTGCTTATCGTCATTAGTTGGTAATCTGATATGCTTTATAAGTTACATCATATGCTCTGTTAAGATTCGTTCATTAAGGTTCTTTATATTGACTCTGCATTATATCATCAATACTTTCAGAGTTGATTCAATATTATTAGACTTAATTGAACATTGTTATCATTTTGTTACGGAGCTTTTATGCTGTGTATTTGTGTTAAGGAAATTATCTGAAAGATGTGTTCTTTATGATTCAGGATTCATGCTGCTCCATTTTTGAAACACAGTTGTAATTCCTATTGATGATTGGTGTTAAATCAGATTACTTTTTCAGAGTGTTGTGTGTGTATGATTTCCACATGCTGTTCCATAATTAGTAATTAATGCTGTTCCATTAGTTGGTTGCGTGATTTGCTTGGAGAATGAAAGATTGGAGTTTTGATTACAATGAGTGCGTTTGAGTTGACAGGATAAAGTTTGATTATTGCTCGCGAGGTTTAGTTATACGATTGCTGTTCCATTTTAAGCATTGTTGTTCCATTCTAGATTTGCTGTTCAATTTCCTATTTGCCGTTCCATTTTTATCTGCTGTTTCATTTACTCGCATATGGTGTGAGAGATGATCTGTGGCTGTAGTGAGCCTCGGCATTTACTGCCTCGCTCCTAGACCCATGGTCCATGCTCTAATTTCCTTTCCATCAGTTTCCAAAGGGATGGGCTATTGCTGTCGAACCCTTGACTGATAAAGTTGCCTAGCTTTAAGAGTGTGTGCTTTAGTCATTTGAAGTAACTTAGCCATAGACAAGCATCAGTTTACTCTTGTATTTTTGTAGAATGCTGTACTACTAGCATTACTCTGACAAATAGCCTCAGATTGAGTCACTCTTTGAAATAACCAAACGCTCCCAGATTGACATATTAATGTGAGGTAATTAGAGGTGAAAGAGACCCTTTTTATAGCTCTACATGTATCAGTGCATTTTTAACAGTGATTGCTTCTACCCACTTGGTAAAATAATCAGTGGCTGTTAATATCCATCTATGTTGATTGCTGGAAGTTGGAACTATTTCTCCTATGAAATATAATCCCCATTGTAAGAAAGGAGCTTCAATTGAAACTGGAACAAGGGGAAGTGTTGCTAGCCTCTGTTTTCCAGCAAATATCTGACATGGGATACAACTCCTCACCTTTTCTCCAACCTGTGCAAACAATTTGGGCCAATAGAAACTTGCTCTCAAAATTTTATATGCAGTTTCCTTCCAAGCATAATGTCCTCCACAAATGCCTTCATGAAACTGCTCAATTACTCCTTCAGTTTCACTCTCAGTCAAACATAATAAGAGGATATTCAAAGGATCCTTCCAATACAAATTTGCATTTATGATACAATACTTCATGGCCTTGAGTCTAAGAGATCTGCATTGATTCTTTGTGAATTCAAGAGGATACTCAAAATCACGAAGAAAATGCACTATGTCTTTATACCAATATGAAAGTAAAAATTTCTCATCAATATGTAAAGGAAGAGGAACATGATCTACACTGGAAGAAGGTTCTTGTGGATTCTTCTCACCTGAAATCTGAGAAGGTTCTTGTGGATTCTTCTCACCTAAAATCTGCATAATAGTGTTGATACCAAGTATTTTACAATTTGATTTAGCTAGAAGTTTAGCTAAACCCCGTCCTTTCACCAACTTAGTAGGTCTGATATCTAGATCAAACTCAAGTATCGTAGTAATCCATCTTCCCCTTTTTCCATTTGTATCAGGTTGAGTTAGAATTGTTTTTATCAACATTCTTGGGGACATAAGAAATTATAAGAGAATGTAAGACATAAATCCTAAATGCTTTCAAAGCTTGCCCCAAGGCATAAGCTTGTTTCTCTATGATGTCATATCTTAGTTCAACATCTATCATCACCTTACTAAAAAATGAAATTGGTTGCTCATATTGATCGTCATTCCTTTACAGTAAAACCACTGCTATGGTAGTATCTGAGGCAAAGGGGAAGATACTAAAAAGTTTTGTGTAATATGGACTAGCTAGTACTGGGGCTTCTGAAATGGCTTTCTTGATATGTGAAAAAGAATACCTAGCTTGTACTGTACATTTGACTTCATGATCCTTTTTAAGCATATCAATAATATCTTTCACAATCTCAGCATAATTAGGTATAAATCTTCTCAATAAATTTATTTTTCCTAAAAGTGACTGAATTCCCTTTTTGTTTCTAGGTAAACTAATTACATGAATTGCTGAAACTCTTTTTGGATCGATAACAACTCCTTCCTTTGAAATTATATGTCCCAATAACTTTCCTTCTTTCATTGCAAAAAGTGACTTTTTGGGATTAAGAGAAATCCCATATTTCCTGCATCTTTCAAAAACTTTCCTCAAGTGTTTCAAGTGTTTATCATCAGAATCAGAAAATATAGTTAAATCATCAAGATAAATGACAATAAATTTATTTATCTTACCAACGAATGCGAGATCCATTGCTCTTTGAAATGTTGCTCCAACGTTGATTAAACCAAATGACATCTTGGCATACATAAATGTGCCCCATGGAGTTGTAAATGTTGTCTTTTCTCTGTCTTCTTGACTAACCAGAATCTGGTTATATCCAGAAAAACCATATAACATTGAAATCATGTTTGAAACCGATACTCTTTGAAGTAATTGGTCCATTTTTGGTAATGGATAATTATACTTTAAAGACAATTTGTTCAAATTCCTAAAGTCAACACACAGTCTTAGTTCTTCATTTTTCTTCCTAACAGGTAAGAGGTTAGCTATCCATTTAGAATATCTTAAAGGATTAATTATTTTTGCATCCAATAACTTGTTTACTTCTTTCTCAATGATTGGAAGCAAGACTGGATTTAATCTTCTTAATTTCTGTTGAAATGGTTTAGCTTCTTGATTAAAAGGAATCTTATGCTCAATAATGGTTGTGTCATAGGTTTTCAATTCTTCATGTGACCGTTCAAATACATCTTTGTAATGTTTGAAAAAATTGATATTTTTGTCTTTGATTTCTTGAGGCAATGATGCTGAAATTTTAACATTTATGATTTGTTCAGAAGTACCAATATTATAGTCTTGAACATCTTCTTCTTGTGAATTTAGAATGAATTTTTTGAGACATCATTATGATCAAAAAGTTTTCAAGGGGAACTAACCCCTTTGGGATGTAATTATTTGATAATTGAATGATATCATGATCAACAATTTTTTGTTTTTAATGTGAATCTGGATCATCCTCATTTGATTTGATTTCATCAATATTTTTTTTTTCAACATGTAAAGCAGGAAAATTATCTATTGCTTGTAAAAAAGAATTAACAGATCATCATCTTCAAAAACTTGCCAGTGTTTTAGATTGTCAGGAATGGAAGGTCTATATTTTACTTCAATTTGGTAATGTAATTGCAGAGGATCAAGTATTTTTAAAGGACTAGCAGAAATTTCCAAAGCATCAACATGAATATTTTCTTCTCTTGGGATTGATGTGATATTGAAGGCTTTAAAATAATTATCTACACAATCCCAAATTTCATTTCTATAAGCTCTAAGCCTAGAATGCTTATTTTGCCAAAGATTTCTGATTTTCTACAATCAACTCTGGATCACCATATACTGCCAAATTTTGAACTTTTAGACTCTTAGCTAACTCCAATCCTAAAATTAGGGCTTCATATTCTGCCACGTTGTTTGTGACTTCAAAACCTAATTTAAAAGATTGGTTATATTTTTCTTATCAAGAGATATGAGTAAAATTCTAGCCCCAACCCCATCTTTGGGAAATGCCCCATCAAAATACATTTTCCAAATGCTAGTGTTTAAAAATTAAGGGGTCTTGACAGTTTCTTCAATGCTGATTTGAGGATTTGGAAGATCATTAACAACCAGAGTAAAGCATCCAAAGTCTTGATCAATTGCATAAATGGGATGATTAATTGCTTGATTTTCTTTACAAATTGTATTCATGAATCTTACTTCTCCATATAGTCTTAGATGTTCACCTCCATAGACTGGAATTGTAGCATAAGACATATCCATTTGTAGACTTCCCCCTAACTTAGCACAACAATATCTTGACAATAACATTCCAAATTTTGGGGGAATATCTGTAACAACTATGTCCAAGACTATACTCTTGATAGGGATCTGAGCAAGTGTTACAACTAAATCCTTAATTAATCCCAAGCAAGGTACTTTCTTGGAATCAAAAGTATACAGATCATGATACGGTATAGTGATTTGCAATTAAAGTTGATCCATAATTACTTTAGGCATTAGATTATGGGAAGCACCAGAATCTAGCATACAATTATATAAAAGGTAATCATTAATTTTCAAGGTAACATAAGAAGGAGGTACACTTTCATCAATCATATCTGAACTAGGACAAAAAACAACTGAAGGTTTTTCATCCTATAAACTAATGACATCCCCCCTTTGGATAAAATATTGAAGATTGAATCCATTTAAAGACTTGATGTTCATAACCTGGATTTTTGGAGAGATCTGATAATGGAATTGGGATCTTAACTCTTTCTAACTCTTTTTTCAACATTAAAAACAGTTGGAATAGATTTTTTAGAAGTATTATATTCTTGTAACTGATTTTGTGGTTGAATTGATGATGTTTGTGTTTCGGCTACTTTTATTTGAGGTCCATCAAAGGTATTTTTTTTGAACAGTCTATAAGGTCTTGGTCTCGGTCTTAAGTCATACCTTCCATTTAATTTAGCAATGAGGAATTCATAAAAATCTTGATACTTGGAAATTTGAGAATTTTCTTCATTTTGAATCAGACACTGATCTTGACAGATTGGAACAATAACATTCTGAGATGATGGATCTTCAAAATAATTGATATCATTTGTATTGATAAGAACAATTTCTTCAGGGTCTTGATCATCAATCATTAGGGGAGGTTGAATTTGTTGATTAATATTTGGTCTTTGTAAAATTTGTGGTTGAAAAGGTCTTATGTATTGAACTTATGGTCTATTTGCAACTTGTTAGGTCACTCTAGGTTGAGTTTCCATTCTCGAGATTTTGTTAGACAGATTTCTAGGTAGAGAGGTTATTTCATCAATTTTATGTTATTCATCTTTAGTTTTTGATGATGAGGTACTTTCTTCTCTAGCTTTCATTTTATTTTTAGCGTTTTTTGCCTTAGCTTTGAGTTTGCTAGATGCTCACCCATTAGCTTCAACTTCGATTGCATTAGTTTGCATGTCTGGTAAAGTTTCATATTTTCTCTCCCTGAGCATTACAACGAGGTCATCTCCAAATGCTTTGGAAAAACTAACTTTAGCGACAGCAACTAGAGGTTTACTGATGCAGGAGCATCCAGACTTAGCCAGCAGTGTGAAAGTTTGTTCACATGTTGTGGCTAAACAAGTTGAAATTCATTGACCTGATGGGTCAAAAAGGCAGTTTTATTGAGAGGGTTTGATCTCTCAAGAAATGAGTTGTATTTCATTATTTTAATAAGTTACAAATTGTCTTGTTTTAGGCTCAAATATGAGTTGTTAGCATAGGTGTGATATAGAGCTAGGAATTAGAAGATTTGCTATTAGATTTATTAAAAATAGGGATTGATTTGTTAGACACAGTTAGAGTGATATTCGATTTATAAAAGGAAGGAAAAATGTAATGAAAACAGGGAGGATTGAGGAGAGGATTTAGTAGAGCGAGAGCAAAATTGTGTGTGGATTTCATAGGAAACAAAGGTCTTTTATTTTGTTGTAATCAGGCCCAAGGCCGAGACTCTATAAGTAATTTATTATGAATAAATCATATTGTGTGTAAGACTGGTTATCAAACCTGTGGAAACCCTTGTTTGCTTGCAAATCCTTTGTATTCGGGACAGAGTGTTATTTCCTTTATTATTCTGCGTTTCATGTCTAAATCGCAGGTTTTATAGAAGTCCGAGGCCTTTTCTTTAAATATCATTGTTTGATCCACTTAAATCCTGACCGTCAGATCACCTTTATCGGGTCGGCGGAGTTTATTATGTAGTTTCGGCCTCGCAAGTGTAAAACCCATTTTACACTAAAAACGAGCACAAAACATAGTCAAATTTGGAATCCGGACTTGAAACACTTATAGGTGAGGATCTATACGATATCGGGTTCGTAAGACTGATACCAAATCGACGCTTTGAAGCATAAGGAGCCTGACCATTGGACCTTGCAACTTGCGATCGGGCGATTAAATCGCAACCGTTGGATCGTGATCAACCACGGCCGTTGGATCACCAAGTGATTTTGCTACAGTGAATGGTTATCAGGCACGTTAAAAGTTGTAAGTGGTTTTAGTGGTTCGGCATTTGATTCCATTGAAATGTTGCCACGTAGCAAAGGCAGGGGAATAAAACAGTATATCGGGTGGTTAAACCCCGGTCTATTGTTCCACCCGAAATCTCTGACAACCGTCAAATCTCACTGATCCAGATCGACGGTTCCAAAGCATCAGTGCGTTGACTTTCGATGTACGATAAGCGCGCCAATATAAAAAGGTAAATATCAATGTTTTGCATTGTTTTTCAATGTATTTCGGGAAAGAGGAAAACAATTGGGTTATAGTTTAAAGAGGACCCGTGGGGTGATTTTGGGGTTTTAGTGAGTCTGCTTCTGCGCTGCGTCATTTATGGTATCAGAGTAGAAGTTAAAGTTGATTGCAACGAAAATTCCGTCAAGGAGAGGCATTGGTCGAGGAAGACCTGAAGCAAATGCAGTCCTGTTAGAGGAGATCTAGAGTTTGCGTACAAGAATGGAGACAATTGAGACTGCTCAGAAAAGAGCACCTGATGAAGGAGATGAGAGCTCTTCAGAAGAATCTCCTGAGGAGGAAATAGACGAAGACAATGAAACTACCAGAGTTATCAAGATGTTGGCGAAAGTAGGAGGAAAAGCAAAGATGGAAATTCCTATGTATGAAGGGAGTCTCAATACAGAAGAGCTAATGGATTGGATCAATTCATTGGACAAATATTTTGACTATGAAGAGGAAACTAATGACAAAAAGAAGGTGAAATTTGCAGTTACCAGATTAAAGGGTCATGCAGCTATTTGGTGGGATGAACTATAGACATCCAGAGCGAGGAAAGGAAAGTCCAAGATCAAGCAATGGGATAAAATGGTAAGTAAAATGAAAGCCAAATTTATGCCTAAAGACTATCAGTTAAATCTTTTTAAGCAATTGCAAAATTTAAGGCAAAAAGGAATGTCTGTTAAAGAATACACAGAAGAGTTTTATAGATTGAGTATTAGAGCAGGACATGTAGAAGATGACATGGAGAAGGTAGCTAGATATATCAATGGCTTAAGGTATGACATCCAGGATGAGATTAGCTTGTTGAGTCTAAAGACTATTGAAGAAGCCTATCAAGCAGGTTTGAAGGCAGAAGAGAAGATGTTGAGAAAACAGACTCAGAGGAATAGAGGAAGAAGCTCAGTAAGAGGTAGAGGAACTACTAGACCAAAGGGACAATAGCATCAGCATGAAGCAGGAAGTTCAAGTAGTAGACCACCACAGAGGGGAGAATTTAACAGAGGAAGATTTGTGCCCAGAGGAAGAGGGCGAGGAAGAGATGTTAGGTGTTATACATGTGGAGAATGGGGACATATGTCATGGGACTATCCTCATAATAAAGTAGCAAGTCAGAGGAATGCGAATGTGGCTGAGGCAAAGCTAGAACCACCTCGACTTATGGAAAAGGAAGAACCCCCTGAAGAAGGCGAATCACTGTAATTGGGAAGGAATTTGCTTAGGGCAGAGTAGGAGATTGGAGAACTAGCACAGAGGAAGAATTTGTTTAGAAATACCTGTAAATCAAAAGGTAAGTGTTGCAATGTAATAATTGACAGTGGAAGCACTGACAATCTTGTTTCTATAGAGATGGTGGACAAGCTCGGACTAGAAAAGACCATGCACCCTACTCCTTACAAGGTATCATGGTTATAGAAGGGACATCAGATTATTGTGACTAAACAATGCAAGGTGGAGATACAAATTGGTACCTATAAAGATGTGATATTATGTGATGTAATGCCCAAGGATGTATGCCATGTATTGCTGGGAAGACCGTGGCAATTTGATCGAAAAGCTATTCATGATGGAAGGAGAAACACCTATATTCTGGAGAAGGATGGAACTAAGCACACATTGCTGCCATTGAAGGACGATGCTGACAAATGAACACTTGGAAGTAGTATTATGCTGATAAGTGTAAAGGAGATGCTGCAGGAATTAGTGAAGAATGAGGAGTTGCATTTTGCTATTGCGGGAAGACCAAAGGTAATTTTGAATTCCACAAACTTGGATGATTTGCCTGAAGAAGTTAAAATTATGTTAGATGATTTTGCTGATATTATTGTGGATGATTTGCCGAATGCATTGCCACCGATCAGGAGTATTAGTCATCATATTGACCTAATACCAGGAGCAAGTTTGCCAAATAAAGCAGCATACAGATTAACTCCTCAAGAGAACGCAGAAGTTGGAAGACAAGTGCAGGAGATGATGGATAAGGGGCTAATTAGAGAAAGTCTTAGTCCATGTGTTGTACCAACAGTACTCAATCCAAATAAAGGAGGAGAATGGCGCATGTGCACAGATTCTAGAGCCATCAACAAGATCACAATCAGGTATAGATTTCCTTTGCCATGCATGGATGATTTAATGGACTGTTTGAGTGGATCAAAATACTTTACTAAAATAGATTTGAAGAGTGGATATCATCAAATAAGAATCCGAGAAGGCGATGAGTGGAAGACTGCATTTAAAACAAATAGTGGGTTGTATGAGTGGTTAGTGATGCCTTTTGGACTCACTAATGCACCTAGCACATTCATGAGATTAATGAATGAAGTCTTGAAGGAGTATGTAGGCAAGTTTGTTATTGTTTATCTTGATGATATTCTAGTTTTTAGTAAAAGTAAAGAAGAACATTTAGAGCATCTTAAGTTGGTCCTAAGAACTCTGCAGAAAGAGAAACTACTGATAAATTTGAAGAAATGTAGTTTCATGAAGGAAGAACTGGTTTACTTAGGATTTGTAGTTTCTAAAGAAGGCTTGAAGATGGATCCAGAGAAAGTCCAAGCAATTTAGAACTGGACTACTCCCATAAATATATTTGAGGTAAGAAGCTTCCATGGTCTTGCAAGTTTTTATAGAAAGTTTATCAAAGGCTTTAGTCAGATTTGTGCACCCATTCTTGAGACAATCAAGGAGATCAATCAGCCATTCAAGTGGATAGAAGCAGCATACAGAAATTTTAATTTGCTGAAGAAGAAAATCACAGAGGAACCAATTTTAGCTTTGCCTGATTTTGAAAAAGTCTTTCAAGTAGAAACATATGCTAGTGGAGTTGCAGTTGGCACAGTTCTAAGTCAGGAGCAAAGACCGATAGCATACTTCAGTGAGAAATTGAATGATGCAAAGAAGAAATATTCTTCTTATGATAAAGAGTTTTATGCTATTGTGTAGGCCTTGAAAAAATGGAGACATTATTTGCTGCCAAAAGAATTCATATTGTATTTAGACAATCATGCCTTACAGTTCATCAACAACTAGCTGAAGCTGAATCATAAACATGCCAAGTGGGTAGAATTTCTGCAAAGCTTTACTTTTGTAATAAAGCACAAGAGTGGTAAGTCAAATAAAGTAGTAGATGCATTGAGCAGGGTAAGTTTTATTGTGAAAGAATTCAATGTGGGTGTTGTAGGATTTGAGGAAATGATTGAAATGTACAAGGATGATGCAAATTTCAAAGATATCTATACAATAGTTCAGAATCCAATGAGTCATAACAGAAGTCAGTGGTTGGACTATCTCATTCAAGGAGGCTTATTGTTTAAAAGCAACAAGTTGTGTATTCCCAAATGTTCCATGAGGGAAAACATAATAAAGGAGAAACATAGTGGAGGATTATCTGGTCACTTTGGACAAGATAAAACCTTTGCTCAGGTGAATGCTTTTTATTATTGGCCAAAAATGCAGACTGATGTTAAGAAGTTTGTTGAGAAATGCAGGATATGTTAGCATGCAAAAGGAAGGAGTCAGAATACAGGATTGTATCAACCATTGCCAATACCAGACCGATTGTGGGATGCAGTTAGCATGGATTTTGTTATGGGATTACCAAAAACCCAGAGAGGGAATGATTCCATTTATGTTGTAGTAGATAGATTTTCCAAGATGGCACATTTCATTGCTTGTAAGAAGACTAGTGATGCAACACATATAGCTAATCTATTTTTTTTTTTTTTTTTTCAGAAATTGTAAGATTACATGGATTGCCTGTAAGTATTGTGTCTGATAGAGATACAAAGTTTGTAGGGCATTTCTGGAGAACTCTTTGGAAGAAAATGGGAGCTAACCTCATTTTTAGTTCAACATACCATCCTCAAACAGATGGATAGACTGAAGTAGTAAATAGGAGCTTGGGAAATATATTGAGAAGTCTAGTGCATCAAAATCCTAAATAGTGGGATTTAGCACTAGCTCAGGCTGAGTTTGCTTATAATGATACTCCAAACTGAAGTACTGGAATGAGTCCATTTCAGATTGTTTTTGGAATGAATCCAAGAGGTGTGTATGAGCTCAGGGATTTGGGTAAACAGGAGACCAGAAGTGCAAAAGTTGAAGAGTTTGCAGAACAGATGCAGAGACTACAGGAAGAAGTCAAAGGCAGATTGCAGGAAAGTAGCAGCAAATACAAACAGAGGGTAGATATGAAAAGAAAAGAGAAAGAATTCCAAGTGGGAGATTTAGTGATGGTATATTTGAGAAAAGAAAGATTTCCTGTTAAAAATTACAATAAACTAAAAATGAAAAAGATAGAACCATGTAAAATTGTAAGAAAGTTTTCAGCTAATGCATATGAAATTGAGTTGCTAGAAGGGATTGGAATATCACCCATTTTTAATGTTGTAGATTTGTGTCCATACAAAGAGGCAGAGACAGAGATACAGGAGGAAACTACAGGAGATGAAGTTCAAACTGTGAACTTGGAAGAACAAATGCCAAAGAAAGCTAAGAAAGAAGTGGAAGCTATATTGGAGAAAAGAGTATCTAAAAGAACCAGAGGACAGAGTTATTTCCAATATCTAGTCAAATGGAAAGGACAGCCAGTGGAGGATGCTAGCTGGTTGACAACAACAGAATTGCAGAAGTATGGAGTAAGTCCTGAAAGTTTGAAGGACATTCTTTTCTTCCCCAGGAGTCTGATGCAGGAGCATTCAGACTTAGCTAGCAATGTGAAAGTTTGTTCACATGTTGTGGCTAAACAAGTTGAAATTCATTGACCCGATGGGTCAAAAAGGTAGTTTTACTGAGAGGGTTTGATCTCTTAAGAAATGAGTTGTATTTCATTATTGTAATAAGTTAGAAATTGTCTTGTTTTAGGCTCAAAGATGAGTTGTTAGCATAGGTGTGAGATAGAGCTAGGAATTAGAAGATTTGCTGTTAGATTTATTAAAAACAGGAATTGATTTGTTAGACATAGTTAGAGTGATATTCAATTTATAAAAGGCAGGAAAAATGTAATGAAAACATGGAGGATTGAGGAGAGGATTTAGTAGAGCGAGAGAAAAATTGTGTGTGGATTTCATAGGAAATAAGGTCTTTTATTTTGTTGTAATCAGGCCCAAGGCCGAGACTCTGTAAGTAATTTATTATGAATAAATCATATTGTGTGTAAGAGTGGTTATCGAACTTGTGGAAACCCTTGTTTTCTTGCAAATCCTTTGTATTCGGGACATAGTGTTATTTCCTTTATTATTCTGCGTTTCATGTCTAAATTGCAGGTTTTATAGAAGTCCGAGGCATTTCCTTTAAATATCATTGTTTGATCTGCTTAAATCCCAACTTTCAGATCACCTTTATCAGGTCGACAGAGTTTATTATGTAGTTTCGGCCCCGCAAGTGTAAAACCCAGTTTACACTAAAAACGAGCGCAAAACATAGTTGAATTTGGAATCCGGACTTGAAACACTTATAGGCGAGGATCTATACCATATCGGGTCTGTAAGACCGATATCGGATCGGCGCTTTGAAGCATAAGGAGCCTGACCATTGGACCTTGCGACTTGTGATCGGGCGATTAAATAGTAACCCTTGGATCGCGATCAACCGCGACTGTTGGATCGCCAAGCAGTTTTGCTACAGTGAATCGTTATCGGGTGTGTCAAAAGCTGTAAGTGGTTTTAGTGGTCCGGCACCCGATTCCATTGAAACGTTGCCATGTAGCAAAGGCGGAGGGGAATAAAACCGTATATTAGGCGGTTAAACCTCGGTCTATTGTTCCACCCAAAATCTCTAACAAACGTCAAATCTCACCGATCCAAATCGACGATTCCAAAGGATCGGTGCGTTGAATTTCGGCGTACGATAAGCGTGCCATATAAAAAGGTAAATATCAATGTTTTGCATTGTTTTTCAATGTATTTCGGGAAAGAGGAAAACAATTGGGTTGTAGTTTAAAGAGGATCCGCGGGGTGATTTTGGGGTTTTCTTGAGTCTGCTTCTGCGCTGTGTCATTTATAATATGGGGGCATCTTGTTATAAATTTTATTGAATCTCCCAATGAAATCAACAAGTTCACCAGGGTTCCTTTTCAAGTCTTCAAATTCTGTTAAATAGTAAACATGATCCTTTTTTATTCCCCACTGATTTTTGAAAATGTTGATTAGTTCAGCCCATGAATTAATAGAATTAGCTTGTAGTTGTCTGAACCATATTCTAACATTTCCTTCAAGTGATTGAACAAAAATTCTAGTGTAGACATCTTCATGCTCAATATTCATGTTATCAACAAAATCTAAAAATGCAGCCAAGTGATATTCAGTTGATGGTCCAGTCTCTCCATTAAATATAGGTAAATGTTTTAAAACCCATAAGAAAAAGCATGAAGTTGGGTTGCTGGTGGAAGAACTAATGATGCATAATGTGCTGCTACAATTGGTTGAATACCAACCATTTGATGTTGTGATGGATTTGTCTTTTTAGGACAAACAACTTTACTAATAGAAGGTTGTGGTGAAGGCTTGGGTTTTTGGAAGAATTAAGGATTAATAACCAATTTCTGAACTTCAGGTAAAACCTTTTCAGGATCCTCAAAAGCTAGAGGATTAGTATAAATACTAAGTTCCTCTTCAGATTTAGTAGAAGTGGATGGATAAGTATGTACAAAAGAAGATTTAAAATAAACTGGTTTAAATTCAAAAAGAGAAAGTTTAGGATCTTCTTCATTGTCAAAAGGTTCCAAATGGGAATAAGGAAGTTCAAAGGCCTCAAGCTGATGAACTAAAAGTGCAGTTTGAAGATCTACTCCTCTAGAAAGGAGTTCTAAAACTTTTGGAGGAAGATCTGATAATTCAGCAGGTATTGGAGTTGACTGTGAAGGGTCAGATTGTGAAGGTACTTCAGATAAAACAAAGGCAAAAGTAGCAAGAGAGGCTTCTAACCTACATCTAATAGATGAAATTATTACTAATCTCTTTGGATATGATAAAGGAGAGAAAATCTCTGGATCTAACTGACATCTGATATGCCTATGTGAAGCCATATTTATTATGTAGAGTTTCCAGGTGAAGGATTTTAGCCTATTAACCTCTTATTCACCGTTAAGAGGCAAGTATGATCATTGTCTCAGGGAAACAAAATTCACTTTCCGTTCCCCGACAACGATGCCAATTTGATGTTGTATATTTGTAGAAAGTTCTAGGTTAGGGAATTGTTCCAAAGCATCTAAAGTAAGGTTTTGATTTTAAATTAATAACCAGTGCATTAAACCTTTAAACATATGTAATTTCTAAATATTTCTAAGAAAATTGAAGGGTCGATTTTCACTCTTAATAGAATTAGTCTTTGAATTGATTTGAAAAGAAAAATAAAGAAAGTATATAACTTGCTAAACATTCATATTGAACATTTAAATTATCATATACAACAGATGTGTGTAGAATTTTTCTATAGCAAAACAGAACACATTCAAGAGATGATAGAAGGCAACAATTAAAATATTTATAGGAATTAACTAAGACAAATTGTTATGTTAATTAATCTCTTCCAATGATTATAAAATTGCAAGGGATTTCAGGGAGATTGATATTCAATCTAGCCATGCCCAAACTCCTATGTTACCTTGACCATGTGCAAAAATAAACATGAAAAACATAATTGATAACAAGACAAAGTCACACAGGTACACAAGTTGTTCATAATGAATCTAGAATCCTTCAATTATCTTCATAAATAGCTTCGAAAATTACAAGCATGTCATTGGCTCATTACAAGGGTTCAACCCTGACTTCTTCGATCTAGCAAATACTTATAGATCGAAATTCCAAAAATACCTAAGTCTAAACCAAAATTTATTACAAAATGAGATAGTATCTAAAACTGTTTCGGATTTGCAAAAATAGAAATGGAAAATAGCTATTCTAAACTAATTCGAATAATCAACACATAATTTAAGGGTGTTATTTGATGATTGTTACCTTAAATCAAATTTTCTGCTTTCTGCTCCTCTTTCTTAGCTTACTGCTCCTTTTTTGTGACTAGTTACTAAATTCCCTGCATTCTTTTTACTTGATGAGTTCAAGTAACCTATCCCATCCTTTTTCATCTGGGATAGAAAATTTTGTTACTTTTGTGTATGCCTCATCGATTTCTGTGTATTTTTCAAAAGTTGGCCTTGTGATGAACAAATGGCTAACTTCATGCTGAATGAAAAGATCGTATTTTAAGCCTTCTAGGATTTTTTTTCCCACTGATTGTTCCTTTAACTTTAGAAAATTTGGTTTTGTCTGTTGCTATCTGGTGCAATTTGTATTGATAGTCTTCTAATGGAATCAATTGGCCAGTAGAATGTCGTAGAGCTGGAAGTCCCTTTTGTTGTAGAGTATTAAATTTCCTGTGAAATTTTCTAATCTGGGCTTCCAAGTTTTGACACTTGCTTTCTAACTGTAACAACAAATTTTTCTTTGTCAAAACTCTTCTTACCTCTAGGACAATATCATTTTTATCCTCAATTCCAAATTCTTCTAATTCTTCTTTAGTTTTAGAATTGAGTACTTTAATTATTTTATTTGCTTCTCTAGGCATATGCTCCAAATCTTCTTTGATTCCTGTGATGACTTCCTTTGATCTGTCCACTAACTCTTCCTGTTCAAAAATAATCTGAATTGATGTCTAGAGTTCAGTCATGGTAGAATTGATATCAATCCAGATTTTCTCTTTTTCCTCTACCAATGTCTATGCAATTAGTGACTCATTTTCATATTTCTCTGTCTCTGAGGTTAATCTTTTTTTTTTTTCCTGAACTTCAGCCAGATATGTGTTGTCAACCCTTATCTTGTCATTTTGAATTTTCTCCAGTAGAGTTTTGAGTTTTTCAATTTCAATATCTTTCAATGACAAGTCTCCCATAGCTTTTGACAGTTTCTCTACTAAACTTTGGCCTGTGGGCTTTGTTTCTGCTGTAGATACTGTTGCATTAGAAATTGTTGGTGTTGAAGTCACTATTGTGGAAGTTGTTGATGCAGTACTGAGTTGTAGCTCTTTTTCTTTGATTATTTTTTCCATTTCTACTTCCATCTTCTGTATCTATATGTTCTGTACAACGATCATCCAAATCATGTTCTCCTTCTCCTTCTCTAACTGACTGACTTCTTGGGCCTATGGGTGTTCATTTGTTGGCGGCTTCAATTGTTTCCTCAATGTTTGAATATCAAAATTTCTACTCTTGATTATTTCCTCAGTTGCCTTCATATCTTTAGGATCTAATCCTAATTTTATACTAAATCCTCATGCCCTTTGATTTTGGTGTCCTTTGCTAAAGAAGACATATTTTCCAATTTTAATTGAGAATGAATGTTGTTGAGAGAAGCCTGTAACTTGGAAGCTTCCATGGAAAAACTGGTCAAGGATGAATATATCATTTCCCCTGCTTTCTTATGAAGGTCAATCTGGTCAATAGGATGAATTTTCTTTGTGTCAAATGAAAACACAAAAGTTTTATAATCTTCAGTAGATTTAGGCACAGGGACCTTTGGTTCCAAGAATGCTAATTGGAACTGGCCTTTTTCATTGTCAAGGGTCGAAAGTAATTTGGTATGAGTTGAGGAAGACTTCTTCCAAAACTCTGCATATGTGCAAGTCTTTAGGGCCTCATTTTTCTTCTTAATTTTTAAGAACTTGGCAAAAATACTTTTTCTTTTGGAGAATAAGGAGAAGAAGGAGAATCTAACGTGTCTTCAAGAATATGCTGTAATGGAAAAGGAGATTGTACTGATATTACCACTGTAGTAAATTCTTCAGAAATTTGAGCTTTTGAAGATTCTTCTTCAACAAGTAGAAATTTCCTCCTTTTGAATGCTTTGAATGCCAATCTTTGCAACTCTGACCCTGTTGGTGATACACTTTCTCTTGGTGTCTTTAGTTCTTTCTCTGTCATCCTTGGCATTTCTAGTGTTGTTTGACTGGAAAATGGTTCTTCAATTTCCTATAATTTATTCTTTGTTGAGTCTTCCATGTTGGAAAACTGCTCAATTTTAGGTTTTTCCGCAAACATATATGGCGCATATTTATGAGCAATCCTCATTGATGAGATTACTCCTAATGGATCATATGACCAAGTAAAACTTAATTTAAACTTCATATGGCTCCATAAGTCATTGACCTCTTTCTCTCCAGCTCTAATGTTGACTATGAATGGACCAACCTACGCTTTCAATTTAAACTGAGCCTTTTGTTTTCTGGAAACAAAATTAACCTCATCCATTTTCAACGTTTGTCTAATGTACTCAAGTGCAAAAATTCTCATGGGGAGAAACACTGACAATTTATATGGTTGAAGGTCACAGCCATAAATTTTGAGTTCAATGAAATTCTGGTATAAATACTAGTCTCCAACCTTTGTTTGCTCACTTAGATGCAAAATTCTCTTGATCTCTATTGAAATTCTGGGGATTGCATCACTGTTTAACAAAAAAGTAGCTATATACAAGAATTGATTTACAAAATCACTGAAAGAAAACCCTCTAGAGGTTTTCCTGACCAAAGATGTCCAATGAATTACTGACAAAGGTTTACCTTCAGCATCCAACTTTTGTAAAGGAAAGTTGAATCTTTCAGATTGATAATATAAAAACAGGTAAACCAAAACTGATTGGTGTTTAAATGATCCTTTAGCACTGAACTTTAAAAACTGGTCATGAATAGTATCAAAAGAAATTGGCTGTAGTTGAAGATAATTGATGGTTTTTACCAGAATAAAACATTGATAGAAAGCCCAAAATGACTTCATCGACCCATTGGTCACTAGGATATCCTGACAGACAAGACACTAAGGAAACAACCTGCCTAGACATTTCAGGAAACATTGCAGATGGATAAGAAGGGTTAGTTTTGGGTAATTCTGAGTTTTCTAGTAAAAATGACTCCAAAATGTGAGCTCTATGTGGTAAAGTGAGTTTCTGGTAGATTTCCATTAAAGCATCAGAAGCAAAAGGATGTAAGGAGACCTGAGGATTTAGCCGAAGGGATTGGGAAATTGACTTAGTTGTAATAGGAAAAAGGGTTTCATTGTTTTCATCAATTACAACTCTTTGACTGGGAAGATATCGGGCTCCACACTAGGCTACAAATTCTGGGAAATGATGAGTTTGAGGGAAGAAAAACTGGGCTAGTAGGGATTCCCAAAAACCGAACTCATCATTGGCATCTGCAAACTTTTGATATGCTCAATTGTGAAGTTTGTACATATCAAACTCACAATTGGTCTCTACAATCTTGAATTGAGTATTAACTAGTGGCAATTCATCTAAATTAATAACAGTGGAAAATAAAGGATTATCTACAGGGAATTTTTTTTCCTTTATGGGAAGCCATTAGGAAAACAAAATTGCTAAGAAATTGAGATAAAGTTACCAGGAAATATGGTGGCTGGAGGTCGTTGTTCACTGAGATTGTGCTTGCAGTGGCATTCTGGTGAATTACAGTGGCATGCAGAATTGAAAAGATGGCAATTTGAAATGGATAACAATGTTTATTTGGAACAAATAATGGTTTCCTTGGTGTTTAATTGTTATTGGCGCGGGGTGTTAAATACAGATAGAAGTTGGCGGTAGTTTTAAATGCAAAACGATCACGTGGTAATTTAGCAGGAAGGGATAACGATGGTTAATATGACGGCTTATTAGCGGGTGACGAGAATGACGGGAAGTGTGGATGGTAGGAGAGCAGATGGGCGGTTGAGTGGTTTGCAGGGGGGGTGTGTGTGGAATGGTAAACAATTTTGAGCAGAGGGGGGGCTGCAATCACTGCGTGATTTACACGCAATAAAAATAGGATTAAATGAATTCACTTTGACTAGAAACTGGCTCTTCAATTTCTTGCATTGTATTCTCCGTCTAGTCTTCCATGTTGGAAAACTGCTCAATTTCAGGTTTTTCCACATGCATATATGGTGCATATTTATGAGCAATTCTCATTGATGAGATTACTCCTAATGGATCATATGACCAAGTAAAACTTAATTTAAACTTCATTTGGCTCAATAAGTCATTGACCTCTTTCTCTACATCTCTAGTGTTGACTATGAATGGAACAACCCACGCTTTCAGTTTAAACTAAGCCTTTTGTTTTCTGGAAAAAAAATGAACCTCATCCATGTTCATCATTTGTCTAATGTACTCAAGTGAAAAAATTCTCATGGGGAGAAACACTGACAATTTATATGGTTGAAGCTCACAGCCATAAATTTTGAGTTCAGTGAAATTTTGGTATAAATACCAGTCTCCAACCTTTGTCTGCTCATTTAGATGCAAAATTCTCTTGATATCTGTTGAAATTATGGGGACTGCATCACTGTTTAATAAACAAGTAGCTATATACAAGAATTGATTTACAAAATCTTTGGAAGAAAACCCTTCAGAGGTTTTCTGACCAAAGATGTCCAATGAATTACTGACAGAGGTTTACCTTCAACATCCAACTTTTGTAAAGGAAAGTTGAATATTTCATATTGATAATATAAAAACAGGTAAATAAAAAATGATTGGTGTTTAAATGATCCTTTTGTGCTGAACTTTAAAACCTAGTCATTAATAGTATAAAAAAGAAACTGGCTATAGTTGAACATAATTAATGGTTTTTTACTAGAAGAAAACACTGATAGAAAGCCCAAAATGAATTCATCAATCCATTGGTCACTAGGATATCCTAACAGAAAAGACACTAAGGAAATAACCTGCCTAGACATCTCATGAAACATTGCAGATGGATAAGGAGGGTTAGTTCTAGGTAATTATGAGTTTTCCGGTAAAAATGACTAAAAAATGTGAGCTCTCTATGGGAAAGTGAGTTTCTGGTAGATTTCCATTAAAGCATTAGAAGAAAAAGTATGTAAGGAGACATGAGGATTTAGCTGAAGGGATTGCGAAATTGACTCATTTGTAATAGGAAAAAGGGTTTCATTGTTTTCAGAAATTACAAATCTTTGACTGGGAAGATATCGAGCTCCACAACAGGCTACAAATTCTAAGAAATGATGAGTTTGAGGGAAGCATAAATGAGGCAGTAGGGATTCCCAACAAATGAACTCATCACTAGCATCTTTGAACTTTTGATATGCCCAATTGTGAAGTTCGTACAGATTGAAATCACAATTGGTCTCTACAATCTTGAATTGAGTATCAACCAGTGGCAATTCATCTAAATTAATAACAAGGGAAACAAAGGATTATCTACAGGGACTTTTTCTTTTCATTTATGGGAAGCCATTAGGAAAACAAAATTAATGAGAAATCGAGATAGAGTTACCAGGAAATATCGTCGCTGGAGGTCATTGTTCACTGAGATTCTTCTTGCAGTGGTGTTCTCGAGAATTGTAGTGGCAGGCGGAATCGGTAAAATGGAAATTTGAAATGGATAACAACGTTTATTTGGAACGAATAATAGTTTCTTTGGTGTTTAACTGTTATTGTTGTGGGGTGTTAAATACAGATAGATGTTTGTGAGAGTTTTAAATGCGAAACGATCATGTGGTGATTTAGTGAGAAGGGATACTGATGGTTAATATGGTGACATATATGCAGGTGACGAGAATGATGGGAAGTGTGGATGGCGGGTGGGTGGATGAGTGGTTTGCTGGGGGGGTGGAATGGGAAACAATTTTCAGCAGAGGTGTGCCGCAATCATTGCAGTATTTGCACGTAATAAAAGGGGATTGAATGAATCCGCTTTGTGGAACACCACCCCACCCCCCTTGAATGTTCGAGGATGCAGGGGGTCCCGTTATTAGCTGAGGATCGTTGATGGGAGTGGGATTATTTCTGTGCCATCGTTAATTGTCTAACGGGCAACGATAAAATAAGAAAAATTATTATATTATACAAAATATAATAAATTCTGATGGGGCGACATTTAAACGTGTGCACCATTTTTATTTTTATTTATTTTTCTATCCCTTTTCATTCTTTTTTCTTTTGACTCTTTTTTTATTCTCTTTTCTTTTCTTTTATACTTTTCATTTTTAATTCTCTTTTCTATTTTTTCTATTTTTCTTTCTTTCTCTAATTTTTTTTTAACATAAAGGGAAAAACTAGAAAATATTAATAGGGTAAAAATAAGTTACAACACATCCCATCCAGGTGACTAGCCCGTGAAACTAACTAACATTTTGTTGCATTAAAGCCTCAATTTCTCCCTTGACATGGACATGCATGTGAGTGGGACCCTCCAGTCGCTCCCACAACAAGGCATGCATGCGACTGGTGACTTTTCCAGGAAGTTCTGTGCCAGTAACTTCGGATTTTGTGCCACTTTTTGAGGGCCAGGACTCAGGCCACTACCTAGAACTCAATGAAACTTCCAGAAATGAAAAATAACGTCGAAGCAATGATACAAATGCAAATATTTGAACAAGGACTTGACTGGGCCCCTACTAACCATGACAAACATTTTGTCAAACATGTCTCAAATATGCATTTTGCGGGTTTAAACAACAAATCTGAGCATGGCGGTCTCATGCTTATATGAGAATCACTAAGAAGCATTGACACCTCATGACAATAACTGCATTACCATCTATTAAGCCATATATTCATTGTACATTCAATGATTAACCAAAACATGATGAGAGCCATACATTATCACTGTCATAAAACTCACTCATAACAAGCATATAATCAACAGAAATATCAAGCATATAATAGCCATATAAACCACATATAAACAAGTATATTTACTCATAGAATACCAAGTAGAAGTACCTCGTAATAATGACTGGAAAGGCCAACCAAGTTTGGGACTTCCATGTACCACCTGACCATATATTGGCTGAACCAAATCTCTCTTTAGCCAATCACCCTCGTGCCATATTCCAATCATGAATGTGGGATCTCATAGAACAAATCCATCAAAACCAAGCTAGGGATTCCAGAGGCCAAACCACCTCAATCATCACCCAGTGATTCCACCTCATGGTCAGACATCAGTAACCATCACTAAATTGGTCTCTATCCAAGTTGTCCAGGGCACCAAAGCATTTGTTCCAACCAAGGCTCCAGGAGTAGTAACGCAACCCACAATTGCTGTCGGGTTCCAGAGCGTTTGTCCAACCAAGGCTCCAGGACTAGTAACTCAACCCACCAAGGACTCCAAAGTGTTTGTCCAACCACGGCTCCAGGACTAATAACTCAACCCAAGCTATTACAGGGATCTAGAGTGTTTGTCCAACCAAGGCTCCAGGAACTATTAACTCAACCCACAGTCAAAGGAACATGAGAACCAACCAGAAAACAAAATGGAAAGACTCCCACAACACCATGGCTATCTAGGAAATGACAAAGCTAGGAAAAACCACTGTAAATCTTGGAAATCCTCCACACCAATGATATATCATGACCAAGAAACCACATGCATATGCCATGCATGCCAAAAATAGTAAGGAAATCATACATGCAACTCGGTACCTAAAAGTAAAACCCGTTGTAGCTGTTGATCCCGATGTCATCTTACACTTTCCTACTCTTCCTTCGCCTTGTTTATCCAATTCCCAAGTATTCCACACTCCTCCAAGAGTGCTCCAAGAAAACTCTAAGTATCCAAGAGTATGAGAGAGAGAGAGAGAGAATAGAATGAGAGCTCCAAAACTAAACTGACAAAAGTTTGTGAACTGATCCTCAGAAGCCTTTTTTTTATCAATGGGGCCTTTGTTTTCTTCATTTTCCATTATTTTCCTTCATTTTCATCCTCACATGAAACCTATGACCTTTCACCTTCCTTTTCTCCCATTTTCCATTATTTTCATAAATAAATGCCAATAAATTCTTCTTTGCCTTTCCAAATCCTTTGCCATTTCCATTACCTTTTCCAATTTTCATAGCCATTAATTAATCACAAGTGAACCCCATCACTATGTTTCTGCCCAACATTCAGCTTGGAATACATGTCCTGTGACCATGGTTACTATTTTTCCTTATTAACTTTTATTACATGGATTTTTGACTAGGGCTGTTATAGAACCCTCCCCCTTGGCGGAACACCATCCTCGATGTTCAATGACACCTACATCCTACAAGACTATTTGAAGCAAAACATATTGCCCATGGAGCTTTATAACTTAGCTCATTACAGTATTTACAATGATCAACATGCTGAGAAGCATATGTTGGTAGGTCTGCTCTTATTGAATCTGACAAATTTCTCTAAGAGTAGGCTTAGAGCCACACCTTGGCCATATGTACATCATTGATAGCTGACCTTCTGCTCAATATTGATCAATATCATGGGTCTTTACTTGAGTGGTTTCCATTGTGTTCGACGTTAGCTTACATTATCACACATTGGGATTCGTGCAATACCTTGGTTTCCATTTGACCCTATTGGTGGATTTCTCGCCTTTGTGTCAGCTCTCATTATTGGTCTATTCAGAGGGTTTCTATCCTGTGCTAGCATGTTGTGTATGCCAGAAACGTACTTTGGAATGGTTCATCTCTTTTCATCCGAGTTCTTCCAAATTATTGGCCTTAGGGTTACACTCACGCTGGTTGATGTGGGATGCCTTAATTCCTTCCTTACAGTAGATCTTTTCGAATAGACTCCAACTCATTGCTCTGGGAACAAGAGCTAGATTCATTTTTTCAATGTCATAGGGTTTGTAGTCATTAGTGGTAGACTCCTTCGCTATCGACAATGAGAATACACCAATGTCTCCTGATTGATAGATTCTCTCAAGTGTTTGACTTCAACACATTTATTCGCACATGTTAGATTGTATTGGGGTACCTTAACTCTCATCATCATTATCGGTGAGTTGTCTCACGTTTGTTAATGATATACATCAATGACTGGTAATCAAACAATTTCTCACATGGTCGACTTCAACTCATTTATTCCCATAGTGTAGAAATGTACCATCTACGGTCAGTGAAGACCTCGGGTTGTGTCAGCATCTTGGTTCACTTGTCAGCTCCTTCAATTTTCTTCTAGTGTTACTAGCCACCCTTATATGTTGTAGTTCATCACAACAACATCCTGTATGTTGACACCCAAGTTTATGCAGTACCACTATTCCACCTATATGACTTGGTACTATTATGAGGATCAATTATGTAACATCAATGATCACACATTCTTCGAGCATCATTGATCAAATTTTCTTCTATATGTGATATTGAGACATAGCTCCATTGTGTTCCTTTGCAGCTATGATCAGATGATCCACTATGTATTCTTCAGTCTTTTCTGTACACTTATGTATACATGTTGGATCCGCTCTATACTTGATCAACAAACATGCTTTACTATCTTTGAGCATGGGTATGCCCGCCTCAAGCATGAATCTTCTTTCTAGTTCCTTCCATAGGTATTCAATGGGCTAGAATCTAGTGATATCCTCTTAGGTCCTCAAATGATCTCCTCTTTGTACTTAATACATTTCAGCCATCATGTACCCCTTATGACCTCATATATTAGGGGGCATATGTTATAGCATCATTCAACACTCCTTTGGTTATGATGCTCTGGTATGGCATTGGGCAACCCTTTCCCATACATACTTGATCATTTTTTAAAAAACAATATTTTGAATTCCATACGCGACTTTGCCCTTTAAAAAGTGCGTACACACGCGGGTACCATCATACAGAACTTGCGTTTATTTAAAATATGAAATATAAAATAATATCCTATTTTTCGGTTAGCGTTTACGGGTTTCACCAAAATCCCACCTACAAAAGCCCATGACCTAACTAAATTGACTGATTTTTGGTGGTATTTATAGACCCCATGGGAAGGCCTAATGAGATGAAGGATATAGTATATCGACATTATAGTCTTTTTGGTCCCCAGATCAAGTCTGATTTTCCCTGTGCCTCATGCACTCCCAGTCATAGGAAACCCTTGTGTGCTTGCATAGATACTCATCCTTCATATGACATCCTTTTGCACATGCTTGAGAGGTGATCTCTGAGGCTTGGGTTGGACGGATCCGGAGGAAGGTTTCGTTGGTGTCGTGGTTGGATAAGGTGGTATCTCTCCACTACTCTTTGTTGATATCTGTAAAGAAGCTCTATCTAGTTTTCGATATGTTATGATGTCATGTTTTTATGATTCATATGTAATATGTCATGATTTATATGTTTATGCTTGATGATCTAACATATTTATTATGCATGCACTTTGAACTACTTTCTATGTATATGCTTCTCTGAACTGTGTTGCAGGTCTGCTCGCTTGGGAGGAAGCAGAGGGTTTGGACCCTACAGGATCAACATCGAACATAGGACCTACAGGTACTCCTTTCAAACCCAACTTTAGTAGTTTGTATAGTTTACTTGCTTGAACGCATGCTTCTTGTTGATTTTCTGCCTTCGATCTATTGAGGTTGTCAACCCTTACCTTAGGGAAGTTTTTCCCACTAATAGCATACCAACATGACAACATAACAACATGACAACCATAATGACATGACACCCATACCATTAATTGGATATTTATAACACAACACATGGAGGTATTTACATCCATATGTACATAAACCAAAACATTGCACCAACACATATACCAACACATATACCAAAACATTTTCTCAACCAACGAATAGAGAAGGATACTTAGCTCGCATCTAATCTGCCTTCTTCCATGTAGCTTCAGCGGGCCCAAGTTGCTTCCACTACACTTTAACCTGCTTGATTGCTTAGTTTCGGAGCATGAGGATCTTTCTCTGCAAAATGCACTAAGGTTCCTACTAGAATTCTCCTTCTGGGTCCACCTGCAATACAAACTAGCCAATCACATGATCAACATCTTTAACATACTTCTTAAGCAATGACACATGGAAAACATCATGGACTTTCATTGTTGGAGGCAGTGCAAGTCGATAGGCTATTGGTCCAATCCTTTCATGAATCTTGAAAGGTCCAAAAAACCGAGGTGCCAACTTGACACATGATCCAATCCATAAGGAGGTCTTCTTAGGCTTGATGTGCAAGTACACTAATTCCCCAACCTGAAACTTCTTAAACAACTTGTTATGATCTGCATAACTTTTCTTTCTATCCTGTGTTGCCTTAAGATTCTTCTTGATTACCTGCATTTCCTATTCCATCTTTTCCAACATATCCAGTCCTATCAATACCCTGTTAACTAGATCACTCCAACTTATAGGAGTACTAAAACTCCAACCATAGAGTGACTTAAACATAATCAACCTCAAAGACTGATGATACCCATCGCTGTAAGCGAACTCAACCAGTGTAAGATACTCTTCCCACTTTCACTACTGATGCATCACATACATCCTCAACATATCCTTCAAGATCCTGTTGACCCTCTTTGTTTGTCCATTTGTTTGTCGATGATTAGTTGTGTTAAAGGCCAACTCTGTACCCAAACCTGCAAATAACTATTTCCAAAACTGTTATAGACATATTTGAGCACTTCAACCCCAATCTTATATGTCGATAAACTAGGGCTCATCAACCCCTAAAAGAGTTGTTTCATACCCTAAAAGAACCTGTTCATCTGATTACATCATTCCCCAAAAGTTCCACCTGAAAAACCATCTAGAAATGGCCTAAACTGAACCATACTGACTGCTACACTGGCCAGGTGCGATGCATACTGAGTGGTACACTGCTAAGGTGCGATGCATACTGATTAGGCCTTCTATAGGATGCGATGGGCGAGGATGGACAAATTTCCAAGACAGTTTGCTAGGTGGTTGCTCATGGAATCTTCTAGAAACCTCTCCTATGACACTTGCCTCTCTGAATTCGCCTAGGGATGAGTAAGAGATCCAAGAAATCTCCAAGTGGAACCAATTGTAACAAGTGGAATGACACTAATCAAAACCCCAGAGATGACTCACACCCTTGCACACATCTATAAATGGATCCCTCATCTAAGAGATCTGGAGGCTAGAATATTGTGAATTGCAAGGAAGTGCTGATAGTTTGTATTTGAGGAAAGAGAATTGTATTGTTGGTGTGATCTCGCTATTTCATGAGGTGAAGAGGGATTGATGTTGGGAGGATGATGCTGGATTAGACAACTGGGTTGTAATTCTCCCTTTTATTTAATAAAGTTCTTCAAGTTTTCTTCCATATGATTGTGCAATTGTGAATGTTATCATTTGTGAATGCTATTGTATGTTCATTATATATCTGATTCTGTAATGTTTATGATATAATAGATCAAGATGCTTTGATGGTTCTTTGCTACTGTGTTTCTACAGGTACTCTCCAAGTGGGATAAGTACGGGGAGGAGTTGCAATCTCTGTCAAGGGGGAGAGAGATTGAGTAAGGGATTAAGTGGAAGTTCCAGGTTGGTTCCATTGTCTTTCTCTTATCTATTATACATAGAATAAATCGTGAATTGCTTTAAACTGTTGTTTCTAGGGTAGCTGCCAAACCTAGAGGGCTAGTCATTCGAAAAGACACTAGTTTTCCCAGAAACAAATTGGCGACTCCGCTGGGGACGAATAGATGTTTGTTTGTTGTTGTTGTTTATTTTATAAACTATAGATAGAGCCTGAATTCAACCATGTAGCCTTCAAACTGCTCTTGCTCTGCAATTGCATAGTAGATGAATGCTGCTTCAATCAATCTCTGGTTTAGTTTATGGATTAAACTTTTGACTTACAAGCACATCTAGATTCCCTTTTGGTAGCTCAGTAACCTCTCAAGACATTCCTCTGTAATTTTCTCTTTACTGTCCATCATAGCTCAGCTTAACTCATTGAAAACAACTGCACATCTGAGCCAAAATCCATTTCAGTTGCACTCCTTGGCCCATCGCACTATCTGTCACTGTAACCCAGTATGCATCGCACTTCCCAAGTGTGTCAAGTGCGATGCATCCCTGTTTCTATGAAGCCCAAGTGCGATGACTGACTGAAGCCTGCTCCCCGTACCGTTGTGTATATATTGGGAGACCACAATAGGCTTATATCCTTTATCCATAGGAAGCTGAGTCTGCCACCTTATTGATCGCAATGCACTAAACACAACATTCGGGAAGATTGGCTGCCGTACATAAGTCCTTGGTAATTTCTCTTTAATTTATCACCAAGGTGTATTTTGCAATTTTGAGATTGGTTTGATAATCCCTCTGTCTAGATTTTCCAGAGTAGTCACTTTTGTTCTTTTTCGACTCTTTAAAAGAAAAGGTCCATCTGATCACTTTTCACTTCAGGTTCATTAAAAATCGAAGGAGACTAGAGTCATCTTTAACTTTTTCTCGACTCTTAAAAATTGAAAAAACAAAGTTGTGTCAAAGCATCATTAAAATTAATTGAATTCGGAATAACATCCCTGTTCCTTAGTTGATCTTAGGTTGAGATATATGGAGACAAATCCAGGATCCACCAATCAAGGAATCCCTTTTGAGGGGAATCCTAGTCCTTTTTCTTCTTAGGGAAATATTGGTGCTCCGTATATGGCCACATTGTCCCTTCCGGGAATTACCATTGGCCTGCCAGTATGGCTATTCTCAACCTCTGTGGTTCAAAATACCGTGATTCCTTCGCAATCGAATCAGCATCCAGTTGATACTAAAATTGACCCTTTGCCTTCTTCTTCGTTTGTTTCTCCCTCCCCTTCTTCCTCTTCGCTTGGTGAAAGTAGTGATGCTAGTAACCAGGTGGCTGAGAATTACAAGAAAGGGAAGGAGAAGAAGAAGAAGCCAATTCAGCAAGGGGGCAACCAAGCAACCATTGCTTTGAATGCATCATTTGGTGAGAATCCGCACATTAGACTTTCCAAAGCCAAATTTCCATGCATAATTTGTGCGGGTGACCATTTTTCTCAAGACTGTCCTTGCTTTCCTCGGATCTTGAGAGAATGGTATCCCCATTCGCACCGTCCTGTGTCATCAACCTCTGGAGATCATGTTGATAACACACCTTCAACTAGTGATAGTAAAGTTCATGGACGGTTGAGGAAGGTTAGATTTCCATGTAGGTTATGTGAAGGGAACCATACCCTTCACCTTTGTCGTTTTTTGGATGAAGCCAAAAGAGTGTTGGATAACCGTCCTGCTTCACCGCAACGACTTCCATCTGGTTACAAGAAACTCTCCCCAAGTCCTTTACTAGTTGAAAAATCGACTGACTTAAATCAACCGTCGGTCGAAACCACTCTCTCTAAAAGTGAATCTTATGAGTCTATACCCGACCAAAATCAATAGGTCGAGGTGATAGTTGACCCAGTTTTACCTTTAGAAAATCGTACCCTTCCCGAAGAGAGTGAGAACGATACCATTCAAATTCTTTTTGTTACTTCAGAATCCGATGAACTTGGGGGCAATCCGCCTGTTCCATCTAGACAAGAGGAAAACCCTCCAGCTCTCGTCACTCAAGGGGTTAATTCTCCTATTTATTCGGTACCCCCTCCAAGTAGTCTCGTCACTTCCTTTGATTGGAATCGACTAGCAAGATCCTGCCTTCCCTCTTATGTACCTTTCTGGATCATAGTACAAGTTTACAAAATGATCGTATCTGGCACTATCATAGATGAGGGGGAATCAGTGAGTATCCTTTCCTCAACTGCTGGGAAAGCGCTTGGTTCGCCATCGCTTATGCCCATTACACAGAATCTGTTAGGCTTTAACAAAGGAACCAGTCAACTGTTAGGGATCCTTCCTAAGTTACCGATCACTTTGAGAAGGAAAACCGTTCATCTGAATGTGATGATAGTCCCAATACCGTTAGATTACAATCTACTCCTTGGATGTGACTATGTTTATAACATGGAGGCTATTGTTTCAACACTCTTCCGAGTGATGTGTTTCCCGCATGAAGGCAAAATTGTCACTGTTGACCAGCTTTCATTTCCCGGTCCAAGCATAGCTCCAAGTCAATCATCATCCCTAAATGGTCCTTTTACATCAGCGGTATCTCTTGAACCTTCATTCCATCCACCTAATTGCCATGAGTAGTCTGGTGAATGTAACGAAGCTTAGGGGGCATGCACCCTTGTCTATTCTACGGACGAACCCAACTGAAAAGATAAGTTTCCCTGTAGGTTATGTGATTGGTTTGACACACCATTCACCTTTGTCTATTCTGCGGATGAAGCCAAGGAAGTGTTTTTTCTTCTGGATGAAACCATCCTGCCTAACCTCAGTAGTTTCCATATGGTTACAAGAGACTCTCCTTTTCATCATGCTGGGGGAATGAATTTTTTTTTTAGTTTTGTCATTTCTAGCTTTTAGTTTTGTTTTTTCTAGCTTTTTAGTTTTGTCATTTCTAGCTTGTGTAAAAATGAAACTAAAACCAAGCATAGTTCCCCCAGGGTTCAAGCTCGTTAAAAAATGAACCCACCTTCGAGTAAATACCCTTTGTGATTGCCGTTCTATCAACCTTTTGAGCCTTGGTTGTGTACCTCTCATCACCTCCATTCTTTTGGCTGATCATACGCTTCCACTTGGTTGTTTACCCTTTTTGAGGAAAAATTGCGATGAGTGGTCTTATTAGCCAACCTCTTCACAAAAATCACCATGTTTTGAGAAGTTCCAAGCTTACCCAGAACCAGTTGCTACCCTAGACACCACTCGTTCCTCAAAATCGAGTCTCCTTTAAACCCTTTTCAGACTCGTTAAATATGAAAAGATTGTCGAGAAATTGGCCTTTCCAGCTCGTTAAAGTGATTGGAAGTGCCATCCCTCCTATATATTTTAATCTTTTTTGGACCCGAGGGATTATCTCACGAAAAAGTTCGAGTGCTTGTCTTTTTCGGCTCGTTAAAGTGATTGGAAAAGTCATCCCTTTTGTATTATTTTATCCTTTTTCGGACCTAAGGGATTAATTTACGAAAAAGAACTTCTGGAGTTTCCTTTTCGTCCCTTTTCAAACTCTCTAAACATGAAAAGGACCAAGTTATCCTTGTCGTTAAACTTGTTAAAACAATAGCGACAAACTTGTCCATTCTAGACAAGATCGAGTTTCACTGTCGTTAGACTCGTTAAAACATAGCGACAGGTTTGCCCGAAGGGAAAATTATAGAACAAGCATATGTTATCCTCCTTAAGCATGACAAAAATAAAGAGGTATTGGTCAGCAATGACTGGGGAAAAAGGGAAGAAAACTTGAAGAATTTATGGTAGCAGGTCACTCTTGAACATGACACTTTCACTTCATCTCCGTGATTTAGTTGGGTTGGGTTATTCCATTCACTGGTCATCTCACCATTGGTCTTCCACACCATCCATTTTTTGGGGTCAACGCTACCAATCCATCTCAGTGTTGCCGACATGTTCAAGAGAAGTCATTCAGTTGAGAAACCACAATCCAGTTAATGCCTCATCCACTGCAATACCTTCAACCTTCATTTTCCATGACCACCATTCCTGAACCTTGTGTCATCAGATCATTTTCACCTCCAGAAAATCATTTACTTCATTTCATGTCGTAGATGTGGGATACATCAAGGCCATCCTACGACGAGTCACTTCTTGTCAACATCAGCCCATTATCCAAGAAGTTGACTTAGAAACACCCCTTTCAGTGCTTTGAATCTTGCATGCCTCAATGGAAAGTTTCTCACTTTCAGCGATAGGTTGACATCAATGGCCTTCGACCGAAAGATTTTGCATGGTGTTCGACATCGAATCATATATTCACACCACGTGAATTGTACTGTAGTACCTTGAGGGTCATTATCATTATCGGTGATTCCTCTCGCGTTTGTTAACAACTCACATTATTGGCTGGTAATCAGGTGATGTCTTTCCATGTTCGACTTCAGAACATCTCTTCACATGGATTGACTTGTACATCGGGCGAAGATTGAACGAGTTTGAAGACCCTGGATCTAGTTTCATCCATCCGGGCTGCGATATATTCAGGGATATAAAAACATCAAATGTACAAAGGCGCTGCACAGATGGTCATCCGAACCAAGGATGATGACTCTACATCTGAAGAATCATCAGTCTGCATCTACCGACAACTATCTGATCTATGTACATGAAATGAATTTATAAAGCTGAGCATGGGAATGCCCACCTTAGCTAGATCATGAAATTTTTTATTATGATGATGTATTGTATTGTAACTTATGCAGGTCACCTTCCAGTTTGAAACCTCGGATCCTCATGATAAAGCATTTCACCCGACATCAAGATTTACGACTTCATGCTTTAGGGGGAAACTGTTATAGACATATTTGGGCACTTCAACCCCAATCTTATATGTCAATAAACTAGGGCTCATCAACCCCTAAAAGAGTTGTTTCATACCCTAAAAGAACATGGTCATCTGATTACATCATTCCCCAAAAGTTCCACCTGAAAAACCATCCAGAAATGGCCTAAACTGAACCATATTGACTGTTACACTGGCCAAGTGCGCTGCACACTGAGTGGTACACTGCTCAGGTGCGATGCATACTGATTAGGCCTTCTATAGGGTGCGATGGGCGAGGATGGACAAATGTCCAAGACAATTTGCTAGGTTGTTGCTCATGGAATCTTCTAGAAACCTCTCTTATGACACTTGCCTTTCTGAATTCGAGCAGGGATGAATAAGAGATCCAAGAAATCTCCAAGTGGAACCAATTGTAACAAGTGGAATGACACTAATCAAAACCCCAGAGATGACTCACACCCTTGCACACATCTATAAATGGATCCCTCATCTAAGAGATCTGGAGGCTGGAATATTGTGAATTGCAAGGAAGTGCTGATAGTTTGTATTTGAGGAAAGAGCATTGTATTGTTGGTGTGATCTTGCTATTTCATGAGGTGAAGAGGGATTGATGCTGGGAGGATGATGCTGGATCAGACAACTGGGTTGTAATTCTCCCTTCTATTTAATAAAGTTCTTCAAGTTTTCTTCCATATGATTGTGCAATTGTGAATGTTATCATTTGTGAATGCTATTGTATGTTCATTATATATCTGATTCTGTAATGTTTATGATATAATAGATCAAGATGCTTTGATGGTTCTTTGCTACTGTGT
Organism: Pinus tabuliformis; assembly: GCA_031772625.1. Taxonomy (NCBI): domain Eukaryota; kingdom Viridiplantae; phylum Streptophyta; class Pinopsida; order Pinales; family Pinaceae; genus Pinus; species Pinus tabuliformis. Next base: position 465,391,502 of record CM062805.1, read on the forward strand.
TTCTACAGGTACTCTCCAAGCAGGATAAGTACGGGGAGGAGTTGCAAGCTCTGTCAAGGGGGAGAGATATCGAGCAAGGGATTAAGCGGAAGTTACAGGTTGGTTCCATTGTCTTTCTCTTATCTATTATACATAGAATAAATCGTGAATTGCTTTAAACTGTTGTTTCTAGGGTAGCTGCCAAACCTAGAGGGCTAGTCATTCGAAAAGACACTAGTTTTCCCAGAAACAATAACCTCAAAGTAAACCTAACATCCCTATATGACACAATCTTCTTTGGGACACCATGCAACCTCACTACATCCTTGATGAAAGCCTATGCCACATCACTAGTTGAATAGGTATATTTCACTGGAATGAAGTGTGCTACCTTAGTCAACTTGTCCACCACAACCATGATGGAATCATGTTGTCTAGATTATCTTAGAAAACCTGTGATGAAGACCATGAAAATTACCTCCCATTTCCACTATGGAATCGATATCAGTTGTAGTAACCCACCTGGATGATTACACTCTACCTTTATCTGTTGACAATCCAAGCGTCTCGCCATGAACTCTGCCACTTCTTTCTTCAACTTCGGCCAGTAGTAGAACTTCTTCACTGCTGTCAGTGTCTTCTGATATCCTGGGTGACCTGAATATGGTTTCACAGGAAACTCTCTCAAGATAAGCTTCTTGAGCTCGCTGTCATCTGACACATATATCCTGTCCCTAAATATGATCAAGCCAATCTGTTGTGAGATGATAGTACACATCTTGTGCACCTGTACCTGTACTATGTTGTAACATGTGCCTGAGCTCCATCTACCTTTTATCCTGTTGACCTGCCTGTAAGATCTGATCATGCAGACCTATCCCATAAGAACTCATAGCTGCTCCCTGCTAAGAGCATCTTCAACCATGTTCTCTTTACCTTTAATGTACTTGATCTCAAAGTCAAACTCACCGATCGTGGCCAACCATCTAGCTTGCACGACATTCAAATTTAGGTGGTCAAATAGATACCAATCCACTGTGATCTCTCATTAGTACAAATATCCTAGCAAGAAGATAGTGCCTCCACATATTCAATGCATGGATGATCATTTCCAACTCAAGATCACATGTTAGATAATTCTGCTCGTGCTCATTTAGTTTCCCTGATTCATAGCATACTACTTGTCCCTCCTGCATAAGAACTTGACCAAGTCCTCTTTTTCAAGCATTTGTGCATACCATAAATTCTCTATCCAGATCTGCAATCTTTAGCACTGGAGCATGTGTCAACAATATTTTCGACTACTCGAAACTTGCTACACATTCCTCTATCCATTCGAACTTCTTACCTTTCCTTTGCAATGATGTGATGGGATATGCAATATGTGAGAAGTTCCTGATGAACCTCCTGTAATACCCTGCTAACCCCATAAAGAACCTTACCTCATCCAGATTCATGAGAGCTTCCCACTCCATGATAGCCCTTATCTTCTCTAGATCTACTACTATTCCTTCCTTGGAAACCACATGTCCCAAGTAATGTACCTCTATTTGAAATAAACTGCATTTTCTAAGCTTGGCATACAACTAATGTTGTCTTAGTAATCTCAATATTGTTGCTAAGTGTTCGACATGATATTTGTCATTTTTAGAATATACTAGTATATCATCAATGAATACAATAAAAAACTTGTCCAGATAAGGACACAACACGCTATTCATCAAGCACATAAAAGTAGCTGGAGCATTAGTCAAACCAAATGGAACTACAACAAACTCATAATGCCCGTACTTGGTCCTGAAAGTTGTATTGTATATGACCTCTTCCTTGATGTGTACCTGATGATATCTGGATCTCAAATCAATCTTTGAGAACACTGTTTCTCCCTTCAATTGATCGAACAAATCATCAATCCTCAACAACGAATAATTGTTCTTAATGGTCACCTTGTTCAACAATCGGTAATCAATGCACAACATGAGAGTATTGTCCTTCTTCTTCACAAACAATACCGGTGTGCCCCATGGTGATACACTTGGTCTAATGTATCCCTTATTAAGCATTTCCTTCAACTGCAACTTCAGCTCTACCAGATCTGGAGTGCTTATCCTATATGGTGCTTTTGATGCTGGTGCTACCCTTGGTACCAACTCAATAGAAAAATTCTCTTCCCTATGAGGCGGTAATTCTAAAATCTCTACTGGAAACACATCCTGAAGCTATTGTAAAACCGATTACCTTCTCAAGAAATCTACATACTCAACCTCCTTATCTTTGTCACTAGAGATATTCACTAAACCGAGTACCTTCTTAAGACATCTGCATTCTCAACTTCCTTATCTTTGTCACTGGAGATATGCACTACAAATAACACACACCCTTTTCTGTGACTGTGCTTTTCTTGCATAATTGTCACCATCCTAACTGATGTTTCTTTCTTCTTACCCTGTAAGAAAATATGTTCTCCATTGTCATCCAAGCACTCAATAGATTTGTCATAACAATCCACCTTGGTCTTATGGAGATATAACCAATCCATACCCAAAAGCATGCTCTACGAACCCAATGACAATACATTCATATGTGGTGATGTAGACATACCATTCAACTCAAATGCACAAGCTCTTACCCAATGATGAACTCACTTCTTTCTACCTGTAACCAACTCCACTAACTAATAATCTGCATACACTTCTTTATTCAAACCACACTTATCCACCAGGTCAAGATTAACATAACTATAATTAGATCTAGGTCAATCAAAATAGAAACAACTTGATCACAAATATTACTGTCCATCTCGATGCCTTCCTATTATCCAACGCTGCATAGATCCTAGGAACACTCTGTCTAACATCCCCAACCTTTTGCGCCTCCTAGGCACTGTAAATCTACGGCCTACCACCCTAATGCCATGGAAATTCTCTCTAACAATGATCCTTGCCACAAGTCCAACACCACACGAGGTTCCTATCATCACCCTTGTTATGCTTAGACCGAAATTCCTGTCCCCTATCAGATGCATTGAACTTCTTGTGCGGTGCTGCATTCTCTTTGTTACTTGTGTCTTGAGGCCTTGCCCGTTTCTTGTCCCATTTCAATTTATGCTTATTATTACCTTTCCACTCTGGTTTAGTCTTAGATCTATGCTTTGATTGCTTATAACAATGCCTTAGCTTCCGGATGGCCTCCTCCAATGATCTAGGCTTATCAAACTCAATCCTTTCCTTAAATGTTATTGACAACCCACTGATGAATATTTGAATCTTGTCCTTCTCCTCCTTGAGGTAAGGCATATAAATCAACAACTCCAGAAATCTGCTAGTGTACTCCTCATCAGTCATATATCCCATCTTTAGCTCATAAATCGCTTTTGTCATGTCGTCGTAGTACCTCTCTGATAGGTACTTCTTGAATATTCCCTCGAATTCACTCCAAGTCAACTCCTCCTCATGAATATCTCTAACGTTCTTTACGTTTTCCCACCAGATATCTACTTTACCTTTAAGACTGAATGTAGCTATTTTGGCCTTGATGTTCTCTGAGTAATCATGTAATCTAAAGAACTTATTCATTCCAAGCAACCATACTTCTGAATCCTGTGATTTCTTCATTTTCCCATAGAATTTAGGTGGCTTTTATTTCTTGAACTCATCTGAAAAATATCTCCTATCACTCCTCCTGTAAGGATGATAACGATGATGACCATGATACATGTCAGTACCAAAACTAGAATAGTACTTGTGTCCATCACCTCTCCTTTATGGTGTATCCAAGAACCTGCCATCCTTGATCATGTCATCTCTATCTGACCCATGCCCACTATGAGATCTCTTACCATATTCCCCATTAGTCCCATCCTCCTATCCATAGATGGTCTGAAGTGGTCCCTGCCTCTGCAATTCTGACAGACTCTGAAGAATTACTACATTGACTTCTACTTGTTTCTCCTATGCCTGCATGACTTTGTCATTATCTACTTTGGAACTCCTTATCTATTCCTTCAAACTCCTCAATGTGTCTGCTAAGTCAAAAAAGTGTCAAACACCACACTGCTCATCTGACTCACAGGGAGAATATTTGTAGTCTACCATCCTTCTAGTCATCCTTGATCTCTTCTTCCTGCAAGGTAAATTATGCCAACCAAAGAAAATCATAAACAAACCAATGTACCTTAGTATAGTTCAGGGAGGATGTCTCGTCTGCAAGACTGACTAGATTAGCACAATACATATATGAACATAATCAGATCAACATATAAGTATATTTTCAACCATTACCTAGTTATCGGTGCATGACTATGCTGACCACATATCATGACTTTGACCATCATCCAACCAATGTATGCATAACAACATATGAACACTGACAGACATAACCAATGTACGACCGACATACACTCACAATAAATACATTCAACAACAACACCATCAAATTTCACATGTCGACACCACTGCAATCATGGCCCAAGCCATGCATACACAACAAGCACATATACCAGCAACACAAGGACCTATATGCAACTAACATGTACATATGACAACAAATTCATCCAAGAGAATGGAAATCAGACGTCACCCAAGGAGAAAGAAACCATGCTCTGGTACCACTCTATAACACCCTCCTCCCACATCTACCTAAGTAACTGGCCAACCGGGGTAAACATTGACAAAGAGTTACTATGATATGATTCAACTTCCTATGTATTAGTTAAGGAAGTGGAACTAAGGGAACATAGACAACTTGACCTTCTACACTTGCAACAGAACCCCTAAAAGCCTTCCATCCCATCTAGGTGACTAGCCCCTAAGACTAACTGAAATTTTGTTGCATTAAAGCCTCAATCACTCCCTTGACATGGGCATGCATGTGACTGGGACCCTCCAGCCACTCCCACAACAAGGCATGCATGTGACTGGGGAATTTTCCAGGTAGTTCAATGCCAACGACTCTAGATTCTGTGCTGCTTGTTTAGGTCCAAGACTCAGGCCACTTCCCAGAACTCCATGAAACTTCTAGAAATGAAAAATAATGTCAAAACAATGATACATATGCAAATACTTGCACAAAGACTTGACTGGACCCCTACTAACTGGTGAGCCTTGGTATTACACCAAGAATTCCGCAACTCCCAAGGGCTCCTCAACTCTATTTATCAACTTGGGGTTCGTACAAACTTCAAGGTGACAATGCTATATGCACAGTAGATGGGATTCTACTCATGCCACCCTCAACCAAGACATTTGATCAATAGTGCTCCAAGACCAGTCCTCCTACTAAATTAGAATGAAATTTGGCTAATGAAGGTGCAATTCAGAAGCTACCTCTAACTATGACAAGAAAAATTTTATTGACTTCAACTTGTAAATGCTATTGAAACCATTCATGAAAAGACAAGAGCTAAACTACTTGCAGAAAGGAAACTACATTATCTTGCAACATTCATTAATCTTTCAGATGTACTTGCATAATGGAAGCTAATCTCTCTTGCATAATGTACCAAGCTGTAATTTGAGATTCTATGTACCATCTAACTAGCTCACACTTGCATGTAAATCGATATTCTATTTGTGCAAAATCTATGATAAGAAAACGAATGTTATTATATTTTTTCAATGAGGGAAAAGGAGGGTTTGGAGTAGCCTAGGAGTTTCCCTTGATCATGAAATCACAGCTGGGGGTCAACATCCTTCTAGACTAAGTCCAATTTCTTAGTAAGGATCAAAACTGGTGGAAGAAAGAAGTCTTACAAGTGTGTTATAGGAGGCTGCTACAGGAGGGTTGCCGAGAAGGTTTGGTAGGGGAAAATGATGGTTTAAGGGTATGGAAGGGTGCATGGAGGTTGAGGTAGATGATTGAAGGGTGTTTGAATCCCCTAGCCAAGCACAAAGACTCTTGAAGGCATGTTTTGCACTAGGAGGGATGCTCTCGGTGACCCTAGGAAAATGATCTTAAGAAACAAAATTTTTTGACATAATTTGGGTTCACAAGAAAATGTGAGGGAGTCCAAGATGGAGGTGGAGAAGGTGCCCTTGCCTGCAGATCCAAACAACCCTGTAATCATCACATGCATACAACCATTTATCATTGAAAAAATTGAAACAACTAATATTAGTGGAAAAGATGAATTGAATTTAAATGCTATCTAATCTATGCCAAAACTTTGATCTAATCAATAAACCAACTCCTAAGTTACAAAAAGAACATGAAAAATAAGATGACTAACAAAAATATTCTTCCAAGGAATCATAAACATAATGCTTTTGGGATGTGGTTGTAAATCCTTCTATTCATGCTCGCATGAGAGAGATGACATAAAGGATGAAATCACAGATATTGATGGATTATTCTCTACTTAAATGAAAAAAACTAAGCAATACTCTGAAACTAAAAGAGATACAAGTACACAAGAGGGACCTAAGCCACTGGGTTGGGCCCAAACCCAAAATCCTCAGCCCTATGGAACTAACTCAATGATGAATCAACAAGCAACTTCTCATTATCATTGAATCAATGTCTAATACATCAAATAACAATCAAAATAACAGTGCCAAGTTCCTGAGCTCAATAGCTACCTAGCTGAAAACAAAACTCGAATCCTAATGAGATCTTATACATGCTTATTTATACAAGAGGGTAGCTACTAGTAGCTCCCTAGAAAATATGAATATTTGTCTCCTACAACTCAAGAATGATGGATCTTTTTCCTCATTACTTTCACTTGTTTGGTTGCTAATGACCTCAAGTTGATGAGAGAGAGAGTGCTCTGATCTTGGGTTGATTGAGAGGGTTAAGGAGGTGGAGAACCCCTTATATTCTCTCCTTGTTGTCTACTCCGAGCCCCTACATAGAAATCATCTCAAAAATTGCTCCATTTCCTGTAATTAAACCATATTAGGCTACATGACATGAAATTTTTTTATCCTTCTCACTCAACATAATATAACAAAAAATGTAAATAAATGTGAGAAAGAGATAGTTCTAAAGATGGATGTTATGAAACCAACTCACAAAATAGACGAAGAGATATATCAACGACTTCAAAATAAGCCTCTTTGAGGGGGAAACTTCCTTTACATTACACAAACGAACACTTCTTGGATGATACAAATGACGAGACCTCCTTTATATATATAGGAGTCTAAGGGGTCACAATCTAATCAGAGCCGACATAAAAATAATATTGTAAGGGCACAACAATAACAATAGTGGGCTTCTATGGGGCACAATAATAACAATATGGGGACCACATGGGCACAACAATACAATAAGGGGGTTGCACTGATAACAATAAGGGGCTACACTAGTAGTATAGGGACTTAAAATGCCCCTCTCCTCCGAAAAAGTGTTGTCCTCAATGCTTGAGTAGTTATGGATGTTTCTGTATAAAATTCTCATCCTCCATGTGGAATCTTAAGCGGGTAAGTTCTTCCACTTGATGAGATACTCTGAAATTGATTGATTTCGTAGCTGTCGGGTTCTTTTTTCCATGACTACTTCATGTTCCAATATGATTTTTCCTTCCTCTTCAAGTTCCAACAATATTGTTTGAACTGGGAGCTTCTCACCTATAACCTTCTTTAAGCATGGAACATAGAGAATTGGGTGCACCTGGGAAGATGCAGGAAGCTCCAATTTGTATGCCATAGTACCAATCTTTTGCAAAAACTTGTAAGGACCATAGTGCTTTGGTGATAATTTATTATCCTTCTTATCTTGGTTGAGGGACATTTATTTTTATGGTTGTAGCCATAAAAATACCCAGTCGCCTACATCAAAACTTCTTTCGCTGGAATGTTGATATGCATGTTGTTTCATTCAATTTTGTGCCAAAGTTAGGTTATCCTTTAAGAGTTGGAGAACTTGTTGTTGATGTTTGATGTGATCTTCCACTGCTTGAACCGTAGAATGATTGTCTAAGAATTTTTGGAGATCAGGACAAATAGATGATTTCGTTGTTTGAACCTTTAGTGAACATAATTGTGCAATTACTCCATGTTGTTCTTTATTTAGAAGATTTATCATGCCATTATAGATGATTATCTTTCCTGGTTTCCCTGTGATAACCCTTAATTCAACTTCCTTTCCTTCCAATTTCTTTTTCAAGAGAAGTTCTTGAAAATTGAAAGCTATCATCCCCAAAGACTATAACCATTGGACTCCTAGTACAACATCAACATCACCCATTGGAATGGAAAATATTGGATTATTTAAGAGATATTCCCCCATGGATATCTTGATATTATGGCACTTTCCAAAGAAATTTATGGTTCCTCCATTTGCAACCATTACTTGACACTTTGATGCTGGATATAGGAAGTGTGGTGAAGTAAAATTATAAGTGCGGACACAAACAAATTCCTTTAGCCCGATAATGGGTTTAGCCACAATTTCTACATTATATGGAATATTTCCTTAGGTTAGAACCAATTAAGAGGGCCTACCTCTTAGTACGCTTATCCCATTTGATGATGTCCTTGCTTGCTCGCTCCAGCTATCTCTCGCTTCCTTCTTCAAACACCTGAAACAGGTAAACAACAACAAACAACAACCGTGATAATAGACAAATTGTAATTCAACCTACTTAAAAAGTCAAGAAACATTAATCCATGAATATGTAATATGAAAAATCATGTAGGAAATCAATCGATAGTTGCATATATGTTGAATCAAGAAGAGATTACAACCATTGTCTTGATGTTTCTATTCTCCTCTAAAAAGACCAGGTTCCCACACACTTCTGCTAGCATTCCATGATGGCCTCAACAACAATAGTTTTAAGGCTCTTCCCTTTAGGATTCACTCCAAACCAAGTTCACACTTCTCCCTCACACAACTAGAGAGATACAACTATGAATAGCTTGATGTTTACTCCAAACTTAATTAGCACTAGCACACCAACATTAACACTAGCTTGTGCTTGGGAAAAAGGGAGGTTTATATAGGATGAATGGATGGGAGATGGATCTTATTCTCATGGGAGAAGGTCTTATCCCTTGAGGTAGTTCCATCATTATAGGGGAAAGGAGCCCAAAATGACATCCTCGACCCCATCCGGCCAAACCATTTACCAGACTTCTGTTATGAATCTTTTAGAGCTGGAAGCTTCGGCTCTTTATTTAAAAAACTTTCCATAAGAGGACCGGTGTGACTTGAGAAAAGATCAGTCGCTCTAGTTGACACTAGGAACAATGTTAACCCCTGCATATCGGCACGAGGAAGACAAGGGCCATTAGCGTCGGTCTTGTAAACTGGGAAAAGCAGAAGTTTGAGGGGAAATGGTGCAAAAGGGAATTGTTCTGCTCATGAAGAGGGACACAATGGGAGTTTCTTCATGAAGGGAAAGCATGTAGACTTCACTGTAGAGGTCCTCCAAGATCAAGGAACGGGGAGTACAAGGACAGTGACAAAATTCTGTGTAACAGATGCCCCCTAAAGCGTGAAGGCCGAACTAGAGTGAGGGATGAAACACTTTATGAATCAGTGTGGGGAACCGTTGTCTGCCGTTGGAAAACCTGCAAGCAAGTACATATACATATACGTAACTGAGAAATCTATCAAATGATACATGAATCGTGGCATGGATGCAACCATCCAGAGAAAGATCATGTAAATGGATCCAGGTATGGGAGAAACCATCCATCAAAGAGGATCATAATGAAACTAAGGTATGGTTGCAGCCATCCAAGAAGGAGAAGGATCACATATGATAACTTATGGTATGGTCGCAACCATCCATCTAAAAGGGACATGTATATCAACATAACCATGTTACATCACTTCACAACCTGGACTTTTGTGATCTGAGCCCAAGGTCCTGCACTCCAATACGACCCGATCAAAGTACAAATCCTAACATGTGAATAGATGTGTTGACATCGAGCATGCTAGAAAGTTGCTTGATTACCAGTCAATGATGGAAACTGTTAACAAGCGCGAGAGAAACCACCAATAATGAAAATGGTCCTCAATGTACTATCAGAACAATCCACGGAATGTGAATAGAGGAATTGAAGTCTAATACCCGTGAAATCACTCGATCGAAATCCAATGACGTGAACTTGTCGTCGAGTGCGAAGAACTTGCCATTAGGGCATGCAAGCTCTAAGGTACTGGAAGGGAGTCTCTCAGTCAAATTCCCGGATAATGAGTTGAAGTCGACGGAAAGCGACCGTGTCGAAGGAAGGCCATAATGTTTCCCACATCATCGACACGACACAAAAGGATGCAAAATGAGTTTGGATGATACAGAGAATCAGAGGTAAGTAACTGCAGAAGGACAACTCTTGAGCATATCGACGACACGACTGGAGGTTTGGCATCTTTTGGATCCATAGGATTGGTGGTCATGATGACGTGGTAGAGATCAAATGGAAGGCAAAAATGAACGGCCCAACCTAGGAAGGTCAACGATACAAAGGAGGATATCCCAACCCGACACGAAGCAAAAAGTGTCATGTTCAAGAGTGAGCTGCCGACACAACCGGTTAGATTTCCAAATTTCCCCCCACCATTTTTGGCAAGTACCTCAATTATTTTCTAATCGCAAGCTTGAAGGGGATAACATATGCTTGCACTGTAAGTTCATCCTTCAGACGAATCCGACCTAGTAAGTTTAACGAGCCCTAGGAAGGAGAAGCTCATGTTCGTCATGGTGACGAATCCGATGTCGTTTAATATTTTAACGAGTCTGACAAAGGTGTAACTCGATATCTTTTTCATGTTTAGAGAGTTTGAAAAAGACACGTAAAAGAAAACTCCACATGGTCCCTTTTCGTACATTTGTGTCTCTCGAGCTCGAAAATGTAGAAAATGATACTTGAGAGAACCGCTTGACCATTTCAGTTAAGGAGTACCTTTTTCGTAAATAGTGCCTCCCAGCCTAAAAAGGGGAAACTTATACTGGGTGCACGACATTTCACATCCATTAATGAGTTCGAAACGACAAGGGCTCAACCATATTTTCACTTTTAAAGGGTCAGAAAAGAGCTTAAAAGTGGACCCCCCCATTTTATTCTCTTTTACGAGTCAAAAGGGAAAAATACTTGACAATCTTTTCATATGAGCTTAACGAGTCGAGAAAAGAGCTGAAACGTGACTCGTCATCATTGTCGAACATCCATCACCTGTTGCTGCGCAAAAAGGTAAAATTGCACTATCCAATTCTTTGAGGTAAAATAGGTTAAAATATTTACAAAAACCCAATATTTTCATGAAAAAAATGAATAATAAGGAGAAAAGTAAATATATTTTTACCATTTACCATTTTACCTTGCTGTGAATACTTTTTACTCACTTTTTCCCTAATTGTTCCAGAGCAGATTGCGGGAGATCTGGGAGGTCATTCGCCGAGCCACCAGTTACAGGTAAGAGCCAAAGCCCTGAGCTCCATTTTCATGTTTTTTATTCCTGTTTTAAACCATTTTTTGGTTTTTTGAGGGAGGTTTTGTAAAAAAAAATTTCCCCTCGGTCGGTGCGACTTCCGGGCATGGAATCGCGCTGGCCGAGGGTAATTAACACGACCTATCACGCCGTTGGTGCAACTGTTTTTAAAACAAGTGCGCCGGCGCCGTGAATAGGGAAAAACCCTATTTCGTCTCAAAAACACCGCTAAAACTTGAGTTTTATGGGCCAAGCATGATTGTTGACTCAAATTAATGGCTTTTGCAGGAAAGAATTGCTGAAAATGGTGGACTTGAAAGAATGGGAACACGAGGATGTGGGCACTGAGTGACTGAATGATCCAAATTTCCTGGAAGATTTGAGGGCTTGTAGGCTCCTCAAATTATTTCTCACGCTAGGGATGCGGGCCCAACTTGAGTTGCTTTGGTACCTGATTAGTCTTTGGGACATAAATCAGGAAATATTTGTCATTGTTGACCAGGAGCTGGAGTTGGAAACTTCATATATATATTTCATCACTGGACTGTTCTGAAGAGGGGAACCACTCAACTTGTACGGGTCACGACCGATTGGGGCAAGCATATCCTCATTGCTTGCTGAAAACTACCCTGAGGCCTCGAAATCCAAGAGTGGGAAGATTGAGATTTCCACTATTCACGATCTGACACTGAGAGTGCTCCTGTTGACCATCAACAAAGTGGCGGGGTCCTAGGCAGTACATGAGACCAACAAGTCGAAGTTCCTGTCTGCTATCAACTATACAACACCTATGATATTCAATTGGGCAGAGGCCATGAAGATCAACATAAAGCACCAGTTGACTAAAACTAAGGCAGGGAATCTGAAGGAATTTTGCTTCAGATCTATGCTCGTGACCTTTTTCTTGGAACGAGTGCCACTGTTCCAGTATCAGCTAACTGAGGTAGATCCTCCCATTCCGCGGATGGCCTACTGGAGTCGTTTGATGCCCAGGATCACTGGGGGTTAGCACATGTCGTACATAACTGAATTCTTTTCATGGCTACGATGACAAAAGATCGTCGTGGAGGACTGGCCATACAATGGCATTGACTTTCGTGGAGATCCGAAGATGCCACTACCAGATGGAGAGGATTTTGATGATGAAGGTAAAAAATCAATTTTTTAATTTTGAGATTTTTTTATTTTTTTGGTATAAATGTGCTTATAACATTTCTCTTGTTAATGCAGACGTTGGACTAGAGTGGCCTGCTGGGATGTCCCCAATAGCCAGGTGTGTCCCCCGCCCGATTGATGCTGTCGCTCCTTATTAGGAAGGGAGCGACAACGAGGAGGAGATCACGAGGAACCTTGAGGGGCTGACTCGTGGTATCCTAGAGTATGCTAGGGTAGGAGACATTCCTTGCCAGTACCAGAGACACATGGTGGGAGTTTCGGATCGGATCCACCGATTGTTGACTCTTGTTGCACGAGTTGTATCATGCTGCCACGATCACCATGTTGATTAGTTCCTAGCTCCAACACTTACATTTTTGAGGCCTGCGTGCCACGAATATATGAGGCCTGCGAGCCGCCGATGTTATTTTGGACACACATATTATTTTTTCGGGTTCGGATGTATCAAACATTATCGCCATATATATATATGTTGTATTTTCTTGCTTACTATGGTACAATGGTTTGTTTGATATTTTCACATGTTTAGTAAATGTCTATCCAACACATAATTAGCGAATGCATCTGTCAATGTATTCACGCACCTAGGAATATGATGATATGTAATGTAATCAAAATGTCTTTCTAGAGACAAATACGGAGATACATTCTCAATATTTGAGGGTTTCTGATGGAATATTGCCCGTTGAGTTGAAGGACTATAAGCTATGAATCCAGGTTGACAACCAAGTCTCTAATGTCAAGAGCAATGGCTTCTGACAACAATTCGATGACCGCACTGTATTCAGCAATGTTGTTAGTTGTACGACCTAAACAGATACCTTGAAGGTCAATCAACTCACCGTTAGGGTCATAAATAGCCCATGCCACGGATGATAGGTTTCGGGTACTACGGCAAGCACCATCAGCGAAACCAATGTGAGGAGTCGCAGACATCTGCAAAGCAAGGAAAGCATAGTAAATAGGAAAGATATTTGAAAACTAACACACCAAACAACACTGCACAAAAATGAATGACACACTAATGTACACAAGTAACCATGTAAGATGACCTAAGCATAGTACTTCTTGAGTGTAGAATTTCCTGCATATTCTCTACAAATCTACCTCTCAGATCTATGTAGAAAATCTGACTGTAGATTAACTCGATAATGCAATATACCAAAGCAAAATACTATAAACTACATCTACTATCAAACTTGCGGAAGCTTAAAGATCGAGTTGAATCAGAGCTGAACACATATAACCATAAGAAGAAGAATCAATACACATGAAACACAGAAGAATACTCCGGGGAAAGCCTAAGCTAAAAACCTCGCTATCTGTATTATCATACAAGGTGGAAATATATTAGGATTACACAAATATTTAGCTCTCACAACTAGCCAGCTCTCAGTACAATCCTCCTCGATGCTCACAGGCAAACAAGGCTTCTCACAAACCTTCTCCTCTACCCTCCAAGCTCCTATTTCCTTGCGCTATTTCTCTTGGGTGATCCTACTGTTACCAAGTGTAACACTGATCACTCACACTGGTCTCACACCTTGTAAAACTGCAATCCTCAAGGAAGCTTATTCCTTCTGCATGGATGAGTTTCCTTTATAGGAAAACTCATGCAATTGATAGTAACCTGTCCCTGTCTTTAATCTCAACTTGGTCTTTCTCTGAATAGACATGTATGAGTTATTTATGAGAGAATCTTCAGTTATCTGGAGTACACTAGTTTGATGCATGCATGCATTAACTAACTAAACTCACAATTAGTTCCTCAAACTGTTTGGAACTAATTTAACTAGACTTAACTCAGTTAACTGAGCTAAATAATTACAACTCAAATACAACTCACCCTTATCTCCTTAATTAAGGGATAATCTCCTTAATTTAAGGGATAACTATTGCATGACTTCACAAAGACTTCTAGCTTGAATTTCTCCAACTAATTAATCCAATATGAATTAATTAATTATTTTTCAAGCAACTGGTGAGACTAAATTCGAATTTTAATTCTCAATTTTATTTCAAGGACAAATTAAAATTGGAATATCCTAAAATGATATCTATAGAAATGTTAATTTTAGCATTTATATTTTTAGTATTTCTTGTTGCTATTTTCAACACTCCCTCTCAACAAGAAAGGAATTCAACTCGATCCCGATCCTGAACCTTTGGAATGTTTTGCATGCAACACTTCTCCCTAGTGTTGTTGCTCCAACAACTCCATAAACAAAAAATATCCAACTTGAATCAGTATGATGCATCTGTCATCAAAGTCTCTGACTGCTATTGCCTCTGTCAACTGAAAACTCTGCACTTCTGTTGACTCTCCCTTTCTGCACTGTTGTCAATCCTTCTCTGCACTCTTCAGTATTTGACTGCTCTAGCCTCTGTCACTTTGATCTCTGACTACATCAATCCCACTGATTCCTCTCGTTACTATGTACTTTGGGTTCCTGTATCAAGGTACGATCCATGAGATAAAACCTCTCAATGGACCCTGCCCAATTTCAGCCTTCTTGATACTATCACTTCACATCTCCCCACCTCACACCTGGAGGTATGGTTGCATGTGATCCCTTTACTGACTTCTTCAATTGTGGCTCCTCCACAATTGTCTGAGACTTCTTCTGGCGCTGCATGTTGAGAGGTAATTTACTCTCCCTCTCAACCACCAAGTCTCTAACATTGGCCTTGCTCCTTAAAGCTTTGCATGCATCTTGAACCTCAAGATCATACAGGTTCTGTACCCGTGAACCGATCTGTTTCACTTGTCCCATGGTGATGTGTCTAAGGAAAACCTTTCCCTTACTGAAGACAACATCGTAGCCTTTTTCCTCCAACATCGTGATCGATACCAAGTTCTTCTTCAGTCCAGGCACATACTTCACATCAATCAAGGTGATAGAAGCTCCATGCTCCCTCTAAAAAGTAACCGTGCCCACTCCCGAAATACCATACCTTTCATCGTCACCCATCTCTATGAGTATCTTGAGGTATTTCTCCTCCAAGGTACTGAATAAACTTTTATCGCCGGTCATGTGGAATGGGGCTCCACTGTCAAGAAACCAACCACAACCCATCATCGAAGACACCATGCATGCGATGAGGGTGAAGTCCATCTCAAATTGAGAGGCCAATGGCTCACCTTCAGATCCTTCCGTGGATCCGTTCTTGGACTTCTTCGATGGGAAATTAGTCGCATAATGACCCATCTCATGACAATTAAAGCATCTCACTTTAGATTTGTCACCCTTCTTCCCTCCATGAGAAGAACTCGATTTGGGATGAGAATCCTTCTCCTTCCCTTTCCTTTCCTTACTCGCTAAGGCCAGATTTTCTTCATCCTCCTTGGATGAAGAACCATCTCGTGTGTTCCTCCTGATCTCATCCTGCATGAGATCCAACCATAGTCGTTCCCAATCCGACAGTTTCTCTCTTCCATTCACTGAGTCCTAGTAGCTATGCCAGCTCTTAGGAAGATGGAGGAGAGCAAGGCTCACGATATCATCATCGGCTGTCGTTATTCCTATACTTCCAAGCTTATCTCTTCAGGTGGTGAGCTTGTTCAGATCTGTAGAAATAGTGTCTCCCTTTTCACACGATTTTATGAAGCTTGTCCTTCAGCGCTAGCTTCCTCTGGTCGTTGCTGTTTTGATATAGGTCCTTCAATGTCTTCCACATTGAAAATGAAGTCTCCTTCCCATGGAGACTCGAGACAATATGGCCTCAAACTCCATCCAGAAGAATCCTCCTCGCCTTCGCCACACACTTCTTCCATTCTGGCAATTCTTGGGCATTAGATGCTACTAGCTTGGGGATTTCTTGATCAATGAAATCCTTCAAACCATTGTCTACTAGTACCACTTCCATGTGATCCTTCCATGCCATATAATTTGAGCTGCCATCCAGTGCATACTCGAGTCTCAAGCCATTGAATGCCATTGGTGAACTTTGAGGTGTGATAAGAATTCGATTTTTTAACTACAATCAAGAACTTCAAAATTCGACTTTTCCCTTCTCAGTATGTTGTTCACAACTCTGATCACCTTTGCTCCGATACCATGTAGAATTTCCTGCAAATTCTCTACAAATCTACCTCTGAGATCTATGTAGAAAATCTGACTGTAGATTAACTTAATAATGCAATATACCAAAGCAAAATACTATAATCTACTTCTACTATCAAACTTGCGGAAGCTTAAAGATCAAGTTGAATCAGAGTTGAACATATATAACCATAAGAAGAAGAATCAATACACATGAAACACAAAAGAATACTATGGGGAAAGCCTCAAATAAAAATCCCGTTATCTGTATTATCATACAAGGTGGAAATACATCAAGATTACACAAAGCTTTAGCTCTCACGGCTAGCCAGCTCTCAGTACAATCCTCCTCGATGCTCACAGGAAAACAAGGCTTCTCACAAACCTTCTCCTCTACCCTCCAAGCTCCTATTTCCTTGCGCTATTTCTCCTGGGTGATCCTACTGTTACCAAGTGTAACACTGATCACTCACACTAATCTCACACCCTGTAAAACTACGCAATCCTCAAGGAACCTTATTCCTTCTGCATGGATGAGTTTCCTTTATAGGAAAACTCATGCAACTGATAGTAACCCGTCCCTATCTTTAATCTCAACTTGGTCTTTCTCTGAATATACATGCATGAGTTATTTATGAGAGAATCTTCAGTTATATGGAGTACACTAGTTTGATGCATGCTTGCATTAACTAACTGAACTCACAATTAGTTCCTCAAACTGTTTGGAACTAATTTAACTAGACTTAACTCAGTTAACTAAGCTAACTAATTACAACTCAAATACAACTCATCCTTATCTCCTTAATTAAGGGATAATCTCCTTAATTTAAGGGATAACTGTTGCATGACTTCACAAAGACTTCTAGCTTGAATTTCTCCAACTAATTAATCCAATATGAATTAATTAATTATTTTTCAAGCAACTGGTGAGACTAAATTCGAATTTTAATTCTCAATTTTAATTCAAGGACAAATTAAAATTGGAATATCCTGAAATGCTATCTATAGCAATGCTATTTTTAGCATTTATTGTTGTTATTTTCAACATTGAGAGAGTCCATGCTCGGACTCTGGTGATCAATCAACACATATGAACGCCGAAGTTGTACCATTGACATGACGAGTAAGCATCGACTTGGCCAAATAATAGAGTATAACTCATATAAGGCTTTGTCCCCATGCCCCCTCGGTGAGGTAGGGTTACGAGTCAGATGACAACCCCATTGCAATAATGGGAAATCAGTAAAAACTCAGGGAGGGAGAAAAATCCTGAATCCATGAAGGGATAAAGGTGCCCTCAGTGGAAAGATCTTGACCACGTCAAGATAAATTGACATGTCAATAGGTGACTGAGAAGAGAATTCTTTGAACTTGGTAGACACGACCGTTGGTTGAGGCAGGAACAAGAAACGATGATGAGTATCGGTCCAAGGTGGTTCCTCGAGAGACATGACTTCCATGATACCTTCATTAGCAAGGAAGGTCTTGGCTAAGGGATCAAGTGATTCCAAAGCACCAAGCCATGGGGATTGAGAATACGTATCGAGAGAGGTCTTCAAAACAGAAGAATCAGAGGATGCAGAACTCAGAGTCGAAAAAATTTCCACGTAATTGACTTTGATGGGACTAAGCGGCATAACCTCGCCCTAGGTATCAACAAGATCTGGGGAAGTATGACCCAAGGATCAATTTTAACCAAGATCATGTTGACAGAGGCAACATGAGGAGGTGGGATCGGAAAAATTCCCATTAAAGCAGAATCTTTAAAAAGACCTGCCCCCACACTCTCATAGGGAGCACCAATGTACTTGACGTAAAAAACATTGCCATCCGAGGAGGAAGAGGCAAAGGAAGACAACTGGTCAACAATGACAATATTCCCTTGATGGGGAAAATGAATCACGCGAAATAGGGAGGAGGCTATAGCATGCATAGCATGGGTCTAGCTCCGGCCGAGTAGAAGATTGTAATTGGGATTGGCATCAACAATCTCTACCTCGACTTGAATTGTCTTGCCTTCTAGAGTAATGGCAAGGTTAGGTAAGACACCAAAGGGTCATGAATCGCACCCTTCAAAAGCTTCGAAAGTGTTCGGAGATTGGTTCAAAGAAGGAGAACCAATAGCCTTCCCGCATGCGGTTGACATGATGCAGGTGGAAGCACCTTCATCGATGACAGTCTTGTGGATGGTATTCTCAATGATGATTACTTGAATGAGAAAGGCAATATGATGAGGGAGACGTGGGACATGGTTATCTAGATCGAAACATATCAATTGGAATCGGTGGGATCGATACCCCCGATAGCTGACAGCAAAGATTTCCATTGCGATGGGCAACTTTGGAGCACCTGGAGAGACGACATAGCTGACAATGCCTGATACAACTCCTCAACAATATTATAGTGCTGAGCGGCTCGGGCGTTAGGATTGTATGAGGATTTCCACAACACACCTCGAGAGGGTGGCCTTATAGCAAAATCAGGGTTAGGGAACTCGATATGAAGAGGGCCAGAACTCGTGGCAGAAGAAGAAGGGGTGGTTTCTTTCTCTTTCCTAGCTGTCGGAGCAAGAGTTTGGTAATCTTTCGATCTAGTAGCCACATTAATAGGCGTACTCATCATGAACACTTGAGATCCTGAGGAAGAAGATGATTGAGGTTGGTCTACCATTTGGGTCTGCTGAGACGGAAATGGCTCTTTGAGGACAACGGGGGTCCCTTTGAGCAAACGACTAACTTCGGATCATCAGGGACAATCCTTAGTGTAGTGATCTTCCTCGCAAATGAGGCAGGGATACTTAGGTTTCTGTTGTGAAGATTCACCAGCAGACGATTTGGGAGGACCCTGTTTTGGGGCATCGACCTTACCCTTGCCTTTTCCTTTCTTCTTACCTTTCGAGGATTTGTCCACTATGGTAGACTGGATAATGTGGACCTCTGAGGTTTTACCAGGGCCAGGTGGATTTTGGGAAGAACCACTAGGAACAGTATTCAAGATCGACTTCTGTTTGGAAGAAGATTTAGCAGGGGTCTAGGATACTGAACCAATAACTCCATCGACAGGAGGTACAACTTGTGACTTTGATGCTGTGGGATCGGATGATGGCCGCGGAGCATCGGGTAATAACTCATACAAAGTGCCAGACTGAGAGTAAACTAGATCTAAGTACTGGGCACGAGCAATGGCTTGCTCTTCAGTAACGCATCCACCCATAGCTATATCACGAGCAATTGGGGCTACGAATGATTTAGTGAACCATTCAGTGAGCAACTGATCAACAATCTCAAATTTGATCAGGCAACATCTATGTCTCCATTCATGGATGTGATCGGAGATGTGTGTCGCAGTATCTTGCTTAAGCGATGTGAGCAAATAGGTGCTAGTTTCATAGCAAACCAACAGCTAAAAATGTGTGAGGAAAGCCATGGCTAAAGAGTTAAAGTCATGGTAAGTACTTGAGGAAGCTCGATGTACCACTTGGCTGTAGTGCCTGTGAGGGTTCATTGGAAAATATGGAGATGAATGGAATCGTCAACGTAAGAGTTCGAAGAGCACCAGAGGTGATATGTCATCACATGGGCTTGAGGATCTTCTTTTGCTTTCCCATCAAACTTTGGACAATCGCTTGGTATCTTGGATGACACTAGAGGCCAGTATGGTGAATGAAGGATTGGATAATTCATAAGGCGAGATACATCTAGCAACTCGAGTGTGGCTAAGAATGATAATTGGGTATTAAAAGGCATAGGAGGTCGCTAAGCGGGTCTGAATGGGGGAGCCCATCCCTGCTGGTAAGGATTTTGGCCCCACAGTGAGGGATTTTGGCCATATGGCATCTGATGCTGCCCCCATTCCGGGTTACCTTGACCATAGGGAGGATTTTGACCTTGAATACCTTGGAATTGTCCGACCATAGGTTGTTGATAAGCAACGTATGGGTTAAAAGGCTGTTGAGCCTGTTGACCTTGGATGTATGGATATTGGACCTGTTGTCCTTGAACATACGGGTGATGAACCCATTGTCCCTGAACAAGAGGATTTTTGACCTGATGTCCTTAGGCATAAGGTTGATATGCTTGCTGCCCTTGGACATAGGAATTCTACACCTGCTACCCTTGACCAAAAGGATTTTGAACCTGTTGACTTAGGCGTTAGGGTTTTGTATCTGATGCCCTTGGCCAGAAGGATTCTGTACTTGTTGACCTAAGACATTAGGATTTTGGGCCTGCTGCTGCAGGACTTGACCCTGGCCTTTCCCTTGCAAGGGTTGACCCTGTTGATATGTATACAAAGGTTGTTGTTGGCCAGGTTGGTTTTTCTGTTGCAAGGGTTGACCTTGTGGCTGCAAAATTTGTCCTCGGGGCTGCAAAGGTTGGCCCTGCAAGGACATGGGATGGGAGGTGTGCGGAGCATATTGCATCCGCTGCTAAACGGTTTGCTGCAACTGTTGCAAGGGTTGACCTTGCGGTTGTTGTAGCTGACCTTGCTGCGGGATCATTTTCCCTCACTGTTATGCGGATAGCCCTTGCGGCAACAAAGGTTTCCCTTGCGGTAACAAAGGTTGTACTTGTTGTTGTAGAGGTCATCCTTGCTATTGCAAGGGTACTTGAACAGTGCCCGAAAAATTTCCAAACTAAATCTGGCCATAGCCACCCTGGAAGGTGGATGAGCCAGGCTGAATGTACTACCTAGACTGAAGGGTGTAAGGTTGATTAACCATTCCTTGAGAACCATATGGAATGTAAGGAGTTTGGTATTGGACCTGAGCCTCTTAGGGCTACTCAAACTGGGCATTGCTCGATCCAAACGGACCAACGGGATTTTGAACCTATTGGTACTGGACATTGCTTGATCCAGTAGGATCAACAGGGTTATGAATAATGCCAAAAGAAGGCTGGTTCATACCAAGCATGTGAGCTTGTGAGCCACTCACATTGGTGGCACCTGACACCATAGAAACATTCAGGTTTTTCCCCCCAGGCAGTGGAACAACTTGGCCACTGACTAGAGGGATGGAGGAACTGATAGAGACAGTCCTCGAAATCGCCGGCTGAACCAGATGAGTGACTGGGACTGACAATACAAGGGGGTTCAAAATGGTGGGTTGCACTAGGACTGAGGTAACAACCTATTGGGAGGTCATGTTTGCAATGAACGGACCTGAAGTAGGCATGGTGCCTGATGCCCACATAGGGTTATGGTAAAGTGACGAGGCACGAGGTGTGCCCGAAACCAACTTTGCCAAAGACACATAGTTAGGTGGCAAACTGGTGGGAACTTCCTCCTCGACAGTGTGTGGAGTAGAAATGTCTGACTCTTCTGGAGAGGTAACTGGAGCATCACCTTCAGGTTCCATATCTGGGAACAAACGGCGACGAATGGCTAAAGAAGTACGAGGGGATAGTTCCAAAGGAACACCTGGCTGGTTGTATAGACTGTAAGGACATTGCAATGATATCACAACAGGGTCAAACAGAGGATTCAGATGGTAGATAACCAGTCCAAGCTGACCGTCAGTGGTCGGTGAGTTCTCAAGAGTTTGAAAGGGATTGTCCGGAGATTCCAGGCCAAGATCAGCAAATGACCCAGTATCTGAAGTAGGCGGAGGACGAGATGACAAAGGTTGAATGCTTAGAACAATTTCGAGTTCAACAACTTGGTCCTCGAGTGACTCTGGTAACTCAGAAAACGACTCCTCAGACAATCTTTTAGATGGAGGAGAGGAAGAGGAACTAGGTGAACCAGATGGTTCAGCCACGATGACCTTGTCTTAGTTGAAAATAAAATAAATTTCAAGGCTTTAAAATGTTCTTTAAGAGAAACTCATGATTTGGTCTCAGAAAAGAATAACATAATGTTATCGGATTGTGGGAAATCAATTATTAAGATGCATAAAAATATTGGTGCTCTTTCATTTTTCAAGAGTCAAGAAAGAAACAAAGATGACTCTATCGCTTTCGATTGGAAACGAGCTCGAAAGGACAAGTGCTCGAATGATATTTTAAGTTTAATGAGTCAAAAAAATCAAATGACTGCTCTGGATGATCTAGATAAACAAGATTACCAGGCAATCGTGAACTGCAGAATACCTCCTGGCGAACTGAGAAGTACGAGTAGGAAATCTCCCCAAATGCTGTGTTTGGTGTATCACGTTTGCAAGGCGGCCGACTCAGCTTCCTAAGGATAAAGGTTTGCAGCCTAGATGGGTGTCCCATTATATACTTGACGGGTATGGGGGGGCACAAATCCGTACTAGCGCTGTCTAATGTCGAAGCTAAAGACAACTGCTAGGTTTAAAGACGTCGGAACATGTCTCTAGCCTAGACCTTCTAGATGTGATCGTTAAATGTCAAATGTGCCTTAGGTTAATTGAATTCATTTTAAGTTTATCTTGAGTTATGTTTCAATTTTCAGGTCTTAGTGATGCGACTTGAAAAACCTTAAATGCAACTAAATGAGACAATACCCTTTCAATTCGATGAATTGCCTACACTAGAGAGGGTAGAAACTACACAATCAAATGCAAACAACCAAGCAATTGAAAGAAAAATGATCTTTCACTACACTTTTTGAAAAAATAAACTAATGAAAAATGCATTCCAATTCCTAATTTCCTGACAAGCACATTTCTAACAGTGCTTTCAAAAGCAAAAGAGTTCTTTCCATTTTCAAGTGTCAATGCAATCCTAGTTTTTAATGATGCAGGCTATCGTAGTACAATGATGCAACAAACTAGAATTTCATACTTTTCATGAAACAACAAAATAAACTTTTCGCATACAACACTTCAATGAAAAAGTTTTAGAGACAATCATCTCTTCAAGCAAATGAAAACATGAAAAAAGAGGCTCATGCAGACTAATGAAGCACTGAATTTAAAAACAACAAGACAAGCAATGTAATCCATGCCGGAAAAGAAACGTTTAGACAAGAAAACGAAATTTTTTCAAACTTGTGTAATGGAGGTCAAAGTCATAAAAGGACCACAAACGAAATGCAAGGAGTAAGTACACCTACAAATCGACTCACTGAGTTCACAAACAGATGAATGGATGACAATCTAGATGCCCTAGTGTCACTGACCACCCAATGACTCAAGAAATCAAGCAGAAATATGATAAGCCAACAAGAAAACAAAACCAAATGAAAAGCAACTTTCTAGTTAGGGAGAAAACGGTCTAAAAGGTTTACGGGGTCAAAATCATGAGCGAAAAACACACTGGCCAAGATTGGGGACAAACCTTAATATTCACTTACAGGTATCAACGCAACTACCTAACTGACAACAAGCATGAGAGGCTAGTCGGTGTGATTGTTTCTCAGCATATCACGCTGATCGACGTGACTGTCAGCGGATTAAGTGTGCTGATTGAGGGAGACAAGAAAAAATATTTTTTTTTTGAAATAGGGACCAGATCTGCTACTATGAATTTCAAACTCAGGCCAGTAAGCAGGAGAAAAAAAACAGAACCAAAGGGAAAAAGTGGAACTAGAAAAGTTCACACGAAAGCATGAAATCTAAGACAAACAAAAGGATTGGTTCCCTAGTATGGTCGCCAATTTGTGGTGAAGTAAAATTATAAGTGTGGATACAAACAAATTCCTCTAGCTCGATAATGGGTCTAGCCAAAACTGATACATTCTATGGAATATTTACTTAGGTTAGAACCAATTAAGAGGGCCTACCTCTTAGTATGCTTATATCTTTTGATGATGTCCTTGCTTGCTCGCTCCAACGATCTCTCACTTCCTTCTTCAAACACCTGAAACAAGTAAAAAACAACAAACGACAAACGTGATAATAGACAAATTGTAATTCAACCTACTTAACAAGTCAAAAAACATTAAGCCATGAATATGTAAGATGACAAATCATGTAGGAAATCAATTGATAGTTGCATATATATTGAATCAAGAAGATATTACAACCATTGTCTTGACGTTGCCATTCTCCTCTGACAAGACCAGGTTCCCACACACTTCTACTAGCATTCCATGATGGCCTCAACAACAATAGTTTTAAGGCTCTTCCCTTTAGGCTTCACTCCAAACCAAATTCACACTTCTCCCTCACACAACTAGAGAGCTACAACTATGAATAGCTTGTTGTTTACTCCAAACTTAATCAACTTAGCACACCAACATTAACACTAGCTTGTGCTTGGGAAAAAAGGAGGTTTATATAGGATGAATGGATGGGAGATGGATCCTCTTCTCATGGGAGAAGGTCTTATCCCTTGAGGTAGTTCCATCATTATAGAGGAAAGGAGCCCAAACTGACATCCTCGACCCTATCCGGCCAAACCATTTACCACACTTCCGTTACGAAGCTTCTAGAGCTGGAAGCTTCGGCTCTTTATTTAAAATTTTTTCTATAAGAGGACCAGTGTGACTTGAGAAAAGATCAGTCGCTCTAGTTGACACTAGGAACAATGTTAAACCTTGCATATCGGCACGAGGAAGACAAGGGCCATTAGCGTCAGTCTTGTAAATTGGACAAAATAGAAGTTACAGGGGAAATGGTGCAAAAGGGAATTGTTTTGCTTATGAAGAGGGACACAATGGGAGTTTCTTCATGAAGAGAAAGCATGTAGAGTTCACTGTAGAGGTCCTCCAGGATCAAGGAACAAGGAGTACAGGGACAGTGACAAAATGCTGTGTAACAGGAAGCAATTCAATTCCTTGGCTATCTTACAATGAATAAACTTCTGGGTACTACTCGAATTAATCAACACTATTACATTTTTCTTCTTGATATGTCCTCCTATCTTGAGAGTTTGAGGAGTGGTAATTCCTATTAATGCATTACAAGATATGGTCAGATTCATTTCTTCTTTCTCTGGGGTTGGTTCCTGGTGTATATCCTCTTCTTTGATGTTTCTTGTTCCTTTTCTTCCTCCTCTTCCCCATCTATGTAAATTAATTTCTTCTTAGCACACTTATGACCTTTAGTGTATTTTCTATCACAACTGTAACAAAGACCTTTTTCTCTTTTTTCTTCCAATTGTTGTGGTTTCAACCTTGTAGGTTGTCGAAGGCTAGGATCAACAACACTTCCATCTTTATAGAATTGAGTGGTAGGATTCCTTGTTTCCATAATTTTTGTTTCAATCTTTCTTGCCAACCTAAATGCCTTCTCCAATGAATCATGTTCCCAAGGGTGAACCTCATGTTGGATGTTATCATTTAAATTCCCTATGAAGACTTCAATCCTATGCTTCTCTGGAATATCATTTACCCTTGTAGTCAATTTTTGGAAGTCCTCAATGTGCTTTGCCATTGAACCCTTTTGTTTCAGATTTATCAATTGGCTAAAGAAGGTGTTTCTCTTTGTATCTTCATAATGTTCTATCATTTCCTCCATAAAAATTGACCAGGTGACAAGTGGTTTATGAGAACAAATCCATTTATACCATACATACTAATTGGGTTCTAAATATAAATATGCAATACGTACCTTTTGTGAGGGTTGCACATCATGTAGATCAAAATATTGCTCCACCTATAGTATCCAAGTTACAAGATCTTTACCAACAAACTTTGTCATATCTATATTTGGAATATGGTGGGTCTTCAATCCAATGTTAGATTCTACAAAATCATGATTAACATTTATTTTGTTCTCTTCATGAGTTTCCTCTACTACCTTTTCGTCATTAGGAAGCCTTTCTTGTAGTAACTTTGTCCAACCTTCCTTCAAACCTTCCCTGTCTTTCTTCAAATATTCAATGTTGCCTTTCAATTATGCTTTTATACCATCGATATTAGCTTCCATGGCATAGATAAAACTATTTATCCTAGCTTCGATCGCATTCTTCAAATCATCCATTCAATTTTGCTTACTAGGTGTTTCTATTTTCTTGATTCGAGTCATTATTTTTCTTGCTTTTAGGAGCTCGATATTTAAACGACTGTAACTATGTAATTTCAGATCTCCAAGTTCTAAAATTTTGTCTTGTGGTATCCCTTTGATTCCTCTTTCGAACCCCACAAGTCTGATTGAGATTGGATTCTCCAAGAGTTATGTCAAATCTCCCACGATGGCCTAATTATAGACTGGTTTAGTAGAGCTAACTTGTACAAAGTGCCACGTGTCACTGTTGTGACCTTCGGCCTTGAAAAAATACCCAAAAATCTACATTTGTCCCCTTTTTGTCACGTTTTAGGAAATTGTAATCCGATTCTCAGAGAGAAATTTATGACGATTTTCCGAAGGTCATCTGTTTGCGATCGAATTCGGGAGCTTGCAAAAACCCTAACTTCCTTAGATCCTATCTATGAAATTATAGCCAACCAAGATCTAAAATATATATATATATATATATATATATATATATATATATATATATATATATATATATATATATATATATATATATATATATATATATATATATATATATATATATATATATATATAAGGTTCAACATGATTTCATCTCAATTGGGTTTTAATTTTAGATTTTGACGTTTTGTATAAAATAATTTATAGTGATAATGCGACGATGACCTGTTTGAGATGGAATTCTGGAGTCTGCAAAAACCCTAAATTCCTCAGCTCATATCTCCGAAAATACAGCGAGACAAGATCTGAAATTTGGACACAAGGTTCATAAATAGTTCTTCTTAAATGGGTTTTAATTTCAACTTCTGAAACTTCATAGAAAAAAACTTATATCGAAAATCCCATGATGACCTATTTGAGGCAGCGAAACCCTAGAATCCAAAGCTTTGATACCAAATGTTATGAAACTAGCTCACAAAATAGAAGAAGAGATAAATCAGTGAATTAAAAATAAGACTCTTCAAGGGGGAAACCTCCTTTACATTACACGAATTAAAAATTCTTGGATGATTCAAATGACAATACCTCCTTTCTATATATAGGATTCTAAGGGGTCATAATATAATCAGAGCTGACATAACAATAATATTGTAAGGGAACAACAATAAAAATAGTGGGCTTCTATGGGGCACAATAATAGCAATATGGGGACTAAAAAGGCACAAAAATACAATAAGGGGGTTGCAATAATAACAATAAGGGGCTACGTTAGTAGCATAGGGACCTAACACTGGAGGATGGCATTATGACCCTTTATAATGTACCTATTGATGAGGCTCATCATCACCCCCCTGCTGAAGGTGTTGATCATCCTTTGAGAAACTCAGTCATCCATGTACAACTCTTTCATGTCTTTGGTGGCCTCCATGACATCCCAAGGCTCCTTAGATGGTTTTCCCTCTTGGGGATAAAAACCTGCATTCTTCTCTATTTCTATCCACTCCTTTTGCTCTCCTGCTTCATCTCTTCCTTCTTGTAAGCCTAGCAGTAAGGGTGGCCTGAGATTGAGTCCTATCCACCTGAATTTTATCCTTTGTATGATCATCTTGTATAATGGTTTTCTCTCCAAGTCATTCCTTAGCCTTTCAGGAGAGTGATATTCTCTGATTTGTAGGCTGTGGGGTAAGGCATGCCATCTCCTCTAGCAAGATTGCATGATTTCTATTCCCAACAACTTGAATGTGTTTTCAAAGTGTAGGATGGCTTGCTCCTGGTTGGAAAGGTATTTAGGTTCTAAAACAACATCATTGGAGATGAGGCCATCATTGCTAATGACAAGCCTTGATATCACTAGCTTTGCCATGATATACAATGGCTCCTTTTCTTCCTTTATCATTACCCTTTTCACTTCCTCGGCTCTTGACTCCTCATGAGTCATCCAGGATGTTAAGGCCATTAGATGTATATCCCCCAATCTTGCATTGGGATCCCAAAAATTCATATTTTTCAGAGTGAGGTTGTGTATGTAATATTCAACCAATTTTGCTTTGTCTTCCATGTTAGATTGGCTGCAAAATTCAATGAACTGTTTGTAATCCTGAAAGGGCATAGATCTATGTTGTGGCAAGGTTTTGATTTGGAATGTAAACCACTGTTCTTTGAGAAAGAAGGCATAAGACTTTGATGGATGTATGAGCTGAAATGCCTCCATGGAGAGGCTTGCCATGGTGGTAAGTTGTGTTTCTTTCTCCTCCAGCCTGTCACTCAACCTCATATTTTTTGCCTGTAGCTTCTCCTTCATTATAGACTCTCTCATTCTCAACTCACTTAACTCTTTGCTCATTTAAATGACATTTTCTTCCATGAGTCCTACATCCTCTATCGTCTTAGACTTAGCAATTTGCATCCACCTGTAGATTCTTCCTCTTTCTATCTCTAGCTCATAAAGGAGTGGGACTGCAAATTTTTCAGGGATAATCCTCCCTCCTTCAATGAATTTGTAGTAGGAGCTAAAGCTAGCTTGTGGGCTAGTCTCTTGGAGCTCTTATAGTCATTTTTCAACAGTTTTTGAGGTGGTGGCTACCTCTTGTGAATCTTTCTTGGCCTCAGGTAGCTTCCCCTATTCTACATGTAGCAAATTCTACCCCTCCTATAGCAAACCTTGTCTCTCCCGTAGCTTCTTTTTTTCCTCTTCCTCAAATGCATATTGTGTCCTTGGCTTATTGAAGGTGACAAACCTAGTGGTAGGCCTACTCACAAGTGTTATGGGTGACTTCTTTTTGGTTCTAGGAGGAGTGACCTCCTCAATTTTTCCCTCACTGGGTCCTATTTCTTCCTGTTTTCTTGGTGACTCATCAATGATTATAGGAACCCTTGTAGGAGTTTATGGCTTTCCTTGTCTAATTCTAGTGCTCTTCCTGGTTCTAAAATACATTTTACTTGGCTTTGATTGCTTCCTTTTTGGCTTGACAAGAGTGCCCAATGTAGCTAAGGTTGTAGCCACTTCTTGTTCAGTGTCTTTTGTTCCTTGGGGTGGAGAAGTCTTCTTGGGGCTCATTCTTTCTTCTCCTTTCTTCTCTACTTCTCCTTCCCCTGTATCTATTGCCTCTTTCTCTTCTGCTTTTGTTTCTTCTCCTTCTGTTCTTGCTTCCCCCTCCTCTTCTGTCTCTCTTTCTTCTTCTTCTGACCTTGCTGCCTCTTCCTCTTCTGTATTTGCCCCTTCTTCTTCCTCTGTTTTTCCCTCTCTTCCTCCAATGCTAGAGGTGGGGGTTTCTCCTGGTGTGAGGGCTTGTGTGTCTATGAAATTCTCCCTATCTATGTCTACAAATTTGTTCCACAGGACATGGATGCTCAAATGGTTAAGAGAATCTACCACTATCAATTTGATGAGGCCATGGTGAGCTAAATGCTAATGTTTTCCTTCCCTTACCTTCTGACTCATCTCCATGATTGACTACATAAGAAAATGAGGGACACTAAGTCTTTGAGAAAGGGGTAAGTCTGCCTTGAATCTCAGCTCTTGGAGCAACCTGAAGTGGTAGGCATAAACTACACTTAATCTCCCTTCACAAGATATGTATTTAAGGATATGGTAGGCTACCTCATCCCAAGGGTAAGGAAAACTTTCTCTCCTAACTCCATTCTTGTCTTCTACAAGATTTTATTTTAAAAGGAAGAAGTTTTTCCTAGTTGTGACACTTACTTGCTTGTCTTCTTTGCTCCATCTCATTCCTAGAGGCAAGGTGGTTACTCTGCTGATAGTTTTTGGATTGAGAGAAATGGACAACCCTTTGAAAAAAGTTGTGGCACCATCTTTCCCTTGAGAGTATAATGTTGTGGCAAATTCATTGGCAAGGTCATCATCACATCCATTTAGTAGCTCAAAGAAGCCTAGGCACTGGTGGTTTATGAAAATGTCAACTATAGGAGGGTGTTGGTGAATTCTCTTGGTATCTAAGTGTTCCCTTCTGTTAAATCTGATGAGGCTCATCAATAGGTATATCAAAAGGGTCATAATTCCACCCTACAACTTTAGAATCATCTCTTTATCACATTTATTTACAATTTTTGTTATATTATGCTTAGTGAGGAGGATAAAAGATGTGCTTCTATGTCACGTGACCTAACATGGTTTAAATGCAAGAATTGGGACAATTCTGAGATAATTTCAATGTAGGAGCTTGCAGTAGACAATAGGGAGAGATTTTAGGAGGTTTTCTACCTCATGAACTCCTTCAATCAGCCAAGATCACCACTTTGTCTCTCATCAACTCAGAGTCATTGGTAGCCAAGCAGGACGAGGTCATTGGCAGCCAGGCAGGACGAGGTCATTGGCGGCCAAGCTAGAGCAGTTCAAGAAATATCTAGATCTACCTTTCTCTATTTTTGGGAGACAAACACCTCTATTTTCTAGGGAGTTGTTGGTAGCTACCCTTTTATATAAATAAACATGCCAAGTAACTCATTATTATTCGAATTTTGGTTGCAACTAAGAAGCTATTAATCTCAAGCACTTGTGACTCCTATTGTTGACTTATTATGTGATGTATTTGAAATTTCTGCAATGATAATGAGAAGTTTCTTATTGATCCATCTGTAGAAATTTTGAATAATATAACACTTATTCACAGATATTATCCTGATTATACACTATTGCAGAATGCATGCATAATACATAACCTCTTCTACGTTGATCATCAATTTTGCGGAATTAAAAACAATGAAACATCAATCGCATGCGCACATTAACACAGTATGTAACCCGGGGAAAGAATACAGCTGAAAACCCCCAACTATATGTATATTATATTGATTGAGAACATGTAACAATACATAGTACAATACTCCTTGCAAGTACTCAGTACTATCTCCACCTGTTACACACAAACTAGCTCAGATCTGAATCAATCACAGGTTCAAATCTCCTCCGCTGCTTGCCTGCCTCCATTGCGCAATCCTGCATGAGAATAGATGAGAATGGCTGATCCAAACTCATATTTCCCTTGGCTGAACCACGCAATCCTCATTGGAAATACTCAATCCATTGATTGTGCAAATCTCATGGACAACTATAGTCACAACTGATAGCAATCTCAACCTCTAACACCTGTCTCCACTGAACTGTCCATGCACTGAGTTAACTGATGTATTCTTTAGTTGCTTTATGAGTTAATCATTAGTGAATTAATTATTAATTAATTCACATCACTCATCACTAGTGTATTCTGCAGTTAGACTAAATACAACTAGTTCAACTAAGTCAAACTGAACACAACTCCATCAACTCCTCAATCAACTCCACCAAACTCAACCACTTGAGTTCTAACTGAAGTCCATCATGCAATAGCTCAACTGATCCATAAGAAAAGCGTATTTCCTTCTAGCAGTTGCATGTGCCACATCTGTAGCTCGAACTGAAGTACTCCAAGAGGATAAGATAATGTTTATAGTCCAAATATTATTAAGAGCTAATAATATTCGACTATTCTATTTTTAGCTTGGCAGTCTAAAAATAAACTCCGCCCATATGTCTAAAAATAGAAGTCCATATATTTTTACCAACATGACCAATCATCCACAAATAGCATCCTGTAACTCATAGACCATGATCCATATGTCTAAAAATAGACTTTGCGCCAAAAATAGCCTGCGGGCCCACTTAGTGAAGGCGACTCCTTTCCACTAAGCTCCATCATCTTGTTGCATTTTCAACACTCCCTCTCAACAAGATATGGATTATCTGCAAGCCCTATCCTGCAACTCTGGAATATTCTGCATGCAACACATTTGCCCGGTCCACTTTCTCCAACAACACTTGGAACAAAAACACTCCCAACTGACCACTCTGTTGGGCTAGGAACATACTCTGATGTTGAAGCTCTACCTGCTACTGACAAGTGCTCCCTCTCTGACATCTGTGCTACTGCAACATCTCCATGCATCTTGCACCATTGCACACCTCTCTGTGCCACCTAGCACTGTGCAAAACACTTGTGCCTCTCGCATTGCTGCAGCCTGCTAGCTATGCACTGTCCTGGGATTCCCTGCACTGTCGCTCTCTCTGCTGCTCCATCCGCATCTGTCTCTACCCAATCAGTCAGTTCCTACTACTCCACATCGGGGCTCCTATAGCAAGGTCTCATCCAAGAGGTTGGGTACCTCAAGGATCCTGCCCCTCTTCCTTGGGACGATCAATCCACATCACCCCACCTCCTACTTGGAGGTATGGCTGCATGTGATCCCTTAGCCCACCTGGCTCAAAGTTTCCCCCTATTGGAGGTCTCTGCATGAGTAGATGTCTCTACTCGATCTCCTCTCAGCTTCCCTTGTTGTGGCTGCTCCACAACCTCCTGAAGCTGCTGCACCAATCGTGGCTCCTCCACAATCGTCTGAGACTTCTTCTGGCTCTGCATGTTGAGAGGTAATATACGCTCCCTCTCAACCACCAAGTCTCCATCAGTTGCCTCGCTGCTCAAGGATTTGCATGCATCTTGAACCTCAAGAGCATATAGGTTCTTGACCCGTGAACCAATCTGCTTCACCTGTCTAGTGATGATGTGTCTAAGGAAAACCTTTCCCTTACTGAAGACTACATCATAGCCTCTGTCTTCCAGCATCACGATCGACACCAAGTTTCTCTTCAGTCTTGGTATATACTTGACATCGGTCAAGGTAAGGCGAGCTCCATGCTCCCTCTGAAAAATAACCGTGCCTACACCTGAGACACTATACTTCTCATCATTACCCATCGCTATGAGTATCTGGAGATCTTTCTCCTCCAAAGTACTGAACAAGCTCTTATCACCGGTCATGTGGAAAGAAGCTCCACTGTCAAGAAACCAACCACTTCCCACCATGGATGAAACCATGCATGCGAAGAGTGTGAAATCCAACTCAAATTGTGAAGCAAGTGCCTCACCTTGAGATCCTTCCCTGGATCCCTTCTTGGATTTCCTCCGTGGACAATTTGAAGCATAATGGCCCACCTCATGACAACGAAAGCATTGCACTTTTGATTTGTCAACCTTCTTCCCATCATTGGAAGAACTGGATTCAGAAAGAGAAACCTTCTCCTTCCCCTTCTTTGCCTTACTCGCTAAGGCATAGTTCTCCTCATCATGCATGCATGAAGAACTGTCTCTGGTGCTCCGTCTGATCTCCTCTTGCACAAGATCCGACCAAAGTCTCTCCCATCCTGGAAATTTCTCCCATCCATTAACAGAGTCCTGATAGGAATGCCAACTCTTCGGAAGACCAAGGAGAGCCAAGCTCACCAAGTCCTCATCATCGACAGTCACCCCCACACTTCCCAGCTCATCTCGGCATTGGGTGAACTTCGTGAGATACTGGGTCATACTGTCTCCATTCTCACACTTAATGTTTCTGAGTTTATCCTTGAGCGCCAACTTCCTCTGGTTGCTCTTGCTTTGGAATAGATCTGTCAATGCTTTCCACATCAAGTATGGAGAAGCCTTTCCATGCAGGTTGGATACAATGTGATCCTTCACGCCCTCCAACAGAATCCTTCGACACTTTGCTGTCTTCTTTTGCCAAACCTCAACGTGAGCAGCATTAGTAGGCTTTGGGACCTCAACCTCTATGAACTCCTTCAGCCCATTGTCATCTAACACTGTCTCCATCCTGTCTTTCCATGCAATATAATTCGAGCTGCCTTTAAGGGCATACTCCAATCGCAATCCGTTGAAAGACATTTCAACTTTGACACCAAGAAAACACTGCTGCAAATTCAAATTCCACCAGCTCAAAACTCAACCGCTTCTGATCTAAAATTCGTGAGAACAAAGTATTTCTTGTACAAAGATTGACTGTATGGGATTTTACCGGATATCTCACCTTCCAAAGGAAGGATGAATCCATAGGCTACCTGGCCCGATTACAGACTCTGCCTGAAGAAATAAAATGTAAACACTTTCTGAATAATAGATCTGATGATTAACTCTGCTTCAATACCATGTAGAAATTTTGAATAATATAACACTTATTCACAGAGATTATCCTGATTATACACTATTGCGGAATGCATGCATAATACATAACCTCCTCTACGTTGATCATCAATTTTGCGGAATTAAAAGCAATGAAACATCAATTGCATGCGCACATTAACACTGTATGTAACATGGGGAAAGCATACAGCTGAAAACCCCCAACTATCTGTATATTATATTGATTGAGAACATGTAACAATACATAGTACAATACTCCTCGCAAGTACTCAGTACTATCTCCACCTGTTACACACAAACTAGCTCAGATCTGAATCAATCACAGGTTCAAATCTCCTCCGCTGCTTGCTTGCCTCCACTGCGCAATCCTACATGAGAATAGATGAGAATGGCTGATCCAAACTTGTATTTCCCTTGGCTGAACCACGCAATCCTCATTGGCAATACTCAATCCATTGATTGTGCAAATCTCATGCACAACTATAGTCACAACTGATAGCAATCTCAACCTCTAACACCTGTCTCCACTGAACTGTCCATGCACTGAGTTAACTGATGTATTATTTAGTTGCTTTATGAGTTAATAATTAATTCACATCACTCATCACTAGTGTATTCTGCAGTTAGACTAAATACAACTAGTTCAACTAAGTCAAACTGAACACAACTCCATCAACTCCTTAATCAACTCCACCAAACTCAACCACTTGAGTTCTAACTGAAGTCCATCATGCAATAGCTCAATTGATCCATAAGAAAAGCGTATTCCCTTCTGGCAGTTGCATGTGCCACATCCGTAGCTCGAACTGAAGCGCTCCAAGAGGATAAGATAATGTTTATAGTCCAAATATTATTAAGAGCTAATAATATTCGACTGTTCTATTTTTAGCCTGGCAGTCTAAAAATAGACTCCGCCCATATGTCTAAAAATAGAAGTCCATCTATTTTTACCAACATGACCAATCATCCACAAATAGCATCCTGTAACTCATAGACCATGATCCATATGTCTAAAAATAGACATAGTCTAAAAGTAGACTTTGCGCCAAAAATAGCCTGCGGGCCCACTTAGTGAAGGCGACTCCTTTCCACTAAGCTCCATCATCTTGTTGCATTTTCAACACCATCACTGAGTTAGTTCAGAGGGCTAAGGCTCTTAGGTTTGGGCCTAACCCCAGTAGCTTAGGTCCCTCTTGTGTATTGATATTTTGCTTTAGCTTAGAATGTTTATTAGTTGTTGCATTTTAGTAGAATATAATTCCTTAAAAAGCCTGTGACTGTGCCTCTATCTCATCTCTCTCATGGGAGCCTGACTAGAGGAATCCACAATCACAGCCCAAAAACATTATGTGACGATTTCTTGGAAAAATATCTACATTAGTTTTTTTTTCACATGTGATTGTTGTAGCTTAGAAGTGAATCCATTGCATAGATTAGGGTTTTTAGCATCAGTTAGATAGTTTTCAAATTCAACTCATCTTTTCCACCATTGGTTATAATATTTTGCAAATGAAAATAAGAACATGTGCATGTGATGTTGCAGGACTGTTGGACCTACAGGCAAGGGACCTTTTCACCATGTCCATCCAGGGCTTCTCTAGTCCCTTTTGATGACTCCCAACCATTGTCTTAATCTCTGTTTTTGGGTCATCCTGAGCAACCCTCTTAGCCCAAAGTTGACATTCATGAAGTTTTGAGCTTGGATAGGGGTGCTGGTCACCTTCCATCCACCCCCTAAAACCTTCATCTATCTTTCCATTACTTTATCCCATCATCCTTACCCTCCAAACTCTCTCGACAAACTTCCTGTAGCAATATCAGAATCCTTTAGCAGCTTCTTGTAGCATGCCTGTAGCAGCCCGTTTTGCCTTGGTTTTGACCTATGATGCCAGTTTAGCTTAGTTTAGGAGTAGGTTGACCCCCCAACTTGGAATCCATGATCAGAGGTACCACCTAGGACATTCCCTCCATTTTTTTTCGTTCACTACAAGAGAAAACAACATTAGTTTCTTCATCACAAATTTGGCAATTAGGAAATTACTTAATCTGCAAGTGTGAATTAGATAAATGATGCATGAATTATTGAGTTGTGAGTTGGTAGAATAATCTTCTGTTTTCAAGTGACTTTGATAGCTAGATGATTGATTTCAATTAGTGTAGTTTCCTTTCTACAGGTAGCATAACTCTTGTGTTTTTTTCATGAATTGATTCAGTAGCATGTACAAGTAGGTAGCTTTTACAAGTTGGATTTGAGAAGCATTTAATTTTTCTACACTAGGGCTAGCTTTTGAATTGCACTTTCAATAGTTAATCCCACCTAATTCAGTAGAAGAATGGTCTTGGAACCCTAATGATCAAATGATCGAGTTGAGGGTGGCATGAGTAGAATTCCATCTAATGTGTATGCAACATTGTCACCTCGAAGTTTGTACGAAACCTGGGTTGATAAATAGAGTTGAGGAGCCTATGGGAGTTGCAACACTCTTTTTCCAATACCAGGGCTCATAACTTTTTGGCATCGTTGCCGGGGAGGTGTCTAGGTAGATGTTATTTATGCTTAAGCATTTCTTTCTGTTTTGCATTCAGTTTTGAAAAAATTACATAAGAGAAAAATTTTCTTTCATTCCTCGTAGGAGTAGAGATACTAAAGGAAAATTATTACCAAACACCCCCACACCATCAAACAATCAACCTTCACTCTTTTACGATGACTATCAACTTTCCTCTCAGACTACAGGGGAGTTAGAAGACCCCTTAGGTGAACAACCTGAGATTTTCGAAGAACCTATTGGGGAAGAAGAAGAACCCTTTTCACCTACCCAAACCATGGATGAAAACAAGAATGAGGAGGTTTTCCCTATCAGAGAAACTAATGAAGATGCCAAAATGAATAATATAAGCCCTACTGCCCTTCCTCACTTCCATGGCTTAACCTCTAAGGACCCTGATACTTTTATGTTTGAGTTTGTTGTTGTCTGTAGGACCTATGATTATACCTCTAATGACCAGAAGCTGAAGTTATTCCCATCTACCCTTAAGGATGCAACCTTGCGTTGGTTTATGGGTCTACCTGGGGATAACATCACTACTTGGGCTCAAATGCAACAAGCCTTTAACAAAAAGTACAGGGACTACTGTAGGTCCAAATAAACCAAATAAGAAATCTTTAGAATGACTCTTGGACCTAATGAATCCTTAGAGGACTATGAAGAAAGATTACAACTCAGTTATAGGAGGGCCAGATGCACCCTCGATCCTAAATCACTCAAGTTAGTTCTTCTCTGAGGTATTAGGGAGGACATGCTGGAAACCCTCAACATGTTTTCTGGGAGAGAAAACTACCAATTATCTTATGAGGACATCAAAACAATGCTAAAAAACCATTATAGGGCTGCTGGGAAGAAGGATAGGGCTAGTCAAGCTTTGGTCAGTTCCTCTCCCTCCACAACATCCATCAAGAATGAAATTGGAAACATGTTGGAGGACTTTAAAAGTGAAATGCTACATACCTTTTCTTTGCAAATGGATACCATGCAAATCAAGAGGAGACAAGAGGAAGTAGAGAGGGCCTTAGCCATTTTTTTCCCTAAATGCACTAGAAGGCACCCAATAAATGAATGTCCATTAAATTTCATAGAGGTCTTCTCAGTCTGTGAGGAAAACCATGCCACAGATAAGTTCCCTTCTTTGCTTGGATTGAAAGATGCATACCAAGGGGCAAAAGGTGGGGTTGAGAAACTCTGCTTTATCAATCAAAGGAGGCCTCAAGGACCTAGGCCATACCAACAAGGCTTGCAAGGGGAATCCTATTCTTATTACCATCCTAACCAAAATACACCCTTTCCACCTTGGTACTCTTCCACCCATCCATCATGGTCCACACCTCCTTCTTGGCCTTATGCACTTCAATATCCTCCCTAACTTGTCAATCTGCCATTTCAGCCATATACTTCTCCACATCCTCAGTGGAATAACCCATCACAAGGGTGGAGGCCTTAACTCAGCTAACCACTTGCTTTACTGCCTCCACCTCCATCTCAACCATAGCTCACTCATCCTGCTCCACCCAAGCAACCTTAGATGCTTGCTCAACCCAATCCAAACCCGAATAAAAAGCAGGCACAATAGGTCTACAGTGGAGAGACATCTTACCCTGCCTATTCTGTGGAGATTCAAGAAATCAACCTCAGGTCTAGAAGAGTACTCCCATATAACCAACCTCCATCTCCACCTGAGGAGCTTGAAGAGGAAAAGGAAGAGAGTAGCCCTCAAGTAAATCCACCTCATTTTCCTGAGAGATTGATCCATTCTAACCAACACACCCTAGAAGAAATTGAACTTCTGGGAGAATTGAAGAATCTCTGTGTTAAAATACCCCTCCTCCAAGCTATTAAGGATGTTCCCATCTACAATAAGCTTATCAAATAGAAATGTTTCAAACAACCTGGGAGGAGAAAAAGAGACACCCCCACCATCAATGTTATTGGACAATTATCTGATTTGATGCTTGGAAGAGTGATTTGTCTAAAATATCTTGAGCTTGGAATTCCTGTGGTTGATGTGAACATCGATGGCATCATTGTCCCTCACACCTTGATTGATCTTGGGGCTGCCATCAATGTGATGACTAAAGAAACCATGCTGAAACTAAACCTCCAAGGATCCTTGAGAAAGACCACTATAGTGCTGCAACTTCCAGATAGATTTACAGTGGCTCCCAAGGGAGTTGTTGAGGATGTAAGGGCCTCTATTGACTCCTATGTGTATCCTACTGAATTCTTGGTTCTCTAGCCCAAAACTAAATTCAATGGTTATCCTCTCATCTTGGGAATACCATGGCTAGCCACTACTGATGCTTACATAAGTTGTAGGGCTGAGAATATAACCATTAAGAATGGGAATTTGTCCAAATAGTTGGTATTGTACCCCCCATGCTCAGCGATCCATTGAGAACGACTTACCCCTATGGTTAGAGGAGGAGGAAGATGAAGTGTATCATACAACATCCCATCCAATCTTTACCCTAGATGTTGTTTTAGGTGTTTGTTTAAGGGGGCTTGACCCAGGTTTAGAGTGTGCTACACACCAAAAAAACCCTCAACTACTGGCCCTTTTGGCAACTACCTGCAAGTAGATCGCAGTCTCACCCGAAGCAGTTATGGGAGGTTGCAGAACCAGGTTTATGTAGCCGAAGGGATATCCGTGCAGTGACACCTTGTAGTTACTTCTAATTTATATTGATCTTATAACTTTGGATGCATAATAACTTTGCACAGATGATTAATTTAATAGATTCACGTTAAACCCATAAACTCTAACAAATAATACTATATCTTACAGTTCTTCACATAATTAAGTGAAAAGCATGCATAACTAGATACATAACAATAGACATAAACACATAAAAATATGCAACACTTTGCCAAAAAGTTATTCTTTATTAAAAGGATCTTCAACTACATGCACTTCTCTCACCTACGTGCCCAGCTACAGGTGGTCTGCGCACTCAGTGACAGACTCTTCAAGGTCTCCAATCACACAGCTGCAGAGCCTTCTCCAAAGTACAGAAGATAGAAAGATATAATAGTGGAATAATCTCTTCTATTATGTTCTACTTCTTCTTCACTAAGGTATTACACATCCTTAAATACATTTCAAGTTTACAAAAACCATGGTCGACATACCATGGATCCACAAAACAAGGACTAATACCCGATACCCGTTACAAAATAAGGGCTTTGTCCCATTCCCAAAGCCCTAAAATACCACGCGATGAATATATCTTTGCCAGCGCCGTGCGGTCCGCTCCTTCTTCTGCAAGGAATTTTACCCAAAACTTGGACCAAGTTGTGTCATGCCCAATAGGCCCCTAACACTCACCCATGACTCGTCTCGAGTCACTGATGCCAGCTGACTGACATCCCTTAAAAAACCCATGTGGACCTATGAGCTAAGGCCACATTTGCATTGGAAGCGCTATTAAAAACCAACTCCCATAACAAAACCCCATCAAACTGTGGGAATCCAAAATATTGGAAAACTCGGCTATACACCCGATTAATGATTTAACAAAGACATGACCTTACAAACTGCCAATGAGCGCTTTCTCACTTGGTATGAAATGACGCAGGAGGTCAATTGTTTCAGAGATTATCAACAATCGGCCTCGCATTTAACTTTTCTCTTTATGTTTAGGCCTTCCGCTGTGCTGCTCTGATCCCCTCTTTTCCGTTCCACAATTGATATCGCTATCACACTTTCCTAATGCTTGAGGCCCTTTCACATACCATGAAATATTTATGACGTGATGGATCGACGATCACACATTGCATGGTCTTAAGGTCTGTGGTCCTTTCGCATACAAATAAATTACTGCAATGCGATAAATCGGAAATCACACATCGCATTCCCTTAAGGCCTAAGGTCCGTCCACTGGCAAATAAATATTGCGATGCGATGCGAGATAATCCAACGGTCAATGTGATATCACATCGTTGTTTGGACTTAGATCGATGGCTGGGATTTGATGCAGGCTCAGCCACGGTTATTAACAATAAGGACTTTGATTACCTTTATTCAATGTGATTTATAATTTAAGGCATAAAAACAGAGAATAATACTTAATTTGTTTCGCAGGAAAATATACACGGCAAATAAATATTTAAATGCGATCACATAGAACAATAGAACTTTGAGTTTTAAGCCAAACTCAACTATGTTTGCTTCCGCTGGTCCTTCCGTCAATTCAACATGAATTCTCGATCTCTACATGCCTTTACACAGGGTTTATTAAACAATTTAAATAAAGATTCCATAAAGGAAACCCCATCAGACATTCATGCTTCTTTCAACACAGGATTCCACCCTATTTCTCGTTTTCACAGTTAATGCACCATAAGGTTATTAAAACCCATACAGATACAAATTCTCACCCATAATATACACAATCCACACTATTTAGTATTATAATATTTACAAGGAAACAGTCACACTCTACTGTTTCATTCCTCCTCTCGCTCATTCATCCTCTCTTTCCATCTGCATCTAACTCATGAATAACTTCTAACTAACCTCCCTAATTATGCAAAAAGATCATAATTTATACAAGAATGGATTCATGAACCAAACTTAGTTCAGATCCAGAAATCTCTCACTCTCTCCTAAAGAATCTCTTTACTCCACTCTTTTCTCAACCAAATGCTAATTTAAGCTTTCAAATCCCTCACATCCTATTCAAACCAAATAATCTAACTACTGGGCCTGATCTCCACACGAGGAGGATCAATCAGCCACTTATACCCTTTCCTCATATTTGACAAAAAATAAAACACTCTCATACGTTTAAATAAGTAAAATGAACTAATCTCTTGTCTTCCAACCCTTTTTTAGTCACAACATGTGATCATACCATCACATTGCTGACTAGGTCTAAATGCTCCTGCATCAAACTCCCAAAGTTGAAAGTTTTCATGACCTCCTGGTCATGTGTTTCTTCTGCTGATCATCCAGTATCCCAAACTTTACTTTGTAACTGGTCATCACTTTCATCATGCTGCTGATTCAATTCTTCTGCCACTGTCACTTCTGTTCTTCCAGGATTCCAATCCTTATGTTGTTGCTGTCCTCTTTCCTTGTTGATACAAATTTATTTTGTTAATTTCTCTTTCTTGCTGTCCCTCTTCTTAACTGACTTC
Source organism: Pinus tabuliformis (assembly GCA_031772625.1). Taxonomy (NCBI): domain Eukaryota; kingdom Viridiplantae; phylum Streptophyta; class Pinopsida; order Pinales; family Pinaceae; genus Pinus; species Pinus tabuliformis. Next base: position 465,433,527 of record CM062805.1, read on the forward strand.
ATCTTCCACACTTTCTCAACTTCCTCTTTACAATTTGTTCTCAGTTGAATTCCACTGACATCTTCCTGCTGTACATTCTCCCTTACCATAGAAATTATGAAATTTCTATTCAATTCTTCTTCCCCTCTGTCATTTACAAACTGTGGTTTGTACTCTACAACTTCCCTTTCATTATCATTAAAGATAATCTTTCTCTTTATCTTATCAGGTTCACTTAATAACTTTTCCAGAAAAATACAATTTCCTTCATATTCAATAAGCATGTCATTTGCATATGACTCCTCCTTCCTGTATAAAACAGAATTTCCATCACAATTGTCAGATTCAAAATAACTATGGTTTTCAATCTTCATAGGTAATTCTGCCATCAAATCTTTATACTGTCCTTCTGCAAAAGTTATGAAACTGTCATCAATTTTCATTTCAATACTTTCCTCTGCATTACACAATGTTCCTTGTTCTAACACAAGACTATCATTCAACAATTCAATAGCTAGAATTTCTTGGAGCATATCATTATGAAGTATCCTTTCATCTTCTATACTTATACCATTGCAACAAAATGATGTTGTTTCATCTTCACCTACAATAGAAACAAAATTATGGTTTTCTAAAGCTTCTTCATGGTTTACAGATTCATAAAAATAATCCACTTTAAAATCACAGAATTCCTGAACTTCTATATCTGTCAACATCATCACATATTCCTTCACAATTTCCATAATACTTTCATTTTGATTATCTACTGAAGATACTTCATTCTGGTTACCCTTACAAACTTTCATTTGATTATCTTCAACTTCCTTAATCATGACAATTTCCCTGTCAATGCCATCATTCTCAAAATTATTAAATACATGCTCAAAATATCTTTCTGTTTCAACCATCTCTTCCAGTAATCTCACTTCTTCATCAACATGCATAAGCACATTGTCCAATTGCTGTTCATCACCTATCAAACCTGAAAACATACACAACATGTTAGTTTCAAAAATACAAGGCTCTTCATTTGAAGCCTTAGTGATCAGATCTTCATGCTTCTCTGAACTATTTTGATAGTTCACTACGTTATTGAGAAATTCTTCCTCAACATCTCTGATTTCTTTCTCATTAAAGAATACTTCTTGGACTGTAGCTTCTTGGCTATGCTTGGCAACTTCATCATAGGTTTGTAGAATTCCTTTATGTCTTACACAATTTTCTCCAGCACTCAGTTTATCTAAATAGGACAACAATGTCTCCTCCTCTTCTATGATAAGACTTTGATCTTTCAAAGATGTCCTTGACTTAACTTCTTCAGTGGAGTTTTCTGTGTCAGCTTTTCTTCTCTTCACTTCACAAATCTGCAATGCATTTATTTCCTTTCCTTTTTCCATTTCCCATTGGTCTTCTATCCATGCTAAAATTCCTTCTAACATGATCCAATAAGTTTTCACTAAGAGAAGACACAACCATTTACTCATACCTTTTAATTTTCTCCACCAATTGAAGTCTTGAAAGTCTTTATGCATCTCCTTTTGTGGTTTTCTTGCCTCTGCCTCTTTCACCTTTTCATGTACAGGTTCAAATTCATTAGGCCACATACCTGCAATTTTACATTCACAAAAATAATTAATCCAAAAAATATGAGACTCTTTTGTTTGTGAAGATGCTACCAGCACATTCCTCTCATTCTGATCTACATAGATCAGTTCTTCACCATTGTCATCACTGTCATCATTGTATCCTTCCCTAAGGAGAGATCCTTTCTCTGGTTCACAAATGTATTCTACTCCATCCTCAACTGTTCATAGTATTAATTTCTCAGCAAACAATTCTTTGACATGCCATTTAACTCTTTTTCCCACATAAAATCCTTGTTTCCATTTTTCTCTAATTCCGTTCAGTACCAGCTTCTTCAAACGACTGAGTTCTACCTTCATCTCAGCCAACTCTATGTCCATTTCTTCTTTACTCATTCCTTTGAGTCCAACTGCTTTGACACTCTTTTTCCTCTGTTTCTGACTTTCCTCTGTACCCTTGTCATGACTATCAATAGTCAATTCCATTTCTTCCTCTAGTGAACTTTCCCTGTTCACTGGTGAGCTGCAACTAGCCCTTTCTTCCATCTATAACAAGTCTCCTTCATGCCTCACCAAACTTTTCTAAGTTTAGCCTTTTGGCATCTATTGGTTCTTTCCTTGAACGTTTCACCGACTAGCAATTCTACCCAGCACCCCTCTTGCTGGAATTGTTATCTTTAAGACAACTCTACCCACAATCACAATTGTGGAGCTGCCTCAACAACTTCTACCCAACCATAGTTGGAAGTTGTTCTCATCTTCTCTTAAACACTCCTTGCTCTAGGCTCTGCATCTGCAATTTCTCACTTCCTTCTTTCATTCAGTAATTTCATTTACTATTTGGTACTGCCACCTTTCATTCATCTGTGAGTTCTTCCTGCTCTATCTTCCTTAACAATTCCATTGCGTCCATTGACCTGCACAATCTTATCTCAAGATACATCAAAGTACCTTTTTAAACCTGCAATTTTTCTTCAAAGATGTCTTAAAACTAATTCCCATTCCATCAGTTAAATCTTTGCCAAATGATTCATCTGTTCACTATTTCATTTAAACTTTTCCATTCAAAAGCCTTCATACAGTCAGCAACTATTTTTCATCTTACTTTTCATAATGGACTCTTCAGCTTTCAAGATCAATTAAGATTAGATCTGAATTTCAATTATATTTACCAATTCATGATAGACACTACCAATTCCTTCTGATAACCTGTTTGTAAGCAAATCCTGTCTTGCTTCTACAAATTCCAAAATTCATTCCTTGTAGTGGTTCTCTTTTCAGATCTATTGAATCCAACCTTTAGTCTAATTGTTCCTTCATCTATCAATATCATTGTCTTCAACAATACTTTAAGCAATCCTCAATCATTCTCATTTTTCACAAAATTCTTCAAATCATTTAAATGTCTTCAGTGTCATAGCAAACCACTCTTCTATTTAACTTTAAATTCCAAACCTTTTACTTCAATTTTCCTTTTAATCAAACCAATCATTCAATCAACTTACATGGAAATTTCATTTTCCTGAAAGGAAAACATCTTCTCCTTTGAAATTTCAATCCCTTGTTGTTCTTCAGACATTCAAAACAAATCTCTGCAAAATCATCAAAATAAATATTCTTACCAGACCTTCATCAGAAGATTCACTGTTTCCCCATTCTGATCTCAGTATCCTTTGTGTTCTGATCTCCATCTGTATCGAATTCACTTCAGTGCAAATTATACATATGCTGAGATTAAAATTCAATTTCTCAACCAATTTCCACAGAGCGTTAGTCTAGCTCTGATACCAAAAATTGATGCCAGCTGACTGACATCCCTTAAAAAACCCATGCAGACCTATGAACTAAGGCCAAATTTGCACTGGAAGCATTGTTAAACACCAACTCCCACAACAAAACCCCATCAAACTGTGGGAATTCAAAATATTGGAAAACCCGGCTATACACCCGATCAATGATTTAACAAAGACATGACCTTACAAACCGCCAATGAGCACTTTCTCACTTGGTATGAAATGACGCAGGAGGTCAATTGTTTCAGAGATTATCAACAATCGGCCCCGCATTTAACTTTTCTCTTTATGTTCAGGCCTTCTGCTGTGCTGCTCTGATCCCCTCTTTTCCGTTCCAAAACTGATATCACTATCACACTTTCCTAATGCTTGAGGCCTGTTCACATACCATGAAATATTTGCGATGCGATGGATCGACGATCGCACATCGCATGGTCTTAAGGTCTGTGGTCTTGTCGCATACAAATGAATTACTGTGATGCGATAAATCGGCAATCGCACATCGCATTCCCTTAAGGCCTAAGGTCCGTCCACTGGAAAATAAATATTGCGATGCGATGCGAGATAATCCAACGGTCGGCATGATATCGCACCATTGTTTGGACTTAGATCGACGGTTGGGATTTGATGCGGGCTCAACCACGGTTATTAACAATAAGGACTCTGATTACCTTTGATCGCTGTGATTTATAACTTAAAGCATAAAAATAGAGAAGAATACTTAATTTGTTCCGCAGGCAAATATACACGACAAAGAAAGATTAAATGCGATCACACAGAACAATAGAACTCTGAGTTTTAAGCCAAACTCAACTATGTTTGCTTCCGCTGGTCCTTCCATCAATTCAACATGAATTCTCGATCTCTACATGCCTTTACACAGGGTTTATTAAACAATTTAAATACAGATTCCATAAAGGAAACCCCATCAGAAATTCATGCTTCTTTCAACACAGGATTCCACACTATTTCTCGTTTTCATAGTTAATGCACCATAAGGTTATTAAAACCCATACAGATACAAATTCTCACCCATAATATACACAATCCACACTATTTAGTATTATAATATTTACAAGGAAATAGTCACACTCGACTGTTTCAGTCCTCCTCTCGCTCATTCATCCTCTCTTTCCATCTGAATCTAACTCATGACTAACTTCTAACTAACCTCCCTAATTATGCAAAAAGATCATAATTTATACAAGAATGGATTCATGAACCAAACTTAGTTCAGATCCAGAAATATCTCACTCTCTCCTAAAGAATCTCTTTACTCCACTCTTTTCTCAACCAAATGCTAATTTAAGCTTTCAAATCCCTCACATCCTATTCAAACCAAATAATCTAACTGCTTGGCCTAATCTCCACACAGGGAGGATCAATCAGCCACTTATACCCTTTTCTCATATTTGACAACAAATAAAACACTCTCATACATTTAAATAAGTAAAATTAACTAATCTCTTGTCTTCCAACCCTTTGTTAGTCACAACATGTGATCATACCATCACATTGCTGACTAGGTCTAAATGCTCCTGCATCAATCACTCAGCTTTGACGCCCTTGATTTTTACTGCGATCTTGTTGCACATTGCATTGTATTGCTGGACTGTTTCTGCCATCAATTTTTCTTCTTGGTGTGCCTCCTTCAACAAAGCTTTTGTAGTAGGGCCAACAATGTTTTGTAGTATTTCTTCTTCCCTTCTCTTCAATTCCTTCAACCTCTCATCCTTCGCCTCGGAAAGTTATAGGGCTTGCTCTTGCCACAACTTCTTCCTCTCCTGCAAGAGTTGTGCTTTCCTCAAAGCTCATCGATTTGTGCTTGGAGGTTCTTCTCTTCAGTAATGCTAGCAAGCCTCTCCAATATTGGTAAGGTCTTCACAGCTGTCAGGATCTCATCGCGCCACTTCTGCTTGGCCTGCAGTTCCTCCTCAATATTCAAGATGTTTGGATCCTCCTGTAGTGAGGTCCAAATCTCCATCGTATCGTCGAGCAATTTTCCACAATCCTCCACCGTATCAGATGTTCCTTTCAATGCTGTGCTAAGGTCCCTTTGTCGTTGTTCCCCAACCTATGGTGGCGTCACTGGCTGCAACCTTATTCGCAGCTCTGATATCTGCACTTCATATTCAAATTTCAACTTAGCCATAGTATCCTTTGAGTCCTTGATCGCGAGGGCGAGCTTCGTGACCTTTTGTGTTGGTGCTTCATCCTCATGGACGTACACGTTCAGAATTGTACTGCAAGTCTTAGTAATGGCCTTCTCTAGATGTTCTCATTGCAGCCTTGTTTCCTCTCTATCCTTGGCCAATTTCTTTAGTTCCTTCTTCATCGATGTTTTTTCTAACTCTGGATTTGATTTTAACAACGACATACGCTACTCTCGTTCCCATAATTTTGCGGTGATACCTTGGTGAAATTCATGCAACATTTGGAGGGGTAGCACAATGACATTCATCTGGACACTGCACCATGCTTTGGCTCGCTCTTTGTCTATTACTGCTTCAAACTTCAGTTCCCCAACTAGCACCTGTAACATCCTAACTCCGAAAGTTGTTTCCAATCTTTTTTCTAGTTGCAACGATTGGGTTACTTTCTATGGTTTCCTCACTGCCTATGGCAATGCCTTCATCTCCACAATGCCCTACTGCACCTCATCAAATAATTATTTCCAACAATCATCAATCTTGTCCCGGGTTTCCATGTTGATCTCCTGGATATTTTCCGCTATCTCGTTGATGTTCCCATTAGTGAGGATGAGCGACACTACTCCCTTACCCTTATTCGCCTTCTTCTTAGTTCTTGGCCACATTTTCACCACAAAGGGTGAATCTTCTAATACCCCCTCATCGCTGATGTGTTCTTCATGTTCCTTCCCTCGCCCAATTTCTTTTGTTTCTTCATCGACATCTTTTCTACTCGTACCCGCACCTTGTGAGGTACCCTTCCCAATTCCAATTGCTCCAACCGCTCCAGTGGGTGGAGTCATCCATTCCTCTGGCCAATCTTGCACTACCACGAGGAGAACATCTTTTGTTACTAGGTATGGAAATGGATGGAATGTCTTCATTATGTCCTTCATTTCTTTCACATATGCTCTATGAAAGTCTGACTTGAACTTCGCGATATGACAATACTATTTATACAAGCTTGGTGACAGTTTGGGATATTGATTCACCACCATATGCATATCCATTGCCATCACTACAACGAAGAGGCATACCTCATTGCCTCACAAACATCCAACTCAATAGATGGAAACTGCGAGTCTTCTCGTTCTTTCCATGCAATCAACACGATGAGAATTATTGACCAGGCATAATGGAATGTCTTTCCCTCTTCCTGTGCTTCCTTGCGATCTATCAAAAATTCCCTGCATAGATAGGCAACCTAGTTGAACTGGACCCCTGCGCAGCCAAAGATACTACTGCTACAAGCACCTCATTCGCCCTGCATTTCCTCATTATCTTTCTTGCCAAGATGTGTGCGGTGAAATGCACTCCTTGATCATCAATAGAGTTGATGTCATATCCTTGTGAATTCTTCACTAAGATGAATATGTCCTTCATCGGTTGTGCCATTTCCTTGTCTTTGTTCTTGCCCACGAATTATTCCATGAGGTTTTTTCCCTGATGAGGCAATGCCGTGATTCTCCTGATTAGCATCTCATCAATCAAAATACTTGTCCCTAGCCAAATGCAACCATGATGTACCAGTGCGACGAGCTACCGCACATAGATTGTACTGAATGGGCTTCAATCGAAGTGTGGCACATTCAACATGTTCAAAATCCCTGCTCTCTGCACTCCCGCAACCCATTGTTGCAGTTCCAACCTTATTACTCCGCTTTTTAGGTACCAAACCTGCTTCAGATATCTACTCGGTTCAAACTGAGGGTACTTACTCCAGTCATTAAAATCCCAATCTTCCATCTTAAGATGGGGAATCTTACCCAACACTTCTCCTTCAAAAGGCACCTCTTCTAGAAATAATGGAGTATATGTGGAAAATTTCCCTCCTCTGAATCCCTAATTGGCTTTGTGCTCGACTTTCCGAGTGGCATGTATGATGGAGCACAGAGGGGATCTCCACATCCTCTATCTCCTTCTGCTGAAACTTGACTTCTTCCTCATTTTTGTGGACTTGTTGAGGTCCCTTCTCTTGCACCTATTTCTTTCCTTTTTGCAAGGGATTTTTGCCTTTATGCTCCGCGTTCTTCATTCGCACTTCCTTCTGCATCTTCCTCCGCGGTGATGTTCTCAATTCTTCTTTAGATACCTTAGTTGGTCTCTTCTCCTTCATCTTCTGTGGCTACGATTAGGGTTGTTTCTGTGCTTGTGGTTGTGCTTGCGGCTGTACAAGCACCTTTCTTGGCGACCTTAAGCGCATCGGGGACATGGGTACATTCACCCCTGCGGTCTTTCCTACTTGTGACTCCATGATACCAGCTAGCCCTTTCTTTGTAAATATCCTAACCAACTCTTCCCAACTCCTCTCATACATGCAATAGCTCTTCTACACTTAGGCGCAATTTCTGATCTCTCTAGGCAGCAAAGTGTAAAATGTGGCGTGGGATGCAGTTTTTATAATTTTTTTGAATTCCTAGGCTCATGATTGGATTAGATTTGTCTCATTAATGTATATATGGGCTAGATACATCTAGATGTGCTTCATAAATTCTTTTCTCTAGTGCCCCTCAATGGTAATTTCCTTTTAACGGTGCCCTTTTTCCTTCCAACGTCATATTTCCGGCTAACTTCATCAGATTTCCCTTTTGGTGCAGTCACCTCTTCTTCCTCGCATCTCCCTCGAAATTTGTCATACTTCTGAGTATCATGCAGTAATCTTCCTTCAATGAATTCCCTTCTTGTAGAGTAGTTATTAGTCCCGTGCCCACTTTCAGTTGTAGGTGGCACTAAGACTTCCTTCCATTCATTTTTCAGTGCGAAGCTCCAGGGACATAGTCGTCCCTATATATATTCAATCTACTACCATTCATTCGTCCTAGAATGATCCAACCATTCAACTTCGTGAGATGAACAACACCACCATCTGAAATGTTCTTGACGATATATGGCCCCAACCGATGTGTTTTGAATTTCCCCAAGAACTCCGTGAACTTACTGTCATATAATAATACAAGATCCCCTTCCTGAAATATCTTCTTCTTGATATTCCTGTCATGCTAGGCTTTCTCATCATGTTAGGGTCTACCATATCTATGACAATTTCAATTCTCAAGCTTGGCATAATGTATTCCATAGGCATAATTGCTTCTTGTCCATATACCAACCTGAAAAGTGTCCGCCTAGTCAATTTCTTGCATGTAGTCCTTGTTACACAGTAATTTGTCACTCTCCTCATTTCAGTCCCTCTGCTATGTCATGTATCAAATAAACATGTTCATATCTTCCCACTCATGTAAGAAGATTAAGCAAACACTCTCTGTTGCTGCAAGTTGACCCTTATTCCCTAAGTTTCTGCCTCGTCGTGAGTAAGCCATTAATATACGCAACGATCCCTTGTCATAAACGGTTTCATCGCGACACCGTCGTAGGTGTATACTTGTTTCCTGCGACGGTCGAATTTTAGGGCTCGACGCGAGTCTCCCAACTATTTATCGCGACGATTGGTCTGCATGCATTTCCTCCTTGCGATGCCGTCCCTGAGACTTAGTTCATGACTAGCGACGATCCAGATTAGGCGAATTTGTTCAAACAATCGGCCTTCTGGATGTCTCTAGAGCTGGTTGTTGGGTCAGTTTGGGTCACCCATCCTTCTCTGAGATGGTGGTTCCATCTTTTGTGCAACCTCCCTTGAGGATAAGCTCCCTCTCCCTCATTTCATGGAGACTCCTTCTCCTATAAAATCACTCACCATTGCCTTGATCTGCTAGTTCTTTTAGTTGGGGCAGTGTTGCTAGTTCTTTTGAGTTTGGTAGATAGCTTGGTGTGAGTGTGACAAGTGTGGGATTGCTAATAATTTGATAAGAGGTTGTGGAATGCCTTAATCTTGTATTAGAGCTTGTGAGTGAGAGAGAGATATAGTCTATTTGGGAGACCCATTCTTGAGAGTGAATGCTTGAAGAAACATACTTGCTGGACCCTCCGAGAAGGCTTGCGATGTCAAGACTTGGTTGTAAGCTTTGCTCTTGATTCATTTTAATACAATCAATGATGATTTCCTATATCTTGTGTACAATTTACTTGATAGCTTATGATTTCTTGACTTTATAAGTAAATAGATCATTGTTGTTCTCGGTTACGTGCTCTGTTGTTTTCTTGTGGTGTTTCAGGTTGATTGCTCATCAAGGAGAAAGAAATGGAAGTTGGAGCAACGCAACGGAACTTCATCAACCACCAGTTTGAGGTAGGCCTCCAACGATGACTATTTAAGGGAATCGATTGTTGTTTTGTCTTTGTTGTGACTAGACCCACTCTAGGGCTAGAGGGGTTGCCTCTGTCCGCAGAGGGAACACTTTCCTACTTCACAAGTTGGCGACTCCACTGGGGAGTCCTTTGTATGTTTTTTCTCTTGTTTGCTTTTGTTTGGTTTTGATTTAGTGTCTCTTGAATTTTGGGGTTAAACCATCAGTTTTTTGGGTTACCTGGGTCAATCTGGGAAGTCCCTTTAGTATCTGGAAGAATAACGTGGTGTTTGTTTGGAGTTTTCATTCGTTTTCCATTATTTTTAAGCTCGTTGCTGGAAAAAGCCTTACAGTTGCGATGACGTCGCCCTGTCTTCATTTTGTAAACTTGTGCGTTGCTGAATCTTGTTGTACAGTCGCGACGATTCCTGGAATCAGCACGTCGTGGAAGATAGGTGTACTCCCGCAACAACGTCGCTCTGTTGCTGCGACTATTGGCTGATCGTCACTAGTTGCTGGTTTTATACCCACGACGATTCCTGTGTAAGTTGTTTTTATAGCTTCACCTCCTGAATTCACCAGTCTTATTTATCCCTTGTTGTTTTCCTCTCACCCATCAGCTTGTTAATTGCTTTTGGTTAAAGGTACTGTCTCTTTGGTTTCATTGAGTGAATCTTGTGTTTTTAGGCCTTGTGACCTAGCTCTTTCAAGTTTTTGAATCATTTGTCTGGGTTTCTTGTCTATCCAAGGTTCATCTGCAACCATCTTATTGATTTGCTTGAGGCTTTTTCATTGCTTGTTTCTTGCTGGTTGATTTTTAGTGTCGATTATTGAACCAATTTTTGATATTGATTCGATTTCTTCACTACCAAGCATAGATCACAATTGTTTGGATCGATCAGTTCACACTTGCTTGTTTGTCTCTTTAAATTCAAAACAATCAAAATCAAAAGATTGCATTCATTTAGTATACGAAAGTGAAAGTACATTTGCATTTCAAATTTTCATGTTTGAGAAATTGGAAAGCAAACTTTAAATCTATCATTAGTAGTATCGATGCACTGTAGGATTGGTGTGTTAATGCATTGTGTTTCTTAGCGCTTGCATTTGCTTGTCTTGGTTTTGGAATGAACTCTCTATCTCTTTGTAAGTAGGTGTTCATCGAAATGAAAGATGCTTTACTCATTCTAGTTGCATCCTGGGGTTTTAATATACATACGGTAGGGCCTGGAAATTGAAACTTAATTCAAGATCAACTCTAAAATGAACTGAATGAACTTAACAACGCATTGAAACTTAACGCACATTATTTAGAGGTCTAGGCTAGAGACGTTCTCCGACGTCGTTAAACCTAGTCACTATTGCTTTCGATTAAGGTTGGGTGATTCCTCCTTCTGCGACTCAATAGCTGCTAGTATGAACTTGTGCTCCTAGTACCATCGAGTATATATTGGGAGGCCCCACTAGGTTATCATCCTACATCCATAGGAAGCCATGTCTGCCACCATGCAAACCGTAATGCACCGAACACACATTCGGGAAGATTGACTGCTGTACAGAAAGTCCTTGGTCATTTTTTCTTTCATTTGATCACCAAGGTGTATATGCAGTTTTACGGGTTGTTTGGTAAACCTTTTGCCTAGCTCTCCAGAGTAGTCACTTTCATTCATTTTCGACTCCTTAAAAGAAAAGGTCCATTTGATCACTTGTCCTTTCAGGCTCATTAAATATTTGACGGCGACTAGAGTAATCTTTTGTCCTTTTCTCGACTCTTTAAAAATGAAAAGGTCAAGTTCTGTTCCTGTGTCATAAAATTTATTCGGCCAAGTTCACATTTACTTTGTTAAATCTTGATTGCATTTTAGTTTGCGTAGGGTTGTTTTCCTTGTTTATTTTTTCTCTAGATTTGAGTTAAATCATCCTGGCGGAATCATCGATCCCGTCTCCCGTACCAAGTGACCAAGGGTCTCCATCTTCTGTCGCTTCTGAGGTACCGGTTGTTAGTGGTACTCTTCTTGTTATTCCGAGTATTCAACTGCTTAACTCTCGCGCTCTGGAAGATGATTTTTACGATATTCATTGGAACCCCATCTGGGAGCCTTCCGAAGAATATTTCCCCATTACTCCTTCTGGTGTTTCGGTCCCGATGTCTTCCTTTGACATGGATGAGACGACCCTCGTCTCTGGTGAAGAAACCTTTATGGCAAGTGGTGAAATCGATATACCTATGGAAACTTCACCCTTCTGTGTCACCCCTCTTGGTATCACATTGCCTTTACGATACCATGCTTTGGCTGATATCATGAGTTCTAAATCTCCCCTTACGAGTTCCATGTGGTCTCGTATCGTCACTCCGACCTCTGAACCTTTTACACCCCAGATTCACAATGTGACTGTCACATCTGTCCCGACTATCCTGACTGTTTATGTGGCTTCTTCGGCTCTCGTTGTTAGTGCCGTCACTACATCTTTAGTCGTGACCACTATTGCCGGACCTTCAGTTGGTCCTACTGATGGTGGTCCATTGGCATCAGCATCTGGAGTTGTTAATCCCACCCATAGTGCCCCACCTTCTTCTGGTTCCATTCCGGCAGGGGGGGCATATGACCAGTACTTGCAAGCTCTTCAGAATCCAGATCTGCAGAATCCATTTCATTATTATGATTCTCGAGGAGCCCATATTTATCACCCCGGACCCATCCCATCTCAGCCTGCAGTTGAGGTTTCGGTTCCGTTATCTGTTGCTTGGGGCCCGACTAGTTATCACGGTGGCCAAGCACAACCTTCAAATTTTCAAGGTCCACCCCATCAAGGTCAGTTGTCTTACGAGCATCCATCTCACGGACAGCTGTATTACAGGCAACCTTATCTGGGACAACCTGTTGGCCCACAAGGACAACCCTTATAGGGACAACCTTCGGCCTTCAGTGGTTCCTCTTTTACTTACTTCGGGCAACCTTCTAGTAACCTAGGACAACCTTATATCCAACAAGGACAACCTGGTACCCAGCAAGGTCACCCCTTTGGACAAGTCGGTCAGCCTCAAATCCAGCAAGTCCAACCAATTGTTCAGCCTGTTCAACCATCTGGTCAGTCAGGTCAACCTTCAGTTCTGCAAGGTCAACCCATTACCTGCAAGCTCAACCTTCTGGGCAAATGGGTCAACCTTAGTCTCAACCAGGCCAACCTTCTAGCCAGATGGGTCAGCCTCAGTTTTTTCAAGGACATCCATTTGGACCCGCTCAACCGAGCACTTAGACGCTCATTGCTTCTCAAGCTCCACCCGATTTTCAGACCCAGTCTGGGCTCCAGACCCAATCTGGTCTCCAAACTCAAGTTGGTTTTCAAACCCAACCTGCTTATCAAATGCAGCCTGGACCCCAGGCATAGTTTGGAGCCCAGTTGCCATATGGTTTCCAGCAGCCCCAAGGGCAACCTCAAATTGCCCCATACCAAAATTATCAACAGCCACAGGTTAACCCTTATCAGAATTTTCAGCAACCATACGTTGCTCCTGTTGGTCAGGTTGGTAATCAGTGGACTGCTGGTGGTCAAAACCAGGGTCAACCATCTGGTTACAATTATAATCCCTATGGACAAAACCCTTATGGGCCAAATCCGTTTGGGCAAAATCAATGGGGGCAACCGGGAACTGGATGGAACTCTAATGCTGTTTCTTACCCATAGCCTTAGACGTCCTTCAACCCTCACCTACCTTTCTTGGTGACGTTGGAACTGTCAGATGTGTCCAAACTGACAAATGATCCCATTCTTCATAATCCGTATTGGCCATCGGTTCCAACTAAGATTCCCGGTGATTGTCCCAAATTCGACGGTAAGTCTGGAGAAGATCCCCAAGCTCATGTCATGACCTATCACCTATGGTGTTCATCTAATTCATGGCTTGACGATTCCATTCGACTCCATCTGTTCCAATGGACTCTCATTGGCTCTGCCGCAAAATGGTATATTGAGCTAGCTCGCGGAACTTTTCAGGACTTTAACTCGCTTGCTATGGCATTTTTAACTCATTTTCAGTTGCCAATTCGATATGAAACAGGCACACACCTGCTGACATCCTTGAAATAGGACACGGCCACGCATATCTCCAATCATATCCATGAATGGAGGCGGCGTCGCCTTTAATTAAGTTCTGGATCCTCGATCAACTTCTGACTGACTGGTTTACAACCTCGTTCGTCGGTTTGATAGCCCAGACATTGCTATGGGGGCATGTGTAACTGAATAGCAAGCTATCGTGCTTGCTCAATATCTTGACTTGGTTTACTCCCAGTCCGGTACGTTATATGATTATTTTCCTAATGCTCCGCGACTCGGAACTTCCAAAGCTCCGTCAATGCCATCTGTTGACGGTGTCATTGGTTCCGTTAATGCATCCTCCAGAAAGTCTTCCGTGAACACTGCGAAGCAAAAGTCTACAACTCCAAACGAAAATGCTTCTTAGGCTTCACCCAATCCTGGTAAAACTTTCGAAGTTAACGTCGTCCAGTCCACTGCAGCAGAAAAGACTTTGAAAGGTAAGAAGAAAGGAAAAGTAAAGAATAAAGCTGATAAACCAAAGTAGGATCCCCTTAAGCCTCCGGCCGAAGATGGTGCCAAACGTAAGCCTAAGTATCCTTGTCTCATTTGCGATGAGGATCACTATACTAAAGACTGCCCTAGGCGGTCTGAGGTTAGTCATTTGCTAAAAGGTGCCCCTGGGACTCTTGCTGTGCTCAAAGAGCCCTTTCCCTCGCAACAGACTCAAATGGTGGCTGATCCATCTCAATCCTCTTCCACGTTCGGCTCTCAAGTCTTCATGGCTAGGACGATTCCCATCCATATTAGTACACGGTCAAAAGAATATCCTTCGCTTGCCAGGAATGAGACTGAAGTTCCCTCTAGTATTCCTTCATCTAGTACTGGTCCGCTCCATATCGAGTGACCTAGTACCGAGTCAGTCATTTGACCTCCTCTGAAAGGAGTGCCCGGAAGTCTTCCTACAACCCTAATGCTCATGCTGCGCAACACTATAGCATCATTGAGGACTTAGCTAAAGCTCCTTCGGCTATGTACGCATTAGAAGTCCTCCAGAGCTGTCCCTCCTAGAGGAAGTCGCTACTATCAGCCATTGGTGGCATTGACCTGACCGACTCGGATTTGATCACTTTTGACCTAGATAATCATGTATCGAGACTGCCTCACCAGATCACCTTCCTCATTCAAGTCATAATCAATTCTAAGAATATTCACCGAACTGTTATTAATGAGGGCGCTTCCACTTGCATCATGTCGGTTGCTTGTTGGAAGGCTATTGGTTCCCTGACCGTGAGTTAGTCTCCCAATACCTTGGAAGCCTTCGATGGGAGAGATTCCTGTCCTTACGATATCCTCCCACGTCTGCCTATTACCCTGGAAGGAAAGACAGTTGAAGTTGAGGTTGAAGTTGTCGATGCGAATTTAACTTACAACCTCCTCTTAGGATGAAGCTGGACATATGCCATGCGAGCCGTGGCTTCATCTCTATTTCATGTCCTTCATTTTCCCCATAAAGGGAAAATTGTCACGGTAGACCAGTTGTCCTTCTTCGCTTCTTCCTCTTCCGATGGCAATGTGCCTTTTGTGGAGCATACCTCTGTTCCATATGAGAGTGTGGGTGCTGGACTTTTTAAAGATCTTGCCCTCATGGGTGTTTTTTCACTCCCACCTCCCAACATCACTCCCATCAATATGATCTCTGTCCGTTCTAATCCTTGGGTCCTTCCTCCCGTTGATCAGGTAGAATCTTGGGGTGATGTCATGCCATTGAGTCCTGCCGAGATTAACTATGTCGAAATTGTTTCTACATCGACTTCATCTTCTGAACTTGCTCCTTCGAGCAGAGCTCTCAACATGTATATCCAGTCCCCTTGGCTCAGAGATAGTGCTTCTTCAGATCCCTTATAGGAAATCTTTCCTTCTGATGAAGCGATTATCGAGACTATGTCTTTCGAGGAACCTCCTTGGTTTGATCATCACCATCGTTCCTCATTTCTCCCTAGCCACGGGGCTATGATTACTTGTCTTGAGTAGTTTGATTCCTATGTCCCCTCCCAACCCCTTCAGACACCTATTCAAATCCATCAAGTTTTCTCTGAAGGCAATATGGGGAACATTGCGCAAACCATACCTATCAACATCTCTGTCAAACCAGGGGTTGTTGAGAATAGTCACATCGGAGTAACCTGTACTCCGGAGGAGATTCAACTTTATACCAATGTTTTTAGAATTTCGTGACGTTTTTTCTTGGTCGTACGAAGAGATGCCCAACATTGATCCTAGTATCGTGGTGCATGAAATACCTACGTATCCAGGTGCTAAACCTGTTCGACAACATTTACGCCCCGTGCACCCCCGAAAGGCTACAACTATTAAAGCAGAAGTTGAAAAACTTCTTAAAGCTGGGTTTATTTACCCTATCCTGCTCACCGATTGGGTTTCTACTATTGTCCCTGTGACTAAGAAGCAGATCACTATTAGGGTTTGTGTTGGTTATCGCGACATTAATCATGCCTGTCCCAAAGATAATTACCCTATGCCTTTCATTGACTAGCTCATTGATGATTGTGCTGGACGTGAGGTTTATTCGTTTATGGATGACTTTTCTGGTTACAACCAGATCAATATATTACCTGCGGATCAACACAAAACTGCGTTTATCTGCCCGTGGGGTAACTTCGCCTATAAGAAGCTTCCTTTCGGTCTTAAAAATACTGGTGCTACCTTCCAACGTGCAATGTCTTATGCATTTCATGATATTCGTCACATTGTGCAGCCTTACCTAGATGACCTTCTGGCCCATTCAGCTAAGCGCCATGACCATCCAAATCACCTTCGTGAAATTTTTCTTCACTGTCGACACTACCGTATCCGTCTTAATCTGCATAAATGTGTCTTCTGCATTGAATCTGATAGACTTCTTGGGTTTGTCGTCTCCAAAGAGGGCATCCACCTAGATCCCCTCAAGGTTGAAGCCATTCTAAATCTTCCTCCTCCTGCTTCTTTGCAACAATTGCAGAGTTTGCAGGGTAAAGCAAATTTTTTATGCCATTTTATTCCAAACTATGCTGAAGTTTCCAAGGGCTATACGCGGTTATTGAAGCGGGATACCTCCTTTGTCTGGGATGCTGCTGCACAAGAGTCATTCGAGCAACTCAAGGTGCTCCTTGTTTCTGCTCTGTTGTTACGTCCGCCTAATTATCACCATGACTATACTCTTTATCTGGCCGTCGCCGATAGCACCATTGGCATGGTTTTGGTTCAAGATGATGATGATGGTACCGAGCATGTTGTCTATTATCTCAGTCACAATCTACTTGACACGGAAACTCAATATGCCTATGTTGAGAAGCTGGCATTGGCAGCCGTTCATGCCGTCCAACGTTTCTGCCATTATATACTATTGCGTACAACGACGGTGATTTCTGACTGCAACCCGATGACGTACATCTTGTCACGTCAGTTGCTGGGGGGCAAATACTCGAAATGGATTGTCATCCTTCAAGAGTTTGACTTGGAGTTTACTATGGCCAAATCTAAGAAATCTCTCATTTTCGCTGAATTGCTCTACTCACTACCATCCGCTACCGCACCCTCTCGATTAGAGGACCATATTCCAGACGAGTCTCTGTTCTTGATTAGCACCCTCGATCCCTGGTACGGGGATATTATTGTCTACCTTCAGACATCCTCCTTTCGTCCTGATTTGTCCAAGGATGCTCGACGACGTATTCACCATCATTCTCAGCCTTATCACATTATTGGGGACACCCTATACCGTCTCAGCGTTGACTCTGTTCTCTGCCATTGTCTGACGTTCGAGGAAGCCGAACGAGTTTTGAATGACTGCCACTCTGGCGCATGTGGTGGTCATATGTCCGGGTATGCTACTGCTCAAAAGATCCTCTGCACTGGTTACTTTTGGCCGCCTATTTTTAAGGATTGCATTCTCACCATCTGCTCTTGTCATGCGTGCCAAATCTACCAATGGAAGATGTGTGTTCCTCCCTCTCCTTTACACCCTGTCATTACTGTCAGCTCTTTTTCCAAATGGGGCATTAATTATATGACCTGTAACCTTCACTCGGCCGGGGGGCATGGATATATCATCATTTCCGTCGATTATTTCACGAAATGGGACGAGGCGATGCCTACATTATCTAATGACTGTAAGACAGCGGCTCAATTTTTATTCAATCATGTAATTTCTCGATTTGGAGTCCCTCAGGCTATTTTCACTAATCGCGGTTCTCACTTCCGTAATCATATGATGACTGAGTTAACAACCTAGCTGGGCTTGCGTCATGATAGTTCAACACCGTATTATCCTCAGGCCAATGGCCAAGTAGAAGCTATCAACAAAGTTTTGGTCACAATGCTTCAGTGCACCATTGGCATGCACAAGTCTAACTGACATTTGATGTTGTTTTCTGCATTATGGGCCTACCGAACTTCAGTGAAGGATGCCACCGAATTCACCCCATTTCAATTGGTTTACGGTATGGAGGCTACCCTTCTGATTGAATGTGAGATCCCTTCTCTTAAATTAGCTATCGAATTTCTCCCAAACACTACTTTGGTAGAAGAACGTCTTCTTTACCTAGAACGGTTAGACGAGACCCGTCGACTAGCTTCTTTAGTCATTGAAGCATAGAAGAAGAAAGTGAAAACTCACTTTGACCAAGCTGTCAACCCTCGTTCTTTCGTTGAAGGAGACCTAGTCCTACTCTATGATCAAGCAAATGATAAGTTGGGGGCAGGAAAATTCAAGCCTATGTGGCATGGGCCTTACATTGTGAAACACGTTTTGCAAAAAGGGGCATATGAGCTGATCGACTATGAAGGGAATCCTCTAGATAAGCCTCGGAATGAGCTTTATCTTAAGAAATATTATGCATGAATTTTGTGCATTTGCTGTGTACATACGTGTGTTTTCAGTGTGTGTTTGCATGTATGGCTTGGTGTGTAGGCATAATTGCCACTTATTGTGTCTTTTTACTTCTTGTGCAGATGTTTGGTACACCTTATATTGGTTTCGCTGATGGTGCCTGCCGTAGTACCCGGAACCTTTCCTCTGCAGCATGGGTGATCTACGATCCTCACAGTGAGTTAGTAGACCTTCAAGGTGTTTGTCTGGGTTGCACCACAAACAATGTCGCTGAATATAGCACTGTCATTGAATTACTGACCGAGGCTGTTAACCTCAATATTCGTGCATTGGTTGTGAATCTGGATTCTCAACTTGTTTTCCACCAACTTAACGGGCGTTATTTCGTCAGAGATCATCAGATTTTAAGGTTGTATTTACATGTCAAATTATTGGAAAGAAATTTTGATTTTATCACATATCAACACATTCCAAGAAGATTAAACACATTAACTGATGCATTAACGAATCATGTATTAGACAGATATTTACGCAACATGTAATCAAACATTGTATGAAAGCATTTAGACACAGTAATAAACCATAGATAGCATGTATAAATATATATATCATGTGGCGCACCGAGGCGCTCAAAAAATAAGTGTGTATGTCAAAAAATAGAGTCTGTGTTCACAATACATCTGAGACACATGTCTCTCAAAAATAGCAGAAAGATAAAGCCTAGGTGTCTACAACGGTGGGTTCTGCTCCCTATAGCAGACCACCACCCGCACAACTCGTCTCAAGAGCCTGTGCATCCTAGGTGTCACACCGACTGTATGTCTCTGATACTCCACTGGGACCTCCTCGATCCCCTTGTAATCAGGGATCCCATCAGTCAGGCCCTCAAGGTTGTGGGAAATCTCCTCCTCTGCATTACCGCCAGGGCGAACCAGAGCCAGCTCTCTGTTGCCCTCCCTCCGTGCCTTAGGAGCCAGTCCCACGGGTCTCTCTGGTCCCACATCTGCAAGTAACATAGAAACGACAATTAAGACATATGCATGAGAAAAATCCAAAAACATCATAAAAAACAAAACACATAAATAGTGTGGTGTTTGACCAAGTGTTTTACCTCCCTCATCCCACTGCTCGCCGAGTGGGAGCAGCATGTCAGGGTCTCCTCGGAAATCCGTACCTGCATATGGCCAATCCTCGATGATGACCTTCTGACGGTCCAGCCACTCTTGAAACAACACTCCCCATGATACTGGCCGACCACCACCCCCTTGTGGCATCACATGTGCCCATCGGGTGATGCGGGTCTCCCACGGTCCAGGCACATACAGGTCCATATCTTGTAACTGAAGTGATGGAACCCGCTCCAACATAAGCGGTATCAGAATGGATCCATATCCAAACTGTTTGGTTTCCCCTCGTCAGCACTTAGTAAGCTGCCTCTTCATGTTAATGGACACTGCATTGGCCCAGTTGTACATGGTTGGAGTGAGGCAATCAAGGGCCAGCCAAAGGTGGTCTTCATTGCCTCATGTTGTGCTTGAGAGCCCGCTGTTCTCGTAACCATAAATAGTACTGAGAAACGGGTCAAATCCCCCACTGTCGGGACCTGTAGTTTCTCGCTAGTGGATGATTTACGCGCCCCTGGGCACACTCGCTCTGTCAGCATATCAAGGGTCTCACCGGCAGCCCGCACGCCCTCTATTATCGGTCTCTAGCCGTGACGAGACGAGCCAATCAAGAAATATATGTCTTTCACGTCAAAATCAATGTCTTTGCCACGGATGACAAACTTCCCCTGTATCGGGTTCCATGAGTGGATCAGCAGCTTGAGCAAGCCTGATTGTGCCCGAAGATGTGGTGTGAGGAAAAATTTCAATAATCCGCAATCACATAGGGCTCTTTTGCACTTAGGATTGTTAAATGCCTGTTCGTCATTGTCATCGTGGGTCCTCTCTTGCCATACGAATGCCATTATTGCCCTGCATTGAAGGAAAAAGTAATTAGAATCTTTTCCATAAGCTTAAATGTGCAATTTATAAAAATTTCAATATTTACAACGCCATCGTAGCTGTTTTTCAAACAGCAGCGATGGCTCGAGATTAAAGTTCATTTTTTCCTCAATCGTCGCGAGAGTACACCATTCTCTAGCGACGATCCCGACGGTGGTGTGTGTTAGCATGCTCGGTTGTCGCTAACCCATGCCAGATTTCCGCGACGACCGAGAAGCGGATTTGAAACAAAAAATCCGCCCAAAACCACCTATGAAACATGAAATTAACCAAAAACACCATGGAAATGTAGTGCAAAAGATGGCTTACTTACTTGGTAAAGGTCTCGGACGAGTTGGTCGATCACTGATGCTAGAATCAAGCTCTGAACTTCGCGCAGGTTTGCTCTCAAAATCACCAAAGGTAAAAACTCAAAGTGTAAATGTACAAAATGAATTACCATGGACCCCTGTTATAGTGATTTTCCCAAAATTTTAAGGTTTTGCACTATAGGGTTTAGGGTTTCATCATTTATTTTAAGTTTATTTAGGGTTTTTGAGTTCTTTAACCTAATTTCCATATATATATTGTATTTGTATCGAATGGATCTTATGATGTGGTTTTTTGTGCAGAAACAGGGATGGCAAATACATGTAATGACCTATATATGCATGGTCCATTTTTTCCTAAAAGTCTTCTTTAAGCCCTTTTCTGACTTACAAAAGAGGAAAAGATTGCCTAGTTTTCCTTTTTAACTCGTTAAACATAATAAAAGGCAGTCCACTTTCAGCTCTTTTCTGATCGTATAAACATGAAAAGATTGCTGGACTTTTGTCATTTCGAGTTCGATACTAGTTATGAAACGACGTGTCTTCGATCGCTTTTTTACTTTTTCAGATCGGGGCCACTAATTACAAAAAGTACTCCTTGATAGTAATGGTCAAGCGATTCTCTCGAGTATTATTTTATACTTTTTCGGGCTCGAGGGACACAAATTTACGAAAAAGGACCCCCCTGGAGTTTTCTTTTCCGTGTCTTTTTCAAACTCTCTAAACATGAAAAAGACTTCAAGTTTTCCCTGTGTCGGACTCGTTAAACCCTGACGACATTAGACTCATCACCATGATGGGACTCGAGCTTCTCCTCCTTAGGGCTCATTAAATGATTACTAGGTTGGATTCGTCTGAAGGTGAAACTTACATTACAAGCATATGCTATTCCCTTCAAGCTTGTTTTTCAAAAATAACTGGGGTACTCACCAACAATGGTGGGGGAAAATTTGGAAGTCGTCATTGGTTACCTACGGCAGCTAGTCACTCTTGAACATCGACACTTTTGCTTCTCATCGGGTTGGGATATCCTCACATCGTCATTGGCCTTCCGAGGTTTTGGGTTGCCATTTTGCCTCATTCCATCTGATCCATGTTGTCTCCGTCAGACCTCCAATCCCTTGGTACCAAAATGCTGTCGCATTCTGGAGTCATGTCACCAATATGTTCAAGAGTATAATCCTTCTATAGTTCACACCCTTACCTCCTCCTCTGATGCTCTGTTTCACCATCTACCACTTGTTCCTTATCTCACGTCGTTGATGGGGGAAACATTATGGCCCTCCTACAACGGATCGCCTCCTGTCGACACCAGCTCATTATCTAGGAGGTTGATTTAGAGATCCTTTTCGGTACCTTGGAGCTTGCATGCCTCAATGGAAAGTTATTCGTGCTTGACGACAGACTTTCATCATTGGTCTTCGATTGGTTGATTCCACGAGTGTTCGACTTCAACTCATTTTTCACACTTCGCGGATTGTACTGGACAGTACCTTGAGAGCCATTAACATTATTGGTGGTTTCTCTCACACTTGTTAATGGTTTTCATCATTGATCGGTAATCAAGCAACTTTCTATCAGGATGGACTTCAGCACCTTTGTTTGCATGCTAGAATTTGTACTATAATCGGTTAGGGTTTCAAGACCCCGAACTAATATTACATATGTTCGAGCTGCGTGGGTTGGTTCGTGATTACATATATGACTCTTTGATTGGATGGCTGCAACCATACCTAAGTCTTCATGGATGGCTGTGACCATACCTTTATCATTGTTTATGGTCTTATCAACTGCGTGGCTGCGTCCATACCATAGACCAAGTTTCATATGTCTTTTGGATGGTTGCACCCATGCCTAGACTACATGTATTTCACTATCAGAGATATCAGTTGTACTTGCGCTTGTAGGTCCTTCAAGGTGGTGTTCCAGTTCAGTCATGGTTTCGTAAAGCATTTCACCCCTCCTACTCTCTCGGGCTTCATGCTTTAGGGGGCATTTGTTACACAGTAATTTGTCACTGTCCTCATTTTAGTCCCTCTGCTGTGTCATGTATCAAATAAACATGTTCATATCTTCCCACTCATGTAAGAAGATTAAGCAAATGCTCTCTGTTACTGCAAGTTGACCCTTATTCCCTAAGTTTCTGCCTCGTCGCGAGTAAGCCATTAATATACGTGACAATCCCTTTTCATAAACAGTCTCATCATGACACTGTCATAGGTGTACACCTGTTTCCCGCGACGGTCGAATTTTAGGGCCCGGCGCGAGTCTCCCAGCTATTTATCATGACGATTGGTCTGCATGCATTGCCTCCTTGCGATGCCGTCGCTGAGACTTAGTTCACGACTAGCGATGATCCATATTGGGTGATTTTTTTCAAACAGTCAGCCTTCTGGATGTCTTTAGAGCTGGTTGTTGGGTCAATTTGGGTCGCCCATCCTCCTCTAGGATGATGGTTCCGTCTTTTGTGCAACCTCCCTTGAGGATAAGCTCCCTCTCCCTCATTTCATGGAGACTCCTTCTCCAATAAAATCACTCACCATTGCCTTGATCTGCTAGTTCTTTTAGTTGGGGTAGTGTTGCTAGTTCTTTTGAGTTTGGTAGATAGCTTGGTGTGAGTGTGACAAGTGTGGGATTGCTAATAGTTTGACAAGAGGTTGTGGAATGCCTTAATCTTGTATTAGAGCTTGTGAGTGAGAGAGAGATATAGTATATTTGGGAGACCCATTCTTGAGAGTGAATGCTTGAAGAAACATACTGGCTGGACCCTCCAAGAAGGCTTGCGACGTCAAGGCTTGGTTGTAAGATTTGCTCTTGATTCATTTTAATACAATCAATGATGATTTCCTATATCTTGTGTACAATTTACTTGATAGCTTATGATTTCTTGACTTTATAAGTAAATAGATCATTGTTGTTCTCGGTTACGTGCTCTGTTGTTCTCTTGTGGTGTTTCAGGTTGATTGCTCATCAAGGATATAGAAACGGAAGTTGGAGTAGTGCAACGGAACTTCATCAACCACCGGTTTGAGGTAGGCCTCCAACGATGACTATTTAAGGGAATCGATTGTTGTTTTGTATTTGCTGTGACTAGACCCACTCTAGGGCTAGAGGGGTTGCCTCTCTCCACAGAGGGAACAATTTCCTACTTCACAGTCCTATATGCCCACAACACCACTGGAATCCTCAAATCCCAGTCATCTCTGTTCACATTGCACACCTTGGTCAATGCATTCTCCAAAATCTTATTGAAAGCTTCCAGAAATTTGTGTATGTACTCCTTGAAAGTTGCAATTACAACTCTAGAAAAAATAGTAGGATCATTATTCAACCCTAAGGCATCACTATATACTAATAGGAGCCCCATTATTTGGAAAACATTGTCTTATGTTTGTCTTATGGTGCAATTATGATATGATGATACACTGAGAATCCATTTGTAAAAGAGTAAGCCTCTTGCCCTTCTACATTATCCAACACTTCTTTTGTAAATGGTGTAGGAAAAGGGTCATGCAGGGATGCATCATTCAACTTCCTTAAGTCCACACAGATTCTAATTTCCCCTTTCGCCTTCTTCTCCTAAACTACCATGGGACTTACCCATTCAGACTCTTCGACAGGTTCAATTATCCCCGCTGTTAACATCTTGTCCAATTCTTCTTTTACCTTTTCCTTATACTTTGGATTCAGTCTATAAGGCCTATGCTTAACAGGCTTCACATTATGCTTCAGAGGAATCCTTATAACTCCCAAATCCCCTATGATGCCTTTCATGTCAGAAAATTTAGTGGGAAACAACTCCTGGTATTCATGTAAGAGATCTTTTATCTTGCTGATGGTGTATTCATCCTAGTAATCTCCTATTGTTGCGTACTTTGGTTCAGCGTCTGACCCTATATTCACCTTCCTCGTTTTCAATGGCTTCATTATATGAAGCATTTCTATCTCAGGTCCATTTACTTTGTGATGAACTTCTGACTCTTTAGTTTCAATGTTGCGAGGACCTTTATCCTCTTATGCAGTGAGATTATAGCATTCCATAACATTAAGGATCTGCGCAGCTGTTGAAGCCTCAGATTTCTACTTCTCCAACATGGGGGATAACCACCCGGTCTGGACTTTAAGACAACCCCTTTTCCATTTGAAGTGGTGGCTTTGACTGGGGATAATGGGACCAGTTTCCCAGTGTGGGCTTTAAAATGAGAGTGGGCGGTTTTTGAGTGATTGCAGTAAGGATAGTGATAACTAAATGGTCTATTATATCATGCAAATCTCTAGCTAACTTAATCTAATATAAACCCAGGTATTTCTGTGTGATATGAGATCTAAAAAGATATCTTTTTGACATGTGATAATAAAGATCAATCATGCATTAAACAGAGGTGATAATGTGTATAGATAATTTCTTTGAATAAATAGTTAGTCAAAGAAATGTATAAACTACATCGCATATATCTAATGATTATATATGAAAATAAACAATTTCAGCTAGGCATCATACAATAATGCAATTAACGCTTAACAGAAAGAACATATACAATTCATGAAAATGAAGTGTTATTACTAATTAAACAAAAACATAACTAATCAATCAAGATAGAAGTACCATATGTGTGAAGTTATGCTCATTTGACTAATGACATAGATCAACTCCTTTCTTCATATCAAATTATCTTCCAAGTATACAATAGTGCATCAACAAAGGAAAGTAGTATGATATTTAAAAGAAACGATCATTGTTCCATAATTTCACCAAAGCATTCACAAACTTACGGAAGTGCATTCTTTGCAAATGTTTTTGATAAAATTCTAGACTCTTCTCTAAATGCATGAGAAGGGTATAAATACTATTCTAACTAATGTTCAAAAATAGATTATACAAAAATTTGAGGAGGTTTCAAACAACCTTCTTCCTAACTAGTTAACTAACTCTAAAAATAAAAGTGACTTGATGAGCATAGGTTATGATGATGACTTGCTGTCTGCCAGCTTCTCTTTTAAATCGCATATATCGGCCATTGGTTTGACTTAAGGAGGTGCCCCAAACCATGTTCTTACCTGTCCTACAAAAATAACATCTGTGAGAGGTGGCAACATCCGCTGAGTTGAATGGAGTTAGCAGTTAAGGGTCATGATTTAGCTGTGTGGCTTGACAAGGTATTGCCATTATGCCTCCGAATCAGTCTTTGCTAACTTTGCAATCGCTTCCCTTTAAATTTCTGCTCTTTCCTTCCAGCTTTTATGCAAGTCATTTAAATCGGGAAATATTTTTGGGTTGCCTTCTTTCACCAGGTTGGCAGCATACAAAGTGTGGTTTACCACTTTTACTATGTTCTTCGACACCCCGGCTGCTCTTGCCACTGCTAATTCAGCTTGTTTTATCCTCGCATCCCAATCTATGAATAGAATGTCCTTATGTGTCTCCTCGATCTCAGGCAGATTAGCCCTCCCCTCTTTTGTTTCTTGCCACTCGATGAATTATGAGATTCTTGTGTTTATATTAGTAAATTCAGTTCTTTGGTCAATCGACTTATCCGTTAGTTTGTCACTGGTGATCAGATAAGGAGTGATATGTGACATCTTTTGGAAAAATTGTTCTTGCTATTTTAGTAGGAGGGAATTTAGCTCTACTGCCTCTTTGATGAATTCCTCAACAGTAGGGACATCTTCATATTTTTCCACAACCTCTTGAAATTCTTGAACTTGCACGTTCTTTGCAGAAATGTCTGCTTCATGGCTTATCTTTAACACTTCCATATTCTGTTGCAATTGAGCGATTTGTTCAGCAGCTTGCTGGTTCACATTTGCTTTTTCAACTTGCAGTTGTTGCTCGACCTGCGCTATCTTCTCATCCTTTTCCCTTAACAAAATAGATATCTCGGTAGCTTTATCCATGGTGATAGTTGCATATGCCCCCATAAATTGCGACAATCTGGTCAAGGTTTCAGCTGGATTGGAAGGAATATCCTTCCAGACTATGTCCATCGGCTCGTTCTCAGGTGGGATCTTGGGTGTCTCTAACCTTCTTCTTTTCCTTTGTCTCCTTACTACAACCTTGTGAAGTGGGTTGTAGAACACATCTAAAGGAGGAATTTCAGTCACCTTTAGGACAATTTTTGATGTGGGCAAAGCAAGAATCATTTTTGTTTGCTGCGAAGTTGTTCCTTGCTTATCCATCGACTCAGACTCCGTAATTTTCTGGTGTATGCAAAGTAGTGTGATATTCTGTGTTTTCCTGAACATTTGTTGTCTTAGGAGTGTCTTGTATTTTTTTATTGAATTGATCCCACTCCTACTCCAAACTGCTTCTTTTAATCTCAGAACCGGTATCTTTAGTCGGGTCGCTCATACCCTAATTTTCGGCTGACCTCCTGCTGGATTCCACTGTATTCTCGGTGTCTTGGTTCCTCCTTGTATCCAGTGCTTTCCCTGTATCCACTTGAGACTCTATGCAAGAATTAGGTCCCTCGCTGTTGACAGTCACACTGGGTGTAGGCTTGTCCTCGATTTTTAACAAATGTAGTGGAATTATTTCGAGCCTTTTGTTTCTGAACTCCTGAAAGCTTTCAAAATCTTCAGGACTTAGATTTGCCTTTGCCCACTCGAACGCTTGTTTGAAGGATTCAGCTGACTGTAAAAGGTCTTCAGAATTATTAGCCTCATGGTTAAAAGGCTTGATATTTATTGTAGTAGTAATGTTATGTGCTATTTTGTCTGGATCAAATTGCCTTTTCGGCAAAGTATGGAGCCTGAGGCTTTCTAGGTTTATTGACTCCTTGGTTGCATGGTTAAAATTTGCTAATGAAAAGGAACCACACCGAATAGGAAAAGATGGCCATAATGACTTTTTGTTCTCTTTTAGGGTCTTGGTCAAGCCTTTTCCCATAGTCTGGTGGGCTATTTCTCTTGCTAATAATTTATCAGAGACATACAAAGGGAGGACATGCGGGTCCGCTGTACTACCAAAAACCCTGATGTATGTAAACCATTCTTCAACAAAATACTTGCCCACTACGAGAAGGTCTGTAGCAGCTTCTTTGGAAAACCTGGGAGCTTTCTTATTAAAAGTTAATTGATGCAATGGAAAAATAACAACATGGCATATTTTATAAAATGGGGTATATAATGGGATTCCCAAATCTTTTTATGGATGATATGGATAGGGTAGGGTCCTGCAAGGTTCATTTCCAACCCATGATTGGAAATTTAGTGTAGAAACATATGGCATCCATGATGTAGGCACTGAAATAGAATGGAGGAAGGTTCTCTACGGAGGAGGATCTCTTCTGACGATACTCGGTGATGGCAATGGCTAGGTTATCAGATAGGATAGTTTCCCAATTCATAATGTGGGAATTGACACAAGCATCAATCAAAGGAATCCATTCTATGGAAAACTTAACATTGTTAGGTAATCCATATAGCCTACATAACATAGCAGCTGCATAGTTGTAGGGGTTTGCTAAGGAGGCTACATGATACATACCCGTTTTGTCAAATTTGAACTTGTTCTCTAGTACCCTCCAACCCTGGATCATCTTGAAAGGTTCTTCGTTTTTCTTTGCAAAGTTGGCTAGGTATGAATTGTCATATATGTCCCGAGGGTCACGTATATGGTACATTTTCTTCAGGTCTTCAGCTTTGAATGACCCCATGAGCTCCATCCTTGAGTTCCTAAATTTACTGTCTTCAATAGTGAAATTTTCCACCACCCACCTAATCATATTGGTATAGGGTAGGATATTCGCTCTCACTCATATTCTGTGAAGGAAAGAACATGCAACATCTTTGAATTGGACTCTCGAAGGTTTTATTGAATCAGCCGTTGCGTTTACGACAATAACTTTTGGACGCTCATCCTCAAGCCTGTTGTATATGACTTCCCATGCTGTCATTCCCCCATCGGCGCTACAGACTGTATCAGAGAATATAGGAGACATTTCTGATAGCTCAGACTCTGTAATGCTCTGCTTTTTCTGCTTTTGCATCACCTTCTGCAATGACATGTCTTTTGAAGCTTGCCTGAAATGGAAGAGATATATCAACGCAAATGATATAGGGCAATTAAGGCTGAAAGATCTTTGAAATGACTTTGAATCGTGGGAGGATTTCGAATGAGATATTCAGCGTTAACTAGCCATAACTTGAAACATCATTACTTCTCCTTGGGCTGCTAAACATTAATTACCCTGTCAAACCATTCATTATTATATTAAAACACAATAACTTCCCATGCTTGGTTCTTTATTCGTGCATCACAACTTTTAATCATTGTAATATAACGTTGCCTTCATATAATGCGAAATGCGATTGCAAAAATCGCAATATCGCATTTCACAAATTGTTAAAGGATGACACAATGGCATGGCTTATTTATTTGTGACTCTGCGAAGTGCGATCGCGTGTTCTCAAGGCGTTCTCATTGGAATATCGCAGCCGGGGGGGGGGGGGGGTTCATCGCATATTTCAATTCGGGATTTACTTAAATATGTTTATAATTATCACATGGGAAAATGCGAAATGCGATTTGCGATGAAGATCCTAAACTTGGGTTGTTTTCTAAGAGATTTCAAGGCAATTTCTTAGAGTTAGGATTTATTTTTCAAAGACTAAAAATTTAAAAAGGGTCCCCATTTATATGTCAAATATCAAATATTATTTGTATAAATGTGGGGTTGTTAAATAGTACAACAATTGGTGATTCACTTGGGAGAACCAACTATCTTTGATTGATCTTTTGAAATTTCTAAAAACTTTCAAAATAAGAAAAGTTATAGGGATAATAATTACATGAGTTATAACCTAAACAATATTCCTCTGAAATCATAATCACTCACTAAATCTATCTATTCAACTACTTTACTCTTGTAGTGACAAAAATATAGGTGTTTGCATTAGTCAATTCTAAGATTTTAAAGAGATATGGCAGGTGCTTTCTACAAATTAGTTTTTTGGTTTTCTCATTTATCAGAGGTAGAGCCTCTGCTGCCAGCAGGCATTCATAGCCTTGACAGGGTTACCTTTTAACCAACAATGATTCATTGTCCCATCCGAAGCAATTTTCAAAATTCAAAATGATATTCATTTGCTTTTTATTTTTCATTAGGACCTTTCTTTTGTTTTCATGTAATTTTCTTTTGAAATTTAAAAGACATTGTCTAGGCTTGGTAACCCAATAATGCCAATGCCATTCACCATTTGTAACTAAATTGATCAAGTTGGCTCTTGATGAGACCCCTTGTCCTTTGATTGATTAGATCATTGGCTATTACCCTGTTTTGATATGCAGTTTGGTAATATCAGTTTAATTATTCCCCTATGATCATGGTAAACAAGATCACGTTGAGACTTATTATTTTTTAAGTTCTGTATATTCTAGAATTACACTGTGAAAAAAGAATTTTCTTATCCGATGGGGTGAATCATTGGCCATTTTAAAGAGTTTTGGATGATAATGATAGAGTTTTTGAGATACTCATCTGTAGAAAGTCCTTACTGGGTTAAAGATTCTTTTCTTTGACTGATAACAAGACATCTATACCTTATAAAGATAAGAGCTTGTTCATTGAACAAATGTTTCTAGAAAGGTCAAGTTTTTTCAAAGAAATAAGGTTCATTTTGATACTCAAATACTCTAATTATTTATTTAACTTTTCCTACTTATAGAAGTGAAAAATCAAATATTATCAGAGATTTTGTTTTGAGAGGCCAAAAGTAAATACTACATTAACATTTATTTTCCTAAGAATCTTAAAGACAATATGATACAAAAATAGAAGAGGTTGTCTTCTAGGAAAAGTATTTTTTCATAATTTGCCCATTAACGGGCAAGGAATCCACTTTACCTGACAAGTCTTGCAACAGAAATGTTGATTGACCAATTTTCTCAATGATTTGGAATGGTCCAAGCCACAGTCTTTGGAACTTGGTATGCTTACCTTTTTCCTCATGTGCTTTGTCCCATTTCAAAACCAGATCACCTACTTCAAAATTTTTATGACTGGCAGAGGTTGTATCAAAAGAGGCTTTGACTAATTGCTGATGATGGGAATGGGTAGCTTTAGCCTTTTCTCTTTCTTCTTCGAGTTTAAGGATCTGAAATTGTCTTGCTTGAAGAGAAGAGGAAGGATTTTCATTGATAAACTGCACTAGGGTGAGATATGGGATTGCTATGTTTGTGGGGAGAACTGTTTCTTTCCCATAAACTAAAGAAAAAGGAGAAGAACCGATTGAGGCCTTCTGTGTTATTCTATCTGCCCAAAGAGCAAATGTCAATGCTTTGTGCCAATTCCTATGATTTTGGTCAATAGTCCTCTTAATGATTCTTATAAGGTTTTTGTTTGTTGATTCGACTAATCCATTACCTTTTGGATAATAGTTGGTTGAATACTTCAATTTAAAACCTCTTTTAAAAGCATATTCTACCATAGTATTTCCAGAAAAATAAGATGCATTATCAAACATTAAAGCTGTGGGGAGGCCAAACCTGGTAATTATGTACTGATCAATAAAATCTGTAATACTTTTTGTATTAGCTACCTTTAGTGGGATAGCCTCTACCCATTTTGTGAAATAATCAGTAGTTGTAAGGATGTATTTGTGCTGCTTGGAAGAGTTAGGAACAATCTCACCAATTATATCTAATCCCCATTGTTCAAATGGTTGTTGGATATTGATTGGTTGCAAAGGGAATGCTGGTTTCTTTTCTCTTCCAGCTATAGTTTGACAAGTTTTGCATTTTCTTGCATAGTCATGTGCATCTTTGAACAGTGTTGGCCAATAATAACCTGCATGTAGGATTTTATGGGTTGTGGTGTTTCCTCCGAAATGACCTCTAGCTGGTCCATCATGTAACTCCTGCATAACCTTTTCAGCTTCAGGTTTCTCAAGGCATCTTAATAAGACTGAATCATAATTTTTTCTAAATAATACATCATCAACCAATTGATACTGATTTGATTTTAACCTTAAAGCACATTTTGTTTTGTAATTGAGATGCATAGGAGCATATCCATTCTTCAAATAAAACTTCAAATCAACATACTGTGATTGTGCATTGCTGAGGCTTACCTCTGATATTTGCACTTCATTACCTTGGTATTCTTCTGTTGATAAGTGGGAAGCTCCAGTGAACGTCCTGCAAAAACCTTGGCCCCTAACAATTTTAGCTGGCAGGATTTCTACATCGTATTCTTGAAGTGTAGTGACCCAATTGGTTCTTTTCTCCCCCACTTCTCTTTGAATCAATAGTTTCCTTACTGCAGGGTAAGGTATTATTATTTTTGTATGAGTTTTGAGGAGAAAAGGTTTGAAATGTTTCAAGGTTTTAAAGACAGCAAAAGCTTGTTTCTCAGCAGCCTAGTAGTTTAATTCAGCACCTTGTAAATTTGAACTGAAAAAGGAGATAGGTGCTTCTATGTTTTTATCGTTTAGATGTGTTAAAACTGCCGCATATGATGTATCAGATGAAAAAGTGTACAAAACAAAAGGTTTGAGAAAGTCTGGAGTGGTTAAAGAAGGAGCATTCATGATAATTTTTTTGATTAACTCAAATGACTCTTTCATTTTTACCCCATTTGAAGACTGCATTTTTTCTTATCATTGATTGAAGGGGAAAAACAATCTGTGAGAAATCTAGAACAAATCTTTTCACAAAATTGATCTAGCCTAGGAATGATTGCATGGTCTTTTTGTTATGTGGGAGAGGAATCTTTTCAATTTCTTATATTCTATCAGGAGCAATATAAATCCCTTTCTTGGACACTATGAACCCAAGAAGCTTGCCTTCTGCTAAAGAAAAGTATAACTTTTTTGGATTCAAAGAAATGCCATATTTCTTGCATCTTTCAAAGATATGCTTTAGGTCATTCAAACGATTGTTTTTGTTACTATAGTAGACTATGATGTCATCTAGGTAAATAACAACTGATTTATTAATTAGACCTTTAAAAGCAATATCCATGGCACGTTGGAATGTAGCACCTGCATTGATAAGTCCAAAAGGCATCTTCTGATAAGCATATGTTCCCCACTTGGTCCTGAATGTTGTCTTTAACCTGTCATTTGGATGTACAAGGATCTGATTGTATCCTGAAAATCCATCTAGAAAAGACATTAACTCAGAACCTGCAACTGATTGCAATATTTGTTCCATGGTAGGCAAAGGAAAATTATCCTTTTGACAAGCTCTATTCAAGTTTCTAAAATCAATACAAATCCTAATATCGCCATTCTTTTTTCTAACCGGAACCATATTTGATACCCATTTTGAGTGTCTAACAGGAAATATTATTTTTGCTTTTAGAAGTTTGTTCAACTCAGATTTGATTTGACTTTCAAGGTTTGGATGAATCTTTCTTAGCTTCTGTTGAATTGGTTTCTCATTAGAAGTCATTGGTATAGTATGTTGAATTACAGAGGAATCATAGGTCTTGAGATCTGAATAATCCCAGGCAAAGACACTCTTATATGTTTTCAACAACTTGATGAATGATATCCTTTCTTCGGGTGATAAACCAAGACCTAGGTTGACATTTTGAGGTTTTTCAGTTGTACCTAGGTTTACCACTTCAAATATTAGAGTAGAGCTCGGAGTCTTGGAGTTGGTAATATTCTTAAATATGTCTTTCAAATAACAGAGATCTTCCATTTTGACTACAGATTTCGGAATTGGGTTTTGATCTTTTTTTTTTATGGTTGATTTGAAATTCGTGCTCATGTTCATCTATGATTTTTTCCTCATAAGATCCTTCTGATGTTAGGAAATCGATTATATTAGCGTCATTATTAAACACTCTCCAATTTGTTACATTATCAGGAATGGATGGTCTGAAAACTAACTCTATTGAAAATCTATCTAGATTAAATTTTTCTGAAGGTATAAGTCTGGATGCTACATTGGCAAGTAAGTCAACACTTTCATTTTGTAATTTGGGGACTGAAGAAATGTTAAAAGCAGTGAAATAAGAAGTAAGATTCTGGACTAAAGATTGATAATGTTTGAGATGCCCAGACATGCAATGGATTGTGTTTCTTACCTGTTTAATAATTATTTCCGAGTCTCCATATACTTGAAATTAAGGCTAATGGCTTTGTACAACTCTTGAATCATAGCTTCATATTCTGCGTATTGTTAGTGCATTGAAATTCAAGCCTGCAGGCTAACATGGTTATTCCTCCTTGCAGGTTGATTAAGATACATCCTGCACCTGCACCATCTTCAGAATTGGAACCATCAAAATAAAGGGTCCAAAATAGTGAATTATTTACAACTTTACCAAATACATCTACACACTTGGAAGCATCTGTTTGTGAAAAATTTCCTATCTGAAATATTACAACATCATCTGGAAAGGGATATCTTTGAGCATTAAAGGATTCCAAGAATGACTCAACCGAGTAATTTCCAATAATGTTATTGGTGAAGGCTATAGGTTCATTGCTTCCCTCGAGATCAGTGGCTGTGTATTTCATGATTTTTTCACGGTCTACTATGATTTGGTTTGGTTTACCATTGTGTGGAAACCACATGTGAGACCAATCAGTTGCAAAGTATCCGTGCAACTTTTCAGACCAATCCCTACTTAGAATTAAACCATAAAATTCAGGGATATCAGCCACTAGAATATTGATTATCTGTGAAACTTTTGGATTAGAGGAAAGCCTGATTGAAACTGATGCTATCTCTCCAAGTACCTCTACTTTAGTTCTGTCCAGTTGAACTATGTGTACAATAGATTTTTGAGGTGTAATATTCAATTTGGTGCACACAGTTCTTGGCATAATATTTGAAGAGGCTCCTGAATCAACAAGGAAATTATGGACATTTCTGTTGAAAATCTCATAAGTAAGAAGAAACGGAGGTGTATGAGAGATAGAACTATCACCTATCAAAAAAAATCTGAGGGACTTACTTTGTTTGAAGATGAAGGAGGTTTTCCCATATCATAAGCATCTTGAGTGACCATGGTGGATGGCAGAGGGGCTACAGGAACTGCTTTTAACTCTCTGAGTAGAATTTTTTGTTGTTGTTTGAGTTTAGTCAGCTCATGTAATGAAATATTTGCCCTGGTCTTTTTCATATCTTTGAAGATGTTATATTCTACTGTATCTGAGATTACTAACATTTTCGAAGTAGTTGGAGGATCTAGTGGAATAGAATTAGTTTGAGTAGTCTTAGATTTCTTAGCTACTGACTTCTCCTTTACAGGAGTAGCAATTTTCTGTTTTTGAATTGTTGTAGACATATCAGGAGAGTTTTTACTTCTTGTTGTTACTGGCATAGCTTGTGCTTCCTCTTCAGTTGGAAGAATGAAGTCCCACATTCTGTTTAACTCTTATTCTTCTTCAGTTTTAGCTTCCTCTTTGGTTGGGGAGTCTTCTTCTATTTCTGGATCGGACTCAACATTAGAGATAGTATTTGGAGGCTGAGATGTAGAATAAGGATTTCTTTTAAATGAGCGAAAAGGTTTCTTGGGAGCAGATGATTCTGCAACCTGTTTCTTGATTTCAACCATTTCATTGGACATGGTCTTTAACACTTTTTGAAGGCCTTCAAGGTTGAAAGGGTCCTTTGGAGTTTTCTTTTTTGAATCATCCTTGAATGTTACTTTCTTTGATTTCCTTTCGTCTGTCTATGACCTCTTTTCTAAAGCAATAATTCTTCTTTCTACAGACAGAGCTTCTTTCATGTTTTCTACAAGGGTAGCCTTATTGGCTCTATCTACAAAAATTATGATATTAGAAGGGAGGGAGGATATGTACCATTCTATTTGTACATCGACTGCAGGTTTTGCGGCAACTAGGATTTTGTTTAGTAACTTGTTAAATCTGGAGTTGAAGTCTTTGATCCTTTGATTTGAATTCTCTTTTAAGTTGGAAAGATCGTTGATTAAGGATGCTATGGTCTTGTCATCACCAAATTTTGCAAGAAATACTTCCTGAAAAGTATCCCAATCTCTTATTGAGCCTGCTGGAAGGGAAAAATACCAAGACCCAACAGATCCTTGGAAAGTATAAGGGAACAATCTGATTACAACATCTTCATGTGCAACTCCATTAAGATTCATGGCTAGCATAAAGTTATTTAGATGTTCTTCAACAAGAATACCATCATCTAGATTGTACTTAGGTAACCATTTTTTCGGGTTTGCTGGGAGAGCATTTGGATAGGCAACCAAAATAGCACCAGGATTTGTCCAAGGTTGAGTGGGTTGATTGGCCATAACTTGAGTCGGAGACTAGGAAGATGGGAAGGCCGGTCCAGAAGTAGGTATAGATGGTGAAGAACTTACTACTGGGTGGTTAGTACTACTAATAACAGTACTAATTGGAGAAGTGGATTTTTGAGAAGAGGTGGATTGAGTAGAAATGAATGGAGAAGTGAATGGATGGAAAGGTGAAGTGATCTCGTTGGTATCTGATTCAGATCTTGATGAAATAACTTTATTACATCGTGGAGGAATGGGAAACTCAAAAGGAGTTACTCCAAGCCTTTCACTTTGTAATCTGGTTAATACACCAGTTTCTCATAATAAGGAAGTGACACTTTCTTCAAAAGCTTCGAGCCTTTCTGGTTTCGCGGCATAAATGGATATCTGTTCCAATTTCTGTATCAAAGAGTGAACTTCGGAAGACTCGAGAGTGTAATCTAAAGGAGGTGGTTGTCTTACTACTTTAGGAGACGAGGGATATGTTTCTACAACTTCAGATTTCTGATCTAGAGATTTTGAACGAGATCTAGAAGGTGTAGAAGTTGTGGAGGGGTTTTGACTCTTATGAATGTTTTTCGATTGATCTTTAGGTTTATATGCCACTCGTAGTCGGATGGCCCTCCTTCTAGCACCAAAATGTTGAAGCCTCAGATTTCTGCTGCTCCAACATGGGGGATAACCACCTGGTCTGGACCTTAAGACAACTCCTTTTTCATTTGAAGTGGTGGCTCCGACTGGGGATAATGGGACCAGTTTCCCAGTGTGGGTTTTAAAATGAGAGTGGGCAGTTTTTGAGCGATTGCAGTAAGGATAGTGATAACTAAATGGTGTATTCTATCATGCAAATCTCTAGCTAACTTAATCTAATATAAACCCAGGTATTTATGTGTGATATGCGATCTAAAAAGATATCTATTTGACATGTGATAATAAAGATCAATCACGTATTGAACAGAGGTGATAACGTATAAAGATAATTTATTTGACTAAATAGTTAGTCAAAGAAATGTATAAATTATATCGCATATATCTGATGATTATATATGAAAATAAACAATTTTAACTAGGCATCATACAATAGTGCAATTAACGCTTAACATAAAGAACATATCTCATATACAATTCATGAAAATGAAGCGTTGTCACTAATTAAACAGAAACAAAACTAATTATACAAGATAGAAGTACCATATGTGTGAAGTTCTTCTCATTTGACTAATGACATAGATCAACTCCTTTCTTCAGATCAAATTATCTTCAAAGTATACAATAGTGCATCAACAAAGGAAAGTAGTATGATATTTAAAAGAAACGATCATTGTTCCATAATTTCACCAAAGCATCCACAAACTTACATAAGTGCATTATTTGCAAATGTTTTTGATAAAATTCCGGACCTTCTCTAAATGCATGAGAAGGGTATAAATACTATTCTAACTAATGTTCAAAAATAGATTATACAAAAATTTGAGGAGGTTTCAAACAACCTTCCTCCTAACTAGTTAACTAACTCTAAAAATAAAAGTGACTTGATGAGCAGAGGTTATGATGATGACTTGTTGTCTCCCAACTTCTCTTTTAAATCACATATGTCGGCCATCGATTTGACTTGAGGAGGTTCCCTAAACTATGTTCTAACCTGTCCTGCGAAAATAACATCTGTGAGAGGTGGCAACATCCGTTGAGTTGAATGGAGTGAGCAGTTAAGGGTCATGATTTGGCTGTGTGGCTTGACAAGGTATTGCCAATACGCCTCCCAGTCAGTCTTTGTTAACTTTGCGATCACTTCCCTTTGAATTTCCGCTCTTTCCTTCTAGCCTTTATGCAAGTCATTTAAATTGGGCAGTATTTTCGGGTTTCCTTCTTTCACCATGTTGGTGGCATATAAAGTGTGGTTTACCACTTTTACTATGTTCTTCGACACCCTGGCTTCTCTTGCCACTACTAATTTAGCTTGTTTGACCCTCGCATCCCAATTCGTGAATAAAATGTCCTTATGTGTCTCCTCGATCTTAGGCAGATTACCCCTCCTTCACTCTTTTGTTTCTTGCTACTCGATGAATTTTGAGATTCTTGTGTTTAGATCAGTAAATTCAGTTCTTTTGTTAATCGCCTTATCCATTAGTTCGCCACTGGTGATCAAATAAGGAGCGATATGTGACATCTTTTGGAAAAATTGTTCTTGCTGTTTTAGTAGGAGGGAATTTAGCTCTAGTGCCTCTTTGATGAATTCCTCGACAGTAGGGACATCTTCATATTTTTCCATGGCCTCTTGCAATTCTTGAACTTGCACATTCTTTGCAGAAATGTCTGCTTCATGGCTTATCTTTAACACTTCCATATTCTGATGCAATTGAGCGATTTGTTCAGCAACTTGCTGGTTCACATTTGCTTTTTCAACTTGCAGCTGTTTCTCAAGCTGCGCTATCTTCTCATCCTTTTCCCTTAACAAAATAGATATCTCGGTAGCTTTATCCATGGTGATAGTTGCATATGCCCACGTAAACTACGACAATCTGGTTAAGTTTTCAGCTGGATTGGAAGGAATATCCTTCTAGACTATGTCCATCAGCTCATTCCCAGGTGGGATCTCGGGTGTCTATCCTCTTATTTTCCTTTGTCTCCTTACTATAGCCTTGTGAATTGGGTCGTAGAACACATCTAAAGGAGTAACTTCAGTCACCTTTAGGACAATTTCTGATGTGGGCAAATCAGGAATGATTTCTGTCTACTATGAAGTTTTCCCTTGCTTATCCATCAGCTTAGACTCTATAATTTTCTGGGTATGTAGAGGAGTGCGATATTCTGTGTTTTCCTAAACATATGTTGTCTTAGGAGTGTCTTGTTGTTTTTTATTGAATTGATCCCACTCCTGCTCCAAACCACTGGTTTTAATCTCAGAACCGGTATCTTTAGTCGGGTCGCTCATACCCTGCTTTTCAGTTGACCTCCTGCTGGATTCCGCTGTATTCTCGATGTCTTGGGCCCTGCCTGTATCCAGTGCTTTCCTTGTATCCACTTGAGACTCTGTGCGAGAATTAGGTCCCTCACTGCTGACAGTCACACTGGGTGTAAGATTGTCCTCGATTTTTAACAAATGCAGTAGAATTATTTTGAGCCTTTTGTTTCCAAACTCCTGAAAGCTTTTAAAATCTTCAGGACTCAGGTTTTCCTTTTCTCATTCGAACACTTGTTCGAAGGATTCAACTTAATGTAATAGGTCTTCAGAATTATTAGCCTCATGGTTAAAAGGCTTGATATTTATTGCAGTAGTAATGTTATGTGCTAATTTGTTTGGATCAAATTGCCTTTTCGACAAAGTATGGACCTTGAGGCTTTCTAAGCTTACTGACTCCTTGGATGCATTGTTAAAATGTTCTAATGAAAAGGAACTGCACCGAATAGGAAAAGATGGCCATAATGACTTTTTGTTCTCTTTTAGGGTCTTGGTCAATCCTTTTCCCACAGTCTAGTGGGCTATTTCTCTTGCTAATAATTTATGAGAGACATACAAAGGGAGGACATGCGGGTCCATTGTTCTGCCAAAAACCCTGATGTATGTAAACCATTCTTCAAAAAAATACTTGCCCACTACGAGAAGGTCTATAGTGGCTTCTTTGGAAAACCCTGGGGCTTTCTTATTAAAAATTAATTGATGCAATGGCAAAATAACAACATGGCATATTTTATAAAAATGGGGTATATAATGGGATTCCAAAATCTGTTTATGGCTGAGATGGATAGGGTAGGGGTCCTGCAAGGTCCATTTCCAACCCATGATTGGAAATTTAGTGTAGAAATAGATGGCATCCATGATGTAGGCACTGAAATAGAATGGAGGAAGGTTCTCTACGGAGGAGGATCTCTTCTGACGATACTCGATGATGGCAATGGCTAGGTTATCAGATAGGATAGTGGCCCAATTCATAATGTGGGAATTGACACAGGCATCAATCAAAGGAATCCATTCTATGGAAAACTTAGCATTATTAGGTAATCCATATAGCCTACATAACATAGCAGCTGCATAGTTGTAGGGGTTTGCTAAGGAGGCTACAAGATACATACCCATTTTGTCAAATTTGAACTTGTTCTCCAGTACCCTCCAACCCTGGATCATCTTGAAAGGTTCTTTGTTTTTCTTTGCAAAGTTGGCCAGGTATGACTTGTCATATATGTCCTGAGGGTTAG
This sequence comes from Pinus tabuliformis, assembly GCA_031772625.1. Lineage (NCBI taxonomy): Eukaryota > Viridiplantae > Streptophyta > Pinopsida > Pinales > Pinaceae > Pinus > Pinus tabuliformis. The sequence continues at coordinate 465,473,895 of CM062805.1, forward strand.
GTATATGGTACATTTTCTTTAGGTCTTTAGCTTTGAATGACCCCATGAGCTCCATCCTCAAGCTCCTGAATTGCTTGTCTTGAATAGTGAGATTTTCCACAACCCACCTAATCATATCGGTATAGGGTAAGATCTTTGCTCTCGCTCCTATTCTGTGGAGGAAAGAATAGGCATCATCTTTGAATTGGACTCTCCAAGGTTTTATTGAATCAGCCGCTTCCTTTACAGCAGTAACTTGGGACACTCATCCTCAAGCCTCTTGTATATGACTTCCCATGCTGTTGCAACCCCATCGGCGTTGCAGACTGTACCAAAGAATATATGAGACATTTCTGATAGCTCAGACTCTGTAATGCTCTGCTTTTTCTGCTTTTTCATCACCTTCCGCAATGACATGAATTTTGAAGCTTGCCTGAAATGGAAGAGATATACCAGCGCAGACGATATAGGGCAATTAAGGCTGAAAGCTCTCTGAAATGACTATGAATCGTGGGAGGATTTCGAATGAGATATTCAACATTAACTAGCCATAACTTGAAACATCATTACTTCTCCTTGGGCTGCTAAACATTGATTACCCTGTCAAACTATTCATTATTACATTAAAACACAGTAACTTCCCACGCTTGGTGCTTTATTTGCACATCACAACTTTTAATCGTTGTAATATAACGTTGCCTACATATAATGCAAAATGCGATTGCGAAAATCGCAATATTGCATTTCGTAAATCGTTAAAGGATGACACAATGGCATGGCTTATTTATTTGCGACTCTGCGAAGTGCGATCACGTGTTCTCAAGGTGTTCTGATCGGAATATCGCAACGGGGGGGGGGGGTTCATCGCATATCACAATTCGGGATTTACTTAAATATGTTTATAATTATCACATGGGAAAAATGCGAAATGCAATCTGCGATAAAGATCCTAAACTTGGGTTGTTTTCTAAGAGCTTTCAAGGAAATTTCTTAGAGTTAGGATTTATTTTTCAAAGACTAAAAATTTAAAAAGGATCCCATTTATATGTCAAATATCAACTATTATTCGTATAAATGGGGGGGTTTTTACATAGTACAACAACAACCCAATCGGGTTTCTAGATAGATGGAACTTCATTTTCAATTTTTTTTTCTCTTAACTACCTTCAAGGCTGCATCTATGTACAGACATTCATCTTCAAATCAAAATGTCATCACAAATTCATCAACCATCTCCCGCCAGCTAGTAGTGCTATGTCGAAGTTTAGTTTCCAAATACCAATTCTGAGGAATTGTCTCTAGGGTATATATAAAGGCATGCACACACTCTTCTCGCGGAATGTCCTCCTAAGATTCCATATAGAGTTGTACGTGATCCCTTGGATTAGTTTGACCATCATACTTATTTGTGAGCTCTGTCTCTACTCAACCAAATCTTACCCACATCAATCTCCTACATCTTTTCCAATCTCCGATATTCTTCTTGTGAGTACCCCACCACTTAGCGGGGGTAGCTCTTAATGCTTAATCCAGAGTTAACAATCTCTGATCTTCTGGTACCCGTCTCTCATAATCTCTAAAGAAAATATTTATATCACCCAAACTTTCATATAAAGGTAAATCACATACCTCGACTGTCATACAATGCACTGCCTTGGTGATTGTTGCACATCGCCTTGTCGACACTTCATGCAATCTGTTCTACCAGTTCTCCAATTCCTCTTCCAAATATGAAGTGCAGAAATATCTTGTTCCCAAGTCAGCTTTTCATATGCAGTGGGATTGATCCATTCTTCTTCCTTTGCTATTATCTGATAGATATTATCAACATCATTCACGCTATATTATTCTTTGACAGGCTTTGTATACCTCGCTCCCTCTGATGGATCCAATGGAACTATAACCCGCATATTATTGCATTCGAATATCATTTGCCTTTTCTTCAGATTAATTATAGCCATGTTAGCAAACGCCCAATCCAATCCAAGTAATGCGGGGTAAGGATTACTATCATCCACTATCTCAATCACTTCAAAGTCATTGGTAGTGCACACTTCGTCGATGTTTACTGTGACATTAGATAACCTTCCTAGGGGTAAGATTTTCTGTTGATTTGCCATATTCAACTGAATAGTAGACCACTGTAGCTTCAGCTTACCCATCAATTCCCATGTTTGCCTTGGCAAGACATTGGCCTCAGATCCTAGATCCAAGATTACCTAGTCCATGTCAACTCTCCAATCTGCGTTGTAAGTCTCATTTGTTTTCCAGTTCTCTTCTTGTGTCAATGCATATTATTCATTGCACAAATCTCGCTCTGCCATACTTCCTTGGAAGCGCTAGATTCTATTAGTTCCTATAATCCCTCCACAACCTTATGATTTCTTAATAATTTCATACAAGTCTGCAGAAAAGGCTTCAAAATATATGGATCTACATCTTGGGCCGCAACTGATATTATCTCATAGCTGTTCTTTTGATTTGTCTGTGCAGTAGAGGTGAAAGCCCCATCATCCATGAAACTCCACTTCACCTCCATAAATACTTGATTTTCTTTCTCAATATCAAAGGAAAGAGCCTTTTCATCGGTCTTCCTTATCCATGTAGCTTTAGCTTCCTTTTTCCCATCAATTTTATCATCTCCATTCGCAGCTCCACTTCTTGTTACAATACTAATGCGCGGTTCATCTTCTCAACAACGAAACCATTTTTTGGTTTAAGGGGGCTTGACCTAGGTTCAGAGTGTGCTGTGCACCAACAAAATACTAAAATATTGGCCCTTTCAGCAATGACCTGCAAGTAGATGGCAGTCTCACCCGAAGCAGTTATGGGAGGTTGCAAAACCAGGTTTCTATAGCGGAAGGGATATATGCACAGTGACTTCGTGTATTTACTTCTACTTTATATTGATCTTATAACTTCACATGCATAAAAAATTCACACAGATGATTAATTTAACAGATTCACATTAAACCCATAAACTCTAACAAATAACAATATATTTTATAGTTCTTCGCATAATTCAGTGAAAAGCATGCATAACTAGATACATAACAATAGACAATAATCACATAAAGAGATAAAACACTTCACCAAAAGTTTCTTCTTTATTAAAAGGATCTTCAATTACATGCACTTCTTTGACCTGCGCACCTAGCTGCAGGTGGTTTGCACACTCATTTGCAGACTCTTCGAGGTCTTCGTGCACTCAGTTGTGGAGCCTTCTCCAAAATATAAAAGATAGAAAGATACAATAGTCGAATGATCTCTTCTATTATGTTCTACTTCTTCTTCGCTAAGGTGTTACACATCCTTAAATACATTTCATGTTTACAAAAACCATGGTCCACATACCATGGATCCACAAAAAAAACAACTAATACCTGATACCCGTTACAAAATAAGGGCTTTTTCCCATCCCCAAAGCCCTAAAAGGCCGCACGATGAATATATTTTCCCCAGCTTCGCGCGATCCACTCCTTCTTCTGCGGGGTCTTTTACCTAAAAATTGGACCAAGTTGGGTCATGCCCAACAATAACCTGATGAAGATGACCTCATTGACCAAATCCTCTAGAACCAACCCCACAATACCATGCCTCCTGTTTAGCTTGTGAAGGAATCTGAGGGTAATCCTTGGACTGAGTTATGCCTAGTTGACCCAAGTCCTACACATGTTAAATTTGTAGAAATTGGTCTCTCTAGAACCTTGAAGATTAACCTCTCTCTCTCAACCAATCAAGAAGAGAATTTGAGAAAAATGTTGAGAGAGCACTTAGATTCTTTTGCTTTGAGCTATAAAGAAAGATATGCATCCTTATGTTTGTACTCATCACATCTACATCAAGGAGGAATGCAAACCTGTGTGCCAACCTTAGAGGAGAATGAACCTAGCCCTCAAGGACATAGTAAAGGAAGAGTTGCAAAAGTTGCTGGATGTAGGGTTCATATACCCCATCTAAGATAGTGAGTGGGTGTCCCCTCTAGTGTTGGCCCCAAAGAAGAATGGGAAGTGGAGGATCTATGTGGATTATAGAGAGCTGAACAAAGCCACCAAGAAATTGCATTTCCCTTTACCTTTCATTGATCAAGTTTTATATGGTCTTGCAGGGAAGAAGTTCTTCTCTTTCCTTGATGGATTCAATGGTTACAATCAGATCTAGATCAGCCTTGAGGATAAAGTCAAAACTACATTCACCTACCCTTGGGGTACCTTTGCTTATGGTGTCATTCCCTTCGGTTTATGTAATGCCCTTGCCACTTTTCAAAGGGAAGTTATGAGCATCTTTGTTGAGCTGGTACATGACTCCGTAGAAATCTACATGGATGATTTCACTCCCTATGGGTGTGACTTCCTAGAGGCTCTCTCTAATATGGGGAAAGTCTTGAAAAAGTGCATTGAAATGAACCTCTCGCTTAGTCTTGAGAAGTGTGAATTCTTAATGAATGCAGGGACTATCCTTGGCCATTCAATATCTCAGGAGGGAATACAAGTGGACCCAAACAAAATTTCCATCATAAAAAGGGTCCCTACTCCTCAAAAGTAGAGGGATGTTAGGAGTTTCTTGGGCTTAGCTGGATACTATAGGAGGTTTATCAAGGACTTCAACAAAGTGGCTTCACCATTGTTTGGGTTGCTGGCCAAGGACTCAGAATTTTGCTAGACAGATAACTACCAAGAGGCCCTTGAGATATTGAAAGAGAAATTAACCACTGCACCCATACTTAGAGGCCCAAATTGGGCTTTGCCTTTCCATATCCATACTGATGCATCCGACAAAGATGTGGGGGAAACTTTAGGGAAAATAGATGGTAAGTTACCTTATGCCATTTACTTCAATAGTAAAAATTTGTCTAAGCCTGAATTGAACTACATTGTAACTAAGAAAGAACTCCTAGTTGTTGTACACTCTTTGAAAAAATTCAAACACCACATCACTAGATACCACACTTTTTATTGGGGCCTTCATTTTGATTTTAAAATATTTTGTAAGATTTTTGAAGATATAAAGAAGAGGAAATAGGTGGTGGCAGCAATAGTGAGGTTGTAGTGAAGATAGCTAGGGCGGAAGGCAGGAATAGGCAGTTGTGGGATGGTTGCGGCAAGGTGTCAGCAGAAGGCAGAGGCAACTGAGTGGATAAGACAGATGAGAGGCAACCAAGGAAAGGAGGAACCGAGCAGGAACTGGCAGTGCAAGTGACAGAAGGAATATAAAAGGAGAAAACCGTAAGGAGAAAGGGGTTGGTTGCGGTTTGATGGATTAGTAGCATCTAGTCACGGACGAGAAGATAGGCAGATGCAACTACTCTGAACATCTGGGTTGAATATTGAACTAGTAGCCAAGAAGCAGGCTGAGTTTGTCATAGGCAGTTAGATCTTGTAATTGGGTATTTCTTGTAGTTACCTGTGGCTAAGGCCAATGTATTTGTTGGCATTATGTTTCTGGTATGGCTATATGTTACAGATGTTGTACTTGATGGCAACTCCCGTGGCAAGGCTCTCAATATGTTGAAAATTAAGAAGTACGCAGGAGATCCGTTCAGAAAGTGCGTACCCGCAGGTACACCGCGAAGGGACCGCGACCTGATACGCAGATAAGCCGTCCAGGAGGTGCGTACCCCAGTGCACACATTTCAAGGCAAAGAAAAGCACACGTGGCGTTTCTTATGTTTAACTAGCCGATGGTATTTGTGTTTCTATGGTTTTGGCTCGTGGTATTGATCCATGATTTTAGGAGGAGCTTGCCTATATAAAGCAAAGGAGATCACTTGGCTAAGTATCTTTTTGCAATTGAATATCTTAAGATCTGAAATATTGGGTTATGGTCTTAAAAGCTTGATCTATATGAAGTTGAAAGTGAATCTGTGAAGGGTGATCTCTCGAGCGCATGATCAGATCTGGGCATCTGAGCATCTGTGCCACTCTGGTGGACTGCCTATTCGGCCCTAATCAGAAGTACGCAGGTGTTTAGCAGGAGAGCGGCGTGGGTACGCAGAGCAGAAACAGAAGATCTGCATGGGTACGCAGAGCAGAAACAGAAGATCTGCGTGGGTACGCAGAGAAGAAACAGGAGATCTGCGTGGGTACGCAGAGCAGGAACAGGAGACCTGCGTGGGTACGCAGAGCGACGAAGGTTCAGGTGCGTACGCACAGTAACTGTACGCGGTGCGATAGTATCTATGAGCGCGTACCTACAGTAATAGTATGCGGTGTAATAGTGTCTCTGGGTGCGTACCTGCAGTAACAGTAAGCAGCGCAGTTGAAGAAACAGTGCGTGGACACGCAGTGCGGCAGAAGGGTCTCTGCGCGTATACGCAGGGGAGCAGAAGGTGAAGTGTGTACGCACGCAGACCAGAGAAAGAAGAACTGCGTATCTGTCTTAAGACATTTTGTTTGGCTGTATTTTTCTGTTGATAAGGTGTTCTGGGTTTGGTTCTATTATTGTTGATCTGGTTACTACAGTTGACCTGGTGATTTTCTTATACTTGATGATCATTTGATGTTTATGGATCCAGTTTGAAAATTTATGAAAAGTGGTCCTTGTAAGAAAAGAAGTAGGGGGTTGTAGCTCCCTTCCAAGAGAGACTGGAAAACGAGAGAGAGAGTTGTAGCTCTCTGCAGGTTGCAGCCTGCGTACTGGTAAAGGACTGCACCAGTACAAAACTATTGTAAAAGGAGTTTCTAATTTGAAAGAAGATAGAGACATATTGCAGCAGGTGGTTTTCACCCACATTGGGTTTCCACCTTACATCTTGTGTTCTTTGGTGTGACTATCTGTTTTCTTTGTTCATGCTCATTATTTTATGGTACTGACATGCAAAAATAATTCAAAGAACAAATAAGGAAGATTTATTAAAAGAATTAGATAATACTGATTCACCCCCCCTCTCAGTATTATTTCCAACAATTGGTATCAGAGCAGGTCCTTCAGAGAAGCTTGATCGTTTGAAGGTAGATCGTTCATCATGAGCAACTACGATAGAGAAGCATCAATCAGGCCACCGGTTTTTGATGGGACAAACTTCAATTATTGGAAGGTAAGAGTTACTGCCTATCTTCAATCTCTTGGTACAGAAGTTTGGGACATCGTAGAGACAGGTTACGCTTTTCCTTCAGCTACTCCTACAGATGCAGCCGAGAAAAAGAAGTATGAAACAAATGCGAAAGCAGTCAATACCCTATTAGGATGTATATCCCAATCGGAATTCATGAAGGTAATGCACTATAAATCCGCAAAAGAGATATGGGACAAAATTGTCACGAGCTATGAAGGAGATGAATAGGTAAAACGTGCTAAACTTCAAACTCTCAGGATTTAGTATGAGACTCTCAAGATGTATAATGATGAAAGTGTGGCTAACTATTTTCTTCGGGTAGATGAGATTGTTAATTGTATGAAAAATTTGGGTGAAGAAATAAAAGAGGCTATTGTGGTTGAAAAGGTTCTAAGATCATTGTCCCCCAAGTTTGAATCTAAAGTATCTGCAATAGAAGAAAAGGAAAATCTACGAATTCTTACTATGTCTCAGCTACATGGAATTCTAACTGCTTATGAAATGAGAAAGGGAGGTCCATCAGACAGAAGAGAAGCTGCTTTCAAGGCATCAAGCAAAGGAGATTATTATGAAGCAAGCCACGTCCCAGAAGAAGAGGAAGAAGAATCAAATTTTGTCAGAAATCTTCAAAGGGGTTCTGGAAGGTTCAGAGGTAAGTTACCTTTTAAATGCTTTGCTTGTGGAAGAGTAGGTCATTATGCTGCAAAATGTCCTTATAAGGATAAAGGAAAGGAACCTGCTAGATGGAACAAGAAACAGAGTGCAAATAAGAAAAGCTACTACACTCATGAAGATAGTGATGGTCTATCAAACAGTGATGAAGATGAACAAGGTAATGAATATAAATTGTTAATGGCATTTGAAGATGATGATTATATGGATGCTATAGATGTGGATAACCTTTATGAAGAAATTACTAGACTCAAGAGATGTATAGAAGAAAAGAATATGATCATTGATACTCTACAATTTCAAATTGATGAAAAGGAAAAACATCTTGAAAAATTAGAAGGTGAAATTGTTGGTCTTAGAAAAGAGATTGAGAAAACAAAAGCTATTAATCTTAAGTTTGTCAAAGGATCTGAAACTTTGGATGAGATTATCAATGTGCAGCGGTCTCCACTAAACAAGACAGGTCTGGGCTATAATGGAGAAACTTCTCAAGCATCCACCTCAAAAATTTATCTTGATGCAGCAAGAAGAAATGAGCAAAAGCACAATGAAGACCATCAGGTAAAGCAGGGATGAATTGCAAACAGAAACTATCAGGGGCAATCCATCTTAAGGGTGAACAAAAGCTACAATCAGCCACAGGTAAAATCTTCTCAATTTGGTTCAAGAATAGATGACAATAGAAATTACAATCAATTGGCTGGTAGATTCGATAACCGCAGAAGTTTCTTCAATGGACAATGCTTTTCTTGCCATAACTTTGGTCACAAAGCAGCTCAATGTGTTGCATATAAAACGATCATGACTAGGGAAGCTCAAAAACAAAGAAGTATGACCGGGATTACAAAAAGGACCTATAACAACTTTTCGGTTCTTGAAAATGAATTTGAATGTTCTATTTGCAATAACTTTGGTCATGAAGACTCTGAATGCAGGAGCAGGTTTCAGGAGAAAAAGGAACAAGCCTCAAGCACCAAAACATGGAGAATAAAGGAACCACAAACAGAAAGATGTGGGATAGCATTTTATGCAGAGGGACAGGAAAATCTATGGTACATTGACAGTGGATGTTCGAAGCATATGACAGGTGATAAAGAAAAACTTGAGTCATATTCTGCTCTAGAAAAAGGAAAGAAAGTCTCTTTTGGAAATGATACTCCTGCAACTATAAAAGGAAAAGGCATTGCTCAGTTAAAAGAAAAGGTCAAGGCTGGAAATGTTTTGTATGTTGATGGATTGAAGCATAATCTTCTAAGTGTCAGCCAGATGTGTGATCAAAGAACCGAGGTTATATTCAGATCAAATGGATGTCTTGTTCGTGATCTTGATACAGGTAAAATAGTGATCAAAGGAAAAAGAACTCCAAATAATCTGTACATATTTGAAGAAGGACAACAACAATGCTATCTGAGCAAGGATGATGAGCACTGGTTATGGCATCGGAGGTTGGGACATCTAAGCTTTTCACAAATAAGGAAAGCATGCAAATATCAAGCAGTTCGCGATCTTCCAGATATCAAAATTCCTGACAACACCATATGCAAATCATGTCAGTTTGGAAAACAAACCAGAACTAACTTTCCAGAGAAAGAAGGATCAGCTAGCATGCCTCTTGAGCTAGTACATACAGATACATGCGGTCCTTTCAGGAAAAGAACACCTAGAGGAGAAGAATACTTGATATTATTCATTGACGATTTCTCCAGGTTTGTCTGGTTATGACTTATGAAGCACAAAGATGAAGCATTCGAAAAATTCAAATCCTTCAAAGCCTTGGTTGAAAATGAATCAGGTCACAAAATTAAGTGCCTCAGATCCGACAGAGGTGGGGAATTTACTTCAAATGAATTTTTCGATTTCTGTGAAGAACATGGGATAAGAAGAGAATTCTCTACAGCAAGAACTCCTCAGCAAAATGGAGTGGTGGAAAGAATGAACATAACAGTCCAACAAATGGCTCGTGCTATGCTTGATGAGTAAGGAACTCCCGCAACTTTCTGGGGTGAAGCTGCACATGCTGCGGTTGTTATTCTCAACAAAACAAATGTCCGGGTGAACAACACTCAAACTCCTCATGAGCTCTGGAGTGGTAGGACTCCTTCGGTAAAGCACTTCAAAATCTTTGGGAGCAAATGCTATATCAAGAATACTAATGAGCAGCTTGGCAAACTTGAACCTAGAGCAGATGAAGGCATTCTTCTTGGTTACTCTCCACATAGCAAAGCATACAAATGCTACAATAAAAGACTTGGCAGAATTGTTGACAGCATTGATGTAGTGGTTGATGAGAAGGGATACATTCCTAGGCAAGTACATCATGAAGACATCGAAGAAGATGAAGGCTACCCTCAACGACAGAATGATGAAGAAGAAGAACCTCAAGAAGAACCAGAGGAGCAAACAAGAATAGAAGAAAAGACTCCATCCAGATATGTTCAGAAGAATCATCCAGAATCTCAAATTATGGGGCAGAAAGAAGCAGGTGTACAAACAAGAAGAAAGTTGCAGAAGCTTCAAGCTATTTGGCATTACTCTCTTCTACTGAACCACAAAATGTGAAAGAGGCATGCAAAGATGAATGTTGGGTGAAAGCAATGGATGAAGAACTTGAGCAGATCGAAAAGAACAACACTTGGGAGCTGGTTCCTAGACCAAAGGATAAGAATGTTATCGGAACAAAATGGGTCTTCAAAAATAAATTGAATGAAAATGGAGAAGTAATTAGAAACAAAGCCAGACTTGTTTGTAAAGGGTATGCGCAGCAAGAAGGAATAGACTTTGAAGAAACCTTTGCTCCTGTTGCAAGACTTGAGGCCATCCGAATGTTCCTTGCTCTCTCAAGTTTTCAAAACTTCAAAGTATTTCAAATGGACGTGAAATCAGCCTTTCTGAATGGAGACTTGGAAGAAGAAGTATACATTGAACAGCCAGATGGGTTCATTCTTGGAAATGATCCAAATCTTGTATGCAGATTGAAAAAGGCTCTCTATGGTCTCAAGCAAGCTCCAAGGGCTTGGTACTACCGTTTGGACAAATATCTTCATCAACAAGGCTTTTCAAAAGGATCAGCAGATAGCAATCTTTATATAAAAGTTGAAAATGACAAATTGCTAATACTTGTTGTGTATGTAGATGACATTATTTTTGGCAGCAATGAAGAAGCTATGAGTCAAAGCTTTGCCTTGGTCATGCAGAAAGAATTTGAAATGTCCTTGCTAGGAGAACTGACATATTTTCTTGGTTTGCAAATCCAACAAAAAGAAGGAGGAATCTTCTTATCTCAAACAGATTTTGAAGAAATATGGCATGGAAGATGCAAAACCAGTATGTACACCCATGGTCACAGGATGTAGCCTCAGTACAAATGATGAATCTGCAGCAGTACATCAACCAACCTACAGATCTATGATTGGAAGTTTACTTTATTTGACAGGTACCCGACCGGACATCATGCATGCAGTTGGAATAGTTGGAAGATTTCAGGCAAATCCGAAGGAGACTCATCTTCAGGCAGTAAAGAGAATTTTCAAATACCTTCAAGGGACTCAAAATTATGGCTTATGGTATCCTAGAGATACAGATCTTACACTTCATGCTTATACAGATGCAGATTGGGCCGGAAGCGTGGATGACAGGAAAAGCACAAGTGGTGGTGCGTTCTTTATGGGTTCCAGACTGGTATCTTGGTTTAGCAAGAAACAGAGTTCGATTGCCTTGTCTACAGCTGAAGCGGAATATGTTGCTGCTGCATCTTGTTGCACCCAACTCCTTTGGATGATGCAGATTTTGCAGGATTTTCAAATCACTTGTACACCACCTATCCCCATCTTATGTGATAACACAAGTGCAATCAGCATCTCAAAGAATCCTGTTATGCATTCAAAAACCAAGCACATACCAATCAAGTATCATTTTCTCCGGGAACAAGTGCTTGAACAGAAGATCAAGTTGGAGTATGTTCCTTCTAAGGAACAAGTTGCTGATATACTCACCAAACCATTGCCCAGGGACACTTTTGAATACCTCAGGCAAAAGCTAGGGGTTGTTGATGCATCATCTTATTGCTGAACCTCTTCTGATTGATGGTTGTATATGCATACATGAGCTGGGTGGCTGATTGGTTGAAGATTGATGGTACAGGTTCAGGGGGAGCATATAATGCATTGTTGGCATTATGGAGGATGTGCAGAAGGAGATCATGGAAGTAGCTGCAATATTTCTCTATCTCTTTCATGGTGGATTATGGTTTTTCGCTGCAGATCTGGTTCATATTCAGGGGGAACATGTTCTTAGGGGGAGCATAACCCTTTGCCCTTGATGTCAAAGGGGGAGAATGAAGCTGAAGTTTGTGAGGTTGCCATCAAGTCCAAAGGGGGAGATTGTTGGCATTATGTTTCTGGTATGGCTATATGTTACAGATGTTGTACTTGATGGCAACTCTCGTGGCAAGGCTCTCAATATGTTGAAAATTAAGAAGTACGCAGGAGATCTGTTCAGAAAGTGCGTACCCGCAGGTACACCGTGAAGGGACCGCGGCCTGATACGCAGATAAGTCGTCCAGGAGGTGCGTACCCCAGTGCACACATTTCAAGGCAAAGAAAAGCACACGTGGGGTTTCTTATGTTTAACTAGCCGACGGTATTTGTGTTTCTATGGTTTTGGCTCGTGGTATTGATCCATGATTTTAGGAGGAGCTTGCCTATATAAAGCAAAGGAGATCACTTGGCTAAGTATCTTTTTGCAATTGAATATCTTAAGATCTGAAATATTGGGTTATGGTCTTAAAAGCTTGATCTATATGAAGTTGAAAGTGAATCTGTGAAGGGTGATCTCTCGAGCGCATGATCAGATCTGGGCATCTGAGCATCTGTGCCACTCTGGTGGACTGCCTATTCGGCCCTAATCAGAAGTACGCAGGTGTTTAACAGGAGAGCGGCGTGGGTACGCAGAGCAGAAACAGAAGATCTGCGTGGGTACGCAGAGCAGAAACAGAAGATCTGCGTGGGTACGCAGAGAAGAAACAGGAGATCTGCGTGGGTACGCAGAGCAGAAACAGGAGACCTGCGTGGGTACGCAGAGCGACGAAGGTTCAGGTGCGTACGCACAGTAACTGTACGCGGCGCGATAGTATCTCTGGGCGCGTACCTACAGCAATAGTACGCGGCGTAATAGTGTCTCTGGGTGCGTACCTGCAGTAACAGTAAGCAGCGCGGTTGAAGAAACAGTGCGTGGACACGCAGTGCGGCAGAAGGGTCTCTGCGGGTATACGCAGGGGAGCAGAAGGTGAAGTGCGTACGCACGCAGACCAGAGAAAGAAGAACTGCGTATCTGTCTTAAGACATTTTGTTTGGCTGTATTTTTCTGTTGATAAGGTGTTCTGGGTTTGGTTCTATTATTGTTGATCTGGTTACTACAGTTGACTGGGTGATTTTCTTATACTTGATGATCATTTGATGCTTATGGATCCAGTTTGAAAATTTATGAAAAGTGGTCCTTGTAAGAAAAGAAGTAGGGGGTTGTAGCTCCCTTCCAGGAGAGACTGGAAAACGAGAGAGAGAGTTGTAGCTCTCTGCAGGTTGCAGCCTGCGTACTGGTAAAGGACTGCACCAGTACAAAACTATTGTAAAAGGAGTTTCTAATTTGAAAGAAGATAGAGACATATTGCAGCAGGTGGTTTTCACCCACATTGGGTTTCCACCTTACATCTTGTGTTCTTTGGTGTGACTATCTGTTTTCTTTGTTCATGCTCATTATTTTATGGTACTGACATGCAAAAATAATTCAAAGAACAAATAAGGAAGATTTATTAAAATAATTAGATAATACTGATTCACCCCCCCTCTCAGTATTATTTCCAACAGTATTATGTATTGCTCTTCTGTTGAGTTAAGATAAATGAATATCTGGACTAGTTTATTATTATGATGTATGTATTTTCTTATGATATATGTACCCACTAAAACTTTAAATATACTGCAAGTCTATGCATGTGGTAGCTTCATTGTGTTGAATGATATGCTGGTGTCATGAGTATATGTATGATGTTGCTTACATATTGATCGTTGATATACCCTTGACCCCAGGGTGAACCTTTCTTATTTCTGGTCGCAACACACCTCGGGTGAGACTCCTTACCCAAAGGGTAAGGTGAAAATGCTGACATTGTACTAGACTACAATGAGCCATTGTTGGCCCTCCACGCCTGAACCCAGGGTCTTCCCCTGATGACACTTTTGTGCCAACACTTTTGTGCATATTGACCATGCAACTATCAAATACTTGATGAACATGCTTGATGTAAATGCTAGAATCATTAGATGGTTCCTATTGTTACAACAATTTGATTTAACTATCATTGACAAGCAAGGAAAATAAAATGTTGTTGCAGATTTTTTGTCTAGACTTTATTTTCTTGTAGGTGATGGATGGATGGTCAATGATCAAATTCCATATGAGCACTTATTTTCTATCTCAATCCTCTCCCCATGATTTTATGACATAGCAAACCACCTAGTCGCTACAAGATTTCCTCCAAATCTCTCATTTAGGGAGAGTATTAGAATTGTAAGGAAGAGTGCCCCTTTCAATTGGATTGGGGGAAATCTCTTCAAGCTAGGGCCAAATCCCATCCTAAGGAGACTTGTCAGGGAAGAGGAATTCTTTGACATCCTCTCATCCTGTCATGATGGGCCTTGTGGAGATCATTTTGTTGCCAAGAAAACAACTTTCAAAGCTCTACAAGCTGGCTATTATTAGCACACTCTCCACTAATATGAAAGAAGGTATACCAATAGATGTGATCAGTGCTAAAGTATGGGGAAACCCACACCCAAGGATGAAATTCCCTTACAACCCTAGGTGGTTTTGGAGCCATTTGACAAGTGGGGCATGGATTTCATTGGGCCAATTGATCCACCATCAGGGCAGAGAAAGTACATCATTGTGTGTAATGATTATTTGAAAAAGTGGGTTGAGACAAATGCCATCAAGGTAGATACAGAGGAAAAAGTGGCTGAATTTTTAAGGGAGAATGTGTTCTACAAATTTGGGTACCCCAGAGAGGTACGCACCGATCAGGTAGCTCAATTCACATCACATTTGATCGAGAATCTATTAAGGTAGCATCACACCAAACACATAAAATATACTGCCTATCACCCTCAGGCCAATGGAAAAGTAGAGGTTACAAATAGAGAATTAGAGGGAATCCTCACCAAGGTTGTGAGCAACAACAGGAGGGATTGGGTAGACAGATTAGTGGAGGCCACTTGGGCCTATAACACAACCTGGAAAACAACTACTGGTTTTACTCCATATGATCTGGTTTATGGAAAGAAAGCTCTGCTCACTATTGAGTTTGAGTATAATACTTTGATAGTGGCAACCTAGTTGGATTTAGATGTCACCAAAGCACAACAGGAGCAGCTACTCTAGTTAAACTGCTTGGATGAGTTCAGAATGCAGGCCCTCCTACACACCGAATTTATCCAATTGCAGAGGAAGGTCTGACATGATAGGCATATCAAGGACAAAGTTTTTCAGGAAGGGGATTGGGCCTTAATATATGACTCTAGGTTCAAGGATTTCAAGGGAAAATTTATGACAAGATGGTTAGGCCCATACTTGATAGAGAAATGTCATGAAAATGGAGCTGTTCAAATCAGGACCATTGATGAGGAAGGGATTCCCTTGCTTGTCAATGACTACAGATTGAAGGTATATAGAAAGCCTATGTCTAAGGAAGAATTCATCAACACCATCAACAGAGAGGTTAATGTGATTGGAAGTGTCATAGCTTCCAAGCCACAACATTCCTAGATACCGTTTTTTTGAAAAAAAAATGAAAAAAAAGAAGAAAAGAAAAAATAAAGGCCTGGATGATCTTTATGAGGCATCTGAGGCCAACTCTTGGGTTGAAAACCTCCCTAAGGCAGCCTAGGAGAAAAGAAAAGGAAAAAATAAAGATCCCTGGGTGAAAACCTCTCTTGAGGCGCTTAGGGCAGGAATACAAGTTAAAAACCTCTCTTGAGGCAGCTTGTGTGTCTCAAAAAAAAGAGAGAAAAAAAAACAGAGAAGAATCTCAGGACATGGATCCACAACATGTCTGTTAATTATCTTTGTCATTTTGTAGGTTTGAGGACAATGGTGAATTCTATAGCTACAAGGCCAACCTCCTCAATATTCTCTCCACTTCTCCCTCCATCCACTCCATATACTCCACCCAAATTCATGAACTCACCACTTTCCATCATCCCAGTAGCTCAAAAATCAAATTTCAGCCCCTCTCTAGATTGCTACAGGAAGATCCTGTAGCACTATAGGAGGACCCCAGAAGATTACAGGAAGAGAATTCGAATGAAAAGACCAACAAGCATGACCTTGCCAAAGGTAAATAAGGTTCTCCCACCTTCATCCACCATCTATCCATCATTCATCCATCCCTATTCACAAGATAAATTAATATTTTTCAAAACCAACCCTCCACTCTGTCTCATCCTGATTTTTTTTTCTTGAAAAACTCAGAGCACATCCTCACCATTTTCAAAAACCCACACTACTCCCTCAGAGTCCTAGCATCATCCTCCAAGCCCTCTACACCCTTTCTCATCACTCCCATACAGTTAAAAGACCTTGGAAGAGGAAAAATGACTACTACAGGAAGAAAACCTCCTCATGTAGCAACCTGTGCAACCATTACAGAAAAGCCATAATCCTAGTTTTTTTCCTTTCCCATCAAGAAGAGGGGGGATACCAACTCATGAGCCACTATGTAGTAACCCTACCACTCTAAGTAGGACCCTCCAACAACAACAACAACACTTGGGACATCAACAAAGGACCTGCACACATAGTAACAACAACAATCAAATACCATGAGGAGCATAGAAGATATACATAGGAATAGAAAAACACAATAAGACAACTCCCTTGGTGACAATACAAAGGTCCAACACTCCAACATTCACATTAATGCATCAGTGAATCACGAGGTAGGCATAGGTATGGAAACTTCTCATCTCCCCCCTTTGTGTAAATAATGAAAAATGTTTGAATGTTGAGAGGAGGTATTTTTATAAGCTGGAGGTGGCTAGTTAACTTGGCCACCCTCAGTCAGTAAACAAAAAGTGATTATGAGTCCTCATGCAACGTGGAGGTGTCATATCAGTCAAGATAAGATCACACGGAGTGGTTTTTGATTACATGCAATGAGGGAATGATTACTGTAGGTGGGGACAATGGTCCAAAAGAGGAAACATCGTGCCTCTGCAAAGTCATCACAGTGCTCTGAGCCCAAGCCAAAAATAGCATATATTGTACCAGGGCTCGAGTTCTCTTGCATTTACACTCATTTAAAATACATTTAAGGTGAGGAAAATCTTTGGGATCCATCGAGGATATTTGAACCCTGCTCTACCATTTCTATAGGAGGAAGCTATAGGAAGCCAGCAAAAGCTATAGAATGCCCGAGGAATTGCTACAGGAAGCTTGAAAAGGTGAAAGAACACCACCAAGGGTCGAATTGATCTCTAATTTGTCATATTTATCCTAGGCCATGTGGTAAAAGTAAGTGCATCCTCTCCCTCATCTGTCCATAACTTGTATGTTGGTGCACCCTAAATTCTATAGGAAATATCAGTCAAATTGTGGATTGCAAGAACTTTTTTGGCTGTAGATTAGAGGGAATATATAAAATTGTCATCAACTAGAGATTCCAACCCTCTACTTCCACTGAATTATACATCAAAGCTATTACAGGAAGCATCCCTCCTTCACTTAGTTGAAAACAAAGAAAAGAGATGGGGGGAGGATTCAATAGAAGGGAGCCTTTAGACACTAAAAGAATTCATCTTCACCCTCCTGTATTAGACATTTTTAGAAAACATCAGTGGCTAGGATTCTTTGAATTGTTGAAGGGATATGATGATGACATTGCATATGAATTTTCCATGGCCCTAAGCTCTCAAACAGAAGTCAGTGCCACCACTATGGTGAGGGGATTAGCTATTTCAATCAGTCCTGAGCTAATTAGCAGGGTGACAACCCTTCCCCTAGGGATCCAATGGAAAAGAGAAGACAAAAACACTAATGCCATTGCCAAAAAGAACTTCTTCACTGTTGATGAAAAACCTATTGAAGACAAGAATGGAGTTAGGAGGGAGAGCCTACCCTATCCCTGGGATGAGGTGGCCTACCATATCCTAAAACACATCTCCCATGAAGGAAGGTTGAGTGTAGTCTATGGATACGATTTTAGATTACTCCATGAACTAAGGTTTCAAGTAGAATTTCCCTTGGCCCAAAGACTCAGTGTACCATATTTCCTCCTACAATCCATCAAAGACATGAGCCAAAAAGTGAGAGAGGGAAAACACCAACACCTAGGCCACCATGGCCTCATCAAATTGATAGTGGTAAATTCTTTGAACAAACTAATAATCCCTATCCTTTGGTCCAAATTCATTGATATGGATAGAGAGACCTTCATTGACACTCAAACCCTCACACTAGGTGAGACCCCAACCTCTAGTGTTGGAGGAAGAGAGGGGAAAGAAGAAGAAGAAGAGGTAGAGGCAAAAGAAGAATAAGAAGAGGCAGAGGTAGATGAAGAAGAAGAGGCAGACAGAGAAAAGGAAAGAGAGAAAGAGGCAGATAAAATAGAGGAAGACCCCGAGATAGAAGTAGAGAAAGAGAAATATGAAGAAGAAGAAGAGGAGCAACAAGAAAAACCAAGCCCTGAGAAAGCTATTGAATCTAGAGAAGAGGGGGTATCCCCAGAGAAAACAAGTTTGTCTCCAAGACCCAGTGAAAAAGAGGTAGCTGCCACCTTAGCTACCTTGAGCACACCAGTCAAACCCAAAAGGAAAAGGCAAAGGAAAACTCCCCTATACTTTAAAACCAGGAAAAGCATTAGGATTAAACAAGGAAGGCCTCAAACTCCCATAAAGGACCCTATCACAATTGAAGAGTCTCCAAGTAAAAAAGAAGAGGTGGGGACCACTGCAAGGAAATTTGAGGATGTCACCTCTCCAGAGAACATCTCAAATACTCCTATAGCATATGTAAGGAGGTGTTGACAGTGCTGGACCTGTCAACATTCAGAGGATCTCCCCGGTATGAAGTCCCAACTAGACCTCATACCGTTTGGTGTAGGAGTCCCATCCGATATGATGGATCAGTTGCCATTATCTTAAAGATATGTCTTATCTCTTACTTGTCAGCAGATGAGAGTGGTATACTTAGTCTTCCAACAATGAGGTTTGTGTGCCTGGTGAGTGCTTAGTGTCGCTTGTGTCAAAGTTCTTTCACTTCAGAGGGAGATGGTGAGAGTGAATCTCAAGTCGAAAGGGAATATTCCCAACTCATTTAGAGATACACAACACAACAAGATCTGCACAGCTTCCGGTGGATTAGTCCACACATATGCAGCAGTCATAAACACAAAGTGAACAGATAGCACATACAACACCCAACGGAGTAGTCCACATGAGTGCGACAGTCGTTATAACAAGTTTTCAAGAATGAATCTGTCTAGTGTCCGACGGAGTAGTCCACACTAACAAGACAATGATAACAATTGATAAAACACATTTCCAACAACATATGCACTAAAACAACCGAAATAGTTCAACTATCTTAGTACAGGTTAAAGCAACGTGCATTACAAGTGTCCAAAGAATAGTATTACAAACAAATACAATACATGTGTGAAAACGTGTTGGCCTATTAACAGGCTTCTGAATTAAGCGAAAGTTCCAAGACACATTCGTACACCATACATCACTAACCCCAATAGTAGAGTGTTGGATCCACTTCTCACTCCTCAAAGAAAATATTACAGACTCTCAAGGTTATGTGGGAGGATCCAAGGTTAAAATGTCCTTTGCATGTACAAATGAGGGGTATATATAGCCAAGGGTGAAAGTTACCCTTGTGACTCTTCGAATTCCCTCATGACTATTCGATTGATATGACTCTTTAACTTCATCCAAGGGTCTTTTGGACTTTCACATTACATTACATTGATTACACAAGTATGGCCCAAAATAGTGATGTGGTCGAGGCGACTCATGAAACAACTCAACATGACATTGTTGGTTTGCACATGCTAGCTGTGATGTTCATGTCGAGCTGTTGAGTGATGAGTGTGCTTGTGGTGTACCATAGCTTCACCTTTGCATGGAAAAGTGTGTGGAGTCTTCAATGGTCTTGGTGTTCACTTGATGGTTCATGCATGTGCATGTGTCTCCTTCGCTTGCTACTTGGTATGCTTCGTGTGTTCATCCAATCACGAGAAAGTCTTCTATCATGTGCTCCTTGTTCATCCCATTCATCATCATGGCATGTCTCATCAATGTACCTGTTGCTGCAATCACTCATGATAATACGACATCAAATCCAGAGATCCCCTAATTTACCATGATGCATTGTCTTTCGTTTCTGGGTGCAGGTGACCGGGAGAGAGGACAAGGCTCTGAAACAACGCAGAGTACATGTCAGGCCGAGATGTGAGGCTCCTGGATACTGTCGGGAAAAACTGTGTAGAGGTCATTAAGAGGCTGGGTTGAGCATTTTGGGACAACAGTGACATCTGTAGATCTGGCTCAGCTGGGAGGTAGAATTGCACAATTTTTCTGGGGAAGGCAGTGCGGGCAACAGGAGGCACTGGAAATGAAAACTGCGCATATTTCCAGAGGAGGCCAAGATCGAGCTGCAGGAATTTGCTGGTCAGAACTGCGCAAATATGGGAGGAAGTCAAGCATGACATATCTACATAGTTTCTGGGCTAAGTGGGGTGCTGGGAATTAGGTGGACTGTCCATGAAAAATACGCAATTTTCAAGAGGAGTGGCAAGTAGGCTGATAGGGGGACTGCCTCAAAAATACGTGCAATTTCTTGGGACAGTGTAGTGACAGGCAATGGGTGCATATCCCTCATGTCTATGCAATTTCTTTAGGAAGTGCAGGTAGGTAGGCTGACAAATTCTACGTAGTTTTGGGGATGAGTGCAACCCTGGTACAATGCTTAAGTCAAATTCTCTGGATGACCAGTGGGAGGCTTGGTAGATAGGCTTGCAGGAAGCACAGATTGAGATGGCTTATTGGGAAACTTCTGCGCTGTTCTGGGTGACAGTTAGCCAGGTTGATTCCAGGATTGTGCAGTGCAGACTGCCTGGAGGGCAGCCTCAAGCTTCGCGCATTTCTGGGCAACAATGCTTGGTCATTGAGGGATGAGAATGTGTAGTGTAGCTTAGTGGAGGTTTGACTGATGGAGGGTGGTCCAGTTGACAGATTTTTGGAAAAATGGCTAAGTGTGTGAGCGAGTGAAATTGTGTATACATGACCTTGTGGACACACACTCGACATGAATCAATGATAAGACACATCAAACCAATAAGAAAACATGTATCAGTGTGACTGTCTAAAGAGCGACATGTGTGACACTTGAGATAGATCATTGAATGACCGTGACAACATTTCCGCGACATTGTTTACCACTTCGTGTGTGAGTGCGATAGATGTTTACATAGTGAACACAACTCATACACACAAAGACAAACCTTCAACATCACCAGAACAAGGTCGCAAGAATGACACAGCAATCAACACGCCAAAGATGATAGTTGGTCAAACAAGTGAAAAGGAAGCAAGACATGTAGAGGAAATGCATGAAATGACTTTTATATTTGCACACGTGGATGTTACTTAAGATAGGATGATATGATAATGACAAGAAATTTTGTAAACTCAACTAAGAGGTGTACTTCGAAAGGTGTTCTTTGCTTATCATACTTACCCTTGAGATGATCATGCATCTGACGAAGTTTGCATGCGGTCCTGATCCTTTACCATCACTTAGTCTCTTGGTCCTTCTCCTCAACTCCTTGGGAGTGGTCTCAGCATGTCACCTGTTATGAAACCAGCTCACAAAAAGATAGAAAAGATATATCAACGAATTAGAAACCAGCCTCTTTGAGGGGGAAACCTCCTTTACATTACACAAATGAACAATTATTGGATGATACAAATGACAAAACCTCCTTTCTATATATAGGAGTCTAAGGGGTCACAATATAACCAAAGCCGACCTAACAATAATAATATAAGGGCACAAAAATAACAATAGTGGGCTTCTATGGGGCACAATAATAACAATATGGGGACAATAGGGGCACAACAATAACAATAAGGGATATAATGACAATGGTAATGGGGGAATCACTAGTATTTTAGGGACCTAACATGCCCCTCTCCTGCAAAAAAGTGTTTTCCTCAACGCTTGAGTAGTTCTGGATGCTTTTGTATAAAATTCTCACCCTCCCATGTGGAATATTCAACGGTTAAGTTCTTTCACTTGATGAGATACTCTGAAATTGATCGATTTCATAGCTGTCAAGTTCTTGTTTCTTTGACTGCTTCAGGTACCAATATGATTTTTCCTTCCTCATCAAGTTCTGGCAATATTGTTTGAACTGGGAGCTTGCATGACACATGGAAAACTGGGTGCACTCGAGAAGTTGCAGGAAGCTCCAATTTGTATGCCATAGTACCTATCTTTTGCAACACCTTGTACAAACCATAATACTTTGGTGATAATTTATTATCCTTCTTATCTTGCTTGAGGGACATTTGTTTATATGGTTGTAGCTGTAGGAATACCCAATCACCTACATCAAAACTTCTTTCACTGCGATGTTGATCTACCTGCTGTTTCACTCTATTTTGCACCAAGGTGAGGTTATCCTTTAAGAGTTGGAGAACTTGTTGTTGATGCTCGATGTGATATTCCACTGCTTGAACCTTAGAATTTTCTCTTAAATATGATGTGATGGATGCTGGATGATATCCATAAAGTGCCATAGATGGGGTCATTTTTTTTGCAGTATGGAAGGAAGTGTTATACCATGATTCAGCCAAAGGCAACCATTTGACCCATTGTGTTTGTTTATTAGATACAAAGAAACGAAGATATCCTTCCAAACATTTGTTTACTATCTCAGTTTTCCCATCAGATTGAGGATGATAAGATGAGCTATGAGCTAACTAGGTACCAAGACAAGAAAATAATTCTGTCCAAAAAATTCCAGTGAAAATGGGATCTCCATCGCTTACAATAATCTTTGGGTTTCCATGTAGCTTTTGAATTGTTTCCACAAATGCAATAGAGACTGTACTTGCTTTAAATGGATGAGATAATGCACAAAAGTGTGCATACTTGGTAAGTCTGTCAACTACCACCATGATAACACTCTTTCCTTCGGACTTGAGTAAACCTGTGATAAAATCCATTGAAACCTCCTCCCAACGTTGGCTTGGAATGGATAAAGGTTGTAATAGACCTCAGGTCTTAATTGTTTCAACTTTATTTTGTTGGCAAACCAAACATTCCGCCACAAACTTCTGAATATCCGATTTAAGGCCATCCCAAAAAATTCCTTCTTAACCCTGTGGTAAGTTTTTAGAAATCTAGAATGTCCTCCTAAGGGAGAGTTGTGGAATTCCCTAAGAATATTTTGTTTGAGTTGGGAATTCCTACATAGGTATAACCGATCTTTGTACCATAACGAACCATTTTTCCAGCTAAATGTATCAGATGTACTGGGATCTTGTTGTATCTTTTGAATGAGTGCCACACTTCTTCGTCATTCTTCCATTCATCCCTTGCTTCATTTATCGAATCTGGTTGGATAATAGAAATGGCGTGAAGAAATGCTTCCACATCCTCATCCTTTTTTGAGAGTGCATCTGCCACAACATTTTTCTTCCCTTTTTTGTAGATGATTTCAAAGTCATATCCCAACATCTTTGTGACCCATTTTTGCTGCTCTTCTAAATATAATCTTTGTTCTAAAAAGTATTTAAGACTATCATGATTTTTTTTTTTACCTCGAAGTGTCTTCCCATTAGGTAGGGTCGCAATTTCTTAAGTGCATGTAGTATTGCCAACATTTCCTTCTCATAAATAGCTTTGTGTAAATACTTTCCTTTGATTGGACGAATTATAAAAGTAATGGGTATTTCTTCTTGCATTAAAACAACACCAATTCCATTTCCTGAGGCATCACATTCCACAATAAAGGTTTTTGTGAAGTCCGGTGTAGCTAAGACCGGTGCTTGGTACATTGCCTCTTTAAGATGTTCAAAGGCCTTCGTTGCTTCTGGAGTCCATGAAAATGCATCTTTCTTCAATAATGTTGTTAGAGGTGCTGCTATTGTCCCAAATTTCTTAACAAACTTGCGATAATACCCCGTCAACCCGAGAAATCCTTGTATATGCTTTATGGATGTGGGGATTTTCCATTCCTTAATGGTTTTAATTTTTCTAGGGTCTACCTTAACACCTTCGTGAGATACAATATGACCCAAATATTCCACCTCTTGTACTCCAAAGAAACATTTGGAGCTTTTTGCATATAATTGTTTCTCCTCCAATAGTTTGAGCACCCTATCAACAAGTTGAACATGATCCTTCCAAAACTTGCTGTAGATTAGTATATCATCAAAAAATACTAACACAAATTTTCTAAGGAAGGGCTTGAAAATGGAATTCATCAAACCTTGAAATGTAGAAGGTGCATTGGTAAGGCCAAAATGCATGACCAAAAATTCATAATGACCCTCATGAGTTCTAAATGCTGTTTTTGGAATGTCTTTAGTCTTCATTCTGATTTGATGATATCTTGAACAAAGATCCAACTTGGTGAAGTAAATTGATCCATGCAATTCATCCAATAATTCATCAATGACAGGAATGGGAAATTTATCTTTAATAGTGAGCTTGTTGATCTCCCTATAATCTGGACACATGCACCATGATCCATCCTTCTTGTGAACCAATACTACTGGAGCAGAGAAAGAACTTTGACTAGGTTGAATTATACCAACCTCTAGCATTTCTGCAACCATACATTCAATTTCACTCTTTTGGGCGTAGGGATATCTGTAAGGCCTGATGTTTGGAGGAACACTTCCTAGAATCAAATGAATAGCATGATCATGATCACGAATAGGTGGGAGGCCTTTGGGAGTCTCAAATACCTTGGAATGATTGTCCAAGACTTTTTGGAGATCTGGAGAAATATATGATTCGATGTGGGAACCTCTAGTGAACATAATTGTGAAATTATGCCTCGTTTTTATTTCTTTAGAAGCTTTGTCATTCCGTTAGAGCTGATTATCCTTTCTGGTTTCCCTGTGACACCCCTTAATTCAACTTCCTTTCCTTCTGAAGAAAATTTCATGAAAAGTTCTTGAAAATTAAAAGCTATTGTACCCAAGGATTATAGCCATTGGACTCCTAGTACAACATCAACACCACCCATTGGAATGGAAAGCATTGGGCTATTCAATTCATATTCTCCCATAGATAGCTTGATATTATGGCACTTTCCTGAGAAAGTTATGGTTCCTCCACTTGCAACCATCACTTGACACTTTGGTGCTAGATATAGGAAGCAATTCAATTCCTTGGCTATCTTACAATGAATAAAATTATGGGTATTGCCTGAATCAATCAGCACTATTAACTTTTCTTGATGATATGCCTTTCTATCTTGATAGTTTGAGGAGTGGTAATTCCAGCCAATGCATTACAAGATATCATCAGATTCATTTCCTCTTCCTCTAGGGTTTGTTCCTGGTGCATATCCTCTTCTTTTGACATTTCTTGTTCCTTTTCTTCCTCCTCTTCAAAATCCATGTAAAATAATTTCTTCTCAGCACACTTATGACCTTTAGCGTATTTGCTATCACAACTGTAACAAAGCCCTTTTGCTCTTTTTTCTTCCAATTTTTGTGGTGTTAACCTTGTAGGTTGTGGATGGCTAGGAGCAACAACACTTCCATCTTTATGATTGTGAGTGGTGGGCTTCCTTGTTGCCATAATTTTGCTTTCCATTTTCTTTCCAACCTGAACGTCTTCTCCAATGAATCAGGTTCCCAAAGGTGAACCTCATGTTGGATGTTATCCTTTGAAGTACCCATGAACACATCAATCCTATGCTCCTTTGGAATACCTTTTACCCTTATATTCAATTTTTGGAAGTCCTCAATGTGCTCCATCATTGAAACCTTTTGTTTGAGATCTATCAATTGGCTAAAAAAAGTGTTGCTTTTTGTATCCTCATAATGTGTTATCATTTCATCCGTAAAAATAGCCCGAGTGACAATTTTTTTATGAAAGCAAAGCCATCGATACCATACAAAATTATTTGGTTCCAAATATAAAGTTGCAATGCGTACCTTTTGTGCGTTTTGGACATTATGGAGATCCAAAAATTGCTCCATCTGTAGTATCCATGTTGTGGGATCCTTGCCATCAAACTTCCTCATATCGATCTTTGGAACATGGTGGTTCTTTGATCCAATGTTAGAGTCTATAAAATCACGATTAATATTTATTTTGTTCTCATCATGAGTTTCCTTTACTACTCTTTCGCCATTAGTAAGCATTTATTGTAGAATGTTTGTCAAATCTTCCATCCTAGCTTCCATGCCTTTCTTTAAATCATCCATCTTAGCTTCCACGCCATCCATCTTAGCTTCTACGCCTTTCTTTAAACCATCTATCTTAGCTTCCACACCATACATATTAGTTTCTATGTCTTTCTTTAAACCATCCATCTGAGCTTTTGTCACTTTTTGTGCGAGTGAAATTTGTTGCACATGTTCTCGTAATTTTGATATATCATGTTGCATTTCTTCCTCTTCTTCATGAGTCATGCTAGAGATTTCAGGTTGCTTACTAGGTGTTTCCATTTTCTTTCTTTGGGGCATCAATTACTGATAATAATGCTTCACTATGCCCTTTGAATTCCATCAAACTAATTTTTCAAACCAAACTTATGCGAAAATTTAAAAAAAAACTACACATCTTTTTTCACTTTGTAGGAGCTTGATATTGAATGATTGTAACTCTGTAATTTGGGATGTCCAAGGTTTAAAATTGCGACCTACAGTATCCCTCTGTTCCCTCTTTCTAATGCCCCTAGTCTGATCAAAACTGGATTCTCCAAGAAAGAGTTATGCCCCACCTCCCAAAATGACCTGCTTATATACTTGTTCAGTATAGCGAACTTGTACAAAGTGCCACGTGTTACTGTTTCAACCTTCGTACCTACAAACATTACATAGAAAATTACAGTCCATCCTCTTTCTTTAGCTTCTTACGAAATTTAAATCTGATGCTTAGAGAGAAAGTTATGACGATTTTCCCAATTTCACCTATTTAGAATGCAATTCGGGAGTCTGCAAAAACCCTAAATTCCTCAGATTATATCTCTGAAGATATAGCGAGACAATATCTAAAATTCAGACCCAAGCATCACCAAGATTATGGCTCAAATGGGTTTTAATTTCAGAGTCTTAACCTTCATAGAAAAAAAATTATAGCGAAACTTCCACGATGACATGTTTGAGATGAAATTCTGGAGCTTGCAAAAACCCTAACTTCCTCAGATCATAGCTCTAAAAATATAGTGATAAAAGATCTGAAATTTAGACCCAAGGTTCAGACTGATCTCTTCTCAAATGGTTTTTTTTTAGCTTCTGAAACTTCGTAGTGAAAATTTTATGATGACTTGTTTGGAGTAGCGAAACCCTAGAATCCAAAGCTCCAATACCAAATGTTATGAAACTAGCTCACAAAAATATAGAAAAGATAGATCAACGACTTAGAAGCCAGCCTTTTCAAGGGGGAAACCTCCTTTACATTACACAAATAAACAATTCTTGGATGATACAAATGACAAAACCTCCTTTCTATAAATAGGAGTCTAAGGGGTCACAATATAACCAAAGCCGACCTAACAATAATAATATAAGGGCACAAAAATAACAATAGTGGGCTTCTATGGGGCGCAATAATAATAATATGGGGACAATAGTGGCACAACAATAACAACAAGGGATACAATGACAATAGTAATGGGGGAATCACTAGTATTATAGGGACCTAACATCACCTTTTCCTATAGTGACTCAAAGATAAATCAATGCATTTTCAGCGGGCAGTGACTGCTGCTGAGATGAGGCCATGGGAAACCCATCTGCGTAGTTTCTGCATGCAAGATAGATAGGGAAGCTTGGACAACACTATGCAGTTTTGAGGCACATGACACTGCTGCGGGATGAGGTTGTGGGAGGACACCTCTGCATAGTTTTTGATTGCATTGTAGCCTGGACGGTTGGGAGGCAATACTACACAATTTCTGGATACAAGGCATTGTTGCAGGATGGGTTCTAGGAAGACACATCTACGTAGTTTCAGGTTGCAAGGAAGACTGAGCAGTTGAGGGAGAATACTGCGTAATTTCTGGAGACAGCGGGTTCCGGTTGAGGGAAAGACACTGGAGGAATCCATTGTGTAGTTTTGGATGCCAAGGGATGCTAATGTCTCTACGCACTTCAGAGTTCTAGTAGGCAAGGGCGAAAGTGCACAATTCTAGGAGGTTGGATGAGGCTAAGTTGCTTGGGAAACTAGCTGAGTGTGAGATTAGTGAAACATATGTAAACATCGATAAGACTTGACTATGATCGCACACGAACACTTAGTGATGCAACATAGACCATCCATAATGTATAAAACATACTCTACTTGATGCAACAACCTTCGTGACAAGAGTGCATGAAGTGAGTGTGAAACATGTCTATGTGATGATAACGACTCATGCATGCATTCTTTCCCTTGAAGCAAAACAACATTCCCTTTGCATGAAAAATAACAATCCTATGCCCAAAGATGACACATGTTGCATAAAGATGAGAACATGAACAACTCTTAAGATCAAGGAGGGGAAGCTTGAGATCATCAGCTTACCAACAAGTGACCAAGGACGATCGATCGCAGGATCCAAGGTAGGCTCCGAAATTTGCATGCGAGCCAAAATTTTGGAGGGTGGTTGTAGCCGCTACAACATTGGTGACCTTGTTTCGTGAAAAGTGAGTCTAACCCTTCCAGAAGTATTGTTTGATTCTTTGATTGTGATGGCTTCTACACTAGCTTGTGTGAAAGATGTAGTCCCTAACATTCTCTTAATCGATCAACATATATTCCAAGCCAAGTCAACTTAATTGTTTCAATTGGGGATGAGGGGTATATTGATGCACAAGTAATATAACTGTCAGAGTTTAAGTTTAATATCTAGTGTTGCTCCATTGCCAGTAGGCCTGGACAGTACCCCGACGGAGTCACGCAAGCATCGCTCTGCTGCCAGCGAGCCTGGTCAGTACCCTGGCGGAGTTACTTGCATCACCTCTCTGCGAAGGACGCCTTTCTCTTCTTTCGCCTTATTCAATTTTCATTTTTCATTTTTTTCATTTTTTCAAAGAACTATGCATAGGCACTTATTTATTTCAGAGGCGGAAGAGGGATCCCAACTTATTGAGAGCATAATAGGTTGTTCCTTCAGAGAAGTATGTTATATATACCTCTGACATAATTGTTAAGGTTTTCCCCCTTACCTTATTCTACTTGACTGCGCTGATAAGGTGATGGGCCTCTAAATTAGACATAAATTAAGGCCCATCTAACCATCCTTCAGCACATTAAACCTCTCTTTTTGCATTTGATAATGTATTTTTAACTTTAATATGTTCAATAGGAAGACTTCTGGATAATTGTATATTTGTGCCTAATATTATTAATTTTTGTGGAATATTATGAGAATATTGGGCAGATTATGGAGATTTGGAGGAGGAGATAGTTTAGATACCTGCTCCCTACTACAAGAGGATCAATATTAAATAATGAATCAACAAGATATTATGGAAATATGGCATAGATTGTGGAGCTCCAATGATTGAGAAAATATAGGAATGTGTTCCCTGCTATTTAATGCAGATTCCTAGTATTGGGACCCATATCTACTAATCAAGGGATTTTGGTGGGGAAAGCTTCCTCCTTTCATGGGGAATGACTCCTAATCATTTTTTATAAGTACCAAGTCGAATTTTCCTCTAGGGATGATTTTTATTAGTCTTCTTGTGGAGAGAACTTGTATTTTTGCAGCTCCACTTTTATTTCTTGCAGGGATGTAATTATATTGATGGAAATAATGAAGATTGGTGCCATGTTCAAATTATAAATATTGTTCTCCTTCATAGGAATCTGAGTTTCCTTGGGCTTGGCCATCCCAGGAGCCTTAGAGCCCTTTTGTATCATTTACTTTTCTTCTTTTCACTTCTTATTCACATGCATCTCTTGTTCTTGTCTTTTTTCTATTTCTGCATTTAGTATTAATGATTTCTTGTTGTAGGATTGGGTTAAATGGTTGAAGTAATTTATTTTGCAGGATCACAAGCATAATTTCATCCTTGGAACAACTTTGGAAGGTCATAGTAATCATTGAGTTACTTGGATTAGTTTTCTTATTCCCAAATCTAGATTTCTGGAAGTCCCTTGTGGCAAATAACAGTAAATTTCTGCTATTTTTTAGAGCATTCTAACGAGATTCAATCGAGTTGATTCCACTTGAATTAGATCACAAAAACATTCTAGTTAATAACAAAATTTACCCCATTTCATTTTCACTTGATTAGGTTAGGCATTTGATAGATTTACTAGCTCACTAGTTCTCGAATTTCTAGATTTTAGACTAGTAATTTTCTACTATTTTTTAGCATGGGTTAACAAAGGTATTTTTGAGTGATTCCACTTGGAATGGATACCTAAGACATCCTAGTTAATAAAAAATTTGTCCGGTCCAAGTTGGATTTGATTTTCTTAGTCATTCGGTGAATTAAAGTTTCCTGTAGTAAATCTGCTGTTTCATGTAGTACTCCGCCAACATGTATATACTTGCCAAGATTCGCTCAAGAATCTTGGTTATTGTCCCTTAGGGTTGAATAAATACCCCTAATTTCTAAATCAATGATTAGGGAAGACTAAATACCACTTAGGACCTGCCTCTTTACTCATGCAAAACATTTCAACGATTTTGGCTAATGGACAAATTTATGAAATGGATAATACAATGATGATTGCCACTTCCAATGAACTCTGCTAATGGACCTAAACTCTTTGAAATGTAATTATTGACATTTTATTCATGATATTTACTTTATGCAATTAGAATATGTTTCTTTCCTTGTATTTTCTTTCTTGCAATAGGTTAAGGTTTCCATTTTGAGCATTTCATTTTCTGAAATTAGTTTAGGATTTGATTTTATTACATTCACTCCATTACATCATGACATCAAAGGAATGACACATTGTATGCTACACATATAGTGTCGATACCTCTTAAGCTTGTACGAACCTTGGGTTGATAATTAAAGTTGGTAGCCTTGGTATTGGAAGTTGCAACATTCTTGTTGCAATACCAAGGCTCATCACTTTTTGGTGCCATTGGCAGGGAGGCTTTAAAGTATGCATTGTTTTCTTCCCTAGTTGATTAATTTCTTTTTACTTTTTGTAAAAATAAAAAAAGATTTTCATTAGGAATATTTCATTTCAAAAATAGAAAAGTGCATTGCATTAGTGTTTTCATTCAATCATAAAAACAAAAAATTTCTCCAACACCAACCCTCCCCCGATTTGATCATGTGGTGCAGTAAGAGCCACATCATCATCCACTTTTGAAGGCAGAAGAAGAAGAGATGGCAAAGAATGTAGAAGAAATGGATGGAGATGATGACAATGAGGAAGAGCCTCTCGGATTTCCCATTCAAGATATTGATGGTAGTGTGCACATGAAGAACACCCCTCCATCTTTTCTTCCAAAATTTCATGGTCTAAGGTCAGAGGATTCGGAAACCTTTCTCTTTTAATTTGAAATTATTTGTAGATCTTATTGTTACTTATTAAACACACAAAAATTTAGATTGTTTCCGGTGACATTGAAGGACAGAGCTCTTAAATGGTTCATGAGTTTAGGGACTAATTCAATATAATCATGGAGTGAGATGCAAAATATATTTCTAGAAAAATATAAAGATCATGATATTAAAGAAGAAATATTTAGAATGAATAAAAAAGAAGATGCGAATCTTGAGGACTTAATAGAGAGGTGCATGTACAATGTTAAGAGGGGAAAATTACATAATTTAGTATCCGACACACTAAAAACCCTCTTACTTAGAACAATTAGGGATGAATGGATTGATCTCCTTATCTCATGAGTAGAGGAGATGTATCCCAATTATCATTTGAAGAAATTTGTGAAACATGCAAACACATATCAAGAGGAAGGGCAAGAGTAAGTAAATTAGCATCAAGATCGGTAAGTCAAGCTAAACTTGGAAATTTGTTTAATGACTTTAAAATATAAATTCTTAGCAATCTAACCAAAAAACTAGAAATGTTAAGAATGCAAGATGAGGAAAAATAAGATGTTGATATTTGTGTTGTCCATGTAGAATCACATGCTATTAAATATTGCCCCTCATTACCAAGGTTGAAGGAAGTTTACCAAGAGGATAATGGAGCAAGTCAATTGCCAATGCAACTATGTTATGTAGCTCAAAGAGGACCATGGAAGCCTTTTCAAATTGATATGATGTAAGAGCCTAATTCACAATTTCAAGCTTATGCACATCCTCAAAATAATTGGAACACACCCTTTCCTTGGCAATCTTGGCCATCTCAACCCCAAAACCAATCTTGGAAACAAGGTTGGAAAGGAACTTATGGGAGCCATCCACAATATCCTAAATATTTTCCTCAATATCCTCCATACCCAACTCCATGTTATCCTTACCATTCACCCCCACCACAACCACAACCCCAACCACATCCATCTCAAATATCCACTCACACTCAACTACCTGTACCACCATTTCTGAACCCACATGATGAAGTAGCTCAATCCACTTACAATGCTGAGGTACAACACTTCCAAACATCTCCACTTGACCTAAATGGTATTCATCTTAGGTCAGGAAGAGTATCACAAAAAAGATATTCTCTTGATATCATTGAAGGACAACATGCAGAAAAAGAAGGTTTAAAAAAGAAGACCAAAGAATCATGGGTTGGACTTGATGAAGAGCAGACATCAAAATCAGAGATTGAGAAAGGTCCCTCATGGTTACCATCAAATCCTCCACGTCTTCAAGAGAAAAATCAACAAAAAGAGGAAGATTTGAAGGTCATGGAAGAAGAAGACATCCAAGATGATCCAACTCAGCAAGTGGAACAGGGGCATCACAACTATATTTAAATATGGTTCCAGACAGTCATTAAGTTGCAACAACACTCTCTTCTTCATCTGTGCTTGATATCATCAAAGTCAAAACATTTGATCTCTGAAATCCAGGTACATGTCAAAGAATACATTTAAAACCTACATATCAGTTTATCTATCATCTTGATGTGCACATGGCTCCATTGGAAGTATTCTTATACTTGAAAGAGATTTTGTTTTTCAAGTAGAGTAAGGTAGAAAAAATAAAAAAAAAATAAAAAAAAGAGAAAAAATAAAAATCTCAGGTGAAAACCTCCTTTGAGGCACCTGAGATTGCCTCATTGATTGAAAACCTCCATGAGGGGGTCAATGGGTTGGAAAAAAGAGAAAAAAAAGAGAAAAATAAAAGATCCTAGGTGAAAACCTCCTTTGAGGCACCTAGGCAGACTTACTAGTTGAAAACTTCATTGAGGCAACTAGTAGGCCTAGAAAATAAAAATAAAAATATTTTCTCCATGTATCTCTCTCATTAATGCAGGTGTTCTCCAACATCTGCAAGCAACAAAAATAAGTTGGCACCCAAAAAGGAAAAAAATGGGTCAAAATAATAGTCAAAGGAAGTCAAACTTGGATTTTCTCCTCCTTTTCTCAGATGCTTTAGAAGGACCAAGGCCATGCTAATCCATCACCCTCATCTATTTCTACCATCCACCCATCATTCCCAAGTTTTTTCCATTGATTTTCCTTGCTGTCCTAAAAAACTACAGGAAGGCTCTGTTTTACTACAAGAAACAGAAAAACATAGAGCAAAAAACTAATTTTTTCATATCTTGAAAACCATACATCCATTTGCAAAGATGTTTCAGGGGGATATGCATATGGATGATAGTAACATGCCCAATAAATTTCAGCAAATTCCAGTGCACAATGTTCGAGAAATCGTCCTCCATCACCTACAACTATTTTGAATTTTCTCGATATTCGTGCATCCATTTACAAAGCTGTTTCATGGGGAGATGCATATGGATGATGGTAACATGACCAAGAAATTTCAGAAAATTCCAGTGCACGATTTTCAATAAATTGACCTCCATCAACTTCAGTCATTTTTAATTTTTCTAGAGATTCGTGTATCCATTGGTAATTTATTTATTTATTTATTTTTATTTTTTTGTTTTGTTTTTGTTTTTGTTTTTTTGTTTTTTTTGGTTTTTTTTGTTTTTTGTTTTTGTTTTTGTTTTGTTTTGTTTTTTGTTTTTTTTGTTTTTTTTTTTTTTTATGGGGAAGTGCATAAGGATGATGGAAAAATGCTCAAAAAAATTCAGGTCAATCTAG
This sequence comes from Pinus tabuliformis, assembly GCA_031772625.1. Lineage (NCBI taxonomy): Eukaryota > Viridiplantae > Streptophyta > Pinopsida > Pinales > Pinaceae > Pinus > Pinus tabuliformis. Next base: position 465,508,055 of record CM062805.1, read on the forward strand.
TATACCATTTGGGAGATATGGGTTGAAACAAGATGCTAGAGGGCCTGTAGTACTATAGGATGTCCTAGTTTACTACAGGAAACATGATGAAAGTTATAGGAAGGTACAGAAGGTGAAATAAAGTGTGGGAAATGTGTCTAATGGTGGAATAAGGTATAGGGAAGGTGAACATCACCCATGGCCAAGCCCAACACTCCAAGAAGGTCGGATTTGACTAAGATAGCTTACTCATGGTAATTGGAAGATAGAGGTTTAGAATCACCAAGCTATGAAGACCTGTGCAGAAGCAAACAAAGGAAATTATCACCTCCAGAGGACCATGGATTGATCATCAACTTAGCAACAACATGCATGTCTCTCCAACAACCATTAGGTAGGTACATGTATGCAATATTCTTGACCTCTTCTCTTGAGCATATTATAGTTAGAAATTTGTTGTCAATGCATGAGGGATGAGGTTTTATAAGCTAAGGATGAGTCAGCAGTATCGACTACCTTCAACTAGTTAATTTTAGCTCACTCTTTCACTCATGTAATGTGGAAAAGCCAAATAGTGAAGGGCGGTGATTTCGAGGAATTAGGAAAACAACTAAAAAAAGATATTTCTGTAAAGGCCAAGTTACCACAACACTCCAAGCCCTCCATCCACTTAAGATCCACTATCTATCTATCATTCATCAATCCCATTTCATAAGAAAAAAGTTAATTTTTTTCAAGAACAAACCCTACACTCTGTCTCACCCTGAAAATTTCTTGAAAAAACAAACAGAGCACATCCTCTCCATTTTCAAAAACCTACACTACTTCCTATGATCCCTAGCATCATTCTCCAACCCCTCTACATCATTTCTCATCACTCCCATATGGTTAGAAGACCCTGAAAGAGAAGGAACAACTGGTACACGAAGGCATAATGCTACTACAAGAAGGAAAAAAGGAACAAATTGTGCTAAAACCCAAAATGGTAGTGCCTAAGAGAGACCTAATCAAAACAGAGAATTGCAAGGCCATTAGGAAATCATCTAGGCCACAAAAGAGAAGAAGAAGGCAACAAAAGGCAAGAAGGCATTCACCATCAAAATAGAACTCAAACTACAGTGATGAAAAGAGTCTTTCCAAGAGGTCTCTAATCTCTTTCTAGCTTTTGTCCAAGGTCAAAAGATGTTATAGAAAGGGGAGAAAGGCATGGAAGTCAATTTGAGGGCCCACCCTAGGCTTAGACTATCATTTCTGCTCAAAACAAGTTTAAAAAAATTGCTACAGGGTTTCCTGTAGTTACTACAGGATGTCCTAGTTCTCACCTAAAGGCGTTTTGAAGGTTTCAGAGGTGTCCAAAAGGTGGAAAAAGGTAGTAGAAGGTTGGAAAAGGATATGGAAAACCTATCCAAACTAAAAAATATTCAAAAACCCATCTTGAATAAGGGGAAGAAGGCAGACTAATGGTCTCAAGAAACACTGTGATTTTTTCTATGCACAAACTGATCAAGATTTAAATGGGAACGCAAAAAATTACATATATAACCATACATATAGAGATGCAACAGAAATAATGCTTCATTTCATTACTGTAAAATAATGAAATATGTTTACAAATAGAAATGGAAATAAACTAGCTTGGGCAATGTAGCTTATCTCTCAGAAGAGATGTGGCGGCTACATGCCTCTGAATTGTGCTACAATGAGGCTCGAAGGCCTATTTATTGTTGAGAAACAATGGAAAACCATAAACATCCAAAAACCTAACCCTAGAAGATGAAACACCAAATTGTGGGCCCCGTTTGGGTAAATTGGTACATCAACTTCCTGGGGTCGTAACTTTGACATACGATCTCTGTTTGACATGCAGAATATCTCGTTAGAAAGATCTATCCAAGAACTACAACTTTGGGAAGAGCAACATCGATCCATGGTCCCATGTTGCTCCCAGTTTTCCCAAAAAATGTTGTTTAGGGCCTCAAAACGGCTCCAGAAGTTTAGGACCCGAAAAACTGCTAAAATTAGTAAACCATGCTACAATTAAGGAAACTGAAAAGCTGAAAGAAACAATGGTGGGGTTCCAAGTGGAATTGGTGGGTGGCACCAATATCCACCTGGATCATCCCTCCCCCCTTAGGAAGCAATGGTCCCCATTGCATTGAGTTCCTCCATGAGATGAGGAAACCTCTACTGAACTTGGTCCTTGGTGAGCCACTTTCCCTGGTGAAGGAGTTGGCCTGCTTTGACAACTCGATACAGTTGGATATTTTGCTGGCGAGTGTGCTTGATCTATGTGTCTGTGATTCGATCAGTTGCAGCTTGTTCCATGCAATCTGGATTTAACTATGTGGGTGTGAGCTGTTTTGCAATGTCGGATGTGTCTAGTAATGGTGGAAAGTATGGCCGAAGGTGGTCCACATTGAACACTGGGTGCAGGCCAAGGAATGGGGAAATGCTGAGCTCAAATGCATTGTCTCCAATAGCCTTGGTAATGGTGTAAGGACCATATCAGAGTGGTATGAGTTTCCGATAGGCTCCGGTAAGGCGTTCCTTTTGCAAATGCAACCAGACTTTGTCGCCCACCTGAAACTTGTGTGGCATCCGATGTTGATCATGTCGCTGCTTGTACTTGGCATTTGATTTCTCCAGAATGTCGTGGACCTGTTGGCGAATATGTTGGATGTGCTCAATGAAGTTGTTTGCCTTATCTGTTTCGGACTGGACATGAGCCAAATCTATGTGAGTAGTTGCAAATGGCATGGCCACATCAATGGGACATAGTGGCTAGAATCCCAAGCCCACTTGAAAAGGAATGTGGCTAGTCGAGCTATGGAGAGCTCGATTGTAGCTGTGCTGAACATAGGGGAGGCTCTCATCCCATGTGCGTGGATGCTTTGAGTTGTACATGCGCAGAATGTGTACGATCATCCTGTTGACAACCTCTGTCTGGCCATCAGTTTGAGGATGGAAGGCTGTGGACTTAGTGAGTTTGGTGTCCAGCATCGACTAGAGACTGGACCAAAATGTACTGAGGAACCTGCTATCTTGATCTAAGATGATAGACTGTGGGATCCCAAAGTGTACCCACACTCATTCAAAGAAGAGTTTAGCAGTGGCTTCTGTTGTGATATTCTTCTTGCAGGCCACCATAATGGCCATCTTCAAGAACCTGTCGACGACCACAAAAACACAGTCATTTCCATGCTTAGTAGAAGGAAGTCTCGACTTGTAATCCATGGAGATGGATTCCCAAGGTCAATTAGGGGTAGGCAGCGGGGTATAGAGGCCTTGCTTCTTGATGGTCGGTTTGGAAATGGCACTGGCAGTGCATGATCTGATGTACTTCCCGACATCTTGTCGAAGATTTGACCAATAGAAATACTTCTGTAGTACTTCCACCATTTTCTCGACCCCGAAATGCTCGGCAGCTCGACTATAGTGTGCTTCCCAAATCATCTTGGCACGCTCGCTTGAAGGAACACAAAGGTGACCCAGGTGGCATAACAGGGCATCCTGGAGGTGAAAATCTGGAACATGCTGATCCTCCAAGAGTGTCTGGTATGTGTGGCCGAATTCTGGGTCACTTTTGTAGAGAAGTGGCCAATCAGAAGTCGTGTGCCCACAAGAGTTGAGCACGGTGGTTAACGCCATGATCGGTGGTCGACTGAGGCAATATGAAACGTTATTGGTGTTGTGCTTCTTATACTTGATATTCAGATGGAACTGTTGCAGGTATGTGGACCACTTCTGATGGAAATCATTCTACAATTTCCCTTGGGTCTGTATGAACTGTAGGGGTCGGTGGTCTATGTGGATGACCGTTTCCTTCCCCAGAATGTAATGCTTCCATTATCGGAAATCCTGCACAATGGAATACATCTCTTTGTCATAAGTGGGATACTTCTAAATTGTGTCTGAAAGTGTCTCACTGTGATATGCCACTGGATGCCTGTGTTGAGTAAGGACTGCCCCAATAGCATAGTCAAAGGCATTTGTCTCGACCTCAAATGGTTGTTGCCAATCTGGTAATGTGAGCACTGGTGCCAAGCAGAGGTGATCTTTCAACTCTGTGAATACCTTTTGTTGAGATTTAGACCAAAATAATTTTTCTTTTGCTCCTCCCTTAGTGACTTGACTCAGGGGCCAAGTGATATGAGAAAATCCCAACACGAACCTGTGGTAGAAGTTGGCAAGACCTAGAAAGTTGTGGAGCTCTGTCAGAGTGGTTGGAGATGGCCAATCCCAAATGACTTGGATCTCTATTGGATCCACATGCACTTGCCATTCATCAATAATGTATCCCAGACACTGAACCTGGGTCATGCCAAAAGTGCATTTCTCCAAATTGGAACATAACTTGTGTTGCCACAGTGTTTGGAGAACTTGTCGGATGTGGTGGAGGTGCTCTTCCCAACTTTGGCTGAAGATCAGGATGTCATCCAAGTATACCACTACAAATGAGTTGGTGAATGGCCACAAGATGCCATCCATTAACCTCATGAAGGTTGTAGGAGCATTCGTCAATCCGAAAGGCATAACCAACCATTCAAAAATGCCCTCCTTGGGTTTGAAGGTAGTCTTCCACACATCGGAGGGTTCAATTGGTACCTGGTGTTATCTTGACTTCAAATCGATCTTGCTGAAATATTTTCCTCCCTTCAGTTGGTCTAGGAGGTCATCAATCCGTGGGATCGGGTACCTATTATGAATAGTGATCTTGTTAAGTGCTCGATAGTCAATACAGAGTCTCTAAGTCCCATCTTTCTTCTGTACCAACACGATCAGGCTCCCATAGGGCGATGAACTCGGATAGATGTGACCTTTCTGCAACAACTCCTGAATCTGCCTCTTGATTTCATCATTCTCCAGAACAGAGCACCGATAGATTGGTCCATTGGGTAGCGACGCACCTGGGGTCAGATCGATGGAGTACTTAACCTGACAGTGTAGAGGAACCCCTGCAGGGGAGGTGAAGATGTCCTCGTACTGCTCCACGACCTTGTCCATCTGTCGTTGTCATTCAGAGGGGCCCTGTCGAGAGGTTGTGGCCACCATCTTATGCTTTCCTTGAGGGCGTATTATCAGGAAAATAAATTTCCCGGTTTTGGAAATGAGCTTACTGCATTGTTTTGCAGTAACCAAAGAGATGGTAGTAGGCAGTGCTACCTCCGGTATCCTGTACAACTTATTTCCCAAAGTAACAATAACAACACGGGGCCTTGATTCATACACAACATGTCGCTCCATAAGTATGGTTATCCTAATAATACATCACAAACATCAAGGGGAGAAATGTCACACAATACCTCATCCGTGAAGGGCTTGATGTTGTATGGAAGGCGACACTGCCGGCTCACACAAAGATCCCGTCCTTGGTGAAGCCACGCGATGGTGTACGATTGTGGATGTGCTGTGGTCGGTAAGCTCAGCCGATTCACACCTATGCTGAAATGAGGTTCTTTTGGTTCCCGTTGTCAACAATGAACTGTAGTGGGGAGCCCTTTACCCACATCTAGGAGTGGAAGAGACGCTCCTCCTCCTCTAGATCTTCGGGTTCCTCCTTTTGGATCTTTATGGTGGCAACGGTGGCATTGGGCTCTGCATTGATAATCTGCTTCCCTTTGTCATTCCCCTTGTTAGGTTCTGACTCAGAGTCGGAACATGCATCTGATTCTGAAACCTTTAGCTCGGAAACCAATGACTGCTTGGCCCGACACTCACTTGTGTTGTGAGTGGAGCTCTTATGGAACTCACACTACTTTCTTGTGTCCTTTTTCGGCTTTGCGGCGTTGTTCTTTTCTTGCATCTTTGGCAGGTTGTCTTGGGCTGCCCCGCCTTGGCTTTGTCCTTTGTTCTGCGGTTTGGGGGCACCTTTCCCTTGCTTCAGATTCACAGATCCAAAGTCTCACTTCTTCTGTATAAACTTTTGCTCGATCTTGATGGCATATCGGTATGCCATGCTGAGCGAGGAGAGGTTCAAGAATTCTATTTCTTCCTAGATGTACCTATGCAGGAAACCATGGTACTTGAGTACCAAATGTTGCTTTGAATCCTTGATACCCAACTTTGTGCGAAGGGTATGGAAAATATTGGTAAACTCTGGCACGTCTTGGTCCCTTCCTTGCCGCAGTGTGGTCCACTTTATGTATTGATCCTCATAGCTTCCGACAGGGTAGTACTGCTCCTTGATGGCAGTCCAAAATGAATTCCAAGTGGGTGCAACTAAAAACAGTGAGGCCGTACTTTCATCCTTCTGCTCGCAGTAGGTTTCCCACCAGTCCTTGACGTGGGGGGCGGCTTTGAGAAGAGTGAAAGTAATCTTTTCCTGGCTAGAAAAATCATGAACAAAAAAATACCCTTCTATCAGATTTAACCATTTATCTACAACGTCTACATCTATCTGACCCTCAAATATGGGAATGTCAAAGTTAACTTGTACCTTAAAGGGTGTGGCAGTTCCAGAGTAGCTGCTGGAAGTAGATGTGTCGCCCCTGGGTAGACGCTGAAGGATCTGGGCAAAGTTGTCCATCATTGCGTTCCTTTGTCGCTCGAGGGCCTCTTTGAGAAAGATTTTGATAGGATATCTTGCCCCCTCGTCTTTCTTTTCATCCTCCATGGGAGGCTGTCGGGATTTGCGAGGCTGATCTTGCAAAGGTTCGACCAGTTCAAGCCCTAACTCCTTATATCCCGATCTTGTTGGGGACATGCAAAGAAAGACAGAGAAAGAGCAGACTGCTCTGATACCATTGATCTAGGTTTAAACAGGAACGCAACAAATTACAAATATAACCATACATATAGAGATGCAACATAAATAATACTTCATTTCATTACTGTAAAATACTGAAATATGCTTACAAATAGAAATGGAAATAAACTAGCTAGGGTGATGGTAGCTTATATTTGAGAAGAGATGTGGCGGCTACATGCCTCTGAACTGTGTTATGATGAGGCTCGAAGGCCTATTTATTGTTGAGAAACAATGGAAAACCCTAAACATCCAAAAACCTAACCCTAGAAGATGAAACACCAAACTGTGGGCCCCGTTTGGGTAAATTGGTACATCAACTTCACGGGGTCGTAACTTTGGCACACGATCTCTGTTTGACGTGCAAAATATCTCGTTAGAAAGATCTATCCGAGAATTACAACTTTGGGAAGAGGAACATTAGGCCATGGACCCATGTTGCTCCCAGTTTTCCCAAAAAACGTCGTTTAGGGCGTTAAAATGGCTCTAGAAGTTCAGGACCTGAAAAACTGCTAAAAATAGTAAACTATGCTACAATTAAGGAAACTGAAATGCTGAAAGAAACAATGGTGGGGGTCCAAGTGGACTTGGTAGGTGGCCACCAATATCCACCTAGATCATAAACATTTTTGGAAAAATGAGTGAAAATGGAATGAAGGTTTCAAGGGAGAGGATATGAATGAAATGGATCTACAAGCCAACAAAGTTCACTTGCAAAGAGGAAAGTTATGTTTTTTTTGCTTGAAAGACTGTTAAAAAATCATGAAAAGAACACGTACATTTTTGTTCTTATCCTTGCAGGACTTACAACCAAGATTCTTCAGAGAAAGGATTGAGGAATGCACAAGAGAGAGGCCACCAGGGCGATGAAATGAGGTCACTAAGTTGCTCAGAGGATGAGAAACACTTTCAGCAGGGGGGTATGACGGACCTCTAAATTAGACATAAATTAAGGCCCATCTAACCATCTTTCAGTACATTAAACCTCTATTTTTTCATTAGATAATGTATTTTTAACTTTAATACGTTCATTAGGAAGGTTTATGGATAATTGTATATTTGTGCCTAATATTATTTATTTTTATGGAATATTATATTGGGAAAATTATGGAGATTTGGAGGAGGAGATAGTTTAGGGACCTTCTCCCTACTACAGGAGAATCAATATCAAATAATGAATCAACAAAATATTCTAGAAATATGGCATAGATTTGGAGCTCCAATGATTGAGAAAATATTGGAATGTGTTCCCTGCTATTCAATGCAGATTCCTAGTATTGGGAACCAAATCTACTAATCAAGGGATTTTAGTGGGGAAAGCTTCCTCATTTCATGGGGAATGATTCCTAATCATTTTTTACATGTACCAAGGCAAATTTTCCTCTACGGGTTGATTTTTATTAGTCTTCTTGTGGAGAGAACTCGTATTTTTGCAGCTCCACTTTCATTTCTTGCAGGGATGTAATTGTATTTATGGAATAATGAAGATTGGTGCCCTGTTCAGCTTCTAAATATTTTTCTCCTTTGTAGGACTCTAATTTTCCTTGGGCTTGGCCATCCCAGGAGCCTCAAATCCCTTTTGTATAATTTACTTTTCTTCTTTACACTTGTTCTTCACATGCATCTCTTGTTCTTGTCTTTTTTCTATTTCGGCATTTAGTATTAATGATTTCTTGTTATAGGATTGGGTTAAATGATTGAAGTAATTTATTTTGCTGGATTAAAATCATCATTTCATCCTTGGAACAACTTTGGAAGGTCATAGTAATCATTGAGTTACTTGGATTAGTTTTCTTATTCCCAAATCTAGATTTCTGGAAGTCCTTTGTGGCAAATAACAATAAATTTCTGCTATTTGTTAGAGCATGATAACGAGCTCCAAAAGAGTTGATTCCACTTGCATTAGATCAAAAAAAAATTCTAGTTAATAGAAAAAATTACCCCATTTCATTTTCACTTGATTAGGTTAGGCATTTGATATATTTACTAGCTCACTAGTTCTCGAATTTCTAGATTTTAGACTAGTTATTTTATGCTATTTTTAAGCATGGGTTAACAGAGGTCTTTTTGAGATTCCACTTGGAATGGAGACCTAAGACATCCTAGTCAACAACAAAATTTTTCCCATCCAATTTGGATTTGATTTGAATGGTCATTTGGTGAATTAAAGTTTCCTATAGTAAATCTGTTGTTTCGTGTAGTGCTCTGCCAACATGTATATACTTGCCCAGATTCACTCAAGAAACTTGGTTATTGTGCCTTAGGGTTGAATCAAGACCCTTAGGCTCTAAATCAATGATTAGGGAAGATTAAAGACCACTTAGGACTTGCCTCTTTTCCCATGTAAAACATTTCAACGATTTTGGCTAATGGACAGTTTTATGAAATGGATAATACAATGATGATTACCACATCCAATGAAATCTATTAATGGACATAAACTCTTTGAAATATAATGATTGACATTTAAATCATGAGATTTAATTTATGCAAATATAATAGGTTTCTTTCCTTTTATTTTCTTTCTTGCAATAGGTTAAGGTTTCCATTTCGAGCATATCATTTTCTGCAATTAGTTTAGGATTTGATTTTATTACATTCACTCCATTACATCATGACATCAAAGTGGGGACACATTTTATCCTGCACATATAGTTCCGATACCTCTTAAGTTTGTATGAACCCTGAGTTTATAATTAAAGTTGGTAGCCTTGGGAGTTGCAACATTCTTGTTGCAATACCGAGGTTCATCACAAGGGTTAACCCAAAAGAACCGATTAGAGTAGGTGGTACTAGTTAATAGTGCAAGCTTTGTGTTTTCACCGAGACTCATTCTGAACAAAACATATTTTCCATCAAGGAATCATCGACTGAAGGCAAAAATCTCTTCATAAAGAGAGAGGACAACAAATAACTAGATGTTGATAGCTGTACAAGTCCTCTTAGGTTTTCCCGGTTTGTCTCAAGAGCCAAACACGATTTCATGTAAGGCTAACATATGGAAACGAGAAAGAAAAGAAAGCAAAAAGAAAAAAATAGAAGTAAAATGAAAGCAAAACAAGTAAGCAAAGAAAGCAAGAAAGGAAACCAAACCAAATAAGCAAGCAAAGCAAACATGCAAATTAGGAAGCAAAGCAAAGCAAGAAAGCAAACACTACTTCTACTCTTACGCTAAATAGTGCATAGGCCTACCCATGTGAAGTGATATTTCCAATGCAGCCACTGGTGCATTGGCTGCATGGAAAATTTTAGGGGCTAATATTCGCAGGTGGGCTAATATTCCATGCTTTTTCCAAAAAAGAAGGTTTGCCAATTTCCATTGTTCTAAAATGAATTCGCCCAAATTTTATGGTATAAAATTATTTTACCTTAAAAATCACCAATATTCTATATTGTATAATATAAAATAATTAGAAATCTAAACATTTTTACAAAATTACCATCAAACATTTTAAAATTTGGATATTAGGGACTAGTAAGATTCACCGAGGTTGCTAAACTTTAAGATAAACTTCTATCCTTAAAATTTTCCCTGATTGACTGGCCCATGTTGGTGAAGGCATGGTAAACAAGAAAGATATGCATGTAAACCAGTGAACAAGAAAGATAGATCAACGAAGACCAACACGCTTCGAGTTCTAAAACATCCACATAAAAGAAAAGAGTGATTGCACAAGACAAACATTCTGCGGACTTAACATTGTGCTATGACACACTGCATGCAAATGATAAGTATGCACACTCTATTGACTATGATAGAGAAGTAAACATGAGAAAGGGAGACAACTTATGCCTTGCAAGTGTGCTTGCTATGTATGATTCCTCCAATGCATGAGCGATGGGATCGTGTGATTCAGCTGGAGGAAGCGAAATCTGTGTATTGGATTGATCTTCAATGCATACCGATGAGTGATGAGGAGACTTGGGTGTTTCAATTTTTTTCTAATCATAAGTGGAACTAACCTCAGGACAGTGAGGGCTTGACATAATAGAAGTCAGGATAGAGCAGAATCACAATAGATGTCAGGATAGAGCAGATGAGGCATGGATGTAAGGTAGTCATCCTCCATCGAGGGTTCTTCTTCAGGTTCCTGCACACACTTATCATGAATGATAAATTAGGTTTGATGCACAACACCAACTTCGTCGACAACTTGATCCTCTTTCATAACAAGTGTGGAGTCCGGAACGGAAGAACACAAGACAGTACAATCCAGAGGATCAGTAGAACGTGGGGACGAAGGTTGAGGTAACAATTCCACATGACAACTAGCGGGCTTCCAAGCCAAATCTGCACAGGTATTAAGAGAAGGTTGGGTAGGAGGATGTGATAGTTCAACAGATGTGCGCGCACCTTCTCCTACTTCGCACTGTGGAGCTAGAGCTGTTTGATGAGAAGAGGATAGACAATCACTTGCGACAACGACCTTGTCTGTCTTAGATTTGGCAGCTCTAACACTGAGGTCTACTGGGATGTATTCTATTGATTTTAAGAATTGCGGATTTTTAGATATGTAAAGAAGATACTTAAATCTTCCATCGAGGAATTCCCAATCAATTTCATCTTCGGGAAATAGATATGGAAGATTACGAAAGCGCATGTGAAATTGTTCAACGGATTTATCAGGTGCTTTCCATAATTTCATAATTTCTTTATTGAGTGCTTTACGGTCAAAATGATGGAAAGCATGGTCTATCTCTACGATTTAGTGAGTGAGAGAATGAATAGAGTTCTCGGGGAATGTGGCACACCATAGTAGTGGGTTCCCTCGAAGCGTGTATCCAAACAACGAGCAGGCCATGTAATCTTCATGGATTTTATACTCATGACATGTAACTGTAAAGGGAAATTCTATGTTCAAGCTAGGCCATTCCGCCTTCACCTTCATATGTGTGTTTTGACAAGGAATTACATAGCTCCTCTGAGATTTCAAAGTCATTTCCATAAGACATACACTTCGGAGGAGGAATTCTGTGGTTAGTCATGATAAGTATGCAAAGATTCAAAATAGATTGTGAGGACTCAGCTTGTCGTCTGGCCCTCCTTCTAGCGCTAGAAATGTTGAATGTGCTGGACCTGCCAACATTCAGGGGATCTCCTTGGTATGAAGTCCCAACTAGACTTCACACCGTTTGGTGTAGGAGTCCCATCCAGTATGATGACTTGATTTCCATTATCTTAAAGACATGCCTTAGCTCTTGCTTGTTAGCACATGAGAGTGGTATACTTAGTCTTCAAACAATGAGGTTTGTGTGCTTGGTGAGTGCTTAGTTTCGCTTATGTCAACGTTCTTTCACTGCAGAGGGAGAGGGTGAGAGTGAGTCTTAAGTCGAAAGGGAATAGTCCCAAATCAGTTAGAGACACATAACACAACAGGATTTGTGCAGCTTCCAATGGAGTAGTCCACATGGATGCGGTAGTCACAAACATAAAGTGAACAGATAGCACGTACAACACCCAACATAGTAATCCACACTAGTGAGACGGTCATTATAACAAGTTTGCAAGAATGAATTTTCCTATTGTCTGGCGGAGTAGTCCACACGGATGAGACAATTATAATAATTGATACAACACATTTCCAACAACATATGCACTAAAACAACTGAAATACTTCAACTATCTTAGTACAGGTTAAAGCAACATGCATTACACGCATCCAAAGAATAGTCTTACAAACGAATACAATACATGTGTGAAAATGTACTGGCATGTTAACAGGCTTCTAAATTAAGCGAAATTTCAAAGACACATTCGTACGCCATACATCACTAACCCCAATAGTGGAGCGTTGGATCCACTGCTCACTCCTCAAAGAAAATATTACAGACTCTCAAGGCTATGTGGGAGGAGCCAAGGTTAAAAAGTACTTTGCATGTACAAATGAGGGGTATATATAGCCAAGGGTGAAACTGACCCTTGTGACTCTTTGACTTCCTTCATGAATGTTCGACTTACATGACTCTTTAACTTCATCCGTGGGTCTTTTGTACTTCCACATTACATTACATTGATTACACAAGTATGACCCAAAATAGTGATGTGGCCTAGGCGACTCATGACACAACTCGACATGACATTGCTGGTATGCACATGCGGGTCGTGTTGTTCGTTTCGACCTGCTGTGCTGCTGAGTGATGAGTGTGCTCATGGTGTACCATAGCTTCATCTCTGCATGACAAAGTGCGCGGAGTCTTTAATTGTCTTGGTGTTCACTTGATGGTTCATGCATGTGCACCTGTCTCCTTCACTTGATACTTGGTATGCTTGGTCTATTCGTCTAATCGTAAGCAAGTCTTCTATCATGCGCTCCTTGTTCATCCCATTCATCGCCATGCCATGTCTCATCCATGTACCTATTTCTATAATCACTCATGACGAGACAACATCAAATACAGAAATCCTCTAGTTTACCATGATGCATTGTCTTTATTTTCCAGGTGCAGGTGACCGAGAGAGAGGTCAAGGCTCTGAAACAACACAGAGTACATGTCAGGCTAGGATGATAGGCTCCGAGATATTGTCAGGAAAAATTGCGCAGAGGTTATTGAGAGGTTGGGTTGAGAAGTCTGGGACAACAGTGACATCTGCGAGATCTGGATCAGTTGGGAGGAATAATTGCATAGTTTTTTTGAGGAAGGCAGTGCGAGTAGCAGGAGGCACTAACAGTGAAAACTGCATAGATTTCCAGAGAAGGTCGAGTTTGGGTTGCAGGAATCTATTGGTTAGAACTGCATAGATCTGGGAGGTAGTCAAGTAGGACATATCTGCGCAGTTTCTGAGCTGAGACGGGTGTCGGGTAGTAGGTGGAATGTCCATGAAAACTGTACAATTTTCAGGAGGAGTGGCAATCAGGCCGACAGGGGGACTTCCTGACAAAATTGCACAATTTCCTGGGATAGTGGAGTGACAGGCAGCGAGTGCCTGTCCCTCTTGTCTGTACAATTTCTTCAGGTAGTGAAAGTAGGCAGGCTGACAAATTCTATGCAGTTTTGGGGATGAGTACAACCCTAGGTCACTACTTAAGTCAAATTCTTTGGTTGACCAACATGAGGCTTGATAGATAGGCTTGCGGGAAGCTTAGTCTGAGATGGATTTTGGGGCAACTTCTGCGCTGTTTTGGGTGAAAGTCAACTAGGTTGATTCTAGGATTGTGCAATGCATATTTCCTAGAGGGAAACCTCAAGATATGCATAGTTCTCGGCAACACTTCTTGGTCACTGAGGGCTAAGACTACGCAGTGCAACTCAGTGGAGGTCTGACTGATGGAGGGTGGTCCGGTCGACAAATTTTTGAAAAAATGGCTAAGTGTGTGAGTGAGTGAAATTGTGTATACATGACCTTACGAACACACACTCAACATGAATCGATGATAAGACACCTCAAACCAAAAAGATAACATGTATCAATGTGTCTGTCTAAAGAGAGACAAGTGCGGCACATGAGATAGATCATTGAATGACTGTGACGACACTTGCATGACATTGTTTATCACTTCGTGTGTGAGTGTGATAGATGTTTACATAATGAACACAACTCATACAAAAAAATACAAACCTTTAACATCACTAGAATGAGGTTGCAAGCATGACATAGCAATCAATATGCCGAAGATGATAGTTGGCCAAAAAAACAAAAAGGAAGCAAGACATGTGGAGGAAAGGCATGAAATGAATTTAGTGTTTGCACACATGCATGTTACTAAAGATAGGATGATATGATAATGATAAGCAATCCTGTAAACTCAACTAAGAGGTGTACTTCGAAAGGTGTTCTTTACTTACCATATTTACCCTTAAGATGATCATGCATTTAACAGAGTTTGCACGTGGTCCTGATCCTTTACCATCATTTAGTCTCTTGGTCCTTTTCCTCAGCTTCTTGGGAGTGGTCTTAGCATGTCACCTTTTCTTGTAGTCACTGAGATATAAATCAACACAGTTTTAGTGGGTAGTGACTACTACTGGGATGAGGCCATGGGAGACCCATCTGCGCAATTTCTGCATGCAAGACAAATGGGGCAACTTGGACAACACTACATAGTTTTGAGGCACATGAAACTGCTACGGGATGGGTTCTTGGGAGGATACCTCTACTCAGTTTTTCATTGCAGTGCAGCTTGGGTGACTGAGAGGCAATACTGCGCAGTTTCTAGATGTAAGGCATTGCTGCGGGATGGATTCTGGAAGGACACATTTGCATAGTTTTAGGTTGCAAGGCAGATTGAGCAGATGAGGGAGAATACTGCACAATTTCTGGAGACAACGGGTTCGGAGTGGGGAAAGACACTGTAGGAAACCTCTGTGCAGTTTTGGATGCCAAGGGATGCTGGGGTCTCTGCGCACTTCGGAGTTCCAACAGGCAAGGGAGGAAGCTGGATGGTTGCAGAAGCCAAGTGCACAATTCCGGGAGGTTGGATGAGGCTAAGTTTCTTGGGAAATTGGATAAGACTTGATTGTGATCTCACACAAACACTCAGTTATGCAACATAGACCATCCAGAATGTATAAAACATACTTTGCTTGATGCAACAACCTTTGTGACAAGAGTGCATGAAGTGAGTGTGAAACATGTCTATGTGATGATAGTGACTCATGCGCACATGCTTTCCCTTGAAGCAAAACAACATTCCCTTTGCATGAAAAATAACAATCCCTATGCCCAAAGATAACAAATGCTACATAAAGTTGAGAACATGAACAACTCTTAAGATCAAGGAGGGGAATCTTAAGATCCTCAGCTTACCAACAAGTGACCAAGGACGATCGAACACAAGATCCAAGGCAGGCTCCGAAATTTGCATGCGAGCCAAAATTTTGGAGGGTGGTTGTAGCTGTTACAATAGGAGGCCCACCATTATATCAACCTCCTCTAAGCAATCCAATACACCTACCACCCTCCAACAAAAGGGAAAGGGGAAGTGACAGGAAAAATAAAGCATGCTACAGGAAAACCAGAGTGTGCTACAAGAAGAACAAAAAGTGATGTAGGAAGAATGGAGCATGCTATAGGAAAAATAGGGTGTGCTACAGGAAGAACAAAAAGTGATACATGAAGAACAAAATGTGCTACAGGAAGGGCAGAAGGTAACACAACAGTTATAGGAGGGGGAAACTTCCCCAAAAAAAATTGAGAAGGACTTCCCAGAGCTATAGGAGCCTAGTCCACAACCTAATTTGGGTTCCTATTACAAATTCATTGAAGGAGGAAGAGTTATTCCCAAAAAAATTGCAATCCCACTTTTCTTTGAACTTGAAGCAGAAAGAGGAAGAACCCATAGTTGGATGCAGATTTCTAAATCAAAAAAGGTGGAAGATGTGGGCCTCATGGAAGAAAATGTCCTTGAAATGGGTGAAGAGCTGAGTGAGCTAAGATAAAGAGAGACCACAATGAGGGAATAACTACATGTAGAGAATAGGTGGTTGAGGGAAAAGATGCAGGAGAAGGAAGCCCAACTAGACACAATGGAAAGCCTCTCCATGGAGGCATTACAGTGCAAATAGCCATCCAGGTCTTATGCACACTTTCTCAAAGAGTAGTGGATGCAATTCCAAATCAAGACCCTAGCACAACATGGATCCATGCCATTTGAAGACTACAAATAATTCATTGAATTATGTTAGCAAAGTAGCATAGACGACATAGCAATTTTGGTTGAGTTCTACATGCATAACCTCACCTTGACCGATATCAATGTTTGGGACCCCAATGCAAAGTTGGGGGACCTGCAACTGATGGCCCTAGCATCTTGGATGACTCATGAGGAGGCTAGAGCTGAGGAGGTAAAGAAAGTAATGGCAAGGGAAGAAAAATAACCACTATATATTAGGGCAGAGTAGATAATCCTAGTGGCTATCATTACTAATCATAGCATCATATCCAATGATTCTAATCTAGCACCCAGATACCTTGCCACCCAAGAGCAGGCCATCTCACATTTTGAAGACACACTCAGGCTATTAGGAATAGAAAGCCAACAAGCATGCCAGAGAAGATGGAATGCCTTACCCCACAGTCTCCAAATCAGGGAGTATCACTCTCTTGAAAGGTTGAGGAATGCATTGGAAAGGACACCCCTATACAAAAGAATCATGCAAAGATTAAAAATCAACTGGATTGGACTCAAGCTTAGTCCACCTTTGCTGTTAGGTCTACAGGAAGGAAGGGATGAGGAAGAGGAGAGGAAGTAGTGGAAAAACATAGAAAGGGATGCAGGCTTCTATCCTTAAGAAGGTACACCATCTAAAGAGCCTTGATATGTCAGAGAGACCACAAGGGCCATGAAAGACATGGACATAGATGACCAAGTTGCTCAGAGTATGAGAAAAAGCTTCAGTAGGGGGATGATGATGAGGCTCATCAATAGGTATATCACAAGGGTCATAATTCCATCCTCCAACTTTAGAATTATCTCTTTCTCACATTTATTTACAATTTTTGTTATATTATGCTTAGTGAGGAGGATAAAATATGTGTTTCTATGTCATGTGGCCTAACATGGTTTAAATGCAGGAATTGAGACAATTTTGAGATAATTTCAATGAAGGAGCTCAGAGTAGACAACATGGAAAGATCCTAGGAGGTTTTATACCTCATTAACTCCTTCAATCAACCAATATCACCACTTTGTCTCTCATCAACTCAGAGTCATTGGCAACCAAGAAGGACGAGGTCATTGGTAGCCAAGCCAGTGTAGTTCAAGAAAGATCTAGATCTACCTTTCTTGAGTTTTGGGAGACAAACACCTCTATTTTCTAGGGAGTTATTGGTAGCTACCCTTTTGTATAAATAAACATGCCAAGGAACTCATTAGGATTCAAATTTTGGTTGCAGCTAAGAAGCTATTAAGCTCAAGCACTTGTGACTGCTATTTTTGACTTATTATGTGATGTATTTGACATTTATGCAATGATAATGAGAAGTTTCTTATTGATCTATCACCGAGTTAGTTCAGAGGGCTAAGGCTCTTTGGTTTGGGCCCAACCCCAGTAGCTTAGGTCCCTCTTGTGTATTGATATTCTGCTTTAGCTTAGAATGTTTATTAGTTGCTGCATTTTAGTAGAATATAATTCCTTAAAAAGCCTGTGACTGTGCCCCTATCTCATCTCTTTCATGGGAACCTGACTAGAGGAATCCACACTCTCAACCCAAAAACATTATGTGATGATTTCTTAGAAAATATCTACATTAGTTATTTTGTTTCACATATTATTTTTGTAGCTTAGAAGTGAATCCATTGCATAGATCATGGTTTTTAGCATCAATTAGATAGTTTTCAAATTCAACTCATCTTTTCCACCATTGGTTATAATATTTTAGAAATGAAAAGAAGAACAGTTGCAGGACTGTTGGACCTTCAGGCAAGGGACCTTTTCACCATCTCCATCCAGGGCTTCTCCACTCTCTTTTGATGACTCCCAACCATTGTCTTGATCTCTTTTTTTTGGTCACCGTGAGCAACCCTCTTAGCGCAAAGTTGGCCTTCTTGAAGTGTTAGGCTTGGCTAGGGGTGTTGGTCACCTTCCATCCACCCCCCATAACCTTCATCCATAATGAGATCACTTTATGCCATCATCCTTACCCTCCAAACCCTCTTGGTAAACTTCCTGTAGCATTTCAGAACTTCTTGTAGCAATACAAGAATCATGTAGTAGCTTCCTGTAGTAGCCCGTTTTGCCCTTATTTTGACCTATAATGCCATTGTAGCTTAGTTTAGGAGTAGGTTGACCCCCCAAATTGGACTCAATGATCAGAGGTGCCACGTAGGCCATTCCCTCCATTCCTTTTCCTTCATTTCAAGAGAAAATAACATTAGTTTCTTCATCATAGATTTGGAAATTAGGACATTACCTGCAAGTGTGAATTAGATAAATGATGCATGGATTCTTGGGTTGTGATTTGGTATAATAATCTTTTGTTTTCAAGTGACTTTGATAGCTATATGATTGATTGCAATTAGTGTAGTTTCCTTTATGTAGGTAGCATAATTCTTGTGCTTTTTTCATGAATTGATTCAATAGCATGTACAAGTAGGTATCTTTTACAAGTTGGATTTGAAAAGAATTTACTTTTCTACACTAGGGTTGGCTTTTGACTTGCACTTTCAATAGTTAATTCCCCCTAATTTAGTAGAAGAATGGTCTTGGAACCTTAATGATAAAATGATCTAGTTGAGGGTGGCATGAGTAGAATTCCATCTACTATGTATACAACACTATCACCTCGAAGTTTGTATGAACCTCGGGTTTATAAGTAGAGTTGAGGAGCCTCTGGGAGTTTCAACACTCTTGGTGCAATACTAGGGCTCATCAAATTCCTCCCCCCATTTCTTACCTGTTACTCTGTGATGCTATGTATGTGTGAAATTTAAAAAATTTAGGCGGTCACAATCCTGAAATATAAACATGGTGAAATAGTGGCACAGTGCTTGGTGATAGTGAGGAAGGAGGGTGCTCAAAGTTATATTCACCAATATATTACTTGAATCTTAACCCACGGGGGCTTCACTCACTGAACCTCTGACATAGCACGCGCGTTCGTGGCATACTAAAAAATACCCTTAATTTGACTACATATTGGAAAGTACCTCTAAAAATCACATTATTTAACCCCCTACCAATATAAATCCATTACACCTTCCCAATTTATAAAATCCTTATTTTCACTAAATATTGTATGTATCCATTTTTTTATTCACATTTTTTATACCCTTTTATTTTTATATCCCTGATATAGTGACATGATGCTTCTCTTATGACACCACATGCATTCTACAATGCACCTTTCTTCTTTTGATATACATTGTGAATGCATATTAGTTGCACCTTTCTTCTTTTGATAGACATTGTAAATCCATATTAGTTTTCCCACAATGCAATTACTTAACCCACACTCAAGCACATGTCACTATGATTTGTGGAATTTAATGGTCTAAGGCACACAAAATTCGTTTTGATACCAATTTGAGATGAAAAATCCTTATTGGCCCTGAAACTTTAACACCTATAGGAAAATTCCTTCACTAATCCACCATATCATAAATCAACTCAGGAAGTTCTAGGATTGAGCATAGCAAGTTCCAGTGATTGGATAAGGTGGTAGTCAAGGAAAAGTCTTTAATGACATTAGATTTCCAAGACTCGAATTAACCGATTAACGACTAAAATCTACTACAGATACAATCACCTAGAGCTACAAAGGATCATAAGTAGAACTATAGAGAGCTTACTCTCAATTGCATTCTAAACTTGTTTATTTTCTTCCCCAAGAGCTACAAAGGATCATGAGCAGGGCTAAAGAGAGCTTAATCTCAATTGCATACTAAGCTTGTTTATTTGCTTCAGATCCAGGGGCATAAGAGAATTGGAAGTAGACTCCAACAATGCAAATTCATTTCTAGGTCTGGGTGATGCCACAGAGATGCCCAATTTTTACCAAAAGAAAAGCCCATGAAAAGCCTCCAAAACCGTCATAGAATAGTCTCTATTAGATACTCTGATGAGGAGAAAGAGGTCTGACATGATGATTATTCCTTTTTGAGTGAGAAGTTCCATGATATGATGGCCTATTTAGCTATATAAGTACATGCGTAGCCAACCTGTAGCAAGACCACAACAAGACCAAAGAAATACTTACAAGCCCTCAAGCCTGTGTACAAATTTGTCATTTCATCCATGAAGTTCTTGGTGCTAACACCCATTACATTATCGTTGTAATGGGATGCTCTCCCTTAGCTTAAGAATACATACATAATTATGCTTGCAATCCTTGGATGAGGACACATCCAATTTTCCATGACCAACCTGCAATCCAACTCATGGCCCATCAACTACAATTTTCTAGGTTGCTTGTGTGTGTATTTTGTCAGAGAAAAATACCTATATATACATGAGAGGTGAACATACATGTTGTCCCAAAAAGGATTGGACTTGGATTTTCATCCCAATTTGAATACATACATAAATACACACATATATATACTACCAATCTTAATTAGGCACGCTGATTTCATATTTTCAAGCAAACCCAAATATGGCGTATGGATGTCAATTTCAGATTTCGAGGGTCTATTTTACCGAAGATAATTCATAATAATAATTCCTCATCCAAGCAAGTATAAACATTGAGGAGTTGGCCCATAAGTATAAAATTCGTTTTGATACCAATTTGAGAGGAAAAATCCTTATTGGCCTTGAAACTTTAACACCTATAGGAAAATTCCTTCACTAATCCACCATATCATAAATCAACTCAGGCAATTCTAGGATTGAGCATAGCAAGTTCTAGTCATTGGATAAGGTGGTAGTCAAGGAAAATTCTTTAATGACATTAGATTTCCAAGACCTGAATTAACCTATCAATGACTAAAATCTACTACAGATACAATCACCTAGAGCTACAAAGGATCATAAGAAGAACTATAGAGAGCTTACTCTCAATTGCATTCTAAACTTGTTTATTTGCTTCCCCAAGAGCTACAAAGGATCATGAGTAGGGCTAAGGAGAGATTAATCTCAATTGCATACTAAGCTTGTTTATTTGCTTAAGATCCAGGGGCATAAGAGCATTGGAAGTAGACTCCCACAATGTAAATTCATTTCTAGGTCTACGTGATGCCATGGTGATGCCCAATTTTTACCAAAAGAAAAGCCCACGAAAAGCCTCCAAAACCATCACAGAATAGTCTCTATTAGATACTCTGACGAGGAGAAAGAGGTCTGGTGTGACTCTTATTCCTTTTTGAGTGAAAAGTTCCATGATATGATGGCCTATTTAGCTATGTAAGTAAATGCGTAGCCAACCTGTAGCAAGACCACATCAAGACCAAAGAAATACTTACAAGCCCTCAAGCATGTGTACTTATTTTTCATTTCATCCATGAAGTTCTTGGTGCTAACACCCATTACATTATCGTTGTAATGGGATGCTCTCCCTTGTTGTAATGCGATGATCTCCCTTAGCTTAAGGATAAATACATAGTTATGCTTGCAAGCCTTGGATGAGCACACATCCAATCTTCCATGACCAACCTGCACTCTAACTCATGGCCCATCAACTACAGTTTTCTAGGCTACATGTGTGTGTATTTTGTCAGAGAAAAATACCTATATATACATGAGAGGTGAACATACATGTTGTCCCAAAAAGGATTGGACTTGGATTTTCATCCCAATTTGAATACATAAATAAATAAATACACACATATATATACTACCAATCTTAATTAGGCATGCTGATTTCATATTTTCAAGCTAACCCAAATATGGCCTATGGATGTCAATTTCAGATTTCGAAGGTCTATTTTACCGAAGATAATTCATAATAATAATTCCTCATCCAAGCAAGTATAAACATTGAGGAGTTGGCCCATAAGTATAAAATTCGTTTTGATACCAATTTGAGAGGAAAAATCCTTATTGGCCCTGAAACTTTAACACCTATAGGAAAATTCCTTCACTAATCCACCATATCATAAATCAACTCAGGCAATTCTAGGATTGAGCATAGCAAGTTCCAGTCATTGGATAAGGTGGTAGTCAAGGAAAAGTCTTTAATGACATTAGATTTCCAAGACCTGAATTAACCTATCAACGACTAAAATCTACTACAGATACAATCACCTAGAGATACAAAGGATCATAAGCAGAACTATAGAGAGCTTACTCTCAATTGCATTCTAAACTTGTTTATTTGCTTCCCCAAGAGCTACAAAGGATCATGAGCAGGGCTAAAGAGAGCTTAATCTCAATTGCATACTAAGCTTGTTTATTTTCTTCAGATCCAGGGGCATAAGAGCATTGGAAGTAGACTCCCACAATGCAAATTCATTTCCAGGTCTGGGTGATGCCACGATGATGCCCAATTTTGACCAAAAGAAAAGCCCACAAAAAGCCTCCAAAACTATCACAGAATAGTCTCTATTAGATACTTTGATGAGGATAAAGAGGTCTAGTGTGACTCTTATTCCTTTTTGAGTGAGAAGTTCCATGATATGATGGCCTATTTAGCTATGTGAGTACATGCGTAGCCAACCTGTAGCAAAACTAGAGCAAGACCAAAGAAATACTTACAAGCCCTCAAGCCTGTGTACAAATTTGTCATTTCATCCATGAAGTTCTTGGTGCTAACACCCATTACATTATCATTGTAATGGGATGATCTCCCTTAGCTTAAGGATACATACATAATTATGCTTGCAAGCCTTGGATGAGGACACATCCAATCTTCCATGACCAACCTGCACTCCAACTCATGGCCCATCAACTACATTTTTCTAGGTTGCATGTGTGCGTATTTTGTCAGAGAAAAATACCTATATATACATGAGAGGTGAACATACATGTTGTCCCAAACATGACTGGACTTGGATTTTCATCCCAATTTGAATACATACATAAATACACACACTACCAATCTTAATTAGGCATGCTGATTTCATATTTTCAAGCTAACCCAAATATGGCCTATGGATGTCAATTTCAGATTTCCAAGGTCTATTTTACCGAAGGTAATTCATAATAATAATTCCTCATCCAAGCAAGTATAAACATTGAGGAGTTGGCCCATAAGCATATAAATGGTCATATCTAAATTATGCACTCCAAGACTCCGAAGTAGAACAAAAACCTTCAATATTCTTGTTAGATAGGGTATGAGGATTCCATAAGGGAGAGATCAAAGATTTCACTATTCCAGCCAATCCACAATACATTGCCATAACTCTTTTGCCCAGATCTATGCTTAACTCAAGAATGAAGTCTGAGGAGGATTGATAGAATTCTTGGGTGAGCTGAAGGAGTAATGTAACACTCCTACAATGCTCAAGAGTCAGGGTTGACCCCTAGACCAAACTTACAGAAACATGAGTGCATTGGTGAACATTTTAGATTTCATTTCAGATGTTCTATGAAGACTAATTATTTAGCCTTCTTATAAAACTCAGGATTCCACCTATGAAGCTTGTCATAAAGGTTGGGTCTCTAAACTCAAAGTGGCATCATCAACAACATCTCCCATCAACCAATACACTCAACCATGACGCTAAAATCAATACTATAGAGTCATACCCAAGAGGTAGCATTCATTTAGTGAACAAATATCAAGTAATTACAATTAATGTTCCACCTAGTTTCCAAGATTCAAGGGTATAAGGGGATGTCAGGATATGTGTGTGTGTGTTATAAACATGATTCAAATTTAAATTCAATAACGAAATATATTGATTCACACATCATAAATGATTCAATAGTAGATACTAAAGTCTAAATATTAGACTAGTAAATTGAAATTACTCAAACTCTGAAATAGTAAAAGGTGATGAGTCAAAGACTTGGTCTAAGGTCATTAGTATCAAAAATCAAGACTCAAAAGTTAAAACTGAAAATGATTAATGGACAATGAACCAGTGTTATTAGAATTGGACTAGTCATCAAACCAGTTGACCCCAAAACCGATAATCGGAGAAAAACCAAACCAAAAGACTAGTGAACCAAAAATTACATAAATATTCATTTTTTCAAAAAAATTGTAAATATTCATGTACATCAATATGAATCTAAACTTTTATACACAAATATGCAGAGTTTCTCATATATATAACAAGTAAAGGTGCATATAACCAAAATAACATTGACTGCAATCTATCTTTGAACTAGAAATGCATCAACAAAGAGGTTGTAGATGGCCTCTATAGTCCAAAGAAACCATGCTACAAAAAACACCTGCATATCATCATGCTAGAATAAATTGAATCTATGGAACAACTCCATAGACCTAGAGCCAAGTCAACTTGTTAAGCACTGGTCAGAAAAAGCTTTGTAAAAGCACTAGAGAAAACCTATGACTATTGTGAAAAACCTAATACCACTGTTAAGAAACATTAAAAAGCCTGGTGTTAGAATATCCATCTGTTATAGTTGAAAAGTACATATCATACAATTTAGAATCTACCATGCCCTCCTAAATTGAATTCATATTTTTCTTATCAATGTGCACTCTGGTAGAAGCTAGATCCTTCTTCTTGTGAAATGTTGATGCACCAACTCCTATAGCTTCTGTTGAAGTGACATTTATGCTTGGATCTTGAATATTATTCTCATATTTTTTTGGAATGGTAGAAGTGGGGTAGGAGAGGTCATGAGGGTATTTATTTAGCCTTCATTTAAAGAAATAGACTTTGAAATTGCCACTTTACTCTTCAATTTGGGCTTCAAAGCATGAATGCTTGTATAGAGCTTGCAAAATAAACACATATAAATATATTTTGTTTATAACATAAGCAGACTGTATCTCTTGTAACATAATCACATCGTACCCATAAATAAGATAAATTGATCAGTGGTTGAACACATACAAGAAGAATGTGTTACAGTCCAAGGGTTAGATTCCAATCCTTCTTTAGAGAATTGACACGTATCTCTCTATTGCTTGCAATATTAGGGTGGAAGATTTTTGTGAAAAAGTACCCTGCAGTCACACATCCAATACAAGCTAAAAAAATGTAAGATTTAGTATTCTTTACATCATAAACAATGTTTTAATATCAAGAAAAGTCAAAGAAACTAATAATTCACTCATGATATGATAGCAAGAATGAATTGCCTTGTGGAATCAAATGTGGACAACCACGACTGGCCATTGAGATTTGCCTGACTCATCTATACTTAATAGGAAGCCTGAACACAGTAACTCGGCTATTGCTAATAGAAAATTTTTCATCTTATACCAAACAGTATAATGCGTGACTCCAAGAGGTATTATTGTGTGACAATATTACAATGGATTGTAAGAAAATTTACGTGACTACTATAGGGATTAAATCTCTTTGGTGGAAGACACACCAATATACTTATAGATGGTAAGCAAGAAAATTTGTGTGATTCTGCTACACCTAGCAGGAAGCTTAGGCATAATAACTCGGTTATACTTGAAACAAAATAAAATTCTCTCTATACCAAACAATGTGATAATATATTTCAGGACTCCGTTGAGCAATTATTTCATGACTTAGTTGTTCACAATTCAAATAAAGTTTGGCCATAAATTGGAAATCCCAGCACAGTTTTGCTACTTGTCTCACATTCCACATCACACATCCAAAACAAGTTAAAAAATGCAGGGTACAAGAGAAATATGCAGGGTTAGCAGGAATACTTATCATGGATGGAAATGACTGACACACAAGAAAGGAGATAGGTAGAAGAATATACGCCACTGAGAAAAAAATCAGTTTATATTGCGATATAAACTATTAACAATTGCGTTCTATAGTTTTCTTGGGAGAAAGAGTTGCAGGTATGTGGCTCCATGCGTGGAGGATAGGGGTTCTGTCTGGGCAGCGTATCACTTAATTTTGGGTACAGATTTCTTGTTGAATATAGCCACTTTCATAGGAATACATGTTGGATGTTTTTTTGTGCTATTTGGTGAGGTTTATATTTGTTACAGGCTGCAGGAATAGAGCTGCTACAATAGCTTGTTGCTAAGACTATTCCATGGGTATGATACTATGAAGGCATATATAAGTCCTCTCTAGGACGCATATGCCCAGGCTTGAGTGTAGACAGGTCAGAATTCTTCCATGTAGTTTGGGACTGTTTCAAGATTCGTTGAGGAGGAGCTACCAAGCTCTAAATCAGTGATTGGGTGTCTTCTATGGATAATCACAGTAATTGAGGGAGAGGAGAATGAGGACTGAAGCTGATAGCCCTAACCAGTGACCAAGATTACCATCAACACTTGAAGCTAACTGTGTTTGTGCCCTAACCAGTATTCATAATTGCAGTATAGAAATCTCTAGCATATAGGAGGATATACTTAAAGATTGAAATCTTCTATGATCCTAGGAGATGGGCCGAACCTCTGTAGATGCTTGATTGAAGTATTACAACCCTCATTTTAGAGGACTATATCATTCTTAAAAGAATAATTTCTCTTTGAGATTCTCAGATCCCTGGAACGTTTCAGATAACATCTATGGTTTCACATCCATCTCTTCCCTTTTTTCTTCATTACATATCACTGAGCATTTAAAGCCAAGTTGTTAAGGGGTATATTGAAGACAACCCAGTTTGAGCATGAGTACTGGATATTTGCTGAGAGTTTGTTGACAATTATGAATATAAGGATCAACCTTGATTATCCTATGAATAGAACAAAAATAGTTTGCAAGGATCCCATGACAAAAGGGGCATACCTCTGTATACCAATAGAAATGGTAAATGTCTTGAACATATTCAAATACAACAAGTTGATTTTCATTATCTACTTCGTGAATGTTGGGAAAGTAAAACAAAACCAACGGAAGTAAAATAAATACATGTAAACCATCCCAACTAAACAGGTAAGCAAAGAGCCCTGTTATTGACCTCAATATATCCACACGTAGTTACCGATTTGAAATAGAGGCCAACGTATAAAGCCCAGTAGTAGTGAACTCATATCATTCACCTCATGCTACATACTAACATCTCGGGATTGATATATGATAAATAAATAAGACAGTGGTTTAATCACACACAATTTATACAACCATGGATGATGTACATACCATGGACGATGAATTTGTTGTAGCACTTGTATTCTTGACATCGACACCAAACCTCATACACACCCAATTCTAATTGTTAACTCTAATGGGTAAAAACCCTAAAATATCTGCAAAAGACCATAACATCATATTGGGAAGTTGAATCTACATTGGCATTTTCTTATCAACAAGCTGATTCTGCTTCCTAGATTTCCCGTGGACATAGAATTACACACCTAAAGTGTCACATACACATTTTTCTTCATTAGCCCTCGATAGAAGAGGGTTTAAAATGCCTAAATAAGAACATGGCTAGAGAAAAATGCTTGACCAAAGAGGCTAAGCTCACAATCAAAACTTCTTTATAGAACTGAAGTTTCCACTATGTGCTGATAAAACATGAGTACTACATAAGGGTTTTGCAATTAAAAAAAAAATACATATATTCTAGGAATGAAAAAGCCTTCTTACTCTAGCTTGATCTCATCACCCCCATTGGGTTTTGAAGCATGACACCCTAGGTTTTCAATGTCTGATAAAACCCTTCTAGGCCTTGTTTTGGCCCGCGTCACCACTACATCACAAAGCATGCATATAACCTCTATCAAATCGATCTCTGTTTTACACTAGGCATATAGAGCCATTGGTATTCATATAAACACTAATAAAGATGTACTACATCTTTGCTGATATTAGGTTTTGGTATGGGGTTTGGACAACAAAATACTGTAAAATACCTTTGCTAGCCATGGGTTTGTTGGGATTCGCCACCCTATTTTCGATTCCAATTTTGGTTAGCTGAAAATACAAACACAAAGCATTCAGTAACTATTGAAAAATCAAACCCCTCCAAAACTGATAAGGAAGCCATAACTGAGCGTGATACTGACCTTAAACATAAATTCAAGAATTCTAAAATCTTACCAGCCATCTTGGAGATTATGGGATAATGGAGAGAACAATAAGCAACAGAAAACTGGGAACTAGCTCTACATCACCTCCCATTGACAACCTGCCTCACTCAACAACACATATTTTTTTCTTCTAGTTATGTTCCTGGGAGAGATCATAGGTATATTCTGTATGAAAGTTTGTGAAAAGTGGCCACCAAGTGGCCTTATTTTCCTTTTTGGAGGTGATATGTCATGCTATAAGCACTTTGCTATGTATTTTCCTTTTCCAAACCATGAAATAGAAACGTATGCATTCTTTCTTTGGAAAAATAAAATCAATTAAAATTTGCATACCATTCACCCTATCAAATTCTTGTCAATCCAAAAGTTGCAAAAAATCAGATACCATTCACCTTAAAATAGCCCTTGGATCATACGCACACATTGCAAGGCCCATCAAACACATGTATATCAATGTAGGCAAAAATAAGAAAGCAAAGTGCCATCACCCAAACAATCTACCATAAGCACATATCTCAATAAAATTGCAAATAATTTAAAAACAAACTACCATCACATGTCCAAAAGCCTTTACAGATAGTAATTAATGTTAATGTCATTTAGTGAAAACACTGAAAGGAAATGCCGAAAATATGATTGAGCACTCAATTGAAAATAATAACCAAATGCAATTTAACTGTTGTAGACCCCATGCATATGGCCAAAACATAAATACTTCCAAAAAGAATCTAATGGCACATTTGAACTACATAATTTGATTTATATGTCCAATTTAAAAAATAGGAAAGCCAACTACCACATAAATATTCAAAATAAAATTCACTTCATGTGCTAGACGTTGCTATGGTGTAACATTGTTGACTTGAGTGAGCAAAAACTATCATGACTGAAGCTCGTGCCATCAGATCCTTGATATCCTTTCTAGCAAGTGAACCATTAATATAAAAATTCAAGGAAAATGTTAACATTAGTGAGAAGAACCACATACTTATCCACAAAACATATTCATGAAAAAGGAACCACCTCTTCTTGTTTTTCATGATTAAATGGACCAACTTCAGAGGGACCAAATTAACATTTGAATGAAACACAACTACAAAATGATGAATGACCAGTGAAAGAAACTTACACCAAAAAGTAGGTAGCAAAAAAAGGTTGAGTTATCCTGAACCACATCCCGAATATTCACCATTTGAACTATTCACTAGACCGAAAACCAAAAAGTACAAAATTAACATCAGATTCATACGAACAAATAAAAAAAAAATACAACCAATAATTATTTATAAATGATCCAACATATGGAAATACATAAGGAAAGAGAAAGTAGAATGTTTTGAAAATCTACCTTGTTCAATTTTTTCACAAAATCTGAAAAAATTTTGTAATCACATTGTTCTAATTTGTATGTATCATTCCTAGCATTGTATGATAAGTTTGCAATTGCTATAATAGATTCAAGTTGTACAAATGCATGATCTGTCAAATCATACTTATACATGCGTTGCCCCTTTATTCTACTATACCAACATAATTGAAGCTCGATGCCTTCTAATCTATCCAAAAGGTCAATCTCATTATGGTAATCAAACACCCTATTATCATCTATCTTCCTTATTCTTTGAACCCTTCCAATGTACCACATTCCACAAGAAACACCTTGTTTTGTACTTCGAGGAACACCTTTTCTTACAGTACGTTCAGTGGGGGGGATTGAGTTGCTTTCAAACAACACCCCGCAATCTGATCCAATTCCAAAGCCAATTGAAACACCCTTTTGTGGAGCCTTCCCATCTCGCCTAAAGTAGACCCCATTTCTCACTTTTTTCAACCTATCATTCGATAATGTCGTATTTCTATTTAACTGACTAACCAAGCATGCTTTAAACATATCCTTACCATCAAGATCCACCACTAGCTTTATTGTTTTGCTTCCATTTTCATCAATGGAATCTAAAATTTCATCCAACTCGTGTCTCCACTCACTTTCCATTATTTTCAATTCACTTTCATTCTGTACCAATGATGATGAAGATTCGAATATAGAGTTGGAACAACTCGGTGGAGAAGCATCAACTACTTCATCCAAAATTTGGAATGTTGGATAATTTTGATCTTCTGTCCATGGTTTAACCCACCAAGAAGATTGAGTGTAATTTTCTGGTTGCATTCCAAGAGTTGATAAAATGTCTTATGCATCCTTAAATCCAATCTTAAGGGCTTCTACAATTTTAGCGTCTGTGGATATTGAATCATATTGCGACAATATATCAATGTTTTGTATTGTTTCTTGGTGCAATCTATTCCAAATGCTTTCTTGCTTCTTATGATATTTATTAAAATGAAGCCCTTGGGGATTTGATTCTTCTTCAACAACTCTATTAAGGGTTCCAACAGCATGAAGCAAGTCAGTGAAATCATAGGCCCTCTCCACTCCAACCATCCCACCAACTTTACTAAAGAAGTTCTCACATACATCTGACCCAGTCAAGTGCAAAACACATGGAAAGTTAGAGTAATGATCTCGAAACAATCTCATCAACAAAACTGCAAAATGGCAAGAAATTTTCACATCTTGATATGCTTCTCTACTGATGAAATTTATGTTGACATTAGTATGAGATTGTTTTTGTACCCAACATAACCATAATGTGAAGAAATGATGAACTCGTGAAGCATTTCGCACCCTTTCCCAAAGGCTCAAACTATGAGACATAAAGATGTCAATGTAGTCAGCAACAATCATTAGATAAGTCTTTGTAGCTAGTGTCCTCTCTAACTTTCCACTTGGTGTACTTCTCAACTCTTTCAAACACCTCTGAACATGCCTTGAATTATTGCGTTGTGCGGATCCCCAATTTTTCGATCCATCCTCTCTATATCTTCACCCTTAAGCTTGTGATCATCCACTTTAAAAGTGTGATAAACCATTTTGACATGACCAAAACTTATGTAATCATTTCCTAAAACCAATTCTCGTCGACCACTAAACAAAGGATTCAATAGCTTTTTGTCGTTGTGGATGTAATATTGGTCATGCAATCTTGTTACATTGCAACCATTGTATAACCTGGTTAGCCTCCACCCTTCCCAAGGAATTTGATATCGAAGACTTGATGTTGAAGAATAATCCTTCAACATAAGTTGTCTTCTTCTGCTATCCCCATCTGAGGAATGACAAACAATAGGTCCCAAATTATTTTCCACGTGTTTCTTCCACATAGATTCTACCTTTTCCCATTGTTGATAAACAAAATTTGCATTGAACCTATTGCATGTTGGATGAACAACCACAACCAAACGAGGAAGCCTTTCATGTAAAGGGTTTGCAATAATAACATGTGCGTAATGGCCAATAACATTGTTCTTAAAAGAATCTGTTATAATCTCATAGCCTACAGCTCTATCACCAACTCTCACCAAGAAATGTGATTGGCATTGATGTTCTTCTTTCGTACCACAAAACCCCACCAGTGTATCACTTTTTGCTACCCACCTAACATATTTTTTCACAACTGTTTCATCTTTAGCGAGCAATATAGGAATTGGGCCATCTATACCATGCTTGGCTTTATAAGAAGCATAAACTTTTCTGACCGCCTCATAAATATGCTCTTGCTCCCCTGGGATATATGCTAATGATTTTCTAACTTGCCTTAAAGTCGTAGATATTGAAGGACCATCTAGATTCAACCTAATAAATCTATGTAATCTATGGCCTCCCCATAACTTGATCATCTCATAAAGGGATTTTGTGGATGTACTATACCTTCTCCCTGCTTTTGCATGCATCAAGTTATGAAAAATATCCTTGAAAAATTCCCAAATTGCATCTTTACCTTGTAATTTTCCTTGCTTATGTGCCTCACACACATCCTTGCAAAACCTAAAGACATCCTTCCTTTCTGTCGATTCAAACAACTTTTCCTTTAGGGATCTCATTCTAATAGAGAGTGTAGCAACCTTTGTCCTCTCCCACCAAAGAGATCGCATTGTTGATCTATGGTTAGCATTTGTAACCCTTGCAGCATTCTTCAATTCATTGTGAGTCAAATAGTCGAGTCTTCTACCTTTTCCTATATCTCGTTCACTTCTTTTATTGGTGCACATTGATTCACGATATAATCGCATCCTGAAGTCATCACATTCTGGAACCAACTTACAAAAGTTGCATGTTAATGAATCAAATGGGATCCCTGTTTCAGAAGCCCTCTGGCAATGAATATGCCTATATGTACCATCAATACGACATTCAATACCCTCATAACATAACATGATCTTGGTATGCTTCTCTATGGCCCATAATTTTCCACCCCTTTGATCATCCATTAGGACCTTTGTTTCAAATCTCTCCCCATTTCTATCAATATAAGGATACCAATACCCCCAACATTGTAGTAACAAGGGAGATAATTGAGCTGTAATAAGATGACAACAAACAAATAAATTGGAAGTAAGATAAATAAAATAATATACAAATTCATATTCAAATTTAGTCTAAGTTGTTAATTAACATACCTGAAGTAGAAGGATCTGCACTTGTAGAACCCCTATGTAATACTGATGGTGATAATGGGACCAAGAACCTAGTGTTAGAAAATTATATATTACGAAGCAATGGAACACATAAAATATTGCAGAAATATAAACACAAAAAATGCATAAGACAAGAGAGACACAGATATACGTGGTCCCAGTTTGGGCTACATCCACCCCGAATAGCGAGTCCTTCCTTTCTATTATCAAGCAAAATGAAGAGACACAACCTACAACAAATCCACTGTAATATCCTCTGTTTTCTCTCACAGTCTCACCTCTCTGTTTCTCGCTCAGAGAATACACATCTATATATCACAGCCTCAAATACAATGCCCTCATACAAAGAGAGGGGTTGCCTTCTAGGGAAAAAAACCCTAAACCAAACATAAGTTCTACCGTCAGATCATCTGCCTAATGAATGGCCTAGATTGACTAGAAATTACTATACTTTTACAAGGCAATTTTACATCTATTTTTGGCTTTGGGGGCGCTGCCCCCGAACCCCCACCGGGGACTGTTGGCCCCCAGACCCCCCAGCCGGGGGGGATCAGCCCCCCTGGACCCCCGCGGGGGGGACAAGTCCCCCCCGCACGCCCCCGCGTGGAGGGGTGTACAAACTTCTTGGGGTATACATCCGGCTGAAACAAAAGACCTCTGAACAATCATGCTCCACACACAACACCTAGTCAAACTTTGTTGGGACTTATCATTGGTAGGCTTTTTGGGTCTCCCAACCGTGCCACTCCTCAACCCAATCTCCTCATGTGAACCCTCATTTGTAGTAGTAGTAGTGTGCTTCTTTGATTTCATGTGTTCATTTAGAGAACTGGCAATATTACCACTTGTCGACACTAAACAAAACCATTTATTGCATCATGTACATTCCACTCTCACTTTTTTCATGTCCTTATAGTCTGCAAGTGTTGCTTCCACCACCTTGAACAAATTAGGCTCTTGTGTCTTGTTGAAATCATCTAGAAGTTTGATTGTTTAATCAATATGAAATTGATCTCCAACCATCACTGTTTGTTGTACTTCGTTACATGAAGGAATTTCACTACCACTTGGCATTGATAGGCATTGTTGATGGGCCCCTGTTTTCATATGATGGTTTTTGAAGTTGTGTGTTGTTCATGCTGCCAAGGATACATCACCTGTTCCATAATCAATGCCACAAATTTCACAATGGATCTTTATTTTAGATTCTCCCTTTTCTGAATATACTTTGAGAGTAATTTTCTCATTGACAAACTCTTCCATTAAACTTTTAACTTTTTTTTTCCCAAGATGCCAATACATTAGGATCAACAGCTATGGCTTGTTCCACCGACAAAGACATATTTTCAACTCTTGGTTGTTTATGCATAGGTCCCTCCACATTCACTTCAATGTTTTCAAAGATTGGTATTGTTTTCACTACATTTGAACACTGTTCTTCCACATCAAATGTGCCTAGTTTCCTCTTGATGCCTACAAGTGTTGTACAAACTTTCCATTTTTTCTCTTGCTTTGGATTTAAACCTGTTCCATCTTGGATAAAATCAAAAGGGTATCCAACGATTTCATCATCCACAATTTCATCACGAATTTCAGCAAATGTACAACCTTCTCGACACTTGACCACACCAATGATAGAATTTTCTTCATTGGTAGAAATTTTATAAAACAACTCGATCTGTTTTTTCACATAAATAAATGAAAAAGTAAGTAAAATTCCACAAGCATATTGGTTATTATAAAAAATAGAGCAAGGAAGCAAAGTATGAAATTTCAATTCAAAGCTCCAAAAAACATGAAGAAATATTACTATTTGGATGAAACACTTTGATTCAAAATGTACTATCGGTGGATACCTCAAATGGATCTGAAACCAGAAATAAAATATATTACTAAAACAAATTGAGAGTTGATTTACTGCTACACCAGAACTCAGAAAAACATTGTACAACTATTTTTAATTCATAATCTTAACATGATTTGTAACCAGAATTTCAAATGCTTTTCTAAAAATGCCCATTATTAAGTTAGATAGGCCAAATATTTGTGCATCTTGAAATTGTTTCAACCATGTAAATACTTGTTAAAATTGACAACTAGGGCCAAATTCCACTTTGGATAGCTCCTATGGGGAAAATTATTGTAGCATTATTGCAGCTCCTATGGAAACCAAGTCTTAGCCAGCCATGATGCTCAGAGAACTATTTGGAGGAAGTTTAACTCCTATGGTGTACTGAACATTTTCGACATATTTCAGAATTTTTATCAAGAAAAAAGTATTTTTGAAAATTTGATGATATACTTTGGATTTCTAAAATATTTCAAAATCGAAATTTGAAAAAGAGAATTTTTGAAAATTTGATGGTGTAATTGAAAGCTCTCAAATATTTCAGAATCTGCACTTGATAAGATAAATGCCTTCTCCAAAATTTAAAACTAAATTTGGAGAGGCTGACATTTCTTTGAAACAAGAACAAGCCTGTGGTTGATGCCAGGTAACTAACGGGAGCAGGAATTTGCTTTGCATCTTCTTGATAAACTTTCATGAATGGAAGGGATAGAGGGGTGCTCTGCCATTTTCCTGAGTGGGTGGAGTATGCCCAACAATCCCGATTGTTGTCCACATCACCTGCGATCAACCATGGAATTTTGTTCCATTCCTCGTGGAGGGTGCCCAGTTTCTAGATATATTCTGCTGGCACACATGTCAACATCTCTTCAATCAAATAGTCTGGAAACTCAAAAACTTGTGAGAGATCCTCCACCATTTTCAAAGTTCAAAAGTGAAGGTGTATGAGATAAATGTGCCTGAAATTTTATATTAAAGACATTCAGTTGCTGCTCTGTTCTTGGACTCTACAAAATGTTTAATTTTTACAGAGTCCTTGAGATTATGCTAGATAAGAAAAGTGTCGGGCAGGCATAAATGGAAGGATAAGTCTTAACCAGATACAGGGTTTCAAATATAATATAATATTATGTGATTTTTAGTCTTTT
Source organism: Pinus tabuliformis (assembly GCA_031772625.1). Lineage (NCBI taxonomy): Eukaryota > Viridiplantae > Streptophyta > Pinopsida > Pinales > Pinaceae > Pinus > Pinus tabuliformis. Next base: position 465,543,754 of record CM062805.1, read on the forward strand.
AGTTTTATTTTTTTAAGAGGCCTTTGGGATTTGCAAAGACTATTCAAGTTCATTTATCACTTTTCATATTCCTTGTAGATGAATAATGTAAATTTTCCATAATGTTTAAATATTAGGTTTCGAACCTTTTTTCTCTTAAGGTGTGTGAAAGTGAAAACATAGAGCTGAAACATGTAAGTAGATAGTATCCAATAGTTAAATATACTCTAGAAATAAGTATATTATAGGAATATGATGTTTTAAGGAAGATCACAAACAAATGGTAGGAGAAGCCAAATTGTTTTGATGAATGGTTGTTTAAGCTTAACCAGCAAATTTAGAACTTAACTTGAAATAGTTCTTAGAATAATTACAAATATAGTTATAAATTGATGTCTTATGCGAAAAAGAAAGTGCTATCTAATATTGTTTCAAAGATGACCACAAATTGTTGTCTAGCAGAAGTTGCTTTGTTGAGTGTGTTTGTGTTGTTGATAGTAGAGAGTATTAGATTATTTAGTAACTCTAATAACTCATCAATTTGAGTCATTTTCTCAATAATTCGAGATCAACAAATGAAGGGTTTTGGCTTCTACCAAAAATAACCTACTTACTGCAATTCAACTAGCAAGACAATTTGCAAATTACAACTCAGGTTTGGCAGAATTACCTCTAACAGGTCACAAACTCTTCTCAAAGCCAACAATTTTCAACTTTGGGGTTGTTGTTGGATCACCTTTCCTTGTCTCCACTCACAACTTTGTTGATCCACAACTCAAGCATGTCTAGAAACAAATTATGGGAATCTTAGAACTGTGATGGAAATAATAAAAGTCACTAAAGAATTTATGAGTGAAGATAATGAATCAATGCATGGAGGACCATTGTTCATTCAAATTTGATTGATTCTTGTGCACAATTAGATACCAACATAGATGTGATTGCAAGCTAGGGCTTTCTTGGAACTTAAACAGTGGACATATTTAAGCTTTTAGTTGATATTTTTACCTCTACAGAAGAAGAGATTGACTATGTGGAATTTTTCATTAGTAGAAGCTAACAAAACTAGATCAACCACAAATCATTTGTACCCTGAATCTGCACCTAAATTTGGATGAGTTATTATTGGTTCATTGGCACTCGATCTAGAAATGAAATAGGTTCCACCTTATGAATGAGGGGGTTCAATATTTTCTTCAAACAAATAATTCTCCCTTTATGATTTAGATCACCAAATACAAATCTCAAGATTTTATTGTCTTAAGGTGTATCCTGAGCGTAGGATTACATAACCTTCATGCATAAGATGAATTTTGCTGTTATAAAGACTAAATCCAATGCTGGTTTGATGCTCTTCAAAAATTTGATGCCATACCCATTTGTTCATACTAAAGGTACTTTCCTCATTGCGCCTGAACTAATGGAAAACAAAATCATGTGACCAACACCTCAATCAGCACAAACCAGGTTTATTTCGAGCCCAACAGTAGCTCCAAGTGTCTTCTCTATCTGATCACTGAAGATCTAGAATGTTACAACCACTTCTTATTGATAGCAACATATTTCTGATGCAAGCATGTGTGATGTTGCCTTACAAACCCTGACTCTACATCTGGAGATTCCAAACTAGAACACTTACTCTGAAACATGACCAGAAAATCCTCTGGAAAGGCTCTCTCAACATAATACTCTTGCTGGAATAGGAAAATATCTCCAAACTCAGCATACAATTTGCGTAGTACCCCAGACTGAAGATCAAAGTTTCCCACAAACTTTCCAATAGTAGCGACAATCATGCTAAAATCACGTCTCGAAAGTATTCCAACTATGCTTTTCTGGGTACAGGGATATTGTGTGGAGACTAGTGAGTCCAAGTGTTTGTGATAGTAGACACAATATTAGCCTTAGTGAAATACTGGAAGTTCATGCCACTTCTCTCGAAATTCATGCTTCTCATGTCATGACCATATCTCCCAATTGCCAAATACAATAATCCTAATGAACAACACATTGCCGGGCTTCGATCTATGGATATAAACAGAAATTTGATTCATCTGTGTATATTCTTTGCACTTTTGTTCCATATTAACAAATGAATATTTCTGAAATGAATTATTCCTAGTCTTCGTGCCTGAAAGAATTTGTGTTTGTTTATTTCGTGCTAGTAAACAAGAGACCAGAAAATTATCTATGAACCTCCAAATCCATCTAAAATCCATATGTATCATGTTGTAGATCATATCTTGTCTTAAAAATCACAAGAATTACCCTCATGACATATCAGAGTATTTAAAGCCGATGTCACAATAATATTTTAAACATAATTCAAGTCTAAATCTTGAACTAAATATAATAATTGTGCTACGAATTTCACCCTACAGCTAGAAACAGAGCACGAGGAATTAGAGGTTAACTTTGACCTATTGAAGGAATCAGAGTGGTGCAACAAAAGCAAGGATTAAATACCTATAATTGATCAGACTGCCTATAAATCTAAAGTATCAGTGAAATATTTAAAGATCCATGAGAGAGGATTTATTAAAATTCCAACAAATTATTTCTAGCAGTCATTACAGGTACCATAATTCTTGCAAGGATAGATACTTATCGTAGAAGTAAAGGCTTCGAGAGAGATGTCAAGGGTTGAAAGGAGCCCTCATTTGACATCATATACTTAGGGTTTGAAATCAATGAATAATGAATGGGTTCTAAACCAATCACCATACATACGTTAAAAGTGCTCAGCGAGGCATACTTGTTTACATTGATACAATTATTTAAAAATAAAATAGATCGCCCCAAAATTGCATTGTTGAAACACTTTCATTAGATCTTTTTATCACATAAACCCTCATTGTTTGTAATAAAGCCCTAAATATCAAGAAAATATTTCATGTAACTAAGAGGGAGACCACTATCACCTAACCCTGTCTCCTTTACACTTTAATTTTCCTCTCCCCAACTCAAGGGAGGCTTCCCTAGGATAAAATTGTTGAGATTTTAGGCAATGAGAGTAAAAGTGATATGAAGAGTAAATTCCAACCAAAGAGTTTTCAAAGAATTAAGAAAATAAAATAGGTGGAAGAATCAAAAGCTAATGTCTTTCTATTGGGCAGTGAAGTTTGCTACAATAGCTTCCCTAGACAGTGCTAATGACAATGGCTCATGCAAAGAGCTCCCATAGAGCTCCCAACACAGTCACCAACAGGAGATTGATTAGATGCAATAGCTTCCCTTGAGATAGAGGAGGATGAAGGTGAATCATAAAGAGAGCCCGGTATATTCCTCTGCGGAAAAATAGACCTAATTAGGGGCAAAATCCTAGACCCAGATGATGGTAAAGTAGGACGATGCAACTGCTGCTGAAAATGATGATTGTGACTAGAACTGAAGCTCGAACAAACTTCTATAGGAAAATCAAAAGAAACCCATTGTGATGTTCCTCCAGCCCAGGGTTCATAATGTTGGTGTTCAACAAAATGGCTACTACTCTCTCTCTCTCTCTAGGTGAGCATATTTCTCTTGGATGTTGAGTGTTGTTGTTTCAACTATTGGGACAATGTTATCTCCTTGGACCTATGTTGTGTAAATGCTCTGGAAACTGTGATTTTCTCTTGATTATCTTTACGTTCTCCCTTTTCTAGTTTCTATGAGAAAAACCCAAGTTGGTGTGCCGCTACCATGCCACAAAAACTAATAAAATTAGCATATATAAATCATACATACTAAACTATCTAGTAGCAAGGCAGAGAAACAAATGGAATACATAGAACCATACATGTCAAAGCAAAGATGTCCATTGTCGCCCAGGTACCATACTCTTTCAACTTTATATTGACGATTTAGAAGATCTGATTTCAAAGTGATACATGTGGTTTCCTTCTCTATGGGATTTCCAACTGGGATGTAAGATCACCTCACTTCTCTAGGTGCAATTATGGTTGCAGTTTCCATCCACAATTTATTAAAGGAATATCTTATACATCGCTCAAAGTAGTTGTAGGTTACACTATAAATATTTCACTTTTGTAATGAAATTTTTATGGAAGTATGAGAGATTATAGAATAGGAGTTTCATGTGATGAGTTTATACACATCTTAAGTTTCTGGGCATATTTTATTTCTGTGTATCATAGAATAATAGGTTGTCACACAAAAAACTTGTCCTCCTAGCTATAGCAAGGACCTTCCACAGTTTGAGGGGAACTCTTTTTCTACTGCCCCACATGTCCTAGCATTTATGAAGCATATATGCGAATTGATGGAAAGACATGAAGATTCCATGATAAGGTTATTTATGCTTTCTTTAGGACAAGGGCATGGTGGCTAGTTGAAGCATTCTTGTAGCCCAAAGAGCATACATTCTCTCAAATCTCTAGTTGAAATCTTCCTCAAGCATTGCCACCCAAGGTTCATAAATTTGATGGTACATATCAAGAGTTGTTGACAACCCTACAAGAGGAAGGCCTCCTTAGTCTTTTTGAAGGAAATAATAACATTGTTGGGGATGAAAGTGGAGCATCTATGGAAGAGGGATTATGCTCAAAATTTGAATATGAAAACACTAGATATTTGTAACACGAACAACCTTGCGGCAACAATGACAGGAAGGAGGGCCATTTTAGCATCTAAAGTGATTTCTTAACACATAAATGAGTACCAACATGAAAAATGTGATGGCATTATTACACCACTTTCAAATGATACATGTGTCACTCTTTCTAGCGAGGATTGGCATCAGGTTGGTGATGTTTTTATTGGCTGCCCCGTAGGAAAAAATGTTGCAGATATAGAAGAAGAAAGTAGTAGCAGTTTTGAGATGAATTTGGCGTGGGATTTATGCTCAAAAATAAAAACAAGAACACTCCCTTCTCTTATGGCTTATGTACATGATAATCATAATAATGAAAATATAATCTTGGACACTCATAATGATCCTCTCATCAGTATGGATCAATCATCAGACCATATATTTTGGGTTGGGTAGAGGCAAGTCCTATACACTACTTGTATGGACCATCGATGTCTGGTGATCACAAAGACGAGGGGAAGTTTGATTCTAAGCCCTTCACAAGCATCCGTCATGAGGGTTTTGAGACCGTGTCATGTTATAAAAGTGTTGGAATAACCTCCCTAGACTTGTCACAAGAATTGAGGATAGAATATCCCTTCGAGGACGAGAGACTTTGCTCCAAATATGACAACAATAAGGATTTTGCACCAAACATTGGCATTTCTGATAATGAGTATCAACATTACACAAGTTATGAAATCCTTAATGATGAATTTGTTGCTCTAGAGGAACACAAGTATTTCTGTTTTGTACACCAATTTCCCCAAGTCTTGAACAATGAAAAGCAGAAATCAATAGAGTCCTCTTATCTCTACAATCAAGACTGCAAACCTTCTTTATTAGAGCAAAGGCATAAGGACCATATTTGAATATGAAAACACTAGATATTTGTAACACGAACAACCTTGCGGCAACAATGACAGGAAGGAGGGCCATTTTAGCATCTAAAGTGATTGCTTAACACATAAATGAGTACCAACATGAAAAATGTGATGGCATTATTACACCACCTTCAAATGATACATGTGTCACTCTTTCTAGTGAGGATTGGCATCAGGTTGGTGATGTTTTTATTGGCTGCCCCATAGGAAACAATGTTGCAGATACAAAAGAAGAAAGTAGTAGTAGTTTTGAGATGAATTTGGCATGGGATTTATGCTCAAAAATAAAAAAAAGAACACTCCCTTCTCTTATGGCTTATGTACATGATAATCATAATAATGAAAACATAATCCTGAACACTCATAATGATCCTCTCATCAGTATGGATCAATCATTAGACCATATATTTTGGGTTGGGTAGAGGCAAGTCCTATACACTACTTGCATGGACCATCGATGTCTGGTGATCACGAAGAAGAGGGGAAGTTTGATTCTGAGCCCTTCACAAGCATCCGTCATGAGGGTTTTGAGACTGTGTCATGTTATAAAAGTGTTGGAATAACCTCCCTAGACTTGTCACAAGAATTGAGGATAGAATATCCCTCCGAGGACGAGAGACTTTGCTCCAAATATGACAACAATAAGGATTTTGCACCAAACATTGGCATTTCTGATAATGAGTATCAACATTACACAAGTTATGAAATCCTCAATGATGAATTTGTTGCTCTAGAGGAACACAAGTATTTATGTTTTGTACACCAATTTCCCCAAGTCTTGAACAATGAAAAGCAAAAATCAACAGAGTCCTCTTATCTCTACAATCAAGACTGCAAACCTTCTTTATTAGAGCAAAGGCGTAAGGACCATATTTGTGAAGAGTCAAAGAAATTATCTAGCAACATAATAGAAGCCACACCTCTTCACATTGGAGCAAAAAACAAAAAGGCACCCCCTAGGTTTGAATCTTCCAAATCACCGAATTTATGAACATCTACACAGACTTTGGTATGTACATTACTGATTAGTGAAATTATTAAGAATGGATTGTTCTAGTTTTGCAAGGAACTTAAGGCCCTCCTATTGGAAACTATATCAATCCTATAAAGGAGTAAAACCCTTTGTCTATAGTTCGAAATTTGTGTATGGTTCTATGCATAAGCCCTAGAAGGATAATCTCCAAAAAATCTAGTCCTATGCATTAGTTGAAGGTCTATGTTGGGCATCAGTCCTATTTTGAGACCATTGTCAAAGGTTACCAAATTTTTGAAGTTCAAGCTACATGAAGAAAGTTCTGAGAATGTTTTGCAAAGTCAAAATCCAAATTGAAGAAGCTAAAATTCTGAAGTCTCAAGTTATCAATTTTTCTTAAAAGAAGTCAAAATTGTGAGCATGTTTGTGAAGGAGCCAAGAGAATTATTTAAGGATGTACCTGTATATTATAGAGATTCGCTAGGTAAAATCTAATACAACACTATGATCGAAAACACTTTGAATCAACTGCTAATACCGCTTGTTGCACTCCACAAGCCAACTCCTCTGAATCAACTGCTAATACCACCTGTTGCACTCCACAAGCCAACTCCTCTGAATCAACTGCTAATACTGCTTGTTTCACTCCACAAGTTGACTCCTCACCTCTTCTTCTGTTTGTGTTGGGTGTTCGTAGAACCCATCATTTTTTAAATCCTTGATCATGAAGGTTACCGTAGCTAGACATAACACATTAATTTTAGGTTATGGACTCCCTCCAGAATGAGAACGAGAGAGTATCTAGGTGGGTGAAAATAAGGTAGCTTGGTTGTATAAGCAAGAAAAAATGCTCAGAGATTTGAATGAAAGCAATAGGTCTCACTCAAGATGGAAAGGCAGAAAGGCGGTCAGACAAAACTAAACTCGATGAATCTCACTACCCACCCGGAATGGAAACACGTATCCTTCTATATCTCTTTCTGTAACTGAGTATCCATTTCATTCATCATCCCCACCTCACCTTGTTTTTCGGGATCGATCGATAGTGACAAAATCCTGCCTTGCCTTCCTTTCTTAGTAGTATCCTTCCATCCAAGCGCTCTTGCCTGCTTATCGGGTATCTGTGGTTTCCGTAACTTAAGTTGTTGGTAGGTCTCGCTCATGTGCTCACTGCAGTTGGAGAAGCCCGCTACTATGACACAGTTAATGTGTTCATTAGAGAGAATTAGTCTAAGTGGGTAGTTGGACATGGGTTTGAACAAACAAGAGGCAGGGCAAGGATTTGAGGAGTGGTCCTGTCTGGTTCAAACTCAGAAACACAGCTCCTCTTAGTGTTATAGACAATTTTGTGCCTTACAGCAACATACATGAATTGTCAATAATCCAAGGGATCCAAAGTTCCCTAAACATGATGTTCCTACCCCTAGAGGAACAAGGTCAGCAAACCAACAGCTCTCAGATCAGTTCTCCACCTGAAAATACTAAAAAACAAGCAATCCTGAAATCAAAGCAGGTGCTCCACTAGGTTTCTGCGCTGAAACTCAGTTCCTCCATGGTGTACCTGCGTTGCAAAGCAAGTGGAACAAAGGCCACCTGCGCTGAGTGAGATGGGACAAGTGGCACAATGAGTCATTGCTCTGGAATCTTCCAAAAATGACACTTGGATCAGGGATTTCGCCTTGTGATGAATCAGAGGCTCTGTTTCTCCAAGTGGAAGCAAGGTTCTCCAAGTGGACTCAAGAACTGAAGATCAACTAAAGATTAACTGAAGAGAGAGAGGACACAAGGCAGCTACACATCAGTTGCAAGCTGACTCATCCTTTCTCAATTCATCTATATATTGAGCTCTCTCCTATGAGCTCAGGAGGCTGGAATTTTGTGCAAAGTAATGATATGCTGTTGGTTTCACTATAGAGCTATTGGGTGATTGTTTGAGAGAGGTGAAGAGGAGAAATTCTTTCTGCTGGGAGGTGTTGCTGGATTGGAGCCTTCAATGGTTGTAATACTCTCAGAACCTTTACTTCTTCATTAATAAAAGCTATTGAGGTTCTTCTATGTGCTCTTGTTTCAATAATATATTGTGATAATTGCATGTTTGGTTTACACTAATCCTTAAACCATTTATGATTGCATGCTTCTTGTAGTTTCCTTCTTTGTTATGTTGCAGGATCTCATTGTAGCTGGGCCAGCAAAAGAGCAAGGAGCTGGGAGCAAGCAGCCAAAGAGAAGAGTTTGGATTCGACATTAAGCGCAAGGCAACGGTTAGTGTATTTCTCCATTCGCTTTTGCTTTCATAAAGAAGTAAACCTTAAGTAGTTTGTTTTACAGTTGTTGCTGAGGTACTATCACCCTTAGAGTGGGATAGGGTCATCCGAATCGGATACTTTTCCCTACAACAAACTGGCGACTCCACTGGGGATCGTATCCATTTGATTGTGTTTGTAGTATCTTGCTATTCATTTCCTGAACAAAAGAGTACCAAATCGAAAAGCTTTTGACTATATCAAAAGCGAAGTAGAGGGCAGCTACTCTAGCTCATTTCTGAGCAAGTTCATGATTTGAAGAGCTGATCTACAAGGATCCTTGTAAGCTCTTAGTGATAGCTTTTCACCTTCCTAATCATCCCTTTGAGTGTGCTTGACTGATTGCTTTTGATTTGAGCAAAAACTGTGCATTTTTGAGAAAATTATGACCCGGAAACTGTGAAAATGAAACTTTCGTTTTCCAAAGCAGGTAGTACACAGGCTACCTGCTTTGCAACGCAGGTCTCGAAGGGGCTACCTGCGCTGAGAGCCAGACTGGCTGTGCAGCACCTGCGTTGGCCCAAATTTGCCTAGTGCTGTTGGGGTTTCCTCCTTTTCTCTTGCATGTTTTCACTATTGATTTGGCTGCCAGTTACCAGTCTTGCACCTGTTCTGAAACCAATATTACTTGCCATCATTCTGCCTCTGTTATATAACGAAATTGTACTTGTTCTTTGTATTTCTTACTCATTTACAATTTCCCATAACGAAGAGTAAACTAGTCTTGCTTTTGGCCTCTTAGATCTGAACCTGTGTTAGGCATTTTGCTGGTCTAAAGAGTTAGCTTGTTTGCTGTCCATAGCTGATTAGTCATTTACTTTCGTCATTATGGTTTGATTTCATGCATTTCCAGTGATTAAGCAAGTGAATCTTAAGGTGTCTTTTGATTTTGGACAAGCTTGTTTACTTTCGCTTTAAATCGAAATCAAAGTTATATAACAACTTTCTTTTTGTAACCCATCCACATTAAGAAAGGGAAAAGAAAATACATGCATTGTGCATTTTGCATTTGACTGTTTGCTTGACGATTTAGGAAAAATTTGCATTTAGTGTGTGCTCTATGATCTGTGTGAAAAGATTTGCCTTTCTTTTCCCTCAGTAGTTAAGGTTTTCAAAGTTGAAAGATTGAAAAGTTTGCTTCTCATCTTAGACTGCATTCAGGAATTTGTTACATACATCTCGTGGTGATCCTTAGAGGCAAACTGCTAAGCAAGATCAACATTAAAATAAATCCAATTTACATAACAACGCTTTGTAACATAACGCAAACAAATAGAGGTCTAGGTAGAGACGTGTTCCGGCGTCGTTAAACATAGTGACTGTCGATCTCTACGAAGGTGGGTGATTCCTCCTAAGAGTCGGTGGCACTAATACGGACTTGTGCTCCCACGTACCGTCGCGTATATATTGGGAGACCCCTATAGGCAATTATCCTTTATCCATAGGAAGCCGTGTCGGCCGCCCTACTGATCGCGATGCAGTGAACACAGCATTCACGAAGATCGACCACCCGTACCGTAAAACGTATTCTGTGGTTTCGCGAAAAGTTTGGCACACCCTCTGCCTAGAACTCCAGAGAAGTTTCTTTTGGCCTTTTTCAAACTCTATAACTGAAAAAGTCCACCCGAGCATTTGTCACTTCGGGCTCGTTAATACATCGAAGGAGACTAGAGTCATCTTTAGCTTTTTCTCGACTCTTAAAACATGAAAAAGCAAGTTTGTGTCTAAAAGCGTCGCTAATAAAATTTATTTTAAACGGAACATAATCACCTGTTATTCCCACGTTGATCTTTCAGTTGAAAAGTATGGAGCCCACCAACCAAGGAAGTAACCTTGGTGGAAGTCCAAATCCCTTCTCCTCTTGGGGAGATGTTGGTGCGCCTCATATGGCCACATTGTCACTTCCAGGATTGACAATTGGCCTACCTGTATGGCTCTTTTCAACTAATGTAGTTCAGATCGCCACTAATCCTGAGCAGTCGAATCAACAGTCAGACCAGTCTAGAACTACCCACCAGCCTTCCACTTCTTACAATTCTTCCTCTGATCCTTCATCTTCACAAGGTAGAGCCGGCAAAAGTCAGCCTCCCATGGAGAAGAAGGAAAAGAAGAAAAGAGAAAAGAAGCAGAAGGGGCCTATGGCGAAGGCGACTGGGGGCAAGCAAAAGTCAGCTGACAAAAATCCACACACTGCACCGACCGGGCCTAAATCGCCATGTGTCATTTGCAAAGGGGCCCACTTCCATCGTGATTGTCCTTGTATTCCCCGGATACTAAGGGACTGGTCCCCAAGGTTGCACAATCCGGTAGCATCAACCTCTGGTAGTCATGTTGATTGCAGTCCGTCAACTAACGAGAGTGAAGGACGAAGAGGGAGACCAAGATCACCCTGTATGTTGTGTGAAGGCGATCATGCCATCCACCGATGTCCATTCTTAGATGAGGCAAAGAGAGTTTTGGAAGATCGTCCGGTTTCACCGCTACGACTTCCTCCTGGATACCAAAAACTCGCGCCTAATCCCTCGATAGTTGAAAATCCAGCTGACCCGCTCAAGTGGTCAGCTGAAGTGTCGGTCATTGAGAATGAACCTACTGAATCCAGACCAGACGAAAGTCTAAAGGTTGAAACGGCAGTTGACCCGGTTCTTCCTTCAGAGGTTTCATCCTCCAATGACTCTGTCATTGAAGACCCATCTTCAAATGACACCCTCACTGAAGAGAATAAGGATGACACCGTCCAGATTCTTTTCATCAACACAGACTCTGATGAGCATCAGGGCAATGCGCCCATTCCTTTATCGCAGGAAGGAACATCGTCAGGGTCGTATCCGGCCGTGTATTCGGTCCCACCACCAAGCAACCTAGTTGTATCCTTTGATTGGAATCAACTAGGCAGACCCCGGTTACCAGCCAGTATACCATTCAGAATCATTGTCCAAATCTATAGAATGGTAATGGCTGGAACCATCATTGATGAAGGGGCATCTGTGAGTATCCTTTCCTCTATTGCTTGGAAAGCACTGGGTTCCCCGGCGCTTTTACCTGAGATGAGAAATCTATCAGGTTTTGATAAAGGAACCAGTCGCCCTTTAGGGATCCTCCCCAATGTTCCGATTACATTGAGGAAGAAGACAGTTCATATGAACGTCATGGTCGTCCAAGGACCCTTGGATTATAACCTACTCCTTGGACGGGACTATATATATTGCATGGGAGCTATAGTCTCCTCACTCTTTAGAGTAATGTGTTTTCCACACGAAGGAAAGATGGTCAAGCTCGTAGACCAACTTTCATTTCCGGGATCTCGCATCGCAAATAGTCAAATACCAACCCTAAACGGCTTATTCACTCAAGAAATGCCTCCACCCCCGGTTCTACTTCCCGATGAATGCGAGTGATTCAGAAAGATATAACTGGGACCCAGGGGGCATGCACCCTGGCCTGCCTTGGGCAGAGGAAACCTTGGGTATAAAGTTAATTTCCGCAGAAGAATGGACTAGTCCGTACCCCATCCGAAAAAGGAAGAGAGGGTTGTTCTAGGATAAAATTCTTTTGTCAAAGTTATGTGAGCGAAAAGATCGACTCCCTTTGTCTAAAAAAGTAGGCTCTCCTAAGGAGGAGATCCATTTGTGGCGGCAAGTAGCCACCATCTTTGAATGTCAAGCCTCACCCATTAAAACATATGTTTTGAAGGATAAGTAGGGGCAGTCTTCAAAGAAAGAGATGAAATTGCTGCAACAAGTAGTCACCATCCTTAGCAACCTAATGATAGACATCGCCGAAAGGAGAGTTTAGTTTGCGGCAGCAAACAAAACCATTTTTCGGATAATAAGTAAGAGGACAGAATCTCGAAATTATATTTTATACCTGGGGGCATGCAAACCTTTTGGAGTGCAAGCAAAGAGCGGTTATTTATCTGTTTTTTGGATTAGTCATTTCCGAACTTGCATGAAGAAAGGATGTGGGGCAAAAGTCAAAACTTGCCAAATTGGAGTAGCTAGTGAGGTATAGCTCCTTAAATAAGAATACCTCACCTGAGGCATTTCTTGTATTATGACTGGTATAATCGAGCAGTTTTAGCACACAGTTCATGCTCGTTAAAAAATAAACGCAAGATCCGAGCAGTTTTAGCACATAGTTCATGCTCGTTAAAAAATAAACATAAGTTGTGAGCAATCTTCCCCTACAGTTCAAGCTCACCCAGAAAAAATGAACCGGTAAATAACCTTGAGAAATGTAACCTTTGACAGCCATATTAAAGCCCTTGGTCGTGTTCTTGCAGTCTCACCTCCATCCGTTCATTTGGCCAATCGTTCATCTCCATATGTGTGTTTACCCATTTTGAGGAACAGCTGCGAAGAGTGATTTCACCTAGCCATCCTTGTGACACTGCCGTGATTGGAGAATTCCAACCTGTACCTGGAATCTGCTGCTATCCCTGTTCATCACTCGTTCCTCAAAAGACGAGTCTTCTTTGAGCTCTTTTCACTAACTCGTAAAATATGAAAAGTTTGCCGAGTTTTGGCCTTCCAGCTCGTTAAAAGGACCGGAAGAGCTATCCCTCCTCTAGATTTTAATCTTTTTGGACCTGAGGGATTATTGCACAAAAAGATCGAGCGCTTGTTTTGTTCGGCTCGTTAAAGAAATCGAAAATTCATCCCTTCTGTATTGTTTTATACTTTTTCGGACTTAAGGGATTAGAAGACGAAAAAGGAATTTTGGAGTTAACTTTCCGTACCTTTTCAGACTCTCTAAAAATGAAAAGGACCGAGTTTTCCTTGTCGTTAGACTCGTTAAAATGATTAAATAGCGACAAACTTGTCTTTAGACGAGAACGAGTTTCCCTATCGCTAGGCTCGTTAAAACATAGCGATGGGCTTGCCCGAAGGGCAGGTTATAGAACAAGCATATGTTATCCTCCTCAAGCTTGACAAAAATAAAGAGGTACTGGTCAGCAATGACTGGGGAAAAATTGGGAGAACCTCACAGCATTAATGGTAGCAAGTCGCTCTTGAACATGACACTTTGTCCTCCGTATCACATCGGGTTGGGTTGTTTCATTCATCGGTCTCATAACCATGGTCCTCGCCACACCATCCACAATTGGGGTAATGCTACCAATCCATCACATCAGTGTCGTTATATGTTCAAGAGATGTGGTTCTGCAAAGAGTCAACCGTGTCCCATCCACTGCCATACATTATCCTTCATCCACTTCATGACCGCCACCCTGAATCATACATCATAGTTTGTTTTCACCTCATCACAATCACTAGCTCCGTTCCGTGTCACTGATGTGGGATTCATTAAGGCCCTCCTTTGACGGATCGCTCCTTGTCGACATCAGCTCATTATCCAAGGAGTTGATCTAGGAACACCCCCTTCAGTACTTTGAAGCTTGCATGCCTCAATGGCAAGCTTCTCACTTCCGGCGACAGGTATACATCAATAACCTTCGACCAGAAGATTTTGCATGGTGGTCGACGCCAAGTCCTTTATTCCCACCGTGTGAATTGTACTGCCGTACCTTGAGGGTCATCATCCTTATCGGTGATTCCTCTCGCGCTTGTTAACGGTTTACATCATTGACCGGTAATCAAGCGATGTCTTTCCATGTTCGACTTCAAGAAATTCTCACATGGATCGACTTGTACATCGAGTGAAGATCGGAAGAGATTGAAGACCCCGGATCTAGTTTCATCCATCCGGGCTGCGATATATATTCAGGACATAAAGACATTTGATATGTACATCATTACAGCAGATGATCATCCTCCTCAAAGGATGATAATTTCAGCAGAGAATTATCAGTCTACAATCAGACGATCGTCTGTTCTATGTACCAAAATGTATTTATAAAGCTGAGCATGGGAATGCCCACCTCAGCTAGATCATGAAAATGTATGAAAAATAATGTATTGTATTGTATCTTATTACAGGACACTTCTCAGCAGATTGAATGAACTTCGGATCCTCTCAATAAAGCATTTCACCCGATAAACGACCTCATACTTTAGGGGGCATCTGTTATAGACAATTTTGTGCCTTATAGCAACAGACATGAATTGTCAATAATCCAAGGGATCCAAAGTTCCCTAAACATGATGTTCCTACCCCTAGAGGAACAAGGTCAGCAAACCAACAGCTCTCAGATCAGTTCTCCACCTGAAAATACTCAAAAACAAGCAATCCTGAAATCAAAGCAGGTGCTCCACTAGGTTTCTGCGCTGAAACTCAGTTCCTCCATGGTGTACCTGCGTTGCAAAGCAAGTGGAACAAAGGCCACCTGCGCTGAGCGAGATGGGACAAGTGGCACAATGAGTCATTGCTCTGGAATCTTCCAAAAATGACACTTGGATCAGGGATTTCGCCTTGTGATGAGTCAGAGGCTCTGTTTCTCCAAGTGGAAGCAAGGTTCTCCAAGTGGACTCAAGAACTGAAGATCAACTAAAGATTAACTGAAGAGAGAGAGGACACAAGGCAGCTACACATCAGTTGCAAGCTGACTCATCCTTTCTCAATTCATCTATATATTGAGCTCTCTCCTATGAGCTCAGGAGGCTGGAATTTTGTGCAAAGTAATGATATGCTGTTGGTTTCACTATAGAGCTATTGGGTGATTGTTTGAGAGAGGTGAAGAGGAGAAATTCTTTCTGCTGGGAGGTGTTGCTGGATTGGAGCCTTCAATGGTTGTAATACTCTCAGAACCTTTACTTCTTCATTAATAAAAGCTATTGAGGTTCTTCTATGTGCTCTTGTTTCAATAATATATTGTGATAATTGCATGTTTAGTTTACACTAATCCTTAAACCATTTATGATTGCATGCTTCTTGTAGTTTCCTTCTTTGTTATGTTGCAGGATCTCATTGTAGCTGGGCCAGCAAAAGAGTAAGGAGCTGGGAGCAAGCAGCCAAAGAGAAGAGTTTGGATTCGACATTAAGCGCAAGGCAACGGTTAGTGCATTTCTCCATTCTCTTTTGCTTTCATAAAGAAGTAAACCTTAAGTAGTTTGTTTTACAGTTGTTGCTGAGGTACTATCACCCTTAGAGTGGGATAGGGTCATCCGAATCGGATACTTTTCCCTACAACACTTAGGGTTTAAAAGTAGAAAGGCTTAGGGTTGCAGGTGGGTTTCAGAGTGGTTGAAGAGAGGCTCAACTCCAAAATGAAACGTGAATGAAACCTTTCCAACTCTTTCCCTCTGCTGGTGACGTGTAGCCTGATATTTTTCTCTTCGCTTGGCCAAAAATTTGTATAAAAAATACCTTAGGTTATATATATTGTTGTATGGTATATTAAAATCCTTTAGGCCCTCATTATGACCCCAATATATTATTTTGTGATTTTTTCATTTTTAATGCCCCAATATGAATGCACGTGATATAATATTGGTTTGTTAGTGACGCCCTCATGTCTTAACCATAACAACTTCCAATAGGATCCCCTACTGATCAATTGACTGCTATATGCTTTTAGTTTCAAGCTGACTATTCATGAAATTGGGTGTAGAAACAAAGGAGGAGGGTATCACTTACTTCTTATTAGATAAATCCTAGGCGTGTATGAAGTTTTTTAGAGAGTATTGAGCCACAATGACTCTTGTTTCTCCTCTCAATTCCTCCTGTAGCTCATCTCGACCCTCCTATAGCAATTGTAGGTCTACTTGTAGCTCCTTCATGTAGAAATTTCATAATAGGGTTCAAAGCTCCTCGGTGGCACACCAAGTTTGTCCTCTCTCTAACTGTTTTTGAAATGAGCGAATATGTAAAATAAATCAAGCCCAAGTACATAATATGCTATTTTTGAGTTGAGGCTTGGAGCGCTATGGTGACCTAGCAATCACATGGGGTTTCCTCTTTTGGACCGTTATCCCCACTCTGAGTAATCATCTCTCCTTCCCTTGTAATCACCACCCACTATTTGTGATCCCAAATCGGTCGATGTGACATATCCACATTGCATGAGTGCTTACCATCACTTTTAGTTCACTAGCTGAGGGTGGCCAAGTTACCTGGCCACCTACAACTTATTAAAACATCCCTTCTCGAAATTCATACATTTTAGTTATTTACAAATAGGGAGGAGGTAAGAGTTTTCCATACCTGAGCCTACCTCATGATCGAACTGCTGCAGGGATTTGCATGCTAGAGCTGGACCATATTATTGACATCAAGGGAGTTGACTTGCTGGCTTATTTCTTGTGCATTTCTTCATTTCTCTTCATGATACTTGAATGTTGTGTTTTTTGTGTGTGTAGGTACCTCGTTGATGTCCAAACTGCTGGTGGTGGTGGAAAGTTTTCCTGGGAGTGATACGACTTCTTCAAAGTTGTCTCATAAGTTTCCATCATTCCCTCTGATGAGAAAGAAAATAATAACAATTCTCTCTGTGGTAATTGCACAGGGTGCTACAAGAGGAGTTTTTCTTCCTGTAGCAGTCCTTTCCTTTTCCTTTTGGTTCTTCAATCTGCATGGGGGTGATGAGAGAAATCATAACAAGTCCTGACAATACTAGGATCATGAGGGAGTAGTGTAGACTTATAGAAATGAAGATGATGACTTCTACGTTTTTATATATTTTTTAAAAGGTAGGACTGAGTGGGGACTTTGAGTGAATCTTTTTGTTAAGTGACATGGATGAGTGATGGATGAATGATTGAAAATAATGGGGGAACCTTCTTCATAATTTTCAAAGACATAAGGTTCATGTTGGGATGTCCTTGTCCTCATATCTCCCTCTTGTAGCTCCACATATTCCTCCTATAGCATTACAAAACCTTCTTGTAGCAACACAGGGCCTTCCTGTAGCAGCATAGAGAGGAGGTGAATTTCATATTTCTTGATTATATGATGGTGGAGAGAGATAGAGATGTGAATGTAGAGGAAGATTATGGGGTGTATGGATAAAGGAATGGATGGTAGCCTATAGGTCTTGGTCTGTAACCATGAAATATGCCACTGTGTACAACTCTGCAAAACAAAAGAAAGGTTAGCAAACGAGATATAAGCTTCTTCCTTTTCCTATTTTCTTTTCTCTTCTTTTGTTTTTTTTTTTTTTTTTTTGTTGAGACACACATGCTGCTTCACAAGAGGTTTTCAACCTGGATGCCTGCCCTAGGTGCCTGAAGAGAGGTTTTTAGCTAAGGATCTTTATTATTTTTTTCTCTCTTTTTTTTTGCTCTTAGGCTGCCTAAGAGAGAGTTTTAGCCTAGGAGTTGGCCTTAGATGCCTCATAGAGGTTTTCATCTAGGCCTTTTATTTTTTTTCTCTCTTTTTTTTAACAAAAATATCTAAAAGTGTCATGGACTAGAAGTTATGAAACTCCTAATCACATTCAATCCCTTATTGACTAAACTAATAAATTCCTCCTTGGACAAATGATTTTTGTATAACTTCAACCTGTAACCATTTACAAGCAAGGGGATTCCTTCCTCATCAATGGTTCTGACATTTTTCCACTAGATATGGGCCCAACCATCTTGTCATTAGCTTCCCTTTAAAATATTTGAACCTGGAATCATATAATAAGGCCCAATCCCCTTCTTGAAAAATATTTTCCTTGATGTGCTTATAATGCCATACCTTCCTTTGCAATTGTATAACTTCAGTGTGTAGGAGGGCCTACATTCTGAACTCATCCAAGCCATTCATTTGGAGAAACCTTTCTTCCTGTGCTCTGGTGACATCTAAGTCTAATTGGGCTTCCATTCTCAAAGTGTTATATTAAAAGTCAATAGAAAGCAAATATTTCTTTCCATAAACTAAATAATATGGAGTGAACCTAGTAGTTGTCTTCCAAGTGGTGTTATAGGCCCAAGTGGCCTCCACTAATATATCTGCCCAATCTCTCCTACTGCTGCTCACAACCTTAGTGAGGATGTTCTCCAATGCCCTATTTGTAACCTCTACTTGCCCATTTGCTTAAGGGTGATAGGTAGTAGTCGTTCTGTGTTTGATATTATGCTGCCTCAGGAGATTCTCAATCAAATGTGATGTGAAGTGATCTCCCTAATCGGTGACTATCTCCCTTGGATACCCAAACTTGTAGAAAATATTTTCTCTTAAAAATTCTGCCACTTTCTCCTCAGTTGCTACTTTTACTACCTTTGTCTCAGCCCATTTTGTCAAATAGTCAGTGCACACAATAATGTATTTCCTTTGTCTTGATGGTGGATCAATTGGCCCAATGAATTCCATGCCCCACTTGTAAAATGGATCTACGACCACTTAAGGTTGTAGAGGCATCTTATCCTTGGGTGTGGGTTTCCCCATCCTGTGGCACTGATCACATTTTCTGGTATACCTTCTTTCATCTTGATGGAGAGTGGGCCAATAGTAGCTAGCTTGTAAGGCTTTGTAAGTTTCCCTCTTGGTAGAAAAATGAGCTCCACAGGGCCCATCATGGCATTTTGGGAGGATTTCAAAGACCTCATCTTCCCTGACACATCTCCTCAAAATATGATATAGTCCCAGTTTGAAAATATTTCCCCCGATCCAAGTGAAAGGGGTGATTTTCCTCACAATTATGATCTTTTCCTTGGATGACAGATTTGGTGGAAATCTCCCAGCAACGAGGTAGTTGGCTATGTCAGTAAACTAGGGAGAGAGTGTTGAATTAGAAAATAGGTGCTCATATGGAAGTTTATCATCGACCATCCCTTAATCATCTAAAGTAAAAGTGAGTATAGACAAAAAATATGCAACTATATTTTCTGTTCTTGGCTTATCAATGATAGTCAAATCAAACTATTGTAACAATAAAAACCATATAATAATCCTAGCATTAATATCAGGATTATTCATAAAATATTTAATAGTTGCATGATCAGTATGCACAAAATTTTGGTATCCAGTGATACAGTGCCTGAATTTGTTTAAGGAGTGTACAACAACTAAGAGTTATTTTTCAGTGACAGTGTAGTTCAATTTAGCCTTATATTTTTTTTTAATAATGAAATAAATGGCATAGGGTAACTTATCATATTTTTTCCCCAAGGCTACTCCCATAACTTTGTCTGATTCATCGGTATTTATATGGAAAGGAAGAGCCCAATTGGGACCCCTAAGTATGGGTGCAATGGTCAATTTTTCTTTTAATATTTCAAGGGCCTCTTGGCAATTACTTGTCCAACATAATTTCTGAGTCATTGGCCAATAATCCAAACAATGGTGAAGCCACTTTACTAAAATCCTTGATAAAACTTCTATAATAACCATATAAGCCCAATAAACTCCTAATCTCCCTTTGCTTTTGTGGGTTAGGGACCCTTTTATGATGGAAATCTTGTTTGGGTCCACCTGTATCCCTTCCTAAGATATGGAATGGCCAAGGATAGTCCCTGCATTAGTTAAGAATTCACATTTCTTAGGACTTAGTGAGAGGTTCATTTCAATGCATTTTCTGAGGACTTTACCTAGATTAGAGAGAGCCTCTAAGAAGTTACATCCATAGCAAGTGAAATCATCCATGTAGATCTCCACAAAGTCATGATCAAGCTTAAAAAATATGCTCAAAACTGTCATTTGAAAAGTAGCAGGGGCATTGAATATACCAAATGGGAGGACTCTATAAGCAAAGGTACCCCAAGGACATGTAAATGTAGTCTTGTCTTGGTCTTCAGGGCTGATCTAGATCTGATTGTAACCACTAAATCCATCCAAGAAAGAGAAGAACTTCTTCCCTGCAAGACCATCTAAAACTTGGTCAATGAAAGGCAAAGGGAAATGGTATTTCTTTGTGGCCTTGTTCAATTCTATATAATCAACACAAATTCCCCACTTCCCATTCTTCTTTGGGACTAAGACTAGAGGGGACACCCACTCACTATTTGAGATGGGGTATATGAACCCTGCATCCAACAAATTTTGTAATTCTTCCTTCACTATGTCCTTAAGGGTTGGGTTCATTCTCCTCTGAGGTTGGCACACAGGTTTGCATCCTTATATAATGTAGATGTGATGAGTACAAACTGAGGGATTCACCCCCTTCATTTCTTTATAGTCCCAAGCAAAATCATCTAAGTGTTCTCTCAGCATATTGCACAATTTATCTTCTTTTTTAGTTGAGAGAGGGGTTAATCTTTAAGGTCCTGGATGGGCCAAACTATACAACTTAGACATGTTTAGGACTTGGGTCAACTGAGCATAACTTAGTCCAAGAACTACTCTCTGATACTTTCACTAACTCAACAAAAGGAATGATATTGGGGAACTAGTTCTAAAGGATATGGTCAATGAGGGCATCTTCATCAGGTTTTACCCCTCCTATAACAAAATCTAGGGTACATATTTGGTAGGGAGTTGTATGATAAAATTTATCTTATTGCTCGTCCTCAAGCCACAAAGGTAGATCATGTTCAAGAGAAGGATGAGCAAGAGGATACAATATTAGTTGTTTTGATAAGGGCCCATTCTTGATGGTAATGTTCCTAGCTCAAAAACTGATATAGGCATCAACAATGGACAACTAAGGTCTTCCTAAGATAAGAGGATAACCATTAAACTTTGTTTTTGGTTGGAGCACCAGGAAGTCAGTATGATACTCCCAAGAGTCAATGGAGACCATGACATCCTCAACAACTCCCTTAGGAGCTACTGTGGATCTATCTGCAAGTTGCAACACTGTGGTGGTCTTTCTCAAAGCTCCTTGGAGGTTTAGCTTGAGCATGGTTTCCTTAGTCATCGTATTGATGGCAACCCAAATATCAATCAGGGTATGAGGGATAATGATGCCATCAATGTGCACATCCACTATTGGAATTCCAGGGTCTAGGTATTTTGGGAAAATCATTCTCCCCAACATCAAATCAGATAATTGACCAACAACATTGATGGTGGGGGTGTATCTCTTCTTTCTCCTAGGATTTTTGAAAAATTTCTCCTTGATAAGCTTATTATATATGGGAACATCATTAATAGCCTAGAGAAGGGGTATCTTAACACACAAATTCTTCAATTCTCCCAGAAGTTCAATCTATTTTGGGGTGTGCTAGCCAGGGTGGATCAATCTCTCAGGAAAAAGAGGTGGATTTAATTTAGGAACAATTACTTCCTTCTCTCCTTCAAGCTCTTCAGGTGGAGAAGGTGGGTGGTGATCTGGAAGCACTCACCCAGACCAGAGGTTGATCTCTTGGATTTCCATAGCATAAGCAAGGTAAGATGTCACTCCATTGTAGAACTATTGGGCTTGCTTGTTGTTCGGGTTCATATTTGGTTGAGCATGAATTTAACGTTACTTAGGTGGAGTAGGATGCGTGAATTGTGGTTGAGGTTGGGGTGGAGGTAGTAAAGCAAAAGGTTCATGAACTTGAGGCCTCCACCCTTGTGATGGGTTGTTCCATTAAGAAGATTGGGGTGGATATGGACGAAAATGATGGTTGATAGGTTGAGGAGGATATGGAGGAGCATAAGGACAAGAAGGGGGTATGGAACAGGATGGATGAGTGAAAGAGTACTAGGGTGGAAAGGGTACATTCTCGTCTAGATTGTAATAAGAGTAAGATACACCTTGCATGCCCTGTTGGTATGGCTAAGGTCCTTGAGGCCTCCTTTGATTTATAAAGCAGAGTTGCTTGACCCCACCTTTTTCCCCTTGGTATAAAGATTTTAAACCAGATAAAGATGGGAATTTATCTGTGGCATAGTTTTCCTCAGAGATTGAGCAAACCTTTATGACATTTAATGGGCATTCACTCCTGGGGTTCCTTCTAGTGCATTTAGGGTAGAAAATATCCAGGGATATCTCTGCTTCCTCTTGTTTCCTTTTGATAGGCATGGTATCCATTTGCAAAGAAAAGGTATGCAACATTTCAATTTTAAAGTCCTCCAACATGTTCCCAATCTCATTTTCGATGGATGTTGAGGAGGAAGAGGTACTGACCAAGCCATGACTAGCCCTACCCTTCTTTCTAGCAGCCCTAGAGTGATTCTTGAACACAATTTGAATGTCATCATAGGATAACTGATAAACATATCCCCCAGACAACATGTTCAAGGTCTCCAACATGTCTTCCCTGATCCCTTAGAGAAGAACTAGTTTGAGTGATTCAGGATCAAGGGTGGCCCTCCTATAATTGAGTTGAAATCTCTCCTCATAGTCTTTTAGGGATTCATCAAGTCCAAGAGTCATTATAAAGATTTATTCCTTGGTTTATTTGGACCTACAATAGTCCCTGTACTTGTTATTAAAGGATTGTTGCATTTGAGCCCAAGCAGTGATGCTACCCTCAGGCAGACCCATAAACCAGCACAAGGCTCCATCATTAAGGGTAGAGGGGAATAACTTCAACTTTTGGTCATCAGAGGCATAGTCATAGGTCCTGTAGACAACAATAAATTCAAACATGAAGGTATCAAGATCCTCATAGATTAAGCCATGGAAGTGTGGAAGGGCGGTTGATGAGCCTCATCATTGGGTAATTATATGGGCCTTAATTCACCTCCTAGCTTAGTCAAACCAACTTTTCTCACAACTTATTACATGTTTTTGATTATAGTTTTTTTTATGAGATGAGTTAGAGTGGGATATCATGCCTAGTGGGCTAATATGCATTGAATGCAGGTTTGAAGGAGGAAATCAAGGGATTTTGGCAAAGACTAAGGTTGAAACTCGAATGGGACAAGGGAGAGGGATTGTAGGAGGTAAATACACCTCATTATCTTAAGATTAGTTTGCTTTGTTAATTTACAATAGCATTTTGTGTGATTGCTTAGGTTTTTCTTTTGTACTTAAAGTTCCTGTTGCAATTTCATAGACCAAGTCGACAAAGATAAACTTCCCTGATTGATATAGCTTGATCAAGATCATGCTGAGCAATGATTCAATATATCACTGTCTCTTTTGAGAATTTTACTGTACATAAATGTTTATGAACTCTTCTTGATTCAAATTCACAGTTGAAGCATTGAAAGTATTTTAAACCCATACTTTGTATTCCTCATGAATTTGATGGCATTACATGAATTCTCCAATTCTATGTTCCTCAGTTGACTATGCAATATTACGAAAACAGGGTTGTGTTAACATTAAGAATTGCGCGCATTAATCTAGAATCTCTTTGAAGTTTCGTGTGAGCAATAGTTTCTAATTCTTGAGTTTCGTTAAATAGCTTCAGTCCATCGAGTTCTGTTGTGTGCAGGAGTCTTGATTTCTTTGAAGTCTCGTTATGAATGCTAGATTTGATTTTTTATGAATTTTATCATGAACAACAGGTTAGATCTCCTCAGATTTTTATCATAAGCAATAGTTAGATTCATTTTAGTTTTGATCGTGAGTAGTAGTTTTAATTATGAATAGAGGTTTATCTGAGTTTTGTCACTAGATTGATTCAGATAGTAGATTTGATGAATTCTTTGACAATAGAGTTTCAATTTCCTTACATGTCATTTTTTTCGATTGCTCTGAGTTTTATAATTCCATTTCTTGAGATAGCGTTTGTTTAGAATCCTTTGCATTTGAATGTCTTTTGTTGATTGATCCAAAGTAGATCATAAACTTTGGAGCTTATTTTAGATTTCGTATTCATTAGTTTACATTAGATTTCATATTCGTGAGCTTAGCATAGATTTAGTGTTCATGCTTTTGATTTAGTGTTCATGTTCTTTGAATAGAATGCTCTGTCTTGATTAGCATTAGAGTGATTGAATGAATGCTTTCATTGAACATAGGTTGAATTCCGTAGATAGCTTATGAGTATTTTGTAGTTAATGCATCAATGTGGTTTCATTGTAGTTAAGTTTTACTTGCATTGAAATTAAGTTTTGATTGATTTAATTTACTTAGATTGAGATTAAATTTTTTTAGTGATTTGTATTTTGTACTTAATTCAGGAATAGGAATAGGAATCGATTTTAGGAATTTGATGTTAATTTAGGTTAGATGCTCTAATCCCATGTTACCTACACTTGTGCCTCTAAGTCTTACGACCCCACATTGATAATTTAATGTTGGAATTATAACACATAATTTCCCCAACATTTTTGGCGCCATTGCTGGGGAGGTGCTAAAGGGATTAGAGCGTAGTTTCTTTCACAAGTTTTTGGTGTGATCTTAGTTGCAGGGCAATTAGAGGGTGGAGAAGATGGTAAGACGTGAGTGAAGAGCCATGCATCCGCTTTGGTTTGGGGTCTTTCCAAAGTCTAGTTGTCCAAGTAAGCATGTTTGGTGAGTTTTATTGCAATTAGCAATTTTTATTCATTTAGATTAAAAATTCAAGCTCTTTAAAGATAAAACATTTTTGGGGTGTTGTAAGAACCCCTGTGTACTAATCCATGTTGCGAGATAGGGATCAACAACCAACAGGATAAATTCAAAGAACGATTGAGAGCTTGAAGAATGTCCCTCGAAGTACTTTCTCAAATCCTAGCAGTAGCTGGGATATCTGCCTCTTAGGAAGAGTTCATCTTGACCACATTCAGGAAATTATCTATCTCTCCACAACTAGAAAAGGATTTGGAAGCCTCCCTTGATTCCTCTTGCCTATCTATCAAGGAGATTGATGAATCATATACCAAATCTGATGGGGAGTATCTAGCTGAACTTGAGATTGAGGAACTTTCACCATGCCCAGCAACAAGCCTTGTATGCATACCAGAGACCAATTATCCAAATTTTCCTGGCATGATTGAGGAGGATTTTTAGAGTGGTCCAAATGAAGAAATGGTACGATACCACCAGGATTACATCGAGAATTGGTTCCAGATCACAATATAGTCAAAGTGCCACTCTCATATTCAAATACTCCTTGCATCACATCTTTTAAAACTGTTGATTTTTCATTCTCATGCACCTTCTAAAGTTTATATGTTAAATCTGGGCATGAATATATCTTTGTACCTAATTCGCACATGGCTTCACTGGAAGTTCTCTTTCACTTAAAGGAGGACATCTTTTCTTTAGTATATTAGGAAAGTTAGTACTGTAATAAATAAATAAATGAAAATAGTAAAGAGAAAAATAAGTCCTTTTGTGAAAACCAACTCTTCTGGCACAACTGGACAGGGACTTTGCTTGAAAACTAGGAAACTGGTGGACAAATTTCCTAATAAAGTTTGTAAATTTGTATGAGTTCTTCAAATCATGTATCCTTAATTATGTTTATACTTGAGTTGGTTGATGTGGGATTCCTTAAGGCCCACCTTCCAGCCAGCCTTATCCCATCGACATCAGCACATTATCTGGGATTAAGGTTAGGGTTAGATAAGGTACCTGGGAGCCTACATGCCTTAATGGTAGGTATCCTTATCATCTACTAAGGAAATACATCAATGTCTCTTGGTGGATGAATTCTGTAGTCCATTTGACTTCGACAAATCCATTCATGGCTAGTAGAATGTACCTAGTGCCTTAATTCCCACTGACATCAAAGGTGGGATATCTCGCATTGGTTAATGACTTCCTCAATGGTCGGTAATCCAATGATTCTTGCTTATGTTTGAAATTGACACCATTTATTCACATATGCAAATTTGCACACGAGTGTGTAGCAGTTGAATACTATATGGTTTTGTACACAAATTTGTAGCAGTTTGGATATTTGTATCAACATTTCCATTGTCATTTGCAGCAACAGTCACCTTTCCTCGGTGTTTGGGGACATATAACTCCTTAGGCATGGGGGAGAAGGGGACCTTCAATTCATCCTTAATATCTTCATTTTATCCTTCATCTCTTCAATTCATCCTTCAACCTTCTTGGCAGGTCAAATCAACAGTCACATCAGCTCCATCCCTTCCATCCTCACCTTCATCTTACAACACCAGACACATCAATGACGAAGGTAAAACTTGAGATAAATTTGGCTTAAGATTATCTAATTCATGAGAAGGTTTAGGAAACTTAATGGTTCACCACTCATCATTCCATTCATTTTATCTTTCATAAGCCTTTTGTTTGCCCTCCATTCATTACACTGATACTCTGATTACAAGACCATGTAAAAGTAATTCCTTGTGGTATAAAAGTAGTATCTTTAGTGTCTTCTCCTCCCATGATAAACAATCATAGGATGAAGTCTTTACTGCCATGAAGTGATAAAGGAAACCACCTATAAGCATTGGCCTTGTGATGATAGAGTATGCAATCATCCATCCACATACTTACCATCTCCATCGCCACCACATTTCATTCGTTATCTCTTCCTCATCCATCCCTTTGTTGTCCTCAATTTGTATTGCTCTGAAAATCAATATGATATGTTAAGGTGAAGAGTGCTGCTTCACAAGAACAAACACCTACAAATATTCAAGTAGTGCTGCTCCACAAAAATTAGTACTCCCAAATATTCAAGCAATGTTGTCCCACAAGGACCAACATCTGCAAAACAATGTTAAGAATTTGTCAATGAGCAAGGGATTTGTTTGCATGAGGACCTGAAAATCCTCAGGCATGGGGTGTTGGGCCTCAAGTATGCCCAATTTTCCACTAAATATTAGTCCATTCATAACCTAAATTCATATACTTTTACACTCATTCCATACCATAATTCCTCAACTTGCCGTCAAATCACATTTTGCATCTTGTGGTTAATTATCATTAGTTTTCTTAGCTTTTAAATGGTTAGGGATGATTTTTACATGATTTAATAATGAAGGTTTTTTCTAAGTTCATTTGCCACAGGTTTCCATTGCCAAAATTCCTCATAGGTGAATTAAACTAGTTGGTGCAAGTAGAGTATGAAAATATCCAATTTGGGGCTTCGACATTGCGGCATGCTTCCAGGGAAAAATGAGGAAGCTTATTGTCCAAAATGATGTTCTAACACCTTCCCATGATTTTTATTTCACCCAGGTCGCACATGTGGGTCTCTAGAAGCAAATCAACAAATCTGCTCAAAATTCGTTTAGTTTCCAAACTACCATGTTTGACCTCAATTTACATGCAACTGGAGGTGAATCTAGAAAATAGGAGAAAATGGGTTTGTTACCAATATAACAAATTATCTACATAATTTTTTTTTCTCCATATTCGAATTGGTATAAAAGTTATACGTGGTTCTTTGAGGGAGTTTTATAAAAAATGACTGTTTTTCCAGAGTTCTAAAATCTTGCAAAAAGAGCTAGACAACCAACTTTGGGCACAATTTACGAGGGTATGGATTTGAATGAGACAAATACAAGAGAGGTTTTTGTTGAAAATATAACAAATTAGGCTCCCTCCAAACCGTTTTCCAAAATTATCCATGGTTAGGAAGATATGCCAATATCTTTGAGGTCAATTTGTTAAAAATGGGCAATTTTCCAGAATTGGGGAAAATGACTAATTCGCCTTGTAAATCTTATAAATGGCTTAGCCATGGCATGTATTGAAAATATTTATTTGGGGAAGAAGGAGGATAGATTGAAAGGATTGAAAGAAGGTATCCATATGAATTTATGTTTTGAATTTTAATACAACTCCAATTCTGTACTTAAATGTTGTAAGTGATTTTGGTTCTTGAGTTTTAAGTGATTTGAGTTAATCTGGGCTTGCTCCAGGAGTGGCAAGGATCCACCACCTCTGGAAACAAGTGTTATAGTTAGTTTAGATATTATGAATTGTTTTCTTTGTTAATTTACAACAACATTTTGTGTGATTGCTTAGGTTTTTCTTTTGTACTTAAAGTTCTTGTTGTAATTTCATAGACCAAGTCGACAAAGATAAACTTCCCTGATTGATATAACTTGATCAAGGTCATGCTGAGTGATCATTTAATATATCACTGTTTCTTTTGAGAATCTTACTATACAGAAACGTTTATGAACTCTTCTTGATTCAAATTCACAGTTGAAGCATTGAAAGTATTTTAAACCAATACTTTGTATTCCTTATGAATTTGATGGCATTACATGAATGCTCCAATTCTATGATCCTCAATTAACTATGCAATATAATGAAAACACGGTTGCGTTAACATTAAGAATTGTGTGGATTACCGTAGAATCTCTTTGAAGTTTCGTGTGAGTAATAGTTTTGATTTTGTGAGTTTCGTTAAATAGCTTTAGTCCTTTGAGTTCTGTTGTGTGCAAGAGTCTCGATTTATTTGAAGTTTCGTTATGAATGATAGCTTTGATTTTTTCTGAATTTTATCATGAACAATAGGTTAGATCTCCTATGAGTTTTATCATAAACAATAGTTAGATTCCTTTGAGTTTTGATTGTGAACAGTAGTTTTAATTATGAACAGAGGTTTTGATTTATCTGAGTTTTGTCACTAGCTTGATTAGGACAATAGATTTGATGAATTCTTTGACAATAGAGTTTCAATTTCCTTACATGTCATTTGTTTCAATTGCTCTGAGTTTTATAATTCAATTTCTTGAGATAGCGTTAGCTTAGAAGCGTTTACATTTGAATGTATTTTGTTGATTGAGCCAAAGTAGATAAGAAACTCCCCAGCTTAGTTTAGATTTCGTATTCATTAGTTT
The DNA here is from genome assembly GCA_031772625.1 of Pinus tabuliformis. NCBI lineage: Eukaryota > Viridiplantae > Streptophyta > Pinopsida > Pinales > Pinaceae > Pinus > Pinus tabuliformis. Next base: position 465,572,866 of record CM062805.1, read on the forward strand.
ACGTTAGATTTCATATTCGTGAGCTTAGCATAGATTTTGTGTTCATGCTTTTTGATTTAGTGTTCATGTTCTTCGAATAGAATGCTCTGTCTTGATTAGCAAAGAGTGATTGAATGAATGCTTTCATTGAACATAGGTTGAATTCTGTAGATAACTTATGAGTATTTTGTAGTTAATGCATCGGTGTGGTTTCATTGTAGTTAAGTTTTACTTGCATTTAAATTAATTTTTGATTGATTTACTTTACTTAGATTGAGATTAAATTTTTATAGTGATTTGTATTCTGTACTTAATTCAGGAATAGGAATAGGAATCAATTTTCAGAATTTGATGGTAATTTAGGTTAGATGCTCTTATCCCATGTTACCTACACTTGTACCTCTAAGTCTTACAAACCTGGATTGATAATTTAATGTTGGAATTATAACACAAATAATTTCTACAACATTTTTGGCATTGTTTCCAGGGAGATTCTAAAGGGATTAGAGGCATAGTTTCTTTCACAAGTTTTTGCTGTGATCTTAGTTGCAGGGCAATTAGAAGGTAGAGAAGATGGTAAGACATGAGTGAAGAGCCATGCATCCACTTTGGTTTGGGGTCTCTCCAAAGTTTGGTTGTCCAAGTAAGCATGTTTCGTGAGTTTTATTGCAATTAGTAGTTTTTATTCATTTAGATTAAAAATTCAACCCCTGTGTACTAATCCATGTTGCGAGACAGGGATCAACAATCAACAGGATAAATTCATGACGATTGAGATCTTGAAGAATTTCCATCAAAGTACTTTCTCAAATCCTAGAAGTAGCTGGGATATCTACCTCTTAGGAAGAGTTCATCCTGACCACATTAAGGAAATTATCTATCTCTTCACATCCAGAAGAGGATTTGGAAGCCTCCCTTGATTCCTCTTGCTAGTTTATCAAGTAGATCGATGAATCATATACTAAATCTGATGGGGAGTATCCATCTGAACCTGAGATCGAGGAACTTTCACCATTCCCAGCAACAAACCTTGTATGCATACAAGAGATCAATTATCCAAATTTTCCTAGCATGATTGAGGAGGATTTTTAGAGTGGTCCAAATGAAGAAATGGTCCAATACCACCAGGATTACATCGAGAATTGGTTCTAGATCACAATCTAGTAAAAGTACCACTCTCATGTTCAAATACTCTTTGTATCACATCTTTCAAAACTGTTGATTTTTCATGCTCATGTACCTTCTAAAGTTTATATGTTAAATTTGGGCATGAATATATCTTTGTACTTGATTCGCACATGGCTTCATTGGAAGTTCTCTTTCACTTGAAGGAGGACATATTTTCTTAAGTATAGTAGGAAATTTAGTATTGTGATAAATAAATAAACAAATAAATGAAAATAATAAAGAGAAAAATAAGTCCTTTTGTGAAAACCACCTCTTTTGGCGCAATAGGACAGGGACTTTGCTTGAAAACAAGGAAATTGGCGGGAAAATTTCCTAATAAAGTTTATAAATTTGTATGAGTTCTTCAAGTCATGTATCCTTCATTATGTTTATACTTGAGTTGGTTGATGTGGGATTCCTTAAGGCCCACCTGCCAACAAGCCTTATCACATCGACACCAACTCATTATCTGGGATTAAGGTTAGGGTTAGATAAGGTATCTGGGAGCCTGCATGCCTTAATGGTAGGTATCCTTGTCATCTACTAAGGAAATACATCAATGTTTCTTGGTGGATGAATTTTGTAGTCCATTCGACTTCGACAAATCCATTCATGGCTAGCAGAATGTGCATAGTGCCTTGATTCCCATTGACGTCGAAGATGGGATATATTGCATTGGTTAACGACTTCCTTAATCATTGGTAATCCAATGATTCTTGCTTATGTTCGACATCGACACCATTTGTTCACATATGCAAGATTGCACATGGTTGTGTAGTGGTTGAAGACTACATAGTTTTGTACACAGATTTGTAGCAGTTTGGATTTTTGTATAAGCATTTCCATTATCATTTGCAGTAGCAGTCACCTTTCCTCAGTGTTTGGCGACATACAACTCCTTAGGCATGGGGGAGAAGGGGACCTTCAGTTCATCCTTCATCTCTTTAGTTTATGCTTAAGCTCTTCAGTTCATCCTTCAACCTTCTTCGTAGGTCAGATCAACAGTCACATCAACTCCAACCTTTCCATCCTCCACTTCATCTTGCAGCACCAGACACTTCAACGAAAAAGGTAAAAATTGAGGTAAATTTTGATTAAGATTATCTAATTAATTAGAAGGTTTAGGAAACTTAATGATTCACCACTTATCATTCCATGCATTTTATCTTTCATAAACCTTTTGTCTGCCCTCCATTCATTACACTGATACTCTAAATACAAGACCATGTAAAAGCAATTCCTTGTGGTATAAAAGAAGTATCTTTACTGTCTTATCCTCCCGTGATAAAAAATCGTAGGATGCAGTCATTAATGCCATGAAGTGATAAAGGAAACCAAATATAAGCATTGGTCTTGTGATGATAGAGTATGCAAGCATCCATCCACATACTTACTATCTCCATCACCATCTCATTTCATCCATTATCTCTTCCTCATCCATCCCTTTGTTGTCCTCAATTTGTATTGCTCTAAAAATCAATATTATATGTTAATGTGAAGAGTGCCGATCCACAAGAACCAACACCTCTAAATATTCAAGCAGTGCTACTCCACAAGAACTAGTACTCCCAAATATTCAAGCAATGTTGTCCCACAAGAACCAACATTTGCAAAACAATTTTAAGAATTTGTCAATGAGCAAGGGATCTGTTTGCATGAGGACATGAAAATCCTCAGGCATGGGGGGATGTTGGGCCTCAAATATGCTAAATTTTCCACTATATATTACTGCTATTCATAACGTAAATTCATATACTTTTACACTCATTCCGTACCATAATTCCTCAACTTGTCGTCAAATCACATTTTGCAACTTTTGGTTGATTATCATTAGTTTTCTTAGCTTTTCTAAGTACATTTTCCACAGGTTTCCATTGCCAAAATTCCTCATAGGTGAATTAAACTAGTTGGTGCAAGTAAAGTATGAAAATATCCAATTTGGGGCTTCGACATTTCGGCATGCTTTCAGGGAAAACCGAGGGAGGTTATTGTCCAAAATGATGTTCTAACACCTTCCCATGAGTTTGATTTCACCCAGGTTGCACATGTGGGTCTCTAGAAGCAAATCAACAAATCTGCTCAAAATTCGCTCAGTTTCCAAACTGCCAAGTTGGACCTCGATTTTTGTGCAGCTGAAGGTGAGTGTGGAAAATATGAGAAATTGGGTTTGTTACCACTATAAAAAATTATCTATATCCAAAGTCATTTATCTAGATTCGAATTGGTGTAAGATTTATACTTGGGTCTTTGAGGCAAGTTTATACAAAATGGCTATTTTTTCAAAGTTATAGAATCTTGCAAAAAGAGCGAGACAACCAACTTTGGGCACAATTTTCGAGGTGCTAGATTTGAATGAGACGAATCCAAGAGGGGGTTTTGTTGAAAATAAAACAAATTATTCTCCCTCCAAATCGGTTTCTAAAATTATGCATGGTTAGGAAGATATGCCAATATCGTTGAGGTCAATTTGTTAAAAATGGGCAATTTTCTAGAATTGGGGAAAATGACTAATTCACCTTGTAAATATTATAAATGGCTTAGCCATGGCCTGTATTGAAAAGATTTTCTGGGGGAAGAAGGAGGATAGATTGAAAGGACTGAAAGAAGGTATACATGAATTTATGTATTGAATATTAATACAACTCCAATTTTGTACTTAAATGTTGTAAGTGATTTTGGTTCTTGAGTTTTAAGTGATTTGAGATAATCTGGGCTTGCTCCAAGAGTGGCAAGAATCCACCACCTCTGGAAACAAGTCTTATAATTAGTTTAGATCTTAGGATTAGTTTTCTTTGTTAATTTACAACAACATTTTGTGTGATTGCTTATGTTTTTCTTTTATACTTAAAGTTCCTGTTGTAATTTCATAGACCAAGTGGACAAAGATAAACTTACTTGAATGATATAACTTGATCAAGGTCATGCTGAGCGATGATTTAATATATCATTGTTTCTTTTGAGAATCTTACTATAAAAAAACATTTATTAAATCTTCTTGATTCAAATTCACAGTTGAAGCATTGAAAGTATTTTAAACCCATACTCTGTATTCCTCATGAATTTGAAGGAATTACATGAATGCTCCAATTCTATGTTCCTCGTATGACTATGCAATATAGTGAAAACAGGTTTATGTTAACATTAAGAATTGCGTGCATTACTGTAGAATCTCTTTGAAGTTTCGTATGAGAAATAGTTTCGATTTCGTGAGTTTCGTTAAATAGCTTTAGTCCTTTGAGTTCTGCTATGTGCAAGAGTCTGGATTTCTTTGAACTTTCATTATGAATGATAGCTTTGACATTTTCTGAATTTTGTCATGAACAATAGGTTAGATCTCCTTTGAGTTTTATCATAAACAATAGTTAGATTCCTTTGAGTTTTGATTGTGAATAGTAGTTTTAATTATGAACGAAGGTTTTGATTTATCCGAGTTTTGTCACTAGCTTGATTACGAAAGTATATTTGATGAATTCTTTGATAATAGAGTTTCAATTTCCTTACATGTAATTTGTTTCGATTGCTCTGAGTTTTATAATTCGATTGCTTGAGATAGCGTTAGTTTAGAAGCCTTTGCATTTGAATGTATTTTGTTGATTGAGCCAAAGTAGATCAGAAACTCCGCAGCTTAGTTTAGATTTCGTATTCATTAGTTTACATTAGATTTCATATTCGTGAGATTAGCATAGATTTAGTGTTCACGCTTTTGATTTAGTATTCATGTTCTTCGAATAGAATGTTCTATCTTAATTAGCATTAGAGTGATTGAATGAATTCTTTCATTGAACATAAGTTTAATTTCATAGATAGATAATGAGTATTTTGTAGTTAATGCATTAGTGTGGTTTCATTGTAGTTAAGTTTTACTTGCATTGAAATTAATTTTTGATTGATTTACTTTACTTAGATTGAGATTAAAATTGTTTAGTGATTTGTATTATGTACTTAATTCAGGAATAGGAATAGGAATTAATTTTAGGAATTTTATGTTAATTTAGGTTAGATGATCTGATCCCACGTTACTTGTGCTTGTGCCTCTAAGTCTTACGACCCCAGCTTGATAATTTAATGTTAGAATTATAACACATATAATTTCCCCAACATCCTATGTTGATCTGCATAAATCTTCTGCCTATCTTGTGTTGCCTTCAAATTCCTCTTAATAACCTACATTTCTTGATCCATCTCTGCCAACATATCTAGTCCAATCAATACCGTATTCGTTGGATCACTTGAGCTGATGGGAGTATTACAATTCCACCTATAGAGAATCTCAAACAGAATCATCTTCAAGGACTATTGATACCCATTATTATATGCAAACTTTACTTGTGGAAGATACCCTTCCCACTTCCTCTACTGATGCATGGCATACATCCTCAACATGTCCCCAAACCTACAATTTTTTTTTTCCAAAACCTGGAAGTGAACTTGGCATCTTTGTCAGATATGATCTTCTTAGGAACACCACCCAACCTTACTATCTCCTTGATGAAAATATGAGCTACCTCATTGGATAAATTATTAGACTTAAATGCAATGAAATGAGATTCCTTACTTAACCTGTCAACCATAACCATGATGGAATCATGCTTCTTCAATGTCCTTGGAAAACTAGTAACAAAGTCCATGGAAATGACCTCCCATTTCCACTTTGGAATCAGAATCGACTGTAATAAACCACATGGATGCTTACCCTCTGCTTTTACTGGCTAATAATCCAAACATCTAGCAACAAACTCAACCACCTCTTTCTTCAAGTTCGGCCAATGCTAGAACTTCTTAACAACTTTCAAAGTCTTCTGATATCTCGGGAGACCTGAATGCAACTTGACATGAAACTCCCTCAAGATAAGATTCTTGAGTTCACTATCATCTAGTACATAAATTATGTTCCTAAATCTGTGTTAGAAAATTATATATTACGGAGCAATGGAACACATAAAATATTGCAGAAATATAAACACAGAAAACGCACAAAACAAGAGAGACACAGATATACGTGGTTCACCCAGTTTGGGCTACGTCCACCCCGAACAGCCAGTCCTTCCTTTTTATTATCCAGCAAAATGAAGAAACACAACCTACAGCAAATCCGCTGTAATATCCTCTGTTTTCTCTCACAGTCTCACCTCTCTGTTTCTCGTTCACAGAATACACATCTATATCTCAGCCTCAAATACAATGCCCTCATACAAAGAGAGGGGGTTGCCTTCTAGGGCAAAAAACCCTAAACTAAACATAAGTTCTACCGTCAGATCATCTGCCTAATGAACGGCCCAGATTGACTAGAAATTACTATACTTTTACAAGGCAATTTTACATTTGTTTTTAGCTTCGGGGGCACTGCCCCCGAGCCCCCGCCGGGGGACCGCTGGCCCCCGGACCCCCCAGCCAGGGGGGATCGGCCCCCCCGGACCCCCGCGGGGGACAAGTCCCCCCTGCACCCCCCCGCGTGGAGGGGTGTACAAACTTCCTGGGGTATACATCCGGCTGAAACAAAGACCTCTGAACAATCATGCTCCACACACAACAATCTCCCACTTGGAGAATGATTGTAGAAACTCCACCGCTGCTTCATTTGCTGGACAATGACTCCTCTTTGGACCTGGCTGTTTCTCATCTTCATCATCATCCTTGAAGACCAATTGAAACTGAGCATATTCTCAGTTTCTCCCTGGTTACAACTTTTGTTAGCATATCTGCAGGATTCTGGCTAGTGTGTATCTTTTCCAGCTTCAACTCTCCATCTTCCAACACTGATCGTATGAAATGGTACTTGAGCTGTATGTGTTTAGTCCTAGAATGAAATGCTGAGTTCTTTGCAAGATGAATGGCACTTTGGCTATCACTGTATAACGTGCCCATATCATGCTCCTTACCCAATTCACCCATAAACCTTTGTAACCAAATCATTTCTTTACTAGCCTCTGTAGCAGCAACATACTCTGCTTCTGTTGTTGAAAGTGCAACAACACTTTGGATTTTTGAAACCCAACTGACAGCTGTTCCTCCAACAGTAAATACATATCCTGTAGTGCTCCTCCTGTTATCTCTGTCACCTGCCATATCTGCATCAACATATCCCTGTAGAGAAATGTTTGAACCACCAAAGCATAATGCTTGATTTTTGGTACCTTTCAAATATCTGAGAATCCATTTCACTACCATCCAATGTTCCTTTCCTGGATTGTTCATGTACCTGCTTACAACTCCCACTGCATGTGCAATATCAGGCCTTGTGCGGACCATTGCATACATTAAGCTTCCAACTGCTGATGCATATGGAACTTTAGACATATAATCCATGTCTTCTTGGGTCTTTGGGCACATTTCCTTGCTAAGTTTGAAATGGCTAGCAAAAGGTGTACTAACTGGTTTTGCATTTTGCATATTAAATCTTTTCAACACCTTTTGTATGTACTCATTTTGAGACAATGTTAATTTGCGATTTTTCCTGTCTCTAGTTATTCTCATACCAAGGATTTGTTTTGCAGCTCCCAAATCCTTCATTGCAAATGAATTTGCCAATTTTCTTTTGAGTACATTTATTTCCTGCATGTTAGATCCTGCAACAAGCATGTCATCCACATACAATAACAATATAATATAGCTGCCATCATTTTGCTTTTTCAGATAAACACAATGATCAGAGTGACATCTAGTATAACCTTGTTCAGACATAAACTTGTCAAATTTTAGATACCACTGCCTTGGAGCTTGTTTTAAGCCATACAAGCTCTTCTTCAACCTGCACACTAGTTTCTCCTTCCCTTTCACCTCATATCCTTGTGGCTGCTGCATATATATCTCTTCATCCAAATCCCCATGGAGAAAGGCTGTCTTTACATCTAACTGCTCAAGATGCAAATCTTCAGCTGCTACAAGACTTAAAATAGTTCTGATTGAAGTCATTTTAACAACAGGAGAAAATATTTCATCAAAATCAATACCTTTCTTCTGTGCAAACCCCTTCACCACAAGTCTAGCTTTGTACCTCTGTTTTCCTCCATCTTCTTCCTTCAGCTTGTAAACCCATTTATTCTTCAATGTAGTTTTTCCTGCAGGCAACCTGACTAAATCCCAAGTCTGGTTATGCATTAAGGAGTCCATCTCTTCTTCCATGGCTACCTCCCACTTCTTCCTGCTTTCAACCTGCATTGCTTCTTCATAACATTCGGGTTCACCAGAATCAGTCAACAATAAATAATATAATGAAGGAGAGTATCGTTCAGGGGGTCTACTTATCCTGGTAGATCTTCTAACACCACTTTCAGGTGTTTGGGGTGCCTGTTGCTGCTGTGGTGGTTGCTTTTGTTGATTATTATTATTTTCGGGCACCTTTACCTTTTCAGTGATTTCATTAAGAACTGCGTATTCCTTGTTTTCTTTTTCCTGTTTCTTTTCCTGCAACTGATTCTTATACAAGACCTTTTCATTGAATATTACATCTCTGCTCCTAATGATTTTGTGATTTTCGTAATCATATAAGCGATAACCAAAATCATTAACACCATATCCAATAAAGGTACATTTCTTTGACTTTGCCTCAAGCTTTGTTCTATTTTCTTTATCAATATGGACAAAGGCCTCACAACCAAAAGGCTTTAAAAAGGAGTAGTTTACCTTTTTACCTGTCCATGCTTCCTCTGGAACACCACCATCCAAGGAACTTGAAGGCCCTCTGTTTATTAGATAAACAGCAGTATCTACAGCATCTGCCCAAAACTGTAAAGGCAATCCTGCATGCAATCTCATGCACCTTGCACGCTCCATGATTGTTCTGTTCATCCTTTCTGACACACCATTTTCTTGTGGTGTTCTTGGAACTGTCTTCTCTCTGCGAATTCCATGTTCTGAACAATACCTATCAAACTCTTTGCTGCAATATTCACCTCCATTGTCTGATCTAAGACACTTCAATTTCTTTCCTGTCTCAATCTCAACCAAAGCTTTCCATTTCTTGAAAGTATCAAATACATCATATTTATTCTTAATACAATAAATCCAAGTTTTCCTAGTTGCATCATCAATAAAAGTAACATAATAACGAGAGCCACCGAGAGACGATACCTGAGCAGGTCCCCATACATCTGTATGCACAAGCTCTAATTTTTCATTCTTCTTTTCTTTCCCAACTCTGAGAAATCTGACTCTCTTCTGTTTTCCATAAATGCAATTCTCACAGAAGTCCAAATCAACATTCTTCAAACCCGGCAACAAATTCCTTGAGTGAAGAATCTTCATCCCCTTTTCACTCATGTGTCCGAGCCTATGATGCCATAATGCTGCATCTGCTCCTTTGGAAGTTAAAGCATTTACAGAGTTAGAAATACCATTGCATAAATACAATGTACCAACCTTTTCGCCTTTTGCTATTACCAGGGCTCCTTTGGTGACCTTCCAAGCTTTATCTGTGAAAGTTGTCACACAACCTTCACCGCCTAACTGCCCTATTGAAATCAGATTTTTCTTTAGATCTGGAACATGCCTTACCTCCTTTAATAGCCATTGGTTTCCATTCTGCTGTTTTACAAGAACCTTACCCATTCCAACGATTTTACAGGGTTTATCATCACCCAGACGAACTTGTCCAAAATCTCCTTGAACATAGTCATGAAAGTATTTCTTATCAGGTGTGGCATGGAATGAAGCCCCTGAATCTACCACCCAGGAATCAGTAATATTTTCGAAAGAAAGAATCAAAGCATCTTGTAACACCTCACCTGTCATATTTGCTTCATGATTGTTTTCTTGCTGTGCATCTCCTTATTTTCCCTTCCGAGATCTACAGTCTTTCTTTAGGTGTCCTTTCTTTCCACATTTCTAGCACACTATCCCCGATCTGGACTTGGATCTGCCTTTCCTTGATTTACTGCGATATCCTGAGCTCTTTCCTCTTTCCATTTTTCTTCCTCTAGACTCTGCACTCAAAGCATTTCCCGATGTCTCACCGGAGCTTTTCCGTCGCATTTCCTCGCTAAGGATAGCACCGACAACATCATCAAACTTTAAAGTACTAGATCCAGAAACTGAGTTACTAATGGCCATTACCAAACCATTCCAACTTTCTGGTAATGAGCACAAGAATAACAGAGCTCTAACTTCATCATCAAAGTTTACCCCTACAGAACTTAACTGACTTGTAACTGTATTAAAATCATTTAAATGGTTTGCAACAGATCCACCTTCCGACATATTCATATTAAATAACTGTTTCATAAGAAATACCTTGTTTGAGGCCGAGAGTTTTTCATATAGTTTCGACAACGTCTGCATCAAACCCTCTATCGTGGTTTCCTTCGAAATGTTGAAGGCGACTGATGCAGCAAGGCACAACCGTATTGTTCCGAGTGCCTTTCTATCGAGAAGGTTCCATTCTTCGTCTTTCATACCCGTTGGCATCTTTGTTTTTCCGCCCAATGGTAGGTATAGATCTTTCTGATACAGATAATCTTCCATCTGCATCTTCCACAGCGAGAAGTTTTGGCCGTTAAATTTCTCAACCCTAAACTTACCATCTTCCGCCATTGCTCCCACTCGAACCAGGAACCCTTCCTTCCTGCGAGTTTATCAGCCAAATAGACCTTCGGCTCTGATACCAGTTGTTAGAAAATTATATATTACGGAGCAATGGAACACATAAAATATTGCAGAAATATAAACACAAAAAACACACAAAACAAGAGAGACACAGATATACGTGGTTCACCCAGTTTGGGCTACGTCCACCCCGAATAGCCAGTCCTTCCTTTTTATTATCCAGCAAAATGAAGAAACACAACCTACAGCAAATCCGCTGTAATATCCTCTGTTTTCTCTCACAGTCTCACCTCTCTGTTTCTCGTTCACAGAATACACATCTATATCTCAGCCTCAAATACAATGCCCTCATACAAAGAGAGGGGGTTGCCTTCTAGGGTAAAAAACCATAAACTAAACATAAGTTCTACCGTCAGATCATCTGCCTAATGAACGGCCCAGATTGACTAGAAATTACTATACTTTTACAAGGCAATTTTACATTTGTTTTTAGCTTTGGGGGCGCTGCCCCCGAGCCCCCGCCGGGGGACCGCTGGCCCTCGGACCCCCCAGCCGGGGGGATCGGCCCCCCCGGACCCCCGCGGGGGGGACAAGTCCCCCCCTGCACCCCCCCGTGTGGAGGGGTGTACAAACTTCCTGGGGTATACATCTGGCTGAAACAAAGACCTCTGAACAATCATGCTCCACACACAACAATCTGACCAAGCCATCTTCTATGAGATGATACTCCACATCCCTATTACCTTCACCCTACTACTGCAACCTGTGCTTCAGATGGTTATACCTTTCATAATGTTGTCTTGCCTAGAAGATCCACTCTTGAAACTTTGTCCCATATGAAATCACTGCTGAAATGTGTCTACACTCTCCTACTAAGAGCATCTATCACCTTGTTCTCCTTTCCCTTAATGTACCTAATCTTGAAGTTAAACTCACTGAGGGTATCCAGCTATCTAGGTTGTCTGGCATTTAGATTGGGTTGGTCAAACAAGTACCTCAGTCCAATATGATTAATCATATGAAGAAACCTCCTTCCAAGAAGATAATGTCTACACATCTTCAAGGCATGAATGATAAATGTCAAATCAAGATCATGCGTCACATTGTTCTTCTTATGCTAATTGAAATTCCTTGACTCATAGCATACCTTATGTCCTTCCGGCATCAGGTCTCCACCAAGTCCTTCTTGCAAGCATATGTACATACTACAAACTCTTTATTTGGATCTGAAATCTTCAAGACTGGAGCATTTTTAAGCAAATTCTTCAAATTCTCAAAACTAGCTGCACACTCCTCAGTCCATTCAAACTTCTTTGCTTTTCACTATAAAAAATTAATAGGGTAGGGAATCCATGAGAACTTCATGATGAACCTCTTGTAATAACTTGCTAGTCCCATGAATGATCTAACCTCATCCACATTATTAGTAGATGCCCACTCCATGATAGCTTTAATATTTTCCAGGTTCACTGCTATACCTTCCTTGGAAACAACATGTCCCAAGTAATGAAATTCTATCTAAAAGAAATTGCACTTACTAAGATTTGCATACAACCAATGTTCTTTCAACAGTCTCAATATTGCTACAAGGTGTTCTGCATGCTCTTCCTCATTCTTAGAGTATATCAATATGTCATTAATGAATACAGTCACAAACTTTTCCAGATAAATATACAACACACTATTCATTAAACACGTGAATGTAGTTAGTAAGACCAAATGGAACCACTACAAACTCATAATGTCCATACCTGATACTGAATGTTGTCTTGTAGATTTCCTCTTCTTTGATGTGCACATGATGATATCAAAATTCATTCTTTGAAAACACTACTGCTCCCTTCAAATGATCAAACAAGTCATCAATCCACGACAAAGGATACCTGAACTTGATTGTCACCTTGTTAAACTATCTGTAATCAATGCACAACCTAAGAGTACCATCCTTATTCTTCAAAAACAAATCTGGTTCACCCCAAGGAGACACACATGGCCTTATGTGTCCTTTATTAAGATTTTCCTTAAGCTGCAACTTCAATTCCACCAACTCTAGAGTGCTCATCCTGTAAGGTGCCTTTGACTCTGGTGCTACTTTGGGTATGAACTTAATAAATAAATCCACTTCCCTATAGGGCGGTAACTTTGAAATCTCTGCTGGAAATACATCCTAAAATTTCTGCAAAGCCATATACCGCTTCAAGACTTTTTCATCCTCAACATCCTTCTCTTTGTCACTAGATATATGCACTGCAAATAATACACACCCTTTCCTACAACTACGCTTTGCCTGCATAGATGTAACCATTCTCATAGATGTAGGCTTCTTGTTACCTTGCAAGATTCTATTCTCTCCTTCATGATCCAAACACTAAATAGCCTTCTCGTAGAATCTACCTTATTCTTGTGAAGGTACAACCAATCCATGCCAAAAAGAATGTTGTATGATCCCAATGGAATGACATTTAGATGTGTTGAAGTAGGCATACCATTCAGCTCAAATGCATAAGTTCTCACCCAATGATGAACTCTTTTCTTGGTCCCTGTGGCTAGCTGCACCAACCAAAACTCTACATGCACTTATTTACTCAAGCCACACTTATCCACCATGTAAGGATTAACATAATTATAGTTAGATCCATGATCATTCAAAATGGAAAAAAATCAATGAAAAAGCTTATCTTCCATCTCAATAATGGATTCTTGGTTATTTTTCTACTTGTTATCAAATGTTGCATAAATTTGAGGAATGCTCTAACCAACATCCTCAACTGCCTGCACCTCTTGATCATTGTATATCTAAAGTTTTCCACCTTGGTACAATGGAAAATCCTTCTTGCGATGATCCTTGCCACAAATCCAACACTACATCGGTTTACTGTCACTACCTTTATTCTGCTCCTCTCCAGGCTGAGATCCATGCCCTTTCTCAACTGTGTTAAACTTCTTGTAAAGAGCCACAATTTCTTTCTCACCTGCATCTTGAGGTCTTTTATGCTTCGGACGCCATTTTCATTTGGTCTTGTCATTGCGTTTCCAGTCATGTTTAGGCTCAATCTTGCACTTCGACTGCTCATAATAATGCTTCAACTTCCCAATACCCTCCTCCAATGACCGAGGCTCATCATACTCAATCTGATCCTTGAATGCTAATGACAATCCACTCATGGACCTTTGGACCTTTGTCTTCTCATCATTGAGGTAAGTCACATACCTAAACAACTCTAGGAACTTCATCGTGTACTCCTCATATGTCATAGATCCCATCTTAAGCTCAAAGAACTCCTTAGCATTTCCATTGTAATATATATTTGACAAGTACTTATTCCTAAAGAGTCTTTTGAACTCATTCCAACTCAACTCCTCTATCCTGATGCCTCTAACACGCTTCAAATATTCCCGCCAAATGTCTACCTTTATCTTGAGACTGAAAATAGCTATCATGGATTTCGTGTTCTTTGTATAGTCATGCAACTTGAAGAACTTCTCCATACCAAGAAACCATGCTTTTGCATCCTTTGGTTTCTTCATCTCTCCATCAAATGTAGGAGGCTTGGATTTCTTGAACTCAACTAGAAAGTATCCCCTCCCACTCCTCTTGTAAGGATGATAGTGATGATGACCATGGTGTTTATATGAACCAAAACTAGAATAGAACCCATAACCATTAACTCTCCTATCAGGTGTATCCATCTATCTTCCACCTTTGATCATGTCATCCCTGTTTGACCTGTACCCTCCATGAGACCTGCTACCATATGCCCCATTATTCTGTTCCTCCTATCCATAACTGATCCTTGGTTGTCCTTGTCTCTACAAATCTGATAAAACTCAGAAGGATCACTGCATTGACCTCGACTTGCTTTCCCTGACCCTGGAAAGCCTTTCATGTGACTGAATTATCCTATCATTATCCGCCTTGCAACTTCTAATTTATGCCTTCAGAATTCTCCATGTATCTGCTATGTCAGGAGAATACTCTTCCCCATGCTGCTCAACTAATCTATAAGAAGATTCACATGAACTTTAATCCACCATTTTTCTTGTCATCTCCGATCTTATTCTTCCTACAAACATACCATGTCAAATAAACCAAACATAAACATAATCAAATGTACCTTAGTGAAGTTCAGGGGAGACTATCTTGTTTGTATAGTTAGTCCATATTAGCATGAAAAACATGTATATATGCACAGAATGACACCAATGTATCAACATCATACATGATAACATAAAATATAACACTGATTATATAAATAACAACCATAGCCACTATAATGCATGGATATGACCGACATGCATGCATAACAACCACCTCCCACCCATCTAGTCCAAGTGTTGAAATTGGAAGCTCTGATACCACCCTGTAACATGCCACCCCACATTTACTTGCTTTTACAAGCCCTCCTGGTAAATGTGAAGAAACTTGCCACTATGACATGACCCGACATCCTAGTTCCAGTTAAGGAAGTGGAGTCTTCATCTAAGACTTACTGACCTTCCTCAAGAACCATAGATCACTCAGAGGCTGAACAACCACCTCAGGTGACCAATCCTTGAGATGGAACCATTTTTCTTAGACATAGACCTATAACCGCACCCTTGACACTACCTTCATGCAATCATGACCCTCTAACTACACTCACAAGCCTTTCTCCATGCAATTATGTCCCCAGATCTCTAGTTTTGTGTGTGCGATCTCGAGATCTGAGCCACTTTTCTAGGCTAGCCTCTAGACCACTACCCAAAACTTCCTGTAACTTTCAACAATCATATTTATCATAACAAAAATGATAATCATTCAAACTTGAAGTCAGAACTTGACCTATACTGGCTAGAACATACTATAAATTTCATCAAACACATGGAAAACATGTAAACTATAGGTCATGAATGCATATCTGAGCGTAAATCTTTGTACTTTAGCTGGAAATAACCAAGAAGGTCTAATTCCCTCTCAAGTAGCTACAACCACACTAGTTAGTCCATGTATTCATCAACCATTCATTAACTTATCAAGCATAACAAGATCCATAACTAGAGCACATCTTAAATCAATGTTATAACCAACATATAACCATAATATTAACCATGCCATAATAACCATCAAGTCAACATAATAATAAGTACAAGTACTCATAAATCACAATAGGAAAATAACTCTTACTAACATATGAAAAAGCTAACCAAGTTAGGGACTTCCACGTACCACCCGACCATAGATTGAGCTGAACTAAATATTTCTTTTAGCCAATCACCCCTATGCCATATTATAAGCATGATTGTGGGATTTCATGGGATAAACCAAGACATAAACAACCAAGGGAATCCATAGGTTAAACCACCTCTACCCTCAAACTACCGCAACCTCGCCAAAAACAGTCAAGAGATAAAAAAAACAAGACAAGCTTGGATGCCTAAGAATTTCTTCACCATACCTCGAGAAATTTTCCTTTCTCCACCCACTTGTCGAGGGATTCTCAGAGAAAACCATATCCACCTGCAACCCTTGGGAATTTTCCTTATACCACCTCATCGAGTTCTAAAACCTTTAGACAATCCAAAGCTCAACCAAGAAATGAATCCCATCACACCATGGCTATCCAGGAAATGACAAGGCAAGGCTGAAAACACTGTCAAACCAGACAAAACCCCATTCCAATGAAAAAAAATGAACCAAATAAATGAAGGCATGTACCATGCATTCACACCTCAACTAGGAAAACACACATGCAACCTGTTACCTGCAAAATCTTCCTATTGAAGCTACTGATCCAATCTTCTCCTTGTTTTCCTTGCATGTCCTTTTCTTTCTTGCTTACTTTCTCCTCTTGGTTCTCTCTCTCTCTTTCTCACTTCACCCAAGATAAAACTTACAAAAGTTGTGAAGTGATTCTCAAAAGCCTTTTTATCATTGAGGACTCTACTTTCTTCATTTCCATTCATTTTTCCTCTAATTTCCCTCTCATGCAAATTTGTGTCTCTTCACCTTCCTTTTATCCTATTTTCCTTTATTTATCATATATAAATGTCAATTAATTCCTCTTTTCCTTTGCCAATGCCTTTACCAATTTCCATAACCATTAATAAAATACAAGTGATGTTGAGAATGCAACAAGATGATGGAGCTTAGTGGAAAGGAGTCGTCTTCACTAAGTGGGCCCGCAGGCAAATTATGGCGCAAAGTCTATTTTTAGACTATGTCTATTTTTAGACATATGGATCATGTATATGAGTTGCAGGATGTTGTTTATGGATGATTGGTCATGTTGGGAAAAAATAGATGGACTTCTATTTTTGGATCACAGTAGGAGTGATCAGAGTCTATTTTTAGACTGCTAGTCAAAAATAGAAAAGTCAAATATTATTGTCTCATAATAATATTTAGACTATAAACTTTATCTTATCCTCTTGGAGCACTTCAGTTTGAGATACATATGTGGCACATGCAACTGTCAGAAGGAAATACACTTTTCTTTGTGGGTCAGTTGAGCTATTGCATGCAGGACTTCAGTTAGAACTCAAGCAGTTGAGTTTGGTGGAGTTGGATGTGGAGTTGATGGAGTTGTGTTCAGTTTGACTTGGTTAAACTAGTTGTAATTAGTCTAACTGCAAATAGACTAGTGATGAGTTGTGAACTAATTATTAACTCATAAAGCAACTAAAGAATACATCCGTTAACTCATTTGCATGTCAGTGCATGTACAGTTCAGTGGAGACAGGTGTTAGAGGTTGAAATTGCTATCAGTTGTGACTATAGTTGTGCATGAGATCTTGCACAATCAAAGGATTGAGTATGCCCATGAGAATTGCATATGCCCAGTGATATAGCCTGTGCTCACGTGATTTCCAGTGTGAGTGATTTTCCAAGGTAAATAGAACTTGGAACGAGTTTGGATTCATTCTCTTGTAGGATTGTGCAGTGGAGGCAGGCAAGTAGCAGGGGAGATTTGGAGATCAGATCTGAGCTGTATTGTGTGTAACAGGTGGAGATAGTACTGAGTAATTGTGAGGAGTATTGTACTATGTATTGTTACATGTTCTCAATCATTAATATACAGATAGTGTGGGTTTTCAGCCGTAAGCTTTCCCCGGGTTACACACTATGTTAATGTGTGCATGCTATTGATGTTTCATTGTTTTTGATGCTGCTAAATTGATGATCAACGTAGAGGAGGTTATGTATTATGCATGTATTCCACAATAGTGTATAATCGGGATAATCTCTGTGAATAAGTGTCATATTATTCAAAATTTCTACAAGTGATTCCCACTATGATGCTTTTCCCAACATTTATCTTGGAATATGTGTCCCATGGCCTTGGTCTTATTTTTTTTTATTAACCTTTATTACATGAAATTTTAACCCAAGGTTGTTATAGTTAATTCTGATTATTTTTACACCACCAGTACTAGACGCATCAAGCAACATACAAATGAATTAATAGGGCTACAACCACATAGCTCAAGAAACTCATATTCACCATAGACACACAATTAGATGGTCAACCAAGACTATATAATAAGTCAGACATTCTTACATAGAAATTATAGGGTTACTTGTTACTCATCCATGGCACAAATATATACAGGAATGTACACTTATATGATTAACTTGTGTGGATGGAAACTCGAGGAACTTCGAATCTCCTCCCAACCATAGGAAAGTTTCATTGTCATATTTCTTGCACTTGAACACCCACAAGCCAGATTCAAATTCAGAGGAGTCAAGTGATGAAGGGTATTCACACCAATAATTAGTCAGATATGTAATCAAGAGGAGGAGTCCACTATTCAAGTGCATTATTGACTACTCCTAGCAAGTAAGCACTGCAGTGACTCACTCTATCTCTCAGAAATCAATCACAAGGACTCAACTAAGATCCAAGTAGGGTTCTCTCAGTCCAGGATATGATCTCACTCTAATGGTGGTTTTCTCAACCTCAAGGAAAGCACTGAGTCAATCAATATCTCCCTTGAGACTTCTCGACCAAAACCAACACTAATACACTCAAAAGTTCACACCAAAATATAGGGAACATGTTCAATCACACAACCTGGGTTTTCTATAGTGCAATTAGTACTTGAGCGCTCCTACTCCAGTGCATATGCTCTTCTTTCTTCACTTTATTTTCATCTAACGACCCTACTTCCCTCCACTCACATCATGGGAAAAATAGACAATCATGGGTACTCTTCTACCCAATCACTCCTTGCTAATACTGTTAAACACAAAGCAATTCATTTTTCCCATAACACTCCTACTTCGCCAAATTTCTTTACATCCATCTCTTACATGTTGAATTCCTCAACGTTGCACAAGACATGAACAATATGGGCATGTCCTTTAATCATGAAGCCCATACACAACTTTAATGCATGCACCAACAGAGCCATAAATTTAATGGGGAGATAGGTAGTAAAATAAATGTAGTGGCTTGGGTTTACACTCAGCACAAGCAACTCCTCCTCCTTAGTCTCTGAATCCATGTCCACTCCTCCAACACAACCATTTTTTAAATTTCCAAAATATTTACATGAATTGCAATTTGTAGTGATATTTAAAATAAGGGTAGGAAAAAGGTTTGTCACAAACCCCACCCCCTTATAGGAACACCATCCTCGGTGTTCTATATAGAAAACACAAAATTTCAACATTGAGATTTATATATATACATAACTATTTTTACATTTACTTACGTAGTAAAAAAAATGGGTAAAATATCCTCATCTGAAAAACCATTTCCCAAGTATCTTCATTTGGTTCAAAGTGTTTCCATTACACCTTGTCCTACTCGATTACTCAAATTTGGAGCGCAATCCACCTATAATGTCTAGCTATGTTTTCCACTAAGTTCAATGCTCCTTCAAAGATAATTCAGCTCTCCTGGGACACACCCAATTCTTTTATGATCCTAATGAATTTTCACATTATTCATTTAAAACCACTTCACTTTCCAAACTATGACATCCCCTTCTCTACTCATTAGTCCCTCAGGTAATTTGTTTCATCTTCCATTCAACCACTCACCTTCCAAGTTCAGGCATCCCTTTCTATGCTTCCTTAGTCCCTCAGGCGATCCATACCTTGGCAAGGTTTCCTTATACAAGAATAATATTCTGATCCAACGCATACCCTTTCCTTTATTTAATAATACAATGTATGTTTCATGACATACCTCATGGCGATCAATGCATATCATAGGTTCCTAGTGTCACCATAATGGCCGAGCTCCCGAAGTCTCCAACTACGGTATGTTGTTGCTGTGTACACTAATATTATCGAGTTGAT
Organism: Pinus tabuliformis; assembly: GCA_031772625.1. Lineage (NCBI taxonomy): Eukaryota > Viridiplantae > Streptophyta > Pinopsida > Pinales > Pinaceae > Pinus > Pinus tabuliformis. The sequence continues at coordinate 465,592,841 of CM062805.1, forward strand.
GTTCTTTTCTTTGTAGTATGTTGATCGGTGGTTGTCATTGATGTCAACCCAAGAAACACCAGTGGCTACCCCAATCTTGCCTCGGAATTTTGACATAACAACTTAGTCTATTCTGAGACAAGGATCTTCTAGATGGATTCTACTCGTTGAGATGTTTCCGTTGATAAATGGAACGCCACATAATTATTCATGGTTTGAGATATATTTGTGTTTGAAGTAAGTAACCCCTGTTAGTGGGCTAAAAACCTATGGGGTTGTGGCATGATACCCATAATTGGTTGTGGTAATTGAATATTCAATAATTAATACTGTTTTTTTCTCTCCTAAAATCCATCCAATGTTCACTTGTTGAGGACCCTCTCAACTCAAGACATTCATATAAATAGTGACCCTCATATCCTCCTCTAGTGGGGATTTTGTGGCCTAAAACAGGTCATCGTGGAATTTTTGCTATAACGTTTTTTTTTTTTTGGTTTTTTTGTTTTTTGTTTTTGTTTTTTTTTGTTTTTTGTTTTTTGTTTTTTGTTTTTGCGAAGCTTCAAAAGTGGAAATTAAGACCCATTTGAGCTGAAACCTTGATGAAACTTGTGACCTAATTTCAAATTTTGGTTTGCTATATTTTCAGAGATATGATCTGAGGACGTTAAGGTTTTTGCAGGCTCCAGAATTCCATGTCAAATAGGTGACATTGGGAAAATTGTCATAACTGTCTCTCTGAGCATTGGATTCAAATTTCCTAAATATTGACAGAAAGTGGACGGACTGTAGTTTGTTGGGTATCATTTTTAGGGCCGAAGGTCGCAACAGTGACACATGGAACTTTGTACAAGTTCGCTCTACTAAAATAGTGAATAATCAAGTCATCGTGGGAGATAGGGCCTAACTCTTTCTTAAAGAATCCAATATTGATCTGACTTATGGGGTTGGAAAGATGAATCAGAGGGATACCACAGGATGAAATGTTAGACCCCATAAATCTGAAATTACATAGATACAATAGATTCAATATCGACATCCTAGAAGAAAAGAGAAAACATGCATTCAAGGATCACTGCAGTAAGGACCACACATCAACATTCAAGGGTAAGTATCCTACAACAAGGTATGTATGATTAGTGTTTACATTTGAATTTTTAGTATCATCTCTGACATATGTTTTTGCAGGACAACGTAAGTATATGCAGGGTCTCGGTTATATCTGTATGTCTCTATATGTCACAGTTAGCTTTTCAAATGTCCTATTATTGATACTACACATTTGATGCTACATATTCTTGATGCTACACCAAGTCTGCTAAATCTGTATGATGTTGTATGTTCATGTTACTTGTCTTGTCGTAGTTGATAGAATGGTCTCTATTGTTGTACTTAGAAGTTGGTCCATGACAAGTCTAGGGTTTGTCATCAGTTTTAATTGTATATATCTTTAGGTCAGTTTTGGATATACTCTTGCATAAAGTCTAGGCCTATATCAAGAGTGGGAGTCTTTGTTTACTGCTGCAACAAGTCAATAACAAAAGTGACAAAAAAACTTCAGGGTGGTAGGGTGGTGCTAGGGTGAGTTATGGTTCACTAGGGTGTTGGAACATCCATTCAGTTGATTATTGAAGAAACCAGGGCGTTGGGGCGTCCTTCTAGTGGGAGATGGAGAAGAATGGTTTTATAGAATTATAGGAATTTGTTGCTTTCATTTCAGTTGGGGGTTGAAGATTAAAGAATTTATTAGAAAAGCGTTCGGTGAATTTTTACTCGAGGGGGTTTTCTACCTAAAATTCTTGTGGTTACTGTGTTCTTTTATTTACTATTATTATTGCATAAACATTAATAATAATTGAAGATTAACTAATGGTCTGAAAATATTTAAAAGTGCTAATTGCTAAGGAATATTGATTCATCATAAGAATTTTAAATCAAATTAAACCAGACTTTCATCAGTAAATTAATTATGAGTTTAACCATAAAATTTTAAATCAATTCACATCACAAATTTAACAGGGAAATTATTCAAACTGGTAATTGATACTTATCTCTATAGTTACTCTTTCCTTCCTTGACTTTGCAAGCATTGAGTGGTGTATATGCTCCATAGCTCCATGAAGTCTATGAAGAGTTTTGTAGAAACAAAACATTATAATGCTTTCCTTTGTTAAAACCCTCTACTTTTCATATCCTTGATTATATAATTGTAAATTGTATGTAATTTTGGGGATTTATGATCTTTGCTCAAGTTAGACTAGAATCATTTTTATTTCAAACCCAACCTGCTATTTAGTGCATGAGTGTTGCCTCATAGAGCAATGTATACATCTATTTTTGTATATCTATAATTAACCATGGACGTCCATGGACAACATAGTCAAACATGGTAAACCATAGTCAAACATAGTCAACCATCGATATCCATGCTCAACGTGGATTACATGGTCACTTACAGTCACCTAACGTCAAACATAGTGAACATGGACAACCATAGTCAACCATAGTGAAATAGTGATGTTGACCATAGACAACAATAGTAAAAACATGGTCACCCATGTTTATCCATCATCACCCATGGTCAACCATAGTCTAAGCATGGTCGTCTATAGTTAAAACATGGTCAAACATAGTTGACCATAGTCACATCATCGTAAAAACATGGTCAACAATAGTTAACCATGGTCAATCATAGTCAACCATCATTATCATGCTCGACCACACTCCAAGATGGTTGACATAGAAAAATATAGTTAACCATGGGTAGCCATAGTCAAACCATAATCAACCTTTTTCAATGTTGTACATGTTATGAGTAAGAAATTAACATCACAATTTGACAAAAAAAATCAACATTGCATTGTGACAAATAAAAATTAATGTCACAATTTAACAAACCTAAATTAGTGTCACAATGTGATAAACAAAAAACAATGTCACAATGTGACCAACAAATACCAATATCACAATGTAACAAACAAAATATAACATCAAATATGGTGAACATATTTTACTAGGTTTGATCATGGTTGACCATGATGTCTATAGATGAATATGCTTGACAAGAGATGGCCATGGTTGATCATGGTTTACCATGTAGGCCATGGTTGATTAGGATTTACATGGTTGACTAATATTGACTATAATAAACCATGGGAAACCATAATCAACCATCATCAACTATGGTTGCCATAGTCAATGTGGTCAATTATGGTCACCAACTATGGACAACCATATTCAAACTATAATCAACCTTTTTCAATGTTGAGTGTTATGAGCAAGAAATTAGTGTCATAATGTGACAAACAAAAATCAACATTGCGATGTGACAAATAAAAGTCAACGTCAAAATCTAATGAATTGAAACCAATGTCACAGTGTGGCAAACAAACAAAAAATGTTACAATGAGACAAACAAATAAAAATGTCACAATATAATGAACAAAATATGACATTGAATATGGTGAATATGGTCTACTAGGTTTAACCCTTGTTGACCATTATGTCTATGGGTGATTATGGTTAACAAAAGATGGCCATGGTTTACCATGTAGGCCATGGTTGATTAGGATTAACATGGTTGATCATGGTTAACCATAGATGTTCATGGTCAACTAAGTTTGACCATAATCAACCATGGGAAACCATAATCAACCATCATCAACCATGGTTATCCATAGTTAATGTGGTCAACCATAGTCAACTATGGTCACCAACTATGGACAACCATGGGTAGTTAGCGTAAAACCATAATCAACCTTTTTCAATGTTGAATGTTATGAGCAAGAAATTAGAATCACAATGTGACAAACAAAAATAAACATTGCGATGTGACAAACAAAAATAAACATTGCGATGTGACAAATAAAAATCAACATCACAAACTGATGAACCAAAATCAATGTCACATTGTTACAAACAAAAAACAATGTCACAATGAGACGAAAAAATAACAATTCACAATGTAACGAACAAAATATGACATGAAATATGATGAACATGGTTTACTAGGTTTGACCGTGGTTGACCATTATGTCTATGTTTTATTATGGTTGACAAAAAATGGCCATGGTTGATCATGTTTTACCATGTAGTCCATGATTGATCAAGATTGACATGGTTGATCATGGTAAACCAAAGTTGTTCATGGTTGACTAAGATTTACCATAATCAACCATGGGAAACCATAATAAGCCATCATCAACCATCGTAAGAAAATATCAATGTGGACAACCATATTCAACTATGGCCACCAACTATGTACAACCATGGAAAACCATAGTCAAGCCATAATCAAAATTTTTCAATGTTTCATGTTCTGAGCAAGAAATTAGTGTCAAAGTGTGACAAAAATAAATAAACATTGCAATGTGACATAAAATCAATGTCACAATATGATGAACCAAAATCAATGCCACAATGTGAGAAACAAAAAATAATGTCACAATAAGACAAACAAGTAGTAATGTCACAATGTAATGAAAAAAATATGACATTGAATATGGTGAACATGGTTTACTAGGTTTGACCATGGCTGACCATTATGTCTATGGGTGAATATGGTTAACAAAATATGGCCGTGGTTGGTCACGGTTTACCATGTAGTCTATGGTTGATCAGGATTGACATGGTTGATCATGGTTAACCATAGTTGTTAATGGTTGACTAATATTGACCATAATTAACTATGGGAAACCATAATCAAACATCATTCAACCATGGTCATCCATAGTCAATATGGTCAATTGTCGTCAACTATTTTCACCAATTATGGACAACCATGGACATATATGCTCAACATGGACTACCATGGTATAATATGGTCACCCATGCTTAAATATGGCCAACATGGCCAACCATAGACAACCATGGTTGACCATAGTCAAACCATGATTAATCATAGTCAACCATGGTTAACAATAGTTAAGCCATGGTCAACCATAGTCAACTATGGTCACCACCTATGGATAATCATGGACATATATTCTCAACATGGACTACCATGGTCTCCTATAATCACCCATGGTTAAAGATGGTCAACGTGGCCAACAAAAGACAACCATGGTTAATCATAGTCAAACCATGGTTAACCATAGTCAACCATGGTTAACAGTAGCTAAGCCATGGTCAACCATCATTAACCATTATCAACCAAAGTCAAACCATGGACAACCATGATCAAACCATAGCCCATAGTCAATTTTGGTTAAGCCATAATCAACCATGGTCAACCAAAATTAAATGATGGTTAACCATCATCAACCATTATCAATCATAATCAAACCATGGAAAACCATAATCAACCATGGTTAACCGTTATCAAAATGGGAACCATAGTCAAACCATGGTCAACCATAAAAAAATAGTCAAATAATGGTCCATAGTAGTCAAACCATATTCAAACCATGATCAACTATAGTCAACCATGATTGAACATAGTCAAACCATGGTCAATCGTAGTTAAACAATGGCCAACCATAGTCAAACCATTCTCTTACAAGCTCATCTGTGGTCGAACAAGGTCAAGAAGTTCAACCATAGTTAGTCAACTCAACAATGGTCAATCATGGTTAACATGATCATTAATCTTAAACCATAGTTGTAATACCCTTGCTCTTTCATGATAATGTAAATATGTGTACATATGATATTAGGTTGGTAAGTCGGTTGTATGTGACTATCAGGCTGGTGAGAAGAGGTTATATTTGGGGTGTGCACATGTATATATGTATACATGTTTTGGGTTAGCATGCTTGGGTAGATATGCCTTTAATGGTTGTGAGGCTGAAGATCCTATAAATTTATTTGTGATGTAAATAATGTACACATGCATATATTAATAAAATAACAACTGGCTATAGAGTCCACTCCATGGTAAAGAGTATGGGGGGGTGTAACTCCATGGACAAGAGAAACAATTGTGTGGTGTTTTGGTAAAAAGGCACCTAGGGCCCACATGGATTTGGAGGGTTCCACATGGTGAGATAAAGCCATGCATATAAGTGTATATTTTCCTCTAAAGGAGATCATTGTGTGACATGGAGTCAATGAGTTTTGTCGCTGGAGACTGAGTCTGCTGGGGTTCACACATTAGATAATGTTTTATCTATGTTTGGTTTACAAACGGTTACCTATGGATTTGTAGTCCGAACTCGGGGGTGAACTGTGGTTGAGATTTATGAACCATGTGGTCTATGGGTTGGTGGAAAATGGAGAGCCTACTGCCAATTGGTTTTCTTTTACGAGGTGCGTGCCTAAGTTCATGTGTGTTGATCTCTCTCTCTCTCTCTCTCTCTCTCTCTCTCTCTCTCTCTCTCTCTCTCTCTATATATATATATATATATATATATATATATATATATATATATATATATATATATATATATATATGTCTGTGAGTGTGTGCGTGTTGTGTTGTCTATTGAATTTATGTTGAAACCCTAGTTTCGGTGTTCTATGTTTATTGTCTTTAATTAAATTCTACTTTCTTCTATGCATTCATGTGCACATAAAATATGTGTGTGAATACTTAATTAATGGAACTTAGCATTGCATTCATGCTAACAAGGAGCTTCCAGGTACAAGAATAATCATGGAAGAGTTAGAGTTTTAATGCTCATGTAGTGAAAATCTTATAAATTTTAGCAATTCCAGTTATGTAGCATTACTCGACTAGGGGTGAGGGAGGTTACAAGGAGGTACCAGAGTCGAGGTTGCAACTCTAGACTTGCTTGGGATGAAAATAGACATAGGGAATATTGGTTGCCTACAAACTATTTGATAAAGTTCATAATTGGAAATGGTTAAATTGCTCATATTGAAGCAATATTTGTAGGAATGGCCCTAAATCAGGTGATTAAATGGTATTACAAGTTTATAGATTGCGGAACAACGAATAAATTTGGCAATAAATTGCTAAAATTGCATGAATAAGAATGATTCAAGATGATGGACAAGCATTCCGATAGGTTTTGTGAAGTTCCCCATTAGATCACGATGAAAATATCCAAGCCTCAGGACTCACTGATTCCATGTCACACAATTACCTCCTTCATAAGAAAAACCAAACTTCAAATATGCATGGATTTATCTTACCATGTGGCACCCTCCAAAGCCACGTGGGCCCTGGATGCCTTTGCACCAAAACACCACACAATTGTTTCCCTTGTCCATGGAGTTGCACCCCCCAATAATCTTTACCATGGAGTGGTGAGCCAAATGTAAGTTACTATTAGGTTGGTGAGTCAGAGTTATTTTGCGGGCCTACACTCCCATGTTTTGGGGTTAGAATGCCCAGGTATGTATGTTGTTTTGGCTATCTGGCTGATGGGGCCAAGATTGTAAATATGATGTAATCCTTTGTACATATTTTCATAATAAAATAGGCTAGTTGTGGAGCCCACTCAATGGTAAAGAGTATGGGGGGGAGTAACTCCATGGAAAAAGGAAACAATTGTGTGGTGTTTTGGTGAAAAGGAACCTAATTTCCACATGGCTTTGAAGGGTACCACATGGAGAGATAAAACCATACATATAAGAAGTGTAATTTTTCATGTGAAGGAGGTCATTATGTGACCTAGAGTCAATGAGTCCTAGGGCTTGAACTCTGGAACTGACTAAGGTGTGGTTATTCTGTTAATCATACTATATTGGATTTATCCTGGTTTTTGAGAGCCTTGGTAGCTCCAAGATCTTTGTGGCTTTGGTTATGGCTTGGTGGCCATGGAATTTTGGTGGAACTCAATTTAGAAGGTGGTATTGAAGGGTTTTCTATAATAGCACATCCTATTACTTCATTAAAAGGAAATAGTGTAAAATTAAAATGGTCAGCTGAGTGTGAAAAATCCTTTCTATATTTAAAGGATTTATTGAACAGAGCTTCAGTATTGAAAATTGCAGATCAAAATGATGATTTCCTCATATGCACAGATGCGTGTAGGGAAGGTTTGGGAGGATTCCTCATGTAGAATGGGTAGATAATCTGTGATGAGTCCATAAGATTAAAAGAGCTTGAGAGGAATTATCTTGTCCGTGATTTGGAGGTAGAAACTATAATTCATGTTCTCAAAATGTGGAGACATTATATCATGCGCTGAAGATTTAAATTGTAGACTGATCACTATGGATTACATAATTTGTTTGAGCAGACAAATTCAAATGCCCGACAAATTAGATAGCTAGAATTGCTAGCTGAGTATGACTTCAAAATAAATTATTTGCAAGGTCGATTCAATGAGTAAAATTCTAGAAGATGGGAATTCAAACCAACAATATGTGGAAATTAAAAATAACCTACAACAATGTAATATAAAACCAAGATACCAAGATAATGAGTTAGGAAAATATGGGATTATTCTCTATAAAGTCTGATTTTATGTGCTAGCTGTACCTGTAGTGAAAAATTAATGTTAAAGGAAGTGCATAAGGTACCGTATGATGGTCACCGAGGTCAGCATAAAACTCTTACAACAATTAAAAACAATAATTTTTGTCAAGTTTAAAGAGATAAGTGGTTAATTACATAGTTGGATGCCTAAAATGTCAGAGGGTTAAGGTTGAGCACAAGCACCCACCTAGCTTGCTACAACTAATCCCCATTCCTTAGTGGAAATGGGATGTGGTATCAATTAACTTTATTACCAGTTTTCCAGAAAAATGAAAGGGCATGACTCTATAATGGTGGTGGTGGATAAAATCCTCAAAGATGGGCATTTTATTATGGTAAATTCAATACATATGGAAACTAATATACCTGAAATTTATATGTGGGAAATTTTTAGACTTCCCAGAGTGCCTAGGATAGTTATTTCAGACAGAGATATGAAGTTCACAAAAAAATTATGGATGGGCTTATTTAAAGGACTGGGTAACAATTTGAATTTTAGCAAAACATACCACCTAGAGTATGATGGACAGACAAAGCAAGTTAATCATATAATTGAGGATATGTTGTAGATGTATGTGATGGAAAAACCATCAAGATGGAAGGACTACATGCATTTGGTAGAGTTCGCATATAACAACAAGTATTAGACATCATTGAAAATGGGTCTGTTTGAGGCCTTGTATGGCAGGAGGTGTAATACTCCCATGATTTGGAATAATCCAATGGACAAGATTGTGATTGGATTGATATTGCTTAGGGATATGGAAGAGTAGGTGGTGAAAATTAAGCAGAATTTAAAAGCTGCCTAGGTCAAGAAGAAAATTTATGCAGATAAGCATAGAATTAACATAGAATTGAATATCGGGGAACATGTATTATTAAAATTGAAAGAAAAGAGGAGCTTAATAAGATTGGGTAGTTGTGCCAAGTTGGTAGTGAGACACTGTGAGCCATTTAAGATCCTAGATATTATCGACCCAGTTGCGTATAAGCTTGCATTGCCTACATCATCTATGCATATTCATGATGCGTTTCATTTTTATTTTCTTAAAGGGTACGTTCCTGGTACTAATCATGTAATTGAATTGCATATGATTCAGGTGGATCCTAAGGGAGACTTCTAGGTCTAGTCGGTATGGATTTTGGAAAGGAAATTCAAAGTTCTCTGGAATCAAGCTATTGGTATGATAAAGGTGCAGTGGATCATGTTTAGTCTTGAGAATGTGACTTGAGGGTAGGAAGATGTAATTAGGTAGGAACACACTCATATTTTTGACTAATATGTGGTATATACATGTATATATATGATGCACTGAGGACAATTCCTAAATAAGCCGGGGGGTGGGGGGGAATGTAATACCCCTAATCGTTTATGATAATGTAAAGATGTGTACTTATGATATTAGGCTGGTGAGCCAATTGTATGCGGCTACTAGCATGATATCCCCTAACTTAGTGTTAGTTTTGAATTTGGATATGTCAAGTGTGACGATGTTGTGAATTTTAGACTTAAATGAAACTGGTTTAACAACAAAATTTAAATAGTTTGTTGTTGATAGTTATTCTATGTAAATAGGTTTTTAAGTTATTAAAAAAAGAATCTAGAAAATAATGTTGGAGCTACAACTGGCTAAAGGCAACTGGCTAAAGAGAAGTTATGGTTTGCAAGAAAATGATTGGATTTATTTAACCTTGGATGATGTAAGACCTAGGAATCTAATCTAACGATTAGATTATTAATTATGGAATATTAAATTGGTTAATAATGCCCCCTAATAGACATAATGTTTTCTTAGGAAGCTAGGGAGGGTGGAGCTCATTAATGAGAAAATTAACTTCCTTCCAGCTATTGGATAAGGGAGGAGGTAGTTACTAACTGATAAATTGATACTGAAAAAGGGACTTTTTGTCTTATATTGGAGGTAGACTCACGCAGTGTGGAAGCTGAGGGGTGAGCAGGTATAATAATAAAAAAGGAAGAAGAGAATAATATATTTGTTTTCTATCCCATTAAAGCTTAGGGGGGACTGATCCGGGAGGAAGAGTCAGGGTTGGGGGGAGTATTGTAGCTCTAGTATTGTTTTCCAGAACAAATCGACAAGTCAGTTACTAAATACTTTGTATTTTAGTAGTTGTTACATGTTAAGTATTTTATTTTTGAATAGATGTGTAGTAGTAGTAGTGTTGTTAAAATATGAAAATTTTCTAAATATACATGTGAATGAAAAGGAAAATAAAATTATATTGTTCAAGTAATTTAAAATTGTACAAGTATTTCATGTATACATAGATTGGTAAAGATCATGTTACAAATATCTGAAAAAGTTAGGTATTTTTTTTACTGTATATGGATTTTCTAGAAAACCCTGTGATAAATATTTATTTTTGAATGCATTGATAATAAATCAATTTAGAATTCAACGTATTGGTGAGCTCCAGTATTGTAGCAATAATGCTACAACTCCTGGGGCTTCCTGTCTCTCATTTTATCAACCCGGTAGTTCGTACAAACTTGGAAGCGACAGTGCTATATGCACAAGTACTAGCTCTTGTCGCAGCTGTCACTTGGTCAGCTAGCACAAGTCCGCTAGGGCTCAAGCCAACTTCTATAGGCTCTCAGAAGAAGCTTGCTAATTGATGGACGAAAGCTATTCTCAAAGGGAAACTACTCTACTTGACAAAATGGACTGAAAGCAAATCAAAGCATGTAAACCTAGGAAACCCTAATTTAACTAGTCTAACCTCTACAATGCAAAGAATGTGAATGAAACCTCTACCAATGCTGCTGTTACTCTATAAGTGGAAATGCATGGATCTAAGCTACTTGCATCATAAAAGACATGTTTTTGTATTTTTCCTTTAAGTGGATGGAATGATTGTGATTTTGTGCTAACTAGGGTTTGGTTGTGCAGATGGGATGAAGAAGGAAGGAAAGCGTGGGACAGGTTGGGGAGGCTAGGAGAGGTCCCTAGGGATCCTTAGCATCCATCCACAGAGGTTCCTCGCATTCAGATGCTCAGCAACCGAGTGAGTGGCCTCCTACAGGATGTCTGCAGGGGATCCTATAGGATACGCAGAGATTTCTACAGGATGTCTACAAATTGCTACAGGATGACCTACCGTGAGTGTTTGAAGTGATGGAGGAGTGATGGAATAGTAGGGGGAGATGTGTAAGGTAGGAATAAGGCTGGTGATGGCTCAGAAGTGGAAGAATAGGATAGGGAGTGAGTGTAGGGAGTAGGTTGGAAGATAGAGGACTAGGTCAACGAAAGGGCTAGAGAATGAAACTATGTGAGGAGTGAAAGACTTTGGGAGATAACAAAGCGGAGCAGGGGTCAACGATGTGTTTGCATGCAGGATCAAGATGGAGAATGAGGTAATGGAACGAGAGAGAGCAATGTAAGTGAAACAAATGCTTATGACTGTCACCAAACCGAAAATGCATCAACCTAAACTACCTGTGCGTATAAATTCAATGAACAGCAATCCAAAAAGCGAAGGAGAATGTGCATGAAGCTGTGATGAAGGCGTGTGTGCAGGTGTGAATCATGTGGAAAGATCTATCATAACGAGACTATGTTGCAGCATGTAGGAAGTGAAGAACTGCGTGTTTTTGTGGCTGGTATAGGCTGCACTCCAATCTCCAAACGGAGATGGCAGTGGAGACTTCCTCAACCTTTTTTGCTGGAGCTCCAATGTATTATCAACCTGCTAATCTAACTAAACAACCGAAAGCAATTCAACCATAAACTAGTCCTATCTATGCTCATGAAAAAGACTAATTCAACAACCTATAATTCAAATTGCATGTGAAAATGAAAACTCAGAGTGCTGAAACGAAATGCAAACAACACTACAGCAGAGGAGATCTATGGCTCTCAGGTTGGGCCCTAACTTGAGAGCTATAGTCTCCTTAAGAAAACTCAGAGCTAGATCAAAATCTGCCTTCTTTATTCATAATCTGATGTTATGCCAAAACTGGCTTACAACAAGAACTAACACCGAGCTGTGCTCAAAAATTACAATAGTAATGCGAAAGTTTCAACAACCTATCAAAGGCTACGGCCTCTATACTTATGCAAAAACGATCATCCAACAGGTCTCCTTGATCTTAGGAACTCGGCTGTCCAACTGAAGTTTAACTTGGTGATCTTGTAGAACAGTTATGACTGCTGTTCCTGTAGAACAGTTGGCTGCCTCTATGCTCGGTGCTCTATGCTCGGTGGGGAGATTGGTTGGAGCTCGGAGCTACGGTGGGAATCACGAGGAAGGTCCCCAAGACTGTGGACATCCTCTCCTAAAAACCAGCAGTGCCACCTCATTGTCCCCTTGTCTCCTTTTTCGTGTCTTTTCTCCCTTTAAATGAAAAAAACCTGAAAGCATCATGCATTAGTCACGTAGATAATATGTCTACCCTTCTTCCTACAAACAACACGAACAAACTAAGAACTGCATGCATAAGCAATAAAATATGAATGGTTTGAGCAAGTAGAATAGGCCAAAATGAGCCCAAATTGTACCAAAATTGGGGCTCATCATCACCCCCCAGCTGAACCATTTGCTCATCCTTGAGCAACTCAGTCAAGATCCTCATCCTTCATGGCTTGCACTGCTCCCCTTACATCCCAAGCTTCTATGGTGATGTCCTCTTTGTTGATATGAAACCCGGCTATTTGGTCCACCTTTTCCCATTGTGCATTGTCATCTTTCTCTGTACTTCCTTCAGTCAATCCTAGCAGCAATGGGGGGCTGAGTTTAAGGCCAATCCAGCTGGCCTGAAGTCTTTGCATGGATTTCTTGTAAAGGTCCACTCTTGCCAATGCTCCCCTCATCCGGGTCGGGGTATGGTATTCCCGGATCTTCAAACTATGTGCCAAGGTATGCCACCTGCGTGCACATGCGTGGGCAGCAGTTTCTCCCAATAATCTGTCCATGTCTTCAAAGTGGGCTATTGCTTGGGCTTGTTGGTCCATAAATCTCAAGGAAGCTGTGGGATCATTAGACAACTGTTGGCGGGCTGAGATGAGGGCAACCGGATTCTCTGGTTCTGCTCGAATGTACAGTGGCTCTCTCACTTCTCGGCTCATAACCGATTTTTCTTCGGTTGCTCTCTGATCCTCATGATTTAACCATGAAGCGAAGGCCATCAACTGCATATCACCCAAGGCGATATTGGGATCCCAAGAGACTTCATTAGGCAAAACCAGATTGTGGATGTAGAATTCTGCTAGCTTGGCTTTGTCTTCTGCTGAGCTAGTATTGCATAATTCGGCAAATTGCTGTGGGTTATGGATTTGTGCAATACCTCTTTGTGCTAATGTGTTTATCTGGAACTGTAGCCACTGATCCTTTAAGTACAACCCATAAGACTTTGCAGGATGTCTGCACTGCAGGGCTTCCATGGCCCAACTGGCCATGCAGGCCAATTGTGTTTCCTTTTGTTTCAGCTGCTCTTTCAGAGCTTGTGTTTCAATTTGGCCCTGCTGCATTGTTTCCTGTAGAAGTGTAATTGGCTCCTCCAGATGGGTGGTCAGCTTTTGTTTTCCTTGCTGCTCATTTGTGGTGTCTTTGGAGGATGTTCCTACCCCTGCCCTTAGCTCCTGTAGCTGCAATTTCAACTTCTGGTTTTCTTCCTGTAGAAGTACACGTTGACAATTAGCCACATGCTTAGCCAATGCAAACTCACTCCTGACTTCTTTAAGTTGTTCTTGCAGGGGACCTATGTCCGCCACACCTTTGGATTTGGCGATTTGCATCCATGTGTGGGAATGGACCCTCTCCTCTTCTAATGCAAAAAATAGAGGTACAGTAAATTTTTGCGGTATGACCTTTCCCGCCTCCAGGAAGGTGTAGTAGGAGTTCAGATTAGGTGAAGGGCTAGGCTCGGGGATATGTTCTCTTTCTTCCTCTCCAGGAGGTGCTAGCTCACCCTCCTTTGGTGACGAGGGTCCTTCCTCTTCTCTTTGTTCGGTTTCCTGTAGCCTAGCCAAGGTGTCCTGTAGGACATTTTCGGCTTCCTGTAGCCTGGTTTTTTCATCCAACAGGTCTAACCTTTCTCGCCATGTGCTCTTCTTTGGACTTCCCTTTTTGTAGGTAACTGTAATTTTTGAGGGGGATTTTTCTTTGGGAGAAGCAGGAGTGTCTTCGATGACAATTGGGCTGCTGGACTGCGTCTACGGTTTCCCTGTTTTTATCCAAACACTTCTCCGGGCTTTGAAGTAGAGAGGAGGGTCCCTCTTCCTTTTTCCTTTTGGCTTAGGCGGCGTACTGAGGCCAGCTAATACAGCCGCTGCCTCCCTGGCCAAAACATCCACCTTCTGCTCCTTTGATTTTGATTTCGCATGGCTTCCTGTAGAAGCCAGTTTCTGCGCTTTCGTGCTTCCTGTAGAAGCTGTTTTCGGGCTTCCTGTAGAAGCCCGCTTCTCCTTTCCTGTAGTGACAGGTGTCTTCACTTTCACTTGCTTTGCTGCAGGGGTTTTACCTTTCTGTTTGCTTGTGAGTGCTGGAGAGGTAATTGGGCTGACATGGCCCGCCCCAACTTTGTCCCTTCTGCTCTTTGACCTTATTTCCCTTGCTGACAGGATGGGGGAGTCAGCTTTTTCTTCAGCATCTTTTTCTTCGTGCTGCTTCTCCTGCATGGTAGTCGGGGTACTTGGGCTAGTTTCCTTCTTTTCTTCGGCCTCTGCTTCTTGTTCTTCACTGCTAGACAACCCCGTTTCTTCCATCAACATTTTTATGTCTCCTTCTCGAGTTAAATTCCGGAAGGATTCCCATGAGAGGGGAACCTTTTGTGAGTGGAGCGCGTCTCCTACAAGAAGCTTGATAAGCCCATGGTGTGCGACTTGATCTGGTATTCCCTCTCTGAGCTTTGTAGCGCACTCAATCAAGGATTGTAACAGGAAATAAGGAATGCTTAATTTCTGTTCTACAGGAAGATCAATCCAGTGTCTTAGTTCACTGAACAGCCGGAAGTGATATGCATACACAATGCTGTAACGACCCTCACAGGTAATATATTTCATGATTTGCAAACTGACTTCGTTCCATGGTGGCAACAGGCTTGTCCTTCTCACCCCATTTTTGTCCTCTGTGAATGATTCTTCAGGTGGGAAGAACTCTTTCTTGGCTTGCTGGCTTAGCTTTCGTTCTTCTTTATCCCACGGGACACCCATAGGAAGCTCAGTGATTCTGCTGATAGACTCCGGGGTGATCTTGAAGCTTAGGCCTCTGAAATTGACTGTGGCCAGCACCTTGGATTTTGGCCTCAGGGCCTGCAAGAATTCCTCGGCCACTTCCTCATCGTACCCTTGCAACTTATCACAAAAAGACATCCACTGTGCTCGTGTAAAAAGCTCTACCACGGCCTGATTTCTCCTCAATTTTTCTGAATCTGTGGGTTCTCGCCTGATAAATCCACCCGGCATGATGCACAATTTTCTTAACCGGAGGTGGTGATGGTGGAGGAGTGTGAAGTTTCGGTGACAGAGTGCAGAACAATGCGTATAATCCACAAAATTTTACAACACAGTCTAACTACTTCAACAATCCTGTAGAATGACAGTATAAGTCTACAGACAGCAATTTCACCATTTTCTCTATACCCAGACAGTAACTGACAATTCTACCACCTTACATGACCATTTGCATGAGAAGTCCAGGGTTACCTCGTTACTCGGCCACCTTTTTTTACGTGAACACCCGCGTTCCTGTAGAAGACTGCGTTCCTGTAGACTGCATTCCTGTAGAACTGTGTTCCTGTAGGAGTAGTGCGCAAATTTCCGGGAGGACTGCAATTGGACCGCGGTTGAGGTGCGCTTCACCGGTGTTCTGGTAGCCAACAGCTCGGCGTATCAAGGTGCAGAGACGATCGGAATAGCCACTCGAGTTCGAAGTGGTGGTTGATTGAATGCATGTCAAAATCTAGCCGATTAGATTTTGAATCGGCGCGATCCGTGGCGCGGGGGACAGCTCATCCCCCGCCGGACCGTTGAGCGATGTCATCAACCACTCACCGGCGTATTCACTTGCTGCCGCATTCATTCCCACAGATCTGCCGCCGCCTTTTTCTGTTGAACTCATTCCCACGGATTCTCACGTGCGTGCTGCTGATTTTTTTGTGGCCGCCACCCGAACATTCAACTATACCATAACTCGCCGACGTGGCTAGTCTACTTGGCCATACGGCTGCTCAACCATTCACCTTTACGCCATGCAAACAAATCAAAGTAATATTCATGCGATTTGATGGAAGGAAGGGGTTAGACGCTTACCTGCGTGGCTACACACGATTTTTCCAGTTTTTCGATGATGGTGAGCGGATCTACCTGCTGCATGCGCACTCGCACAGACCCGGAGGCTCATGGTTACAGGTTGCTGACGATGGAGGGAATGCTGTGGTTGCATGCGCTCGCATTACCTTGGAAATGGCGGTGTTGTGAACGGTATCCACTCCAGCAGGTTGAACTGTTACAGGATTCCCGCGGGTGTCTCGTACCAGTTCTTCTTCCTTGGGTGTATGCTGCACGGCGGAGGATCTGGTCTTTCAATCCCGCTTCCGGAGCTTCTGATGCCTGTGGTGTAAGATCTCCGCGCTTGTTTATCTTTGAAAATGCCTTTTTTCGCAAGAACTCATTGATCTGTTTTGCTGGTGCAGGGGACTTGGATGCATGTTGACGAGGATGGTGGAGCAAGGTAACAGCGTCGTGCATGGGCCCAAAAGAGGCTTGCATGCGTCCACACCAACCCGTAGTCATTAGATCTGCTCATGAAATGCATTCTGGCCCGTTCTGAGCCTCTACAGGAAGTTTCCTGTAGAAATACAGAGCTTCCTGTAGACAGGCATCTCTTCCTGTAGAAACTGGCACCTTCCTGTAGAAACTCGCACCTTCCTGTAGAAAATCTGTGTCTTCCTGTAGAAAATCTGTGTCTTCCTGTAGGAGACTCAATCTATAATGAAAGTGCATATACCTTGAAGAACATAAGCATTCTTGGAGGAGGTGCTGGTGAGGTGTCCTGGCCGCATGATAAGGACCTTTGACCTTGAGTTGAGAGGCTTCCTCTCCTCCATAGAACACCTGCAATCTGCATGCAAATAACTTATGGATCTTGTTTTTTCTTTTGTTTTTTTTTTCTTTTTTCCTTTTTTTTTTTTGAAAGATAGCAGGGGCGCCTCAAGGAGGTTTTCACCCGTGCCATCTGCCCTGAGCGCCTCAGAGAGGTTTTCACTCAAGGATCTTTTTCAACTTTTTCCTTTTTTTTTTTTTTTTTAATTTAAACAAAAGCAATAGGAGCGCCTCAATGAGGTTTTCACCCCTACTACCTGCCTTGGGCGCCTCGGAGAGGTTTTCACCCAAGGATCTTTTTTTTTTTTTTTTTTTTTTTTTTTTTTTTTTTTTCAGATCTTCTTTCAGGGTGTGCCAGAGGCAGAGGCAGAACCCTTCTCTATGACCAATACAGATTTCTCCATAGTTTTGATAAACTCTTGTCTTGAGAGAGGTCTCTTGTAGATCTTCAATCGATGCCCATTGACAAGCATGGGAATGGCTTCCTCATCAATGGTTCGAATGAGGACAGATCCATTGTCATGGCATTTCTCCACTGTATATGGTCCTAGCCATCTGGTTCTCAACTTCCCCTTGAAATCTTTGTATCTGGAATCGTACAACAAAGCCCAATCTCCCGGCTGAAATTGCTTGTCATGGAGATGTTGGTCATGCCACACCTTTCTCTGAAGTTGGACCACTTCTGAGTGAAGGAGGGCCTGCATGCGGTGCTCATCCAGTCCATTCAGCTGCAGTAGCCTTTCTTGTTGTGCATGGCTGAGATCTAGATCCAGCTGAGCTGCCATCCTCAAGGTGTTGTACTCAAACTCAATGGACAGCAAAGCTTTCTTCCCATAGACCAGCTCATAAGGTGTGAAGCCGGTGGTGGTCTTCCAAGTGGTGTTGTAAGCCCATGTGGCCTCAACCAGGCGATCTGCCCAATCTTTTCTGCTGCTGCTCACCACTTTGGTCAAGATCCCCTTTAATGCTCTATTGGTGACTTCCACCTGCCCATTTGCTTGAGGATGATAGGGAGTGGAAGTCCTATGCTTGATCTTGTGATGAGCTAGGAGATCTTCAACCAAGTTGGATGTGAACTGGCTCCCTTGATCGGTCACCAGCTCTCTTGGGTAGCCAAACTTGTAGAAGATGTTCTCTCTTAGGAACTCGGCCACTTTCTCTTCTGTTGCTGCTTTGATTGCTTTGGTCTTTGCCCACTTTGTCAAATAGTCAGTACACACAATGATGTAGGATCTTTGCCTCGAAGAGGGATTGATTGGACCCACAAAGTCCATGCCCCACTTCTCAAATGGCTCAAGAGTCACTTGAGGTTGGAGAGGCATCTCATCCCTTTGGGTCGGTTTCCCCATTCTTTGGCATTGGTCACACTGACTGACATATCTTCTGACATCTTGATGAAGTGTGGGCCAATAGTAGCCTGCCTGCAGGATCTTGAAGGCAGTTCTCTTTGCTGCAAAATGCCCTCCACAAGGCCCATCATGACAAGTGAGGAGGATATCAAAGACTTCCTCCTCCCTTACACAACGCCTTAAGATCTGATCGGGGCCAAGCTTGAACAGGTTGCCCCCAATCCAAGTAAATGAGGCACTTTTTCTGATGATTCTGCTCTTCTCTTTTGAAGAGAGGTGCGGAGGGAACTGAGCCGAAACAAGGTAGTTTTCTATATCAGCAAACCATGGAGAGAGTACTGAGATAGCAAACAGATGCTCATCAGGCATCTGGTCATCCAACGTCCCATCTTCATCTGCAGACAAATCCAATCTAGACAAGAAGTCAGCAACAACATTTTCTCTACCTGGTTTATCAACAATGGTTAGATCAAACTGCTGCAATAAAAGTAACCATCTAATAATACGAGCATTCACATCTGGTTTATTCATCAAATATCTAATAGCAGCATGGTCAGTATGTAAAAAGGTCTGGTAACCAGTAATATAATGTCAGAACTTGTTTAATGCATGGACCACAGCCAAGAATTCCTTCTCGGTTACAGTGTAATTCAGCTCAGCTTTGGACAAGTTTTTGCTAACAAAGTAAATGGCATATGGAAGTTTCTGCTCAACTTGTCCTAAAGCTGCACCTATGGCTTTGTTCGAGGCATCAGTGTGGATGTGGAAAGGTAGGGCCCAGTTTGGACCTCTCAAGATTGGTGCTGACACCAACTTGTCCTTTAACTCATTCAAACTCTTCTGACAATCGTCAGTCCACTTAAACTCCACATCTTTTGCCAACAGACCAAACAATGGCGAGGCTAGCTTGCTGAAATCTTTAATGAATCTCCGGTAGTATCCTGCTAATCCCAAGAAACTCCGGACATCCCTTACTTTTTGAGGAGGTGGAACCCTCTTGATGAGAGCAATTTTGTTAGGATCCACCTGCAATCCTTGGGAAGAAATGGTATGGCCTAGCACGGTCCCCTCAGTCATTAGGAATTCACATTTTTCAGGACTAAGGGACAAGTTCATCTCGGTGCATTTGGTTAGGACTTTCCCAAGGTTGGACAATGCTTCCTGGAAGTTGGCCCCATAAGGAGTAAAGTCATCCATGTATATTTCCACTGCATCATGGACCAACTCCGAGAAGATGCTCAAGACAGCTCTCTGAAAAGTAGCAGGAGCATTGCATAGCCCAAAGGGAAGGACTCGGTAGGCAAAGGTACCCCAAGGACAAGTGAAGGTGGTCTTATCTTGGTCTTCCGGGCTGATTTGGATTTGATTGTACCCACTAAACCCATCCAGGAAAGAGAAGAACTTCTTTCCTGCCAGTCCATCCAACACTTGATCTATGAAAGGTAGAGGGAAATGGTCTTTCTTGGTAGCTTTGTTCAGCTCCCGGTAATCCACACAGATTCTCCACTTCCCATTCTTCTTGGGAACCAACACTAGAGGGGACACCCATTCACTATCTGAGATGGGGTAGATGAATCTGGCATCCAACAGTTTCTGCAATTCTTCCTTGACAATGTCCTTAAGAGCTGGATTCATTCTCCTCTGAGGTTGCCTAACCGGTTTACAATCCTCTTTGATGTATATATGATGGGTACAGACTGAAGGATGGACCCCTTTCATTTCCTTATAGCTCCAAGCAAAAGCATCTAGGTGGTTGGCCAACAGACTACACAGCTCCTTTTCCTGGGAAGGAGATAAAGAGGAGCTGATCTTCAATGCTTTCTCAGGGCCGAACTCCACATTCTTAACTCTGGGAGTGACAGGGTTGGTTGTACAAAGATCCACTAAGGTGCTAGCTTGGGCATCCTCCACCAATTCCTCTAAGGGTAGTGCACTGGTAGGTGGATCCTGGATCAAGGTCTCGATCAAGTCATCCTCGGTTAGGGGGTCTTTCCTAGTGGTATCTAAGGTGCACAGAGGTGCTGAGTACACCTTGTCTTCCTCTCCTTCTTCCAACCAGAGTGGTAAATCATGCTCTAAAGAAGGTTGGGCAGGAGGGTATAGGACTAGCTGCTTGGACATGGGACCATTTTTGATGGTCATGTTTCCTGCCCGACAACTTATGTAAGCATCTGCAGTAGCTAACCAAGGCCTTCCCAAAATGAGAGGATATCCAGTAAGCTTGGCCTTTGGTTGCAGAACCAGGAAGTCTGCAGGGTATTCCCAAGAATCAATGGAGACCATGACATCCTCCACAATCCCTTCGGGAGTCACGGTGGAGCGATCTGCTAATTGCAGTACTATCGAGGTCTTTCTCAAGGAACCCTGAAGATTGAGTTTAAGCATGGTATCCTTGGTCATCACATTGATGGCCGCCCCCAGATCAATCAAGGTGTGGGGGATAATGGTGCCATTGATGTGAACATCTACTACAGGACTTCCAGGATCTAGGTACTTTGGGCAGATGACTTGTCCTAGCATAAGGTCAGACAGTTGTCCTATGACATTGATAGTTGAGGCATCTTTCTTCCGTCTGCCTGGGTGTTTGAAACACTTCTCCTTAACCAGCTTGTTATATATTGGCACATCCTTGATGGCTTGGAGAAGTGGGATTTTTACACACAACTGCTTGAGCTCACCCAAAAGCTCATCTTCTTCTGGGTTAGGTTGTGTGGTGGCTGTTAGTCTCTTAGGAAAGGGTGGAATAGGCTTTGGTTCACTCTCCTGATGGTCTTCCTCATCCTCTGGGGGAGGAGGCTGGCGATCTGGAAGAGTCTTTCCAGATCTAAGATTGATCTCCTGGATCTCCACAGCATAGGTAGGGCATGAGGTTTCCCCAGTGTATACCTGCTGGGCCTGTCTATTGTTGGGGTTCGGGTTCGGTTGAGCAGGCATTTGAGGTTGCCTTGGAGGAGCAGGAGGTAATGGTTGTGGTTGAACTGGAGGTGGAGGCAGAATGGCGGGTGGAGTGTTGTACTGAGGCCTCCACCCCGACTGAGGTGCATTCCATTGAGGCTGTGGCTGGGTATGTGAGTGATATGGATGAGAAGTAGGTTGAGTGGGGTACTGAGGTGGATAAGACCATGGAGGAGGCATGGACCATGAAGGATGAGCAGGGGGACCCCAGGAAGGCATAGGAGTTGACTGGTTGGGGTTGTAATAAGCTTGAGATGCCCCTTGCATCCCCTGCTGATAAGGTCTAGATCCTTGAGGCCTCCTTTGGTTGAGGTAATAGAGAGGCTTTGTGGGAGCTTCGGTCCCTTGGTACATGGCTTTAAACCCAGGTAAGGTTGGACACTGATTTGTTGGGTGGTCCTCCTCACAAACGAAACACACTTCAACCGAATGCAATGGGCATTCGTTCTTAGGGTGTCTTCTGGTGCACCTAGGACAGAAGACAGCCAAGGCTCTCTCAGCTTCTTCTTTCTTCTGCTGGATCCTGAATGTGTCCAGCTGCATGGCAATGGTCTGTCTCACCTCGCTCTTAAGATCTTCTAATTGGTTTGTAAACTCATGTTTGGAGAAAGGGACACCAGTGGAGAGGAGATTTCCTCTACCTCGTTTCCTAGCTGCCCTGGAATGATTTCTAAACACAGTCTTGATGTCCTCATAAGGCAGTTGGTAAATGTCCCCCCCAGCTAACATGTGAAGGGTGTCTAAGAGATCTTCAGGGACTCCTCGGAGTAGAACCAACTTGAGGGATTCAGGGTCAAGTGTGCACCTGGCCCGCTTATAGCTAAGTTGGAACCTCTCCTCATAATCCTCTAAAGACTCATCACTCCCCATGGTCATCCGAAAGATCTCTCCCTTGGTTTCCTTAGACCTACAGTAATCCCGATACTTGGTATTGAAGGCTTGCTGCATCTGAGCCCAAGTAGCGATGCTATTCCCAGGTAATCCCATGAACCAGCGTAGTGCTGCATCCTTAAGAGTGGAAGGGAAAAGCTTCAGCTTTTGCTCATCTTCAGTATAGTCATAGGTTCTACAAAGGACAGCAAACTCAAACAAGAAGGTATCAGGATCCTCAGTGGTCAGTCCATGGAAGTGAGGCAAGGCGGAGGGGCTAATGTTCTTCATTTTCATCTCTCCATTGGTCTCTCGGATGGGGAAAGCTCCTTCTATTCTCTCATCTTCTCTTCTATTATCAGCCATGGCTTCAGATGGAGTGGTCTCTAACTCTTCTTCTTCTATAGGGTCTTGGTATATCTCAGGATGTTCACCTATAGGTTCCTCTGGGTCACTGTCACCAAAGAAGAGAGAAGGGTGACTCAGAGATGTGGTGGGGGTGATTGGTAGGAATTTGCCTGATCTATCTCGGTTCCTACGAGGCATGAAATGGAAAGGACTTTTTTTTTTGAGTGCTTTTGCTTTTTCTTTGGTACCTGCAAAACTGAAACAGAGTGATCTACAACTAACTATATTGCTCAAATGAAATTTGCGGAATTGGAAAGCTAATCTAGGAAAGCAAGAAATATTAATCTAGGAAAGCAAGAAATATTAATCTAGGAAAGCAGGAAATATTAATCTAGGAAAGCAAGAAATATTAATCTAGGAAAGCAGGAAATATTAATCTAGGAAAGCAGGAAATGCTAATCTATGAAAGCAGGAAATACTAAGCTAGGAAAGCAAGAAATACTAAGCTACTTTTGCAGAATGGAAATGAAATAAACTACTGAGCAGAAGTAAGAGTACGAAAGTAGAAGAAGAGCAACAATTACTAATACTCTGACGCTTCCCCGGCAACGGCGCCAAAAAGATGGTGAGCTCCAGTATTGTAGCAATAATGCTACAACTCCTGGGGCTTCCTGTCTCTCATTTTATCAACCCGGTAGTTCGTACAAACTTGGAAGCGACGGTGCTATATGCACAAGTACTAGCTCTTGTCGCAGCTGTCACTTGGTCAGCTGGCACAAGTCCGCTAGGGCTCAAGCCAACTTCTATAGGCTCTCAGAAGAAGCTTGCTAATTGATGGACGAAAGCTATTCTCAAAGGGAAACTACTCTACTTGACAAAATGGACTGAAAGCAAATCAAAGCATGTAAACCTAGGAAACCCTAATTTAACTAGTCTAACCTCTACAATGCAAAGAATGTGAATGAAACCTCTACCAATGCTGCTGTTACCTCTATAAGTGGAAATGCATGGATCTAAGCTACTTGCATCATAAAAGACATGTTTTTGTATTTTTCCTTTAAGTGGATGGAATGATTGTGATTTTGTGCTAACTAGGGTTTGGTTGTGCAGATGGGATGAAGAAGGAAGGAAAGCGTGGGACAGGTTGGGGAGGCTAGGAGAGGTCCCTAGGGATCCTTAGCATCCATCCACAGAGGTTCCTCGTATTCAGATGCTCAACAACCGAGTGAGTGGCCTCCTACAGGATGTCTGCAGGGGATCCTACAGGATACACAGAGATTTCTACAGGATGTCTACAAATTGCTACAGGATGACCTACCGTGAGTGTTTGAAGTGATGGAGGAGTGATGGAATGGTAGGGGGAGATGTGTAAGGTAGGAATAAGGCTGGTGATGGCTCAGAAGTGGAAGAATAGGATAGGGAGTGAGTGTAGGGAGTAGGTTGGAAGATAGAGGACTAGGTCAACGAAAGGGCTAGAGAATGAAACTATGTGAGGAGTGAAAGACTTTGGGAGATAACAGAGCGGAGCAGGGGTCAACGATGTGTTTGCATGCGGGATCAAGATGGAGAATGAGGTAATGGAACAAGAGAGAGCAGTGTAAGTGAAACAAATGCTTATGACTGTCACCAAACCGAAAATGCATCAACCTAAACTACCTGTGCGTATAAATTCAATGAACAGCAATCCAAAACGCGAAGGAGAATGTGCATGAAGCTGTGATGAAGGCGTGTGTGCAGGTGTGAATCATGTGGAAAGATCTATCATAACGAGACTATGTTGCAGCATGTAGGAAGTGAAGAACTGCGTGTTTTTGTGGCTGGTATAGGCTGCACTCCAATCTCCAAACGGAGATGGCAGTGGAGACTTCCTCAACCTTTTTTGCTGGAGCTCCAATGTATTATCAACCTGCTAATCTAACTAAACAACTGAAAGCAATTCAACCATAAACTAGTCCTATCTATGCTCATGAAAAAGACTAATTCAACAACCTATAATTCAAATTGCATGTGAAAATGAAAACTCAGAGTGCTGAAACGAAATGAAAACAACACTACAGCAGAGGAGATCTATGGCTCTCAGGTTGGGCCCTAACTTGAGAGCTATAGTCTCCTTAAGAAAACTCAGAGCTAGATCAAAATCTGCCTTCTTTATTCATAATCTGATGTTATGCCAAAACTGGCTTACAACAAGAACTAACACCGAGCTGTGCTCAAAAATTACAATAGTAATGCGAAAATTTCAACAACCTATCAAAGGCTACGGCCTCTATACTTATGCAAAAACGATCATCCAACAGGTCTCCTTGATTTTAGGAACTCGGCTGTCCAACTGAAGTTTAACTTGGTGATCCTGTAGAACAGTTATGACTGCTGTTCCTGTAGAACAGTTGGCTGCCTCTATGCTCGGTGCTCTATGCTCGGTGGGGAGATTGGTTGGAGCTCGGAGCTACGGTGGGAATCACGAGGAAGGTCCCCAAGACTGTGGACATCCTCTCCTAAAAACCAGCAGTGCCACCTCATTGTCCCCTTGTCTCCTTTTTCGTGTCTTTTCTCCCTTTAAATGCAAAAAACCTGAAAGCATCATGCATTAGTCATGTAGATAATATGTCTACCCTTCTTCCTACAAACAACACGAACAAACTAAGAAATGCATGCATAAGCAATAAAATATGAATGGTTTGAGCAAGTAGAATAGGCCAAAATGAGCCCAAATTGTACCAAAATTGGGGCTCATCACGTATATGTAAACATTAAAGAAAATATCTAAATTAGATAATTCCTATAATTGAACACAAGTATAATACAAAATACATAGGGTATGTTGGTAGTCTCCCTTGTATGAAATTCCAGTTAAGAAGAAGATATTGTAACCATAAAAACTAATGAATTCAAATGATGAGGCCAAACTAGCCTTATACATAAGGAAATAACATAATTTGAGTCACAACTCTAGGCCAAACACATTTTTAACTATAAAAGATATGGACAAATAAGCGTATGTGAATAAATCTTTAGAGAACAATATAATTCTGTATAGATAATCTCAGGTAAGTCTACTACAATAATTTAAGTGAGAAAATGAGGGGAAATAGGCAACCTTTATAATTCGAGATGAAAGAGAAAGAAACCCATCAGCGGGGAGAATTATTCGATAACATTTATCCTAGAAGTTCATTAAAAACATGCAGACGATGAAAGATAACAAGAGCATATACTGGTAATATATGAAATAACAAAGAAAAATGAAACTATAGTTTAAGTAACAATTCCTTTTGAATAGTTAAACAAAAACTTAGTACACAATGTGGTTTATATGTAATGGTTGAAAATAAACATATTACAATTGAAAAAGAACAATACTCTTTGAATGAAGGATTTCAACCTTAGTCATTTTAATAATACAAATAAGGCATGATAGCCTTTAACATTAAGATTTCCCCTGAGTCTAATATTATGAAAAAATTCCATGATAACTAATTTAAAGTAGAAGCCCTAGTGTCTCTATCCTCGATGAGAGAATCAAATACATACATAAGAAGCGACCAGGGAGTTCAAGAGCATCCAACATGTAAGGGAGGAAGCCGAAATCATCAAGGGAATAGAAGAGTTCCATATTGAGTATAAATAAAATCATTTGAGAATGACACGATTTAGTGTACTTGAGAATTCCCAACAATATGAAATATGAATTGTGGATTATCAAAAGAAAAAAAATATTAACAAAGCAGAAACTAAAAAAACAATTGGGTGAATATTATACCCAAGGGAAAAATAGAACCATGTCTGAGGACCCATATCCTTTACCTATAACAAAATAAAAACTTTGTTAAAAATCTTTCAAAATAATATAAAATTAACAAGCTCGGGTAGGGTCAAAACCCTAAGAAATGAGAACAATTTCCACATAAGGAAGTATAACCATGACATAATATTTACATACACAACCATGGTGAAAATATCTATGCCAAATATTTATCTGTGGCTATATAAAAACCATGGTGTGCTAGGGTTTCAATCTTGAAACCCCAATTTCGAAAATTGACCAAGAAATAACCAAGAAACACGAGGAAAACACTAAGGGTTTCTCCCTTTGAAAGAAAGACTATAAAAATTTCATTTTGAAAGTAAATTCCTGCCGAGAGAAGGTTGGAAGTGATTCCAATTTTTCGTATTGAACTTATAAAGAAAAGGAAAAAGGGTTAGTTCAAAACCTTGGTTCGTATAGCATATCAAGAGATGTCGTATTCAAAGGAAATGAAAAACAAAAAACTACCTAGAGAGAAAAGGGGAAATGAATATAATATCCCACAACAAGTTTAATTAAACCACAAGATATATTAAGGAGGCTTATTTCCTACGATAAATATTGAGTAGAGTCTCAACGTTTTTAGGGAAATACTCCCTACCAAATATGCAAATCCAAGAAGAATAAACAACTGGTTAAATTAATGATACAAGAAATTGATAGAAGAAAAGTAGAGAATTCATAAAATAGACCTCATACTCTGTTACTTACAAGTTACATATGGAAACATAATGTATTTCCACCAAAGGTGAATGGAGGAAGCTTCGAAAGAGGACAAGGTAAAATGATTGCCAATTTCACAGTGAGTGGTAGATCAAAACTAGGTCATCGAGCAAAGCGACCCTCTGTCTATAAGACAAATGAAAATGACCAAGCAAAATAGAATGGAGAAGGTAATTAAGGTAAAAATGAAACCCTAAAATTTTACACCATTGATCTAACAACACTTTTTTTTGTCCATTTATTTCAAATTTCACACCCTTCCAAGTAGAGCCATGTGAGGCCAGGTGGGGAACCACGTCATGGACTAGTATAATTACCCAATTAGTCAAGCATGGTCTATGTGTTAAAATCGTAAGTTAATTCAAGTGTGGAGGTAATGTTCATCTACAATCTTAAACATAGACTTTACATAACCATAAATTAAACATAGATGATGACAAGGCCCATTGGGTGGCATCAGGACTTTGACTTGATGTTTGCATAGTGTATAATCCCACACATGTGGACATATATCGTATTTTGATAATGATTATCATGTAAAGGCCCTAAATCTTAGCGAGATAGAGGTAACACTTTTCAATAACTAAGTACTATATGCTATGGTGGAGTTTGGTAGATAATGTTGGGATAAGACTAGTCATAAAAGAACAAAGAGAGAGGAGCGAAAATTTATGGTATAATTACATATAATATCTATAAAGCTAATTTTGAGTAAAACCTTGTATGGATTCAATAAGGGATAAAAATAACATTTAGGCTTAGCTATATTTGTACAAGATTAAAGTCAAGTTGAAAGGTATGGTGGTTAAAATACCCCATCGTGAATTTAAGAGTAATTATATTTTAATATGCCACCAACACAAATCATAGAGTGAAGAGTTAAGGATAACCTAAAATGCATGAGTTATAAGGTGAGAAAATCTTATATTTAAGCTTAAAATTAATTTATATCCAAGTATTACAAAGGAAAAACTAGTCAATAATCAAACCAGTATCATAGTATTAAGTCATAGTCTTGTGGAGTACCACTTGAGTATTGGAGTTTTGTCGACAATTTTTTTTTTCTTTTCTAAGTTATACTAATTCTATTAATGAAAAAAAGATATCATACACTGAGGCTGGAGTTTGTACTTAACTATGCCATAGGAATGGCAACAACCAACAAAGTCTGGATCTGAACTGTCCAGAAGGGAAACCAGTCCGTAATAGAAAAGAGTTCAGAGAATTAGCTTGCTGCCCACGCAGGGGAAACCAGAAAAGCATCTAGTTTGTTATCATTATATCTAATGAGACAAAAAAAACCAACTAAAGAGCCAAAAACTCATCATTTTTTCACCGAAACCCCATTGAAAACAAAAGACTGAAAAACAAAGTCCCAAAAACCTGAGACACGTAGCATGCTGAGTGGCAGACTGTGCGGTGGATGCGTGGCACGCTGAGTGGCAACAAGGTGGCAGACAATGAGGCAGACACGCGGCATCAAGGTGGTAGACTAGGGATGTGTCGGAGACAGAGGGTGTTCCTCCACGATGAAACACCTGTACTCCTCCAGGTCGCCACCTGCCAGAAGCGAGGTCTCTGTGTTGCCAGCCTGCAATGTCTGGTGTTCTTCCTCGACGAGACAACAATATTTGTCCATTACCTAATTCACCTCCTTCCCTACATGTCTTGTCTTATGCTCTTGGTTCCACTCCCCTGCTCCTTGAATGCTCGTCTGAGCCAGTTCCAGTATGGCTTTGGTGTGGCTGCACCCTGCTGTGGTGTGCCCACCACTAGCAATGTCCGACACCCCAATTGCCCTGGTGCTGCCACCCCCCATCATTCCTTACTCCTCAATTACATTGGTGTGTCCACCAAACTCGGTGGCTTGTTCCTTAATGATCTGCTCCACCTCATGAAAGAGAATGGTTATGGTGGCCGTGATGAGGGGCTTGTTCAGGGTAGAGCGGGAGGTGAATTGGACATTCTAGGAATGCAATTGAGGAATGGGTGGAATGCCTTTGAGAGACAAGGCAGAAATGGAAGGGAAGCTGTTGGGAGGTGAGGCAGAGGCCACCGAGTGGAGGTGACCTCTTCCACTACGTGTATTTGGGTAACATCTAGGGATTTGCTCAGCCAAAGAGGAAGTGGTATCCGAAGCAGGAGAGCGCTGGGGGCGACTTAGGCTTCCTCGGCTCCCGCCCCTGCAGCTGCGCATATGGTGTCACACCATACTGTCTGCAGGCGTATGCAAATTTCTTCCAGAATTGGGCACAATGGGGTACAACGACATGATGGAGCTTGCGAATTGCTCAGCAGAGGGGTGAGCAGCCAGGGCCGAAGGGAAGATAAGATGACAATCCAAGCTATGGGTGAAGTGGATGCCCGGGCCGAAATCAATGCAACAAAGGAGGTGGAAGCGCCTCCCTATGGTGGTGTGGGAGTTGGGTACAGTCATGGCTTGAGGGCAGAGGCATTGCAGTGGCAGAGGTTGCAGAGGTTGATAGGCAGAAGTAGAGGTGAAATTCTCCTGAGAATTCATGTTTTCATTGAGTTGAGGTTGATGGCGGTTAACAGATTGGAGGCAGTGCTCACATAAGGTACATTTATGGTGATTGTAAATGCCATTTTTGGACCTCTGTGCCAACCTGCGGGAGGCCATGTGGTCTCACCACACGCCAACCCAGTTGGATGCCACCTTACTGTCCTTAATTGTCACTCGCATCCAGGAGACAATATTTTTTTTAAGGGTGTGTTTTGAGGTCTATTACAACTAGGTTGGTGAGATGAGGTTATTTTGGGGCCTCACATGCCTATGTATATATGTATACATGTTTTGGGGTTAGTGTTCCTAGATATATATGCCTTTAATTATTGTGAGGCCAAAGCGCCCATAAATGTATTTGTGATGTAAATATTGTACATGCACATATATTAATAAAATAATGACTGGCTATGGAGCCCACTCCATGGTAAAGAGTATGGAGGGAAACTCCATGGAAAAGGGAAATAATTGTTTGGTATTTTGGTGAAAAGGAACCTAGGTCCCACATGGCTTTGGAGGGTTCTACATGGCAAGATAAAGCCATGCATATAAGAAGTGTAGTTTTTCTTGTGAAGGAGCTTATTGTGTGACATGGAGTTCGTGAGTCCTAGGGCTTGGAATCTAGAACTATTGAGGTGTGGCTATTCTATTAATCACACTGGATTAGATGCATCCTTGTTTTGGAGATCCTTGGTGGCTCTGGTTGTGGCTTGGTGGCCATGGAGTTCTGGTGGAAATCGGTTGCAAATAGTCAGTGATTCCTAGGCGTGGACTCTAATACTAAATATTGATTATTAGGTTTGAATGGTAGGGAACTTGCATACTCAGAGAGCAATAGAGCTCCTATAGCTATGGATTGAGACCGTTTCTGCTTAGCTATAAGGTGCCCTAGAAGATGGGCACTGCCAGGGCACTCAGGCTACACCACTTGAGTGCACTTCAAGAGAACGTGAGCTTGTGGCTGGAGACTGAGGTTACTAGGGTTGTTTCCTTGGCCAATGTATGCTATATTTTTTTGTTTTATAAACGATTTCCTATGGAATTGTAATCCAAACTCGGGGGTGACCTGTGGTTGAGATTTATGAACCATGTGGTCTATGGTTGGGTGGAACCTAGGAAGCCCCATTCCAGTTGGATTTATTTTATGATATAAGTTCCTATGTTCGTGTGTATTGATTTATATTTATGTGTTGTGTTGTATATTGAATTTATACTAAAACCCTAGTTTTGATGTTCTGTGTTCATTGTCTTTAATTAACTTGTATTTTTAGTTGTGCATTCATGTGTACATAAAACATGTGTGTGAATACTAAATTAATGGTGTTTATAAATACATTCATGTTAAATGGGAACTTCCAGGTACAAGATTAATCATGTCAGGGTTAGAATTTTAACACTTCCACAATGAAAATCTTATAAATTTCAGTAGTGTTGGTTATGTAGCGTTACCTAGATGGGGGTCAGGGACGTTGCAATAGTTAAACATAATTAATACATATTCAATCATTTTCACCAATTTCCTACCATGATCATTTATGTTCAATCCTCATCAACCTTTTCTTAACCATGGTCAATCCTCATCAACCTTGTCCACTAGGGTCAACCATCATCGACCATCATCAACCATGGATTACCCTCTTCAAATATCATTAAACATGGTCATCCATAGTCAATAATGACCAAACTTAATCAACCTTACTCAACCATATGTTGACCGTAGTTAACCATAATCAACCATAGTCAACCTTTGTTAACCATAATCAACCTTAGTTGGCAATAGTTAACCATCGTACACCATAAGAAACTTAGGAAACCAAGGTCAACAAAGGTCAAAGATGGTCAAAAATAATAATAGCCTCCATGGTTAGTGTGCTTAATAATGGTCACCCATGGGAAACATGGTTTAACATGGTCAACCATAGTCAACATGGGCATCATGGTCAACCATGGTTCACCATAGTCATCTATAATAAACACTAACAACCTTGATCAATCATGTACATCCACATTCAACCATATGTTGACCATATTGAACCATGTTTGACAAGCTGAACTATGGTCAAAGATGGTTAATCAAACTTAACAATAGTCACACATGGTCAACCATTTCCAACATTGTCAAACTTTATCACTCATTGTCACCCATGTTCAACAATACACAACCTTAGTTAGCCATGGTCAACCATCGTTAACCTTAGTCAACCATGGTCTACCATGGTTTTCTTTGTTCAACCATAGTCAACATGGTCAACCATGGCCAAATATGTCAAACCATGTTCATCCATGGCCAACATGGTCAAACCATGGTCATCATGCCCAACCATCACAACCAATGGTCAATCATGGTAACCATTGTCAATCATGCTCAGCTAAGGTCAACCATGTTAATTACTATCAATCATGGTCAATTGAGGTCAACCATGATAATCCTTATCAATCATTTCCAACTGAGGTCAACCATGGTAATCATTTTTAATAATGGTCAACTTTGGTCAACCTTGGTCTATGTTGACCAACAATCGTTAACTCTTTTCAACCATGGTCAACCTTGTCAACCCACTTCAACCATTAATGTAACCATTTTTGTAACATTAAGGTAACATTAACATTAACATTAATGTAACATAAACCATGGCCAACATGAATGTAACATTATTGTAACCATTTAATAATAGTCAACAGTGGTCAACAATTGTAAACCAAGGTCACCCATAATATTCCCTCTTAATCCCTGGTCAATAATGGTAATCATATCAATCATGGTCAATTGAGTTCAACCATGGTCTACCTTGACCAATAATGGCCGACCCTCTTCAAGCATTGTTAGCCTTGTTAACCATGATCAATCCTGTCAATGCACTTCAACCATTAATGCAACCATTTTTGTAACATTAATGTAACTTTAACATTCACAATAATCTAACATCATCTATTATCAACCATGGTCAATATAAATGTAACAATGTATCAATGGTCAACATTAATGTAACATTGCTAGATTGATGTAACATTAATACATTGTTACATTAATGGTTGACTAGGGTCAACTCTCAGTTAACCCTCTTTAACCTCAGTGAAACTCATCAACCATGATCAAACTCGTTAACCCTCTACAACCATGGTCAACGAATCCACGCTACAAACTTCGGTCGGAAACTAGCACAACCACATTAGTAAATGTCGTTGAATACGCCGCATAATGAAATTTTCCATATTTTATATTTCAATGGACATATGAAAAAGGTGTTGATCAGTGTTTATCAAACACATGTACTAATGTATTTGTGCTAGTAACTACTAATAATGATCCATAAATTTTCATCATGGATATTCCATTGGACAGTTCATCACAACATATTTGATAAAACTATATTTAAAAATCCAAAATCTACAATATTAGGGTTGATTTCTCTTTAGATTTATGGATATGTAGATTAGTGTTAACTAAGTATGCACGCAAATTATAATTTATGCATAAAATAGAGAATAGTGAAATAAAAAATCACAAACACATTTGACACAAGATATAACTTCAGATTCCCTTTCAGGGGAAAACCCAACTGGAATGTGAGGCTGCTCTTCTCTCTTTCTCTAAATAGAAAATGTTTGTGAGTAAAAATTGTAAGGCATGTGACCCGTGGGATACTACAGTGAACGAATCCTCTCTATGTGCTCTCTCTGTATCCCTCTAGAATACTATGCTTATCTATGGAACAAGTTAACTTGAAAAGAATGGAACCCATTTTCCTCTTAATGGCTCAGTTTAACATATCTCAATAGCCTACTAGTGGTTAGGTTTGACTCCTTCAGCTCTTAAAAAGAGTTACAATAGGGATGCTTCTAGAGTCTTCTTCATCATAATCATGTGGCTATCACATTTTCCATGAGTTATGGTGGCTGACATGGCATCCTCTTAGATTATGATGGTGAAAATAGGAAATTCGAATAATAAGTGGCATAAATTTTACATATGGAATTCAACTGATGCAATTTTTGTGTTGTTGGAAAGGTTTTTGTGTGTAGAGTATGAAAAAAGGTGTGGTGCTAAAGCAACAAAGTTTTACCTCCAAGAAACTTCTTTTGATGCCTCAAAATTCTCTAGGAAGGTTTTAGACCCCAATTTGCCAAACTAGGTAATGATCTAATCTACATCACAACTCCCCATTTTGGGATGCTTTTGGTCCCTAAAATCTTCTACTCAATGAGGTGAGGAATTTTTTCCTCCACCTTCTCTTAGGTGGGCCATTTATATTTTCTTGGAAGTTTCCCTTTCAACCCAATCTTCCAAAGGTCATGTTGCCCCTTTCTCATAGTTCTAGACCTCTTCTGAAAAATTGTATCTTTTTTCAACTCTGCTTGAGAATCTGGTTCCAAATCCTCTACAAAAGGTAGGACCTGTTCCTCTTCCTAATCTGGCATGGAAGGCTCATAGAGCTTCAAATTCTCCACATTCACAATCGAGTATGTGCACATGTATGGGGTTATATTGAGTCCATAGGTATTATCTTCCACCTTTTCTAGTATCTCAAAGGGACCATATCGCAGATCCTTGATTTTATTACTAGGAACCTATAGCTAATCCTTGTTTAATTGTAACCATACTCTATCTCACACCTTGAATGACTTCTATGCTCTGTGTTGACCATGCCTAGCCTTGTATTTGTCTTGTGACTTTTGCTGTGTCTCCTATACCTGCATATGGAATTTCCTGATATTTTATACAATTTTTTTTGCCCTCGAAGCATCCCCTGTAAGATCCTCCCTTACTCCTCCTTGCTACACTTATGAAATATCCAAAGGTGAAGGTGGAAAATATCCAAAGAAAGTTTCATATTGGCACTTACCAGTAGAAGTGCGGATTGCTTCATTATAAGAGTGTTGTATATATACTAGATTTTCATCCTAGTTCTTTAGATGATTCTAATGGTAACCGTCAAAAGCTACACCAAAGTCTTGTTGACTACTTTTGTTTTCTCATATATCCGTGGATGTAATGCAATAGACCTATTCAACTTTGTGTCCATATTCTCCCACAATGTAGTCCAAAATGCACTGAGAAATCTTGTGTCCTTATCTGAAATGATGCTCCTTGGTATCCCAGAGTGCATCCAGACCTATCCAAAGAACAAGTTCATTTCTTCTTTCTCACTGATGGTCTTTTTACATGGCATTGAAACACACATCTTTTTGAACCTGTCAACTACCACAAATAAGTAGTCATGTTCGTTCCCGGTTGTTGGTAAACCTGTCACAAAGTCCATGGAAATTATTTCCCAGTGACGAGTGAGTATAGGTAAGGGATGATATTGACCCTGTTACTAGGCTTTTTAGTACAAAAAAACATACATCCTCTTATAAACCTAGCTACAAGTTCTTGCTTCTTAGGTCAATACACATACCTCTACTAGTTGGCTACTATCTTCCCTACACCAAAGTTCCCTATAACCTTGGATGTGCATACTCTTTGATTAGCTGCAAATGCTCACCTTTAGAAACACATAACTTATCCAGTCTGTAGAGTGACCTATCATGGAGATCATAATCAATGGTGTTTTCACCATCATGCACATTAATCCGAATCTACAATTGTTGAAACACCTCCTTGATGTCCTCATCCTTTGAATATACCTTTATGTATGCATCATGGGTGAATGGATTCATGTGCATCAGAGTTCCCAAAGATGTGATATTTGATGTGGGTGGCCTTGAAAGAATGTTGGCCAACTTGTTTGTGTTTCCCTTCTTATACTTGATCACTAACTGAAATTTTTATAGAAAGCCCATCACCTTGTAATTCTTGGTCTACTATAGCTTACTCTGGGCCTTCAAGTACTATAGTGCCTAGTGATCTGTGAGGATTACTATCTCCTTTCCCATCAGATTGTGCTTCTAATTTTTCAAATATTGCACCAGGGAATATATATCCTTATTGTGGGTAGGGTATTTAAGAACTGCCTCATGAAATACTTCAGAATGGTAGCATATAGGCCTTCCTCCCTGCATCAAGATCTCTCCCATAGAACACGCACTCACATATGTCTACATTTTGAAAGGTTGTTGCAAGTTCCATAATGCTAGAACTGGTGCTTGACTGATATTCTTCTTTAACTCCTAAAATTCCCTCTATTTAACCTTTCCCCAATGCAAACCCTTTCCATTTTCTATTATGACATGGAGTGGTGTCACTACTAGTGAAAACAAGGTTATGGATTTCCTTAGGTACTGTGCTTCCCCAAAAAAACTCTGAACATTAGAAAAATTTGTAGGCATCGACCATTTCATGATGGTTTCCATCTTGGAAAGATACATTTTCAACTCTCCTCCATCTATCCATACTTAAGATACACCAAATATTGTTGTGCAAACTCACACTTCTTGAGATTTCTTAGTAGTTTGTGCTTTTTTAATATCTCTGTCACCTGCGTCAAATGTGAGATGTGTTCCTCCGAGGTGGAACTGTATACCCATATATCATCTAAATAGGCAATAGCAAATGAATCTATAAAAGGGAACAATATATCATTCATTAACCTCATAAATGTAGCTGGTGCATTGCATAGGCCAAATGGAATGACTAATCACTCATACAAAACTTTCTTGGTTTTGAAGGTGATTTTCTAGGTATCTTCTTCTCTAAATCGAACTTGGTGATATCCATACTTTAAGTCCAACATGGTGAAGTATTTCACTTGCTTCAACTGGTCCAATAAATCATCTATCCTAGGCAAGGGGTACTTGTTCTTGAGCATGATTTTATTCAACGCCCCGTAACCAATACATGTCTATGTTATAGCTCCAAATCTCACTCTTATGGTTTGTGATGCTGTACTCATGGCCTAGGGCAACCCCTCCTTCTAGACCTAGTCCTAAAATTTAAAAAACAGTGTTTTATCCCTTATACGCGACATTGCCCTGAGTTAAACACGTGTATACGCGGGCCTGTGTATATCCAACCCGCGTGTATGTATTAAAACACTTAAAAAAATATAAAATTCCTTCTTTTCGGGCGGAGATCACGGGTTTTACCTGCTGATCACCTGTTAGTGCCCGTGGCCCAACTGTTCCCAACCAACTCCTAACTAAAAAACTACTTTGGAGATGGTATAAAAAGACCTCAAAGGGAAGGCCTAAGGGAGGAGATAATAGAGAGAAAGGTTATTATGCTGAGATTTTTCCCTTGACCAGGTCTGAAGTCCCTTGTGCCTTCTGCACTTCCCCCATTTTGTACAGGAAACCTTTGTTTCCTTGTGTGTTGATGTTCATCCACCATTTATGACATTATGGAGAGAGTCATGGAAGGAGTTTTGTTAGAGGCTTGAGGCTGGAACGGATCCGGAAGGAAGCTTTGCTTGGAGCCTGCTGAAGGTGACTCAGGTGAACATATTCCTTTTTATGTACTTTATTTGTCTATAATAAAAGAAACACATGTCTTGGTTCCCGAAATGAATCTTCTTTATGTTAATGATATTCATGTTTTGAATTCATGTGTAAATGGTTGTTTGGATTTCATAACTAACTACCTTTCTTTATAACATGAAGATGGTTTCTTTATAAGTTTTTGTCCATGTACTGCTGTGTTCTTTGAATTGTTTGTTTTGCAGGACAAAAGAGAAGAAGGGAACTCCAAGAAGGGTTTGGACCCTAAAGGCCTTCTCAAACGTAGGACCGAAGGTACGTACCCTTATCATAGAATTTGCTTATAATAGCATAATAGCTGTATGAATGCATGTTTCTTTGAATAGACAACTTTCAGTCTGCTAGGGTTTCACCCAAAAATCCCTAGGGGAGTAATTCCCTCTACCAGAATTAGCGACTCCGCTGGGGACAACACTCTTGTTGTTCCTAGTTTGGGTGTTTTTCAAGCCAATCAGGGCTCAATTGCCTTGTCTGCTTGCTGTTACTGTCTGGTCTGTTCTTGAACTTTAAGCTTTGCCAGTTTCTTCAGTTTGTCTTTTTTATTTTTCTTGAAGCTTTTCATATACGCTGTTTTTCTTAGATACAGAGGCATATATACGCTTGTTTCTTTGAGTCAACACGCGTATACGCAGGTTTCCTCAAACACAGTCGCGTATACATGCAATCTGTACTACAGTACAGTCGCGTATATATTCCAATTTTCAAGATTTGTAAATCTTTTTGGCCTCTGAAGGTTTGTCTGGTGGTTTGAGTCAGTTTGAAACAGTCATTTTCCAGTATCAGTTATTTGTTTTACAACGAGCATCTCGTTCTGAATTCTCTCTGATTATAAGGAGTGTTGGTCTTGTTTTTTGTTGATTGCAAGCGTCATCGTTTTTGGCTAAAGCACGCAAGATTTCTTGCTAGGAATCTTGGCTGCTCTGTTTCATCAGGGTAGGAAGATTGAATTCAATCTTTGTGTTAATCTTGCTTTTGGTGACTTTTTGTTTGCTTGACAAAATCGCTTTTTGTGACCATCTACTTCTTTATTTCATGAAAGTTGTTGTTTGACACTTTCTTGGAATTTGTCTTTTTGATCTTTTTGGTTTTCATTGCCAAGGCTTTCATTGCTGCTTTTGATTGTTAAGAGCGATTTCATACACATTTATTTTTGTTGGGTTTTCATCCATTAAGTGGTGTTGATTCGCAAAAGTGTTTAATTGCCTATTCTTCAATCACAAGTTTCAGTGTTGTTGAGAGCATTTTTTGAAAAGACTTTTTTTTTTGTTTGTTGCTTTGAAGAAAATCTTTTGAAAATCTTAGTTTTGCTTTTCATTTGATTTCCTTTTAGTGAAGTGAAAGTGCTTTATGTTTGTCTTAGAACTTGTTTTTAGTGTTTAGACGAAATGAATGGTAACATTTCATATTCCATCTAGGCATTTTAAGTGGCAAGATAAAGTTTGATAAGCAAGCAACTTTCATTTTTGTTTTTAGAGTAGTTTTGAATCTTGCATCCACATATAGTTGTTGCATTAGGATAGATTTGCATCCCCTTTTAGGCATACATAGCTTTGTTAGCTTTTGTGAGTGTGAAGTGTGCATTAACGAAAAGAAAAGAAAAATTTGTTTTATTAGAAGTACCTCTGAACCCTATAGAAATTGCTCTTCATCGAAAAACGAAAAAGTGCATGTGCATGTAGTTAAGTTTTTATTAATTTCTTTTGCGTCAAAAAACACCACTAGTTTCACTTCCGTTACCTTGTGACTTAAAGAACAGCCTAATAAAATCAAGCGCTAACTAAAATTCACTAGAACTTTTTGTTTTAGTCAGTTACACCAACAAGATTAGGATTTTAGGGCCTTGGATTAGGCGAGTGGAGAGTTAACTCTCCAAGGCCATATAAATGTCAAACGTAGGAGTCTGAATAACGAGAGAAAATCCAATAGCGTTAGGAAGACCAGGAAAGCTCCGGATCTGGGAGTTAAGCACGAGGGTCTGTAAAGACAGGGAAGAGAGATACCCCCTCTCCTACTTGTCCGAACTTACCTCACGACTGTTCCGCCTGGCTTCTGCGACGAGTTGGTATCCATAGTTGCTTCTCCTAGGGAACTACACAGGTGGCTGCGGAGGGGAATCCCGTGGCACCTGAGGTTGACGTTGCATCACTCTCGACAGTACTACTGGAGGGCACCCTTGTGAAGCTTGGGGGCTTGCACCGGCGCAGGCTGTTGTTAGGAGGTCAGCGTAACTTCCTCTGATACCTTCGCTGATAGGACTGGGCCCTCATCATCCCAGACTATCTTCGGAAGGCCCCTTATTTCACTTTCTCGTATTTTGGTGTCCGGTCTTAATCACTCGGAGCGGAAATACTTGGAAGTTGTTTGACTGGCTGTATCTTTAGGGACTTTATAGTGTGTGCTCTGTGCTCCTAGTTGGCCTAGCTTTCAATTTTTTTGAGTCTTTAGTTAGATCATAACAAAAAATTCAAAGTGGCTGACCGATCTCCAAGACGGTCTCGAAGACTTCGTGGTCTCTCGCCACCAAGTTTAGAGCCTTCTCCTAGAAGGCGCAGAGGCAATACTACCGGTGGGTTCCGTCCCACGCCGGTTGACGCATCGGGGATTGATCCTCCTCTCGGGGGCATTAGCGGCCAAGCAAGGCCTGGCACTTCTGAGCAAGAGAGGGACACTCCAGTCCTTTCTCGAGTTCTCTTTCAAGTGGAGAATAACATAGAGGTAGAAGAACTTTCAGAGTCATTAGTGGCTCCAAATTCTCCACTACCATCTAGTCATCCAGACGTATTACAATACGTTGGGACTCCGACGCATAGACCGTCAAGTCCAGGTTACGCTACGCGCTTACCATCAATGACCACTACTGGAAGCATGGCTTCTACGAGTGCTACGACTATGCAAACCCCAACATCGGTGCAAGGGGGAGGAACCATTTCCATCCCCTCCGCTTCCTTGTTCGGATCTTTTGCTAGCACATCTTTAGTTGGGTCTACCTCCATTCCGTCCATGAGTGGAAATGCCCAAACCAATGCTTTTGGTACTGGATTCTTCCCTTTTGGCACCCAATCACAGGGTATTCCATCGGTTTCGTTTAGTGCCGCTACGTCCATGATGGGCGGATCGGCTTCATTCCAGGGTTTTCCTTTCGGAAGTGGTCATATACCACATTCCAACCCGACGGTAGGATCCATGCCTTTTTCTTCTGTAGGACAAAGCAGCAATCCTTTCCAAGGTTGGAATAACCCTGGGGTTAGTAGTGCGGGAACTGGGAATCCGTTTATCGGCCAACAAGGGAATAGGCCGTACTCCACGGTTAGCATGTTTCAAAGTATTCCTCCCCTTGCTTCGGCTTGGAATCCGTATCAGGGGTTATCAACTCCCTACAATCCTTTAGGAGGAAACTTTGCTGGTTATGGAGGTTATACGGCCGGAGTTGGTCAAACTCCGAATTTTGCTGGACCACAAGGCTTGCCTTTTGGTTCAGCCAGTTCTACTGGTTACTTCGGGCAGCCTGGTGCCTCCCAAATTCCAGGACAATCTTTTCAGAGCTTTGGGAGTTCTGCCCAGTCTGGGTGGAATCCCCAAGGTCCTCCTAGGCTTTCGTTTCTGGCAACGTTAAACTTGCTAGATCTCACTAAGTTAACAAATGACCCAATCAAGTACAATCCGGCCTGGCCTCCGGTCCCAACCAAACTCCCTTCGGACATTCCAAAATTCGAAGGGAAGAGTGGTGAAGACCCAGGCGACCATGTAACCACATTCCATTTGTGGTGCTCATCTAACTCCCTTATCGATGACTCGATTAGGTTGAGACTCTTTCAGCGCACCTTGACTGGTAATGCGGCCAAATGGTATATAGAGTTGCCAGGGGGCAGCTTTACATCGTTCGCTGACTTAGCCAATATTTTCTTAAATCACTTCCAATTGCCTGTCCGCTATGATGCCGGAACTGAACTTTTGGCCACCTTTCGTCAGGATAAGGCAACCCACATTTCTGACCATATTGAGGAATGGAGACAGAGAAAGAGGCTTATTAAAGCCGAAATCCCTCCGGAGTACCGTCTCGAGTGGTTTTTGAAGTCTTTACAACCCAAGATCTCCAAGGATGTCTCTATGTCTGGGGTCTATTCTGAGGAGCAAGCCATTTTTAGGGCCCAGCAATTAGAATTGATCTACTCTCAGTCTGGGATCCTACAAAAGTACTTGCCAGATGCTCCTGGATCTAAGGTTGATGTAGCTAAGTCAAAGCCAGGTCCACACGCGGATGGTATCGTCGGGTCAGTAGACACAACTACCGTGAACTTGTTGAATCAATTGCAGCAGTTGTCCTTGCAAACTGCTTCTAACAACCAAGTCACATCGTCTAATCCCCCTGCTTCCCAAACTTCTTCAATAAATGCCGTCCAATCTGATAACCCCAAAGGAAATCAAAATTCCAATGGGAAAAAGAAAGGACGAGGTAAGAAAAAGAACCAGGATGGGAAGCCTGATGCAATTAAATCCGGCAACAACGCTGGTGGTGGTGGAAATGAGTCGAGAAAGAAAGTCAAGTTTCCATGCAAGTTGTGCAGCGGAGACCATCTAACTCATCTCTGCCCCAAGATTCAAGACGCTCAACGCTTGTTAGGACAGCAAGGGACTTCTAGTTCTCAAGCTGTGTTAACCAACCCGTTTCCCCAAGGGCAACAATTTCTTGTTGGCGCAAGTTCAAACCCTGGTACCTCCGCAGGGGGCAACCAGGAAGGGGACAAGTCATCAAATGTCTTCATGATGGGTGCTCACGCTAATGTGACCACACGGTCACGCGATTATGGTGAAGGTGAAAATTACAAGGGTAAATCAGTTCCTGAAACTAACAACCCGCTTCATATTGAGCGACCTTCTGTTGAGACTATACCTCGGGTACCGAAAGGTTCCGCAAAACGCGCGACTATCAACCCTAATATTAGGGCAGCCCAGAATTACTCCATTGTTGAGGATCTGGCTCAGAGTCCATGTGCTATGTCCGCGTTAGAGGTTCTCCAGTCATGTCCTGCTCAACGAAGTGCCTTGCTATCGGCAATGGGGGCAGTGGATCCAAGTAATTCCTTAGCTCTCACTTTTGATATGAGTAATGTCAAAAAGAGACTTCCTCATCACATGGCTTTCCAGATAAAGTCTACCTACCAGAAAACGAATATTTTTCGAACGGTTGTAGATGAGGGAGCTTCCACGTGTGTCATGTCTATGTCATGCTGGAAGGCCATTGGATCACCGTCGGTTGTTCCTTCACCCACCCTATTGACAGCATTTGATGGTCATTCTCATAGGCCATACGGGATTATCCTGGCCTTTCCTATATGTGTTGGAGGAAAGGTCGTGAATATTGAAGTAGAGGTCATAGATGCTAACCTAGACTATAATCTCCTCTTAGGAAGGAACTGGGTATACGAGATGGATGCCGTTGTTTCGACTCTGTTTCGTGTCATTTGCTTTCCTCATGAGGGGAAAATCGTTAAGGTTGATCAGTTGGACTATTGCCCAGTTGATCCTCAAGCAAACTCTGACTCTACTATTCCTTTAGTGGGTAACCCCCGTCCACCTACTGAGAGTTTAGGAGTCGGGATGTACTCTTCATTGATGGGTACGTTTAATCTTCCCCCTCCTGCAGCTGGTATAGATACAATTTCATCCTCCAGGGATCCTTTACGGAGAGAGTTTATCCAAACTCCTTATTCTTCGAATCCTGGAACCTTAGCTTCATCTGTGACCACATCAGGTGACGACGAGGTGGGTGGAATAGAATCTCTTATATCTGCAGTAGAGCTTAGATGTGAATCTATAGATAACTCTGCAGATAACCATTCTACTTCTTCCTCTGGGAAGGAGATAGATGGTGATGTGGCTCATTTTCGGACCCTTGATTCCACCTCTGCATCAGATTGCTCGGATATTGTTTTTCCATCGGACGAAGCGGTATTCGAAGCAATGACAACTGTAGATCGACCGTTGGAAGATTTACATCGTCGGTTACACTTTAGTTCCCCTGTGCATGAAGTCGAATCTCGGTCCTCTAGTTCGACTAGTGATGTTTGTACGGTCCCTTTGGCTCCAACACATTCATTTGCCGAAGAAAGTATATTGATTGGTTCGATCGTCGTACCTATAAACATCCCTAGGAGTAAGTTGGCGGAGCCCCCTGACGGGCTCTACCTTAGGAAGTGCTTTGCTTAGCTTTGGCCAGGCAATGGCTTCTTTGTATTTTATGTATATTTGTACATATATCATCGAGAGTTCTCTGATATCAACACTTTTTGGTCTGCTTTGGCAGGTGTTGATGGATGATTTGGTTTATTTTGGGTTCGCCGATGGTGCTAGTTGGCACACTCGGAATCTTGCTTCCGCAGCTTGGGTACTCTATTATCCAACTGGTCAATTGATGGCATCAAGAGGCGTGTGCATCGGTCCTGCTTCAAACAATATGGCCGAGTATACTGCTGTTATTAATTTATTATCCGAGGCAATCTCTCATGGGATCGACTCGTTGGTAGTTTATCTTGATTCTCAATTGATAGTGTCTCAATTAAATAACATTTATCGGGTACGGGATCCATCTTTATATCGCCAGTATTTAAGGGTGAGGTTGTTGCAAAGATCATTTACTTATATTAATTATTTGCATATTCCAAGATCTCATAATTGGTTAGCTGATTCTATCGCTAATCAAGCATTAGACTGGCATATTAATCATTCATCACAATAAAAT
This sequence comes from Pinus tabuliformis, assembly GCA_031772625.1. Classification (NCBI taxonomy): domain Eukaryota; kingdom Viridiplantae; phylum Streptophyta; class Pinopsida; order Pinales; family Pinaceae; genus Pinus; species Pinus tabuliformis. The sequence continues at coordinate 465,636,994 of CM062805.1, forward strand.
CAAGCATCAAAAAGTTAAACTGTATATATATATATATATCATAAAACGTCTCGGGTGTACATATGCGTGTCCAAAAAATATACAAAATTGGGACTCAAATGCCCGTAATCATGTCCGGCATATCTAATGCCTCGGCTCAGGATGAGCATCTAAGTATGTCACTATAGCATTGGCCACGCGCCGAAAGATGCGAACCCAGTCACGTGGCATCCCAACCACATGACGCTGCATATCCTCAGGAAGGTCCTCTATGACGGCCATCGGTACTCGGCAGCTCAGTCTCGCCAAGTGTCGCTGGACGTTGTTTAGAGTCCGTTCTGTATCAGCAGCCGCCTCTTCGGCTCCTCGGCCATGCCGTCCATGCCGCGGGAACCCATCTGGTCGTACAGGCCCAATGTCTGGAACATGATCATCATATCAGTCATTTGAATCTCATCAAAAAATATTTTTCAAAATTCATCATTATATTTGAAAAATCCAAAAAATCATAAAATCAAAAAATCTTACCGATCTCACCCCATGCTGCATTCAGTGGTAACGCTAAATCAAGATCTCCTCGGAAATCCAGTCCAGCATAGGGGTAGTCATCCACGACGATGATCTACTAATCCCACCAGGTGAAGAAGTCATCGTCGAAGGCAGTCCTTGGGACCTCCCCACCCCCCAGACGTTTCATCAGATCAGCTCACCAGCCCATGCGTGGATCGCGTGGGGTGCTGATGGAAACTGCTACCCTAGGGCGGAGTGCGGGAACCTTCTCGAAAAAGAAAATACACAAGATGCTCCCATATCCAAAGTTTTTAGTCTGACCCCTCCTGATAGAAGTGAGCTGGCTCTTCATGTTGGCCAGAAGAGGAGTACACCAGTCAAACACAGTAGTGAGACAGTCAACTGCCACGCTCATGTTTTGCCGTGACGCCTGATGCAGAGAGGATGATCCGTTCACCCGAGCCATGGTAAACAGGATTATCCTAAGTGACAAACTCGCCACATGTGTGATGGAAATCTAGCTCCCAACCTTCTTGGGATGTCCCGGGCAGTATATCTGTACATAGTCCTCTATCGAGAGGGCACTCTGTGACCTGCCCCGGGACTGTACTACCTCTCCCCTTCGGGAAAGGCCCGTGATAAAATAGATGTCCTCCACTTCTACCCTGAGCGGCATCTGATCGATCATAAAATATTCTTCATCGACATCCCAATAATCAATGAGCATCTCAAGCAATCGCGTGTTCGCTTTCATATTTGGCAATTTGAAAAATTTAAGCAAACCGCATCCCCGGAGTGCATCTAATGCTTCTGGACTGTTCATAACTTCATTGTCTACCGCTGCATGTTCTCTCTCATGCCACGTGATAGGCATCCTGAGAAAAAATCGAGTTTAAACCGTTAGTTTTTGTTTAAAAATGATTCGCGGCATATACGCGGGTCCCTGTGCACACAGTAGCGTATAGGGCTCGCGTATACGCGGGTTCAATATTACCAACCCGCGTATACGCCGCGAGCGAATTTTTGACAAAAGTTCAACGGTGAAACATCAATCATAAATCTTAAAACCTGTCACAATCAATTGCAAGCTAAGTATAAAGGTTACCTGGAGGTATTCGATGAATTTGAACGGTTGAATTTGGCTGTGGGAAGTTTGCTCCGTTTGCTCCAAATCTTTTGCTCTCAAACTCAAATGGTAAAAATGGTGAGTCCAAAATGCTTTTTATAAGTTTTGAAAATGTAAAATTTTTTCAAAATTTTATTTTGTTTGGCCTCATGTGACTTTTAACTTGGGAGCTTGGAATGTCGAGATTGGTTTATTTTTTAGGACATTTTGGACGTTTTCGACAGTTCGAGACGGTTCCATGACTGCTGACCCGTCATGGCAGGTATCGTGTTCTCACTGGCATATAGGTTAGGGACACCATTTTCCCGTTGCATTATGCATACTAGTCTCCATTTGACCGATACATCTGCCATAGGGTCGATCCCATCGTGTTATGGTTCGTAAGCCATCTTCACTCGCCGATTCTTTAAATCATGACACGATGGTAGAGCCATCCTTTACATGGGCATCCTAGTTAGCACCTCACTGACATTTGTTGCCCATGCTGCTCCGATTTGAGTAGGCTCGGGAGTCCTTTGTAGTCCCGCCATGACTTATGCGTTGAAGACTCATTCCTCTTAGCTTCTCCGCTTTGTTCTGGCCTTATACCCTAGAGGCTCCTTTGTGTTGAGTTGTACTACTGCATTGCATGTTGACCACTTGCACCTTTTGGCCTGGAGTCGGCTTCACTTGGACTCGTGTTTAAGCCAACTTTTGACCATGACGTCTACAAAATCAACCTTGCATACCTTTGACTTCTGCAGCTTGACACACCTTGACCCGTGGAAGGAACATACCTTTGAGTGTCACTGACCAGTTTTCACCTCCCTGCATTGAGCATAGGAACGTTCCTTTCCCGAGAACTAGATCATCTGTTTCACCGACACTCGTTCTTTCCACTGTACCATAGCATTCTTTTATTCTTTTTCCGACTTAACAGAAAAAGACAAAAAAATTAAATATTCCAAAAAGAGCGGGAACGGGACATTATTTCCATTTATTGTTGGCAGCTAGAGTCAGTCGTGTCGCCCTTGAACAAATCACTCAAAACAAAGTCTCCTCCGCATGGGTGGGATTTAGTTTGACTTAGGTACGCCATAACCTTGTTATTGAGTCAGTTTTCCCCTGATTGGTTATCTCTTCCAATCATATGGAGGGTTCGTTCGTGCCTCCTGCATGGCAAACTTATACAGAGTCATCATATGCTGCCACACAGTTACATTGAGTCGTGCTTTTGTTCAAGGGAAGTTAGCCTGAGTCGGCCTCTCTGCGGTGTCTCTTGACTCATTTTTCAGTCGGCCATCCCTGGTTGTCAGTGTCATGTCTATCATCACATCAGTTATATTGGTCCTTTACTCGTGCCGGTTTGAGAAGGTCCCCATTGACTTCTTGCTGGCTGGTCTTGTCCTTATCGACGACGACACCTTGCTCTGAGGACAGGCCTAGAGCCGTACCCTGGCCCTATTTTCATTATTGATAGGTCACCTTGTGCTCAGCATCGATCAGTATCATGGGTCTTTGACTGAGTGGTTTCCCTTGTGTTCGACATCAGCTTACATTATCACACATTGGGATTCATGCAGTACCTTGGTTTCCATTTGACCCTATTGGTGGATACCTCACCTCTGTGTCAGCTTTCATTATTGGTTGGTTCAGAGGGTTTCTGCCGTGCGCTAGCCACATCTTGTGTACGCCAGAAACGTACTTCGGTTGGGTTACTACATCTTTTTCGTCCGATTCCTTCCACATTATTGGCCTACGGGTTACACTCGTGCTAGATTGATGAAGGATGCCTTAATGCCTTCCGTCTAGCGGATCTTTCCCTATCGACTCCGACTCATTGCTCTGGGGCAAAGATCTAGAGTCCATTTGGCAGTACCTTGGGGTTTGCAGTCATTAGTGGCAGATCCTTCGCTATCGACAGTGGGAAACCATCATTGTCTCCTGATCGATAGATTCTTACAGGTGTTCGACTCCAGCTCATCTATTCACACTTGTTAGATTGTACTGGGTACCTTGACGCTCATTATCATTATCGGTGAGTAGTCTCGCGTTTGTTAACGGTATACATCAATGACCGGTAATCAAACGATTTCTCACATGGTCGACTTCAGATCATTTATTCCCATGGTGTAGAAATGTACCACAGCGGTCGGTGAAGACCTCAGGTCGTATCAGCATTCATTGGTTCACTTGACAGTTGCTCCTGTTGCTGCTAGTTGATACCACTCCACTTTATATGTTGCAGTCAGTCATGGCGACATTCTATATGCTGGCACCTGAGTTTGCAGTGTAGTACCATCCTATTCCATCATGTTCAGTTGGTACCTTTTGGGATCAGTTTTTGATATCAGTGATCCGTTGCATCTTTCAGCATCATTGACAGTCTTATATGTGATATTCAGACATGTACTTGTTCATTATGATCAGATGATCCATTATGTATCTTTCAGTCATTTATACTTGTATACTTAGTGGATCCGCTTGTACTTGATATGCAGACATGCTTTACTTTTTCTGAGCATGGGTATACCCGCCTCAGACAGTGTTTCTTTTTTATCTCCTTTGGTGGCTTGGCAGGCTGAATTTTGGTGAAGTCCTCCTCGGTTTTTGACAGACTTCCTTTCCATGTACTCGCATAATATATTTCGGCCATCATGTACCCCTTCTGACCTCATATATTAGGGGGCATCTGTTATAGCTCCAAATCTCACTCTTATGGTTTGTGATGCTGTACTCATGGCCTAGGGCAACCCCTCCTTCCAGACCTGGTCCTAAAATTTAAAAAACAGTGTTTTGTCCCTTATACGCGACATTTCCCTGAGTTAAACGCGTGTATACGCGGGTCTGTGTATATCCAACCCGCGTGTATGTATTAAAACACTTAAAAAAATATAAAATTCCTTCTTTTCGGGCGGAGATCGCGGGTTTTACCTGCTGATCACCTGTTAGTGCCCGTGGCCCAACTGTTCCCAACCAACTCCTAACTAAAAAACTACTTTGGAGATGGTATAAAAAGACCTCAAAGGGAAGGCCTAAGGGAGGAGAGAATAGAGAGAAAGGTTATTATGCTGAGATTTTTCCCTTGACCATGTCTGAAGTCCCTTGTGCCTTCTGCACTTCCCCCATTTTGTACAGGAAACCTTTGTTTCCTTGTGTGTTGATGTTCATCCACCATTTATGACATTATGGAGAGAGTCATGGAAGGAGTTTTGTTAGAGGCTTGAGGCTGGAACGGATCCAGAAGGAAGCTTTGCTTGGAGCCTGCTGAAGGTGACTCAGGTGAACATATTCCTTTTTATGTACTTTATTTGTCTATAATAAAAGAAACACATGTCTTGGTTCCTGAAATGAATCTTCTTTATGTTAATGATATTCATGTTTTGAATTCATTTGTAAATGGTTGTTTGGATTTCATAACTAACTACCTTTCTTTATAACATGAAGATGGTTTCTTTATAAGTTTTTGTCCATGTACTGCTGTGTTCTTTGAATTGTTTGTTTTGCAGGACAAAAGAGAAGAAGGGAACTCCAAGAAGGGTTTGGACCCTAAAGGCCTTCTCAAACATAGGACCGAAGGTATGTACCCTTATCATAGAATTTGCTTATAATAGCATAATAGCTGTATGAATGCATGTTTCTTTGAATAGACAACTTTCAGTCTGCTAGGGTTTCACCCAAAAAGCCCTAGGGGAGTAATTGCCTCTACCAGTCTACCAAGTCCCATCCTTCTTTTTCATAATGATGATGTGACCCACATGGTGATGTACTTATTCGAGTGAAATTTTTTTCTAGTATCTGTTGCAACTATTTCTTCACCTCACTTTCTTTTATAACAAACTACCTATACAACCAAATGTTTGGAAATGGGGAGTCTAGCAATAACTAGATCTCGTGCTCCACTTTCCTCTTGGGTGGTAACCCTTTAGGCTCTCGGCACACATCCTTGTATGCCTATAACAAATCTTCCATTTGTTGTTTCTATTTATTAGTTCACCCCTCGAGGGGTGCCTTTCCTCTTACTAACTCTTCCATAGACTGATTTTCTCTCAAAAATAGTAAAACATATTTCTTGTTAGAACTGATCAACTTCTTAGCTTGGGTGGCACTTACCAACAAAAATTTTCAAATTTCCTTTGCACATGTTAACGGCGAATGACCTTACATCCTTGATGAGACAATATTGGTTGTCTCTCTGAGTGAAGATTTCATCCTGCATGTACATGTAGGGAATTCCAAACACGACTCCACATACATCAGGGGGAACTACATATAGTTATACTTCATCAATAAAATCATCATTAATGGAAAATCTAATTTTACACTATTTTTTTACCTTTAACGTTGCATCCTTATTTACCCATCCCAATGTCTATGCGCTTGGATGATCACAAACTTCAAATCCCAACTTTTTACCCAACTTTGTTGCAATGAGATTTTCTTTCAATCCATAGTCAAACAAAGCATCAATATTTGTCTTCATGACTTGTATCTTTACATGGAAGGGTTTGGTCATTTCTTTCTCTTCCTATTGTTGAAGGCTACTCAAATTCACCTCCTTCTACATTGATGTACAAACGATCTTCTCATTAACATCTGATCTACTTTCAAATTGGTTTCTCGAATCGGTGGCCATGAGATTTTTCTTCATATTGTATTTCTTATTTTTCATCTATCTAACAAATGCACTAAAAAAGAATGGAGCCCCTTTTCCTCTTAGTGGCTCGGTTATAACACATCTCAATACCCTACTAGTGGTTAGGTTTGATTCCCTCAACTCTTAAACACAATTACAATATGGACTCTTCTAGAGGCTTCTTCATCATATTCATGTGGGTAGCCCCTTTTACATGAGTTATTGGGGTTGACGTGGCATCCTATCAAATAATGGTGGTGAAAACAGGAAGGTCGACTTTAGAATGGCAAAATTTTTGCGTATGACCTTTGATTGGGGTGATTTTTTGCCATTGGAAAGTCTATGTGTGTACAATATGAAAAAAAATGTGGTATTGAAGCAATTAATTTGTACCTCAAAAATGCTCTTGAATATTTCAAACCCCAATTTGCCAAACTGGGTCATGCCAGTAAAAATGGTCCTGTGAATTGATCCCTCCACATTTTTCACTCTAAAAACATCGAGATGGATGAAAAACAATATAATTATCCAATAGGAATCAACTAATAACAACCATACCACTACTTGATGTTTCAATGGGGGATCCACACTCTCCCCTCTTGAATCGAGCATGAAAATTGATTATATTTGAGAGTGAATATCCTTACCCATTCTGGTTGGATGCATGACCATGATGAAATGTTTTAAACCTAACATTGATGAGATGAATTGGGGATCATGTCAAATGAGAGTGTAATAAAAATTGTGATACCTAAAACAAATACATTAAAAATATTAAGTGAAAGAAAAATATATATAATATAAATTTAGTATATATATATCTTTGGTGTATGCCCTAACATTGCTTCTCCTTAGCTAAGAGAATATCTATATATCTATATATCTATCTATCTATCTATATATATCTATATATATATATATATATATATATATATATATATGTTTATGTGTGTGTGGGGGGGGGGGGGCAGCCTATGAATTTCAGAAATAAACTAACAAACACATAGACTAAAAAGGGAGCAATTCTATTTATTAATTTGGTGGGTAGGTACAAATTAAGCTATGCTAAAACATGACAGGAATCTTGGTGAGTAGTTGGTGTTATGTAGCTCTCCCGAAGGAGTGTTCCTTAACCAATCCTTTTGCAAGGATTCACTCTCCTCTCATAGAAGCATAAAGACATTCATAAAACTGGTGAACTCTCCTAGTGTAAGGAAGTTGGATGTTGTAGGAAATTCAGATAGCATAACCTTACACTCAAACTTCTCTGTATTTCGGTACCAAATTTCCTTTTATTTATATAATTTTCCTAACCCTTTGGCCCCTCTGTGTGCATTTAATGTGGTTGGTGAGTGGAGTACTCAGATTGGTTTGAGAATGGGTCATCGAGGCTGAGTTGACAAGCATACTAGGCTCACTAAATGCTGAGGTGTCATATAGGCTGCTGATTTGATGCTTAGGTGGATCCGTGTGACTATCAAAGGAAAATCCATAGTGATCCGCACATAACAACTTTAGATCCCTTGCACCACTTAATTTTCTAACTAAACCTTTAGGGGACTTTAAATTTTTGGTCTTCCATAATGTTTTTGGTCCTAAATGGTACACCTATACACATCATTTCTTTCCACTAAGTGTAGGTTGACGTGTACAACTAATTTTACAATTTTCTCATTATAACAATTTCCCCCTGATGTATGAGGTTAGGAGAAAATTTGTAGTTGAAATATAACATGTTTTTCCTATCCTTGATGATGAGTCTTGCTAACTTCTAGAGAGAGAGAGGTCCTTGTGAGGAGAGAAACAAGGTGACCCTTCAAAAGAGGTAATAGATTCTAATGCTTCTATAGAATTGTATATATAAACTTTTTTTTACTAGGTAGGCATGTCCCATGCTTGTGATAATAACTTTGAATTTAACATGTTATAGATACATAAGATGGATTATGTCAAAGATGTTGAAGTAATTGATTTTCTTTCTACTGAAGTAGATGAATGCATTTTCCTAAGGGAGTATATGACAAAAGGAACAATATGAATAATTTCATGCACTAAATAGAGGGCATTGTTGAAACAGGGTTTCTTTTAAGATGCATAGGTGTTTGACTAGATGAAAGAGCTACAACTATCACAAAGTACAAATGTCCTATGATGTGAAAACTGAGCTAAAGTCGAACATTAGAGGGTTTGATGGAATCAATGGATAATAGTGTTTCCTATTGTACAACCTAGGGTTAGCCTATACATGAGAGAAAAACAAATTTAATGCTTTGAACTTGGAATGTGGGAGATGACGTTGACAAGAAAGAAGATACGACCATCTAGAACTGATGTTGTTCCAAGAAATCTTATTGAACTTCAGTACATGTATCATATCATGTAATGGTGAGAAAGGAATGGAGGTTAACATTATATATGGGGATTTTTAACTTCCCAAGGCTAGATATTTTTGTGTAAGTGGCAACAATCAAAACAAACTAGAGGATAATATGCCCATGGAGTTGGGAGGGCATTCAAAGGGGAATAAATGGTTTTTTTGAATGGTGGTGACAAATTAGGAACAATATGATAATGTGATATGAAGTAGTGTGGGAATCATCATAGGATCAACATTGGGCCAATGAAAGATATATAAAGCAAGATCCAACCAAGGGCGACTAGGGACTACCACCAGGTAGTAGACATGAAAATATGGGTGAGAATTATGCTTCCTTAAAAAATATTTGTACGCTTTCCAAAAGAATGAAAGTATGGTTGAGGATGTACAAACACAGAGACAGGTGCCCCAAGTATATGTTAACCTACATGATGGTGTAAGGGGTGAACTATATAGTGTGGGGGTCTTTTTGGCTAGTCTTAGTGTGGGGTACATGGAATGGAGATGATTTTGCAAATGGTTACTATTGTATGGAAGTGCGGAGGGCCAAATGCGGAATGCGGTGGTGCATTCGTAATGAGCAAACAAATGGGTGCCACGGAAAAGGTAGGAATCAATGAGATGAGAAGAAGAATGAGGTCATGTTTCAGGTCATGCAAGTGGATGGATCCCGGGCAACAAAGAGATGTCCATGGATGCTAGTAATACAACATGGGAACTACTTAATCAAGAAATCCATGGAGAGGAAAGAACTATTGACCATCGCACACATTTAGCATATGTTATTAGAAGGTAATGATAAACATGGTTAAGTATGAAGGAGCCCTATGGCTAAATCGGAAGGAATGATATGTGTCCATGTAGTGCTTCTAGGGGGAGACTACCATGATGGTGAAAGTTTTATACCTTGAAAGTTGATATGATATGGGGCCACAATTCCATTTTGAAATCACCATTAACCTCCAATCTTGAAACCACAACCCTTTATGAAATAATTTTTAAAATATGATTGATAATACAACAAGAAATATAAATGTAATAGAAAAATAATAGGGTATACCTGATGGGTACCTCGAGTGTAGAAAAGAGCCCGAAAATCAACATTCTTGGCAGGATAAAGTGGGGCTTCCATTGTGTAGTATGAGTTGTCCAGATCCCAATGGCTTAAATGGTTTCAGAATTGGAGCTCCTAGGATCTAGTATGAGTGATCGGAAGATGCCTGAACAAGTTTATATAAGGTGGGTGGGGCCCACTATGCCATATCATTTGTACTATTGAGAGTGGTGAGTGTTTATGAGGAAAATCAGTTGTTGATGTTTGTGGTATGCCGAAACACTTGTTCGAGTTGTGATGAGAGCCAGGTGAGTCCTCTTATCAATGTCTATGTGATTTCCATAGCTTAGGGTAGGTAAGTTGTATAACATGGTTGTATGAAACTTTATTTAGTCTAGGCCCCTACATTTGTCCTTAGGGCAGGATTTAATTAGGTCTCAAAAATCAGTACACACTCTTAATGTTTCCTATTTTTTCATGATGGGTATAGGGTTGAAAACCCAAGATGTGTAGGTGATGGGGTAGAAAAACCCTTCTTTAAACAAGAAAATAAAATGATAGGACCAATGCCCAACATCTTAAAGTATGACCAAGCAAAGATATCTTGGTATTCTTAGAACAAGGCTTTATACACAACTACTTCTTCTGGAGACCATGTTGCCCCAAACGACATTTCTTTGATAATACCAAGTTTTGTTGAGTTATCCACCTTAATGGTATGTGAAATATTTGTCATGTTTCATTCTTAGAAAGCATATGGTGATGGAATATGGTTTTTGAACCAATCAACATGGCCTATAGGAATAAAATACTTTGTTTCAATTGCATACACATTGTCTAAGGATGGTGCAAAAATTTTTTTAGGGAGGAAGAAAGAGTGATGATGCATGCCATCCCATGAAAATTCAAGTGCTATCCTTGCCTCCAAGATATCTTGATCAGAGTGGAATGTGTCTAAAAAAGGTGATGGTGACCTCATGGGGTTGTGAAGTGAAAGTTAACACATGGAAGAACTATAGGCATGTATGAAAACGATGTTGTACTAGATACCGTAGGACCAAGAGAAGTGGACAAAGCATAGACATGTTGTTATTGAGAACGTATTTTGGATTAATCAAATCATTAGTTGTTGGTCAACATTTCGAACCATCGAATGTGGTTCATCCTAAGGAACAAGATGAAAAAAACAGATCTATCATTAGGTATAAATAATAGAGATACATCATGTTCTAGAATCAAATGTTAGAAAATAAGATTAATAAAATATGTTTTAGGGTAATATGAAGGTTTTTTTTATCTATTAGACTAACCTAAGTACCCACAGGGATTTGAACCGGTGACCTATCGCAAGGAGTGCCTTAACAGCACACCCATTCACCGTCAATCCAAATCCCCATGGGCAGGTTAATATGAAGGTTATGTCCAAGTATGGTCATTGTATTATCTAAAAAGAAAATATTAAAAACAATTAGTTAGTTATGGAAACTAACAAAAAGGGGAAAGAAAATATATAATAGACAAAATATAGAAAAATAAAGAAAAATTAGACTAAATTAATATTGCATTATTATATAATAAGCTGAGAATAAAGAGATAAAACTAAAATTATAAATTAAAATATTATTGTATCACATTACTATAGAAACCATTAAATTTAAACACAATTAAATAATATCATAATAAATATGCAACTCAATGAATTAATTTGATTAAAGATGAGGTTAAATAGGATGAACCTTAGGTTTCAAAATTTCAATTATTCTAAACATTATTATAGAATAAAACTAGTAAATAAAAGAATTGGGAAAAAATAACCATTATGAAAAGTACAAGTTGTGTTTATGCAGTACTTACTGGTGCTACCTTCATTGTGGATGAAGCAATATTGAAACTATGGAATGATGAGTAGACAACTAAAATCATGGTTTCTACGGATGAAGAAATATAGTAAATATGTTCATGCGTATCATTATTACTAAAGGGTGGATATATCTCTTGTTTGATTGGCTTCGGTGATTTATTGGAGAGTTCCAATTATTATGTTAGTTTAGTAGGAACCATACCAGAGGATTTTTTTTTTTTTTGAATGGAGAATAAGCTACCTCGAGGGAGGTGGACGTGGTTTCTTGGCTTTGAAAATGTAAGGGATTTTGTCTAAAATATTTTCTTAAAGAATTGTGGAGAGGACTACGTCGATTCATAATAATGTGATTACACAAATGTGTTTGATGATTGGTGTTAACACAAAGGGAACATGGGGCTACTTGGCATTGATTACAAACTGGGGAGACATAATAGATAGCGCTAGGGGCATGTTCTAACATGGGCTTGGATGGAAGCGAAGGTGTGACCGCATTAGCATGGTGTAAGGAAACCAATGCATCTCAATACCTAGGTAGGTTAGGATAATGATAAGGATAATGCCTATGCCCATGTTATGTGAAAATGGAACATGGGTTGTTGGTACATAAGCCTTTATTGTGTGATGAACTAGCCTTTTCCCAGATGGCAAGGGAAGGGGGGTAGGTTCCTTAAGGGAATGAATGATAACCTTCATCTTGTCTAATGTTGAGCATTGGTTGGTAGGTTTTCCTACCACATCACATAGGGAACATGTAGGAGTCACCTTCAAAGGGTCTATGTTGGTAGGTTCCTTCTTTTAGATTTTCTATTCTTTTTTCCTGTTGTACTCTCAGATGGCTTTGAAGGGCATGGCATACCTATAGATGGTAATGCTTCCGAGAGAATTTCCAACATAGCTTGTCCTACGGGGTCCATCATTGATGATGTTGATGTGGTATAGGGAGATAGATACCATATAGGCATATCTAAAGCCATATTCGGTAATGTAAGTGTTTCCATCACTTGTTGAGATACGTAACCCAAGGGTGGGTATAGAGAAGGGGTTTGAGTAATCACATATGGTAGAAAAGAGCTATCTCTCGCCATGAAATTCTCAGGTTTCATCGGTGGTGATAGATGGCTCTATGACATTTCACTAGAAGAGGTTGTTACTATGCACATAAGGGCTAAGGATGAGGGAGTTATGAACATAGGATCTCCAAGGAAAGTGTCGCAGAGAGAGGAATGTTTGAAAATTCTTGTCCTAACCTTTGTTAATTTAGGGACCAATTCATGTTGAGATACTACAAGGGGTAACATAATATCAGGTGAAGGAGATGTCTTGTTTCATAGTATGTTAATTGGTCTATGGTAACGATTTTCCCATTATGGGGGAAAATCATAGTATGAAATAATGATGATGCTATAACCTTCATGGAATACATATAACTTCTCCTAAATAGGATATTATAATATAAAGGGGCATTGAGGACTTCAATGTCAATGAGAATAGCTTTACCGACAAGTTCTACCAGAACATTATGAAAGAGTCCTATAGGTTGTGAGGAGCATCCATAATATGCCTTTAATGTAATAGAATAGGTTATAAGCTCTAGGGATATAATATTTTTCTAGACTATTTTGGACATGATGCATGTGGATTCCCCTTCATCGATGATGCAATACTGAATAGTGACATTGAAAATTTTTACTGGGATCTAAAACACAAGGAGAGAAGGTAGTCGTGGCTCTGAATTGTCCAAATCAAAGGTGATTAAATAATATTCAGACATTTCAATGGACCTGAAGTGGAAAGTAAGGAATTTTGTTGAGTTGGACGAGTTTGAATCACTTCTAATGCTAACATAGTACACATGGATGATGTTGTAGCTATGAGTTCCTTTCGCATTATGTGACATCACCATAAGGGTTACTTGAAGGTCCTTAGAAAGTGGTTCTATGGGTGGTCACAGGATGATGAGAGGTGAAGTAGAGGTAGTGTGCATTACCTCTATTGATGAGGGATTAGGTTTTGGAGGGGAACCATAATATTGATAATAAATGTGAAGAAAAACATCTACTAGCAATGCTTCCAATAACCATTCAAAATTTCCTCTAAGTGCAAGTGCTCCTGCACCCACCACTTATAGGGTAATATTCCCTATGACAGGCCACTAAGCTACCTTCATCTAGTGGGGGTGAGTGAGTCTAAGATTTTGGGTGTCAATTGCGGATCTCGAGCCCCTACCAAGGGCTGAGAGGCTCAATGAGGCTCATGATAATCCTTGATATAAGCCTTACCCCCTTCACAGGTTTCTACTCACCATCGACTTTTGATACTAGATTGTGGACACTTTTAAGTTCCCTAAAACTCAAACTCTATGTTGCGGATGTAAACAAACATGGGATATTATTTGGATGCCTACTCCTAAGGCCCTAACTCAAGCTGTAATTTTATTTTATGATCCCTTGGTAGGGTATCTTAGGTTGATTTTAAGGGTTTGGTGAGTGAGGAATGATGGTCCAACACTCTATTTTATTAGGGTGTGAAAATGAATTTCAAATAAAATAAGCTCAAATTTATGATTCCCTCAAGATCAACTAAATGTGAGAGGGAAGAGCATACCTTTTAGGTAGAGTTAGATGAAATGATTGTGTGTGGTGCAATGTGTAGAATATGTAACAAGAGCATAGAATGGATAGAATCCTAGAATCTCTAACACTACCAAACCAAGAATCACAATGATACTACTTTGCAAAATGGAATATAAACAAAAATAAATCTACTACTGCACAAAATATGGACAAGTTTTTACAATTTTCAACCCAACTTCATTATATTAATCAACATATAATACAATAGTCTAGGGCTCCCATACCATGGATAATGGTCCTCATAAATCCACTGATATAAGACTACAAAAATATGGCTTGGTGTCAGTCCATCGAAAACCAATCTATCCTCAACAAAATACTCTGACCATTTAGCTGATGTAGTTGACTCTCTCAGCTCAACTCGATCCTGCCTGGTCCTTAAGCTTCCGATTTGCAGCACTGCCTTTACAAATGGTCCAAGTCCATTTGTTCACTAAACCTTGGCTATCCAATCTTCTCACTAGTTGTACCTTATTCCATCAAGGGCACAATACATCGATACTCTTGTCAAGTTATTCACAACTCCACTTGTGAACAACTCTCAACTGGCCACCATTGCTCCTCAACTACTCAGGGACTTCAAACCACTATGGTCTTCGTGCACAACTCCAATGAAGACCAATATAGTTCATAGAGGGATGCCACCTATCACTACAAGATGTCTATATCCCATAATGAACACAGGCTAGGAGGATTTCCCATCATCTACTATAGAATTCCTTCTCCACATATAAGTCTAGGGCTGCTTAACTTCTCCTCTAGTTTGTAAACCCTTGAGCCCAACAACTGCCACTTTGGTAACTACTTTTGTCCATCAAAGTGTTCCATACCAGGCTCTAACTTGGGAACTATTACGCTGTCCTCCAGCAGACCATAAATGCCCAATTACTATCCACACTTGGTCCACTCTCACGCTACCCTCCAACAGTCAATGAGTGACCAAGTCTGTTGTAGCATCTAGTACTAGTTAGGGCATCCAACACCTAGGATACCCCTCCAAATGGCTGCTAACAAACTTCCAAACTATCCTCTCCTAGGACACCATCCACTAGCATCAATTCAACCTTAACACATTAATACAATACATACTAAGCCTTGCTCAACTTCTACGTCACCCTAGTGTAGTTTGCTACATGCTTAGTCCTCACTCGCGCTACTTGTACTCACGTTCTTGCACTATATTGTTCCTACACTCATGTTCCTGCACTCACGCATTACTGCACTCGTGCGTTCTTGCACTTGCGTGTTCCTGCACTCGTGCATTCTTGCACTTGTACATTCCTGCACTTATACGTTCCTGCACTCACGTGTTCCCGCACTCATGCGTTCTTGCACTCATACGTTCCTGCACTCACATTCGTGCACTCATAGATTCTTGCACTCACGTTCTTGCACTTGCATGTTCTTGTACTCGTATGTTCTCGCACTCACATGTTCCTACACTTACATGTTCTTGCACTCGTGTTCCTGCACTCGCACTGCTTTTCTCGATGTGTAGACTATGAAAGATGCTTCCTGGATGTGTCTAAATTCCTCACATTTGACCTATATTTATAGGCATCAAGTGGCTCCAATGAATTTATCTTTGGGAACTACTTTAACCTCAAGCTGACCTGCCCAACTAGACAAATTTACCCATATTAACTTAAAAAAATCATTTCTTTTGTCGACGCGTTTCGAACCAACCAGTGTGGTTCATTGTCAGGACAAGTTGAAGAAACAGATCAAGCTCATCATGTTAAATAGACTAAGCGGAGCCTCCAACAGCTATCCTTTCTAACGGCTAGTTTGACTCAAGGACAGGGGTCAAAATTATTATAATCGTTTAATTATCAAAAATTATAGGTTAATTAATAATTTAAAGGAAAGTTAGTTGAATAAATGGCCTTAAAATAATAGAATACCTAAAAAGTAATATAGAAAGTAATAATTTTATTTAAATTTTATTAATAAAATAATAATAATTTTATTTAAATTTTTATTAATAGATAAAAGGTAATTAAGTTAGAAAATCAAAGTTAATTATCATAAGTTAGGGGAAAATTAGTTAAATACATGACCCTATGAAAAAGGTAAAAGCCTCAATAGAATGTATAATTAAAAGAATCATTAAAAATTATAAGTTGATTAATAATTTAAAGGGCAGTTTGCTAAATAAATGACCTAAAATAATAATTTTATTTACATTTTATTAATATGAAAATAATAATTTTATTTAAATATCATTAATAAATCAAAGGAAATTAAGTTAGAAATCAAAGTTAATAACCATAAGTTAATAGGAAAATGACCTTATGAAAAAGGTAATTGCCTCAATAGAATATAAAGAATAAATAAAATAATATTATTTATAAGTATCATGTATACAAAAAGGTCAAAAAGGACCCTATTAGTTAAACATATAAGGAACAAAATTAGTTATAAGAGGGACCTCAAAATAAGAGGGCCTTAAAATATCAGAAGAAATAGAAAGAAAGGAGAAAACAATAAATAGAAATCACACTAAAATTAAAATAACACTGGAAAAATATAAATACAAATAAAAATAATAAAAATAAAATAAAATAAAAAAATAGAAATAATAAAGAAAAATAAAAAATAAAAAAAATAAAATAAATAAATAAATAAATAAATAAAATTTTAATAAATAAATCAAAATAATTATATATATATATATATATATATATATATATATATATATATATATATATATATATATATATATATATATATATATATATATATATATATATATAAAATAAATTAAAATAAATAACATAAAATAAAAAACTAAAGTAATAGTAAAAGAACAAATAAAGAAAAATGACAAAAAACCAAAGAGGACGAAACAACGACTAGGATGAGAGGCCAGGGACCCAACACCTACTGACTTTCCATTCATCATCTCTATTGAGATTGCTTGGTCTCTTTTCAATCTCAAGGGCTTCCCTGAATTTTCGATGGTGGAAATGCGAAACCTTAGCAATAACACTGGCCTCTTCAATACGAACATGATGATTGGTTTTCTCAGCATGTTCAGCCAAAGCGGAAGACTTAGCTCTCCTATGCTTAATATCTGCTGCGTGCTCGCTAATCCTCTGATTAATGGAACGACCAGTCTCCCCAATATAGGGGGTCCCATAGGAACAAGGAATCATATAAACGCCCTTCATATCCTTAGGGTCGATAGGATCCTTCACTGATCTGAGGGACATACGAATGGTGTTTAGGGGCCTAAAGGTCACAGGGACACTATGCCTCCTGAGAATCCTGCCAATTCTATCAGTGGTCCCTTGAACATAAGGAAGATGGACACCTAGAATACGATCTCTAGGTTCTCTTTTAGTCAGAGAATTCCTAGAAGCTTTAAGGAAAGCCCTTTGACCCATGTATCTACTATAACCATTCTCCGCAAAGACATCCAGCAGATGGGATTTTTCTTTCTCAAAGATCTTCTTGTCCGAGATCCTCAGGGCCCGAGTAGCAAGGGTACTAAGGACACCCATCTTCTGAGCCGGGAAATGGTGGGAACAGGCATGAAGATACTGCTCCGTATGAGTTTTCTTCTGGAAAACTCGATGGGCGAGGGAACCATCATCATTCCTAGAAATAAGAATATCAAGGAAAGGAAGGCATCCATCTACATCCTGCTCCTTAGTGAACTTAATGGTTGAGGACTGCCTATTGAGATGATCAAAGAAGAGATCAAGCTCAACCTGGCCATGAGACCAGATGACATTGGTGTCATCCACATACCTCCTCCAAAGCTTAGGTAGGAGCCGGGAAGAGTTCAGAGCCTTGGACTCAAAATCTTCCATAAACAGATTAGCAACAATAGGGGAAAGGGGGGATCCCATTGCCACCCCACATGTTTGCTCAAAGAACTCCCCTTCAAAACTGAAGAAGGTGGAAGTGAGACAGATCTCAACCAACTTGGCCGTGTCAGGATCTGTTAGGCGGTTGATCACATCCATGGCCTCATTAATAGGGATGCAAGTGAACAGGGAGACAACATCAAAACTGACAAGAATGTCCCCAGGATCAAGCTTAATGCCCTTTAGCTCCTCAATAAAGGAAGCAAAGTCCTTTACGAAGGACTTCGTATGACCAACAAGGGGCTTAAGCTTTAAAGCAAGGAACTTCGCAAGAAGGTATGTAGGACCTCCAATGGTGTTGATGATGGGCCTTAAGGGGGCTCCTTCCTTGTGAATCTTGGGGAGGCCGTAGATTCTAGGAGTAATAGGGTTGCTTTCAATGAGCTTATGGTGCAAGGAACTCAAAGAGCCAATGGATTTAATGGCCATAGCCACATTTCTAGCAACCTTCTTCAAAGGATTTTTGGGAAGCTTTTTTTAGCTACCACTATTATGAAGATGATCCAACATCTTGCTGCGGTAATCAACTTTGTTAAGAATTACGGCAGTACCACCCTTGTCTGCCTTTAGAACAATGATATCCTTGTTCTGGTTTAAGGATCTGAGAGCTAGAAATTCCTCTTTGCTGAGGTTACTCTTAGGCGGCTTAGCCCTCCTCAGGGCAACAACACAATCCTGCCTGATAGTATCCTTGATCCTATCAGGTAGACCTCGGATCCCAAACTCAATATCACAGATAATATCCTCTACGGGGATTTTTCTAGGGGCTAAGGCAAAATTTAAACCTTTGCCCAAAACTTTAAAAACAACAGGGGGAAAAACGAAACTGGAAAGATTAATAACCTTGTTACTAGAAGGAGAAGAAGGGGTAATACCAGTAGCCCTCTTATTCTTATTATATTCAGAGTTAGAGATGCTTTTGCCAACCTGGTCCCCACAGATATTATCAATAATATTATTATTAATATTACAATTACTATTATTATTATTATTATTATTAATAAAATTATTATCAATAATATTATTGTTATTGTTATTATTAATATTAATACTATTATTATTATTATTAAAATTATTATTATTATTATTTTTATTAGTAAAATTAATACTATTATTATTATTAATATAAAAACTATTGCT
Source organism: Pinus tabuliformis (assembly GCA_031772625.1). Classification (NCBI taxonomy): domain Eukaryota; kingdom Viridiplantae; phylum Streptophyta; class Pinopsida; order Pinales; family Pinaceae; genus Pinus; species Pinus tabuliformis. The sequence continues at coordinate 465,656,167 of CM062805.1, forward strand.
ATGGCTATTATAACTATTGCTATGGCTATTATAACTATTATCAATAATAATATTATTAATATTACAATTACTATTATTATTATTATTATTATTAAAAATATTATCAATAATAATATTATTGTTATTGTTATTATTAATATTAAAATTAATATTATTATTAAAATTATTATCAATATTAAAATTAATATTAATATTATTATTATTAAAATTAATACTATTATTATTATTAATATAAAAACTATTGCCATGGCCATTATAACTATTAATATCCTCCATATTATTAAGGCAATTAATATCACTGTTATAATTATTAATTCGATTATTAAACGCGCAGGATTTGTTACAAAAATTCTGTTTGAGGTCATTAATAAAGGAGTTAGGGTGACCGAACCTCTTATGCGAAACCTCCAAACCATCCACTGGAACAGCGTAAGCCTCAGCAACTCCACCATTGACCGAAGGGCTGGGAGCGATAATCAAGCCTGCGCTGGCTTCTTCGGAACTGTCAGCCACTCCACCATTGACCGACGAGAGGGGAGCGTTGATCAAAGCTTCGCTGGTCTCTCCGGAACAACCAGCCGTACCACCATTAACCGCAGAATGGGGAGCGGTAAACAGACCTATGCTAGCCTCTACAGAACCGCCAGCCCTATCGTTAACAGGGAACCTGGGTAGGTTAGGCACCGAGGACGACGAGCCATCCTTCGGCGAACTCGCACATGAAGGTTCTACGATATCCATACCCAACCGGTCTAACATATCACCCACAGAATTCTCCCTTTGCGCTGAAGAATCAGAGCTCATGGCGAAAACAACAGGATCCGAATAGCAGAGATCAGGAATGCTGTCCCCAGAATCGCGTTCAGGAAATGAAGAATCTCTGGCACAAGGATGGGAGCATTCTCCCACAACGCAAACAGGACCAACACTCCGCTGAGAACAACAGCCCAATTCCTCCTCTGTGCAGATACGACCAAGCTTACATCCAACTGGCAAGACTGCAGCTGAGTGCAGGCCTGAAGAGACTTCATCAAAGCACGCTGAGGGGCCAAGAGATGGGCAACCAGAGACCTCCCCCGAGCGGCCAGATAACCAATCATTCAACGCAGAGATTTGCCCAGAAGAGATACGGCTCTGGGAAGCACCGCCCAGTGCTCTATTCCGAAATTCTGAATCTCCAGCAAGCCTTAGAAACTTGGAAGCCTGTTTCTGCTTACGAATCTCTTCTACCCTAAGAGACTTTAAAGCAGAACAGGCATCTATTCTGGCCCAAAGGGAGGCCGAAAATAAGTTTCCAAGATCCAAGTGCAAATCTAAAAGAACCCGAGAAAGATGACTCAGGGAATTTCTGACCTTATTAATGCCAAACTCGCCTTAAGGAACACCTGATGGTTACGCGGATTGTGAAGGTGGTGCTTAATCCGGGCGAAGATAGGAATGATGGAGGAGTCTCTGCATCGTTTAAGAAAAGCAAGATCCGATTTCAACCTTGAAACCTGCAAGCGAGCTCGTTCAAAACGATGAACCTTATTTGCAGTGGCTTCTCTGTGCAGGGATTCAATAATAGAGCAGTATCTTCATGCCTAATAGAGCAGTATCTTCATGCTTGTTCCCACCATTTCCCGGCTCAGAAGATGGGTGTCCTTAGTACCCTTGCTACTCGGGCCCTGAGGATCTCGGACAAGAAGAGCTTTGAGAAAGAAAAATCCCATCTACTAGATGTCTTTGCGGAGAATGGTTATAGTAGATACATGGGTCAAAGGGCTTTCCTTAAAGCTTCTAGGAATTCTCTGACTAAAAGAGAACCTAGAGATCGTATTCCAGGTGTCCATCTTCCTTATGTTCAAGGGACCACTGATAGAATTGGCAGGATTCTCAGGAGGCATAGTGTCCCTGTGACCTTTAGGCCCCTAAACACCATTCGTATGTCCCTCAGATCAGTGAAGGATCCTATCGACCCTAAGGATATGAAGGGCGTTTATATGATTCCTTGTTCCTGTGGGACCCCCTATATTGGGGAGACTAGTCGTTCCATTAATCAGAGGATTAGCGAGCACGCAACAGATATTAAGCATAGGAGAGCTAAGTCTTCCGCTTTGGCTGAACATGCTGAGAAAACCAATCATCATGTTTGTATTGAAGAGGCCAGTGTTATTGCTAAGGTTTCGCATTTCCACCATCGAAAATTCAGGGAAGCGCTTGAGATTGAAAAGAGACCAAGCAATCTCAATAGAGATGATGGATGGAAAGTCAGTAGGTGTTGGGTCCCTGCCCTCTCGTCCTAGTCGTTTTTTCGTCCTCTTTGGTTTTTTGTCGTTTTTCTTTATTTGTTCTTTTACTATTACTTTAGTTTTTTATTTTATGTTATTTATTTTAATTTATTATATATATATATAATTATTTTGATTTATTTATTAAAATTTTATTTATTTTTTTATTTATTTTTTATTTCTTTATTATTTATATTTTTTTATTTTATTTTATTTTTATTATTTTTATTTGTATTTATATTTTTCGAGTGTTATTTTAATTTTAGTGTGATTTCTATTTATTGTTTTCTCCTTTCTTTCTATTTCTTCTAATATTTTAAGGCCCTCTTATTTTGAGGTCCCTCTTATAACTAATTTTGTTCCTTATATGTTTAACTAATAGGGTCCTTTTTGACCTTTTTGTATACATGATACTTGTAAATAATATTATTTTATTTATTCTTTATATTCTATTGAGGCAATTACCTTTTTCATAAGGTCATTTTCCTATTAACTTATGGTTATTAACTTTGATTTCTAACTTAATTTCCTTTGATTTATTAATGATATTTAAATAAAATTATTATTTTCATATTAATAAAATGTAAATAAAATTATTATTTTAGGTCATTTATTTAGCAAACCGCCCTTTAAATTATTAATCAACTTATAATTTTTAATGATTCTTTTAATTATACATTCTATTGAGGCTTTTACCTTTTTCATAGGGTCATGTATTTAACTAATTTTCCCCTAACTTATGATAATTAACTTTGATTTTCTAACTTAATTACCTTTTATCTATTAATAAAAATTTAAATAAAATTATTATTATTTTTATTAATAAAATTTAAATAAAATTATTACTTTCTATATTACTTTTTAGGTATTCTATTATTTTAAGGCCATTTATTCAACTAACTTTCCTTTAAATTATTAATTAACCTATAATTTTTGATAATTAAACGATTATAATAATTTTGACCCCTGTCCTTGAGTCAAACTAGCCGTTAGAAAGGATAGCTGTTGGAGGCTCCGCTTAGTCTATTTAACATGATGAGCTTGATCTGTTTCTTCAACTTGTCCTGACGATGAACCACACTGGTTGGTTCGAAACGCGTCGACAAATGATATTCCATGTGATTTTCGCCGAAGAATCTTTCTTAACTTGATATGGATCACAGAAGCCTAAACTCTATTATAAAATCATTTCTCTTCAACCACAACTCGAAATTGGATGATTTTCAATGCGTCAGATTTGTCTCAATGAGTACTATCATCCTCATCCATCACATGTCGAAATATCTCCATCGTTTTATCCCCAACATCGATGGGTGCAAACCCCAAGCTTGGGTTTCAAGCCCACAAGGCCATTTGTGGAGATCGTTCCTCCAAACCCTCGATCCTCAAGGCTTGGATACCTCCCAAGCTACAAAAATAAACACTCCCTCTTAGTGACGGAGACACTTCCAAGACTAGGAAGTAACCATCATCATCGACAACTCTAGAAAATCTCGCATCCATCACTGTAACATACCATGTAGAATGAACCCGACAACCTCGGTAGTGCCTCTGCCTCATCACATCTAAAATTGAAGATCCCAAACCTCCATAGGGCTTCTCCCTTTGAGGCTAGACTCCCCCTCAGCCTACACAATCTCCACTGGCTCAGTCTTGCAAGCACTCATCCTCTTGGATCAAATACTACTCGTGCAAATCCTTCCAATCTTGGATATGCAACATCACGATTTGACGAAGACTCTAGCCTGCCAATCTTGAGTCCATCACATGAATCCATCTAGATCAAGCTGATCTCATCCAAGCCAAAGAAACCATCGAGCTATCCCAACCATACATGACAAATAAACAGAAGTCCATGATCAACAATTTTCCCTACAACAAATTGCCATTCACAAAGCTCTCCACCAATCCATCAGAACTCCCAGCCAATCTTGTTTCTAAGCTAGTCAAGACCATATCTTCATGTCTTCAGCTGAACCCTCTGCTCCATGATCTAGACACCCACAACTTGCTCTGAGTTGCTTCACTGTGCACACTAATTCACTGTCCCTCAAAGTAGCTCAAATTCCCTCTGATACCATGTTATTTTTTCTTGACCTTGGTGTCTGGGATAGAATTGTAGAATCTCTTATGCTACCAAACCAAGAATCACAATGATACTACTTTGCACAACGTACTATAAACAATAATAAATCTAATAGTGCACAAAATATGGACAACTTTTTACAATTTTCAACTGAACTTCATTATATTAATCAACATATAATACAACAGTCTAGGGCTCCCGTACCAGGGATAATGGCCCTCATACATCCACTGATACAAGACTATAAAAATAGGGCTTGGTGTTAGTCCATCGACAACCAATCTACCCTCAACAAGATACTTTGGCCATTTGGCTGACGTAGTCAACTCCCTCAGCTCCCCTCGGTCGTACCTTGTACCTACTTGGTCCTTCGGCTCCTGATCTGTAGCACTGCCTTTATCAATGATCCAAGTCCATCTGGCTACTAAACCTCAGCTATCCAATTTTCTAAGTAGTTGTACCTTAGTCCATCAAGGGCACAACACATCCAGACTCCTTTCGAGTTGTTCACAACTCCACTTGTGAACAACTCTCAACTACCCACTGCTGCTCCTCAACTACTCAGGGACTTCAACCCACTATAGTCCTCCTGTGCTACTCCAATGAAGACCAACATAGGGCACAGAGGGATTCCACCTATCACTACAAGATGTCCATCTCCAAAAATGAAAAAGGGGTAGGAGGACAACCCATCATTTGCTTTAGAAGTCTTTCTCCACATACAAGTCTAGGGTTGCTCAACTGCTCTTCTAGTTCATCAACCCTTGAGCTCCACAACTACCACTCTAGAAACTAATTTTGTCCATCAAAGTATTGCAAACTGGGCTCCAACTTGGGCACTATCACATTGTCCTCCAAGAGACCATAAATACCCAATCACTATCCACACTTGGTCCACTCTCACACTGCCCTCCAATAGTCCATGAGTGTCTAAGTTTGTTGTAGCATCTGCTCCTACTTAGGGCATCTAACATCTAGGAAACCCTTATACATGGCTGTTAACAGACTTCTAAACTTTCCTCTCCTAACACATCATCCACTAGCATCAATATAACCTTAACACATCAATACAATACATACTAAGCCTTGCTCAGCTTTTGCATCACCCTGGTGCAATGCGCTACATGCTCAACCCTCACTCGTGCTGCCTGCACTCGTGTTCTGGCAATTGTGTGTTCCTGCACTAACGCGTTACTACACTTTCACATTCATGCACTTACGTGTTCCTGCACTCGTGTGTTACTGCACTCGCGCTACTCACACTCGTGCTTCCTGCACTCACGCTACTCGCACTCATGATGCCTACACTCACGCTGCCTTTCTTGATGTGTAGACTATGAAAGATGCTTATTGGATGTGTCTAAATACATCACACTTGAACTATATTTATAGGCATCAAGTGGCTCCAACAAATTTATATTTGGGCACTACTTTAATCTCAAGCCGACCTACCCAACTAAACATATTTACCTATCTTAACTTCAAAAATTCATTTCTCTTCAACCACAACTCGAAATAAGATGATTTTTGATGCGTCAGATTCATCTCAAAGAGTACTATCATCCACATCCATCACATGTCGAAATATCTCCATAGTTTTGTCCCCAACATCGATGGGTGCAAAACCCCAAGCTTGGGTTTCAAGCCCACAAGGCCATTTGTGGAGCTCCTTCCTCTAACCCTCGATCCTTAAAGCTCGGAGTACCTCCAAATCTACAAAAATCAACAAGTTGTACCTTGTATAAATGGAAAGATATGCATATAAAGGGACACTTCTCCTAATTAAAATATGTGTGTAATTCCCATCTAAAGGGAGATGGAAGATAGTGATTTCAAAATTTTTGATTCCTTGCAAGATCACCTAAGAGTGAGAGGGAAGAGCATACTTTGTTTCCTAATTTCGTTATTCTTGATCCCAAACTATAGAACCTTTAAACATCATATGGCACTGATAAACTATCAAGCAACTAGAAAGAACAATTAACAAAAATTAAATCAAACTTGCAATTGGGATTGTAGGACTTGGGACAATTCACTAAAGGTTGTCACCCAACTCAAATAAGAAAAATACACTATAAAAATGATGTTTAGAGACCCATGTTGATCTTTCTATGACAATTGCGAGGTATGTTGTGACTATTTTCTTGATAGTTTCTAGTGTCACCGTGTCTGTGAATCTTACTGCCATGTAGGTGGCTTGAGAGTTAGGGTTTAAGGTTTATTTATTGTGTTATGGACTATTAGTGACCTATAACAAAACCAAGATAACTTGCAAGCATTGGACTATTAATTGCACCAAAAAAACATAAAATAAGTGAGAGGAAAGGCTTGTAAAACAACCGAAAAAGGTTAGTGAAGAAATAATGGAGTTGCCATTTGTTGTGGTTGTGAATTTCTTGCAATTATGTGCAAAAAACCCTTTATAATCTGTAGAGTGGTTGCTACCTGCACGAGAATCCATAGTTAGTCTAGTTAGGAATAAATTTAAATGGAGTATGATAAGAAAAACATTGAATCATAAACAAAAACAAAATACAACAAAAAATAGCATGTTAAATCAGAAATAAACTAGCAAACACACTGACTAAAAAGAAAGCAACTCTCTTTATTAATATGACAGGTAGGTACAAATTAAGCTTTGTCAAAACATGACAAGAAGCTCGGTGAGAAGTAGGTGCTCTGTAGCTCTCTTGAAGGAGTGTCCCTCAACCAATTATTTTGCAAGGAATCCCTCTCCTCTCATAAAAGCATAGAGACATTCAGAAAACTGGTGAAACCTCCTGGTGTAGGGATGTTGGATGCTTTGGGAAATTTTGGTAGCATAACCTTACATTCAAACTTCTCTATCTTTTAGTCCAAACTTGCCTGCTATTTATAGACTTGGCCTAACCCATTGACCTTTCCAGGTGTATTTAATGTGGTGGGTGAGTGGAGTACTCAAATTGGTCCGAGAATGGATGGTCAAGGCTGAGTTGGCAAGCATACTAGGCTCACTTAATGTTGATGTGTTGTATGATATTTTAGTTTGGTGCTTAGATGGATCCACATGACTATCGAAGGAAAACCTGTGGTGATCCATGACTACTTTGAAACCCTTGCATTGTTTAGTTTTTTAACCTTTAGGGAACTTAAAATTTTTGGTCTTCCATGATGCTTTTGGCCAAAATAATACACCTATACACACTATTTCTTGCTAATGTATGATTTTTTTCATGATGACAATATGTTATATATAGAGAAATTGTTTGACACTGAAGACCACATCAAACACTTCTTGCAAGAACATCAAACAACCAATTTTAGTTAAGTTGTGTGTTATATCATGTTTTTGTTGAACAATTCAAATTATCAATCCAGAGTTATTGGAACATCCCATGTTGCAAGGTTTAATCATGTGACAGTTACATGTGTCATTTCCACATTAATGCTTGTGTGAATAGCTTCTCATATCCCCATCAAATGTCACTTCCACCATGCGATCTGTTCGTTCAATCAAAAGCAAAGTGATGCCAATATAAGGCATGGTAAATAGGTTTTGTTTGATTTTATTAGTTAAAGATATTAATAATTTCATTCAATTTTAGATCTATGTATTTTATTAATAATAATAATAATAATAATAACTATTATTATTATTATTTTTTATTTTTATACCATTTTGGCAAGTTATATTGTAATCTGTTTATGGTAAAAAACTTTGACCTCTCAAACTTTTCAATCAATCTATAAAGTTTATTAAAGTTTTAAAAATATTAAATATTAAATTGAATTTTTTGGAAATTAAAAATTAATTTTTAAATTTAAATTTCTATTTTCTAATTAGCAAATATTGATGAAATGACTAATTTTATAGGATTTTTATTAGATTTGTAAGAAATAAAATTTATTTAAAAAAATTAAAATCTCCCTCACAAACAAGTGTTCTAAAAATACACATATCAATCATTAATATTTATAAAAATCCTAAAAGTACACACATACCAATCATTAATATTTATAAAAGTCCTAAAAGTACACATATCAAATAAAAATATTTATGAATTATTTTATCAAATAAAAATATTTATAAATTATTTTATTGGTACAATAACTATCATACACCCTCCACATCACACAAAATCTAGTAATTAAAAGCATAGTAGTAGGCGTAGTTACCTTATTATTATGATTTTTTTTATTATTAAAATATTACCCACCTTGTTTTACATGTACGTGTGATTACGTCGTAAGGCGTTCCCCTCTAAAATCAACTTTCCTCTTAGGTTACATGTACAATTTTGAGCCTTTGATTTAAGTGTTAGATGATTAAAATAATTTTAGCCATCCAATTGACCGGTACAGTATGGTATTAAGTTAGTTAGAAATTTAATTAAAAATTATAAGAATGCAACACAGCAGATCTTGCCCTTTCTCTCACTCGGCTTTACTTCCAGGTGCTTCTCATAGTGGAGACCTCGCCCTTGCCCTCGCTCGACGCTAATTCCAGGGATCATCTGCAGTGTTTGCACACTCTCTGCATCGAAGGCTTAAAGTCGGATGCCACGAGCGTGGTGGAGGACAGGCAGGCTTAAAGCAACTGTTGTTATGGGAAAGAGGATTAAGCTCCCTTTCTTCTCTGTTTTATTTCAGGAATATGATGCAGCAAATCTCACCCTTTCCCTCGCTCCACTTTACTTCTAGGTGCTTCTCGGAGTGGAGACCTTGCCCTTGCCCTCACTCAGTGCTACTTCCAGGGATTATCTGCACTATTTGCATTCACTCTCTGCATCGAAGGCTTAAAGTCAGATGTTGCGGGCATGGTGGAGGACAGGAGAACAGGGAGGCTTAAAGCAGCTGCTATTGTGGGAAAGGGGATTCGACTCTCTTTCTTATCTATTTTATTTCAGGCATAGGAATCCATGAAGGATCATATAAGTTCATTAAATCCATAGATTGCTGCCTTTGATTCTGTCTTCGAGTTGAAAAACAAAGGGAAAAAGGTCTGTTTCTATGTTTTATTTCAGGCATAGGAATCCATGAAGGATTTCGTTTGATATCTGAATCTCTGCTACAACAAGGCAACAAAGGTTCTACACACTTGTTCCATTTATTTCCCAGGTCATGGCTATTGAGTTCTAAGACTGTCCCCTTTCATTATTTTTCTCAGTTAATATTCTATGGGTAATCTTTTAACTTTTCCCATCTCTGTTACTTTTGACACACTCAGTTTCTCCTGAAACATTGGCATCCAGATACCGCTGACCAGGGTTTAGATGGGTCTTCTTTCCAGGGTAATCTCCTCTGTTTTGATAGGGTCTTTCCAAATTTCTGCAAGCAAACTGGTAACACATCTATTTTATTTATTTTATTTTTTATCATTTTTTTATGCAGAGTAATCATTTATCTCCTTTTTTGTTATTCAGGTTAGAGGTACAAATTTTGCACTTGGCGTTTTCCAAGGCAGTGAAGGATCTACACACTTGTTCCCTTGGAACAACTACACATAAGGTTACCTCTGCTTTTGGAGAAGCTGCAACTCATGGGCTTAATGTTGCCAAAACTTGGGCCTTCAACGACGGCCAACACAAGGCACTGCAGAATTCTCCTGGTGTATATGATGAGAAAGTCTTCCAGGTTTGTGTGCATGGGCCCTTGCATTACATCGATCGTTGAATCCCTCCACCAATTTTTTGTTTTCTGGGTGTCTGAATGTGCTGGCATTACTTGTCTTTCTGAATCTTGTGCATGTTTTGGTTTCTCTATTTTGTGATGAAGGCCTTTGACTCTGAAGCCAAGAAGTATGGTCTCAGACTAATACTAAGCCTTGAAAACATTTATGTGAACTTTGGAGGAAAGGCCCAATATGTACATTGGGCTCGTAATGCTAGACATAATCTCAACTCTGAGGATGATTTCTTCATCAATCCCACTGTTAAAGGCTACTATAAGAACCATGTTAAGGTAACAAAGCATATAAATGTCTTTCTCTGTTTCATTATATGTAAAGAGACTAATTTGTATATAATAGATACACAAAAAACTAATCAAATATGTGTTCATCAATGTGTTTTCCTGTAGACTGTATTGACTAGAGTGAACAACATTACTGGAGTGGCCTACAAGGATGACCCTACAATCTTTGCCTGGGAGCTCATGAATGAACCTCGTTGTCAAAGTGATCCTTTGGGGAGGACCATCCAAGTTAGATAACAACTTTTGTCTTTGAATAGAAACTGGAAAGTGGAAAACAATTGTAATCCGAGATTCAATCCAGATTGGTGTCTTTTAAGATCTCATTTCTATGGTTGAACATCACTGTTACTGTTAGTAGCTCTTCTAGATTCATAGTTTGGTGGGTTCTGTAAATAATCACCCTTCATAGTAAATAATAATTTTGATAATGATTGTGTGTATCTGTTATGAGTAAAAATAGTAGATCTTTGGCTGTGATGAGCAAACAGGGATGGATAGAGGAGATGGCTAGCCATGTCAAATCTATTGATGGAAACCATCTTCTAGAAGCTGGTTTGGAGGGGTTTTATGGAGAGTCCAAGAAAGAGATCAATCCAGGTTTCTTTGTAGGGACATATTTCATCTCCAATAACCAAATCCCATGACTTGATTTTGCAACTATTCATTCCTATCCCGACATTTGGTAAATCTCTATCTATTTCCTCAGATATATATGCATTCAATTGGATGATGTAGAGTTTGCACTAATTTATTGAACTGTGGTTTCAACTTTAAAGGCTTGTTGGATCAGATGAGGATTCTGAGATTTCATTTGTGAAGAGTTGGATAGAGAACCATGTAGAAGATGGAAGAAGAATATTGAAGAAACCAGTTCTGTTTGTAGAGTTTGGGAAATCCTCTAAAGACCTAGGATTTGGCATCAACCATAGAGACAATTTATTTGATATGGTATGGGTATGAGATTGTCTTGTCTCAGAGTCCTTCCACAACATCTATCATTTCTGCTCAGTCTCATAAATTGGCTGAGCTTGCTTCTTTGTTTGCAAGGTTGTATGAGTATGAAAAGAGTAGGTATGTCAATGCACATCGCGGGGAAAGATGGCATAAGAGATCCATCAGAGGCCGAGATTGATAGTCTAATTTATGTACATATTTGTGTAGTAATTAATAGTGTGTTAGTTGTTGTTAGTGAAATCTATGTCGATTAGGTACTAGTGAAATCTCCAGTGGCTTGATGTTGATGATAGCCAAACCTCTTAACTGAGAGGATAGGGAACTTGATGCCTCTAGCAGAGAAGATGGGAGCTCAATGATTTGTCCCTAAACAGAAATGAAGAAAACACTAATGAAGAAGAGTCAATGTCTAAATTAAACCATAAATCCATGTTAAATATGGCTCTTCAAAATCAACACCACATAAATCTACAAACATCTACAAACCCAGACAATATGATTGCCTGTATAAATTTTGAGAGATGGCTGAGAAGGTGATCCTGGTACTCTATGACCTTATAGCACACATGAGTAATGGGATCCAAATAATAATTATTGGTAAAGTCATCGGTTCCCATACTTATCAAAAACAGGGATTTCGATATTATATCGATGGCATTCTGCATGCCTACCAAATCCACAAGCTTCTGTTTATAAAGCTTGAAATTCTTTAGCTGCTGCCCCAGAGTTAGAACATTCTGCATGAAATCAAGGAATACATATTGTATTTCAGCCATGAAATGTATTTTTATATATCTAAATCATAGCATCACATGTGAAATGGGTACTAACAAGAATGCATGAGGTAGAATCATCGTATCTAGCAGCAGAAGAGGCAAAGCTGATGCCAGTCAGAATTCGTGAACCATTGAATTTAGGATCCAAATATGTGGGCAATATATCTAGAAGGCCTAACAATACAGCTGTATAGAGTTGGAAAAGTTAAACATTAACATTTTACCAAAAGATAATAGGTGTACTGGAATTGGAAAAAATTAAATCTAAGTGCTTTTCCTCAAGGATAATAACAATCTAGAATTGTGTTCATGTACCGGCTCAATTAGAAGCACTTATGAAATAATGCGGTAGTTTATTTCTTATACCCTTGGAGGTTTATATATATATATATATATATATATATATTGTGTAATCTGTTTAGTATTTCACAAGAATTTGTTAGAATCATATGCTTGAGTTGTGAAAATCTCAAAGATTTATGATTAAAAATCAATTCTACATAAAAATAATAAAAAATGGACCAAATTTTGTTTATTAATTCTAACCAAAAGCTGAAAAAATATATAATAGTTACACAACATATCGGTTCCTTAATCTATGTATCCAAACCAAGCCATGATGTATTTTGTTTCAGCATTAAAATGGAAGGGGAAGAGGAAATATTGGAAAAATTAAAACCTAAATATTGGAAACTGAAAAGTAAGAATTGTAAAAGCTGAACCTAAACATTTTTCCAAAGGGTTATAACCGTCTTAGAATTGTGTTCATTTTATAGAAAACTTTACTGGGCCAATTAGAAGCTCCTATAAATGAAAGCTACTATCAAATCCGAATTCGAACCATGCAAACTAGGTCATGATATTTGTTCTTTCTACATTAAAATAGGAAAGTGAAAGGAGTGGGGCAGTAGTAAGTACAAAGTAAATTAGATACTAATCTTCCATTGATAAATCGACCAGTATGCTTATGATCCATGAAATCTCTCCCATATGGACGAAAGTGTCTTTTAAGATCTCATTTCTATGGTTGAACATCATTGTTACTGTTAGTAGCTCTTCTAGATTCATAGTTTGGTGGGTTCTGTAAATACTCACTCTTCATAGTAAACAATAATTTTATAATGATTGTGTTTATCTGTTATGAGTAAAAATAGTAGATCTTTGGCTGTGATGAGCAAACAGGGATGGATAGAGGAGATGGATAGCCATGTCAAATCTATTGATGGAAACCATCTTCTAGAAGCTAGATTGGAGGGGTTTTATGGAGAGTCCAAGAAAGACATCAATCCAGGTTTCTCTATAGGGACAAATTTCATCTCCAATAACCAAATCCCAGGACTTGATTTTGCAAGTATTCATTCCTATCCTGACATTTGGTAAATCTCTATCTATTTCCTTAGAGATATAGGAATTCAATTGGATGATGTAGAGCTTGCACTAATTTATTGAACTGTGATTTCAACTTTAAAGGCTTGCTGGATCAGATGAGGAGTCCCAGATTTCATTTTTGAAGAGTTGGATAGAGAACCATCTAAAAGATGGAAGAAGAATATTGAAGAAACCAGTTTTGTTTGTAGAGTTTGGGAAATTCTCTAAAGACCCAGGATTCAACATTGACTAAAGAGACAATTTATTTGATATGGTATGGGTATGAGATTGTCTTGTCTCAGAGTCCTTCCACAACATCTACCATTTCTACTCAGTCTCATAAATTGGGTGAGCTTGCTCGTTTGTTTGCAAGGTTGTATGAGTATGAAAAGAGTAGGCATGTCAATGCACATCGCAGGGCAAGATGGCATAAGAGATCCATCAGAGGCTGAGATTGATAGTCTAATTTATGTACATATTTGTGTAGTAATTAATAGTGTGTTAGTTGTTGTTAGTGAAATCTATATCGATTAGGTACCAGTCGAAGCTCGGTTGGCTTGATGTTGATGATAACCAAACCTCTTAATTGAGAGGATAGGGAACTTGATGCCTCTAGCAGAGAAGATGGGAGCTCAATGATTTGTCCTTAAACAAACTAAAAAAAACACTAATTGAAGAAGAGTCAATGTCTAAATTAAACCATAAATCCATGTTAAATATGGCTCTTCAAAATCAACACCACATAAATCTACAAACATCTACAAACCCAGATAGTATGATTACCTGTATAAATTCTGAGAGATGGCCAAGAAGGTGATCCTGGTACTCTGTGACCTTATAACATGCGTGAGTAATGGGACCCAAATAATAATTATTGGTAAAGTCATCGGTTCCCATACTTATCGCAAACAGGGATTTTGATATTATATCGGTGGCATTCTGCGTGTCTACCGAATCCACGAGCTTTTGTTTGTAAAGCCTGGAATTCTTCAGCTACTGCCCTAGAGTTAGAACATTCTGCATGAAATCAAGGAATACAGATTGTATTTCAGCCATGAAATGTCTGTCTATATATCTAAATCCATAGCATCACATGTGAAACAGGTACTAACAAGAATGCATGAGGTAGAATCATCGTATCTAGAAGCAGAAGAGGCAAAGCTGGCACCAGTCAGAATTCGTGAACCATTGAATTTAGGATCCAAATATGCGGGCAATATATCTGGAAGGCCTAACAATCCAGTTGTATAGAGTTGGAAAAGTTAAACATTAACATTTTACCAAAAGATAATAGGTGTATTGGAACTGGAAAAAATTAAATCTAAGTCCTTTTCCTCGAGGATAATAATAGTCTAGAATTGTGTTCATGTACCGGCTCAATTAGAAGCACTTATAAAATAACACAGTAGTTTATTTGTTATACCCTTGGAGGTTTATATATATATGTGTGTGTGTGTGTATATATATATATTTGTGTAATTTGTTTAGTATTTCACAAGAATTTGTTAGAATCAGATGTTTGAGTTGTGAAAATCTCAAATATATATGGTTAAAAATCAGTTCTAGATAAAAATAATAAAAAAATGACCAAATTTTGTTTATTAATTCTAACCAAAAGCTGAAAAAATATATAATAGTTACACAACATATGAGTTCCTAAATCTATATATGCAAACCAAGCCATGATGTATTTTGTTTTAGCATTAAAATGGAAGGGAAAAGAGGAAATATTGGAAAAATTAAAACTTAAACATTGGAAACTGAAAAGAAAGAATTGTAAAAGCTGAACCTAAACATTTTTCCAAAGGATTATAATCATCTTAGAATTGTGTTCATTTTACAGAAAACTGTATTGGGCCAGTTAGAAGCTCCTATAAATGAAAGCTACTATCAGATCCAAAATCAAACCATGCAAACCAGGTCATGATAGTTGTTATTTCTACATTAAAATAGGAAAGTGAAAAGAGTGGGGCTGTAGTAAGTACAAAGTAAATCAGATACTAATCTTCCATTGCTAAATCAACCAGTATGCTTATGATCCACGAAATCTCTCCCATATGGACGAAAGTGTCTTTTAAGATCTCATTTTTATGGTTGAACATCATTGTTACTATTAGTAGCTCTTCTAGATTCATAGTTTGGTGGGTTCTGTAAATAATCACCCTTCACAATAAATAATAATTTTATAATGATTTTGTGTATCTGTTATGAGTAAAAATAGTAGATCTTTGGCTGTGATGAGCAAACAAGGATGGATAGAGGAGATGGCTAGCCATGTCAAATCTATTGATGGAAACCATCTTCTAAAAGCTGATTTGGAGGGGTTTTATGGAGAGTCCAAGAAAGAAATCAATCCAGGTTTCTTTGTAGGGACATATTTCATCTCCAATAACCAAATCCCAGGACTTGATTTTGCAAGTATTCATTCCTATCCTGAAATTTGGTAAATCTCTATCTATTTCCTTAGATATATATGCATTCAATTTGATGATGTAGAGTTTGCACTAATTTATTGAACTGTGATTTCAACTTTGAAGGTTTGCTAGATCAGATGAGGAGACCCAGTTTTCATTTGTGAAGACTTGGATAGAGAACTATCTAGAAGATGGAAGCAGAATATATTGAATAAACCAATTATGTTTGTAGAGTTTGGGAAATCCTCTAAATACCCAGGATTCAACATCGACTAGAGAGACAATTTCTTTGATATGGTTTATAAAAAAATATATGCTTCTGCTAGCAGGGGAAGAGCAGGTGCATGAGCCATGTTTTGGCAGTTGATGGCAGAAGGAATGAGCTCATATGGAGATGGGTATGAGATTTTCTTGTCTTAGAGTCCTTCCACATGAATAGAAACTGGAAAGTGGGAAACAATTATAACCCGAGATTAAATCCAGATTGGTGTCTTTGAAGATCTCATTTTTTATGGTTGACCATCACTGTTACTGTTAGTAGCTCTTCTTGATTCATAGTTTGGCGAGTTCTATAAATAATTACCCTTCATAGGAAATAATAATTTTGATAATGATTGTGTGTATCTGTTATGAGTGAAAATAGTAGATCTTTGGTTGTGATGAGAAAAAAGGGATGGATGGAGGAGATGGATAGCCATGTCAAATCTATTGATGGAAACCATCTTCTAGGAGCTGGTCTGGAGGGGTTTTATGGAGAGTCCAAGAAAGAGATCAATCCAGGTTTCTCTGTACGGACAGATTTCATCTCCAATAACGAAATCCCATGACTTGATTTTGCAACTATTCATTCCTATCCTGACTTTTGGTAAATCTCTATCTATTTTCTCAAATATATATGCATTCAATTGGATGATGTAGAGTTTGCACTAATTTATTGAACTATGATTTCAACTTTAAAGGCTTGCTGGATCAGATGAGGAGACCCAGGTTTCATTTGTGAAGAGTTCGATAGAGAACCATCTAGAATATGGAAGCAGAATATTGAAGAAACCAGTTCTGTTTGTAGAGTTTGGGAAATCCTCTAAAGACCCAGGATTCAACATCAACCAGAGAGACAATTTATTTGATATGGTATGGGTATGAGATTGTCTTGTCTTAGAGTCCTTCTATAACATCTATCATTTCTTCTCAGTCTCATAAATTGGCTGAACTTGATTGTTTGTTTGCAAGGTTGTATGAGTATGAAAAGAGTAGGCATGTCAATGCACATCGTAGGGAAAGATGGCATAAGAGATCCATAAGAGGCCGATATTGATAGTCTAATTTATGTACATATTTGTGTAGTAATTAATAGTGTGTTAGTTATTGTTAGTGAAATCTATATCGATTAGGTACCAGTGAAATCTCGAGTGGCTTGATGTTGATGATAACCAAACCTCTTAACTGAGAGGATAGGGAACTTGATGCCTCTAGCAGAGAAGATGGGAGCTCAATGATTTGTCCCTAAACAGAACTGAAAAAGCACTAATTGAAGAAGAGTCAATGTCTAAATTAAACCATAAATCCATGTTAAATATGGCTCTAAGCCTGGAAAACACTCTTAACTTAAGGCAAACATACATGCATACAACATCTATAAGATGCTTAGAATTGACACATGTATTTTAATGTTGCTACGCCTTCACATTAATTACAATATATTGCACAGATCCCAAGACTCTACAAACTTGTGGAGGGTGCAGGTTCCATGGATCTGCTAAGAAAAACTAATGCTCAAGGATAAATACCTTCAGAAATGTAAACTCTACCATCACTTTTGCACCATGCTGATTCTGATTTTGACTACACCTTTAACCCATTTGCACACAGGCCAAGGCTGCTGCTGGGTATGCTTCTCTGTTTAGGGGATATTGCAGTGTATTGTTGTGTTGTTGAAGGATGAACACATTTAGAGCAATAAAGTTAAACTTATAACACCCACTCTTTGTGAGGAAAGTGTTATCTAGGGTACTATCTATTAAGTACCTCAATAGATTTGAATATAAAATTTCATTATCACCGGAGGGATCAGATTGCTGATTGAAGCAGACATTGTTGTAGATATGATCACTTGAATATTCTCATTAATTTTCACTATGAAATAGGGCTTTTTAGGGTGGGTAGGAATGTGAATTCTCTCATAATTTTCAATCAAATCATAGGAAAAATGACAAACTTCTAATCCTTTGATGTATAATAAGTTAATAGATGAGATCTATAGTGTCTTAGTGATCCATCCCCTGCATGACCCTCCTGTATTAATTAATAAATTTTCATGATCCCACCTGGCTATACTCACGGTAAAAAGATGGCATTGTTTCTTTTATTTGTAATTCAACATCATGGTACCAGAAACATCCTCAACACTCTTTCAATGCTTTGAATACCACTGTAGTCATGTGCATTAAAATATTTGATCAAGGTAATAGGCTTCTATAGGTAGTGGATACCTTCAGGCATAAGGTATTATCAAAATTTAGATAAATTCCCACTCTTATCACATCCAATCTTTGGATTGATTTTTTTATTATTTTATTTATTTATTTATTTTTTTTTTCTGGGTAAAGACTAATTCTATTAGAAGGAAAGAAGAATAAAATTACAAAGAGGCAGAAGCCTCAGCCGAGAGCAACTGGGTGCCTTCAGGACACCAAAACTGTCCCAAAATTGGGAAAACCAGTTATAGAGAACAAAAAACCTTACATAGGAGTGAGAATACATCGACAAAACCAAAATTACAGAAATGTTGTACACACCAGCAAAAGAAACCACAGACTGCCAATCCACAAAAAATTTAACCAGAACCATCAGACCAAGAACAGTTGAACCTAACCAGTGAGCAGTGAAACAAAACACTCTGAGAAGTCGCGAGGGGGTCCAGGTGGCATCACATGGGGATGTCCGGGTCCAGAGGCTCCTCAATGACAGGGCAAGCATTACCATACCAGATTTCACCATCCCGCGCCACGTCACCAGCTCCGCTGCCTCCTGGAGTAACCATCGTAGGGCGGGTGCCGCTTGAGCTGCCCGCAATGTCCACTGCAACAGTGGTGCCATGAGAACTGCCACCAGGTGGTCGCGTGTCGTCTGGAATGTCACCCTCCTCATGCTGACTGCCACGCTCATCTGCCTTACCTTCTTCAGCCAGGTTCTGCACCGAGCCATGCCTGCCTGCAATTCTACGAGCGCCCTGAGAGAGCTCTGCCGAGATACGCGCAGGAGCATGAGGCTGGGCCTCTTCTTTAGAGAAAATGATGGTGATATTGGCCATGATAATGGGCCTGTTCAGGTTACTTTGAAACTTAAAATGAGTCGACTGGAAAGCATTGTGTAGGAAGGGTCTGCGAGACAGACTGGACGGGGGAGAATTGGCACGAGATGAAGGCGGAGAAGCAGGGAGGGGAGGCTGCTCAACGGACTGAGGAGCTTGAGAATGCGCGCGGCCACCACGACTCCCACCATGGCGGCTTCTCATACGGTGCTGAACCATGGCAAGGCTGCGCAGGGGATGCTTAGAGAAATGGGATTCTTTGACGGGAGGATGAGAGAGCACAGAGGGAGCCTGATCAGGCTTCAATGAGCAAGGCTGGGGAGGGGAAGAAGGAGACCCAATTTCACATTCCAAAGCCAACAAGAGCGAACAGCGGGTGCCAAAAACCGTTCTGCTGCAAGGGATTCCGGTAAAGGGCGGACAAAGGCTAGAGGACGGGGTGCGAACATTTGAGTTGAGGGCCGAATGCGCCATGCTTAAACCAGTAGTGGCCTTGTCTCGGCCAGAGTGTGCATTTAATTCAATCTGCAGGTGGACCTACTCTTGCCTAAGGTGAGCCATCAAGTGCCGAGTCATGACATTGAAATAAGCGCAGGCCAGCAGCTGGCAAGGCTGAGCGCCACCATTCCCAATTGATACCATTAATGAACTCGATAGTCACCCGCATCCGGGTAATCTTTGGATTGATTAGATATGAGCATACCGAAGTTATACTTCGCATTCCGATGGTTGAGGGCATTAATAGGAAAATTACAAAACTAAACACATCACTTATCCAAGCAATAAATCACCGGAGGGATCAGATTGCTGATTGAAGCAGACATTGTTGTAGATATCATCTTTAAATATTACTTATAGGGATCACTCCATGTATTCAATGATGGGTGATTGTCTCTGCTCCATATCACTGCATATTGAAATCTGCAACCTGCATAATTTCAAGATTATCTTATCTAAATTATGAATAGTGCATCTTAATTACTTTAATGATATGATATCTTTGTGCATCTTTATTTTAATTACATATCATTAAATTACTTCAATGATATGGTATTTTTTATCTGGATTGCAATTTTCAAGAGATTTAAGAGCTACCAGTAATGCTAATTATATTAATATTAGTTGGATGTTGAAATCTACTCAGAATTGATGATTTGAAACTTACA
The DNA here is from genome assembly GCA_031772625.1 of Pinus tabuliformis. Classification (NCBI taxonomy): domain Eukaryota; kingdom Viridiplantae; phylum Streptophyta; class Pinopsida; order Pinales; family Pinaceae; genus Pinus; species Pinus tabuliformis. The sequence continues at coordinate 465,676,463 of CM062805.1, forward strand.
CTGCTTTTGTTCTCTGCTGATGCCAATATCCTATGCTCCAAAACGTTTTTTTGTTCCTGAGCTGATGCTGCCACCAACATTTTCATAGCCCTTTTCCAACAAAATATGCATTCCCAAATCTATAGCAATAAACTGTCTTAGTGATCCATCCCCTGTTCCCCTGTTTTGAATAAGTCAACCTTTCTTGCTAATTCCCTTCACAACAAGAGAATTGTGACAAAAATATAAGAGATAACTCCTAACCCTAAGGCTAAATCTGTATACGATAAAGCACCTAACTGCATGAAAAAGGTTGTAAACAATGTCACCTACCTAGGAAAGTGCAACTACTCTTAATCTGGAATCCTTCTCTACTGTGGTCCTTTCCCAAAGAAAGATTTGTCCCTAAACAGAACTGAAAAAAACACTAATTGAAGAAGAGTCAATGTCTAAATTAAACCATAAATCCATGTTAAATATGGCTCTAAGCCTGGAAAACACTCTTAACTTAAGGAAAACATACAGCAATACAACATCTATAAGATGATTAGAATTGACACACGTATTTTAATGTTGTTTCACATTCACATTAATTACAATTTGTTGCACATATTCCAAGACTCTACGAACTTGTGGAGGGTGCAGGTTCCATGGATCTGCTGAGACAAAATAATGCTCAAGGAGAAATACTTTTAGAAATGTAAACTCTACCATCACTTTTGTACGATGCTGATTCTGAGTTTGACTATACCTTTAAGCATGATAAAATGCATCACTTGAAAAGGACACATCAATGCATTTTAACATTTTTTCTGTTAAAATATTCAATGATGTTTAATTATTTTTAAAGGAAAGAAATTGAAGTATTTTTTAAGCTTTATCTTTTGAACAAAATGTAACTTGTTTTCTGTTAAAATATTCAATGATGTTTAATTATTTTTAAAGGAAAGAAATTGAAGTATTTTTTAAGCTTTATCTTTTGAACACAATGTAACTTGTAGGCTCCACATTCTATGTTGTATCATATCTGTAGTCTCTTTAATCATCTTATAAGAATGTACTCTTAAAAATTTGTAGCCCTCTCTTTTCCGTTCGATGAAATATTATACGTTTTGCTTTGAAATGTTGTGTATTTTTTGTTTCACATTTTTTGCTTTGAATACTCAGAAAGATATTATTGCATGCAGTTTGAAGTTATGATACATACTTTTTCTTTCAACAACGTCCATTCACATGTTGATGTTGTTATTCTTCCACACTTTATGCCTTACGACATTTCCTTTACAACATCTGGTGCAAATGCTAGTTTAAAAGTATTTGGTTCTAATATTAATTTCAATAGGCTTAGTGATGACATCATGGTCCTCTTCATCTCCACTATGACATATCTCCATCGGATTCCAATCCTTGTAAGGAATCAAGCTTTATTAATGGAGTGCGTCGTAAGTCTAAGAGTTAGCCGATTTGTATTATTAAAATTTACATCCTTTTTAGCCTAACCTTTTTATGTGACCATTAAAAGAAAAAAATTAAAAGTTATTTTAATATTTACATTTAGTTTTTAATAATTGAAAAGATATGTTAATATATTTTTTAATTTATATTTTTGAGGTTTATAGTGAGTTAATTATTTTTTTTTTAAAGATTTTTATTTTTTATTTTATTTTATTTAAATAGACGTATCTATGGTGAACATTTTGAGTTTATAATTTTATTATTTTACTGGATTTTTGTTTTTTAAAGTTGACAATATAGTTGTTTTTGTTTGTTTGTTTGTTTGTTTGTTTTTTTTTTTTTTTTTTAATTATTATTTAAAATGCATTTAAAAAAAATTTAAAATTTATATTCAAGAAGAATATGAATATTATTTTTAAGTCTCATGAAACGCTTAAACAACTTTTCAAGGTCTCAAAGGTAAGCAAAACTTGTTCCACTATCAGGGCATTAACCAAATTCTCTATTCTTATGGCAAATCTTACATTGGCCAAACCAATCACTCTCTTTCCTAAAGAACACATCATTTACAACTCCTCATTATTCGACCTATATTGTTAGAGAAACCTTATAAAAAGAAAAACATCCCAATAACTTTAATCATGAATATATAAATTTAGTCAATCTTGGCAATATATTATTCAATGCCTTCACCCTTAAATTAATAATTGATCAATTTATTATATCTTTTTATTTCATCTTTGGGTTTTTCTAGCTCCATTGATTTCCATCTTATTCTTATGTATTTATGTCATCACCTTCAAATTTAATCGCCTCTCTTTATTTTTCTTACTTCTATTACCATCCCCTTACCTAAATATCATTAATCATCCTTAGTTTCATATATATTATCTTTATCTGTGTATTAATTTTTGCATTCAGGCACTAAGTGACAACGCTGCATATTACACTTGTTTAATTTGATTTTTGATTGATTTAACTTAATGTAAAGCGATTTAATTATCTTTTTGTGTAGGTGATTTTTCCCATCATCTATAAGTTAAATAATATTTAAAAAACTGATAATTAATAATATCCAAGATTTTAACAGTTACATCTAGATTAGTGATTGCAATCAGTTAGTGGGACTGATATGTACAACATTTATTTATTTTTATTTTTATTTTTATTTTTTATGTTATGTTATGTTATTTATTTTTTTTATTTTATTTTTTTTTCAAGTTTTGTATTTTTTTGCACATTTTCTAGTCAAATTTGTCCCAAATTAGGTTAGGATTGGTTAGAATCACAAGTTTGAGCTATGTAGTCTGTATAATCTAAGTGCCTTGGGGTTTTTGGATTTAGATTTCAAAAAAAAAATATTTTAAGCAATGAAAGATTAGAATATTGTCCAAAATTTTATCGCCCATTCTAGCTGAAAAAAACTAAAACTGAGAAGAGTTAAGAAATACCAAAGACATATCATAACAATGAAAACAAAGATATACTATTCAACCATTACCTTACTCAGCTAGCATCCCCTCTTTATATAATCTTGTCTCTTCATAAATTAAGAAACCATTAAGTGACCTTAATCCACCACATAATTGGTGGGTTTTGTATGTGTGGATAAAGTTAGTGTAAATTCAAAAACTTGCATAGCAACAAATGTGATAAATTAAAAATGTTATTGATATAAATAATAAATTAGAAGTACTACTTGCATTATAGAGAATTGTTAAATTTCTATGTGCATTATTATTTCCATCATAGAAATTTTTTAAATTTTAATATATGTTGTGTGTTTCATAATGTAAGTTTTCTATGTGTATTTATGTTGTGTTATGTGAAAGCAAACATCTATGTGATACTAATAATGTGTGTGCAATGGTACAAATCAACCTCTAGCAAAGTCCATGCAAGCATCAAGCTTACATACATGTATTAGGTTTATTAGGTTGACCTAAGTTACGTGGTTTACTACATTTACTAGGTTGACCTAGGTTCAGCCTAGTCAACTTAGTAAAATTAGGTCAACTTAATAAATCTAGAAAACCTAGGTCGAATTAGTAAACCTAGTGAACCTAATAAACATAATAAAGTTAGGTAAAAAAAACCTAGTAAATCTAGGTTGAATAATTAGACCTAGGTTCAACACTTTGACTTGGGTTGACCTAGGTCTACTAGGTTAACTAGTAGGTTAGGTAGGTTTACTAGGCTCAATAGTTTGACCTAGGTTAAATAGGTTTACTATGTTGACCTAAAATTAGTAGTTTTACCTAGGTTAAGTAGTTTGACTTAGACTTACCATGATCTACTAGGTTTACAAGTATATTAGTTTGACCTAGGTTTACTAGGTTTGCAAATATATTAGTTTAACCTAGGTTTACTAGATTTTCTAAGTTTACCTAGGTTTATTGGGTTGCCTAGATTGACCTATGTTTATTAGGTTAACTAATATTTATTAGGTTTATTAGGTTTACTAGGTTGACCTACAACTACTAGGTTTAATATATTTACAAGGTTGACCTAGGTTTACTAGGTTGACATAAATTTACTAGGTTGACCTAGGTTATTAGCTTAACCATGGTTTTCTAGGTTTACTAGGTTTACCAGGTTAGGTTTATCTGACTAACTTAGGTTGTCCTAGGTTGACATAGGTTTACTAGGTTTTACTAGGTCAACTGTTGTCAACCATGATCAACAATAGTCAACTATGGTCATGATGGCTACTAGGTTGACAGGTTGACAGATGTTTACTAGTTTGACTAATGTTTATTAGGTTGATTAGGTTTACTAGCCTTGTCATGGTTTACTAGATTTACTAGGTTGACCTAAGTTTACTAGGTTTATTAGGTTGACTTAGGTTGACGGTTGACATAGGTTTACTAGGTTGACCTAGGCTTGCTAGGCTTACTAGGTTATTTAGATTTACTAGGTAGACCTATGTTTATTAGATTTATTAAGTAGACCTAGGTTTACTAGATTTACTAGGTTGATCTATGTTTATGAGGTTGACTAAGCTGACCTAAGTTCACTTGGTGGTCCTACTTTTACTAGGTTGATCTATGTTTACTAGGTTTAGTAGGTCAACCATAATCGACCAACTAGTCAACCATAGCCAACTAAGTTTACCTAGGTTGACTAGGCTAATATAGTTTTACTAGGTTTACCTAAGTTTATTAGATTTATGACGTTCACTATGTCAGCCGTGGTCAACCATAGTTAACTATGGTTACCATGGTTGACTATTGTAAGTCTTGGTTGACCATTGTTAGCCATGATCAAACATGAACAATCATGATCAACCATAGTCAATTATAATATATCATAGTCAACTATAATTAGATTTCGATAACCATGGCCATCTATAGTCAACTATATATTGACCATAAAAAACCTTTCACAACTATAATTTAAATATATTTAACCATAATAACTTATTAATCTCCCTTAAACATATCCCAACACAACCACTTTATTAAAATACCACTTTATTAAAGCAAACAATTTAATAAAATGATTGAAATAAATAGATCCCATTAATTTCCATTTTCCATACATTTCTTGTTTCTCAACATTATTAGAATTCCATACATTACTCATTTCTCAACATTATTAGAAGGTCAAGAATGAGGCCTATAATCTTATTTCAATCACTCATTATTGTATTTGTACTAGAATGAAAAAGGCTACAAAGATCGAAGAAAGTATTCTCAGCGGCTTAAAAGTCACTCCTCTAATTCCAGGAAGGGTTACTACAGGTATGTCCCCAGGACACATTATTATAGACCCTCTGACATTCATTTACATACATCCAAACAAGAGAAATGGAACAATCTCACTTGTTGGTTGTGTGGCAAGACTGGACATACATCCTCAAGATGTCCAAAAGGAGAAGAATCTAAGAAAAATAGAGGGAAGAAGTCCCAAGCCTATTTTCAGAGAGGTAAAAATATCAATCAAGAGGGACATATACAATACATGAAGTGTGGTTCCCACACTCACAGGATAGAACACTGCCCAAATGTGGTAATTAAAGACCAAATCTAGTAGCAACAACTGGAAGAATCATCTTTTGATTCCTTTAGTTCTTCGTCTCAAGAAGAATTACAAGCACACATGAAAGATTGTTTAGATTCTGAAATGACATCCTGTTCTTGTCCCGAATCGAAAGAATGTGCTTGTCAGATGCATTATGATTCTGATTTAGAATCATACAGTGATTCCAGTTCTGAAGAAATGTCCTTCAGATCACAGAAGGAGAAAATCCTAATGGCTGCCACAGAAGAAGATGAGATAAAAATTCTTTCTCAAATTCGAGCAATGGAAGATGGAGAAATGAAGAGTTAGCTAACAGAGGCATTCATGGACCAGCTCAAATCCAGTTCTTCCAGAAATTTAGGTAAAAAGCCATTATTTGTTGATACTTCTTTTGAAATGAATACCAGTTCCTTCTAGAGACATCAAGAGAAGCCAGACAAGGTGCGTTCACTTACCTTGGGGGAAGTGAGTAGAGAAATTCATAATATTAAATCTGAAATCTCTACCTTGAAATCCCAAATTGCTGAAATAAAGAAAGGAAAGCAAGCTGTAGAGGAAAATTCTCATTCATGGGACACAGTAGAATATGCCAAAAATCTTAACCCAAATCTTGAAATTGTTGAAGGAAAGAAAGACCCTGTCTTTGGATTTCAAGAAATGAGAATTCTAGCTATCTCCTTCTAGCAACATCATGTAAAAGTGAACATCTGCATAAAGGGAGAAATGTTTGAACTCACAACACTCCTTGACTCAGGAGCTGATGTGAACATTTTAAATAAGAAAGTGATACCAGCAAAATATTGGGTTTCTGCAAAAAGAAATGTTGTAGGATTGGGCAATAAAACTCTCAAGTATGAAGTTCCTAAGGCTTCTATCTGTTTTGAACATCATTGCATCAATTTGAAATTTGCAGTAGCAGACATCCCAGTTGACTGTATTCTAGGAAATATATTCCTAGCAGCTATTGAGCCACATGGGTCAACAAGATTAAAAGAAAACAAAGCTGGTTATTTTATTTCTGTTCCTACTTCAAAAGGAATAATGAAAAGGATTGAGTTTCCCTATATCTCAAATCCTAGAGTCTCTACAATGGTCCAAACTGTCCAAAATTTGGACAAAGCAGAAGCCAAAATGACAAATCCGAAAGATCTGAAATCTACACTTAAGGTAGAAGAACAACTAAAGAATCCTCAGGTTAGGAGAAAAATTGAGGAATTGAAAAAACAAATTGAGGACGAATGCTGCTCAGAAGAACCAAATGCATTCTGGCACCAAAAGCAACATACTATTGAGCTTCCATACAAAGAAGGATATACAGGTAAGCCCTGTAAAAGTAGAGCTATTCCTATGAGTAAAGAATATAGAGATCTCTGCGAAAAAGAGATTAAACAGCTCTTAGACAGAAAGCTCATCAGAGAATCTGATAGTCCCTGGAACTGTTATGGATTCTATGTCAACAAAAGAGCAGAAAAAATCAGAGGTATCCCAAGGCTGGTAAAAAATTTCAAACCCCTAAATTCTGTTCTTCCAAATGACACCTATCCGATCCCTTACAAAGGAGATCTGATTGCAAGGATAGCAGGAACTAAGATATTTTCAAAGTTTGACTTGAAGGAAGGATTTTGGCAAGTAGCCATTTCAGAGAAAGATAAGTTCAAGACCGCCTTCAGCATCCCAGCAGGCCACTCTGAGTGGAATGTCATGCCGTTTGGTTTGAAAAACGCTCCATCTCAATTCCAGAAGGTAATGGATAAAATATTTAAGCCATATTTTGACTGGCTTATAGTTTACATTGATGACATTCTAATCTTTTCTAAGAACATCCAGGACCATTTCAAGCATGTTCATACATTTAAGTAGCTGGTAAAGCATAATGGTCTAGTTTTAAGTAAGAAAAAGATAGAAGTTTTCCAAACTACTATCAAATTTCTCGGCCATACTATTTTCAATGGCCAAATTTCTCTACAAAAGCATGCGCTTGAATTTGCTGACAGATTTCCAGATGTTATTACAGACAAAAACCAGCTTCAAAGGTTTTTGGGCTGTTTGAATTATGTTAGTAACTTTTATCAAGATTGTGCCACTGACAGGAGTATATTAAATAAAAGGCTTAAAAAGAATCCACCTCAGTGGACAGAAGAACACACTAGAGTTGTTCAAAACATCAAAGACAAGGTAAAATCTCTTCCTATTCTATATGTCTCTGACGACAATGCATTCAAAATTGTTGAAACAGATGCCAGTAATATAGGATGGGGAGGAATCCTAAAGCAGAGAAAAGGTGACATTGAACAAGTTGTCCAGTATGCATCTGGCACCTGGAATCCCGCTGAGCAGAATTACTCCACAATTGAGAAAGAAGTCAAAGCTGCGTGGAACTGCATCAACAAATTTGATGTCAATTTAATAAACAAACAATTTTTGCTCTGAACTAATGGTTCAGCCTTACAGAAGGTATTAACTAAGGACATCAAGAAACCAGGAGAGGAAAAATTTGCTAGGTGGAAAGCACTCTTTGCTAACTTTGATTTTCAAGTTGAACATATAAAGGGCACAAAAAATTGTCTCCCAGATTTTCTTAGCAAAGAGTTTATCCAGCCTCAGGAACATATCATGGCCATAGTTACAGAATGGGACCAAGAGCAGAAACAAGAAGTCCTGCACACTATACCAGACAACCAGGACTCGGAAGAATACAGATAAAATTGGAAGCCTACATGGTAGCTGAGAAATACAAAAGTACTAGATGCTAATCTGCAAGCACATACTGACATTCAACATCTTGTACTAGAAAGAAGAGTGTATCCAAAATGGAGTAAATGGATACATGACATGATTCACACAAAGGCAAAAAGGGATGCCTTATATGAAAAAGATGCTCTTCAAAGAGACTTTCATGATATTTCAGGTATATGGTGTCATGGAGGAATCCACAACGGAATTTATGAAAAATATTTCTACATTCATCGAACCAGGAATCTGGCGTGGCCCATGCCTACTCAGACCTCTGCATTATGGCCAGGAGGAGATCCTAAGCTTATTTTTCTAGGTATAGTATATGACTTTGCAGCATACAAATTGCTATGGTGTAGATGACAAAGAAGAAACCCATTATACTAAATTAAAATTTAGTACAACGGGTATAATGCAAAGAAATCAATAGTGCGATTGGTTATAGAAATGGTGGGCCAATTACGGTGTTAACAGAACAACAATGGACCCACTCTATCATGAAGGATACTGCAGATTCCACTGTGATATTTGTTTTGAACATAACATCCCAGACTGTTTTCACATCCCATACAAAATTGTCAAAGAGATGACAGCAGGTTAATGGTCACCCTTTCATGATGACAATAAAACCCTAAGAGAATGTATGACCCGCCATTATGAATGGTTGGTTTTAACTAAAGTTAAGCATCAAATCATTTTAGGGAAACCTATGATTGTTGGGAGGATTTTCACCAAAGCATGGGATGAATTATTGTACAAAAAACGTAGATTCCCTGACATTACTGTATTCTGACGGTTCTCATGGGCTTTACCGACAAAAGCATCCATTATTGTAATAATGTTGTCCAGTCACAAGGACTTGATTGTGGCCAGCTTTTCTCATGGGCTTTGCTGGACAAAAGCATCCACTTTGTAAATAATGCAGACAACATATTTTTCCATAGGATTTACTTTTCCGGACCAAGAATCTTTGTGCGGATGTCACCTCGGTGTTACCTGAAAGCAATGATTCCGTCCCTTTGTATGATGCCCTACAGTAATGTTTGTCCCCTCTCATTTGTTATAAATTGAGAGTAAGGTTCATTGCTGAGGCATTCGCATTCGGAGAGTCTTAGAGTCTTAGAGTCTTAGAGATTTGAGAAGACTGCGTATCAGTGTGCTCGACACTGGTAAGAACCTAAAGTGGCCAGATCTATTAGTAGTTTGAAGTCAGTTAGACTATATATCAATCGAGTTTGTATATTCTAAGACAGAGCCTATCTGTTGCCAGGAAGCCTTCGGTAATGCTTATTCCTCTGTGAAAAGCAAAAGTCTGGTAAATGCAACGATAGTCTATCTCTGTAAGGAATACTCTCTGTAACATGTAATCTGTATCCATTTCTCAGAAATAATATGAGAAGACATTTTCTGCATTTGAATACCTGTGCAATTTTATAAATCATCTGCTGTGTAGTAGTTGTCTCATAATCTTCACTCGAATTTCATTAGGGGTTTGCCAAAGGTTCGAAGGGACGCCAGACCGTTGGAAGGCGAGGAAGCTATGTACTAGGTCGTAGAGCATGAAAGGTCCGAGTAGGTTCGCACTAAGTTCACTGGAGGTCGATCAATGAAGAAAAACGAAGAGACACAGCAAGGTCAAGACAGCAGAGTGTGACAGCAGCATAGCGCGCGGAACTGTAGCAGCACTGTAGCATGCTTTGTGGAAGCCCCTGCTGAAAATTGGTATCAGAGCCAGTAACGTCTGGTTCAAGAAGTTGGTATTCTAAATCATCACTCATATTAATGGATCCATCCAGGAAGCCTATATCCTTCCATGAATTAGAAGACAGAGAGTCATCCGCTACAGAGAATCCCCTTAGGGACATGTTTTTATCAAGTTCTAGTCGAGTCTTAAGTCAAGTAGAACTTGAATATGAAGAACCACAACCATCTGCTCGATGGCAATTACCTAGTATCTTTGCATTAGAAGTTTATGATGATTTGTCTATATTCCATTTAAAAGCCACCACTAGAATCAATATAAAGGAGTCTATTAGTCATATTTAGGAGAATTTTGACAATATTCAGTCAATCCCTCTTCTGGATCAAAAAATTTTACAGGCTGAATCTAAAAGATTAAAAACAAAATATTTGCACTTGGGATGCATAAGGATCGGGATCAAACCTTTGACTCATCAGGGGTTAAATTATTTTGTGCTAGCCACAGTCCGAGACCTTACTCATAATAAGTATACCAATTCCTTAATAGGAGGTATAGTTGCCTCTCTGTCACATGGCCCAGTATACTTTGACTGTTATCCTAATTTTTCAGTCTATGTCTTTGACGAAACAATAGATCAGATCCTGCAGTTGCAAATCCAAACTTCAGGGTTTGATATGCACCAGAAAAGACATAACATAGCCATACAATCCAGAGGATGTTTCAGGCACACAAATACCTTATGGCCAGCCATATGCCATACACCGAGTTGGGATTCAAAAGCAAGTGTCATTGTTCTGAGAGATTCAAAGAATCAGAAAATAGAACATCAGACAATTCGATGGGAAGATCTTACATTCCTTGAACACTTGGTAGTTTCTAATCCCAAGCCTCCAGCACTTGAAAGAATAACCTCTGCTGATATCCAAGAGAACCAATCCTCTGCTGTTTTGTCTTTCCCTAGAAGATCTACTATTGATTACAGAGGAATTGAAAGAGCCTGCAAAAGTTCCAAATTTTATAGAGATCCATCCACTGTTGATACTGCTTGTTCTAGCTCAATTTCTTGTAAACATATTTTTTATTTGAATTTGCTCAGCTAGTCAATTTCAATTCCCTAGAAGTTACATGTCCTGAATGTAAAGCTACTGTGAATTTATGTACCCTTGCTGAATCTGTCATCCATGAGAATCACCATCCAAGAACTAGAGAAGCTCCTCCTTCCACATCAGTTAATCCATGCCCAAACCCAAAATGTTCAGACATCCCTTTTCCTCATGAGCCAGAGTCTGACCATGTTCTAATGATGCATGAGATTATCACTTTAGAAGGAGAAGATCCCAGATTGATAGAAATGTTCAGTGTAATGAGGCCAGCCAAGCCCAAATATGGATTAGGCTATCTTGAGCAAGCAAAAGGCCTGATTCCTTCATGTAGATTTGGTCCTGTTCCAGATGACTGTAAAAAGCCTGCAGTCATGGAAATGCACAAGTTCTTTACTCTGATGAATGGCTATTTGAAATCAGAAATAAGTTCTAAATGGATGAAAGCCATGTTAAACTGGGACTTATTTACCAATCCAGAAGCAGAACAGTTTGGCCTTAGTCATACTATTGAGGAGAAGGTTAAATTATTTGAAGATTGGAAACATTATATGGAAATTACAAATTCTTGGATTTCCTTTTATGAATGGAAGAAAAATGTTTCCCCTGAAGTTGTGTTGACAGGATCATCTTCTTCATCATCTACCAAACACGCCTGGATAGCCTTAGATGGCAGTAGAATAGAGACTCCATCTACTTTTCCTCCTTACAGAGGAATTATCATCGGAGAAAATCAAAATGCAGCAAAAGCAATTCCTTTGGTTCAAAAGGATGAAAATGCTTTAGGCATAGATGGAAGGATTCAAAAAGCCAGTGAACAAATCAACTGGACCAATACAACAATAAAGGGTCTTGAGATAAATACAGCAAAGGATATAGAAATAAAGGAACAATTTGATACTGTTCAAGTCTCACTAAATGAGGTTAACAAAAACCTCAATGACGTACAATATACTTCATCTGTTGTTAGATCTTATGCCAAAGAATCTTTAAACAAAATAGAGGAAGTGGAAGAAAAAATAGTAGATCACATAGATACTACTAAAAATCTGATATCTGGTTTAACTGAAAGGGTTGAAAAGATAAGTCTGTCAAAAACAGATAAACCAGTTCCTACCTCTTTTCTCTACAAAAGAAATATAAATATTCAGGATCCTGTTAAACCAATCAACGGGTTCCCGACACTATTCCCTAAAGAAGTAGCCACATCTTCAAAAGAAAATGTAACAACCCAAAATAAATATGTAGTTAATTTTCTAATTAATATCAGATTCAATCAAATCAACACTTACCTATATTACCTATAATTGAAGTATGCTTACCGCAACAAGGTTTTGGGGACGACTCTCCACCCAACCATAGGCTCAATTGTGCAAGGATTTGCTACAACTGGCCACCCCCGAGCCCTCAATCAATGTACTACTACCAGTGACTCCTATGTCTTAGAACACCATTCTCCCAAGAGAATGAAAGATAGAATCTCGGAAAGATGGAATGCCTCCCATTCTCCTCACCATCTAATAAATAGAGCAAACATTGGATGGGAACCACATGCACACACTCCATGTGTCTACATGCGACTTTGATTTTTAGCTTTCTTGTTTTATTTCTTTACTTTTCTTTTGATTTTTAGTTTTCTTGTTTTATTTTCTTTTTTGGATAGCTTTACCGATTTTTTTATTGTTTTCTTTGTTTTATTTCTATTTATTCTTATTTAGAGCTCTAGTATAGTTATTACTATTTTTATTTATTTTCTTGTATATTTTTAAATATCATTTATTATTAACATTTATGATTTATTTTTATTATTTATTATTAAGTGATTTATTATTTATTATTTATATTATTATTATTTATTTTGTATTATTTATTATTTATTATTAAGGGGAGGGATATTACATACTCTCCCACTTTAAGGAACTTCGTCCCGAAGTTATGTTGAATTATGTATTATTTATTATTTATTCTTTTATTTACTTCATGTTGCCAACACCCTCTGCTGAACTAGTATAACCAGCAGGCATCAAAAGTCCCCAACACCCTGGGAAATCTGAAGCAATCTCTGTCCTTTTTCCCACTTTCAGCACCAGGCTAAGCCTGACCCAGTCTGTATCCTAGTCCAAGGCTGGCCCCAAGGCTCGCGCCTGACTCAGACCTCATCTGCCCCAAGGCAGGCATCCGGTCCGGTACTCAATGACCCCGGGCATCTCGCAAGGCTGGCCCACTCCCTGCACAACTACTTAAGGTGCACAGCCCCAGGCATCGAAGTCCTTGACATCCCTTCCAGACTTCGGCATCCCAATCCAATAATAGGCACCTAGCCTAGAACATCAAGCACTTGGCCTCCTCAAGATGGTCCCATAGCTCTTCAAGAGCTATCCATCAAGAGCTATACACAAGACAAAGGAACCACTGGCATATGTAGTGTTGATTGAGTTTTGTCCCCAGCCCATATGGTGTTACTTATTCTCCCTCGTGCGTATGGGCTCGCACGAGATCATCAAATAAACCAGCCCTCTCAGCCCATTTGTGGAGTCCTGTGAATCATCACATCTCAACATGCATCCAATGCATTAACCATACCATCATAGTATCATAGGAAATAATCCACATGCCAACTCTTGCATGTCACCATGAGAACGTTGATCTTTGTTAATCGTGACATTATGAATAATAAGAAATTGCATGCTCATGCATGTCATAGATTTGTACGGAACTATCACATGCTTCAGTTATACCATCAACATAATTATATCAAGACATATCATGAGTTCACATAAATGAACCACATGTCAATAATCCTCATATTATAACATCATAATTCCTATGCCACGTTATGCATATCATATCCATCATGAGTATTGAACATTGAATACCTATCATTATGTAGTAAATTAAAATGTCAATATACCTTGACATAACGTCATAATAGCTATGCTATTGACACCTTATCACTATAAGAACCATATGTACATCATTATCTTCCTACCATGATAGCATGAACCATCGTCAATATGTTTTCATCAAGCTGTCAATTACTTTTCAATAATTAGTTCGACTTCTTTCTACAAGGTAGTTGATCATTTACACCAACAGTATAATCATCTAAGTACATTGTTAAATTTCACATGAGCCTCATCATCTTGAGTCTTAATATTTCATCATATATTCTTCCTTCCCCAAGGAAATTTTGGTGAAATTTGTTGTTTAAGATTTTACTAGTGATACCATCATTATTTAAATCATCTATCTCAAAATTAAAATTTCTTGATTTTGGCTAACTGATTCCAATACCGCTATATGCAATTGCATATAAACATTTTTTTCATCATGATCTAATTTTATATCATGCTTAATTTACTTGCACGAGGATTTGTTGATCCATGTTGACTTATTTAGCAATAAGCACTTCATCCACAGAAATATTTTCTTATCTCGTCGAGTTCGTAAAGTTCGTATCTCAATACCACTTGATTGCTTTATCATAAATTCAATTTCATAAAGTTGCGCAAAAGACTCTTTCTTATTAAACAATATCATTATTTTAGATTTTGAAACAGTTGGAAACACTACTACCATCTTTGTCCATGGGAAACTTAAATGTGAGGTGTTATGTGGAAACCACCTCTTTTAACATTATGGGAAGTCTTACTCGTGAAATAATGAGTCAAGTACAATCTCTATTAATTGACTTTTACTTCTTTTGTCACTATGTACACAATCCTTCTCCAGGTATCCGTATAAAATTTCTAGCAACATTCCTTCCTATATCTTCCTCGTTTATTATCATTTGGTCATCATGCAACTTCACCTTCACATTTTTTAAAAATATGTAGATCATCATTATGACCATTACCAATCATGTTTCTAGCTCTACTCATCAATACCTTTAAAATAACTTTCTTCTTGATAGAAAATCCCTTCATTTCCTCCTACCTGATATTCATAGATATATTTTTCTTTTTCTCCCTGTCTTGACTTGAATTTCTCACCTCCAATCATTGTGGTTTCTTCTCCTTCTCTCCTATAGCACTGATATCCTTTGGAAATGTTGTTACTATTTCCAACTTGGGTAATACATAAAATCTCCTCATCATACATCTTGTTATCCATAATTCATTCATATAGTTAGTCACCTATGAAATATTTACAATGTGGCTCTCCCATTGTTATAGATGTTGCTATGCACACAACTTATCTTCTCCAATCATTCTATTTATCATATCTTACAGGTTCCTTAAAATAACCTTCATTATTACCCTGATTTTTCAAGTTCATTAATTGATTGCCAATACTTTCTTCTTTATGTGCATCATCCTTAGATAGACCTTATACTGATACCTTTAGAGTACCAAGTCATGATTATACCAAACTCTTCCATTATGTTTTAAAATATGTTGTTTCTTCTTATTGATTTCTTACCCCTGTTGTGATACTTCTTCTCTACCACCTTAAACATCTGATCCAAGTTGGCCATAATCACATGAACTATCATTAGCAAGTTTCTCCTTTCCATTTCTCTTTAGACATCTTTATCCACTATATGCAATTAAACTTGAATCACAAAACCTCATGTAACATTATACTCAACATCTAAACTGAAATCCAAGTCTGTACAATTTGCCATTGATAATATAATAGTAAATGAGCAGATACATGTAATCTGAATGGCAATGGCAGTGCAAAATTAAATTTATTAGAAGATCATATTGAGAGAGTTGTGTTCTTGTAATAATAGACCAGAGAAATGCCAAGCAACTGTTATTGCTAAAGGACAATGAGAACAACAATCCAACCCAAATAATTAGTGAATAGTATGATCAACATTCAAGGAATGTTATCTCTATGTTTTTAGATCAGATTGAACAATAAAATAATGAACATATGCTAGTGAACAATGATCATCTAAAGGTAATAAGATATCAGAGTTTATCCATTGTGAATTGGAACATATTTCACTATTTTAGAGCACTTTAATTGGTGACAAATTTCAACTTCAATTATCCAAATACTTCAAGTGCTATGTAAACTGTGTTGTAAAATGAACCGGTGGTGAGTAGTTACACCAGCATTAAAGATTTGTTACACCAGCATTAATGCAATCTTTCATAGAATTATACATCGTCAATTATGGGTAGATTATCACCATCCAAGATTACAAGATTATGTACTTATCCAATGAATCGATGAGTCATAACAAAACTATATACCTTTAATTAAGTGATTCATTTAGAATTTCACTTTGTTATATGGTTGTAATGGAGAGAACTGTTGTATCACTTTTATTTTTATGAAATAGCGTTTAGAAAATGATAAGAGAATGCAAGCACAACCAACTCAAGAAATTGAGATAGTGGTTTTACCATGTAATGAGAGTCTAATGAGAGCAGAGAACCAAAGAATCTGCTGTCTATAATGATGCATGAGGAAACCAATGAGGAACTAATAAGTGCACCAACTTATACCAGCCAAACATGTTTCACTTCCATAATTTAATATCTGACCTTTGTAATGATTTTAAAGAAATAAGTTGGTTGTAGCTTGTTTAACAAGTATATCAATCATTTATCAAAATTTAATGAAAAGAAAGTTGATGAACTGTAAAATAAATGATTGATATAGAGACCTTGTATGAGAAATACTATTGTAACTCAATATCAAGATTCATCCCATAAAATAAGAATCAACATACTCCATAAGAATTATTATCAGAGTCTAATAATAACAAAGTTAATAAATTATTATCAGAATTTATGAATTTAATAAGATATATTTTATCATAAATTATCAATAATCACAATACTTAAACCATAAGTTAGAGGGTAATAATGATGTCAGAATAAATCTTAGAGAATGGTCTCGATGTATAATTAAAGCTTAAGAATATTGGTGGCATTATTGTGTTAAAAAGGTACTTAAATTTTGAAACAAAATCTATTCACCAGTATATGTCACACCAATACAGATTCATAATAAAGATAAATTGAAATTTTGGATTGTAGAGTGAAATATTTAAGTATCTATTTAAGCGATCATAACTTATGTTAGAAGAATTAAATGGACTGCTTTTAACAAAATAAATTGTTAAACAAATTTATTGAATGTATCTTGAGATTTTTATGGCTATTAAATAATTACTCCTAGGAAATTTAAGAAATCAAACCATCAAAAAAATATTCCACACCATAATAAGAAGAGACACTGCCACCTGACCCAGAACCAGATCGGATGACTGGGAAGGTTATTCCTCCCCAACACCAAAATAAAATCATTTTATTAATTCTATTGCCTGCAAGCGCACCCACGAAGGCAACACCATATCGAATCCCTTAAATTACAATACATTTAGCCATATTAATTGCCCGGATAAGACATAAATTGCCCAGCAAGTCCTGTCTCTGGCATTCCAAAGGTTGTCGCATCCCCACAGACACGTAGGTCACAAGAAAGAGTCGACTCCAACCCACCACCTAGCGCTGCTCCCTTAATCATAGCAATTGTAGGTACAGAAAGTGCCTCTAAAAATGAGAAGGTTGATCGCAAAGAGCTGACAAAGTTTTCGACTTCAGAAACATTTATCCTTCAGCGTTCCTTTAGATCAGTGCCTGCAAAAAATACTTTTATAACTACACGAGCAGAAGAGTCTTCATTTAGTGTTTCGATGATACGTTGCAAAGATTTGAGAGTATCATTCCCTATAGCATTCATGGCCCCAGGCCTATCTAAAGCCACCTCAATGATCCCAGAATCAGAGTCGGATAACCTTTGCACTTTAACGGGCTCTACACAGGTGTTGACAATGAGACATCATCTTAATTGGCCCCCAATCTGGTATTTTTCCGGGAACAACGAAGTCCTTGCTGATGCGTGAATTTGACGAACTGAAGCATCATCATGATTTCCCCATCTTCTCTCCAATATAGACGGTGCTGCGAAACTTGAGGATACGTGAATGTCAGACACAGCTAATCATGCTGCTCCGCGGATGAAGATGTTCTCATCACCCTAACGCATTTTAGCGAGCTGCAACACACGATTCATGTTCCTCAGAACCAAACAGATCCGTTTGTAACACACTGTGCGCAGCACAAAATTATGTCTGGATGAATCACCAACAAGAATTCACCCGAGAAAAAATAAAATTGCCATCATGCAGATCGTCAATCACCCAAATCTAACATATTAATTGTTGAGTTTAACGGTCAAGTCTTGATTTACTAAATGTGAGAAAGCTTGTGCCGCAAATATTGCTAAGGGAATAGTTTGATTCGGTATAACACAGACTAGAATAGCTCATAATCACCTTAAAATTGTCTAAACAAGATTGATTTTGATTTTGATCTGGCAAATATCACGGCTCAAACTTTACTCCATGATTATCAGGCACAAAATTACACATCATCTCCTAAAGGCATCATCATTGACATGCACATCATGCTCTGCTAAACGTGTATTCTTGAGAAATAGAAACATAATGCTCACTAATGTAATAGGTGGTAGAGAGAAGTGAAACAACTTTTCTGAATGTTTTTACCATCCGGTAGACATGAGTCCAAACCCTGTTAGGCCGCAGAACATGAAAATGCACTTACAGACAGAATCCAACATTGTGGATGGCCATAGATAGCAATATTAAGGTTTAACATGGAACAAAATTCTCAATAAGGAATATGCCACTTTTATTTTAATAACATTCCAATTAGACAACGATCTCAAAAGGGGAGATCCAAAAAGCACAAAGAAAGAATGAAAGCGTTACAAAGACAGTGATCTCAAAGGAGGAGACCCAAAAAGCATACAGGAAAAAAAATGAAACCTGGATCCTGCAAGCGCTCGTTAATCAATTCTCAGGCCAACACCATGGGACCTTGTGAAACAGATTGTGTCAAAATAGAAAGAGAACGCATGCTTCGAGTTCCCCACTGATTTTGCCGTGGTTCGAACTCTCGCCTGTAAATTTTGATGCGAAGGAGATCTAATTCGCAACTAGTAATCCAATTTTATTTTTATTTTTTTCAAAACCTCAATTTCGATGAATCTCATAACTGGTTAAATCACCACCATTCATTGAAGCGATGCAATTGCTTGAAACCCTTAAGTGGGGTGGCAGGGGAATCAAATAATTAGCCAAAATAAGACACCTCATTTAAATTAGACATAATAGAGCTTGAAATTCAATTTCTTTTCCATCTCACAGATTAAGAAAGCTAGAACAAACTATGCATTTTCGAAAAAACAAAAATTGAATATTGATTATTATTTGACCAAAACAAACCACCTTAAAGACCAAATCTCTATCCTGGAAAGTCACTTTAAAGACCTAACTTATATTTCCCTGTACTGACATTTAATTAAAAACATTCCAGATGCTAAATCCTTTGGATACAATTCCGGCAAATGAAAACAAAGATCTGTAGTATTGGAAATTATTCATAGGGATAACTTTAAAAATGAACACCATCAAAATATAACTATGCAGCCAATATGCATTGACTAAAAAAATTTATGCGTATAGCGAGGGTTTGTAGAACATGCGGCCATCCCGTGGTACCTTCAAAACAAGTCGAGTTAAAATGCCAACAAAACAAAAATTATTATTTTTTTTCTAAGATGCCCATAGGCCCTAAGAGTTGAACTTATGCTCTGATACCACATGTAACGGCCCAAAATAAATATGTAGTTAATTTTCTAATTAATATCAGATTCAATCAAATCAGCACTTACCTATATTACATGTAATTGAAGTATGCTTACCGCAACAAGGTTTTGGGGACGACTCTCCACCCAACCGTAGGCTCAATTGTGCAAGGATTTGCTACAACTGGCCACCCCCGAGCCCTCAATCAACGTACTACTGCTAGTGACTCCTATGTCTTAGAACACCATTCTCCCAAGAGAATGAAAGATAGAATCTCGGAAAGATGGAATGCCTCCCATTCTCCTCACCATCTAATAAATAGAGCAAACATTGGATGGGAAACACATGCACACACTCCATGTGTCTACATGCGACTTTGATTTTTAGCTTTCTTGTTTTATTTCTTTACTTTTCTTTTGATTTTTAGTTTTCTTGTTTTATTTTCTTCTTTTGATAGCTTTACCGATTTTTTTTATTGTTTTCTTTGTTTTATTTCTATTTATTCTTATTTAGAGCTTTAGTATAGTTATTACAATTTTTATTTTTTTATTTTTATTTATTTTCTTGTATATTTTTAAATATCATTTATTATTAACATTTATGATTTATTTTTATTATTTATTATTAAGTGATTTATTATTTATTATTTATATTATTATTATTTATTTTGTATTATTTATTATTTATTATTTTCATTATTTATTATTTATTATTAAGGGGAGGGATATTACAGAAAAGCCAGAGGCTACAGAAAAAGTCACCATTGCTTCCTTATTTAAGGAAGAAGAAGATGATAAGAAAGAATCCGAGTCTCAGATATTTCCCATATATGAACCTCTTGAAAGTAGGTTCAATAAATATCCTGCACCTGATCTTGAAGGCAAAGGCAAGCTTCCTGAAGCTCATACATTTTTCCTTGAATCACATAGAGAGTGGAATATTGATAATCTGAGTGTTGGTCAGATTAGACAATTAATTGATATGATGTTCACAGAATATAAACTCATGTGTCTTAGAGGAAAAAGTGAGATAGAAGCATGCAAGACTATTATTCAGTGTTTTACAGGAACACTGCTCAGGTGGTGGGAGACTGAATCGTCTCCAAAATTGCTGATAAAAATGGAAGCAGAAGTGCTTAAAGATGAAACAGGAGATGTGATTCACAATTCAGATGGCTCAACTATAAGCAACATGATTGGAGCTTTAACCTCCATGATCTTAGAACATTGGTGTGGCAGTGAAACAAAGATTGCAGATAAGCATGAAGTCATCCTCATGAATCTCAAATGTCACAAGATGTCACAATATGAAGACTTTCACAGGGATTGGATGCAAAGAATCTATGAAGTGAAAGATTCAAAGAATCTGTTATGGAAATAGGTATATCTTGTTGCTCTTCCATCCAGATTTGTTGATTATATCAGGTTGCAAGAAGTTTTCCAGTTGCCATTTGAATCATATACATGGGGTGAGATTTATTCTCACATTACAAAAACATTAGTAATCTTATGCACAAGTTCCAAAGTAAAAAAATCTTTGGAAAAAATTTCAAAGCTCCCAGATAAGAAGTCCATTTGCAGTAAATATGGACTTACAGTTGATGACCCTTTAGTCAAGAGAAGAAAAGCAAATAAACAGGCTAAAAAGGAGTATAAACAGAATGAAAAAGGCTACAAAGATCGAAGAAAGTATTCTTAGCGGCTTAAAAGTCACTCCTCTAAAGCTAGGAAGGGTTACTACAGGTATGTCCCCAGGACACATTATTATAGACCCTCTGACATTCATTTACATACATCCAAACAAGAGAAATGGAACAATCTCACTTGTTGGTTGTGTGGCAAGACTGGACATACATCCTCAAGATGTCCAGAAGGAGAAGAATCTAAGAAAAACAGAGGGAAGAAGTCCCAAGTCTCTTTTCAGAGAGGTAAAAATATCAAGGAAGAGGGACATATACAATGCATGAAGTGTGGTTCTCGCACTCACAGGATAGAACGCTGCCCAAATGTGGTAATTAAAGACCAAATCCAGCAGCAACAACTGGAAGAATCGTCTTTTGATTCCTTTAATTCTTTGTCTCAAGAAGAATTACAAGCACACATGCAAGATTGTTCAGGTTCTGAAATGACATCCTGTTCTTGTCCTGAAACAGAAGAATGTGCTTGTTAGATGCATTATGATTATGATTTAGAATCATACAGTGATTCTAGTTTTGAAGAAATGTCCTTCAGACCACAGAAGGAGAAAATCCTAATGGTTGCCACAGAAGAAGATGAGATAAAAATTCTTTCTCAGATTCGAGCAATGGAAGATGGAGAAATGAAGAGTCGGCTAACAAAGGCATTCATGGACCTGCTCAAATCCAGTTCTTCCAGAAATTTAGGTAAAACCATTATTTTTTGATGCTACTTTTGAAAGGAATACCAGGTCCTTCCAGAGACATCAAGAGAAGCCAGACAAGGTGCGTTCACTTACCTTGGGGGAAGTAAGTAGAGAAATTCATAATATTAAATCTAAAATCTCTACCTTGAAATCCCAAATTGCTGAAATAAAGAAAGGAAAGCAAGCTGTAGAGGAAAATTCTCATTCATGGGACACAGTAGAATATGCCAAAAATCTTAACCCAAATTATGAAATTGTTGAAGGAAAGAAAGACCCTGTCTTTGGATTTCAAGAAATGATAATTCTAGCTATCTCCTACCAGCAACATCATGTAAAAGTGAACATCTGCATAAAGGGAGAAATGTTTGAACTCACAACACTCCTTGACTCAGGAGTTGATGTGAACATTTTAAATAAGAAAGTGGTACCAACAAAATATTGGGTTTCTACAAAAATAAATGTTGTAGGATTGGGCAATAAAACGCTCAAGTATGAAGTTCCTAAGACTTCTATCTATTTTGAACATCATTTCATCAATTTGAAATTAGCAGTAGCAGACATCCCAGTTGACTGTATTCTAGGAAATATATTCCTAGTAGCTGTTGAGCCACATGGGTAAACAAGATTAAAAGAAAACAAAGCTGGTTATTTTATTTATGTTCCGACTTCAAAAGGAATAACTTGATGATTTGTCTATATTCCATTTAAAAGCCGCCACTAGAATCAGTATAAAGGAGTCTATTAGTTAGATTCAGGAGAATTCTGACAATATTCAGTCAATCCCTCTTCTGGATCCAAAAACTTTACAGGCCGAAGCTCAAAGGATAAAAACAAAATATTTGCACTTGGGATGCATAAGGATCGAGATCAACCCTTTGACTCATCAGGGGTAAATACTTTTGTGCTAGCCACAGTCCGAGACCTTACTCATAATAAGTATACTGATTCCTTAATAGGAGGTATAGTTGCCCCTCTGTCGCATGGCCAAGTATACTTTGACTGTTATCCTAATTTTTCAGTCTATGTCTTTGATGAAAGAATAGATCAGATTCTGAAGTTGCAGATCCAAACTTTAGGGTTTGATATGCACCAGAAAAGACATAACATAGCCATACAATCCAGAGGATGTTTCAGGAACACAAATACCTTATGGCCAGCCATACGCCATACACCTAGTCGGCATTCAAAAGCAAGTGTCATTGTTCTGACAGATTCAAAGAATCTGAAAATAGAACATTAGACAATTCAATGGGAAGATCTTACATTCCCTGAACACTGGGTAGTTTCTAATCCCAAGCCCCCAACACTTAAAATAATAACCTCTGTTGATATCCAAGAGAACCAATCCTTTGCTATTTTGTCTTTC
This sequence comes from Pinus tabuliformis, assembly GCA_031772625.1. Taxonomy (NCBI): domain Eukaryota; kingdom Viridiplantae; phylum Streptophyta; class Pinopsida; order Pinales; family Pinaceae; genus Pinus; species Pinus tabuliformis. The sequence goes on from CM062805.1 coordinate 465,699,841, forward strand.
CCTAGAAGATCTACTATTGATTACAGAGGAATTGAAAGAGCCTGCAAAAGTTCCAAATTTTATAGAGATCCATCCACTATTGATACTGCTTGTTCTAGCTCAATTTCTTGTAAACATATTTCTTTATTTGAATTTTCTCAGCTAGTCAATTTCAATTCCCTAGAAGTTACATGTCCTAAATGTAAAGCTGCTGTAAATTTATGTACCCTTGCTAAATCTGTCATCCATGAGAATCACCATCCAAGAACTAGAGAAGCTCCTCCTTCCACATCAGTTAATCCATACCTGAACCCAAAATGTTTAAACATCCCTTTTCCTCATGAGCCAGAGTCTGACCATGTTCTAATGATGCATGAGATTATCACTTTAGAAGGAGAAGATCCCAGATTGACAGAAATGTTCAGTGTAATGAGGCCAGCCAAGCCCAAATATGGATTAGGCTATCTTGAGCAAGAAAAATGCCTGATTCCTTCATGTAGATTGGCCCTGTTCGAGATGACTATAAAAAGTCTGCAGTCATGGAAATGCACAAGTTCTTTACTCTAATGAATGGTTGTTTGAAATCAGAAATAAGTTCTAAATGGATGAAAGCCATGTTAAACTGGGACTTATTTACCAATCCAGAAGCAGCACAGTTTGGCCTTAGTCATACTATTGAGGAGAAGATTAAATTATCTGAAGATTGGAAACATTATATGGAAATTACAAACTCTTGGATTTCCTTTTATGAATGGAAGAAAAATGTTTCCCCTGAAGTTGTGTTGATAAGATCATCTTCTTCATCATCTACCAAACACGCTTGGAGAACCTTAGATGGCAGTAGAATAGAGACTCCATCTACTTTTCCTCCTTATAGAGGAATTATCATCGGAGAAAATAAAAATGCAGCAAAAGCAATTCCTTTGGTTCAAAAGGATGAAAGTGCTTTAGGCATAGATGGAAGGATTCAAAAAGCCAGTGAACAAATCAACTGTACTAATACAACAATAAAGGGTCTTGAGAATAATACAACAAAGGCTATAGAAATAAAGCAACAATTTGATACTCTTCAAGTCTCAGTAAATGAGGTTAACAGAAACCTCAATGACGTACAATATACTTCATCTATTGTTAGATCTTACGCCAAAGAATCTTTAAACAAAATAGAGGAAGTGGAAGAAAAAATAGTAGATCACATAGATACTACTAAAAATCTAATATCTGGTTTAACTGAAAGGTTGAAAAGATAAGTCTGTCAAAAACAGATAAACTAGTTCCTACCTCTTTTCTCTACAAAAGAAATATAAAGATTCAGGGTCCTGTTCAACCAATCAACAGGTTCCCGACACTATTCCCCAAAGAAGTAGCCACATCTTTAAAAGAAAAGCCAGAGGCTACAGAAAAAGTCACCATTGCTTCCTTATTTAAGGAAGAAGAAGATGATAAGAAAGAGTCTGAGTCTCAAATCTTTCCCATATATGAACCTTTGAAAGAAGGTTCAATAATTATCCTGCACCTGATCTTGAAGGCAAAGGCAAGCTTCCTGAAGCTCATACATTTTTCCCTAAATCACATAGAGAGTGAAATATTGATAATTTGAGTGTTGGTCAGATTAGACAATTAATTGGTATGATGTTCACAGAATACAAACTCATGTGTCTTAGAGGAAAAAGTGAGATAGAAGCATTCAAGACTATTATTCAGTGTTTTACAGGAACACTGCTCAGGTGGTGGGAGACTGAATTGTCTCCAAAATTGCTGATAAAAATGGAAGCAAAAGTGCTTAAAGATGAAACAGGAGATGTGATTCACAATTCAGATGGCTCAACTATAAGCAACATGATTGGAGCTTTAACCTCCATGATCTTAGAACATTGGTGTGGCAGTGAAATAGAGATTGCAGATAAGCATGAAGTCATCCTCATGAATCTCAAATGTCACAATATGAAGACTTTCAAAGGGATTGGATGCAAAGAATCTATGAAGTGAAAGATTCAAAGAATCTGTTATGGAAATAGGTATATCTTGCTGCTCTTCCATCCAGATTTGTTGATTATATCATGTTGCAAGAAGTTTTCCAGTTGCCATTTGAATCATATACATGGGGTAAGATTTATTCTCACATTACAAAAACCTTAGTAAGCTTATGCATAAGTTCCAAAGTAAACAAATCTTTGGAAAAAATTTCAAAGCTCCTAGACAAGAAGTCCATTTGCAGTAAATATGGACTTACAGTTGATGACCCTTTAGTCAAAAGAATAAAAGCAAAGACATGGGCTAAAAAGGAGTATAAACAGAATGAAAAAGGCTACAAAGATCGAAGAAAGTATTCTCAGTGGCTTAAAAGTCACTCCTCTAAAGCCAGGAAGGGTTACTACAGGTATGTCCCCAGGACACATTATTATAGACCCTCTGACATTCATTTACATACATCCAAACAAGAGAAATGGAACAATCTCACTTGTTGGTTGTGTGGCAAGACTGGACATACATCCTCAAGATGTCCAGAAGGAGAAGAATCTAAGAAAAACAGAGGGAAGAAGTCCCAAGCCTCTTTTCAGAGAGGTAAAAATATCAAGCAAGAGGGACATATACAATGCATGAAGTGTGGTTCCCGCACTCACAGGATAGAACACTGCCCAAATGTGGTAATTAAAGACCAAATCCAGCAGCAACAACTGGAAGAATCATCTTTTGATTCCTTTAGTTCTTCGTCTCAAGAAGAATTACAAGCACACATGCAAGATTGTTTAGATTCTGAAACGACATCCTGTTCTTGTCCTGAACCGGAAGAATGTGCTTGTCAGATGCATTATGATTCTGATTCAGAATCATACAGTGATTCCAGTTCTGAAGAAATGTCCTTCAGACCACAGAAGGAGAAAATCCTAATGGCTGCCACAGAAGAAGATGAGATAAAAATTCTTTCTCAGATTCAAGCAATGGAAGATGGAGAAATGAAGAGTCGGCTAACAGAGGCATTCATGGACCAGCTCAAATCCAGTTCTTCCAGAAATTCAGGTAAAAAGCCATTATTTGTTGATGCTTCTTTTGAAAGGAATATCAGGTCCTTGCAGAAACATCAAGAGAAGCCAGAAAAGGTGCGTTCACTTACCTTGGGGGAAGTGAGTAGAGAAATTCATAATACTAAATCTAAAATCTCTACCTTGAAATCCCAAATTGCTGAAATAAAGAAAGGAAAGCAAGCTGTAGAGGAAAATTCTCATTCATGGGACATAGTAGAATATGCCAAAAATCTTAACCCAAATTTTGAAATTGTTGAAGGAAAGAAAGACCCTATCTTTGGATTTCAAGAAATGATAATTCTAGCTATCTCCTACCAGCAACATCATGTAAAAGTGAACATCTGCATAAAGGGAGAAATGTTTGAACTCACAACACTCCTTGACTCAGGAGTTGATGTGAACATTTTAAATAAGAAAGTGGTACCAACAAAATATTGGGTTTCTACAAAAATAAATGTTGTAGGATTGGGCAATAAAACACTCAAGTATGAAGTTCCTAAGGCTTCTATCTGTTTTGAACATCATTGCATCAATTTGAAATTTGCAGTAGCAGACATCCCAGTTGACTGTATTCTAGGAAATATATTCATAGCAGCGGTTGAGCCACATGGGTCAACAAGATTAAAAGAAAACAAAGCTGGTTATTTTATTTCTGTTCCTACTTCAAAAGGAATAACGTGATGATTTGTCTATATTCCATTTAAAAGCCGCCACTAGAATTAGTATAAAGGAGTCTATTAGTCAGATTTAGGAGAATTTTGACAATATTCAGTCAATCCCTCTTCTGGATCCAAAAACTTTATAGGCTGAAGCTCAAAGGTTAAAAAAAAAATATTTGCACTTGGGATGCATTAGGATCGCAATCAACCCTTTGACTCATCAGGGGTTAAATACTTTTGTGCTAGCCAGAGTTCGAGACCTTACTCATAATAAGTATACCGATTCCTTAATAGGAGGTATAGTTGCCCCTCTGTCGCATGGCCCAATATATTTTGACTGTTATCCTAATTTTTCAGTCTATGTCTTTGACGAAAGAATAGATCAGATCCTGTAGTTCCAGATCCAAACTTTAGGGTTTGATATGCACCAGAAAAGACATAACATAGCCATACAATCCAGAGGATGTTTCAGGAACACAAATACCTTATGGCCAGCCATACGCCATACACCCAGTCGGGATTCAAAAGCAAGTGTCATTGTTCTGACGGATTCAAAGAATTTGAAAATAGAACATTAGACAATTCGATGGGAAGATCTTACATTCCTTGAACACTGGGTAGTTTCTAATCCCTAGCCCCCAACACTTAAAATAATAACCTCTGCTGATATCCAAGAGAACCAATCCTTTGTTGTTTTGTCTTTCCCCATAAGATCTACTATTGATTACAGAGGAATTGAAAGAGCCTGCAAAAGTTCCAAATTTTATAGAGATCCATCCACTGTTGATACCGCTTGTTCTAGCTCAATTTCTTGTAAACATATTTCTTTATTTGAATTTGCTCAGCTAGTCAATTTCAATTCCCTAGAAGTTACATGTCCTGAATGTAAAGTTGTTGTAAATTTATGTACCCTTGCTAAATCTGTCATCCATGAGAATCACCATCCAAGAACTAGAGAAGCTCCTCCTTCCACATCAGTTAATCCATACCCGAACCCAAAATTTTTAGACATCCCTTTCCCTCATGAGCCAGAGTCTGACCATGTTCTAATGATGCATGAGATTATCACTTTAGAAGGAGAAGATCCCAGATTGACAGAAATGTTCAGTGTAATGAGGCCAGCCAAGCCCAAATATGGATTAGGTTATCTTGAGCAAGCAAAAGGCCTGATTTCTTCATGTAGATTTGGTCCTATTCCAGATGACTGTAAAAAGCCTGCAGTCATGGAAATGCACAAGTTCTTTACTCTGATGAATGGTTGTTTGAAATCAGAAATAAGTTCTAAATGGATGAAAGCCATGTTAAACTGAGACTTATTTACCAATCCAGAAGCAGAACAGTTTGGCCTTAGTCATACTATTGAGGAGAAGATTAAATTATCTGAAGATTGGAAAAATTATATGGAAATTACAAACTCTTGGATTTCCTTTTATGAATGGAAGAAAAATCTTTCCCCTGAAGTTGTGTTGATAGGATCATCTTCTTCATCATCTACCAAACACGCCTGGACGACCTTAGATGGCAGTAGAATAGAGACTCCATCTACTTTTCCTCCTTACAGAGGAATTATCATCGGAGAAAATCAAAATGCAGCAAAAGCAATTCCTTTGGTTCAAAAGGATGAAAGTGATTTAGGCATAGATGGAAGGATTCAAAAAAGCTAGTGAACAAATCAACTGGACTGATACAGCAATAAAGGGTCTTAAGATAAATACAGCAAAGGCTATAGAAATAAAGGAACAATTTGATATTGTTCAAGTCTCACTAAATGAGGTTAACAGAAACCTCAATGATGTACAGTATACTTCATCTGTTGTTAGATCTTATGCCAAAGAATCTTTAAACAAAATAGAGGAAGTGGAAGAAAAAATAGTAGATCACATAGATACTACTAAAAATCTGATATCTGGTTTAATTGAAAGGGTTGAAAAGATAAGTCTGTCAAAAACAGATAAACCAGTTCCTACCTCTTTTCTCTACAAAAGAAATATAAAGATTCAGGATCCTGTTAAACCAATCAACAGGTTCCCGGCACTATTCCCCAAAGAAGTAGCCACATCTTCAGAAGAAAAGCCAGAGGCTACAGAAAAAGTCACCATTGCTTCCTTATTTAAGGAAGAAGAAGATGATAAGAAAGAATCTGAGTCTCAGATCTTTCCCATATATGAACCTCTTGAAAGTAGGTTCAATAATTATCCTGCACCTGATCTTGAAGGCAAAGGCAAACTTCCTGAAGCTCATACATTTTTCCCTGAATCACCTAGAGAGTGGGATATTGATAATTTGAGTGTTGGTCAAATTAGACAATTAATTAATATGATGTTTACAGAATAAAAACTCATGTGTCTTAGAGGAAAAAGTGAGATAGAAGCATGCAAGACTATTATTCAATGTTTTACAGGAACACTGCTCAGGTGGTGGGAGACTGAATCGTCTCCAAAATTGCTGATAAAAATGGAAGCAAAAGTGCTTAAAGACGAAACAGGAGATGTGATTCACAATTCAGATGGCTCAACTTTAAGCAACATGATTGGAGCTTTAACCTCTATGATCTTAGAACATTGGTATGGCAGTGAAACAGAGATTGCAGATAAGCATGAAGTCATACTCATGAATCTCAAATGTCACAAGATGTCACAATAAGAAGACTTTCATAGGGATTGGATGCAAAGAATCTATGAAGTGAAAGATTCAAAGAATATGTTATGGAAACAGGTATATCTTGCTACTCTTCCATCCAGATTTGTTGATTATATCAGGTTGCAAGAAGTTTTCCAGTTGCCATTTGAATCATATACATGGGGTGAGATTTATTCTCACATTACAAAAAAATTAGTAAGCTTATGCACAAGTTCCAAAGTAAACAAATCTTTGGAAAAAATTTCAAAGCTCCTAGACAAGAAGTCCATTTGTAGTAAATATGGACTTATAGTTGATGACCCTTTAGTCGAGAAGAAAAGCAAAGAAACGGGCTAAAAAGGAGTATAAACAAAATGAAAAAGGCTACAAAGATCGAAGAAAGTATTCTCAGCGGCTTAAAAGTCACTCCTCTAAAGCCAGGAAGGGTTACTATAGGTATGTCCCCAGGACACATTATTATAGACCCTCTGACATTCATTTACATACATCCAAACAAGAGAAATGGAACAATCTCACTTGTTGGTTGTGTGGCAAGACTGGACATACATCCTCAAGATGTCTAGAAGGAGAAGAATCTAAGAAAAACAGAGGGAAGAAGTCCCAAGCCTCTTTTCAGAGAGGTAAAAATATCAAGGAAGAGGGACATATACAATGCATGAAGTGTGGTTCCTACACTCACGGGACAGAATGCTACCCAAATGTGGTAATTAAAGACCAAATCCAGCAGCAACAACTGGAAGAATCATCTTTTGATTCCTTTAGTTCTTCATCTTAAGAAGAATTACAAGCACACATGCAAGATTGTTTAGATTCTGAAATGACATCCTGTTCTTGTCTTGAACCGGAAGAATGTGCTTGTCAGATGCATTATGATTCTGATTTAGAATCATACAGTGATTCTAGTTCTGAAGAAATGTTCTTCAGACCACAAAAGGAGAATATCCTAATGGCTGCCACAGAGGAAGGTGAGATAAAGCTTCTTTCTCAGATTGGAGCAATGGAAGATGGAGAAATGAAGAGTCGGCTAACAGAGGCATTCATGGACCAACTCAAATCTAGTTCTTCTAGAAATTCAGGTAAAAAGCCATTATTTATTGATGCTTTTTTTGAAAGGAATACCAGGTCCTTCCAGAGACATCAAGAGAAGCCAAACAAGGTGCGTTCACTTACCTTGGGGGAAGTGAGTAGAGAAATTCATAATATTAAATCTGAAATCTCTACCTTGAAATCCCAAATTTCTGAAATAAAGAAAGGAAAGCAAGCTGTAGAGGAAAATTTTCATTCATGGGACACAGTAGAATATGCCAAAAATCTTAACCCAAATCTTGAAGTTGTTGAAGGAAAAAAAGACTCTGTCTTTGGATTTCAAGAAATGAGAATTCTAGCTATCTCCTACCAGCAACATCATGTAAAAGTGAACATCTGCATAAAGGGAGAAATGTTTGAACTCACAACACTCCTTGACTCAGGAGCTGATGTGAACATGTTAAGTAAGAAAGTGATACCAGCAAAATATTTGGTTTTTGCAAAAAGAAATGTTGTAGGATTGGGCAATAAAACACTTAAGTATGAAGTTCCTAAGGCTTCTATTTGTTTTGAACATCATTGCATCAATTTGAAATTTGCAGTAGTAGACATCCCAGTTGACTGTATTCTAAGAAATATATTCCTAGCAGCTGTTGAGCCACATGGGTCAACAAGATTAAAAGAAAACAAAGCTGGTTATTTTATTTTTGTTCCCACTTCAAAAGGAATAACGAAAAGGATTGAGTTACCCTATATCTCAAATCCTAGAGTCTGTACAATGGTCCAAATTGTCCAAAATTTGGACAAAGCAAAAGCCAAACTGACAGATTTGAAAGATCTGAAATCTACACTTAAGGTAGAAGAACAGCTGAAGAATCCTCAAGTTAGGAGAAAAATTGAGGAATTGAAAAAAAAAATTGAGGACAAATGCTGCTTAGAAGAACCAAATGCATTATGGCACCGAAAGCAGCATACTATTGAGCTTCCATACAAAGAAAGATATACAGGTAAGTCCTGTAAAAGTAGAGCTATTCCTATGAGTAAAGAATATAAAGATCTCTGCGAAAAAGAGATTAAACAGCTCTTAGACAGAAAGCTTATCAGAGAATCTGACAGTCCCTAGAACTGTTATGGATTCTATGTCAACAAAAGAGTAGAACAAATCAGAGGTATCCCAAGACTGGTAATAAATTTCAAACCTCTAAATTTTGTTCTTGCAAATGACACCTATTCGATCCCTCACAAAGTAGATCTGATTGCAAGGATAGCAGGAGCTAAGATATTTTCAAAGTTTGACTTGAAGGCAGGATTTTGGCAAGTAGCCATTTCAGAGAAAGATAAATTCAAGACTGCCTTCAGCATCCCAGCAGGCCACTATGAGTGGAATGTCATGCCTTTTGGTTTGAAAAATGCTCCATCTAAATTCCAGAAGGTAATGGATAAAATATTTAAGCCATACTTTCACTGGCTTATAGCTTACATTGATGACATTCTAATCTTTTCTAAGAACATCCAGGACCATTTCAAACATGTTCATACATTTAAGCAGCTAGTAAAGAATAATGGTCTAGTTTTAAGTAAGAAAAAGATAGAAGTTTTCCAAACTACTATCAAATTTCTCGGCCATACTATTTTCAATGGCCAAATTTCTCTACAAAAGCATGCGCTTGAATTTGCTGGCAGATTTCCAGATGTTATTACAGAAAAAACTAGCTTTAAAGGTTTTTAGGCTGTTTGAATTATGTCAGTAACTTTTATCAAGATTGTGCCACTGACAGGGGTATATTAAATAAAAGGCTTAAAAAGAATCCACCTTAGTGGACAGAAGAACACACTAGAGCTGTTCAGAACATCAAAGACAAGGTAAAATCTCTTCCTATTCTATATGTCTCTGACGACAATGCATTCAAAATTGTTGAAACAGATGCTAGTAATATAGGATGGGGAGGAATCCTAAAGCAGAGAAAAGGTGACATTGAACAAGTTGTCTAGTATGCATCTGGCACCTGGAATTCCACTGAGCAGAATTACTCCACAATTGAGAAAGAAGTCAAAGCTACGTGGAACTACATCAACAAATTTGATGTCTATTTAATAAACAGATAGTTTTTTCTCCAAACTGATGCTTCAGCCTTACAGAAGGTATTAACTAAGGACATCAAGAAACCAGGTGAGGCAAAATTTGCCAGGTGGCAAGCACTCTTTGCTAACTTCGATTTTCAAGTTGAACATATAAAGGGCACAAAAAACTGTCTCCCAGATTTTCTTAGCAGAGAGTTTATCCAGCCTCAGGAACATATCATGGTCATAGTTACAGAATGGGACCAAGAGCAGAAACAAGAAGTCCTGCGCACTATACCAGACAACCAGGACTGGGAAGAATACAGAGAAAATTGGAAGCCTACATAGCAGCTGAGAAATACAAAAGTACTAGATGCTAATCTGCAAGCACATACTGACATTCAGCATCTTGTACCAGAAAGAAGAGTGTATCCAAAAGGGAGTAAATGGATACATGATATGATTTACACAAAGGCAAAAAGGGATGCCTTATATGCAGAAGATGCTCTTCAAAGAGACTTTCATGATATTTCAGGTATATGGTGTCATGGAGGAATCCACAATGGAATTTATGAAAAATATTTCTGCATTCATCGAACCAGGAATCTCGCGTGGCCCATGCCTGCTCAGACCTTTGCATTGCTTGCTCAGACCTCTGCATTATGGCCAGGAGGAGATCCTAAGCTTATTTTTCTGGATACAGTATATGACTTTGCAGCATACAAACAACTATGGTGTAGATGAAAAAGAAGAAACCCATTATACTAAATTAAAATTTAGTACAATGGGTATAATGCAAAGAAATCAACAGTGCGACTGGTTACAGAAATGGTGGGCCGACTACGGTGTTAACAGAACAGCAATGGACCCACTCTATCATGAAGGATACTGCAGATTCCACTGTGATATTTGTTTTGAACATAACATCCCAGACTGTTTTCACATCCCATACAAAACTGTCAAAGAGATGACAACAGGTGAATGGTCACCCTTTCATGATGACAATAAAACCCTAAGAGAATATATGACCCGCCATTATGAATGGTTGGTTTTAACTAAAGTTAAGCATCAAATCATTTTAGGGAAACCTATGATTGTTCGGAGGATTTTCACCAAAGCATGGGATGAATTATTGTACAAAAAACGTAGATTCCCTGACATTACTGTATTTTGACGGTTCTCATGGGCTTTACCGACAAAAGCATCCATTATTGTAATAATGTTGTCCAGTCACAAGGACTTGATTGTGGCCAGCTTTTCTCGTGGGCTTTGTTGGACAAAAGCATCCACTTTGTAAATAATGCAGACATCATATTTTTCCGTAGGATTTACTTTTCCGGACTAAGAATCTTTGTGCGGATGTCACCTCGGTGTTACACGAAAGCAATGATTCCATCCCTTTGTATGATGCCCTACAATAATGTTTGTTCCCTCTCATTTTTTATAAATTGAGAGTAAGGTTCATTGCTGAGGCATTCGCATTCGAAGAGTCTTAGAGTCTTAGAGATCTAAGAAGCTAGCGTATCAGTGTGCTCGGCATTGGTAAGAACCTAAAGTGGCCAGATCTATTAGTAGTCTGAAGTCAGTCAAGTCTGTATATTCTGAGACAGAGCCTATCTGTTGTCAGGAAACCTTCGGTAATGCTTATTCCTCTGTGAAAAGCAAAAGTCCGATAAATGCAACGATAGTCTATCTCTGTAAGGAATACTCTCTTAACCTGTAATCTGTATCCATTTTTGAGAAATAATATGAGAAGGCATTTTCCGCATTTGAATACCTGTGCCCTTTTATAAATCATCCACTGTGTAGTAGTTGTCTCATAATCTTCACTGGAAGTTCATTAGGGGTTCGCCAAAGCATATCCATGTGTTATTTAAAAGCATATCCACGTGTTATTTATTATTTATTGTGTGTGTGCAAGGTACAAGGCAACCTATACCGGCACGAAGACCATTACGAAAAAGTCAAGCTTACATACATTACGAAAAATTGGCATGAGCAAACAGAGGAGAATTGGCATGTATCTGTTGTTGTGTATAGAGTTTGTCCATTAATATCAGTTTTATTTTGCTCTAGCTCTGATAACAAGGCTGTAATTTTTCACCTTTGTTCAGTTTTATCCAAATTTAAGTGAAAACATAAAAAAAATTAACCTATCACATGATAATAAAAAAATCAGTCTACCAAATATATAAAGTAAATTAACCAAATCAAATTCACCACCATACATTAGCAACGCTACATCAGCATCCTATTGTCAAAGGCAACGCTACTTTCGATATTTATATTAGATATCATCCATATTGTTGATGGCATCAGTGATTCAAATATGATCAGACCAAAAGCTCCCTCCAAAAGGTGTTGGAGGGAACTTGTAATAGTAGGAATTAGCCTCAACCAGAGGCATTATTGCTGTCGCCATGACGCAAAACAATGCCATAATGAAGAGGGCCATTGGAGTATTCTCATCCATTCTTGAGTTTCTATGTGTATTGATCATGTGGCCTGTATTTAGCGATGTCATGAGTTAAAAAGTCAGTCTTCCACACCGTTAAAAATTCTTTGCAATAACTTTATAGAGGCCAGTTTTTTCTTTAAATTCTTCTCAGCCGCCTCGTAGATTTGAGTGGATCTATATTCCACGTATCTCCATGTGTGGCCGAATATTATATCCATTCCCATCAACCGTACTGGATTAAGTCTGTTCAATGCCAGCTATTGACGAAGAAAGTTATCTAACTCAATAGGGAATGGCAGGCTATCGTGGCACATTCCTTCGCATGGGAATTTCTTCGAAGTTTGGTGAGAAATAATTTGGTAGGATGGTCGATCGAATCCATTCCCGTTGAAAAGTCGACCACCCCGAGTACACACGCAACTAGAAGGAGACGGCGTGCTGTATGCCAGGCTGGAAGCCATTTTAATAAGTCTCGTACCATTATTGTTCACTGATTACTATATTCATGAGAGTGGGAAAATACAATGGAGTCGTCTATAATGTGATTTTTTGGAAATTCCGGTGACAGGGCAGAAGAAATTGAGGTTAAATCTTGATTTGTTGCAGTTAAAATGGTTTTTTAACTGCATATTTAGATTCAGCGACCTGAAAAATTCTTGAGACGCTTTGATTGTGTAGAAACTAGCTATCAAACTTGTGATTCCAATAAATTGCTGCCGGATTTTGATCAGAAAAACTTCCAAAAAACCGCATTATAGACAACTGCAGCCTAAGAGAATGACAACTCACACCTTATACCTTCTATACACCTTATACCTTTGAGAATAGAAGGTATAGGATGAGCTTAACCTAATGTTGAGTGGTTTTGATAATAGTTAGATTTAATACAAATTTGCGAAATAATATATTTTTTTTTTAATTTTTATATATTTTAAAATATTCATATAATAAATAGGTATATGAAAGTGAAAAAAAATATAAAAAAATAACGACTTATTTTCTAATTATATTTAAAAAAAAATATAAGATACGTAATCACGTTGAGTGTTTAAAAAATAAATTTAATATATAAAATTTGTGATGTATATGAAAATTTAACAATATCATATTAAAGTAATTGTAATAGTTGAGTTATTAAATAAAATTACGAGAAAAATAATAAAGGCACATGGTACTGCTAAAATCTAAAAAAGTTTTAGGAGTATATATTAATTTTTTTTAGATTTAATTAATAAAATATATGGAAAAAATAATGAACAAATTCTTTAAAATAAAAGTTTTTTTAATGGGCAGAAGTATATTTATTTACTTTAAAAAAACCCAGGTTTATGTATGTATTTTTTTTAGCAGCTATGAATATGTAGAACATATTGTATTAATTTTTCAAAATAAATATATTAAAATGTAAAAAAAAAACTATTGATTTGGTTATAGTTTATGTATTCTATATTTTTAAGTTATAATTTAAATTAAAAATAGACATATAATGAGACATGACACATATTAGGTTAGACATTACAATACAGAATAAGACATGCTATATATCATGTTAGACATTACAATACATACATAATGAGACATGACACATATCATGTTATATCTAAATTGAAAGTAGACACATAATAAAACATGACACACATCATGTTAGACATTACAATACACACATAATGAGACATGCTACATATCATGTTAGACATTACAACACATACATAATGGGACATGACAGATATCATATTACACATGAGTGAGATCACTATTATACAATGTGAAAACATTAATGTGAAATTCAAATCTACCACATGGGATGAGTATTATAAAATTGTGTGCCTTTTCTTAATTATAGTATTATGTATGCATTCTTAATCACTTAAAATAATTGTAATGAATTAAAAATAATTGTAATGAATTAAGACATTTGAATATTCCTAGCGATTAAATATAAAATGTGCATGGATTGCACTTTTGAACATAATAATAATATAAGAGTGTCATCCACCCAATGCATAATTTAAAATAAATACACATAAAGAGTGGCCTTGATATACTTAATAAGTAATTAGTTATATTCATTTGTTATGTATAGGCTAGGAGTCTTACAACTAAGATATGGAAGGGTAGTTGGACTTGCTTACACAACTCAATGTGCAATCCAAACAAGATATGCTTATGTTTATGAATTCATTATTCTTCAAATTTGAGGACTTGAACATGATCTAGGAACAAAACCTGAGCCTTAGGCTCTGAATGAGGCTCCTAAGCACATAAGGACAGGAACAATGCTCTAGACCACCACACAAGATCCTTTCAATTTAGGATATGGGTGTTGTTTAGATGATTTGAATAGTAGTCATGGGCCTCAAGGCCCTAAACAATATTAGGGGAGGAACATTAGGTTAAAGCAGTAAATGAATCCTCTAGGCATCCAAGAAAAGTAATGACCTATTGAACCAATATGCCAAAACTCTTGAGGGTATCCTTGACCTCTAAGTAGGAAATTTTGAACTTTTGGAATGTTTGAGCACTAGTGATGGTTCTTAAAGCCTTGGACATGGTTATGAGAGGAAACTAAAGCCTTAGGACCTAACTTAGGTTTTTCTGTGTTTGAGGACATTAATGACACCTCAAACTACTAGACTAGCCACCCTAAGGGTATCTTTGGCCTTTGCTTATAAATATGATAACCATTTAAATATTTTAAGCACTGAATGTAAGTATTAAGGACCATGGAGATGGCTAGGGGAGGAAACATGGGACTTAGGTCCTGAATGATGTTTCTAGGCATATGGGGAAGGAAACACTCTTTGAAGCATCGTACATGACCTCTTAACGTAGTCCATATCATATAACTATGAATGTGGGTTCCATTTGGATGTTTTGAGCAATTGTTATTGAGTATTTGGAAATGGTTAGGGGAGGAATCCCAAGGTTTAGGACCTAGATGGGTATAATAAGCACCTAAGAATATTGCCAATACTTTGAGGGCCCCATTTTCATATTTACAGTTTGACTCTTCAAGGTTGTTTTTTTGACAAAATATTAAATTATGCCTTTTTTTTTACACAATGTGCGAAGTTTGTGGAGCTTTACAAAAATGGTGGTATATAATTTTCCATTTTGGGAAAAACACTAATATATTAGATTTCCTTGATTAATCTCTAAAATGCACATAGTTTTCCTTTAAAATGTCTCATGAAAATGTTTTTGTCAGTTCAAGAGATTTCCCACATCATGACTCAAATGCATGCGAGGATAAGTTGATGATCTAAATCATGTTTTATTAGCTAATCCAATTTTTACTTTCAATTATCTATAAACTCTTTTGATCTTGTTCCATGATGTGACTCCTTAACATGAATCTACGCTTGAAACAAACTTCTTATTTCCAAAATTCAAGAAAGTACATGTAAAGATCTTCAAAAGAGAATGCCTAGGTCAAGGTAGGCATACCCAAGTCCTAAAATTTATACTAAAAATCCCTCTATATCTTCTGCACCTAGATATGGATTCAAATACATGCAAGATACCTTACCTAGCTATGGATTGTCCTATATCAATATGTGATGTTGTGCATATGGCCTTGCATATTAAATTCATAAAGTGAGAATATATAGAAAACCAAAAAATTTATAAATGTAATGATTTAAATAGAAAATTCATATACATAATTTGTTACCAAAAAATATTATAGCAATGTTCTTTAATAATAATATTTACAACTTAAGTCAATGAATAGTGCCCTTAGACTTCATTACATTCGTAAAAACTATACAAAAGTCATTAGATCCATAACAATAAATGTAAAAAATCCCAAATCAAAGGGAAAGCCAAAGACTCTTTATATATCAACGGTCACCCATATTAAATCATAGCCATAACCATCTCTTGGTGTAAAAGGATGCATCCCTTGTCACATCCCTTTTCTATTCTTATTAACCTTGGTACCATCCTCCTTATTCATTATATCAACATCCTCTAGGATCAACCTATTCATGATATTTTTCAAAATGATAAATTATAAAATTACTTAATTCATTGTATTCATCATTTTTTTTTGTTATAAAATTATAATTATAAAGCTATATAAAATCATATATATATAAATCTGAAACAACTAAAATAACTATTTCAAATCTTGAAATTGAAATCTTTATATTATTATTATTATTATTTCTAATTTGTACTAAACTAAATTGATTAAAATTTACTTTATAAATAATAAAGAATAATAAATTATATCATAAAATTTCTTTCTTATTTAAAAATGATTTAATAACATTAATATTGTATTTGCTATTATGCTTAACCAATTTAATTATAATTTGACTACCATATCTATGTTGAACTACTTTACCATTCAGAGACTAACACAATCTTAGAATATTCTATATAAATCTATTTAATGATATAATACCCTTGTATTTGTTATTTTTTGTTTAATTATTTCCATATTAATATTGTTTGCGTTGAATACTTTATTTTATTATATTAAGAGGTTGGGGACATTTTAGATTGGAGAAGAGAAAATATTTCATGAATAGATTAAGGTTTAACTTTGTTATTATCAAAATAAATTTTGAATTAGAATATAAATATAATTTATAGCATTTTTAGTTTTATTTATTATTTTTAATTAAAATTAAAATTGATGAGGCTTATTTAAGAAATAATCTGATTCAAATGTTTATTATTATTATTAAAATTTAAATTAATTGAGGTTTACTTCATGAATAATAGATGAATAATAGATTAAAGTGCGGGAATTTATTCCTTATAAAATTATTTAAAAATATTAATGTTAATAATATTTATAGTATTTATTATTAATCATTTTAATTATAACAAGATATAGTAACATTCATGTTTTGATGAGTTACTATACTATTAGGGGTTGACATCATGTTATAATTAACAAAAATAAATATTTTAGAAGAGTAAGTATATGTTTACCATTTTGAGAGTGCATTATTCATTTTGTGCTACCTGTGGGGAGTCAAGGTACTTGGTATGAAGTAGCACTATCATTTGGTCATGGAGCTATATGTATAGGTTATGTTGTGACTAGAGAAGTTGACTGTGCATTTACATGTGGCTGAAGTGGTCTGGTGACTCCTGTTTATCGTTTCGCCTCATCATTTATAGACATATTCCTGGTAGGAGCAACTTCTAGTTTCATTTCTAGGAGGCTTAGGTCTAAACATTTTCAAAGTTATGATTTGTGTTTTGCACTTCTTTTTGAAGGTTTACTATCCTCAGATGATGTGGTCTGTCACTTTTTCTAATTGTGGTGTTGGAGTGCCTGGTCTCCTTCTGGCTCAAGATTTATTGGTCATTAGAGACTAGTTGGATGACAATACATTGGCTGGATTTATCCTTCATATCTAGAGTTATCTTTGTCTTATAGAGGTATATGTTGTTGATGGAGTTTCAAGAAGCTAAAATATTTGTGATTTCATGTACACTTGTTGGATACAATCCCACATTTTGATACCAGAGACACCTACCATGAAAGGTTTGGATTCGACTGTTGTTATTGGAAGAGGGTTGGTGGTGAGCATTGATGCCCTCTTATGGGATATGGCTCAACATTTATAATTTATTTTACTTGAGTGGTCATGTAGTCTTTGGAATTGATCTATTGGTACTTGGGAATTGATGTTGGCGACATCCCCATAATAAATCGGGTATTAAATTTTAATTGATGTTAGGTTATTTCCAGGAACATATATACTCCTACTAATGGTATAACCGTTTCTCCAGGTTTGGAATTAGGCACTTGGACGATTCCTTGTTATTCATTCATGTGCATATCTCCTGGGGTCATATCAACAAGATTTCCATTAGTGGGATTTGTACTAAAAGCGATTGACACACTCATCAATGTGGCCCTTGGTTTTGTTTTCATGTGCTGGCTAAAGATTGGAAATCCCATTCCCTTTTTATTCTTTGTAAAGATTACATTGGCCCATTATTGGTGTTTTCCCTAAGGTGGAGCATTTTCCCTATTGGCACTTTTACAGATTTCCAACTCGATTTCCAGTTTTATGTGGCCCACGAGTGGTTTTGTTTCCCCTCTAAATCTGCCATTGGTTATGGTTTCTACATGTGCTTCATGACATCTCTACCCTGGTGGGCATGTTTCTTAAGATGGACATTCATATGGATATATCTCTGGACAACCAAACGTTTATTGATATCACTATAGAGGTGGAGGAACAAGATTTTGAAGAATCTCTAAAAATTAACGATAGGAAGGATGAGGAATCCATAGCCTTGGAGGATGTCATCCCAAGACTACTTGCAGGAAAGGTTGCATAATATTCTGGAAAAGGTGGTGGCTCTATAAAGAAGAAGGCTTTCAAGGCGATGGAGCAGGCTCAAGTACTAACTCTTGAATTTGACATCTATTGGGACAACATAGAGAGATTAAAATAGAGGGCCCTGGTGGGGAGGTGACAGTACACTAGGATGATAGGGGAACAAGTAAAGGCATGGGTATACTCCAGTTGGATGAATAAATTGAAATATTGGCCAAAGGTTTGTATATTGTTCAATGGGTGGATATGTTTCCACTTCCTCAACCATGAGGATGCTGAGTTGATAATGGTTACACCTAGGGTGCATGGAAGGGGTTTTTTTTGTACTAGAGTGGTGGCATGTAGGCTTTATCCCCTTTAAGGAGATCCCTCATAGAAATATCATATGGGAAAACTTGTTTGGCTTACCACTGGAATTATGGACAAAGGCTGCAATTGTTGACATCATAAATTCCATTGGAAAATTTTACTATTGGGATGAAAGTAGTTTTGGTTAGCTAGACAAACGGATGGCATGGGTACTAGTGGAGATGGAATATAATTGAGGTCTCCTGGCGAATTTGGATCTTAGATGGGGACCATATTCATTCAGGCTAGGCATTGATTATTGGGGGTTGTTGTTTAGATGGCTTCAGTGCCATGATAATGGCCACTTACTTGCTATTTATCCTAAGGGGGCATTGTGTTATAGTCGACCTCGCTATCAAGCCGATGAAAGTGCACAATTGGATCAATTGTCATTGGATTCAAACATGGTTCATGGATTTGAAGAGATCCACACTTATCCAGGTATTTTCTCAATGGCTCCTATTCAAAATCATGTTTGTGTGTTTAATGAACATACTTTATCTAGGGGGTTGGAGCGAGTACTAGCATCGAGTGGGACATGTAGTGAACACATTATTGATGCACATAATTTTTTGGGGTAATTTGTTGCTTCTTCCACTATATCCACACATCTGACCGAATTAGAAAACCATACTTCTATTTCGGCTAATAAGAAATCGCTAGGAGGGAGGGGAAGGGATATGGGATATAAGTCTATGGGTAATCATTGGCTTCAGTTGATGGAGAATGGTCCAGATAGGGGTAGAGTTTCCTCACCTTTGTCTCCACGTAAGGAGCTGAAGGATATTATACATGTGGAGTCCATTGTTATGGAACCTCTTATGATTAAATCACTATTTTTAAACTCAAACTAAGTTCTGATTTCCTTTTTTGATCATAAGAATATCAGGAACAAGAAGAAGAAGAACACAAAATACAAGAAATCCCAATTTCATCTATGGAGGAATCTTAATTTCTGATTATTTTGGATCTTAGGTCCTTAGAGGGGATATGCCCAATGCTCAGGGTACCCCATGAATATCTTATCTCTTAACATCAAGGGTTTAGGAGTTTACCACAAAACTCGCTCCCTAAAATAACTCATAAAGAATCTCCATCCCTTTATGGTACTCCTACAGGAGACTATGCTTTCGCAAGAATCATATTGGGAATCCCTCCTCAAAATTTCCCCTAATTGGTTTGTCTATGCGACAAGTGCTTGGGGTATGTTTGGTGGAATGACTATCATGTGGAATCCATGGGAAATTAAGCTTAAGGGCTTTCTCTCTTGTCCATGTATTGTACTGATAGGATATGTGAAGGGTTGATAGTCTTGTACTCGTATCATTAATACATATGCTCCATATAATGGACACAAGGATTTTTGGGACCATATTGATAAGTGTGGGATCCTTAACCCAAAATTCCTTATTCTGGTCGAAATCTTGAATTTCACTTTAGGACTAGACAAGGTTTGGGTAACAGGGCCATGGAAAATCCGATGGAACAATATTTTAAAGGACTCATTAATTCATACCTTTTGCAAGGCATTTCTCCATGTCTGATTTCTCCCATCTAGTGTAATGGATGCATGGGGCCTAATGGTATATCCAAGTGCCTTGACAAGTTCCTTGTGAATGCGACTATGGCTGACTACATGAAAGGATTAAAATATATGATCACCCCTATATTTATTTCATATCACAAACTGATTTTACTGTTGTCGGATGGGGTATCGAACCATAGGTATCTCCCTTTTAAATTCAACCACACTTGGTCAATGGATAAATAATTTGAATAATTTGTACATAAGTGCTGCTCAAAATATGTGTGTCTTTCAGATTGTGGAGAATTAGACACTCTACGTCATAAATGAAGGTCTTTGAAAAAGGGGGTGTGGAAATAGAATATAGAAAAAAGAAAGAATATATGTCACAGTTTATGGATATTGAAGCTACTTAGAAGAGGCTTTATGACCCTAGTGACCCAATTTTTTTTTTTATTTTTTTTTTTATTTTTTTTTTACAAGAGATAAATGTTGGACTTGGAATCAAGGAAAATACATATTTTACTTATATAAGAAGAAGAATGGAGGTTAGAGAGTAGGTTCACGTGGGTGGATGTCAATGATAAAACTACCAAATTTTCTCACAGTAATGCATCCAATAGAAGGAAACAAAAGAGCATATGGGGTTTGTGGAATGAGGTAGGACAATATATCACAACCTAGTGTGAATTAGAATAGCCTTCCATCAAAATTTTCAAGAAATAATTTCAAGAGAAGGATCATTGTTTTACGACTCATATGGATTTTATTAATCATCTGCAGTGTATGTTTTTTGATGAGGACAATGTACTATTGGGGAATAAGATCTCAAAATAGGAATGCCATGGGGTCCTATGTTCCAACACCAAGGATAAAAGCCCTGTCCCTAATGGTTGGGGGCTAGAGCTATTCAAACATTTTATGGATCTGATGGGCCCTAACCTTTTGGTGGCCACAGAGGAATCTAGAATCAAATGATATATCTTTGGTGCGATCAACGCCACTTTCATTGCATTTATTCCCAAGAAGGAACACCCTACCTCCTTTTCTAAATACATGTCCATCGCACTATGTAATTTTAATTACAAAATGATTTCGAAAATCATCACCAACAGAATGAAATTGACATTGTCTAAAAATATATCTTCAAATTAGTTTGGATATCTTGATCATAGATAGATATAGGATGTTGTTTCTATCACGCAAGAATGCTTACATTCTATTAACGTACATAAAAGAAAAACATGTCTCATGAATATTGATTTAATTAGTATGGCTCTCTAGAAGATTAAGATCAAAGCACATAACATAAAATGGATAATGGAATGTGTTGAGATTGCAAATTTTTCCATAGTTATCAATGGGATCCCAACATCCTTTTATAAGGAATCGAGGGGGCACCGCTAGATGTGTGCACTATCCCCTTTTCTTTTTGTTCTGGTTATGGATGGGTTGAGCTGGAAGATCAAAGATGCAAGGAACATGGGACCATTTAGTGAGATCCACCTTACGTGGAATATTCTCATCTCCCACTCGATGTTTATGGATGACTTGCTTCTGGGTAGTGAAAGTAATGTTAAGGAATGGAAACATATGCATTTGATCCTTTCAGCTTTTGGGTAGGCTACATGCCTATACATGAACAAAGGAAAATTTGCACTTATAATGAACACCATGGAAGATTTGGTGAGTATGTAGATTTTCCACATTTATGAGATTGAATCGATTCATATAGATACATGTTTTAGCTACCTTGGATTCACTCTGAAACTGAACAAGTATGTTGATCATGACAAGAAGTGGATGTTGCACAAATTCGAGCAGAAACTCGCAGTTTTGCAGTTCATATGGCTTTCTGTTGGTGGTAGACTAATATTAATCAAATCTTTCCTACAAAATATGTTTGTTTGTTGGATACATTTGTACATTCTTCCTATGGACACTATACACAAAAATGATGAAATTATGGCTTATTTTCTTTGGTCTGGTAACAACCTTGGAAGGAAAATTCATTTGGTCAAATTATCTACTATAGCCCATCCGATGAAGGATGGTAGCTAGGGTATATTAGATACTAAAATATTTAACCTCTCACTGATTATAAAATCACTTTGGAAGGTTCTCTTTTGGAGTGGTATATGGAAGCAAATCATATCTGGGAAGTATCTACATCACAACGATAATAAAAAATGGATCAGAGGAGGGGTGATGAAGAAGAAGGGGGCATCATACCTCTAGCGGAGTATGATGAGGAATATGAACTAGATTTTTGGTGGTTTGTGATGCGAAGTTCGCAATGGGAAGTGGATTGAGGTGGGTATGGACGCCATTAAGGGCATGGATAACTTTCATACATTGAATGCTCCTCTACTGCAACATCTATATAGGATGGGTATATATTATATAAGTCAGATTGTTGCTAGACTTAACATCCATACAGGTACTCAATCATGGCTGACAACAGTGGAGCTAGGAATGACAGGAAGATGTTCGACTGAATGGAAGGAATATAGATACAGGTTAAACCAGTCTGATGCATTTATATCAGAGAGTGAGTATAAAATGTGTTGGGAGGGCCTGTATAAAAAGGGATAGATTGCGGTCAAGGACATATGTCTTAGAATTTCGATGGAAAAAGAAGTATAAATTTCTCGTGGTTTCAAAAGAATTGGTATTGGGAAGCTCCACTGAAACTTAAATTTAATTTGGCTAGTTCTCCACAACAAAGTAGTCACTTGGGAAAATTTAACCCACAAGGGATTTTATGGACGTGACATATGCATTCTCTGTATGGGCTATCTAGAGGATGTACCTTTTTTTTCTATGTCCATTTGCATCTTCAGTTTGGGAAGGGGTAATGAGTCTTATAAACATTGTCTACAACTAGATGAAGGGCTCAATTGAGGAAAGCTTTTCTTCTTGGTTTGAATCACAAAAGGAGTATGCAACCCTACCCTTTTACATATTCTGGGGTATCTGGAGGTGTCAAAGCCAAAATATATTTGAATAGAAGGATCTAGATGTCGTGGAAATGGTTATTAAAATTGTTGCTTATTTTGGGGAGATTGGGCCAAAAAAAAATGAAACATGGTAGCATAAACATTCAATTGAAATTTTTGAAATTTGGCAACAAGAATATTCCAATTTTAATTTGTCCTTGAATTAAAATTGTGAATTAAAATCGCATTTAGTCTCACCAGCTGCTTGGAAATAATTAATTAATTCATTATGGATTAACTAGTTGGATAAATTCAAGTTAGAAGTATTTCTGAAGTCATGCAACAATTATCCCCTAAATTAAGGAGACTATCCCTTAATTAAGGAGATAAGATTGAGTTATATTTGAGTTGTAATTAGTTAGCTCAGTTTACTAAGTTAAGTCCAGTTAAATTAGTTCCAAACTATTTGAGGAACTAATTGTGAGTTATCAGTCAGTTGATGCATGCATGCACTGAACTAGTGTACTCCAGATAATTGAAGATTCCCTCATCAGAAACTCTTGCATGTCTATTATGAGAAAGACCCAGTTGAGATAAATATCAAGGACAATGTACTATATGTTACATGTTTTCTCCTATAAAGGAAACTCATGCATGCAGTCAAGGTAAGGTTCCTTGAGGATTGCGCAGTTCTGATAGTGTGTTAGAGCAGCATTCCACTTGGTGAGGTGAGAATCATCCACTAGGAACAATGCAAGGAAATAGGAGCTTGGAGGGTAGAGAGGAAGGCTTGTGAGAAACCAAGTTTACCTTTGAGCATCTGTGAGGATTGTATTGAGAGCTATCTAGCTGTGAAAGCTCAGAATTTGTATAATTCTAATGTATTTCCACCTTGTATGATAATACAGATAGTGGGGTTTTTAGCTGAGGCTTTCTCCTGAGTATTTTTTGTGTTTCATGTGCATTGATTCTTCTTCTTCTGGTTATATGTGTTCAACTCGATCTTGCTCAATTTTAAGCTTTCGCAAATTGATAGTAGAAGTATGTTATAGTATTTTGCTTTGGTATATTGCATTATCGGGTTAATCTACAGTCAAATTTTCTATATGGTCTCAGAGCGAGATTTGTAGAGAATTTGCAGAATTTCCACATGGTATTAGAGCCAATTTTATCGGAGCTGTGAACAATATACGGAGAAGAAAATTCGAAGTTTGAAGTTCGGTGTTGCAGGTGAAAATTGAATTCATATCATACTTAAATTGAGATGGGACATTATGCGACTAATTTCCCATCGGGGAAGTCCAAGAAGGGATCCTCGGTAGGATCAGAAGGTGACGCATTAGCCTCTCAGTTCGAAATGGACTTTACCCTCATCTCATGCATGATGTCATCGATGATGGGTTGTGTCTGGTATATTGACAGTGGAGCCTCATTCCACATGACCGGGGTTAAAAATTTATTCAGTGCCTTGGAGGCGAAAAACCTCAAGATGCGCATAGGGATGGGTGATGACAAAAAGTATAGTGTTTCAGGAGTGGGCACGGTTGCTTTTCAGAGGGAGCATGGAGCTCCTCTCACCTTGACAAATGTGATGTATGTGCCTGGATTGAAGAAGAACTTGGTATCGGTCGCGATGTTGGAGGACAAAGGTTACGATGTTGTCTTCAGTAAAGGAAAGGCATTCCTAAGACACATAGACACGGGTCAAACCAAAATGATAGGGATTCAGGTGAAGAATCTCTATAAAATAGAGGTAGATGATTTTGCAGCATTGAGTATGAAAGTAGAATTGGTGCCAAGCCAAGACAATGGTGAGTTGTGGCATAAGCGGTTGGGCCATTTGCATCATGGGGATTTGAAGATAATGCAACAGATATCTACAGGACTTCCCAAAGGGAAACTTGAGCAAGTTGACACATGCAAATGTTGTACCTTGGGAAAGTACACCAAGTCTTCCTTTCATTATCGAGACAGTCCAGCAAAGGCTATCTTAGAGCGAGTTCATACTGATGTGTGTGGACCATTCTCGACAGCATCCACCTTAAAGCAAAGGTATTATGTGATTTTCATTGATGATTTTTCTCATAAATGATGGATTTATTTCATGCAGAAGAAGGACCAAACCTTCACAAAGTTTTGTGAGTTCAAAGCTTTGGTCGAGAAAGAGTCAAGGAAGAATATCAAGGTCTTGAGAAGTGACAACGGTGGAGAATATGTCTCTCAAGAGTTTAAGGACTTCTATGTAGCGGAAGGAATTAAACTGGAGTTGATGACACCTCATAATCCACAACAGAATGGGGTGGCCGAGAGGAAGAACAGAACTATTGCAGGGGAAACATGGGTGATGTTGCATGACCAAGGCCTACCACTTCACTTGTGGGTTGAGGCATGCAACACATCGGTCTATTTGCAGAATAGAAGCCCGTATCGCATACTTGGGATGAAGACACCAGAGGAAGCTTTCTCTGGTAAGAGACCAGATGTGGGTCACTTCAGGATCTTTGGCTCATTGGTATATTGCCATGTGACAAAGGATGCACGGAAGAAGCTTGAGACAACAACAGAGTTGGGGATACTTGTGGGGTACACTGATACACCTCACAACTATTGGGTGTACTTGCCTACTAGTCAGAGGACAGTGGTTCACAAAGATCTCAAGTTTGATGAGCAGAAGGCCATGTGAGTTTCCCTTGAGAGGGAGCTCCAACTACAGGCTATGGAGGAATGGTTGGTTCCTAAGGAGGACGAGCCTCAGACTGATGCGAAGCAGCCGCATGTAGAGGTTCTAGGAGTGGAGACGTCCACTCAAGTAGAGTCTTTCAGAGATGGACGAAAGCGCACAAAAGAAGCTAACATATTGTTGCAAGATGCGAGAGAGAATGTGGGAGCACCATCTTCTCAGTGCAAGATAGAGGAAGTCACCTCAGAGGTACACTGGATACATGACCCTTGCTGGGGAATGTGTTGAGACCGAGCCATCTTCCTTTGAGGAAGCAGTGCAACAGCCGATTTGGGTTGATGCTATGGTGGAGTATGATTCCATAGTTCGTAATAGTGTTTGGGACGTGGTTCCAAGATTAGAGAACAAGTCAGTTGTGTGTTCCCGTTGGCTTTACAAGGTAAAGCAAGCTGCTGATAGTAGTGTGGAGAAGCATAAGGCAAGATTTGTTGCCCGTGGCTTTTCACAGGTTGAGGGGATTGACTATAATGAGACTTTTGCACCTGTCGCAAGGTACTCATCTATCAGATCTATGTTGGCACTATTAGCACAGATGGGTTGGAAGATCCATTAGATGGATGTGAAGACTGCATTCCTCAATGGCGAGATTGAGGAAGAGGTGTACATAGAGCAGCCGGAAGGTTTTGAGACCTTCGATCGTGAGTTGCATGTGTGTCGACTCAAGAGAGCATTGTATGGGCTAAAGTAAGCACCTCGTGCTTGGTACACAGGATAGACAACTACTTCACCGGGTTGGGCTTCACAAAGAGTGAAACGGATGCGAGCCTATACAACATCGTGGTGCAAGGCAAGTTGTTGATCAACATTCTTTATGTTGATGATCTCATATTGAGTGGTGATGATCAATTGATCGTGTCTTGCAAGGAGGACCTTGCAAGACAATTCGAGATGAAAGACATGGGTCTCATGCATTACTTCCTTGGCATGGAAGTGTGGCAGAAAGATGGGGAGTTGTTTGTGTCTCAGGGAAAGTATGCCAACGATATACCCAGGAGATTCCACATGGAGAAGTGCAAGCCCATGCAAACTCCTCTAGCTGGTAACTAGAGGAAGGAGGATGCTACTTCAGGAGAAGTAGTGGAGGCTACTGTGTACAGGCAGCTTGTGGGTTCACTGATGTACTTAGTGAACACACGACCAAATTTGTGCTATGCGATGAACCAGCTGAGTCAAGCGATGGTTCATCCTACCAAGATGTTTTGGAAGGCGGAAAAGCATGTATTGAGATACCTCAGAGGCACATCTCAATATGGATTATGGTACAGACGGACAGAGGGAATGAAGCTACAGGGCTTCACTGATGCAGATTGGGCAGGGAGTCCATCAGATTGGAAGAGCACATTAGGAAGGATTTTCAACCATGGGTCAGTGTTAGTTTCTTGGTACAACAGGAAATAGAGGTCTGTTGAACTCAGCTCGGCAAAGGGAGAATACATGGTTGCAAGTCAGGCAACATTTAAGGCCATCTGGATGTGGAAAATCCTAGTTGGTTTGTTTGATCAGAGGATGGATCCAACTGTGATCTATTATGATAATTAGAGTTGTATCAAACTCTCTGAGAATCCAGTATTTCATGATAGGTCCAAGCACATCGACATCCGGTATCATCATCTTAGAGATTGTGTAGCGAGGAGGATCATGTTGCTGCAATATATTTCGACAGAGGAGCAAGATGCTGACATTTTGACAAAGGCATTGTCAAAGTGTAAATTCGAGTTCCATAGAGACAGGATCGGGGTGGTAGATAATCCCTTTCTTGCTGAGAGGGAGTGTTGAAATTTGGAAACAAGAATATTCCAATTTTAATTTGTCCTTGAATTAAAATTGTGAATAAAAATCGAATTTAGTCTCACCAGTTGCTTGGAAATAATTAATTAATTCATTATGGATTAATTAGTTGGAGAAATTCAAGTTAGAAGTCTTTCTGAAGTCATGCAACAATTATCCCTTAAATTAAGGACATTATCCCTTAGTTAAGGAGATAAGATTGAGTTATATTTGAGTTGTAATTAGTTAGCTCAGTTTACTAAGTTAAATCCAGTTAAATTAGTTCCAAATTGTTTGAGGAACTAATTGTGAGTTATCAGTCAGTTGACGCATGCATGCACTCAACTAGTGTACTCCAGATAACTGAAGATTCCCTAATCAGAAACTCATGCATGTTTATTCTGAGAAAGACCCAGTTGAGCTAAATGTCAAGGAAAATGTACTATTAGTTGCATGCTTTCTCCTATAAAGGAAACTCATGCATGCAGTCAAGGTAAGGTTCCTTGAGGATTGCGCAGTTTTGATAGTGTGTTAGAGCAATGTTCCACTTGGTGAGGTGAGAATCATCCACTAGGAACAACGCAAGGAAATAGGAGTTTGGAGGGCAGAGAGGAAGGCTTGTGAGAAGCCAAGTTTTCCTGTGAGCATCTGTGAGGATTGTACTGAGAGCTGGCTAGCTGTGAGAGCTAAGGCTTTGTATAATTCTAATGTATTTCCACCTTGTATGGTAATACAGATAGTGGGGTTTTTAGCTAAGGCTTTCCCCTGAGTATTCTCTGTGTTTCATGTGCATTGATTCTTCTTCTTCTGGTTATATGTGTTCAACTCGATCTTGCTCAATTTTAAGCTTCCACAAATTGATAGTAGAAGTAGGTTATAGTATTTTTCTTTGGTATATTGCATTATCGGGTTAATCTACAGTCATATTTTCTATATGGTCTCAGAGCAAGATTTGTAGAGAATTTGCAGAAATTTCACAGAAATACATTTGGAGGGAGTTTCCTATTGGATTTTTCAATGGGGCATGTGTATAAAGAATATATAGATGTGCAAGAATATATAGATGTGCGACATATATTATCATTCATCTTGGTACATTCTATCATTTCTGGTGGGAGGGGGGGGGGTACAAATAGTCGAGCTGAACTAATTTCCCTATGGTGGACTTTGTTATGTGCCAAATGGATGGGCATCAAGGCAATTCATGTTTTTGGGGACTCAAAAGGAATCATAGACTAGGCAAAGGGGTCAACCAATTTCAATACTTTTATCCTATCTTCTTGGATGAGATGCATTTGTACCCTAGAGCAAACATTTCATCGTATCTCCTATTTGCATATATATAGGGAGAAGAATTGGGCTGTAATTCCCTATCAAAGAGACGAGTGTCGATCGATGTAGGTATGATACAATTTACTGCTTTTGAATAGAGTACATTAATTAATGTATGGCATACTTATATCCCGTAGTTTTGATTGAGCCATGACATAAAAATGTTATACTTTTGATGTTGTCATGGATGTCTAGGCGGTGATGGACTAGGTATTATTTTTTGTAAATAAGTAAATTGAGTAAGATGTAAACATCTTGTGGTCCCGAGGTGACTATATAGTTATATGTAATTCTGGATGTTTTGTGTTATTTTCTTTCCCTTAGCTAAAAAGAGTTTTTTAATGATCAATGTCAACAATTGATGTGAAAGTCTATATTGAAACAAATTGATGTAATATATTTTTTATCAATGAAAAGATGATGTTTTTTTCTTGTGCAAAAAAAAGTTTTACCATTTTGATCATCCAACTCAATTACAAATTAGAATAACAATATAGTAGTATAGCTTGATTACTTTCCAATATAAGATAAAATAGCGAAAACCAATTGAATTAGATATTGCAAATGTTTAATATTTATTGATGAAATGTTTGAACATATTATATTCAAAAGAACAATAGTTATTTTTATTATAATTATTTATATTTTTGTATTAAAAGCAACGTTCATTGTAATTTTGGTCACGAATAATAGATTATGTTATAGAAATTTATTGAACGACATATTAATATTGGTTCTCTTATTATTATTAACCATTTTAATCATGGACACTATTCGAGTATAAGTTATTATATTAATACAAGGATGACAACACTTTATATTGACCTATATCAAAGTTATTTGATGACATAACATTGTATTTGTTTCTCTGTAAAATTTAATTATTGACATAGGAACTTTTGTATTTATATTGATTATGGGTTAATATAAGGGTTTGGAACCAATTTAATGTTTATTAGAGACAATATTTTATGCCTAGTTAAATGTATGCCTAGTTGTGTCATTTAACTATTGAAATCAAATTATTATGAATTGGAATGCAGTGGAGTAATACAATTGTATTTATATCAAGGAATATTAAGGAGAACCTAATTTAATTATTACAAGTTAATTTTTAAATGTATTATAATGAAAAAAATATTTATTCGTTGTGTCAATATAGATTTAATAAACCAAGTTTAGAAGATGTTTTTCTTTTTTTTTAGTTCGACATATGGGACTACTTAAGAGTTTTGAACTGATGACCTTAAAATCAAGGATTTCCTTAATAATACACACAATTACCATCTATTCAAATCTTCATGGGCTAAGTATAACATATGTTGTTTTTAAGTGCATTATTAGATTTGATTATAAATGTTTAATATCGTGAGAAGTTACGTTGAAACATTGAAAAGCTATATAATCAACAATGTCATGTAATCCAGATAAAGTATTATTACATGAATACAATGATGTTGATCTAATTTGCATATATATACTAAATAATATCAAACTCATCAAAATATCATATGAAGGGAATATTTGATATACAACAAACATTGAAATTTGTTTCTTCATGTATAGTAATTGATCATCCAAAGAAAAAAATTTACATTCATGAATGATCACCATCTAATATCATGATATTAACTCAAGTATATCAAGTACAACTTCTACACAACATTTATTTAACTTTTTCTTCTCAGAATTTTGTTTCTTTCCTATCCATGCACAAAATATGGAATTAATTATAATATATCCAGTTTTTGTGTCATTCATTTTTGGTATAAAATATTATTCTAAAATTTTTCCCTTGTACTTTCTTGAACTAGTTTTCTACAAATCAATATTAATATGAATCTCATTTTCATCACCCTATAATATATCTAAAGTGTTTTTTTTCCCATCCAAATCATCCCTTGTTCATACTCATTTCTTGATCTAACTAGCAACATTTTTCCTTTCTCAAAATCAACCATTAGATTGAATGTTGGCTTTGACTTTTGCACTTGGGTCCAACATATACTGGTTCATCAATCACATTATTAGAATCCCCATCCATAATACTTGAGATTACATGGAGAATAATATGGTCAACATCAATAATTTTCCTTTTATTGGTAGAAATCCTTAGAAAATGAATCACTTCCATCCATTATTGTATGATATAAAAAAGTTACTTGATGATAATTATGCCCTCAAAATGAGAAATATAACCCTTAACACTCATATTTTTGCATCAAAAACATGAAAATAAACATCTAAATATAAAAATAGTGTTATTAGTATCACCCCTTTTTAGGGTTTAAATTACAACATTTCTTAAGCATCGCCTTAAAATATGGGAAAAGATTGATATAATTTCTAAGGAAAACCTTAAAAATCAATACTTAAATAAAAAAGTAGTTCTACCAAGGTCAATTTTTTTCTCATTTGAGGCAAATTATACTTCATTCGAAATATTAGCCTTAGCAAATGGTACCATTGCAACCAAAACTTAAAAAAAAAAAGCCATCAAATTGAAAATAACTGCTACTAATAACACCTCTTTTCTTTTAACTTAAAATTGAAACATTTTTTTAAACATAAACCTTAATAATGTATTTAATTTGAATAAAATTAATGGTGCTTCCTTTTTAATGGGGGGTTAAAACTACAACATTTTGAAATATGGTCTAGAAAATCATCATTGGTATAAAAAAAATCATAAATCAACTCTAAGCTATTTTTTTTACTTTTAATAAAAATAAAAATACTAATTACATTTAATTATTCCTCGGATTTATTGTTGCATTGTAAATATTAAAAAAAAATGAGCTAATTTTTTATATCTTTCATAACTAAACATATAATCCAATAAACATACAAATAACTCATAACTTCATGCAATATCATATGAATTTTAAAACACTCATTTTGAGTTATCATGCAAACATCATATTGTTAAAAAATACTTAAAATGGTTTATACAATTATTAAAATTGACTCATATATTATTGCACACCATTAGAATCTACATCATCTTCAACTGAATGATCAGGTAAAGATGTGGATGACCTATATTCTTCTCTATTATCAACAAGTGCACCATTTGAGTTTACATGTGTTGCCAACATTCCATATGTCAAAATATTTCTAGATCTATCACTAGGTTTAGTAGACTCCCATCTTGCTACTATTTCCTATGGTAGCAACCTCTTCATAATATCTATGGTCTTGGAGTGAAGAGTTCCTCTCTTTCTCAAATTGAAGTCGTAAACAAATATATCATGATCCTTTAATTTTAAGGGATAAATATAGTGATAGTTTATATCTTGACTCTCTCTCTCTCTCTCTCTCTCTCTCTCTCTCTCTCTCTCTCTTAAATTTACTTCTCAACTACCATTTTTAACCCATACACACATTAAATGGGTGTGTATCTATTGCATATTAGTGTACTACAATTGCTACAATATCGTTTTATTTAATGACCTTTATAATCTTGGCAACCCATAATAGATAAACACGTGGATCTCCAATTGCTAACATTGAAATTATGCAACCTCAATATATTATACACAACCCCATAAAAGGCCAGCCATTGCTTCATGTTTTGAATGCAATCTTTTAGAACCAATATACATTTCTCTTTCCTCTACTTGTGAAGACACAATAACACCTTAAGATTTTTTTTGTTCAATA
Source organism: Pinus tabuliformis (assembly GCA_031772625.1). Classification (NCBI taxonomy): domain Eukaryota; kingdom Viridiplantae; phylum Streptophyta; class Pinopsida; order Pinales; family Pinaceae; genus Pinus; species Pinus tabuliformis. The sequence goes on from CM062805.1 coordinate 465,732,318, forward strand.
ATGTTTCTTTTCTCATATTTATTTGGGATATTTTTAGGCCAACTAAATGGAGTCTTAAAAAATGCATCTCCACTTCTTGAGATTGAAATTATGTCACTCTAATCATTGAAAAGGATGCCCACCAAACATAATCAACAATGTCAAAATAATTATATGTATCTTTAATAGATTTTTATATTTCTTCCAAGCATTCAAAATAATATAAATATATATAATGCCTTCATATATTATGGATTTCAACAACTATTTACAATAATAATAAATTTGATGCAAACATTGGACAATTTGGAATGAATTTCAAAACCATTGAGCCTGATGATGACCCCCATTCTACACTAGTTGAATACTTATTTCTGAATATAAGTGTTTTCCCATCAAGATTTTGATATATATATTTAATGCTATAATAATGTGTTTAAGTTGTTGATTGCACATTTCTTCACCATGAAATCCTAGAATAAATCTTCACATATCAACAATTTCTTCCAATATGTGAACAATAGGCTCTGGAATGTATTATTTTTTAATACATTCAATTAATTATGGTAGGATCCAAATGTTATTCCTCTTCAATGTGATTGGAAAATGGATAAACATTTGATCAATATGGTCATGAGTGTTCCCAACAATAAGGAAATCAACTTTTATCTTTTGAAAGATTCTTATTTCAACAAGTATGCTTAGATGTCGAAACATAATTTGATTTTTGTTTTTATAGCTAGTGTTGGTTAATTATAAATAAAAAAATTGAGAAATATTACCAAAGAAATGAATGAGAAAATGATGAATGATGGTGCTTATATTTGCATCATTATGAATATTTGAAGTTGTGAGGTAAATGTTTGGATACATTTTTCCATTTAAAACCATGTAACAAAACTTGTGAAAATAAATAAAATTATCCTCCTATAAATTCATTTGTGTAAAAAAAATGCACTAGAAGTTTTTTCTTCTAGTCCATACCATCAATTATCAAATCTAAATATTTATTTGCAACGTCACATTGCTTATTTTGATTTTGGTACATCATTTTCCTTTCACTTGATTGTTAATTATGATTCTCTTTAAGTCTTTTGACAATGAAACTCACTTAGAACATAAAATCAAAATATTAAAAATATGTTTTCATAATTTATAACTATCCAATTATAACAAATAATTTTGTAAAAAAATACCTTTCTACCCCTTTATATTTATCCGTTTACTTTTCTATTTAAGATAAGCATGTATACTACAAACACCCATTCTTGACTTCTTAGAAATATAAACATTTTTGAATTATTTATTACATATTCTTATAAACTATGTACCATGTAATAAAATTACCATTTTCTTCAAAACCTCTAACATATTCTTAGTATAAATTTTATATTTTTCACCTCAAGAAATTATTTGGAATATGCATCATGTCTGTATCCAGCACACATTCTCCATCCTTGGAGAAGTAATCATGCATCCATGACAATGTAGTGTTTTAAATGGTCCATTTTCTTGTTTATGATGTACCTTTGAATGAAATGTAGGATTTTTTTCAAATCTTGTTTCAATTCTTAATATATGAAGATTACCAATTGAATGGATTTCTTTGAAATCATTTCTATAGATTAAAATATTCACAATGTGATAATCATAACCTCTTATTGTTCATATCATGCATCTAAATGAATTTAAATGTTACATTCTGTTATCCATTGATAAACACATATTCCTTTTCTCCAAAGAATACATGAAGTTTATACCTGTTAAGTTATGGTATGTTTTATGCTTATAACAGTTTACTTCTTTTTCTTATTATATTCCACCGATTAGCAATCACATGTTCATAAAGTGAAGTGCAGATAGAACATTAAACGATCGACAGAAAACAAGCCAAGACAAGAGACACAAGATGTGGCGGCTAGCTAGGGACAAACCCCACAATGTGTAGGGAAACCCTTTGATCAAATCTTCTTTTATCTTCAATAATTCAGCAGAGAGAAATAGTACAATAAATCTGATTCATATCAGCAGTAGCAAACCCTAGATCAGTAGCATCAGCATTAGCGGCTTCATTATCAAACTAGGGCAGACCATATCTCACAAACCGATAGTCGGATTGACTTCATTCCACCACCAAAAGTTTCGGCTTCCAGAGGAGGTTCAGATGAACCTACAGTGCAGTTCAGATGAGGAGATCTTCTAGGCCATGCAAGTCAATCTTTTCTACTGCAGTTGCAGCTTCAGTTTCAGCAGTTTCCGGCTGCAAACTAGGGCAGTCGATATCTTGCAAACCGTTCGTCGGATTGACTTCATTCCACCACCAAAAGTTGCGGCTTTCAGAGGAGGTTCAGATGAACCTACAGCGCAGTTCCAAAGAGGAGATCTTCTAGGCCACGCAAGTCAATCTTTACTTCTGCAGTTGCAGCTTCAAATTTTACAGCTTCCGGCTTCACATGTGTGAGAGAGAGAGACCCATTTCAGCGCAGTAGAGAAGAGACTCATATATGCGCAGTAGAGAGAGAGAGATGTGATGAGATGAGTGTTTCTAAATGAGGAAAAGTGCTCTTATATTTATACACAACGTTGGTGGGTGAATAGATGCGACTGTTGGGCTTCTGAGCCTACATGAGTTGTAGGTCGGCTTGATAATAATTCCATAATCAAAATAAATTCATATCTCCATGAATACTTATCGGAATTGGATGATCTTTATATCAATCCTACACCTCTCGACGAGAGGAATCTAATAAAAATATTATTAGCCATGAATAAGATGACCCACATGAAGTTTTTCCCCGGTTTCCAATTTTAACACTCCTTCTCAACCATGGAGAACTTCATCTGCAATCTGTCTATCAGTCGTTACTATTCATCCATCAAATGCACTGCCTTGTACAGCCTGACCCTTGCCCTACTCTGCTCTATTTTGCCTGTTCTTCTTTGTCTTGTTCTGACCTGTACTGATCTATACTATTTTGTTCTGTTCTGCTCTGCTCTTGCATTGTTCTGTTCTACTCTGCTTTTGTCCGAATTATGAAGAAGAAGAAATGATCGAGGATGTATCATACTGACTCAAAGTCAGTCTCAGAGTATGTACCACTGGTCCCAAACCAGTCTCAACCAACCCAAAGTCAGCGTCATAGTGAGTACAACTCTAATGGTCCCAAACCAATATCATCCTCCACTGACTCAAAGTCAGTCTCAGAGTATGTACTACTGATCCCAGACCAGTCTCAACTGACCCGAAGTCAGCGTCATAGTATGGTACAACTCCTACCACTGGTCCCAGACCAGTATCATTGATCCCAGATCAATGGAGGTCATCCTAGCGTAGGGAGTACGATAGTTACAACGATGCGTCCATCGATACTACTATGGTCCCTAACTTCATTTCCCTGCTCATTGATCAGATGAGAGTACTTCCCATGAGTCCCAGACTACATGGGTAGGATGCCTCGACAGGAGAACTAATCAATCCTGTCCTCACAGGAGAACACATCAATCCTACTACAATTGCCATGGAGAACACATCAATCCAGGCCGCCATGGAGAACACATCAATCCAGGCCTCACAGGAGAACACATCAATCCTGCTACAATTGCCATGGAGAACACATCAATCCAGGCCTCACAGGAGAACACATTAATCCTGCTACAATCGCCATGGAGAACACATCAATCCATGCCTCACAGGAGAACTAATCATCCTGCTACATAGGAGAGCGAATCATCCTGTTCCACAAGAGAGCGAATCATCTTGTCCCACAAGAGAGAGAATCATCTTGTTCCAGTGCGCACCACTAGGGGAGGGTGAGTCACCCTGTGGTCGTATGTTGCTCCAGTAATAACCGCAAGCCCTCAGAGCTCCCAGAGCTCAATGTATGCAACATGCAGGACCCTTGTGCAAGGGTTTCTTACCGACTCCAAGTCGTTTGGGAAAATCACAGATTATATCTTTCCTCCGGGCTTTGACAAGGTGTATCAACCTATACATCATCTTAATGCGATGGAGCCTCCTTGCTCATCAACTTACCATATCCAAGATGATGTCTATCTGCTGGAGCAATCGACGAATACAGGATTCCTCAATAATCGAATCCCACCTCTAGTTGTTATAGAGAATCACAGTGGTATCCAATGTAAATCCAAACAGCTCACTGAAGAGCTTTCGCAACCAGACTACCTCACACGAGGTTATGCTAGCAACAATATATCCTGCTTCGGCGGTTCTCAAAGCCACCGACTTCTGCTTCCTGCTCATCCAGGATATCGAAGCAGATCCCAAGGTGAAACAGCACCCAGAAGTGCTCTTACGGTCCACCACACTGCCTCCCCAATCAACATCAGTATATCCAAGTAGTCTCACATCTCCGGCAGTGTATCTTAATCCATGAGAGATTGTGTCCTGAAGACATCTCAGAAGATTCCTAGCATCAATCTAGTGAGGCTCAACCAAATATGAGCTCACAATGCTAACTACAAAAAATATGTTCGAACGGAGGTTCACCAAGAACATCAATGCGAATGAGTTTATGAAACTCAGAGGCATTTCCCAAATCTGGTCCGACATCACTACCATATAACTTCTAAAAGTTAAGATCCTCGAGGTAGTCACAGGCTTGCAATCCATCATACCAAATCTTTCCAATATCTTTACCACATATTTTCCTTGAGATAGGAAAATTTCCCTTGGCTTCTACCACACTTCAAGTCCTTGGTCCTTCATTTCAAATTTAGAAGCCATCTCCCTCTTACATTTGTGAATGAGAGGGTTTGCACCTGTTAGAGAGAGGTCATCCACATACAACACCAGTATGAGAGGCTTGTCATCTTCAACCTTAAAGTAAAGGCTAGGATCAGCTTCACTCCTAATGAATCCCAGCTTCATCAAGTAGCTATCAATCCTCTCATACCATGCTTGGGGTGCTTGCTTCAGCCCATAGAGAGCCTTCTTCAACTTGCATACATGAGATTTTCAATCATAAATCTCAAATCCTTCAGGTTGCTCCACATAGACCTCTTCTTTGATAGAACCATGTAAGAACGCGCTCTTAACATCCATTTGATGTAGGTTCCATCCTTGTGAAGCCACAAGGGCTATGATCAAGCGGATGGTCGTATATCTGGCAACAGGTGCAAATATCATAGTCTATACCTCCCTTCTGGGATAAACCACGAGCAACAAAATGAACCTTATACTTTTCCATACTTCCATTTGCTGCATGCTTTATCTTGTAAAGCCATTTTGAAGTAACAATTGTCTTGTCCAGGGTCTGGGAACTACTTCCTAGACATCATTCTCCATAATAGACTCATATTCTACAGTCATAGCATCCTTCCATAGTTAATGCTTGATGACATCTGAGAATGATGAAGGTTCATTTTGTATGATCGTGCTCATGATTGTCAAGTATCCCTGATACCTGTTAAGTTTCTTACTTTGATGGAAGGTTCCTCAGGGTGCAGCATGTCCTTCAGCATCATCAAGTATCCCCCTAAGCCATGAAGGCCTCTTCCTAGAAGAGGAAGGCTCATGTGGATGAGGATCAATCGGATCCATGGGTTCTTCTACATCAGGCATTGATTCATCATCCTTTTCTTTCGGTTCCCTGGTGTCGGCTTCTTGAGAGCTACTCAAAGTCAGAAGATTGTCCACCTTGCTGAGAGCCATATCTTTGTCAAAGGTGACATCATGACTAATCACGACTTCCCTTTGACCGGTGGTGAACATTTCTTCAAGATTTTAGGAACCCAATGCTTGATGAGGGCATCAATTTTGTACATATACGGCGGTGATTGTAGTTTCAGCCCATAGAAACTTTAGAAGTCTTTGATCATGTAGCATGGCCCGGACAGCTTCCATCATCGTGTGGTTCTTCCTTCCCACCACACCATTCTGCTCAGGAGTATGTGGTGTAGTAGTCTCCCTCTTAATGCCAACCTCAGGTATGCCTGAGTGAACCAATTGTAATATATCAGAGGTCTTGCTTTGGCTTGAGGGGAATGGTCCCCTTTTGAGCTTTCCTTCAGCACATCCTGGACATACACCTTCATTCTCTATTCAGAATTCGGGCATCCCTATCACCATTTGTCTTACATCGGGTATAGCTTTATAATGAAGGGGGGAAAACCTCTAATGTCAAAGTTCGGACTGAAGAGATGTGTTATAAGACATGACACCTAGCAGACTTCCATCGACCTGATATAATGAATCACTAAACCCAAGAGTAAAGGCATCTTTAACATTATTTTTCCATATACATACCTTGCCATTGCTGAAGGTTACCTTGTAGCCTCTGTCTTCCATTGCCAAGATGGACACTAGGTTCCTTTTGAGGTCAGGTGCATTTAATACATCCTGGAATTTCTGGCCTTCTTGAATGCTTGTCCTCTTCCTTGATTCCCAGCTCTCCTCTTACCTTTGCTGTTGAATTTGTCATTCCTTTGATTGCCATCAGAGGGATTTTGGTCATCGTCCTAGAATGAGTCCTTTCTATCAGGGCACTCACTTGCATAGTGACTTGCTTTATTGCAAATGTAACATCGTCATTTTCTTCTAGCCTTAGGTCCAGCCTTTCCTTTTGATTTAGTCTCGGAATTATTTCTTTTCTTTGCATGAAAAGAAAAGGTAGCAGGAGGACCTTTAGGCATGGGAATTTCTTGCACTTCTTCCCTTGTTTCTTCTTGAATGCATCTAGCCATTAATTCCTCGAAACCAGGAATTACATTATAGTTCAAAAGAGTAGTCCTGAACACATACCATGCAAATGGCAATCCTCCAAGAGTTGTGAGTGCCATTTCTCTGTCAGTAATAGTTTCCCCAATAGATAGGAGATCGTTCTTGATCTCGGTGATTCTTAAGAAGTATGCTTGCATACTTTCATCTTTACCCTTCTTGATTTCCCTCAGCTTATTTCTAAGAAACAAAACTTGATTTGCATCATTAACTTTAAATAAACTCACCAGTTTATCGTAGATTTCCTTGGAGGTGTCCAGTTCAGAGATGTAGGCCACCAAGTGCTTGTCAATAGAGTCTTAGATGATCTTCTATTGTTTTGACTTCTCCATTTTTTCACGGAGCTTGTCTTCAGCAGGAAAGAGTGTTGAGGACCCCATAGTTCTTTTAGGATAGCCTTGCCAATATTCTCTTTGATGATTGCTCTTGCTCTTGCTCGGGCTTTGTCTTCACCTCAGCTTTGATACCATGTTAAGTTATGGTATGTTCTATGCTTATAACAGTTTACTTCTTTTTCTTATTATATTCCACCGATTAGCAATCACATGTTCATAAAGTAAAGTGCAGATAGAACATTAAACGATCGACAGAAAACAAGCCAAGACAAGAGACACAAGATGTGGCGGCTAGCCAGGGACAAACCCCACAATGTGTGGGGAAACCCTTTGATCAAATCTTCTTTTATCTTCAATAATTCAGCAGAGAGAAATAGTACAATAAATCTGATTCATATCAGCAGTAGCAAACCCTAGATCAGTAGCATCATCATTAGCGGCTTCATTATCAAACTAGGGCAGACCATATCTCACAAATCGATAGTCGGATTGACTTCATTCCACCACCAAAAGTTTCGGCTTCCAGAGGGGGTTCATATGAACCTACAGTGCAGTTCAGATGAGGAGATATTCTAGGCCACGCAAGTCAATCTTTGCTTCTGCAGTTGCAGCTTCAGTTTCAGCAGTTTTTGGCTTCAAACTAGGGCAGTTGATATCTTGCAAACCGTTCGTCGGATTGACTTCATTCCACCACCAAAAGTTGCGGCTTTCAGAGGAGGTTCAGATGAAACTACAGCGCAGTTCCAAAGATGAGATCTTCTAGGCCACGCAAGTCAATCTTTACTTCTGCAGTTGCAGCTTCAAATTCAACAGCTTCCGGCTTCACATGTGTGTGAGAGAGAGACCCATTTCAGCGCAGTAGAGAAGAGACTCATATCTGCGCATTAGAGAGAGAGAGATGTGATGAGATGAGTGTTTCTAAATGAGGAAAAGTCCTCTTATATTTATACACAACGTTGGTGGGTGAATAGATGCGACTGTTGGGCTTCTGAGCCTACATGAGTTGTAGGTCGGCTTGATAATAATTCCATAATCAAAATAAATTCATATCTCCATGAATAATTATCGGAATTGGATGATCTTTATATCAATCCTACACCTCTCGACGAGAGGAATCTAATAAAAATATTATTAGCCATGAATAAGATGACCCACATGAAGTTTTGCCCTGGTTGCCAATTTTAACAATACCTTTCAAGCAATTCGTTTGACAACATTCACTTGAAATCAAATCAGTAATGGAACTTGATCTTGTGAGAATTTATTTCTTAGGCCTTGTATAACTAGAATGATTTGGATTGATATAAAATATGTAGTCTTAATCGTAGATACAATATATATATTTTTTCAATGTATTCATCATTTCATTATCCCCACTATACAAAATTCCCTCATCAATAGGAGTAATATTATCCTCGCTATAATCATACTCAAGAGAGTCAAGAGATCCAACAAAAGAATGCCAACCATCTTGAATTGATACACATGAATGACTTAGAATGTAATATTCATTCATAGCCCTACTATTAGTTTCACTAATAATGTCATCGACGAGTTGAATATGAAACTCAGGAGAAAAATAGGTATTGTTCACACAATTTATAATAGATTTTCCTTGAAAGTATTCACTTGAATGAAAATAATCATCACCATTAAAATTATTAGTGCCATTAAATTTTTCTGTAAGGGGAATGTATTGATCATAAACAACACCATCATTAGTTCCATTACAATGTTCACTTGAATGAAAATCATCATAATTTCCACTAGTGCCTTTAAATTACCCACTCAGAAGAAAGTCTCACCCTCATTATAACCATCTTTGGTATTTTTCAAAACTTCTCATCTCCATAATTCTCATTGGTATCTCTAAATCATGTTTTTGAGGAAAATATTCATCATCTTGATAACTTCCTTTAAAATCCTCATTTGGGGGAAATTCCTCATCATCCTCATCAATGACTTTAAAATAATTGCTTGGAGGAAATTCTTCATCATCTTCATCATAGTCTTTCAATTCTGTTGTTGGAGGAAAATTATTCATTATTATTAATGGGATTACCTTCTTTCTCCTCTATACCAATGATATCACTAAAATGTTTGTTTTCGCTTGCATTACAATCACCACTTGGAGGAAAATTATCATTACAATCATTTAAACTGTTAATAAAATATTCAATTGGAGCTAGAATTTGAATATTTCCATATTATTTATGTTATTATTAAACTATTGAGTACAATGATCGCCATCATATTCCTCCCGTTCGTCAGTGGTTCCTTCAAAATTCTTAGATATAGGACTTTCTTGGTTAACATGTCTGGTATCATTGCTTGCATTATGACAAAACTCCTTACTAATTAAAAACTATGGCTCTTTAATCACATTATAGGAGTTCCCATAATATTCACCAATATCAATAAAATAATTGCACAAACAAGATGTTCATGCTACATAGATAGAAACTTCACTATCATATGAATCCATGACCTTTCACTAAAAACATATAAAGATACAAATGTTCACTCACCCAATATCAATATTAACTGTGAGAATGAAATTTATCTTTAAAATTTATCTTCAAACTTTTTCTTGAAATCATCGCCACTCCCCCATATTTTCCCTTAAAATTTATCTTCAACCCCCACACCCTCTCCCCACTAACATTCTCTTCAAACACCCCCCACCCCCCACCCCAAAAAAAAAAATCCTTTCATTAAAAACATATAATTAAAGATACAAACTTTCACTCTCCCAATAACAATATTATAACTTTGAGAACGAAAATTTATCTTTAAAATTTATCTTCAAACTTTTTCTTGAAATCGTCGCAACTCCCCACATTTTCCCTTAAAATTTATCTCCAACCTCTGAACATTCTCTTCGAACACCCCACCCCACAAAAAATTATCCTAAAATTTCTATTTGATATTTTCTTTCAAAAACATTTTTTTTTAATTTGCCATTTATTTATTAGGTAATTAAATTAAATTTCATTTTATTTTTTTATCCAACATTTACTAAACTTAAAAATAATTGATATAACCTTTTCTATAATATATATACTTTCTTCTTTTGTATTCTTAATGTCAAATCCAATTTTGCGAAGGATTGGTTTTGGAGCAATTTAAGGAGTTTTAATATTATCAAGGAGGCAATCAACAAGTAGAAGCTTTTGCATTGTAAAAGATAGTATTGGTTTCGGAGAAATTTATGGAGTTTTAATAGTACCAATAAAAGATAGTATTGGTTTCGGAGAAATTTATAGAGTTTTAACATTATCAGTGAGGCAATTAACTAGTACTATATATGTATGTTATGTGAGTAAACCATTTTTTAAAAATATTTTTGTATTAGTTTTAAAATAAAATCTTTATTATTATACCATGGGTAAACTATTATAATTCTATTGTCAAAATAATTTCTCGATAATCATTATTGGTTATTATTCACGAATCAAAAATTTATAATAATTTAGAGGGAAAAAATCACTAATTTTAGAATATTTAAAAGGGAAAAATGAATAGAAAAATTATTTATAGTTTATTTAAAGAGGAAAAAAAAAATTATTTATAAATTTCATAAATTCACCTTTTTCATTTTTGTTTTTCTTTAAAAAAAAATATTAAAAAAAAGATCAATTATGTTTAAAAAAATTAAAGAATCGCTATTTAATTTTTGTTTGTTTTTTGTTTTTGTCTAGAGAAGAAAAAACTGTAATTCTATTAATGAAAATAAAAATTACATTCTGTAGACACACTCAATGTAAATAAAATCCTGAGCCAAGAAATGTTTGATACAAATATCAATAAATAGGGAACGCATGCCCATTGAAAAACCCCATGTAAATGCACGCCAAAAAGCCCCGTGATAAGCAACCAATAGATTCAAAATAACTGTCAACAAAACCCAGCAAATAGTGGGCCAATACGTAGGGCAGTTGAAAAATCGAAGGTAGCAAGACAACAAGAAAAAATGGCGACACCATAGGAAAATGATGAACTCCATCGCCAACTTCAAAAGGAAGACACAACGTGAAATAAAAAAAGAAAAGAGTCGCAAAGCCTAAAGGAAGGACATGAAAGTCGACATGAAGCCCACTAAGGACAAGGGTGCACAATTGGGATGAGAAGCCCACAACACAAGCCCAGAAAAATAGATCATGGATGTTGGGATATGGTCCCTAGGGTCAATTTTTGACAGTTTAAGCAAATTTTGGTTATACTTTTGTAAAGAATTTAAAGCCTCCACGAAATGTGGAAGCAGAGTGTGCAGTTAAGTAAGAGTCAAAGGGGTTTCAACCCCTTGTATGGATAAGTGATAGGATGGTTTTGAGACTCACCCATAGGCCACGGGCCATGGTATTGTAATAGAAAGGCTATAAATATTTGAGTCATAACGAGTCTAGGATATAGAACTTTTGATGGAATAATGGTAAGGGAAAGGTCCTAAGGCAAGAAAAGTTTGTTTTCCTGTACTTAGGTGAAAGGGGAAGGCTCCTGCAGCTGAGTGCGCAGAGACCTTGGTAAGTCTGCAGCTGAGTGCGCAGGCCCCCGCAGCTGGGTGCGCAAGGAGGAAAAGAGTATGTAACTGAATTCTAAATCTAATAAAGACTGTTTTGGATCGAATCTATTGCATTTATGCCTTGTTCTCATTTCTGTTTAAGTTTATGCATCTTCGCTCAATGATCTGTTTTAAAGTGTATTTTTTGTGCGAATCTGTTGGAACCTTAATGTCTATGCATGAAAAGTATGATGAAATATTTTCGCGAAGATATTAGATAGATATGTTATTTATAAATGTTCGAAAAGGGAAGATCTGCGCGAAGTCAGATCGAGGGTTGCTATTTACTAAGCGCAAATCGTGAATCTGCCTCTTGTATGCCTGATAAGCACAATAGTGTACCTTCGCGAAGACTTGGAAGTTAATTGAATAGGGTTGTAGTAGCAGACAATAGGAAGGTATAGATCTGTGCGAAGGCAGATCTGAGCTATAAGGGCTTCAAGATACACATCACACAGTTTCTAGATGCAGAAACCTATTTCTAGCATCCCCCAATAATGCTTTGGGTGAGACTGCAGCTTGCGCTACATAGATTGTTTCTGAAAGGGCAGAAGTTAGGGTTTTGTTGGTTGGCGCGAATAACTCTGAACCTGGGTCAGGCCCCCTTAAGCCAACAAATGGTTTTATTGCTGGGATTGGGATCTATCTAAGAGATGTGTGATGTCGAATAAGTGGTTTCCTACGAAGAAAGAGATCGAGAAGTGGATTGACTGGAAAGTGCACACATTTGCAACTTAAGAGAACAGGAGCCCTAAATTTTCCAAGGAGTAGTGGTTGCAAATATATTTGTACACAGAGGAGATCGAAACATTCTTCTATTTCTTCCTTGATGAATTACATGAGTGGCTATCTAGATTGGCAGATAGTTAGGGGATGTGGAGGCTCGACGACCCTATTGTGTGGACTCTAGAACTGGTGAGACGTCTGGAAGCATAAAAAAGAAACATCATGTGGGCCATGGATCGTTGTATTGATCACACACTTGGAAGTTTTGTGGTTGAGTTCGCGATCGATAGAACTATCAACTATAACGAAGTAGAATGTAGGCTCTTCAAGGGACCACGAGGTAGGTATTTGAAGTCATTGAAAACGTGGATTAACATGTTGTTGTGTGAAAAGTGAGTTATGCAATTACCTTGATGTTATGTAATTACCTTGTGTTATGCAATTACCTTGGGTTATTCAATTACTCAAAGTGGGAAATTCTTTAGAATAAATGAAGAAATGAGCTCAGAGTACAGTCCGCTAATTGAATCCCCTTCTAGTGATGACAAAGGGATGGTGTTGACTACATCGCAAAGTGCAGTACATTTGATTAAGCAGGGTATCCTAAGGATACATCATCCTTCCACTCTGCCTCCACCTCCACCTCCGCCTCATACGCGTACACCTTCGCCTCCACCTCCACCTCCACCTCCATTTCCACCATTCAACATGGCGAACATGATGAAGATGTCGGTTTTTAAAGGGGTAAGGAGCGAAGACCCTGAACAGTTCTAGTTTGTTGTAAGAGCTGTGTGGACGGCACAACAGATTACGAACAATAACGTCAGGAAATCGCAACTGGTCAAAGCCTTACAAGACCGAGCTTTAACTTGGTATATCAAGTATTGCACTGATAACCCCAACGTGACGTTGGTATAAACTCAATAAGCACTGAATAAAGAATTTAGAAAGCCTAAGTCAAAGGCACAATTAGTAACTAAGTTCAAATAAATTTGACAAAATATAGATGAGTCATCTTGGGATTTCAACCAGAGATTTAAATCCCTGATAAGGCAGGCCAATATGGTGATCTCAAATTCACAGCATCGAGGTTGGTATATCATGTCGCTCTTACCACATTTAATATTATCGCTATCACAAAAAAAGATAGCAATGAAAGCAGAAGCCTTAGAAATCACGATGAGGTTGGAAGCCTCACCAATACATGATGCAAACATTGGAGTGCAACAGATTCACTCACAACTGGAAAGTTTTCACTTGGAGTTGCAGAGCCTAAAGAAAGGACAGGAAGCCCAACTTGAAGTGCATGCTGAGGTTTGGTGCTTGAAATGCAAGGGCCATGGGTAGGATAAGGACTATTGCTCGGTTTATCAGAATTATCTTATAGGGGGAGGGGCTATCCCCCTGAAGCTAGAAAATTCTGCTGGGTCGAGCGTGGGAGTTGCGCCATGGTGCATTATTTTTTAGGTTACAGGACAACATGCAACTGATAATTTCCATTAACTACAGAAGTTTTTACAGACTCCTCAACAATTGTTTTGTAATTTATGCAAGTATGTGGGTCATGGTGAGCGTCATTTCCAAAGCATTGAATTGATGATGGATAAAACCCCTACCTACCGAATGCAGGAAGAAAATTGGCCTCAAGAGCAGTGCGGGGGTGGAGCGCGTGGAGGATTCCAAGTTCGTGGAAGAGGAAGAGGAGGAGGGGTTGGTAGAGGTGGTGGATAAGTGATCTATTATAACTATGGGGAGGCAGGACACTTCACGCGAGATTGTCAAAACCCCTCGCACCCTTGAGGTCATTATTGCAGAAAGTTAGACCATGTGATAGAAGATTGTCCAATCCTTATAGAAAAGATGTAAGAAAAGAATACGCAGCCTCAACAACCTACGTAGAACATCCAGATGATGAGGGTGAAGCCTCACGAGGAAGATCATAGTGTAAATATAGTGACAAGAAGTGGTATGGCCACAAGAGAAGACAAGGGAAAGAAGCCAGAGGTTGAAGGTTGGGTTCGTAATGCTGTTGAGAAAGAAGTAGAATTTGATCTCAAGAAGGCTAAAGAGACCTTCACAGAAGAAAATAAGAGCTTCGCTGAGGCCTCCACCTCAGGAAGCCAGGAGAAAATGCCAAAAACTATTACAACACAGGAGGTAGATCCTTCGGTGTTAGCTACTTTTATAAAGACCTGTATAAAGTTGTTGTGTGATAAGAAATAAATATAAGGGCTACAAGATCTAATCGACAAATGCACGAATAAGGAGAAGACCCATGCTAAACAATGCACTATGAGGCAGATTAGTAAGCATAAGAAGCGAACAAAGCGCGAAATGAGGTTGATCACATAGATAGGAGAATACAAAATGAACCAAGTAATCTTGGATCTAGGGTCTGATGCAAATTTCATGCTTAAGCAGAAATGGGAGACGATGGGGTGACCTATGCTGCAATGGTCTCCTATTCAGCTGCACATAGATAATCAACAAAAGATTATTTCGATGGGGCACTTATATGGGTAACGGTAGACATCGAGGGTGCGAGCGCACTGGCTGACTTTGAGGTGATTGAAATAGTGGATGATAGTAACCCATACCCCACACTATTGGGAATTAACTAGGCTTTTGATATGGATGCAGTAATCAACTTGAAGAAGCGGAAAATGACTTTTGAAAGAAAGGCGCTCAAGGTTGTACTGCCACTAGACCCTACTAAGGGACCGCGTTATACTGAACCCGTTCGTGACTTTGTGGAGGATGATGATGATTTGGATCAATATACAAGATCATAGTGTGAGACAAAGATTGGATCAATCCTATGGCCGATGGACGAATTGCGTGGGACAGGGATAGTTCCTACACCCGAGACTTGGATGAAGAGCTCGAGCACTGGTAGAATCAGTTGCATGAAGTATCTACGCTGTGTTGCAATATGATGACCAAATCATTGCGGTTTGTCTCAACTAAGGTAAGGAAGATTCCACTATGATGGTTTGACTGATGTTGATTTGTCTTTAGATAAATTTGAAAGGAAAGTACCTAAAGAACATCGCTTCCAAGCGCTTGAATTGGCACTGCGTGCTACACCTGCTCGTTGGTGGGGTATGCACAAGGAGAGTTTCGCGAGTTGGAAGGACTATAGAAAGATGATGAAATTGAGGTTTGGATATGTTAATACCAGGATGACCGATAAGTACAGTGGGAAGGATGATCCTCGTGATCATTTGGCGCAGTGGACTAAGGCCCGGGGAACGGAGCCACAACCAGAATGGGTGCACATTTTCTGTCATACCTTAGATATAATCCCAATGAAATTGTATTTGGAAACAAAGCTTATCCATGGGACAGTTTAATGGGACATCATAAGCGAGAGTTTCTTATTGAATTTCATCTTTGAGGATGGGTTTGAATGCATTGATGAAGCGCTCCAAGAGATAAGAGCAGCTATATTCAGAACGCCTAAGGAACTAGTAGAATGGACTCAGTCGGATTGGAGTACACAACTGCGCCATGCATTGGAATGTTACAATGTGACTGTTGAGGAGGAAGAAGAAGACCCACAGAATATTAACATTCCAAATATAGAAGGACAACGTGAAGTAAAAGGACTGACAGCTGAGAACCCGGATATATATGAGCCTTTGAAAACTAGACAAGTAAATATTGGATCTGAAGTGGAGCCTAAGTTCACGAAGATATGAGACTATTGGGACAAAGATACAATCGATAAGCTAGCCGAAATGCTATGCTAATACCAAGATCTATTCCCAACAAAATTCTTGGATCTAAAGGGGATCGTAGGAGATTTGGGTGTAATGAAAATCAATTTGAAACCTGATGCGATGCCCGTCAAACAACAACCGTATCGTCTCAATCCGAAGTATAAAGAAAAGGTGTGCCAAGAGCTTGATCAAATGCTGGAAGCCGAAATTATTGAGCCAGTAGAGGAATCTAATTGGGTAAGTCTGATGGTTATCCAAGAAAATAAATAGAAAGGCAAAATTAGATATGCGTAGACCTAAGAAAACTAAACAATGCATGTGTGCATGATCCATTTCCAACACCGTTTATAGATGAAGTATTAGAGAATGTTGGTGCACATGAAGCTTATTCATTTACTAATGGATTTTCAGGATACCATCAAATAAATATCGTGCCGAAAGATCGAAGAAAGACAACCTTTGCGATGGAGTGGGCTTTCTTTCAATATACAGTAATGCCATTCAGACTGAAGAATGCACCTGCAATCTTCTCCCGGGTAGTAATCACAATGTTTAAGGAGTTTATTCATAAATTTTTGGAGGTTTATTTTGATGATTGGACTGTGTTCAGGTTGGTGAAGCGCCATGTTACAAGTTTGTGCCTTATGTTGCATACATGTCGTAGAATTCTGATCGCGCTGAATATTGCTTGGTCATGTAGTATGTAAGTAGGGATTGATGGTGGACCTTGTGAAGATAGTTGTGATCATGAATTTGGAAGCTCCTAGGAATGTAAAGAAGCCACGCGTGCCATTGGGGAACACTAGATATTATAGAAAGTTTATCAAGGCTTATGCTCAGATAACTGCGCTGATAGAAAAGTTATTGAAGAAAGATGCGATGTTTATTTGGGATGAAGAATGACAGCATAGTTTGGACGTATTGAAAGAGAAGATGGTGACTGCGTTGATCTTGATGTTCTCCGATTGGAAGCAAGAATTCCATGTGAATGTGAATGCCTCTTGCATTGCGCTAGGAGTGGTATTGACCTAGGCAGAAGAAGGAGAAATTGATCATCCGATATATTTCGTGAGCATAAAGTTATTAAAGACTGAGAAGAATTATTCCACTATAGAGCGCGAAGGGTTGGCGATGGTCTACACACTATAAAACTTTCAACATTATTTGTTGGGAACATATTTTAAAATGTATATAATCAATCTGTGCTGAAGTACCTAGTCAATAAGCCTGTGTTGGGGGGTGAAATCTGCCAATGGTTATTGTTGTTTCAGGAGTATGACTTTGAGGTAATTGTGAAGCTTGGAAGGTTGAATACAATACCAGACCACCTATCAAGGATTGAAATGGGTGAAGAACCAAATAGTTTTGAGGAAGGGTTGCTAGATGCACAAATTTTTGTTGTGTGTGTTGCGGATGAGAATTTTGCTAATATCATTCAGTTTTTAACCACGGTTATAGCTCCAGAAGGGTATTCCACTCAGCAAAATAAGGAATTAGTGGTCTGCTCTGTGAATTTTTCGATGATTTCAGGTCACTTTTATAAGATGGGAACAGATGAAATACTACGAAGGTATGTTCTAGAGTTTGAGTGCACTAGTATACTCGCCAAAGCACTTGGAGGAGCGGCGGGGGGACACTATGCAGGAAAAGCAACTGCACATAAGATTTTGCACGCAAGTTTATGGTGGCCGACATTACACAAGGATTCTAAGGCGTATGATGCTTTCCAAAGGACGGGAAAGCCTTCGCGAAGAGATGAATTTCCCCTAAACCCTCAGGTGTCATTACAAGTATTTGATAAGTGGGCTATTGATTTTATAGGACCGATACAACCACCAGGAAAGAAGACGGGCACATGGTATATTATTACTGCAATAGAGTACTTAACGAGATGGGAAGAAGCATAACCGGTGAGGGATTGTTCTGCTTCCACTGCTGCAAAGTTTGTGTTCAAATATGTCTTAACACAATTTGGATTCCCTAAGGTATTGATGAGTGATATGGGTACACAATTTCTGAATGAAACAATCAACGATATGCTTAAAGAATTCAGGAATACCATCAAAAGAGTACACCTTATCATTCCCAAGCTAATGGTATTATTCAATAAGATTTCGGAGAATGCGTTGACAAAGATTTGCAACATGTAGAGGAATGACTGGGACATGTGTGTACCAACAATTCTATGGGCATATCGAATGACCTGCAAGAAGTTGACAGGCCAAACTCCGTTTAGGTTGGTCTGTGGGATTGCTGCGGTAATGCCTATGGAGTATATTGTGCCAATACTATGCATTACAACTTTGACAGAGATGGCGGATCGCGAGACCTTGGAGGAATGGCTCACACAATTACTAGAGCTAGAAGAAGATTGCTTTCTTGCAAAATTTCACCAGCAAGTGCAAAAGGGACGCAAAAAAGCCTAGCATGATAGGCATATTAAGCTGTACACTTTCAAGGTGGATGATTTGGTGCTGCTATATGACAAAAAGTTCACAAAGTTTCTGGGGAAATTTCAAATGCACTGGTTAGGGCCATATGTTGTTAAGGAAATTGTAGATGGTGGCACAGTTTAGCTCGCAAAGCTAAATGGGGAGCCATTCCCTCGAAGAGTGAATGGAAGCTAGTTGAAGCTGTATACAGGGGATCCTAGCCCCACGCAATGACTACATAGTCACAGGATAGTCTTAGCACTTCAGGCAGTTGCAAGGGAGAGAGGGACTATAAAATACACTACCCGAAGAGGAGGAAAATACAGTAAGGTGGTTACGCGACGGATACAAGTAGTGCGACAGAAGAAGTTACGAAATAAGAACATGTGATGGACGAGATGCACCACAAGGGGTGGTGTCGCACAACGGGTCCAATAATAGCCGTCAGAGTCACTTTTCATGATTGGATAGCAAAAATCCCATTAGGGGGAGTGGGTAGGCGACAATTATGGTGAAAATATTTGGAGATTTGCCACCAAAGAGGCATTTATGATCAGAAAATTGAGGGAACGGTCAGATTGAAATTCAAAGTCGCTTATAAATATGGCATGTTGGGCTACTGAAGAACACTCCGCTTTCTAAGAAATTGGCATAAACCCTCTTATTTTCACTATATGAATTGACAAGTTTGGGAGGATTTAGTTTCTAGTGAAGCATTCACGAAACTGCTTGAGTATAGCCAACAGCTTATTCTTGAACAAATCTCTACTCTAGTAAGTTCTGAAACCATGGTGTCTCAAGTAGATACCCCTGAAGTTGTGTCCATGGAAGCTGTGCCCTCTGTGCCTACGATGCCGAGGTCGCCTAGGCCAAAGAAATCAACTACCAAGGAGAAGCAGAAGAAACCTGTAACGGTGAGGCAGTCACCGAGGAAGAACCCAAAGGTTTGATAGAAAGAGAAGAAGGAAAAATTAAAGTAGCCAGAGGAACCGGTGGATTTGGAAGCAGAGGAACTCCATAATGGAGTGGAGGAATTAGATGTTGAGGAGGGTGAGCTTATCACACGGGTCCCGGTGTATATCCCTCCGTGAAAAGGGAAAGCCAAGGTAACCAAGGACACAAATTCAGGAAAATTTATGATCTCTACACCGCTGTTACCAGAATAAATAATTTTTGAAGGCGTGCTCTTAGCACTTATCCCAGTGTTAAAGATGGAAGATTGAGATCTTTCCGACAACGAAAAATTACCTCACTTGGCCATCAATAAATACATGACCAAGAGTTATTATGAATAAATTGGGCTCACAAGGCTAGAACCCATGAAATGGGTCAAAGGCATTGAGCAGGCCAGATTACTGCATATGCTTTGCATGCCACACTTCCACCAGTTGATTATAAACATTGTCTATGTGCACCAACTGATTGTGCTAGTACATGATGGGTTGTTATGTCTAGGGAAACCCATCCCTATAATCGATATGCTTATCCATAGAATTACAAAGTTTCCCTATAAAAGGGTAGACCCAGCCAAGGAATTTGGAGGAAAGAGAAAGGAAAAGGAGTTGACAGATAGAATGAAAACTGAATTTGGGCTAGTCAAGAAGTCGTGCAGATATCCTATCTGCTCAATTCAAGACCAAGCAGTGCAGTTTTCAGCTCAAATTTTAGCTAGGAAGATCATGAGGAAATGTCGCATGGATGAGTTTTCGGCGCCAGTCGTTTCGTTGATTACAGAGTGTGCAAAGGTGGTGCAATACTTGTGTAAATAATTCTTAGTGAACTACCACGAATCATAGGAGGACAGCAAGGCATTTCACTATGCCTATCTCATATTGCTAATTTTACTAGTAGTATGGCGACTACCGGAGGATAGTTAGTTTCCTCCGCAAGAAGAAGACTTACCAGAGGCAGCGAAGTTCACTTCATTGTGGGTGACGAAGGATCCAAAGAGGATCGTTGAATCAAAGGTCTTTTGGATCTTGGTCGAAATAAACCTCCGCACAGTAATAAGTCAGCAACCAAGGTTGTATCCAACCTTGTTCGAGCAGTCGAGGGCCTTCGCAGAGTTTAAGGTCGACTTTCATAATGTCTCTATCTAGGCAAGGTGAGACCCTAAGCAAATCAGGCACAAGTTTCCATACCTAGTTTCAGAGACAGATTTGTAGCAGATTGTGTGGAGTTAGCAAGCGGAGTGGTGAAAACCCATGGATGTTGGTGTAGGTACAAGTCAGGGCAGAGAAAGCTCTACTACGCAGATAAGAGCTGCACAGAAATGAAAAGAGGCAACACAAGCATTGGCCTAGCAAAGGAAGAAAGAAGCTGCTACTAAGGCAGTTGATGAAAAAGAGAGTGCTGAGAAAGAGAGGGTTGAGAAAGAGCGCACTAGAAAATAGGACACAATGGAAGTCGAAGCATCCTCTTCCCAGCATACTGAGGAGCATGAATTGTCCGAGTAGGGCGGAGATGGAGGGGATGACCAAAAAAATCCCTTCACATTGAAGAAGTGGAATAAGGAAACAACCTCAGGTCCAAGAAGAAAGCAAAAGATAGATAAACAGACACATGTGGACCCCATGATGCTCACTAAGGGGAATTGGAAGAGATCGGAGATAAGGTCCGCGATACAACAATAGAAATATGGAAACAATTCGAGCAACAATATATGCATACACTGGGGAATGTCCAAAAGGATCTGCGCGAGTTGCAGATCCAGACAGGGAGAATTTAGGCGAGCGTTGGACAAGTGAGCGGGGTTCAAGTGAGCCTGCAACAAGCGAGCGAGAGCGTGTTGGAGATAGAAAGGACTCTGGACCTCAGAGGCATCTCCTTACCAGAAGGTACAGTCTTCACAGAATCAGAGGAAGTTCATGCCTAACTAGGAAGGATTAAAGACATGGGGGTGAACTTAGTCGCATTGCCACTTTAGACCCTCCACGCGCTTCATCAGGGAGTCTCGGATGAGCTTCGAATCAGAAAGCAGCGCGCACTAGCAATGATCAATGAGGTTAAGTTAAACAATGAACATATATTCGCTGAGAAGGCTTAGGTCCTAAAATAAAATGAAGAGATAACAACGCAAAGTCAAAGCCTGGAAGTAACAATTACACAGGCATGTAATTTAGTCCTAGAGTTACATATCCCGGAGGATGTAGTAGCTACGACAAAGATTAGGAAATTGGCTACTGCCATGCGCAAATTGAAAGATGAAATAGGTTGATTTACTTTTGATTTCCATACGAAGATATCATAACTACAGCTGAAACTACATCTGACTACTCCACCAGAGGTCAGGGAGTAGCGCAATGCAACCATTAAGAAGCACATGACTACTATGGAGAATGCAGTCAAAGGTTGTGATTTTATTTTTGGCAACACCATGGAGTTATTGGATACTTTTCAGGAGGAACCAAACTTGTAGAGATTGACTACAGAAAATAGAGAGGCCCAACAGAAATATGATGAGATCAGGGCGACTGCACGCACCTTAGTGCCAGTCCAGCACTTCGCGGGCTTACAAGAAGGGAAGATGATGCAAGAAAAAGTTGAGGAATTGTAGTGAAAAGAATCAACGTTAAAGGATCAAATTCAACCGTGGACAGAGGAGGCTAGCCATATTGCTCAGACTATTCAGGAAAAGATGAAATCTTTTCAGCAGACTCAAAGGACCATGCGCCTTGCGGTGGAGGGAACAACTACAAAAAAACTGGTCAAAGAGGTGAAGCAGGTTGCCATAAAGAGCATCATGGAGATGGAAGCATTGAAGCATGAGTTCAGTGAGTTCCACCACAAAGTAGAGAAGCCACCTGAGTGACTCGAGGGCGAGTCACTAGATTTGTGTTGGGGGCCTGTTGGGATAGGGTCCCTAGGGTCAATTTTTGTAGTATACCTAGGGGGGGATAATATGGGGTATAAAGGGAGGTACCCAAGGGAATAATGTAACAATGGGATGGGCCATAGTAATAAATAAGGTGGTTAACCCGTATCATATAAGGGACCACAAGTAGTTAGCAATAATGTAATAAGCCCACGGTATTAGATCGATGGTATTGAGGGAACCATGGTAGTGACCCATGGTATTGTATGTATGAGGCCTATATAGAGGCTAGAGACTCCCCATTGAGAGATGTCAAGGATTATTGTATGAACAGGCATATGGCTTGTGGAGTGTTCTCCTTCCTTAAGGAGTGAATGTATGGTCTTGCCCTACCTTAAGGGTTTGATCAATAAAGAAGCATTTATATCTATATTCAGATCTTGTTATTTATTGGGTTTATTTGTATTCTCATATATTTCCGGGTTAGATCTATAACAAGTGGTATCAGAGCACTTTCTTGGGCAAAGCAGATATATATATATATATATATATATATATATATATATATATATATATATATATATATATATATATATATATATATATATTTTTTTTTTTTTTTTTTGCAGGAATTTTTTGGAAGGCAAGTTTGCAGATCAGATCTGTACATTCTGGTGCAAAATATGCATAATCTAATTTCATATCTGGTTTTTTGGTGAAAAAATACCCAATTTAAAAAAAAAAATTGGCCGAATCAGAGTCCGGATGAGAGAGATATTGTTGATTAAAATCAGTTGGGTTGTAGACATTTTTCAGGGCGACGCATTTGTGGAGAAGATCTGTACGTTCTGGTGCAAAATTTGCAAGATATAATTGTAGATCTGGGTTTTTTGTGAAAAAAATACCGAAGTTAAAAAAAAAAATCAGTCGAATCAAAGTCCGGATGAGGGAAATATCGTTGATTTAAAATCAACGTTTTTTTTAGAATTGTTTTTTGTGACGGCGGGACAAGTGCAGTGCGAATCTGAAATTCCAGTGCCTAGATCGGGATTTCTATCACATGGGAAGAAGTAGAAGGGTTGTTCCATTTCAAAAAACAGGTCATAATAGGGATTCTGAGCAATATTGACTAAATTGTGGCCATTTCAAATTTTCGCCAAGTGAATTTTTTTCAAAACCCTCTTCATGGCTTCTAGCAAGGTTCTTATTTTTACAGGGAAAGATAATGGCCCTACTATTGAAGAATTCATAGAAAGAGAAAAGTCATTATGGCCAAAAAATTGGAAAACTTTCCTATATCTTAGTATGAAAGAAGAGGCTGCCATATGGTGGAACTCACTTGACTACAAGCAAGTGTCCAAACTTTCGGATGAAGAATTTGAAGAACTCCTTGTGGAAAAATGGTCTCATGCTAGAAAACAGGGGAATGAGATATGTAAGGGGTTATTTCCTATTGGTATCTCTTTATTGCAGGTTCATGGATTGATTCAGAAGGAGAAGATCATTGTGTCTATAAATCCTAGTTGCAAGCATAATTTTATCAATGTTAATTTGGCAAAAAAATTGCAAGTTCTAGCAAAACAAATGGAGCACACACAGGTTAATAATAAGGAGGTGCAAGTTTATAAAGGTTTGAAGATTTCTATGGACAAGTATGTATTGCATTTTGATTTTTATGTTTCAGATATGGATAATGTGGATGTTGTTTGGGATACCCTTAGATGGAATCGGTGGGTACTATCAATATTAATGTGCAGAAGAAATTCCTGAAGCTCTGGTATAAAAAGAAGAAAATTACATTACATAATATTTCCATCAATAAACAGGTAGAGTCCAAGGAGGCTGAAGCAGAAGATGTTCCAGGGATTGACACATTAGATGATGAGCCCTTTATGGTCGACAACCAAACACAAACATCAAACCAGGTACAAGAAAAACAGGGAGAATCCAAGGAGGTTGAAACACAAAATATTACAGGTACTGATACATCAGATGAGGACTCAATGGTTGAAGTAGTATTGGAAGATAAGAAACAACAACAGGCACCACAACATGTACCAGCTACCAACCAGGCTCCATTAGGTCGTGAATTAAAGAAAAAGACACCGTTGATTAAGACTTCAACATATCACCACCCACATCACCTCGCAAGACACCAACTAACAAGATGGCAATGAATTAGCCACAAGGACAACAACCCCTACATGACAGATAGTGAGGGGCGGCAATCCACATACTACACATCAACACAGAAGATGCACCAGAGTCAACTTCCATCTCAAGCGAGTGAGGCACCAGCGAGATCGAGGGTTCACTTTTCTCTTGGATGGCTAGATGCACACACATGGTACCGATGGACTACTCTTTTGAGTAGATCTTATTATTTGTGTTCTTCCCATGTTTCGGGGACGAAACATGTTAAGGGGGGTGGAATGCAGTATACCTAGGGGGGATAATATGGGGTACAAAGGGAGGTACCTAAGGGAATAATGTAATAATGGGATGGGCCATAGTAATAAATAAGGTGCTTAACCTGTATCATGTAAGGGACCACAAGTAGTTAGCAATAATGTAATAAGCCTATGGTATTAGATCGATGGTATTGAGGGAACCATGGTATTGACCCATGGTATTATATGTATGAGGCCTATATAGAGGCTAGAGACTCCCCATTGAGAGATGTGAAGGATTTTTGTATGAACAAGCATATGGCTTGTGGAGTGTTCTCCTTCCTTAAGGAGTGAATGTATGGTGTTGCCCTACCTTAAGGGTTTGATCAATAAAGAAGCATTTCTATCTATATTCAGATCTTGTTATTTATTGGGTTTATTTGTATTCTCATATATTTCTGGGTTAGATCTATAACAATTTTTGGGCAGTTTAAGCAAATTTTGGTTATAATTTTGTAAAGAATGTGAAGTCTCCATGAAATGTGGAAGCGGAGTGCGCAGTCAAGTAAGAGTAAAAGGGGCTTTATCCCCTTGTATGGGTAAGCGATAGGATGGCTTTGAGACTCACCCATAGGCTGCGGGCCATGGTATTGTAATAGAAAGGCTATAAATATTTGAGTCATAGTGAGTCTAGGATATAAAACTTTTGATGGAATAATGGTAAGGGAAAGGTGCTAAGGCATGAAAAGTTTGTTTTCATGTACTTAAGCGAAAGGGGAAGGATCCTGCAACTGAGTGCACAGAGACCTTGTTAGTCCATAGCTAAGTGCATGGGCCCTTGTAGCTGGGTGCGCAGGGTGGAAAAGAGTCTGTAGTTGAATGCTAAATCTAATAAAGATTATTTTGGATCGAATCTATTGTATTTGTGCCTTGTTCTCATTTCTGTTTAAGTTTATGCATCTTCACTCAATGATCTGTTTTAAAGTGTATTTTTTGCACAAATCTGTTGGATCTTTAATGCCTATGCATGAAAAGTATAATGAACTGTTTGCTAAGATATTAGATAGATCTGTTATTTATAACTGTTTGGAAAGGGAAGATCTACGCGAAGGAATATCTAAGGTTGCTATTTACTGAGTGGAAGTCGTGAGTCTGCCTCTTGTATGCCTGATAAGCATGATCATGTACCTTTGCAAAGACCTGGAGGTCAATTGAATAGGGTTGTAGTAGCGGATAGTAGGAAGGGATAGCTCTGTGCGAAGGCATATCTGAGCTATAAGGGCTTTAGGATACACATCACACAGTCTTTGGATGCAGAAACTTGGTTCTAGCATTCCCCAATATTGCTTCGGGTGAGACTGCAGTCTACGTTACGCAGGTTGTTACCGAAAGGGCCAACAATTAGGGTTTTGTTGGTTGGCGCGAATAACTTTGAACATGGGTTAGTCCCCCTTAGGACAACAATGGAGGCAAGAGAAAGAGGCCAAAAGGCCCAAAGAAAGGAGTCGAGACCAATCTTAGACGATAAGTGAGTCTGCTACGTAGTACTGAAGCAAAGTGGGATAAAATGGTAATGAGAAGACCCCATGTCTATACGAGAACCAAACACCCACCAAAGAAGACCCAAAAATTGCCAGCTCCATAAGAAATTGTGAAGCATGGACCAAGGGGCAGAGGCGATTAGGGCTCCAACCTTCCCAACCCTCACTCCATGTAGAAAAGCACTTGTAAAAAGTTAGAAACAATATAATAGGCAAAAAATTGTGGAGGAGGGAGGAAAATTTGAAGGAAACTAGTAGAGGTGGAACTAGTACGCAAAAACACAACTAGGGTTATACTCTTTAAAACATTTGAGTAAACATAAAACAACAACAAAATAAAAATGTTTAGAGTGTATAAGGAAAAAATCAACAAATATTTAAAAAACAAAAAAAAATTAAAAGAAAAAATAAAAATACAATGTTAAAATAATTTTAAAAATTAAAATTAATGAAAAAGTTTATTTTTTTCAAGCAAGACACCTAATAATAACGATAAAAAAATTATTTCTCGAAAAGGGGGTAGGGGCAGGGGTGGGGGCGGCGGCAGGGGCAGGGGCAATGCCAGATGCCAATAATTTCAAACTACTTAATTTTTTTAAATTTTGATTGTGGTAAATGCTTGATTTTTAATTTTAGCTAAAAGTTTTCTTAAGCTTTAAAAATGTTTTACTAAAATAGTTGTACTCATGTTTTTTATTTCCCTTCTTATGAGAGGAGGGGAGTAAACTCCTTTTTTTCTTCTTTTCAGTTTAATAATTTTATTTTCTTATATATATATTTTTAAATTTAATATTTTTTTTTTATATCAACTTTTTTTTCTCTTTATTTTTATTAATTTAAATTTTAAACTTGAAAATATAGTTATAGTTTAAAAAATTACAAAGTTTATTTTTTAGTGATTTTTTCTTAATCTTATTTGGAAAAAAAAAACCATTACAATTTTGATTCTTAGTCTTTTTGCTTAAAAAAATTCCATTATTATTATAAAAATAAAAATTTATAATTTTACTCATTTAGTTTGGAAAATTGCATCAATGAAGCCATTTATGAATATATCTAAATCAAGAAATGTAATATTGACATCCAGATATAAAGCTAAATCCTTCATGAATGCTAACCAAGAAATGAAGCCATTTATGAATATATCTAAATCAAGAAATGTAATATTGACATCCAGATATAAAGCTAAATCCTTCATGAATGCTAACCAATAAAAGACTAACACTTTTGGTCTAAGGTTCAACCATTAGGCTCTCAAAAGTAATGATGAACACTGGAGAGTGAAAATATGCATGGAAGGAAAATAAAATGGAGTATTCCTTATAGGTCAAGGATAAATGAAGCAAAAGTGTAGAATGAATTTATTTTTATTTTTCTAAGTTTGAACGTGTGCAAACAAATTATATATGTTTCGTTCTGGGTACAAAAGTTGTTTATGCACTCGCAAAAGAAGCTAAGACATATAATAAGATTAAATATGGTTTCAAAAATAACAATTATAGCATGAAAAAAGGTTTTATAGAAATATGTGCCTATGTCATGCAAGACATCGAGGAAGGAAATGTAAGTTTGTTTATAACTTTTTAAAACTTATTTAACACTAAATTGTCAAATTTTATTTTGCATAATTTTGGTATGTGACTTTCAATGTGTTGGAGGGGATTTAGTATGCAAATAAGCATAAAGCTACGAGAGTAGATAAGCATGAAAAAAAAGTAGGAAAGAAAAAGCATATGTCTAATAAGGTCAGCACAATAACATTTCAATATGTAAAAATTCCAAACGAGAATAACATTGGAGTTGGTTTCAACGAGGTTACCACTTTTGTCCAAAAGAATAAGAAACAAGAGAACACAAAAGAGTCATGCCTAAGGATGATTCCATCCCTGTTAATTATGAATATATTGTTGATTTATATAAAATTCCTTTGAATGATAGAAGGAGGAAATCTAAAGTTTTTTATTATGAATATATTGTTGATTTATATAAAATTCCTTTGAATGATAGGAGGAAATCTAAAGTTTTTTATAATGAAGAAACTAGTGTTAGCTCTAACCATCATATTAAAAGTTCTAAAGGTAGTATGCAAATTATAACACCAAGTACAAATCTAGAGGATGGTGTTATCAACATAATGAAAAATATCATTTAAATCAAATGATGCAGAACAACTTGGATGATGGCGGCTAAGCATTTAGGTGAATGTGAAGGAAAATTAAGGGATTAATATTTTGAGATATTTGAAATGGGCCTAACAATATATGTTGGAATTTTGTTTGTTTTCCTTTAACCTGATTTCTTTGTCTCACTTTAGAACTAAATCATTGATATTTAAATCATTGTTATTAACTAAAGGTTTTTCAAAATAGGTTTTAATGATATGTTGATGTAATTTTTTTTTCTTTACTGTCTCTCATTCTTCTTCCAATTTTAGTAAAGGTTTAAGTCATTTTAAATTGTTGGGTTAGTATCATTTCTAACAATTTGATCAAGTTACAAAGATGGTAGAAAAAAATTAGGGGTAAGAATGCCTTCCTTTCCATAGGCAAGGAAGAATGGTGAGTTACCCAATGCTACTTTGGGAGTAAGAAGATTTTCCCAAAAAGGATTGGATAAATATTTATGCCAATTCTGTTGCTTTTAATTAATAATACTTTTAATTATTCTAATGATATTATTATCAGTTCATTCCACTAGATCATTTCAATGAAGATAATAGTTAAAACTTAGTTAATTTCAAGGATGGAAAGTAATATTTGTTATCAAGACAAAAGAATCAAGAATTCCAAACCTAATGATGATATTTTGTTCTAAGAAAGAGTCATCTAATTTTCATTTACAGTTTTGAGAGGAATCACCTTTGTGCATCTCATAAAATAGCTTGTGGTAGTGAGGATTTATTGTGAATTTGGGAAGAATTAGGAGTAATCATTCCAAAAATATCAAGTCCCCACTATTGAAATGGACTTGCAATAGCCATTGGCTGCAAAGGAAAAACATGTTTATTTTCTCTTATTGTAGATATTGAACAAATCTTACACTTTCTAACAAAAATATGAGCATATTTAAACAAAGTAGCCAGTAGTAAACAACATGTAATACTTTGTGGGAAGTTGTATCACCATTGAAATTTCCTCGTTGGACCATGGTATACTTCTATTAGAACTTTCTCAACATAATTTCATAGGTTTTATGAGAAAACAACTCATTAATAAGTTGGTATTGTGCAAGTTTTAATATTAAAGCTCTCATCATTTAAAAGTTCAAATAATATGGGTCGACACCATGACTCAAATAGTATTTTAAACAATTCTACAAATAATCAGATGAAATAGGATTGTAATATATTTCTGTAATGCTTACTTCAACTTCATTTTCCTATCTTTACTCTTCTATTTGTGATCCTTTAGATTCCATTCTTGTCTTACAAATATTCTATCCTTAAATAATCTTTATAGGCTTTATTTCTAGATCATATTTGTTGAGTTCCTCCTATGACAGTATTTTAGTTCTTGAACTACCCATTTTTTCCAATGAAACCTTATCATTTTCACTCCTAATCTATCCAAACCCTATATTTCACCACATGTATACTTGTGTTTGTTTTCATACCTAGACTATTTTGTTTGGAACGAAATAAATAAAACGATTCACATAAAGTAGCATATGGGTGTGTTTGGTTTAAATAAGATTATATTATATATATTGTGTGTGGTTTAAAACAAGTGGTTTGGGCTACTAATTCAAAGATTGAAGTGTTTGATTTCAGGATTAAATATGATCTTATATGCCTCGGTTGTGTATCGACATACTGTTAATTGTAAAATCTACATGAATTTTCGTTTTGAACAACAAACAATTGTTTAATAACATGTCAAAAATATATTATTTTAAGTTTTTTTTATCATAGGCCTTAGTTACAGTCAAATTCCAACTAGACATATTCATAAGCATGTTTGAATGTCAAAAGGATGTGCTCATAACTTCAATCAGGTGCAAAAGTTGCAACATAAAAAGTTATAGTTAGAAGCAATCTTATTGATAATTTTACAAAGGTCTCAAGGCAGAAATTACATTGTTAGACCTCATAAAGATATCTGGTATGGGCTCTAGTCTATTTCTGGGAAGTGGTTATTTGGTGAAAAATAGAGCACCTTGAGATACTCATTCTTGACCCTTCATAGGTTGCAAAGATTAGTTTTTTTAAAAAGTGTTAAGTATATGATCTAGAAGTTGTCGAATTTTTTATAGTATGTATCTCTCAAGGATGAAATTAGTAAGGGTTGGTTTAACCAAGACTAAAAGCTGAAGCATAACTGTAATGATTTACTTAGTTTATTTTTAAATTAGTTAGTGTTGATAAGGTCGAACCCTTGACGTGCCTATTTGTTATTTTGTAAACTTTATATAAAGGAGAATGTGCTTAGAGTGCATAATACTACTATTGCTATAATTTCTCTCTGAAATATAATATCAAATTTATTGTGTTTGGGTGATTGATGAAGGTTCAATATGATATTTGTGTTTCAAGTTCTGTATGTGGTGATATTTCATTTATTTTCTATCGCTCTATGCTGAATCGTTAAAGATCAGAGGCAGGAACCAAGCCCTTAGTTGGGCCTGCTCAAGGCGTGGTAATGCACCATAAAATTTTTTGTTTGATTTTCTTTGCTATATTTGTCCCATTTGCATAGTTTTTAATTGCATAGTGATCGTTATAGTTTGAATGAGATTTGAATAACTCCTGACTGTCACTCTTTGCCAATATATTCATGATATTCAACTCTTGATTTACATGTATATGGTGTGTATTTCCATTATTTTGATTTTTGATATGTTTTGTGCGATAATGTAGTTTAATTTCCATGCAAATTCTTTTTATAGTTTGCTTTTGATTTGTTTACAAAGGGTTTGGTGATTAGTATCATTTTAAAAATAATCATAAAATATTAGTTTGCTACGGAACCAATAATTAAAATATTATTCACCATTGTTATAACTCTTAAGCTACATTGAGCTTGCCCATTAAAGGATTTTAGGTAATTGAGGAACCATCAAGCTGAGCATTTAGAAGTAGGACCTTTTTAAATGGAACCACCATCACTATGTGTTATTATAAGTTATTTAATAAGAAAAAAGTCTTGTCACTTGTGCATACTGCACCAAGGGCCTCACAAGTCTACTAATCTGGTTGAAAATTAAAAGACAATGTATAACTAACAATATTTACAATCAGTAAAAACACTCATCATTTTTGGAATCATTGTTGGAAAGGCATTCAAGGAGTCAAGAAATTTCACATAAATAATCCAAAGGATATTAGGGCTAGAAGTTACCAAAGGAGTCAAAATTACTCCTTTCAGTAATCTAGGCACTCTTTTTCTTTAAATTATATCATGATAAATTCATTCAAAACATCATAGGTAGGAGAAAGAAAAAGTATTTTAAAACCCCAACATGTTTTACGGTGGGGACTACTCCTGATAACATGCTGGCAAGCCCCAAAGGGAATCCTCCAAAGGTAACTTTTTCCCGTAGTACTATAAGGAAACCATTAAGAGGGGAGACACCAAGAGAGGAAGAATACCCTTTTGAAGAGTAATTTGAAATTCCTATAGGATCTAATAAAATTCAAAATCCTCAAACTATACCGGAAGAAAAGATGAGAGATGAAGAACTTAACTAACTTAAATGATAACCAAAACCAATGACTTTTTAATTTCCCATTTAAAATCTTGGTGCCATAGTACAAATGAAAAATATTCCTCTTTCTACATATCCAAAATTTCATGGCCTATCCAAGGAATAGCTTGACACTATTGTGTTTGATTTTGATGTTCTCTGTCGAAGTTATGATTACTCCATATATGCCCAAAACTTAAAACCTTTTCCTTCCACATTGAAATATGCAACCCTTTGATGGTTTATGGGATTAGGGGGAAACAATATCCAATCTTGGGATGATATGAAAAACAAAAATTTGAGTAAATACCAAGAATATTGCAAAGTTAGGGACATTGAGAGGGATATTTTTAAAATGTCTTAGGCAGATGACAAAAGTCTGGAAGACTATGTGGAGAGATTCCAATATACTTCACAAATAACTAATCAAAACTCCCTCAATCCTAAAACTTTATGTATTCTCTTTGTTAAGGGGATACAAGAGGATTGTATTCGAGACCTTGAATTTAATGGGTGCAGGAGATGTTTCTAAATTAACATATGAGGAAATTTGTTAATTATGTTTATGGTATTCCAGAGGAAGTGAAAAATATGGGAAAAATTATCGATGTATTTTATCACAAATCAGTAGATTAGGTGGAAAAATAATGACTAAGGCTGAACTAGGGAATATTTAAGACAATTGTAAAACTGATATTCTAAGTACACTCAATTAACAATTGGACACATTTCAAGCTAAAAGAAAGAAGGAAGAAGCTAAGCTATCCCTAGCTATATTTTTTTCCAAATGTTAGAAAACACATCAGCTTAGAGAAGGTAATTTGAATAATGTATAGGTATGTGGTATTTGTGGAAAAAATCATTCCACTCGGGAATGCCCTTCTTTTCCCAGACTTAAAGAAATGTTCTAAGAGGTGGATGGGGAGACTCAACAAATTTATTTTGTAACCCATAAGAAACCCTGACCTCCCCGAACATCCACACCTCTCGATCCTTCCTAGAATTTTAATTTCCATTTTGGATGGTACCCTCCTATGCCATGGCCATAATGGCCTCCTTAGGTCCAAGGGAAAGGGTGGACTCTAGGACGGAGAGGACCCTAATCCTTTGGGAATATGATGTATCCTCAAGCATGCCCACAACAAATTCAATTCCCTTCCAATCAACCAACTCAAACTCAACAGAGACCTCATTTTCCTCCCAAACTTATTCCAAATCCAAATAATAATAAAATAGTTCAAACCACCTATAATACTAAATTGCCTCCTTTTCCTACCTATCCCCTTTCAGTTGTGGACAACTAAGACATCCATTTGCGCTCTGGGAAAGTTATATGAAATCAAACCTCTCCCATTATTAAAGAACAATATGAGGAAGATAACTTACCCAAGCCACTAATACCTTCTTCTCATTCTGAACAATCTCCTGAAAAAGAGTCAAAATCTATTCTGTATCCAAAAAGGATATGCTTGAAAAACCCCTTACACAGCTGGAATTTGAATTTTTTGGGTAATTGAGAAATGTTTGTGTAAATATTCCATTGTTTGAAGATATCAAGGATGTTCCTATTTATGAAAAGGTTGTTTGATAACTTTGTTTAAAAAATCCAGGAAAAAAGAGAAAACATCCCAAAACTGTAAAAGTAGTTGGGAAACTTACTTATTTGATGATGGGTAAGGTCTTTACAACAAAATATGGTGATCCATGAACTCCCGTCATTACAATGTATATAAATAACACTCCTATATCTAACACTTCGATATATTTAGGGGAAATTATTAATGTTATGACCAAAGAAACCCTAGAAAAACTAGGGCTACTTAGTCTTTGACCAACCCCAACTATTGTCCAAATGGTTGATTGATAGATCCACTATAAAACTTAAAGGATTGTTAGAGGATATTGTCTTCTCAATAGATTAATGGGAATATCCAGTTGATTTCATGATCCTCCAACCAAAGGAAACTGTAGGAGGCTACCAATTAATTCTTGGAAGACCTTGGTTAGCCATAACAAATGCCTACATTAGTTGTAGGTATGGGGATATGACCATATCCCATGGAAAATTTACTCAGAGACTATCTCTCTTCCCTATATCTAAACCTTTCTTTGATACAAAAGATATTTTGTGGTTCTAAGATAGCGATGATGAATCTACTCAACCTATTTTGACCATTGATCAAGTTCCAATTTTAAAGAACATCGTGAGTATGAACTAATGTTTAGTTATCTAACACATCCACACATCAACAATAATCCATTAATCAATATAATTCTAAAGAATAAATTTCAGGAAAAATGTTCACCTACAGAATTGACTAAACAAATGAAACCAATCATTTTATCCAATGCCTTAGAAAGTCAAATCAAATCTATTGAAATTTATCATGGGAAGGCCTTGAATATTAATGTTGGATTGGAACCCTCTTGACATGATCTATTGGTGGAAATGATTAAAATAAATAGTAAATATTTTGCATGGGATTACACAGACATGAAGGGGATTTCCGCTAACTTATGTACCCATCATATATGTATAAAGGAGGATTACTAACCTGTCTGGAAGTCCCAATGGAGAATGCACCCAAAACTCAATGATATAGTCAAAGAAGCATTGAAAAAATTGTTGAGTGCAATATTTATTTACCCTATTTCTGAAAGTAAATGGGTTTCTCCTTTGGTAATTGTTCCAAATAAAAATCGCAAATGGTGAGTATGTGTTGATTATTAGGAATTAAACAAAGCTACTTTAAAAGACTACTTCCCCCTTCCATTTATCGACCAATTTCTTGATTCCTTGGTAGGAACAAAATTCTTCTCTTTTCTTGATGGGTTTAGTGGCTATAACCAAATTCAAGTCGTCCTTGAATATTAAGAGAAAACTACCTTTACCTGTCCATGGGAAACTTTTACCTATCGGGTCTTCCATTTGGATTCTGTAATGTTCTAACAACATTTCAACAAGTTGTTCTTGGAATATTTTCTGACTTAACAAATGATTTTGTTGAAGTATATATGGATGAATTCATGGTGTATGGATGTTATAGACATATTTGGCCACTGCAACCCCAATCATACATGTCCATAAACCAAGGGCTTCTAAGTCCCCAAAAGTGTTGTTTCATACCCTAAAGGAGCAAGGTCAGCTGATTACATTATCTCTCAGAAGTTCTCCATGAAAAACTACTCAGAACTAGTCGAAGCAGGACCATACAGACTGCCCAGTGCTAAAGGTACGATGCATCTCACCTGCCACATGCAAAAAGTGCGATGCATACTGGAAAGCCCTTCTATAGGGTGCGATGAGCGAGAGCAGACAAATGGCACAAGCAGTTTGCTAGGTGGAAACCTAGAGAATCTTCTAGAAACTGCTCATTTGACACTTTCCTCTCTGAGTTCGCCCAGGGATGAGTAAGAGATCTGAAATCTCCATGTGGAACCAAGAACTATCAGTGAAATGACACTAATCAAAATCCTAGAAGTTGACTCACTCTCCTGTAAACATCTATATATGGATCCCTCATCCAAGAGATCCAAAAGGCTGTAATTTTGTACTTTACAAGGAAGTGTTGTTGGTTTCTCTTTGAAGACATTGTTGGGTGATCTTGCTTTGTATGAGGTGAAGAGGGCTTTCATGCTGGGAGGATGGCACTGGGTCAGACCAAGTGGTTGTAATTCTTTCTTCTACTACTTTTACTAATAAAGTTATTTGAGTTTTCCTCCATATTCTTGTGTATCTCTGAATATTGTGTTGATAAATATGATCCTATATTGTTTACAGTGATAGATCTCTATGCTTTGATGGTATTATGCTACTGTGAATCTACAGGTGCTCTTTGAAGCGGGACAAGTAAGGAAGCATCGAAATTTTGTCAAAGGAGAAAGGAAACAAGCAAGGAGCCAAGCGGAAGACTGAGGTTGGTACTCTATGCTTCTTTCTCATCTCTCTCTCGTAAAGGAAAAACAAGTGACTTTAATCTATTGTTTCTAAGATAGCTACCCGTCTTAGTGGGACTAGCAGCTCTGCATAGACACTAGATTTCCCGATAACAAAATGGCGACTCCACTGGGGAGCGATTAGTTTGATTGCTTGTCTCTATTTGTTTGATTCATAAACCACAGACGGAGCCTGAAGTCAAGCTAGCTAGCCTTCGAACTACATTTGCTATGCAAGTGCAAAGTAGATCAACGCTGCTTCAGTCAATCTCCAGGTTTGTTTATGAACTGAACAATTGACTTGCAAACATCCTAAGTGCCCTAGAGGTAGCTTGAGTAACCTCATTAGATCAGCCCTATACTTTGTAGTTACTGACTATCATTTGCTTGGCCTAAATGCCTGAACTAAACTGCAAACTGTGACCAAAAACCAAGTTAAAGTCTCGTTCCTGGACTATCGCACCCTCTCCTTTAGGCAGACTAGATGCATCGCACCTCCCGTGTGCAGTAGGTGAGATGCATCCCTGTTTCCCTATGTTACAGGTGCGATGATCAGGTAAGGCTGTTTTTTCCTCCAGATTTTGGTTTTTTCTTCACTCTCATCAGTTTTATTCAGGAGTTTTGCTGTCTATGATCAGTAGACCATTGTAAAAACCCCCTTCCTTTGCATCATTCAGCCTCCATTGTACAAATATTTGTGAATGTTTTTATGTATTTTTCGCCATTCACAGCTCTCATTTACAAAATAGTAGCTTAATCGAACTGTCATCTTTTGATTTGAAAGTGTCGCAAGTGTCATTTTCAGTCAAAGAAAAGAATACTTATCTTTTTGATAATTGATTACACTGTTACTTTTGTATTTGATCTGAATTTATAAGTATTTCAAGTGTCGAAAGTAGTTTTCAATTCAACATCGCAAAGCGTCGTCTTGCCTTCCTGTTGTTTTTTGAAAAGAAAATGGTTAGTACTGTCGCTTTGAAAGAAGAGATAATTCAGATTTGTACCTAGCATTCTTTTTGTTATTCACACATTAAGAAAGCAAAAACAAATACATGCATGTGCATTTGCATTTAGACTGCTTGTTGATTGTGATTTAGGACAATGCATCTAGTGTGTGCTCTCTGCTCTATGTTGAAAGAATTTCATTTCTCTTTCCTTAGTAGCTAGGATTTTCATTGCAAAAATAAGATTAAACGACTGTATATCATCATAGATTGCATTTTAGGAATTGTATATCTACATCACGCGGTGAACCTGAAAGGAAAATTTCTTAAGAAAGATCAACTGTAAAATAAATTCAATGAACATAAAAACGCTTTGGAACCTAACGCACAACATCTAGAAGTCTAGGCTAGAGACGTATTCCGATGTCTTAAAGCCTGGTAACTGTCGCTTTCATCGTAGGTTGGGTGATTCTTCCTCTTTGAGACAACAAGTTCCAGTACAGACTTGTGCTCCCACATACCGTAGAGTATATATTGGGAGACCAAAATCGGCTATATCCTTTATCCTTAGGAAGCCATGTCTGCCGCCCTATCGATCACAATGCACTAAACACAACATTCGAGAAGATTGACTGCCGTACCCTAAAAAGTATTCTGCAGTTTTTCGATTGGTTTGGTAATCCCTCTGTCTAGATTTCTAGAGTAGTCTCTTTGGTTCCTTTTCAGACTCCTTAAAGGAAAAGGTCCATCTGAGAACTTGTCACTTTAGGCTCATTAAAAATCGAAGGCGACTAGAGTCATCTTTAGCTTTTTCTCGACTCTTAAAAATTGAAAAAGCAAGTTGTGTCAAAGCGTCTAAAATTTATTTTAATCGGAATAAAGTCACTGTTCCCTCGTTGGTCTTAGGTCAAGAAAATGGAGTCCACCAACCAAGGATTTCTCCTTGGGGGAAATCCTAGTCCTTTCTCCTCTTGGGGAGATATTGGTGCACCTCATATGGCCACATTGTCCCTTCGAGGACTGAAAATTGGCCTACAGGTATGGCTTTTCTTGACCTCTATCATTCAAAGCACCGTGATTCCTGAACAATCGAATCAACAACTAGATGATACCAGAGTTCCCCCCAACCTTCTACTTCGTTTGTCTCTCCCTCTCCTTCTTCCTCTTTACTTGGTGAAGATAGTAAAACTAAAAACCAAGTAATTGAGAAGAAGAAGAAGGGGAAGGAGAAGAAGAAGAAGGAGCTAATGACAAAAAGGGGCAACCATGCATTGTCTAGCAAAAATCCGCACACTGCACCATCCAAACCTAAATCTCCATGTGTCATCTGCAAAGGAGACCACTATCATCGAGATTGTCCTTGCATCCCACGGATCCTAAGGGACTGGTCTCCCCGCTTGCACAATCCGGTGTCATCAACCTCTAACAATCATGTTGAAAGTACACCGTCAACTAGTGAAAGCGAAGTCACCGGACAGAAAGGAAAATCTAAATTTCCCTGCAGACTGTGTGAAGGCGATCATGCCCTCCACCGTTGTCCCTTCCTGGACGAAGCTAAAAGAGTCTTGGATAATCATCCTGCATCACCACAGCGACTCCCTCTTAGATACAAGAAACTCTTGCCGAATCCATTGCTAGTTGAAAATCCGACTGAACCACCTTTGGTTTCAGTCGAAGCACCTATCATTGAAGATAAACCCTCTGAGTCCACATCGGACCAAAGTTAATAGGTCGAGATAGCAGTCGACCCCATCTTGACTCCAGAAGATTTACCTTCAGATGATACAGTCACCGAAGAGAATGAGAATGACACCGTTCAAATTCTTTTCATAAACACAGACTCTGATGAACATGGGGGCAATCTGCTCATCCCTTTACCTCAGGAAGGAAGTTCATCAGAGTTTTACCTGGTCGTTTATTCGGTCCCACCTCCAAGCAAACTAGTCATTTCCTTCGATTGGAATCTACTAGGCAGACCTTATTTACCATCTAATGTACCATTTCGAATCATAGTGCAAACTTACAAAATGGTCATGGTTGGTACCATCATAGATGAAGGGGCTTCTGTGAGTATCCTTTCCTCAACTGCTTGGAAAGCGCTTGGTTCGCCATCGCTTTTGCCTGAGATGTGAAATTTGACAGGCTTCGATAAAGGAACCAGTCGACCATTAAGGATCCTTCCAAGTTTGCCTATAACTTTGAGAAGGAAAACCATTTATCTGAACGTTATGGTAGTCCAAGGACCTTTAGATTACAATCTACTCC
Organism: Pinus tabuliformis; assembly: GCA_031772625.1. Taxonomy (NCBI): domain Eukaryota; kingdom Viridiplantae; phylum Streptophyta; class Pinopsida; order Pinales; family Pinaceae; genus Pinus; species Pinus tabuliformis. The sequence goes on from CM062805.1 coordinate 465,771,381, forward strand.
TTGGGTGTGACTACATTTATAGCATAGGAGCCATTGTCTCCTCACACTTTCGAGTAATGTGTTTTCCGCATGAAGGTAGAGTGGTCCAGCTCGTAGACCAGCTTTCATTCCCTGGTTCACACATAGCTAATAGTCAAATGCCATCCATAACAGGTCTTTTTGCGCAAGGAATGTATCATCAATCTCCAGTCCATCCACCTGATGAACGCGAATGATTAGGTGGTCGTGACTAAAACCCAGGGGGCATGTACCCTGGTCTGCTTCGGTAGGAAAACTTCAGGTATAGGGTAGTTTTTTGCAAAGGATATATGACTGGTCTGACACACCCGCCTGTTTAGGAAAATGGGATTAGACCGGAATAAGATACCTTTGTTAGAAGGTAGGCCTTTCCTGATAGAACAAATGTTTTGTCTACAAATTGAAGGGTAACTTGGAAAAAGTAGGCCTTTCCTGATAGAACAAATGTTTTGTCTGCAAATTGAGGGGTAACCTGGGAAACTCTACTTCACTATACCTGGGGGCATGCAAACCTTTTTGCGTGAAAGTGAAAAACGACCATTTATTTTCTTAGTTTGTAGGTTCTTAACCCTTTAAACTCGTAGGATTGGTCATTCCTAGCTTACATAATAAAAGGAGTCGGAGCATAATTTCGAATGGTGCAAGCTCCCTAAAAAATGAACCTATCGATGAGACATCCTTATTATACGACTGGCACGAGCAATTTTACGTGAAGTTCAAGCTCGTTAAAAATTAAACCTAGCAATGAGCATATGTTCCACCAGAGTTTAAGCTCATTAAAAAATGAACCCACCTTCGGTAAATAACCATTGTGAATGATTATCATCAACTTTTGAGCCTTTGTCGTGTTCCTACCATCACCTCCACTCTATTTTAGCCGATCATTTGCCTCCATTTTATTTTTTACCCCTTTTGAGGAACAACTACGACGAGTGATCCTATTAGCCACCTTCTTTACACTGTCGTGATTGGAAAGTTCCAAACCTTACCTGGAACCAGCTGCTATCTGAAAACATCACTCGTTCCTCAAAAAATGAGTCTCCTTTAAGCTCTTTTCATCTGACTCGTAAAATATGAAAAGATTGCTAAGCAATTGGCCTCTCGGGCTCCTTAAAGTGATTGGAAGTGCTATCACTCCTTTAGATTTTAATCTTTTTGGACCTGAGGGATTATTACACAAAAAGATCGAGCGTTTGTCTTGTTCGGCTCGTTAAAACTATCGAAAAGTCATCCATTTCGTATTGTTTTATATTTTTTCGAACTTAAGGGATTATATTACGAAAAAGGAATATTGGAGATTTCTTTCTGTCTCTTTTCAGACTCTCTAAAATTGAAAAGAACTGAGTTATCCTTGTCATTAAACTTGTTAAACAATAGCGACAAACTTGTCCATTCAGAAAAGAGCGAGTTTCATTGTCGCTAGGCTCGTTAAAACATAGCGACAGGTTTTCCCAAAGGGAAAATTATAGAACAAGCATATGTTATCCTCCTCAATCTTGACAAAAATAAAGAGGTACTGGTCAGAAATGACTGGGGAAAATTGGGAAGAAAACTTGAAGAAACTTTATTGGTAGCAAGTCGCTCTTGAACATGACACTTTCACTCCATCACCATGATTGAGTCGGGTTGGGTTATTCCGTTCACTGATCATACCACCATTGGTACACCGTACCATCCACTTTTGGGGTTAACGCTACCAATCCATTTCAGTGTCGCCGATATGTTCAAGAGAAGTCATTCAGAGAATTCACCTACCCAGCTTGTGTCTCATCCACTACAATACCTTCACACTTCATTCTTTCATGACGGCCACCTTGAACCTTGTATCATCAGATCGTTTTCACCTCTACAATATCATTTGCTCCGTTTTGTGTCGTAGATGTGGGATCCATTAATGCCCTCCTACGACGGGTCACTTCTTGTCGACATCAGCTCATTATCCAAGAAGCCGACCTAGGGACAACCCTTCTAGTTTTTGAAGCTTGAATGCCTCAATGGCAAGTTTCTCACTTCCGGCGACATGTTTACAATAATGGCCTTCGACCGAAAGACTTTGCGTGGTGTTCGACATCAACTCATGTATTCACACCACGTGAATTGTACTGTAGTACCTTGAGGGTCATCGTCATCATCGGTGATTCCTCTCGTGCCTGTTAACAGCTTACATCATTGGCTGGTAATCAGGCGATGTCCTTCCATGTTCGACATCGGAACATCTTTTCACATGGATCAACTTGTACTTTGGGTGAATATTGAACGAGTTTCGAAGACCTAAGATCTAGTTTCATCCTTCCGGACTGCGATATATTCAGGAAAAATAAAGACATCAAATGTACATCATTGCTTCACAAATAATCATCCAAACTAAGGGATGATGGCTCTACCAGTATCATCAGTCTGCACACAGATAATTGTCTATCCTATGTACATGAAAATGAATTTATCAAAGCTGAGCATGGGAATGCCCGCCTCAGCTAGATCATGAAAAATATTATGAAGATAATGTATTGTATCTTATTACAGGTCACCTCCCAGTTTGAAAAACCTCGGATCCTCATTATAAATCATTTCACCCAACATCAAAAGGATTTACGACCTCATGCTTTAGGGGGCAACTATTATAGACATATTTGGGCACTACAACCCCAATCATACATGTCCATAAACCAAGGGCTTCTAAGTCCCCAAAAGTGTTGATTCATACCCTAAAGGAGCAAGGTCAGCTGATTACATCATCTCCCAGAAGTTCTCCATGAAAACCTACTCAGAACTGGTCAAAGCAGGACCATACAGACTGCCGAGTGCTAAAGGTGCGATGCATCTCACCTGCCACATGCAAAAAGTGTGATGCATACTGGAAAGCCCTTCTATAGGGTGCGATGAGCGAGAGCAGACAAATGGCACAAGCTGTTTGCTAGGTGGAAACCTAGAGAATCTTCTAGAAACTGCTCATTTGACACTTGCCTCTCTGAGTTCGCCCAGGGATGAGTAAGAGATCTGAAATATCCATGTGGAACCAAGAACTATCAGTGAAATGACACTAATCAAAAGCCAAGAAGCTGACTCACTCTCCTGTAAACATCTATATATGGATCCCTCATCCAAGAGATCCAAAAGGCTGGAATTTTGTAATTTACAAGTAAGTGCTGTTGGTTTCTCTTTGAAGACATTGTTGGGTGATATTGCTTTGTATGAGGTGAAGAGGACTTTCATGCTGGGAGGATGGCGCTGGGTCAGACCAACTGGTTGTAATTCTCTCTTCTACTACTTTTACTAATAAAGCTATTTGAGTTTTCCTCCATATTCTTGTGTATCTCTGAATATTGTGATGATATATGCATTTGTATGGTCAATATATATCTGATCCTATATTGTTTATAGTGATAGATCTCTATGCTTTGATGGTATTATGCTGTTGTGAATCTACAGGTGCTCTTTGAAGCGGGACAATTAAGAAAGCAGTGGCGAGATTCTGTCAAAGGAGAAAGGAAACAAGCAAGGAGCCAAGCGGAAGACTGAGGTTGGTACTCTCTGCTTCTTTCTCATCTCTCTCTCATAAAGGAAAAACAAGTGACTTTAATCTGTTTGTTTCTAAGATAGCTACCCATCTTAGTGGGACTAGTAGCTCTGCATAGACACTATATTTCCCGATAACAATGGGAAACCTTTTAAGAAGCCTTAAAGAATATTGAGAAGGTACTGATTCAATGCCAAGAAAATAACCTTTCCCTTAGTAATGAAAAATTAAAATGCTTTTTACAGAGGGCATTGTATTTGGGCATCATATTTCATTCGATGAGATTTGAGTGGACCCCACTAAAATTGAGGTAATACTTAAATTATCTGCTCCAACTACCCAAAAGAATGTCCATAGCTTCTTGGGATATGTAGGATATTACAAAAGATTCATATAAAAATTACTAAGGTGGCTTCCCCATTGTTTCACCTCTTAACAAAAACTATTAAATTTCAGTGGCAATTAGCATTAGCACTATAAAGGAAAAGCTACCTTCTACTCCTATTCTTTGGGGCCCAAATTGGACCTTACCTTTCCACATACATAATGATGCCTTAGATACAACCATTGGGATTGTGCTAGGTCAAAAGGAAGAATAAAAGCCTTATGTTATTTACTATATCAGTAAAATATTAACACCATCCAAATTAAATTATACAAAACTAAAAAAGAATTTATTGTTGTGGTCCATGCCATAAATAAATTTTGACATTATATTATAGGATACCTTGTTTTTTCACATATTGATCACTCTTACATCTTTTATCTTATGAATAAACTAGTTACACATGACAAAGTTACAAGGTGGCTTCTCCTTCTCGAGGCATTTGATATTACAATTGTTGATTACCCTGGAAAGGAGAATGTCGTTGCAGATTTCCTGTCTCAACTTCATCATACTAATGAATTTCTTATGGTAGAATATGATTTTCTTCATGGAAATTTGTGTGCATTATCTACTAATACATCTTTATTTTCATATATTTCTAATTATTTCTCTATAAGAAAACTTCCACTACACTTGTCAGCCAGAGAGAAACACAAGGTCATAAAAAACAATGTTATGTGCTCTTGGATATAGGGGTACCTATTAAAAATGTTACCATATCACGTGATCCAACGATGTGTTCGAGAAGATGAAATTTATCACATCCTGATGGAATCTCATGATGAACCTTGTGGAGGTCATTTTGCAGATAAAAGAATTGTAAATAAATTTTTGCAACAAGGATATTGTTGGCACACAATCTTCCAGGATGCTAAGAAGTATGTTTGAAGTTACACAAGTCCTAATCGAATCTTTCGAACCTACCATTAAGACAAAAAACATACATTTTAGTATGTAATGATTATGTAACTAAGTGAGTTCAGGCTAAAGCCCTACTAAAATAAATAGAACAACGAGTGGCTGACTTTTTGTATGAAGACATTTTTGTTTTATTTGGGGTGCCACGATAAATTGTTACTGATTAGGGAACCTAATTCACCTCCAAATGGATTTAGTGCATTCCCGAGAAATTCAATATAAGACACCGAACTTCCACTCCATACCATCCTCAAGGAAATGTATAGGTGGAATTTACTAAGAAGTTTTGGAAGCCATCCTGACAAAGAGAATTTAACCTCATCATAAATATTGAGTCAAGAAGCTTCTAGAAGCCTTGTGGGCCTATATAGTTACTTGTAAAAACACCACCAGATTCACACCATATGAGTTAGTGTATGGAAATCATGTTGTCATTCCTATTGAATTTGAAGTAAATTTAAGGATGGAATGGACCTCTCGGAGGCTTACAAGCATCCGTTGGACCAATTGCATGAGATTGATGAAATGTGTTAGGAATCCATCTAACAAATGAATATCATCCAACAATGATGGCCAAAAGGGCATGACAAGTTCATAAAAAGGAAAGAGTTTAAATAAGGTGATTGGGCCCTTCTATTTGATTCAAGGCATAATAATTTTAAAGGAAAATTTCACACACGGTGGTTAGAAAATTATGAGATCGAGACTGAGTTCAACAATGGATCAATGAGATTACATAAATCGATGATGCATGAATTCCATTGATGGCCAATGGACATCAACTGAGACTGTACTGGAAGCCTAAATTAGGGAATAACCTGTCAAAGAATTGAAGAATCAAATTAATCTAGAAGTCATAGAGAGGTTGGCTAGTCAAACCTCTTCTACAACTTCATAGATTTCAATCCTTAAAAAAATTTAAGAAATAAACAGATAAAAAAAGAGAAAATATTTGGTGGTGAAAACCTAGTCTTGGGCACCTCCAGCACCTAGTCGCACTGGAAAACTAGTTTTATCTAGGCCATTAGGAAAAATATATTCTTGTTATTGTGAAAATCTCCTTAGAGGCAAAATAAGACTGGCTCTCATTGGAAAACCAGGAAACCAACCAGCAGAGTCTGAAAGAAAGAAAAGAAGAGAGACAATAAAAAAAGAGACAAAGTAATAATAAATAAATAAAAATAGTATTTGGCTATTCATGTCAAGTTTTGAAAACACCTGATGATATGAAGGTTATCTTTCTTTTCAGGACGAATTGCAAGATTTAATTCAACAGTATGGATATGGGAATTTTGCACAACTATAATCTTATTACAATTATTCCAACCACCAGGTGTTCTCTTTCTTGATCTTTTAGTTTTTATTTTTAAGCAAAGAGTCTTATATTGATTATAAAATTACATGTATACCTAAAATATTCAAACTCTTCTCTATTTTTATCCAATATTTGGAAGCCTTGCTACCCTAATTTCTGCAAAAATTCCTTAAAATATAAGGGTCTCATACTCTTATGATTAATTCTTTTTATCCATCCCTGTTCATCACTTACCTCATATCAAAACCTAAATATTCCTATCGACTACCCTATATATCTAACACCCTTTTCCCCTCTAAGTTACTTATCCCTTGTATTATATACCTTGGAAAATATTAAAACAAAAAGCATTGTCAACCACCCTCTATATTTAAAACCCAATTCCTATCTATACCCATTCCCCATTACATATATGTGTTGCTATCAAAATATATATATGCAAACCCTCATAACTTAGATTCTAAACAAATTAACCATGCATGTAAATAAACCATAAAGTTACCATCATGAGGGATAATTTGAATGATCATAATTGTCGAAGGCCCATTATTATTCCTCTCAGTCGATGTCACTCGTACTGGTTAGGGTGGAGGTCTGCCCCACATCATATAATGAGCTAATTAATTCAAATAATTTCATAGCATATGAGGTTGTGGTTTTTGGGTTTGGTTAAGTTCATCACTCATTCAAAAATTATAGTCATAAGGGAGTAAAACAGAGTCAACCATAAGGGTTTCAGTTGAGAAAGGAAGCATGGGAGGTTTTATGAATACAGTAGAACCTGATAACATCCATGACATTGAGATTAAGATGGAAGTATGGAATGTGTTTGAAAATGTACATTGGGATAAATTCTTTGTACGAGTTTAGGGCCATGATAGGGTCATTTCTCTTAAGTTTTCATAGACTTTCGATGGAATGAAAGCCATGGTGAAGCAACTTACCATTGAAATTAGTGAGAAGATGGTTGCAGAAGTAACCCCACTCTCCCATGAAGGAGAGGCTTGGTCTAAAAACTTTAAATTTATGAAGCCTATTAGGTAACATTCTTGAAAGAACTATATCCATTACCTACTTTGAGGAAAGGGATAAATCGGGAGACTTTGCTCCTGCTTTGGCAGGACATGGTATACATAGACATGAAATTTGTTACTTGCAAAGGGAGGTTCAACCTTGTTTAGCAGTATCACATCCAGATCCTAATGCATCTTTCCAGACATAAGTCACTTAATATGCCTCACTATTTTCTTAAAATTCTAACAAATATGATTGGTTTAGTCTAGAGGAAAAGGGAGCCTGAACGGAACATACACCATCATGGTTTGATTAAGATTCTTATAGTTTCATAGATCCATTAGTTAAACATTCCATTGATGGTTTTACTTCAAGGGATTAAAAGGAAACCTTAGGTTAGGGTTTCTATTAAGAGGGGACCATCGAAGTCAACAATTTTTTTGGCTATCGAACGACGATATTTCACTTGACTCTCATCACAGACTCAAAATAGGAAGGAACTAATATCAGGGACTAAGGTCTCAGGGTCAAACGATGAAACCATAACATCCTTGAAGGCATGTTCTAAAGAAACCATCAAATAATCCAAATATTATATTAGTGATAGTGTTGAAGTAATCGATTTGGAAGAAAATATGATGGAGGAAAATGTTGTAGATGGGAATTTTATTGAAGAAATTGTTGTGGAAGAGACCGTTGCAAAAGAGAATGTCACAAAGGAAATTTCATGGAAGAGGCACCATAAATTTTTGAAATTGGAGAAAACAACAACAAGTATGAGAAATCCAAGAAGCAGAAAGGTAAGGTTATTGATCCTAAGCCTTTTTAGTTTTGTAGCCCAAGTTATCAAGTTTTGTTGAAAAAAATAGGAAATTGATAGTAGAAAACGAAATACTTAGGGCTAAGTTGAAAAAGCGAGGGCCTAAATGAATTAAGCTAGGGGATTTATTAAGGGCCATAGAACAAGAGGAGAAGTCTGAAAAAAAAGTTGAAACCTTAGTAGAAGGGTACAGTAAAGAGGCCCAATAAGATGTAAACGTTATTATGGATGATATCTTAACAAACACATACACATTTCTCCAATTAAAAACAGACATGCCACAATGGTAGTCCAAGGATGATTTATTTTATTTAGGAATCATTAAAAAGGAAAGTCATTGCCAAATGATTGAGAAAATGAGGCAGTGTTGGTTTTTAGTTTACCTTAGCTAGGAGGAGAAGTGGAAGAATCAAATAAACAAATGGAAGGACATATATCATGAAGAGTAGAAGTTGAAGGAAGTTGCATGTGAGTTGGGGGAAAATATTTCTATAGATCGTGTTCCCTCTTGGGTCTACCCTATATTTTCTTACATGAACTCTGGTCTTCCTTTAGATTGAGATGGATACAAGATGAAAAACTTTACGACATAAACCAACCAAATACCTTTATAGCAGTATATCACAGTTCAAAATGTTTAGACCAAAATTTGTTATGTGAGCTCTATTTATTTAATTTCATCCTGCTAGATAATTCTAGGTGGAACCGCAACCCTTTCGGTGGGGATGTTAAACTGTGTGCTTTCATAGCCTACATAGCCAAACTTATCAAATGGAAAAGGGCTTCAAAATTTTATGTTACTATAGAGATAGAGGTCTACCTAATGGTGAGAGAAGAATATCCTTTGCCTAGGTTGGTAATCAATTATTTGGGAAGACTAAGGGAAGATGTTGGATAATCTGCTACCATTAGAACTAATCAACATTATGTAGTTACTGAATACCACAAAATGGATTGACTCTATTCAGTGGAGGCACTCATGGTCGCTGAGGATGTCTAGGAAGGTTTACCTACAAATATTCGAGAGAAGCATCCAATGGGTTATCCCTATTTATCTTTGGAATTGAATTGTGCATCATTCTATACATATTAAGTTCTCAAGTATGGAAGTAGGTGTGTGGGACTTAGGTTCCACTTCCCCCTACTTTGGTGCCCAACAAGGTTTTATAGGTATCCCTTTCATTGGGATGAAGAAGAGGAGAAATCAAATTGGAAGGCCAAGGATAAGAGCTTAGGGTATTACAATATTGGGGAATTAAAACACCCAACTTACAACTGGGGGGACCTTCATGCCCCCATCCTTGAACTGGAATGAGGTTGCATGTGGACATGCAACTAGACAGGCTAGGGGTAGATGTTGGGTTACTCCTATGACAATATTTTTATTTTTGAACTATCCAATTTCGCCCATGAAACCTTATCGTTTTCATTCCTAATTTTTACAAACCCTATATTTCACCATAGGTTTACTTGTGTTTGTTTTTATACCTATACTTTTCTGTTTAGAAATAAATAACTAAATAGGTTGATTGAAAGTAGCATATGGATGCGTTTGGTTTAATTAAGAGTATATTATTTATTGTGTGTGGTTTATAATAAGTGGTTATAGCTATTGATTCAAATATTGAAGTGTTTTATTTCAGGATTATACATCATCTTATATACCTCATTTGTGTATAGACTGAGTGTTAATTCTAAAACCTTTATGAACTGCCATTTTGATTAATAAACAATTGTCCAATGACATGTCAAGAATACATTATTTGTAAGCATTTTTATCATAGGCCTTGGTTATAGTCAGATGCCAATTAGACATATTCATAAGGATGTTCAAATGTTAAAAGGATGTTCTCATAACTTCAATTGGATGCACAAGTTGCAACATAAACTATTTCAGTTAGAAGCAATATTATTGATCATTTTACGAAGGTCTCAGGGTAGCAATTCCAATGTTATACCTCGTAAATACCTCTAGTACATGGGCTCCACTCTATTTTTGGGAAGTGGTTATCTAGAGAAAAATAGACCACCTTGAGATTCTGACAATCAACGACCATCATAGACTGTTACAACGATGAGAGAAAATTAGGTTATAGTCGAGATACTCATTCTCGACCATTCATAGGTTTTGGAGATCAGTTGTTTTAAAAAGTGTTATGTATAATATCTAGAAGTTGTTGAATTGTTTATAGTCTGTATCTTTCAAGGATGAAATTAGTAAGGGTCAGTTGAGCCATGACTAAAAGTTGGAGCATAGTTGTAATGATTTACTTTGTTTGTTTTTAAATCAGTTAGAATTGATAAGGCCGAACCCCTAGTGTGCCTATTTTTTATTTTGTAAACTGTATATAAAGGGGAAAGCACTTAGAATGTAGACTACTACTATTTCTATCATTTTTCTCTGAAATATAATATCAAGTTCATTGTGTTTGGGTGATTGGCGAAGGTTCAATCAAATATCTGTGTTTCGAGCTCTCGTTTGTGATGATATTTTTTTTATTTTCTATCACTCTTTGCTGAATATTTAAAGAATAGAAACATGAACCGAGCGTTGAGTTGGGCCTGCTCAAGGCACAGTCATGTGCCAGAAATGTTTTTCTTGATTTTCTTTGTTGCCTTTGTCTCATTTACATAGTTATTAATTGTATAGAAAAATCTATAGTTTAAATGACAGTTGAATAACTCTTTGCTATCACTCTTTGCGAATAGACTCATGATATTCAACTCTTGATTTACATGTATATGGTGTATCTCCATTGTTTTGATTTTTGATGTGTTTTATGCGATAGTGTAGTTTAATTTTCATGCAAAGTCTTTTAATAGTTTTATTTTGATTTGTTTACAAAGGGTTTGGTGATTAATATCGTTTTAAAAGGAATCATAAAATATTAATTTGCTACGAAATCAATAATTAAAATGTTATTCATTACACTTATAACTTTTAAGCTACATTGAGCTTGCCCATTAAAGGATTTCGAGTAATTGAGGGACCACTAAGCCAAAAGTTAAGAAGTAGGACCTTTTAAAATGAAACCACCATCCCTTTGTCTAGTATAGGTCATTTAATAAGAGAAAATTATTGTCACTTGTGCATGCTACACAAAGGGCCTCACAAGTCTATTAATCCGATTGACAATTAAAAAATAGTGTATAACTAACAATATTTACAATCAATAAAAACACTTGTGAGTGTTCCTAGAGTATAGTCATCTAGTTTTCTCTTTTATCTCCAAATTCGTTTTGAACTAAGAAGTGATAAACAAAAGGATGTGAGACCATTACCTTGGTATGTAACTTTAAGAAATAATGTTTGAAATGTTTTACTACCCTAAAGACAATGAATGGTTATTTATACTCTTTATGATATCTTAATTATATTCCATACATAATTGATATCATCATTGACCATTGAATTCATCCGAGTTAGTATTATGGAAAAATATGAATGAATAGAAAATGTATATAAAATTAATTCCTTAGTAGAATCTAGATTCATCAATGCAGGAGATGTTGCTTTAACAATTTTAATTGAATGAAAATAATTAATTTTATTTATCATTCCATTTCAAATTTTTTTTATCATATCCCGAAGAGGTTTAACTATTTATATAAAATTGAAAACGGATCTTGTCACAAAATTAATCTTTGCTAAAAGAGATCACATAGATTTTTTATCGTGCGGAAAATAAATTTGTGAAATAATTTTACTTTTAGGTCCCATCATTATTCAAAATTTATATACAATAAAATGTAATATATTTTCTTCTCTTATTGGAGAAATAGTTTCTTTAGGATTCAATGATATTCTAAATGATGTTGTAAATGATTTTTCTAATTTTCAGGAAAAATAGTTACATTATCTAAATATATGGCTACTCACTTGTTTACTAGAGTTCTGAAACCAATGTGCATTTGCTTAAAAAATGTTTCATCTACATTAATTTAGTCAAAATGCATCTTCCTCTATGCATATGTTCTCTTTTTCATCTTGAAAGTTGTCTTCAGATGATTTGCATGGGATACCAAAACTTGATTATAACTTGAAAAGCCATCCAACAAGGATAGCATTTCTGAGCCTGAGAGACACTACATAATATAATTCATGGGTGGATTAGAATAGTTATCATTATCTAAGGCATTATTGAGATTTCAAAATTAAACGTAAATCTTTATTCTTCATTCTTATTCTTTTTCTTGACCGGTACCATGTTGGACATCCATTGTTTATATATATATATATATATATTTTGTTTTCAACAAATTATTTAGCTCTTTTTAAATTTATTGCTTCATCGTTGGATGCATTTTTGTAAATTTTTGATGAATAGGTTTTGCATCATTTGTTAAAAGTATAATATTTTTAATTATTTTTGTATGATATGTTATAATCAAATTATTTAGCTTTTTTTAATTTATTGGTTTATTGTTGGATGCACTTTTGATGAATAGGTTTTGCATCATTTGTTAAAAGTATAATATTTTTAATTATTTTTGTATGATATGTTATAATCAAATTATTTAGCTCCTTTTTAATTTATTGCTTCATTGTTGGATGCATTTTTGATGAATAGGTTTTGCATCATTTGTTAAAAGTATAATATTTTTAATTATTTTTGTATAATATGTTGTAATCAAATTATTTAGCTCTTTTTTAATTTATTGCTTCATTGTTGGATGCCCTTTTGTAAATTTTTGATGAATAGGTTTTGCATCATTTGTTAAAAGTATAATATTTTTAATTATTTTTATATGATATGTTGTAATGTCACTATATATGTCCATGTAAATATATCTTTATATTCTTTAAAGAAATAAATGAATGTATATTTTACGTATGCATATATAGCCTAAATTAACATCTTGAGGATGTTGTTCAATACTAAGATTAATTACCTCATACTACAAAGAGAAAATATTCATCTTCCAATTCATGAGCCCCTTGAATTTATTTTGGAGTTCATAAAATTTCTCCAGGTGAACCACCGACTTTGGAATGAAATTTTAAGTTTTGGGTTATGTTTCTAGATTTAAAATATAAACATTACTTTGGAATGAAATTTTAAGTTTTGGGTTATGTTTCTAGATTTAAAATATAAACATTTTTATCATGGTGATATACATCAATGATTGGTTCCTTAAACATATCTTTCTTAGTTACAAATTCAAGAATATTATTGAACCATCATGAAATATTCACCAATTTGTAGTATTACTTGGTATTGATGCCCTGTAAATCAATTCAATATAAAACTTATTAGTAGATTTTTTTTTGATGGAATTAACATAGAGGCTATATTTGAAAGTATATCAACATCTATGTTTTGTGTTTGAGATATGTAAACTATGACGAGTGAATTAAAATAAGAAATCAAATTCCATACCTTATCTCAAAAGTTCCCTAAGTGATTTGAAACAAATTGTATAAAATTTTATGCTCATTAAATTATGTTTTCATAATCACCAAAACTCTTAGTTAGATTGATTTCAAATCAATAATTTTTCTAATACCCTAAATCAGTGCTTCATACCCACTGACATTGTTCATGCATTCAAACTCTGATATGTGAGTTGTCATATGGTTATTTCCATTGGGATCCCTAAGAATACATCTTATGCTACACTTTTCTTTGGTAGTTTTCAAAACATAATAACCAAATATATATATATATATATATATATATTTTTTTTTTTTTTTTAATTCAATTTACATTTTTTAAAACTAATTTTATACAATAATCTTTTGTATATTTTCACAATTATTCATATTGTAATATACTTTTTTGGAAAATAATTGTGTTTGCAAATTTAGTTTGTTTTCGGTGGACACTCCACCCATCAACAAGGACATAAAATATTTGAGATGATGTGAAAGGGTGCCATGAGAAGAATAAATAGAATGGGGAGAAAATTAGCCATTATGAATTTATTTATTTGAATTAATTATTAAAAATGATTAAAAAATAGTCAAATTTCTTGAAAAAGGGAAACAGAATCAAAGGAAGGGGAGAAATGAATCGGTCAAGAGTTATAGGAGAACAAAATATTAAAAATATGATAAGGTGGGGTGAATAGTCCTAAAATTAATATTTAAAGAAACATATAAATATTAAAAACTAAATTTTTAATTTAATTTAAAAAGAAACTTATACAAATTAAAAATTAAGCTTTTAATTTGTTTTATGTCAAGGTTCGAATATTTCATTTCTTCAAAAAAACATTACATATAGAGTGGAATTTTGTTACTGGTCTTCTTAAAGGGAAGTCAGACCAGTAACACAAGTTCAATATCTTAAGGTTACATAGCCTTTACCTAACCATGGCCTCTGACAATATAAAAAGACTGGAATGAATACAAGAAAAGTTATGGGCACACATGCCTATTCTGTCTAGGAAAAAATTACAAAAGTGGGACAAGCTTAAACTATCCCCTTAAGTCGATGTATTCCTGCAATTTTGACGTGTGCTTGTTGTAAATTCCACAGGCGCCCATTAAGGGAATCCTCCGTAGAGACCAAAATTTTGTCTCCATGCTTGCAAAATGATCTAATTCTTTCCTTTTTGCAAGTTTCGTAGCCACAAGTATTAAGGCTTCTCTGTCATTCCAAGCATGGATCGCTAATGGACCCTGTAATTGGAGCTCTGACCACCTCGCCATGCTATTCTCTGAGCCAACAACAAGTGAAAGCCTCGGAGTAACTTTGAGATGATTGGGATTACCTGATAGTAGCTGGTGGAAATCTAACAGAGCCCCCAAGGAATTAAGAGTGAGAGGCGAATAACCCACCATGGTGTAATTGAAAACAAGGGAGATAGTCATTGTAGAGTTGAGATTAGAGCCTAGCCTCAAAGCATCAGACTAGGCAAAAAACTTGAGAGTAGCATCTCGATACATAAGCACTAACCATTGTTCTCCACAAATGGATGGGGAGTCTAAGACCTTCTACGTGATGAAAAAGTTCAGGAAATCCTTTGCATTAGTTGAATCGTCAGTGGCAGGTGGACGGGTTGAGTCGCACCCAAAAAAATCCATGGAAATACAATCGATGGAAGAGGATTCATGGCTAAGTGAAATGCAATCCCAGTATGCCATGACAGTGAGACCCAGTGCACAACAATGGTCAACCCAAATAATGAGTGCATAATTGCAGAGATAACAACTGGCATGGGAAATAAAAGCCTACATATCGAATCTTTCAATAAAGGTGTTCATGTTGCCTTTCGTATATAGAGGACTATCTAGAGTAGGCTTACTCTAAGGCATGACGATGCATACTACCAAGCATGCAGGAGGGAATTTCATGCCATAATTCAAATCCATCATGAAGGAACTAACTTGATGATACTCACATGCCAGACTTAATGTTCACCGCACTTGAAAGATTGATATTTGGTACTGTTCATTATTCCAATGCTCATGGTAGACCAGATGGCTTGCCATTCTAGAGAGTCCATCACTGAGTATGATGTCATGTGGAATTATCACCCGTAGTTGAGGAAAATTAAACTTTTAATTTAATTTAAAAATGAAATTAGAAAATAACAGTGAGTTTAAAAAATAAATAAATAGAGAAATGAAAAAAATAAAAATAAAAACTTTGAGATGACGAAAACCTGTGTTGTGAGAAGAATAAATAGAATAGGGAGGAAGTTAGCCATTATAAATAATTTAGATTGATTATTAAATTAATTATTAATTTAATATTTATTACAAGACGCCAGATTCAACCACTTCTTTTATATATATATATATAAAATAAAAAAATATATATGACATCACCTGGAAGTTCATCCCTGGTGATTTCATTTGGATCGTCAACAAAAACACTTGGGGATGAACTCCCGAGCTGACATGGCACAAGCATTAGTGGCAGAATTCGAAATATATAAGCATGCATACCAAAATGGGTAGATTGAAAATATAGTGGAGTGGGGGAGGGCCCACTCTCCACTCACGGGCTCCTCCCCATCCACTTCATCTATCCTCCAACTCACATTACATATTAAACCATAAACCACCCCCCTTTTGACCTTTTCACTTTTTTATTATTTCCGTTTTGTCTTATTTGTAATTTGTTTTTACTTATTTTTAAAATATTTTTATTATATAAAAAACTAAAACATTAATAAAATTAAATGTACACATAAATTTTTTATGAACAAAATTTAAACAATTTTGGAACCCATACTTTCAAAAGCAATATCTTGAGTTTTATTTAACCAAATGAGGAAAATGAGAGCTCATTGGAAAGATACATCTGAAGATAAGGATTTGGAAGTAGCTATTTGACTAGATTTGTTCATTTACTGTCGTAAAAATTCAGCAGAAGGTATAGCTACAAATTTGCTGCCAAAAAAGAATCACTGAGTTTGTTTTGAATAAAAAAAAATTGGCAAGGAAGATTTCCTATTGCTAACTCATTCCAAGATTGTTTGATTGATAATAATTTCTCCACAGGAAAGCAAGGGAAAGATTAAATTTGTTTTTATTATTTTTATCAAATTGATTTGAATTTGTTAATTTGTTTTCCACAGTTTTAGAAATCTCATTTTTCTTTCCTTTTTTATTTGGTTTTAATTTTAATTTTGATTATTTTTTGTAGGGAATTTATTTCAAGAGATCAAGCCCAAGAGTTCTCAGATCAATAGAATTGTACCAGCAAAGAGAAAACATCGATTTTTTTGAGCTAAATATTAGAAATATAAACTACTCTTTAATAAATCTCCCTTGGAGAATTTAATTTGAAAATTATAAATGAATGTTGGAAGAAGGAGAAGATGCTCCTTTTTGCTACAAGTAGGGAGACTCTTTGCACTTGTATGAGGAGGATTTTCTTTTGTAGAATTGAGAATAATAATATGATATGAGCTTTGGAGGTTTACCTTTTGAGATCATATCTCTGTTGTAGAGGCTAGATCTTGCACTATTGTAGCTTCATTTTAGATTATCAAAGTTGAAGGCCTTGGGAGGACTGTTGGAGAAATTCCTTCTAAAGCAGAGCATGAGATTCAAGATTTAAGATTGTACTTCAAATATTTTAATTTTTTAATACAATATTATTTTTTTAATGGTAGATTAGTGCCAATAATCCCATGTTTTAGCACTATTGTTAAATATGTGAATTTGTAACAGCCCTGGTAAAAATTTCATGTAATAAAGAAAATAAAGGAAAAATAATAACCATGGATGATCGGACACTTGTTCCAAGCTGAATCTTGGGAAGAATCCTAATGATGGGGATAACTTGTGATTGTTTATGGCTAAGGAAATTGGCAAATGCAATGGCTAAGGCTTTGAAAAGGAAAAATGGCATTTTGCACAATTATTTATGAAAATAATGGAAATTAGGAGAAAAGGGAGGTGAAAGGTCACAGGTTGCATGTGAGGAGGAAATTGAAGGATAATAAATGGAAAATGAAGAAAATAGAGGCCTCGTTCATAAAAAATGCTTCATAGGAGAAGTTGGTAACTTTTTTGTCAGTTCAGTTTTGGAGTTCTCTCATTATTCTCTCTCTCTCACACATACTCTTGGAGAATTAGAGTTTTCTTGGAGCACTCTTGGAGGGTGTGGCATACTTAGATTTTTGGAGCAAGAAGAGAAAGGAAGAGCAAGAAAGCGCAAGAGGGCATCAAAATCAGTAGCTACATCATATTTTCTTGCAGGTATTGAGTTGCGTGTATGTTTCCTTCACTAGTTTTCACATGCATGGCATATTCATGTGGATTTTTGGTTGTGATATGTCATTTGCATGGAGGATGGTTGAGATTGATAGTGGATTTCCTAGCCTTTCCATTTCTTAGATAGAAATGGCGATTGTGGGTTTACTTTCATTGTTTTGTTTGGTTGGTTCTCATGTTTCCTTAGCTTGGGTTGAGTTATTAGTCTTGGAAGCCTTGGTTGGACACATGCTCTGGAAGCCTTGTAATATATTGGGTTGAGTTACTAATCCCAAAAGCCTTGGTTTGAAAATTTTTCTAGAAGCCCCTGGTGGGTTGAATTACTAGTCCTAGAAGCCCTGGTTGGACAAATGCTCTGGAATCCCTGTATAAGCTATGGGTTGACTTACTAGTCCTGGAAGCCTTGGTTGGACAAATGCTCTGGAACCCCTGGAAGGCTTGGATGGAGACCAATCTGTTGATGGTTTTGTGATGTCCGACCGTGACGTGGAATCACTATTTGATGGGTTTATGTGGATGGCCTCTAGAAGCCCTGGATGAGTTTTGACCGATGTGTTCTATGAGATCCCACATTCATGCTTGAAATATGGCACGAGGGTGAATGACTGAAGAGAGATTTGGCTCAGCCATTCTATGGTCGAGTGGAATGTGGAAATCTCATCACGGGTCTAGATTTTGCATCATTAATGAAAGGTTATTTCTCCTTGTATTTCTATGAGCATTTTGATGGATTGCATGTGGTCTATATGGCTATACATTCATGAGTATTTTTGTCCCTATTATGCTAGTTATGTATGTGTTTTATGACAGCAACCATGTATGGCTTTCCTCATATTTTTACTTGTAATTGAATGATCAATGTATATATGACCTAATGGATGGAATGATAGTTGATGTGTTGAGGCATGAATGGTTCTTAGCGATTCTCAGCTAAGTATGAGACCCCTATGCTCAGAACTATTAACTACACCTATGGATTACACATTTGCAACATGTTTGACAAAATGCCTATCATGGATAGTAGGGGTCCAGTTAAGGTCTTGAACAAGTATTTTATTTAGTACTGTCATTTCCATGTTATTTTACTCATTTGAAGATATGGTTCAATTCTAGGCAGTGACCTAGGCTCTGGGCCTGAAAAAGTGGCTCAAATTCCGGAGTCGCTGGCATAGAACTAATGGGTTTGGTCTCTAGTTGCTGGCAGGAAAGCCTATGAGAGCGACTTTGGGTTGTGGGTTTCACTCATGGCTATAGCATGGGAGTGACTAAGCCTTAAATTGTCCAAAATCTCAGTGGGACACCAAGACAAGCTATTTAAAGTATTGGATTAGTTCTTGAGGGTCTTGTAGTTGATGATTAAATTTTGTATGGTGTGTTTCTGTCGGTTCCACTTCCTTAACGTGACTTAGGAGGTCGAATCATATCATAGCGGCCTATCATCACATATTTACCCTAGCTGGCTGGTTGCTTGGGTAGATGTGGGAGGAGGGTGTTACAGAGTGGTATCAGAGAATGGTTCATCCCTCGGACTGGATGTGCTGTGTCTTGGTCATGCATGCATGTGAGTTGCATATGTGTCTCTCACCCTTGCATTCCATGTGCTTGTTGCATTTGCATGATATTGTTCATCATTGTAGTGATGTCGTCATGTGAAATTTGAGGTGCTATTGTGGAATGCATCGTTGTGAGTGTATGACTGGCTACATGCTGATTTATGTCGCTTACATGTGTCGTTGTAGTATGCTTGGTTACATTCTTTCATGTTTGGTTACATTCTTGTATGCTTGGTTTCATGTATCATTCTTGTAGGTTTGATTTCAAATATTTTCCATTCATGCTTGGTCATATGTGTGAATGGTTATGCATTGTGTATGCATGTTCATGTTTGCATGTGGTTAAGCATATAGTGATGTAATGAGGGTGTTTGTCATGAGTTCATGGTGTGTGTTGTTGTTGAGGTCATGCATTGATGACTGGACCCTAGCTGAAATGATGGTTGCATGGTCATATGCTTATGTTTTATGTTTCTATATGTTGTCATGACTATGTTATACATGTATCACATTGATTGTTGATCTTGCAGACTAAGGTACGTTGGTTTATTGTGATTTTGTTTGGCTGACATGATATACCTTGCAGGAAGAAATATCAAATGGCTAGCAAGATGGTTGACTAAAAAGACTCTCCCTATGAATCAGAAGAGAATTATGGTGTTTGGAACTCTTCCGACTTGGCAATGATGATAAGAAGTTTAAAGGAAGAAATAAGGAGTTGTAAGGTAGATAATGACATAATAATACATGCACATGAAAGGTTAGCATAGGTAAATCAAGTCATAGTTCAGGGCTTGTCAGATTTGCAGCGACATGGACCACTTTGGATTAGCCATGAGTAGGAGGATAAAACTAATGGGGCATATGGTAGTAGGTCGCATTGGTGGTCACTGATCAGATAGAGATGACACAATCAAAGATGGAGGATTGTTGGACGCTCCATATAGGAGAAGGGATAGACACATGTATGATTCTAGTTCTGATTCAGATAAGCACTATGATTGTCATCGGTATCATCCTTACATGAGGAGTTATAAGGGGTATTTTTCAGATGAGTTTGAGAAAGAAAAGCCATCTATTTTTGATGGAGAAGTAAAGAAGTCACAAGATGCAAAGGTATGGTTGCTAGGCATGAAGAAGTTCTTCAGATTGCATGACTATTTAGAGAACATGAAAGCTAGAGTGGCTGCATTTAGTCTCAAAGGAAAAGCATACATTTGGTGGGAAGACGTGAAGAATGTCAGAGGTATAAATGAGGAATATTTGACTTGGAGTGATTTTGAGCTGCTATTCAAGAATAAGTATTTATCGGAAAGATACTTTGATGACAGTGCGAAAGAATTCTATGAGCTAAAGATGGGATCCATGACAAATGATGAGTACATGATCCAGGCGGATCTTCAGATACAATGGCATGGAAAAACTTAGAAATCAAAGTGATCGGAATGAAGTCAACTCAGGATCAGAGCATAGATCTCATCATCCTAATTCCAACGGCACGAACGACACTTCAATCCGAGTTTGGATGATGAAGTTATCACACAGGGAAGGTTTCTTTGATCCTTAAGGAAATGAGGATTTTTCCTTTGAAAAAGGGTTTTAAGCCTTAAAGGAAAAATTGCAATCGGAGGACTTGTGGAGGCGGACTTAAGAGAGGTGCAGTGGAACCCCCGATCGCCGATCTCCGATCAAATCGGATCGGCAGACTGGAGGCAACCGGATCGGAGGTCTTACTTGTATATATATTGGTGAGCAGGCAGAGCAATCAGCGATAAAACGATCGGCGGGATCGTTATCGAGACACCAGAGCAATATATGAGCGGGACACCGGTGCGATTGGCCGACGCTGATATCGGTGATTGGTGGTTTAAATTTCCTCGGTTACAGGACTTTAGAGACACCGATATGCCGATTGTGACCTCAGGTCAGACCCGATATGCAAATGCGCCTGATTTAATGTTTTTTGAAGTCCGGGTAAAGGAGATTTTGCCGGATTTTAGTGGTTTGGTGGGGTTTTCTTGTATTTATCGGTGCAATGATAAAAATTCCATTTTAAGAGGCGGTTACGCCCACCGATCCTTCCATGACACCGGCCTCCATTGTGAACCAGACAACCCTGATTTAAAGGGGATTTTGTCCAAAACCCCATTATAAAAACACAATCGATGGAAAGAGCAGGGAGGAGGCATCTTTGCAGCACGCTGTTTTGTTGGGTAGGAGGCTGAGAGCGCATATTTGTTTGTTTTTGGATAGTTTTACATGACTTCAGCCCCTTCATTGCTATGGACGCATTGGTGCTTCTTACCTCTCCATCTCAGGCATCCATTTCACAGCCATATTTCAGATCGGAGGTATAAGCCTCTTGTGGACAATTGATGATTGTAATTCTTTTCTTTCATTCCATTTAATAAGAAAGGCCTCCCCATTGTTGAGTTGGGCCTGGAGATGTAGTCCGAATTGAACGAACTCCATTATCAAGCCTTGGTGTCGTCTTTTGTGCCTTTTATGTGTTTACTTCTTCTTTTCTTATGTGCACATCTTTGTGTTAAGCTGCAATTTTGCATGTGATTCTTTCCATACATCTATAAGCGAAAACATCCTGGATCAAGTGGTATCAGAGTAGGGATTTTTAAATGTGAATTGCATGTTTGTATGCTAACAAGAAGTAGGCTTCAAAGAGGTGAAGGGGAACTAGAACCTTTTGATCCAGAAGCAGGGCGTGCACCTTGAAGGAGAAACGTGGTAGAAGATGAAGCTCATCTTGAAGAGGAGCGTAATTTCATAAAGACTTTCTATTCAATGGCAGAGAACATCAGTCAGCTAGTTTTAAGACTAGAGAAAGCAGAGGAGAGAAATCCAGAAGGACAAGGTTTAGCACATGGGAATGGTGGAGAAGAACCCCCTCCTTCTCCTTCTGGTAGTGAAGGCTCTCCTTCCTCTCACCACCATAATCAGAGAAATCCAAAGGATGCATCTAAGAAACCTTTTTTTAAATTAGATGTTAAATTTGATCTTCCTGTGTTTAATGGTGAAAGTAACGCAGAGAAGCTTAACAATTGGATCAGGCAGATTGAGGTTTACTGCAGGATTCAACAAATCGTAGAGGATGAGGTGAAAATCCAGCTGGCCTCTCTATGGCTGGGCAGCATAGCTCTCGTTTGGTGGGAGAGCAAATTGCAGAGTAGTAAAAATGTGGGTAAGCTCTTTTCCTCATGGTCCGATTTCACTTCTGCGTTAAAGGAACAATTTTATCCCCTAGGATACAAACAAAAAGCTTTAATGAATTGGAAATATTTAAGGCAAGGCAAAGGGCAGGATTTCCAAAGTTTTATAGAAGAATTTAGGAAGAAAGCACTAAATTTGGGTATTGCACTTGATGCACCTGAAGTTGTAACTAAGTATATTGGCTCACTGCATAGTTATATTAGGCATTCATTATTATTGTTTGAACCAACCACTCTTGATTCAGCCAGTGTAAAAGCAATTCATATAGAGAACAGGGGCAAGAATGAAAGAGAGGATCAGTCCAGAAAGAAACCGTTCAAACCTCCCAATGGAAAATCAAAAGCGAAATGGAAAGGGAAGGAGAAGAAAATAGCAGCAGCCAAAGAGGGAGAGCAGCCTTATTGCAATCACTACAAGAAGGAAGGCCACGATGACGATCACTGTTGGAAGCAGCACCTAGAAAGGCGTCCAAAGAAGTATGGAGGAAAAGGGAAGCAGAAAACAGTGGCAGTGGCACAACAAGACCTTGGATCAGATTCAGGAGATGAAGCGCTGGTCACAGCAGTGGGAACAAAAGGTACCCTTACACCTCCTGTTAATTCTAAATCGCATGAAGGCACCAATTCTGTAGATGAGTCCCTTTCGAATGACCGAAAAAGAATTGAATTATTTCATATCAGGGTTGTAGTAAATCACACCAAAGTAGAAACTCTGTTTGATACTGGGTCCCAAGCAAACTTAATTGCAGAATCCCTGGTAAAGAAGCTTGGCTTAGAGACAAAACCACACCTAAAACCTTACCCGCTGGGATGGATACATGATAAAGTGAAATTGAATGTAACCCAGCAGTGCAAGGTCAAATTTGTGATTGCGTCTAAGCTAGTAGACGAAGTAGAGTTGGATGTAATACCATTGGATATTTGTGGCATGGTATTAGGGAGCCCATACCTGTATGATAGAAAAGTAGTCTTTTTCTACCATGAGAATAAATATCAAATCACCAAGGATGGGGTAGAATACATAGTGCGGGCTCATCAAAATAAAATTAATGCCAACCTCGTAAGCGCTGGGCAAATGAAAAGACTGGTGAATTCCAGTAAAACATGCATGCTTATGGTTGTAAGGGAGAAAGAGGCTGAATTCACTGATGCGTTCCAGGGCTGCGATGGGAAGCATAAACAAGAATTAATGGAATTGATTTCTAATTATACTGAACTGTTCCAGGAGCCAAAGGGATTACCTCTGAAGAGGGAAATCCAACATGAAATCCATCTATTGCATGATGCCCCTCTGCCAAATATCGGCATGTACAGGATGTCGGCGATTGAGATGGAGGAGATCAAGAGGCAAGTGCAGGAATTGCTGGACCAAGGCATCATTAGGCTGAGCACCTCTCCATGTGGTTCACTGATTGTTCTAGTGCCAAAGAAAGACGACAGCTGGAGGATGTGCATGGATTACTGCGTGCTCAACAAGATATCGGTGAAAAATTGCTATCCCCTCCCACACATAGATGATTTGTTAGACCAATTAAAAAGTGTTGTTTATTTCACAAAGTTGGATTTGCACAGTGGCTATCCCTAGCTCAGAATTGCAGAGCAGGACGTGTGGAAAACCACCTTCAAGACCAAGTAGGGGCTGTTCGAATGGATGGTGATGCCATTCGGGCTTTGCAATGCTCCAGCCACCTTTATGCGGGTTATGAATGATATATTTCAGCCTTTCATTGATGAGTTTGTTCTCATGTATTTAGATGATATACTAGTTTTTAGAAAGAGTTGGTTTGAACATGTGAGTCATGTAAAGAAAGTGCTTGATGTATTGAAGAAAGAAAAACTCTTTGTAAAATTGTCAAAGTGTGAGTTCAGGAAAACCTCTTTGGGTTACCTAGGTCATATTGTTGGTCATGGTCAGTTAAAAATTGATCCCTCTAAAGTTGAAGCAATTGTAAATTGGCCTAAGCCTACTAGTGTAACCGAGGTCCGTAGCTTTTTAGGTGCAGTCCAGTATTGGAGGAGATTTATTGCTAATTTCTCTATTATTGCAGCACCTTTGCACACCTTGACAAGTGTGAAACAAGCCTTTCAATGGGGATGAAGACAATAGAAGTCCTTCGAAACATTAAAGGAAAAAATTAGCACCGCGCTAGTCTTAGCCTTACCCAATCTCCAACAGCCATTTGAGATCGAAATCGATGCCAACGGTTATGCCATGGGAGCTGTACTGATGCAGCAAAAGAAGCTGATTTGTTACCATTCTGAGAAGTTTTCTCAAGCTGTGATAAATTATCCCACCTATGACAAGGAGCTTTATGCCTTGGTGCAGAGTGTGAAAAAGTGGAAACACTACCTGATCGGCAAGGAGACCATCATCCATACAGATCATCAGCCCTTGCAGTACCTTTAGTCACAAACCAAGTTGCAGCAATCTCGTCATTTCAGGTGGATGGGCTTTCTTCAACAGTTTCATCTGGTAATAAAGTATAAGAAGGGCACTAGCAATAAAGTGGTCGATATGCTATCTCGCCCTCCTATTTCTGCTTCTATTATTTTGCATAATGCTTCATTATCTTTTGAAAGTTATGCTGAACAATATGCTAACGATGATGACTTTAAGGAGGTTTATGCAAAACTAACCCATGGTTCACAGGTGGACAACTATCACTTGCAGGGGAAATTGTTGTATCACCTTGGTAAATTGTGTATTCCCATAGGAGAAAGAGTACATGTAATTCGAGAGGCCCACACCTCTCTTGTGTCTAGACACTTTGGTGTCGAGAAGACTTTATGTCATGTACAAAGATTTTGTTTTTGGCCTCATATGAAAAACATTGTGACTCGCTATGTAAAGGGTTGTGTGATGTGTTCTGTTTCAAAGCCCTCTAATAGAAAACTTGGGCTCTACACACCACTCCCTATTCTGAGTCATCCATGGGAAAGTGTGTCAATGGACTTTGTAGGAGGTTTACCTTTGTCTAGGAAGGGTCATGACTATTTGTATGTCGTCGTTGACCGTTTCAGCAAGATGTGTATTCTTATGCCTTGTAAAAAGTAGATTACTACAGAGCATACTGCTTCTCCTTTCTTTCAACATGTTTGGGCCCACTTTGGATTACCCACATCAATTGTGTCAGATCGGGACTCTCACTTCCTCGGAGAGTTTTGGACTAGCTTGTGGAGGATGATGGACACCAAATTGAAAAGAAGCATGACATTTCACCCGCAGACCGATAGAAAGACAAATGTTGTTAACCGTATCGTGGTACACTTATTACGACACTATTGTGGGAAACATCCCAAGTTGTGGGATGAGCATCTCCCCTATGTACAACATTCCTACAACCTGCAGTGCATTCATCTACGTAGCGTTCACCATTCAAGACATGTTTTGGTTACCTTCCAAAGCTTTTGATATGGTCTTTGGAAGGGAAGGTGGCTCTAGTGGACGTAATGATAGGGACAAAGCTCAACAGTTCATTCAGCGAATCCAATTGATTCACCAAGCAGTGCAAGAGCAGTTGGAGAAAATTCAAGCCCGTTATAAGGCTCGACATGATAAACACCGAGTCGACCATCAATTCCAAGTGGGCGACAAGGTGTGGTTCCACATTAGCAAAGATAGGATGAAGGGAGAAGGAAAGAAGTTGTGGCCAATTTGGTATGGACCATTCACCATATTGGAGAAGATTGGGAACAATGCCTTTCGTCTTGACTTGCCAGTATATATGCAGATGTACTTAGTAGTGAATGTGGAGAACCTAAAGCTGTATGAACCACCTTTGATCCTGGACAGTGATGAGGTGGGCACAGTTCCTATAGTTGATGATTTTGCACCAGAATATCTCGATGAGTTTCCCGAATACATCATCCTCGATAGAAGAACCAGGACTTCACAGCGAGGAGATGTAGAGTACCTTCGAGTTGGTTTCAAGGGAATGCACCCCAGCAAGGCCAGATGGCTGGAGAAAGAGAAAGTGAGGGAAAATTCCCTCACTTGCCAATTGACTAATGAAAAGCTTTTGGCGGTCCAAAGGCTCCTCAATGGGGAGTATTGATCTAGGTGGATCTTCAGATACAATGGCATGGAAAAACTCATAAATCAAAGTGATTGGAATGAAGTCAACTCAGGATCAGAGCATAGATCTCATCATCCTGATTCCAATGGTGCAAACGGCACTTCAATCCGAGTTCGAATGATGAAGTTATTGCACATGGAAGGTTGATTTGATCCTTAAGGAAATGAGGATTTTTCCTTTGAAAAAGGGTTTTAAGCCTTAAAGGCAAAATTGCAATTGGATGACTTGTGGAGGCAAACTTAAGAGAGGTGCAGCGGAACCCCCGATCACCGATCTCCGATCAAATCGGATCGGCGGACCAGAGGCAATTGGATCGGAGGTCTTACTTGTATATATATTGGTGAGCAGGCAGAGCAATCGGCGATAAAATGATTGGCGGGATTGTTATCGAGACACTGGAGTGATATATGAGCAGGACACCGATGCGATCGGCCGACGCTGATATTGGCGATCGACGATCAGCGGTCGGCATTTCACCAATTACATGACTTTAGAGACACCAATATGCCAATTGTGACCTCAAGTCAGACCCGATACGCAAATGCACCTGATTTAATGTTTTTTGAAGTCTGGGTAAAGGAGATTTTGCCAGATTTTAGCAGTTTTGCGGGGTTTTCTTGTATTTATCGGTGCAACGATAAAAAGGCCATTTTAAGGGGCGGTTACGCCCACTGATCCTTCCATGACACCAGCCTCCATTGTGAACTAGACAACCTCGATTTAAAGGGGATTTTGTCTGAAAACCCATTATAAAAACACGATTGATGGAAAGAGCAGGGAGGAGGCATTTTTGTAGCACGCTGTTTCGTTTGGCAGGAGGCCGAGAGCGCATATTTGTCTGTTTTTGGACAGTTTTACATGACTCCAGCCCCTTCATTGCTACGGACGCATTGGTGCTACTTACCTCTCCATCTCAGGCATCCATTTCATAGCCATCTTTCATATTGGAGGTATAAGCCTCTTGTGGACAGTTGATGATTGTAATTCTTTTCTTTCATGCCATTTAATAAGAAAGGCCTCCCCATTGTTGAGCTGGGCCTGGAGACGTAGTCCGAATTGGACGAACTCTGTTATCAAGCCTTGGTGTCATCTTTTGTGCCTTTTATGTGTTTACTTCTTCTTTTCTTATGTGCACATCTTTGTGTTAAGCAACAATTTTGCATGTGATTCTTTCCATACATCTATAAGTGAAAACATCCTTGGATAAGTACACTAGCAGATTTTTGGAGTTGCTGAGGTATGTGCCTTACCTCAAAGAGGAGAAGGCTAATATTCAGAGATTCGTTAGTGGATTAGCGGTTGCATTCAAAAATAGGATTGAGTTCAACGAGCCTAGATCATTGGAGGAGGCCATCTGAAAACTAAAGCATTGCTATGAAAAATCGAAGCACAAAATTGAGACTAAGCCAGACTGGAAAGGTAATGCAAAGAACAAAGGAAAATGGGACAAGAAGTGAGTACAACCACAGGACACAGGTAACAAGGAGAATGTTGCACCACCTAAGAATTTCAATACATCAGATAGAGGACAGGGATTCCGGTTAGGAGAACAAAACAAGGAGATAGGTTGGAAGCCTATAGAGTGTTGGACTTGTGGCAAAGATCATCGCAGGACATATTTCCACAGAATCAGGGTGGTGGACCTCAGATATATAGTGCACAATAGGTGCAGACCATTGGGGACGTTGGTTAGAGTGTTCTGCGTATCTATGCAACAGTGGAAAATAGGCAGGCATAACACCAGGTATCTATCATTGAGATGAACGGTAAGATTTGTGGTCAAGTTACTTCTATCTTGATTGAACCTCGATCTAATAATAGCTATGCTAGTCCTAACTTGGTGGATAAGTGTGGTTTGAGTAAGGAATTTCATCTAGAGACTTGGTTAGTATAGTTGGCTATAGGTACGAAGAAATGAGTTCATAATTGGGTAAGAGATTGTGCATTTGACTTGAATGGTATGCCTACCGCAACACATTTGAATGTATTATTGTTGGGAACATACAATATGTTGTTGGGCATGGACTGGTTGTATCTTCATAGAACCAAAGTAAGCTATTATGACAAAGCCATTGAGTGTGTTGATGACAATGGAGAACCAATAATCTTACAGGGAAAGAAGAAATATACATCACTTAAGATGGTGACACTTATGCAAGAAAAGCGTAGTCACAAGAAAGGGTGTATGTTATTTGAAGTATAAATTTAGAGTGATAAGGGTTAGGAGGTTGAGGATATAGATGTGTTGAGAAGATACCTAGTTCTACAATAGTTGAGGGACGTGTTTCCTGAGGACATTTTAGAGCTTCCACCTCACAGGAAGGTAGACTTTTCTATTGCGTTAGTGCTAGGGGTAGCTCCAGCATCAAAAGAACCTTACAGGAAGAGCACACCTGAGTTTCTTGAGTTAAAATTGTAGCCGAAGGAAATGTTAGACAAGGGATACATTAGGTCAAGTGTATCACCTTGGGGTGCACTGATCTTTTTTGTGAAGAAGAAAGATGGTACTCTTAGATTGTGCATTGACTACATGCAGTTGAACAAAGTGACTATCAAGAACAGGTACCCTTTGCCGAGGATTGATGACTTGTTCGACCAGCTGAAGGGAGAATAAGTGTTCTCAAAGATTGATCTAAGATTTGGATACCATTAGGTACACATCGAAGAGGAGGACATTTACAAGACTATGTTCAGGAACAGGTATGGGAATTATGAGTTTGTTCTTGTTCCATTTGGCTTAACTAATGCTCCAACTACATTCATGTGTTTGATGAATAATGTGTTGCGTCCATATTTGGATAAGTTTTTTATTGTGTTCATTGATGATATACTGATATATTCTAAAAATGAGGAAGATCATGCTGAACATTTAGCAAAAACGTTGAGGTTGTTGAGGGAGCATCAATTGTATGTTAAACTCAGCAAGTGTAGTTTCTTTCAAAATGAGGTACACTAATTGGGACATGTTGTCTCCAAGGAGGGCATTGCAGTAGATCCAGTGAAGATAAGGGCCATCATGGAGTGGGTAGCTCCTAAGAGTGTGGATGAGGTGAGAAATTTCATGGGCTTGGCAGGATATTATAGGAGGTTCGTTAGGAACGTCTCGCAGATTTCTTATCCCATTACATCATTGCAAAGGAAAGGTAAGAATTCTGAATGGAAAAAGGAGTGTGAGGCTAGCTTTGAGCAACTTAAGTAGTTGTTGACACATGCACCAGTGTTACAGATTGCAGATCTAGACAAAGAGTTTGTGGTATGCACAGATGCTTGCAAGAGAGTACTTGGTGGAGTCCCGGAAACTAAACGAGCATGAGTAGAACTACCCAACACATGATCTTGAGTTAGCAACGATCATACATGCATTGAAGATGTGGATACACTTTATTCTTGGTATGAGGTTTTTACTAATGAGTGATCATATTGGGTTGAGGTATTTGTTTGACCAGTCGAATCTGAACGCCAGGCAGGCTAGATGGTTGGCCACGATCAACGACTTTGATTTAGAGATTAGATACATCAAAGGTAAAGAGAATAGGCTGGAAGATGCTCTTAGCAGATGGGTAGATGTACATCATTTAGAAGCAATGAGCTCCTATGGGACAGAATTACAAGATAGGATATTGCAGGCAGGTTAGCAAGATGTTAGGTATATGGAGATTGTGCATAAGTTGCAACAGTGTATAGGTACAGGTATAGGTAGAGGTGAAGGTATAGGTATAAGTGCAAGTATACATGGTATGGATTATTGTCTTACATCAGATGGATTGGTCAGGTTCTGAGATAGGATATATGTATCGAATAAAAGTGAACTCAAGAAGGTGATCTGTACTGACAACAGTGAAGAGATTTACTATTGGCAGAATTTAAAGAAGGATGTAGCAGAGTTTTTGGTGAGGTGTTTTGATTGTTAGCGAGTGAAATTAGAGTGTAAACATCCAAGTGGAATGCTATAGCCGATTGTGATTCCAGAGTGGAAATGGGAAGTTATTTCCATGGAATTCATCACTGGGTTGCCGAAGACAGTGAAACAACATGATTCCATTATGGTCATTGTTGACAGATTAACAAAGGATGTACACTTCATTCCGACTTAGTCTACATCCTCAGCTAGTGATTTGGCACAGGTATTCATCAAAGATGTGGTTAGAGTGCATGGTGTCCCAAAGAACATTGTGTCAGACAAGGATGCAGAGTTCACTTCCAAGTTCTGGAAGGGGTTATTTGCAGGTTTGGGCATAGAGTTGGCCTTCAACACAACTTATCATCCGCAGACAAATGGAAAGTGAGAGATGCTCAACAGGATATTAGAGGACATGTTGAGAATGTATGTGATGCATCAACAATAGAAGTGAGAAGAGTATCTCCCTTTGGTAGAGTTCGCATACAATAACAGTTATCAAGAGTCATTGAGGATGAGTACTTTTGAGGCATTGTATGGGTGGATTTGTAACACTCACATCAGTTGGAGTGATCCAGTTAGCAGGGTATTGATTGGACTAGATATGTTGGTAGACATGGGACAAGAAATACAGGTAATCAAGAAGGATCTAAAGGCAGCACAAGATAGGCAGAAAATCTATGCAGATTGGAACAGGTCATTCAAGGAGTTCAACATTGGGGAACATGTGTACTTTTGCATCAAATCGAAGAATAGATCCTTGCGGATTGGATCATGTGCTAAGTTGCCACAACAGTTTTGTGGACCCTTCAGTATCATTGAGAGGATTGGGCCAATAGCCTATTGACTTGCACTGCCTCTGAAAGTAAAAGTCCATGATGTTTTCGATGTATATTTTCTTAAGAAGTATGTTAAGGATGTTGATCATGTGATTGACTGGTCTGTGTTGTAGGTGGAACCAAATGGATAATTCTAGCCGGAGCCTCAATGTTTATTGCAGAAAAAGGTGCTCATGCTCCGAAACCGAGAAATCGAGTAAGTTAAAGTTTAATGGAAGCACTTTGGGCCCGATGAAGCTACATGGGAGATGGCGGATCAGATGCAGGCTATGTATCCTTCCTTGTTTTCCAGTTGAGGCAAAGCAACTTCGATATGGTGGTTTGGTATATGCTTTATGGTGGTTTTATATGTATTTTATGATGGTTTGGTATATGTTATATGATGTTTTGATATATTGTTAAATATGGTGTTTATTGTATGTTTTGATATATTCTTTGGTATATGATTTGGTATATGTTTTAGTATATGTTTTGGTATATGTTTTGGTATATATTTTTGGTAATGTTGTTATATGTACACATCTATATATATGTAAATACTGTCATGAGATATGTTATAAAGCTCCACAATACAGTACGGGTGTTATGTTATTATGATTATGTTATCATGTTACTATGCTGTCATGTGGTTATGTTATCATGATGTTATGATGTCATGTGTAGTGGCACTCAACAGGATGATAATTGTAAATACCGTAATGAGTTGTGTTATAAAGATCCACTATGCGGTATGTTATCATGTTGTCATGATGTTTTGTTTTGAGAAGGTCATTCATTGTAAATATTGCATTGAGCTGTGTTATAAAGATCCATGAGCAGCATGTCTTCTTTCAGCAGGTTGTTGAGGTATAT
Source organism: Pinus tabuliformis (assembly GCA_031772625.1). Classification (NCBI taxonomy): domain Eukaryota; kingdom Viridiplantae; phylum Streptophyta; class Pinopsida; order Pinales; family Pinaceae; genus Pinus; species Pinus tabuliformis. Next base: position 465,803,489 of record CM062805.1, read on the forward strand.
GTATGATTGAACACTGAGGACGGTGTCCCCCAAGGGGGAGGGTTCTATAACATCCCTGGTGAAAATCCCATGTAATAAAAGTAAATAAAGGAAAACTAATAACCATGGATAATGGGACACTTATTCCAAGCTGAATGTTGGGCATAATCCTAGTGATGGGGATCACTTGTGATTGTTTATGGCTAAGGAAATTGGCAAAGTACATGGCTAAGGCTTTGGAAAGGCAAAATGGCATTTTGGCACAATTATTTATCAAAATAATGGAAATTAGGAGAAAATGGAGGTGAAAGGTCACATGTTGCACGTGAGGAGGAAATTGAAGGAAAATAATGGAAATTGAAGAAAATAGAGGCCTCATTCATAAAAAGGCTTTAGAGGAGTAGTTGGTAACCTTTTTTTTCAGTTCAGTTTTGGAGCTCTCTCATTATTCTCTATCTCTCTCATACGTTTGGAGACTTAGAGTTTTCTTGGAGCACTCTTGGAGGGTGTGGAATACTTGGATTTTTGGAGCAAGAAGACAAAGGAAGAGTAGGAAAGTGCAAGAGGGCATTGAGATCAACATATACATTATATTTGGTTGCAGGTACCAAGTTGCATGTATGTTTCCTTCACTAGTTTTCACATGCATTGCATATGCATGTGGATTTCTGGTTGTGATTTGTTATTGGCATGGATGATGGCTAGGATTGATAGTGGATTGCCTAGCCTTGCCATTTCCTGGATAGCCACAGTGATTGTGGGTTTACTTTCATTATTTTGTTTGGGTTGGTTCTCATGTTTCCTTAGTTTGGGTTGAGTCATTAGTCCTCGAAGCCCTAGTTGATCAAACAATCTGGAAGCCCTATAACAACTTGGGTTGAGTTACTAGACTTGGAAGCCTTAGTTAGAAAAACACTCTGGAAGCCCTTGGTGGGTTGAGTTACTAGTCCTGGAAGCCATGGTTGGGAAAATGCTATGGAAGCCCTATATAAGATGCAGGTTGAGTTACTAGTCTTGGATGCCTTGGTTGGAAAAATGATCTGGAAGCCTTGAAAGGATTGGATGGAGACCAATCTATTGATGGTTTTGTGATGTCTGACCATGAGGTGGAATCATTGTTTGATGGGTTGAGGTGGATGGCCTCTGGAAGCCCTGGATGATTTTTTATTAATGTGTTCTATGAGATCCCACATTCATGATTGGAATATGGCATGAGGGTGAATGGCTGAAGAGAGATTTGGCTCAGCCATTCTATGGTTAGGTGGAACGTGGAAGTCCCATCCCGGGTTTGGAATTTGCATAATAAATGAAAGGTTATTTCTCCTTGTATTTCTATGAGAATTTTGATGGATTTCATGTGGTATATATGCCTATAATTTCATGAGTATTATTGTCCCTATTATGTCGGTTATGTATGTGTTTTATGACAACAGCCATGTATGAATTTCCTCATGTTTATACTTGTAATTGAATGATCAATGTACCTATGACATACTGGATGGAATGGCAGTTGATGTGTTGAGGCATCAATGGTTATTAGGGATTCTCAGCTAAGTATGAGACCCCTCTACTAACTACACCTGTATATTACACATTTTAAATATGTTTGATGAAATGCATGTCATGGCTAGTAAGGGTCCATTCAATGTCTTGAACAAGTATTTTATTTAGTACTGTCATTTCCATGTTATTTTACTGATCTGAAGAGATGGTTAAATTCTGGGCAGTGACCTGGGCTCTGGGCCTGAAAAAGGGTCTCAAATCCTAGAGTCGCCAGCATAGAACTGATAGTTTTGGTCTCTTGTCACTGACAGGCAAGCCTGTGAGAGTGAATTTGGGTTTCTGGTCACATTCATGCCTATAGCATGGGAGTGGTTGAGCCTTAAATTGTCCAAAATCATAGTGGAACCCCAAGGCAAGCTGTTTAAAGTATTGGATTAGTTCCTGAGGGTCCTATAGCTGATGGTTAATGTCTGTACGGTGTGATTTCGTTAGTTCCACTTCCTTAACATGACTTAGGAGGTTGAATCATATCATAGTGGCCTCTCGTTGCATGTTTACCCGGGCTAGCCAGTTGCTTGAATAGATATGGGAGGAGGGTGTTACAGAATTGTTATTTATTTTATCAACAATATGATCTTATATCACACAGATCTTCTATTTATTTCTCAATTTTCTCGTGCATTTAATCAACTTTATGAGTAACTATTTACTCATAGATTTTCCATCATAAATTGATTTAATTGTCATTAGACTTTTGTGAACCAAATTTTAGTGACTTATCATTTAGCATTTTGATTTCTAAATAGAGAATCTCCTACACTTATAATACTAGTTATTGGAACTACTTCAAAAACTTGATATTAATCACAAAAAACATGTTAAATCCCCATCATCTTTTAATCTTCGCACTTGGTATTTAGGAGTTGTCTCCTAGGTATCGAGTTAGAGTAGTTTTCTTTATTTTTTTGCACTGCATTTAGATTTAGATTTAGGATTAATTCTCAGTTTTTAAAAGTATTGTTTCATAGGAGCAACTGCATTGGTGGCTTGGCTAAGCCTTTAAGTCATCTTAAGAACTTCTTTCTTGCAAGCTAGCTACAAGAGGGTAAGTCTGATTGTCTCTTGTTGTTGATGATAATTATAAATATCACAAGTCAGTAGGGAGAGGGAGTGGTAACTAGACCTGTTTGAACCAGTCATATTCACCAGCCAAAATGAATAAGGGTTTAATTGGGGCATTGATTGGGTGATCTCCCAATTGTTGATTTCGGCCATTTTTTACCATCAACAATTTTGGCATTAGAAGGAGGTCCAATGATAAGTTGTTCTTTTAGAGTTGTTGTATTTTAAAGTTTTTTTTTTTGCAATCCTTCTAAAATTACAATTTGGAGTTGTATCTCTAGACCTGCATCCATCACCACTCCAATGAAAATTATAAGACACTTATCAAAGGTAAAGTTTGATGGTAAGAGAAAAATTTCTGCATTCGACCATTTTTTAAATTTGTTCAAAATTTTACAAATTCTACTTTTTCTAATATTGATGAAGGTATTATATGCATAATCTTTACTCTAACTTTCACAAGCAAAGACAAAAGATAGTGTCAACCGTTACTAGTTTCCTCTATTCATAGTTGGGACAAATTTATAACAAAGTTCCTTCATGCATCCAAGGAGTATGACTATGAACATGTATGTCATGAACTTGAATATTTACGAAGGTTTGAAAATGAGTCTATAATAGATTTCATAATCAGATTCAAGTTAATTTGGCTAAAATTCAAATATAAAGATAGAACTTTAGAGATCGAGTTAATGGAATAGTATCAACATGTATTTTTTATTCCTTATATTCCACATGAAAGCAATGAACCTAAAGAATATTTATCTTAGCGCATTTGTCGTTGTTGAAGAGCCACTCGCTATTGATAGCATGACCAACTCTTTTCAAGTAGAAAACGAGGAAATTACTAATGAGTCTAATCCTGAGAGTGCTACTATTTCTAAATAAACTGCTCAAAATCGAAATAAAACCATTGTTCATAACAAAGAAGAAAATTAGCATTCAAAAAGTAGTAAGCAAATTAGCAAGAAACAATGCAAATTGAAAATGTGAAGAATGTGTAATCTACCACAAATACTCTGAGTTTTCTCATGCTATAAATAAATTTAAGCCACAAAGTTTGGTCATCCAAATACATGATGAAGAATTTGAAATCTACATTAAGGAAAACAAGGAAGAGAGTGCTAATGAAAATTATCAAGTCATTTGTGATGATGATTTTGAGTTTGAGAATATTGAGTTATCTCACCCATAATTGAATTCTCATGATATTAGTATTCAAATTCAATTTGTTTATCAAGGTGAAGGATCTTCTTATAATCATATTGCTACAATATATTCTCATCTTGAATCCCCAAAATGCCTTAGTGACTGCAATTTTCAAGAAGAGAAAGCCATTCCAATTCTTGATCCTGACATCATTCAATTTACCATTCTTGGTCATAGTCTTGAACCTCTTTCTCATTCACAGTCCCGCATATTAGCCATGTCACATCCCGTATCCCGCAAGTTTTGCATGCTGCATATCAGTGACCCCACAGACCACATAGTCTCGTAGTCTCACGGCCTAGAGGTCCCACGATCCTGTGGTCCCGGAGTCCCATGATCCTGTAGTCCCACAGTCCCGCAGTCCCGCAATGGGCCATTCTTAAGGAATTGCGGGGGGTGAAACACGCCGATAGTGCAAATCATCGATAATTCAGGCCCTCAGTGTTAAAGTGTTGAGGGAGGCATAAATTAGTTTACAAAAGAAATGGCTGTGAAAACTGATTCAGGCATGCCATTTTCTCTCTCCTATAGGGGGACCACATAGTGACATATGATTGGTCCTCAGGGCTGACATGGAAACTGAATTCATTGTTGATGTGGTAGTACAGACGATGATGTGGTAGTATGGGTGGACACGTGTCACTTAGTTTTGGCATTTTCAGGGGTCTTATGGGGCAATTTCATGGTAAGACATGCCACCACTGACTAGGTGACATGTGGAAGTGATGATGTCATCCAACAGATTGACAATTGGTGGTCACACAAAGTGTAAGTTTCTTTCCCCCACCGTAACTCCTCCCCGGCTGTGATTGCGATAAATAAAATGGTCCCTGGATGAGATGTTTCATAGGTTATATTTTATAAGGATTGCATGTCCAGGATATAGACCGATGTGGTATAAATAATTATTAAAGGCATCCCATGTTACAAAGGAAAAAGGTCCCTATTACCGGGAATAGTGTCTATGCAGAACTGCTAATCCCACTAAGGCTAGTAGCTACCTTAGAAACAAACAAATTAAAACTACTTTCGTTTTCCTTTATGAAAGATAGATGAGAGAAGAATAAAGGAGACCAACCTCTGTCTTGCGCTTGGTTCCTTGCTCGATTCCTCTCTCTTCTGATAGTCCTTTGCTACTTGCTTTCTCGTATACCCAGCTTCACAGAGTACCTGTAGAATCAAAGCAGAATAACACTATACGAGAACATAGATCTATTATCATAAACAATCTAGGATCAGATGTAAATTGACCATATAAATGCATAAAACATAAATCACACAAGAGTATGGAGGAAAACTTGAATAGCTTTATTGATAATCAAGAAAGAGCCAAGAGAGTTACAACCAATCGTTATGACCCAGCATCATCCTCTCAGCAAGTGAGCCCTTCTTCACCTCATGAAAAGCTTAGATCACCCAACACTATGATGTTCCCTCAAGAAACCAACAGCAATTCCTTACAAGATGCAAAATTCCAGCCTGTGGATCTCTGGGATGAGGGATCCATATATAGATGTCTGCAAGGGAGATGAGTCAGCTTGTGATTTGATTAGTGTCTTCCCTCTAATAGTTCTTGCTTCCACTTGGAGATTGATGATCTCTTACTCATCCCTGGTCGAAATCAGAGAGGCAAGTGTCACAGGAGAAGTTTCTGGAAGATTCCATGCTTCTCCACCTCGCGGATTGACACTGCCATTTGTCCCTTCTCGCCCATCGCACCCCATAGAAGGGCTTTTTAAAATGCAACGCACCTACTGTGTGTATTTAGGTGAGATGCAACACACTTTGCCTATGGAACAGGTGAAATGGTCCAGTTTTGACCAGTTTTGAGCAGTTTTTCATGGAGAACTTCTGGGAGAAGCTGTAATCAGATGACCTTGTTCTTTTAGGGGTTGGAACAACACTTTTAGGGACTTAGGAGCCCTTAGTTTATGGACATTTATGCTTGGGGTTGCAGTGCCCAAAAATGTCTATAACAGTTGCCCCCTAAAGCATGAGGTCGTTAATCTTTTTTGATGTCGGGTGAAATGCTTTATCATGAGGATCCGAAGTTCTTTCAAGCTGGAAGGAGACCTGTAATAAGATACAATACAATACATTATCTTCATAATATTTTCATAATCTAGCTGAGGCAGGCATTCCCATGATCAGCTTTATAAATTCATTTTCATGTACATAGGACAGACAATCGTCTGAGTGTAGACTGATGATTCTGGTAGAGCCATCATCCCTTAGATTGGATGATTATCTGTGCAGCAATGATGTACATTTGATGTCTTTATTTTCCTGAATATATATCGCAGCCCGGATGGATGAAACTAGATCTGGGGTCTTCAATCTCGTTCGATCTTCACTCAAAGTACAAGTCGATCCATGTGAGAGATGTTCTGGAGTCGAACATGGAAAGATATCGCCTGATTACCAGCCAATGATGTAAGCTGTTAACAGGCGCGAGAGGAATCACTGATAATGATAATGATCCTCAAGGTACTGAAGTACAATTCACGTGGTGTGAATAAAGGACTTGGCGTCGAACACCACGCAAAATCTTTCGGTCGAAGGTCATTGATGTAAACCTGTCGCCGGAAGTGAGAAACTTGCCATTGAGGCATGCAAGCTTCAAAGTACTAAAAGGGGTGTTCCTAGATCGACTTCTTGGATAATGAGCTGATGTCGACAAGAAGCGATCTGTCATAGGAGGGCCTTAATGAATCCCACATCAATGACACGGAACGGAGCAAATGATTTTAATGGAGGTGAAAACGATCTGTTGATATAAGGTTCAGGGTGGTGGTCATGAAAGAATGGAGCGTAAATGTATTGCAGCGGGTGAGACACAGGTGAATTCTCTGAGTGACTTCTCTTGAACATATCAGCGACACTGACATGATGGATTGGTAGCATTAACCCCAAATGTGGATGGTGTGATGTGACCAGTGAATGAAACAACCCAACCCGACTTGGATGCGGAGTGAAAGTGTCATGTTCAAGAGCGACTTGCTACCAACAAAGTTTCTTCAAGTTTTCTTCCCAATTTTTCCCTAGTCATTGCTGACCAGTACCTCTTTATTTTTGTCAAGCTTGAGGAGGATAACATATCTTTGTTCTATAATTTTCCCTTCGGGCAAACCCATCGCGATGTTTTAACGAGCCTAGCGATAGTGAAACTCGTTCTTGTCTGTTATGGACAAGTTTGTCGCTATTAGGTTTTAACGAGTTTAACGACAAAGATAACTCGGTCCTTTTCAATTTTAGAGAGTCTAAAAAGGGACATAAAGGAAACTCCAAAAATCCTTTTTCATCATCTAATCCATTAGGTCCGAAAAATTATAAAACAATACAGAAGGGATGAATTTTCGGTACTTTTAACAAGCCGAACAAAATAAGCGCTCGATCTTTTTGTGTAATAATCCCTCAGGTCCAAAAAGATTAAAATCTAAAGGAGGGATAGCACTTCCGGTCACTTTAACGAGCTGGAGAGGCCAATGGCTCGGCAATCTTTTCATATTTTACGAGTCAGTTGAAAAGAGCTTAAAGGAGACTCATTTTTTGAGGAACGAGTGATAAATTCGGGTAGCAACTGATTCCAGGTAAGGTTTGGAATTTCCCAATCACGGCAGTGTTACAAGGATGGCTAATAGAATCACTCTTTGCAACTGTTCCTCAAAAGGGGTAAACAATCAAGTGGAGGTGAATGATCAGCCAATACAAAGTGGAGGTGATGATGAGAACACGACCAAGGCTTCAAAGGCTGAAGTACTACATTCACGATGGTTATTTACCAGAAATTGGTTCATTTTTTAATGAGCTTAAATGCTGGGGGAAACATTTGCTCATTGCTTATGTTTATTTTTTAACTAGCATGAAGTCCGCGTTCAAACTACTCGATATAACAGTCATTTCTTGACTTTACCATAAATAGCTTTGTTCCTTCAAAGATTGTACTGCATGCTCAATAGCTCTCATTTTACCATTTCATTTGAACTTTGGCTTGTTGGAGCTTTGGAGGTGCTTTCCCCCCTTGATTTTCACTAGCTGATTCTGGGAGATACTGTGGACGATTTTCGGCGCCGTCTGGACCAGGTAGGAGCTAAACCTTATCTCTTTCATTTCATCCTTTCCATTTTGCATTCTGACCCTGATTTCTGGTTTTTCTGAGCCTATGGGGTTTGAAAAACTCACCCTGGCTCCATCGCACCCTTTCTATATCGAAAAGTGCATTGCATGTTGGCCTGTCCACTGGCCAATTGACATGCAATGCACCCAGAACACTACTGTAGGTGTGATGAGCGCAAGGAAGGAAATTTATGCACAGTTTTCAATGGAAATTTTTGCTTGTTTCTCACCAAATCAGGATCTAACTCTTCTCTTGTTTGTTTTCAGATATTTATTGGAGAAAAATGACCATTACATGGCGAGAACGTGAGCATGAAGAAGATGACATGCTTGCTTTACATGATCCGGTTACAGTAAATGCATTGCGGAACTGTGGCCTGCTGAAGTTTTTCCGCATCTCTAGCATGAGGCAACAAATCAACTTGCTGCAGTATTTGCTCGATGCTTGGGACCCTATCAGCCAGGTGTTCTAGATTAGGGGCAAATCCATCCCCTTGACTGTCGTGGACATCTATTTTCTGACCGGCTTATCGAGGCGGGGTGCCCCCATCTCCTTATCAGGTTCGGCCCGTGGGGGTGAATCTGTGAGAGATTACATTCGCAGGTATTGCAGAGAGGGATCTCAGCCGAGTAAGGACAGCAAGATCATCATCCGAGATGTCACTGACAGGTCACTGAGGACCATTCTGTTCACCTTTGGTAGGATGGCTGGTGGTGCGGCTCTTCATGTGGCCAACCGGTCTTATATGCAGTACGCCTTGGAATGTCTCGAACCGAAGGTGTTCAACTGGTGTGATGCAGTACTCCTTGTGATGAAAGAACAGTTGACCAAGGTGAAAAACGAAAGATTGAAGAACTTTGGATATGGTTCTATTTTGACTGCCTTCACCTTGGAAAAGATACCACTGATGTAGCCGCAGTATATTGCACTTGGTTTACCTCCACCGACTGAACCACATATGCAGAGATGGGTCGACCATATGTCTAGGCATGCTGGTCAGTCTCGGATTTCTTTTTCTGATACCTTCTTCAGGTGGTTCAATTGTCAAGAGATGGTTTATTCTGAGTATCCATATGCTGGTATGGACTTCCGGGGTGACCCGGATTTGGTACTGCCGGCTGGCGAACAGTGGGGTGCCATTGGTAAATTCTTGCCCATATTTCTGTTTATCGTTTTTCTTTTATAATGTCCTCATGCTTTACTCTATCAAGACTAATCAGAAATCATGTGCTCATGTAGATGTTGGTCCCGTTCGGCCAGTAGTATGCCTGAGAGTGCCAGCTGCCGCCCCAGCAGGAGAGGCTGTGGGAAGGGCTATCCTTCGCGACCTTGATGTGGCCGAGACTCTTTCAGCATTACAGGATCAAGTCGAGGGCCTCACTCTCGGTATTCTAGATGTGAGGACTGACGAGATGCCTTTGAGGTTGCAGCGACATACTACTGGCGTGCCAAGTCGATGGACTAGGCTTTTACGCATGATTGCACAGGCGGTGACTTGTTATCACCAGCATCATTAGACTAGGGTGCCCCCTAGCGTTTTGAGTTTTGGGTCATTTGACCAATTTTGTCTTGGTTACAGAACATTATGTGTAAACCATAAACAGTTATATATATATTTTTGATTTTCGGAGTTTTATTTTGGTTAAGTTACATGATCCTGATGCAAATATTGATGAGATGCTTCTTTTTATAAATGTTGCAAATGTCTATCTAACACATAATTTTCCAATGAGTCAGTTAATGTGTTTAAGCTTCTGGAAATATGCTGATATTGAATAAAATCAAATTGCCTTTCCAAAATCTTGACCCTTAGGAACATGCGATAGATAGCTGGATTTCGGACGGAGTAGATACCAGTGAGCTGTAGTATGACGAGCTGTGAGTCTAGCCTGACGACCAGTCAGCGTATGCCATGTGTGATGGCATCAAAGAGAAGTTCTACCAACGCGCTATATTCAGCGATGTTATTCGTTGATCGATCAATACATACCCCTCTGAAACTTACTAACTCGCCACTTGGATCAAAAATGGCCCAGGCCACAGAAGATAGGTTCTGCGAACTACGACTTGCTCCGTCAGCATATCCAACAAAAGATTCCAATAGGTTCGACATATGCGACAAATGTAAAAAGTAGATTTACTTGACCAAAACAAATACTTTAGCGAAAACAAAAATGTAACAAAAGCATATAGGTTACCACATTGAATCATGCGTAGTAACGCTTAAGGTACAACCCTTTCCGAGGTTGTGCCAGTGGAATCCTGTCATAATCCATTAACTCGTAGGCTCCTTTTGCTAACACTCGCTTAACAATATAGGGGCCCATCCATAAAGACTTGAATTTACCTGCTCCCAATTTATCGGATTCTTGGTCATAAAGCAAGACCAAGCCACCTTCTGAGAAGACACGGGGTTTGACATTCTTGTCGAACTGCGACTTGAATCGTTTCTTATGGGCTTCGTTAGCCAAAGCGGCATCACGACAGGTTTCATCCAATTGGATTAGTTCCAAGAAACGAGCCTCCTCTTCCTAAGTTCCGGGGAGAAGGTCTATTGCGAGTTTGAGGGACGAGATTTCACACTGAACTGGTAAGATTGCTTCTAGGCCATACACCAGTTGGAAAGGTGTAAACCCAGTTGCATTCCTTACCGATGTTCGGTATGCCCACAAGGCTGAGTACAGGATCAGGTGCCAACTCCTTTTGTGGACTCCAATCATCCTTTGCAGCATGCGCTTCAGGACCTTGTTGATTGCTTCAACTTGTCCGTTGGCCTGTGGGTAATATGGAGTAGAGCTGTCGTGAGACAACCCTAATTTGGCAGCTAATTCGGCCATCATGTGATTGCGAAAATGCGATCCATGATCTGTGACTATAGCCTATGGAACGCCGAATCTGGCGACTACATGATTGAAAAAGAAAAGGGCAGCTGTTTCACCAGTGTTATCTAATGTAGGCATTGCCTCGGCCCATTTGGTAAAATAGTCAATTGCGACTATGATATACCCATGCCCCCCGGTCGAGGTGGGGTTACATGTCATGAAATCGATGCCCCATTTGGCGAATGACCCAATAGCAACTATTGGTTGCAGAGGTGCGGGTGGTCTTCTGGTTTTGCTATCGAAAATTTGACATGCATGGATACTTCTGACTGCGGTTATGCAATCTTTGAACATTGTTGGCCAGAAGTATCCTGCTAGTAAATTTTTTTGCGTCGTAGCGTAACCGGATTGATGCCCCCCACACGCGCCTAAATGGAAATCATTCAGGGCTTTTTCGGCCTCCTCATGGGTGAGACACCTCCGTAGAACTGTATCGACACCACGATGGTAAAGTGTATCACTGACGATCATGTAGTCTTTTGATTGGTATCAAATACGTTTTTGTTCAGAGCGGGAGGTATTAGGCCTATATTTTTGGGTTTGGAGATAAATGATTATATCTCCATACCACAGATTGCTTGAAGATATCAGAAACAAAGATTCATCCACGATTGTTTCTTCGGATGTTTCATCGTTGGATGACGATGGGAGATCGCATAATAATTCTGCAAAAACCAGGGCTTTCTTTGACTTGGATTTTACAAATTCCAGATCAAACTCTTGTAGAATTGCTATCCATTTTGAATATTTTCCCCCCAGCAACTGTCGCGACAATATATAAGTCATGGGGTTGCAATCTGACAGAATGGTAGTTTTTCGAAAAAGGACATAGTGTTGAAATCTCTATATCGCTTGAACAGCTGTGAGCGCTAGCTTTTCAACATAACAATATTTGCTTTCTGTATCATTTAAGTTCTTACTCAAATAATATATAGGATGTTCAATTCCGTTGTCTTCTTGAACTAAAACCATTGCGATGGTTGTATCCGCTGCAGCCAGATACAGGTTAAAGTATTTTTGATAATTGGGAGTGTACATTAATGATGATTTCATTAGGGATTCTTTTAAAGCATCAAAGGAAGCTTGCGCAACCTGATCCCAGACGAAGGGCACTTCCTTTTTCAATAGACGTGTATAACCTTTAGCAAGTTCAGCGTAATTTGGAATGAACCTCCTCAGAAAGTTTGCTTTCCCTTGGAGTTTCTGAATCTGAAGCAAATTTGAACGTGGAGGCAAATTTATGATTGCCTGAACCTTACATGGGTCAAGACGAATCCCATCCTTTGAGACTACAAAGCCATGTAAACGACTAGAACTGACACAGAACACACATTTGTGTGGATTGAGTCATATCTTGTAGTGTCAGCAACGTAGAAATATCGCTCTTAAATGCTGCGGATGATCAGTCCGCTTTCACGAATGAGCCAGAAGGTCGTCGAGATATGGTTGAACTATGTTTTTGATGTCATGGAAGGCATAATTCATTGCCCTCTGAAATGTTGCCCCTGCGTTCTTTAAACCAAAGGGTAATTTGTGATATGTGAATGTGCCCCACGGACAAATGAATGCAGTCTTTGACTGGTCCTGTGGGCGGATATTTATTTGATTATACCCAGAGAATCCATCCATAAATGAAAAGATTTCGCATCCAGCGCACTCATCAATTATCTGGTCAATGAAGGGTGTAGGGTAGTTGCCTTTTGGACAAGCTTGATTTACATCCCTATAATCGACGCACACTCTAATCGTTCCTTGTTTTTTCATAACAGGAACAATGTTAGATACCCAATTGGTTAGAGGAACCGGGTAAATGAAACCAGCATGGAGAAGTTTTTCAACTTCTGCCTTGATGGCAGCGGCTTTCTTGGGGTGCACCTGCCGTAGCCGTTGACGTACTGGTTTGACATCTGGATACATCTTAATTTCGTGTTCAACGATACTCGAGTCAATGCCTGGCATTTCATTATATGACCAAGCAAAGACATCTCTGAATTTGCGAAAAAGAGCATTATATATTTCTAGTTCTGAGGGAGAACAACATTTGCCAACATAAATATTCTCTACAACATCTGTTTTGGTCGAGATACTTATGGCGATAGTCTCTTCAATGTTGGACAAGTTTCGCTCGGAATCCACCGTGTTTACAGTATTTGATAGGAAATAAAAAACTGAAGGATGATGAAGGTCATCATGAGTATCTTCTTCACAATCTGGAAGAAGGGAATGATGGTGGTAATATGCCCATGGTGCCCCTTCAATTACCATTGATTGAACAATTCCTTCGTCAGTGTAATGCACTCGCGACCAAGGATTTGAAGGGGTGCCATATTCCTTAGACCTATCTATCCAAACGCTTGATGAGCGTTGATTTGGGTTTGCCTCCCATGCTAGGAACATTGATTGTTACAATATTTCCTTTGGGCTTGGAGGAAATACCTGCGTATGATCCATGTTTATATCGTTTTCTGAGATCTTTTCAATCGAAGATATCATATTGCAGGTTCCTACCAATGCTACTTCTGCCAGATTTATTGGAGGCGGAAGGGCAAAAGTTCCCATTAATATAGGGTCTTTTAGTAGGCCTACTCCGATATTTTGAAGCGAATGGGGGCTTCCATGGATCATTGGAATGCTTCCCATAACTTGAGAACCATTGGGGAGGAAAGTTTGTTGATCGACGATTGTAATCCCTCCTTGAAAGGGAAATGCAATCTTCCTAAAATAGGTCAACACAACAGCAGCCATAGCATATATCCATGGTCTTCCCAGTAGGATGTTGTAATCGAGGTTTCCGTCGATTACTTCGACATCTATTTCTACTGTTTTCCCTCCTAGTTCAACCTGCAAGTTACTTAGAATACCATATGGGGTATATGTTCATCCGTCGAATGCTTTTAATGTCGTCGAAGATCGCGACAAGGTTGGAGACCCTAAATTTTTCCAGCAACTCATTGACATAATACATGTAGATGCCCCCTCATCAATAATTGTTCGATGAACAGTTTTGTTGAGGGCTTTCACTTGAATGAGGAAAGCTAGTTAAGCTGGTAACTAAGGATCATATCCTTTATGATTAAAGGACACAAGATTTGAATCCTTTGGGTCTATCACACCAATAGCTGATAATAAAGCTTGCTTTTGGGATGGGCAATTTTGTAGTACCTCAAGTGTCGACATAGCGGATGGCGATTGGGCCAGATCTTCCACTATATTATAATGCTGTGCTACTCTAGCACGAGGATTAAATGTCGACTTGTGTACTACTCCCTTTGGCGGTTTTATTGTCAGCTCAGGAATGATGGGCGGTGCAACTTCTGTCGAAGTTGTTGTTGAACTACTAGGTTGATCTTTATCCTTGTTGTTCAACAGCTGTGGATTCCCGTAATCTTTGTTCCTTGTCGATATCAAAGCATCATTTTGCTGTTTGGAAACCGACAACATCAGCACTTGAGACGGGGAAGCATTTCCACTGTCAACCAGATTTGTTCCTGGATTCAGAAACGGATCAGTTAATACTGCCGAGGTTTTTGAATTCTTGAAGAATTTTCTAAGCTCAGCTCTGTGTGGACAATCTGATGTCCAATGATCCTCATCGCATATAAAGCATGGATTTTTTGGTTTCCTATTTCCAGGAGGGTTTGCAGAAGATTTTTCAGGTGATGATTCCTCCTATTTCTTCTTCTTCCCTTTGTTTTTCTTCTTGCCTCCTGGTTGCTTGGTTTCTTTGCCTTTATCTGTCGAGACGACATTTACTTCTGAGGCAAGAAGTTCTTCTTTTGCATTTTGACTGGAAATCTTACGGGCCTTTTTAGATGTAGCCTTTGTCGATTTTGTGTCTGTTGCGCCAATCACGCCATCGCCGGCATGAGAGTCATTGTTTGATTTAGGAGGAGGAGGGACCAAGAATTCTGGTCTAGGAGCGTTAGGTATTTTATCGTAGAGCGTGCTAGACTGAGTGTAAATCAAGTCTAAATATTGCGCACGAGCAATAACTTGCTCTTCGGTGACGAGTCCCCCTTTTGCCACATCTTCTGTAATGGAAGGTAACAAAGACTTAATAAACCATTCAGCTAAAAGCTGATCAGGAACATACGTTTTTACCATTCTACGACGATGTCGCCACTCATGAATATGATCAGATATGTGAGTGGCCGTTGTTTGTTTGAAATTGGTAAGAAGTTTTGTTCCCATTTCGTACCTTATCGGTAGCTGAAAATGGGTTAAAAAGGTTGTGGCTAGGGTACTAAATTTGTCAAATGAAGCTCTAGGCAATTCGATATACCATTTTGCTGCCGGACCAGTTAACGTCCTTTGAAAAAGGCGAAGCCTAATCGAATCATCGTTTAGGGTGTTTGATGAACACCACAGATGAAAGGTCATCACATGATTCGACGGATCTTCACCCGGATTTCCATTAAATTTAGGAATATCTGATGGAAGTTTATGCGGAATTGCTAGCCACCAAGGGGCGTAAGCGATTGGATCATTTGTTAACCGATTTAGATTCGGTAACTCTAAAGTCGCCACGAAGGGTAACTGTTGATTCAGGTTAGGCGAAGCATACCCAAGATAAGATGGAATCGCTTGAGCAGTTGGTCTTTGCATACCAGCATAATGCATTTGATGTTGGTAACTTTGGTAAGGTTGGTGGGCATAACCATTGTAGAATGGTTGATTTTGACCGTTTTGAATATACGGCTACCCACTATTTGCAAAGATTTGTTGCTCAGATCCTTGGTATACTTGTTGGAATTGTGGTTGTTGGTATTGCACCAGCCAGGGTTGTGAAGCCATGTGCTGTTGCCCGATACTAACTGTTTGACCAAGATGAGGGGTAATTGTACCCGTTTGGGCCTGTGTCATTCCACCAGTCAGCGATTGTGGTTGAGTTGCAGGGTCAAGAGGTTGTTGCATTACAACCTGAGAAACCTGAGGTTGCCATACAACAGGCAGCACTTGTACTTGCGACACTGTCACAATAGCTGGCGTAGTTGGTATATTTGACATAGGTAAACATTGTTGCATTGAATATACAACTCTTGGTTGTTGAGGCAGTATCGACACCCAACTGCTAGATGTAATTCCAGCAGAACCTGAATTTTGTTGTGAACTCCCGTATGGTTGTCCTCCCGAAGGAGACAATGAAAGGGTATACTGCCCCCCATACGGTGGTAATCCAGTAATTAAAGGAATGGTTTTCCCTTGGGGACCGGATTGCCCAAATTGACACCCTGAAGGATCAATTTGCTGAGACTCAACATAAGAGTTTCTGGATACTATTCCGGATGAACAAACAGGAATGGACCATACTGTCGAAATAGCCCCTAAGTGGGCCCCTTCTAGCGATTGAGAGCTAGTTGGGACAGATGTTATACCAACGGACATCGTTGGAGTGACAACAGGAAGTTCTGCCGTTGCTGTGTCAGATGACACAGTCCTAGATGTTGACGGTTGTTCAGACATTTCTAGTCTATCCAAAAGATTGCCTAGCGATTCTACAGGAGCTTTCGATGGAGGTAGACTAATTTATGAAGAAGAAGGATACAGAGTGATCCCGACTCCAAATTGCGATGGAGTACTAGATGGAGGATCCTCTACAATCTCTTCTATAACAATTAGACCAGGTGGAAGAGGTAGACCGTCAGGTCCGTAAAATATTTCTGGTGCCGAAGAAGGTATAGAATGTACAGCGACAGATGTTTGGGGAATAACACCTTCTGAATCAACTATAGATGGAACTGGTTCAGTAATACAAGTGTTTACCCTCAGACTAGGATCAGTGCTACTATCCTTCGGTGGCTGTTGAACTTCTTCTGTAAAGGCAGGGATACCAGAAATGTTTGGAGTAACCGGAGTCTCCGACAGTGTTGGAACAATTGTTCTAACTTTACCAGGGGATTTAGAACCGGTTAAACGAGTTCGCTTTGTCCGTAATAGTTTCAATTCCGGAGACAAAGACGGTTGACTCGTAAGCCTCCGCAAACGACGGGGTTTCAATTGACTTTCTTCCACGACTGCGGATTACTCGATCAACTAAAAATAAAGGGGAAGTATGTTTCCGAATTAGATGAATTTTAGATGCTTTGACAAAACTTATTTTTTCAATTTTTAAGAGTTGAGAAAAAACAAAAGATGACTCTAGTCGCCTTTGATTTTTAATGAGACTGAAGTGACAAGTGCTCAGATGGACCTTTTCCGTTAAGGAGTCTGAAAAGGAACGAAAGGGACTGCTCTGGAAATCTAGACAGAGGGATTACCAAACCAATCACAAAACTGCATAATACTTTTTACGGTACGGCAGTCAATCTTCCCGAATGCTGTGTTCAGTGCATTGCGATCGATTGGGCGGCAGACACGGCTTCCTATGGATAAAGGATTAAGCCTATTGTGGTCTCCCAAAATATACTCGACGGTACGTGGGAGCACAAGTTCGTACTGGCACTTATCGTCTCAAAGTGGAGGAATCACCCAGCCAATAGTGAGAACAACAGTTACCAGGCTTTACGATGCCGAAATACGTCTCTAGCCTAGACTTCTAGATGTTGTGCGTTAGGTTCCAAAGCGTTGTTAGATTCATTAAATTTTTTTTATAGTTGATCTTGCTTAAGAAATTTGCCTTTCAGGTTCACTGTGTGATGTAGATGTACAATTCCTAAAATGCAATCTAAGATGATAAACAGTCGTTTTATCTTCTTTGTGCAATGAAAATCCTAGCTACTAAGGAAAGAGAAATGGCGTTCTTTCAACAAAGAGCATAGAGCACACACTATATGCACTATCCTAAACCAAACCAATCAAACAGTCTAAATGCAAATGCACATGCATGTATTTGTTTTCAGCCTTCTTAATATGTGAATGATAAAAAGAAAGCTAATGTGCAAATCTGAATTATTTTTCAAAGTGACAATTACTAACAAGTTTCTTTTCAAAATAAAAATGAAGATGATGACAACACTTTGCGATTTGGAAATGAAAACTTGCTTTCGACAGTAGAAAAACTACTAATTCAGATCGAATACAATAGTAACAGGGTAATCAACTATCAAGAACAATCAGATTCTGTTCTATGACTGAAAACGACACTTGCGACACTTTCAAATCAAGAAACGACAGTACAATTATGTTACTTCTTTGTAAAGGAGAACTGAAAATGACTCAAAAAATACATAAAAACATTTACAGTTCTTTGCACAATGGAGGCGGAATAACAGCAAGGAAAGGGGTTTCAAATAGAGGTGTACTTACTACAGGCAGCAAAACTCTTGAATAGATCTGAAAAGAGTGAACACAGAAACCAAAATTTAGGAACAATGCCTAGTCTGATCAGCGCACTTGTAACATAGTGAAACTGTAATGCAACGCACCTACTACACTCGGGAAGTGCGTTGAATTTGAGATTCACAGAACAGACAGTGAGCTGGACCAGGGACGAGACTTTGATTGGGTTCTGGGTCACAGATTGCAGTTCAGTTCAGGGATTTTGGCCGAGCAAGTGCTAATCAGTAAATCAATCACAGGGGTAGATCTAAGGAGGTTACTAGAGCCACCACGAGGGCAATTAGAAAGCTTGTAAATCAATTGTTTAATTCATAAACAAAACCCAGAGATTGACTGAAGCAGTGTTGATCTACTTTGCACTTTCATTGCAATTGCAGTTCGAAGGTTAGCTGGCTTGACTTCAGGCTCCATCTGTAAGTTTATAAAGTAAACAAATGTAGATAAACAATCAATCTATTCGCTCCCCAGTGGAGTCACCATTTTGTTACCGAGAATAGTGTCTATGTAGAACTTCTAGTCCCACTAAGGCTGGTAGCTACCTTAGAAACAAACAAAGTAAAACTACTTTCGTTTTCCTTTATGAAAGATAGATGAGAGAAGAATAAAGGAGACCAACCTTTGTCTTGCGCTTGGTTCCTTGCTCGATCCCTCTCTCTTCTGATAGTCCTTTGCTACTTGCTTTCTCGTATACCCAGCTTCACAGAGTACCTGTAGAATCAAAGCAACATAACACTATATGAGAACATAGATCTATTATCATAAACAATCTAGGATCAGATGTAAATTGACCATACAAATGCATAAAACATAAATCACACAAGAGTATGGAGGAAAACTTGAATAGCTTTATTGATAATCAAGAAAGAGCCAAGAGAGTTACAACCAATCGTTCTAACCCAGCATCATACTCTCAGCAAGTGAGCCCTTCTTCACCTCATGAAAAGCTTAGATCACCCAACACTATGATGTTGCCTCAAGAAACCAACAACAATTCCTTACAAGATGCAAAATTCCAGCCTCTGGATCTCTGGGATGAGGGATCCATATATAGATGTCTGCAAGGGAGATGAGTCAGCTTGTGATTTGATTAGTGTCTTCCCTCTGATAGTTCTTGCTTCCACTTGGAGATTGATGATCTCTTACTCATCCCTGGTCGAAATCAGAGACGCAAGTGTCACAGGAGAAGTTTCTGGAAGATTCCATGCTTCTCCACCTCGCGGATTGACACTGCCATTTGTCCCTTCTCACCCATCGCACCCCATAGAAGGGATTTTTGAAATGCAACGCACCTACTGTGTGTATTTAGGTGAGATGCAACGCACTTTGCCTATGGAGCAGGTGAAATGGTCCAATTTTGACCAGTTCTGAGCAGTTTTTCATGGAGAACTTCTAGGAGAAGCTGTAATTAGATGACCTTGTTCTTTTAGGGGTTGGAACAACACTTTTAGGGACTTAGGAGCCCTTAGTTTATGGACATTTATGCTTGGGGTTGCAGTGCCCAAAAATGTCTATAACAGTCCCCCAGACAACAGTTGAGAGCTTTGGCCCCCAAGGGCTAAGCTCTTAGTCACAACCCACGGTTAGGTGATATTAATAAGCAGAAAGGGGCTGAAGAAAAGGGGTCCCAAGGGGAAATTAGAGCGTGCCTGTTTCATGATATTTCAGTGATAGAGACCCACATCCAAAGGACTGCTTGTTACGTCGTAAACACGACCCCAGGTGTATCAGAGCATAGAAAGGATTGTGTAGAGCTCTTAAGGTGGATGGGTCGGGAGATGTGATAATAAATAGAGTATGGGCATCATTAAACCAATATGGGAGGCTCACAAAAACTTAATGAATCGACATGGAGCCTCACTCCTCTATACAACAATTTACCACTGAGATAGGCACTTGCAGCGACCCACTCCCCATTCCACAGAACTGGTCATTCACATAGTAAAGGCAAAAATGACAAAAATTGGCCACGCAATAGGGGATGCACATCACGACTAAGATGTGTCTTGACTAGAGACCTTCACAGGGATAGCAAAGGGGCACTTGCTACTTCCTCTTTCCATTTTCTTTCTCTGTTTATTAATTTCCATTTATTTCCAACAAGGGATCAATTCCGAATTGTAATTGTTTTGGGTAATAGCGCCTTACATAGGCCGAGATAGCTAGTCTAGCAGACAACCGGAGCTCTGGCTCAGATATTTTGTAAATTGTAATTCCATCTCCCCCTCTTCTTATAAAAATTGGGAAGAAACACTTTAACAAGGGTTGGTTGGTTCCAGAATTTCTCACCTGCAGGGCCTGAGTTATGGGAAGTGATTTTGGTTCAATTTGTTTTTATGGGGGCTTCACTGATATTGTGCTGAATGTATGGACTGGTTATTTGGACTATTTAAGATAAATGGAATTTCCCTGTTGATTCCAAGCATGAATAAAGTGCAACATGTTCCTCTAGGTAATCTCATTTCATTTGTGTTTTTCCTTCTTTGAAATAGTGTAATGAGATTGTTGGTTTCTCCTTGGTTCATCGATTTACCCTAGTTGCTAAATAGAGAAAAATGCATGTGTGTATTACAGATTTAATTGTGTTGTTCAATAACCTACAGTACTTGTAGTAACTGGAGTACCTGTATGAGCACAACCTTTCTCACACTGTTTGGTGACATAGGTACCCACTTCATAGGCATGAAACCTCAATAAGTACTTCGTTGTTTCTATCATTCCACCTCCTCCCTCTTCCATATTTCTATTGGAAAATATTTTCTTAGGATTCTGTGTTGTTTACAGTATTATACATCGAATTCCATATTTCTGCTAGAAAATTGCTGCTTAGGACATTGTTTGTTATAGCCCTATGCATCTACTTCCCTCCTTCCTTTCGTCCTCTCCACAATTTCTACAACCTCAGTTTTAAGCTATCTCATTGTTGTGTGTCAACCACCAGAATAAGAGGCTATTTCTCTTTGAGATTGCCCCAAATATACCCCTAGCATTTGGATCCATGTGTTGGCTTGAAACTACCTCAATGAAGGCTTATTGAACCAAGCCCATCCTATTACCTTTTTACGTGACAATTGGAGTGTTGAAAATCCCTCACAGATTATCTCTTAAGCACTCCTATCTTTAAGATGTCCTAGGCATTGATCTACAATCAACCCAGAGGCTGTCTCTAGGAGGCTTTCTATCACCCTTGCAGCACTTGTGCTGGTGGTGCGATTTGAAGTCACAACATATTTCTGGTGCCATTGCTGGGGAACGATTTAGAATATTTTTCCTTGGGTACGTTTTTTTTTAACATTTCCTCTGTTAGATGAGCAAGGGGAATGTGGGT
The DNA here is from genome assembly GCA_031772625.1 of Pinus tabuliformis. Classification (NCBI taxonomy): domain Eukaryota; kingdom Viridiplantae; phylum Streptophyta; class Pinopsida; order Pinales; family Pinaceae; genus Pinus; species Pinus tabuliformis. The sequence continues at coordinate 465,824,904 of CM062805.1, forward strand.
TGAAGATCTCTCACCTTGGAAAATCCACTGTCAATTTCATTATAAACACCCTGGTGACTCCACTGTCTGAATATTAATTAGAAACACTCTGGTGACTCCACTATCTGAATATTAATTGTAAACACTCTGGCAGCTACATTGGTCAAGAAATGGAAGAGACAATGGAAGAGATGGAAAGCTCAATAAAGAAATCCTTATATAGATTGATAAAAATGGAGATAGAAAATATAAAAATTCAATGACAATATTCCTCTTTCTCTGACGAAGAACAATAAGTCAGGATGCATGAAGAAGAGGATGATGAGTTTGATGTAACGCTAAATGATGATGAGATGGATGATTACTGCAAGCAGTTCTTCGATTTCATAATGGCTTAGTTGCACAAGAGAAATTCTCTTCGTTCATCTAGAAAGACATCAATGGGGCATGACCAAAATGAAGGCACTTCCTCTGAAGAGCCTCCTAAGCTAGCTGACAAGGGGAAGGGACTTTTAGATCCAAATTTCTTTAAGCCCAAAGTCCTCAAAGAAGAGAAGTCACCCTCCCCTTCCTAGCCCATCTGTGAAGAAGGAAAAGAGCCAAGCAGTGTTTGTGGCTGCCCTGGCCAAGAGGATACTAGTCAGCAGATTGCTCATGAAAAAGAGGCAGCTGCAAGCTTTCCTTGTGAATTCCATGACCCTGTGGCTGAGTACATGAGCCTATTCTTAAGCCAGCAACAGAGGTTGTATTAGCAACATGTATCAGGTTCTTTATTTCAAGACTTTTCATGGTGCATGCTTGCTTTAATTTTTATTTTTCAGCAGTGTGAAGGCATAAGGCCTAGTACTCTAATGTTGGCTTGGCTCCATTGGAGGGTTGAACTCACTTAGGTGAATTAAGCCCTGTGCATAAGTAGGAATGTATATAAATAAGCTCACTAGTTGAGCATTTACTTTCTAGTTGGTAGAATTTATTTTCTACATTGTAAATGGATGAGGAAAGCCCCATGGAGATTTTCTTGTTGCAAAGTTCCATGATACTTATGACTCCTTACCCAATGGTGAAGGATGCTGGTCTGCGTGTTCTCAACACCTTTCCACCAAGGCACTGTACCCATTTGGATCCAATGTTGTACTCACTGCTTTACGAGTTGTCATCTGTCCATAATGCCTAACAACAATGAATTTGAAGCCATTTCCAATGCCACAAAAGCTCTCAAAGATAAATTAGACCCTCTCTGTTACACAGTAATTTGTCACCATTGGTCACCGTCCCTATTACCCCTTTCCCGTACTTTGGAGGACTCATTCCGGGACCTGTGAGCAGTGACATAACTTAAAAACACTTGCATTATATTCCCCTAAGTATGGACTTCATGTTCCCTGAAGACACCTCCTGCAAAATATCCCTGAAAAGTGCCCTTTTTCCATTAGCGCGGGTCCACAATGTACTACCTGTGCCAATGAATGAGATCCTCAAAAGAAGGTGTGACCATTGGCGCTCTGTCTTAGAGTAACACCCGCGCCAACCAAGTTTGGAAAAGATTTTTAACAAACGCGCACCCAGATGTTTTTTCCCTTCAAGTCATGAAGTCTTTTGAGGATAAAGCTCATCTTCTAGATGTCGAGAGTCATCATCTATCCTTTACATCTATCCACAACGGCTTTTTGGAGATAATGCCAATCCATAATGGGTGTCCTGATGCATTGTATCTTCCTCCCCTTCTCCATCTATAAAAGTCTGTCCTCATGCATTTGACAAGCGAGTTTTTGGAGTAATGCTAGTTGTGATAACGCTTGTTTTGAGTGATAGTAAGAGTCTTGGAGCATAGGGAGGTTATTCTGCCGGAAGTCTGAGAGAGAGAAGGTCTATTGCAAGACATGTATAGCTGCTCGCCCAGCCAGAGGAGAGGTTCAACGTCAAAACTTTGGTTGTATCTTTCTCTGTTGATTATTCATTAATAAACGACTACCATTATGGTTCCGATCTTATTGTTCATTATGATAATGTTTGATCTATATCTTGTCTGACTGATATATAGTTGTATTTAGTGGATTTTATGCTTGTATTCGCTTCGTTCTTTGCATGTGCAGGTATCCATTCGCGGAGATCGTGAGGATCGTGACCTGTCGGAGCAAGGGAACGGGAGTATCAACTCTTCTACGACACTAGCGTTGGACTCCAGGTTGGTTCTCATAATCCACTTTCAGTTTGCAACTAGGAACTTGCATGGTAGCGTGAATTGATTGTTGCTAGACCCATTTTGGGCTAGTGGGATCGCCTCTGTCCGCAGAGGGGATTTACCTCTCCAACAATTTGGCGACTCCACTAGGGAGAAGCTATTTGTTGTTTGATTCATAAACCTTGGACGGAGTCTGAAGCACGGCCAGGCAGCCTTCGAAACGCTATTGCTTTGCATTAGCGAAGTAGATCAACGCCACTTCAGTCAATCTCCGGTTTGGTTTACGAACCGAACAGCTTGGAGTTTGTCTTGCATTTTGGTTTTCTCTTGATTGCTTGCGTAAATGAGCTTTCTGGGTCAGTTTTAAAGTTGTTTCTTGCTGTTTGATCTGTCTGAATACTGTCGAACAGACCCTGGACTGCTTGATTTATTTTTTAGGCCAGCAAACTTTATTGGCGCGTTTTTCTACCTGACAGTCGCGCCAGTTGGCGCATGTTGCACAACAGCAACTCGCGCTAATTCCTTAATAGCGCTAGTTACAGGCTGACAGTCGCGCCAGTCCTGTGAACTTTGCCAGTGTGTTTGTTGGAAGCTTTTTAAACTCAGATTTCTGTCTTTTTACATCCTTTTCAGCTACTGGAGTGTGTCAGAACTCTGTTTGACTGGTTTTTTACCTTTATCCTTCGGTTGTTTGCCTATTTTCATCGATTTTATATCCTAGCCCTAGAGCATCTAGTGACTTTGTATATCGAGCCTTCCGTGGGAGTTTTTCGTTCTTTGATTGTCCAGTCAACTTTTTGGTTGTTTTCTACACTTGTCTAGTGGTTGTCAAAACTTATTATTCTGTGCTTCGAGCAATTCACCTCTAGCTTGTTTGGATTTTGCTTGACTTCGTTTGAGCTTAGATCACATGGTTCATTGAAGTCTTTGTGATTCTCCTTGTTTTGACAGTTTATCTTGGTGTTTCAGACTTGGTTCTATTTGCATTGAGTGAAATTTGCCTGTTTATGCTTGTTAATATCTCTCGAGATTTGTTTAAGTGCATTATGCCATATTAAAAGAAAAAAAAACAAATGATCTTTTTGCATTATATTAGTTAGCATTTATTGTTATTGGCAATTAGTCACTTTTAAAAGAGAAAAGGAAAAAAAAGTTTCATTTATTGCTATTAGCTGCATTAGGATCTTTGTTGATTGTTTGATAATCATTTTGTTTGTTTGCAAGATCTCAACTCTTCTGTAGTTAGCATTCATTGAACGAAATGATATCTTTTGGCATATAGTTTGCATTTAGGAAATTCTGAGAGATCACATACGGTAGGACCTAAAAACTGAGACCTAATTGAAGATCAACTGTAAAATAAACCGAATGAATCTAACAACGCATTGGAACCTAACGCATACATTCTAGAGGTCTAGGCTAGAGACGTGTTCCGGCGTCGTTAAACCTAGTCACTGTTGTTTCACATTACGGTTGGGTGATTCCTCCTCTTGTGACTCGATAGTGGTCTAGCACGGACTTGAGCTCCCACGTACCATCGCGTATATAGGGGAGACCCCACTAGGATATCATCCTTTATCCACAGGAAGCCGTGTCTGCCGCCTTACAAGCCGTAATGCACTGAACACAGCATTCGGGAAGATTGACTGCCGTACGGGAAGTCCTTGGTTTTCATCTGATTGCCAAGGTGTATAAGCAGTTTTACGGATTGTTTGGTAAACCCTTTGCCTAGAGTCTCCAGAGTAGTCACTTTTGATCCTTTTCGGACTCCTTCAAAGAAAAGGTGCCAGTGAGCGTCTTGTCACTTCGTGCTCATTAAACATTCGAAGGAGACTAGAGTCACCTTTTTGTCCTTTTCTCGACTCTTAAAACATGAAAAGGTCAAGTTGTGTCTTTGCGTCTTAAAATTTATTCGGCCACGATACACATTTACCCGGTTAGATTTTGTTTGCGTTAGTTTGAGTAGGGTTTTGTCTCGTTAGATTCCCTAGGATTTTGTGAAGTTTCATCCTTGCGGAATTACCAATTTCGTCTTCTTTTGAGATACCGGTTGTGAGTGGAATTCTTCCTGTTGTTCCGAGTATACAACCGATTAGTTCTCGTGCTCCAGGGGACAAGACTTACGAGTTTCATTGGAACCCTATTTGGGAACCTTCTGAGGACGGTGTCCCTTTTTGGGAATACACTTCTCCTCGTGTTTCAGTCCCACCTTTTTCCTCCGACATGGAGGACGTTTCCCCTACTTCGACTGAAGAATCCGTTGCGACGAGCGGTGAAATTCCCACCGCAACGGAACCTACACTTGTCAGTAGCACTCCTACTACTGGGAACCTACCACCAGGCTATAAAGCATTAAGGGATACTATGCCCTCTGGAACTCCTTTCACGGGTTCTATTTGGTCACAACTTGCTTTTCCCACCACGGAGCCTTTTACTCCACAAAGTCGCAGTACGTCTGTTACCTCAATCACAACCGCTCCAACGGTATGTGTAGCTTCTTCGACTCCTATTTTCAGTCGTCCTTCGGCTTCTTTATTCGGAGTCTTTGATCCTACGTCAAACGTCCCAGCAGAGGGGCCATACGATCGATATTTGCCGTCTCAACCGATTGTTGAGATTTCAGTTCCGTTGTCAATTGATTGGGGCTCCACCTCTTTTCATGGTGGCCAAGTATCGTCTGCGCAATCTCCAAGACCACCTCATCAAGACCAACAAGGGCAATCCTTCCAGGGAAACCCTTTTGCCTCTGGTGGTCCGTTTTTCCCCTCTTATGTTCAACCTTCTGGTAACTCAGGTCAATCTTCTGTTCAACAAGCCCAACCTGGTATCCAGCAAGGTTATCCTACTGGACAAATTGGTCAATCATATGTTAACCCAAACCAATCCAATGTCCAGTATGGTCCAATATCTGGACAAGCTGCTCAACCACATGGTCAGCCTACCGTCCAGTATAGTCAACCTTCTGGGCAAGTCGGTCAGCCTCAAATCCAATCAGGCCAACCAACTGCCCAGCCCACTCAGCCATCTGGTCCTTTAGGACAACCTTCGCTTGTGCAACAACAACTCCATTCCCAGCAGGTACAACCTTCTGGGTAGGGAGGCCAACCTCAATATCAACAAGGTCATCCTTCCGGCCAGATAGCCCAACCTACAGGACATCCTTCTGGCACTGCTCAACCCGGTTTTTTGCCCCAGGCTGGACCCCAGACCCCATCCGGTTTTCAAATGCAAGCTGGAGTTCAATCCCAACAAGCCTATCAAACTCAGCCTGTTTCTCAAACTCAGTTTGGAGTCCAGCCACCGTATGGTTACCAGCAACCTCAAGGGCAACCTTTGTTTGCCCCATATCAAAATTATCAACAACTGCAGGCGAATCCTTATCAGAATTATCCGCAACCATATGGTGCTCCTGCAGGACCGTTTGGTAATCCATGGAACGCTGGGGGGCAGAACCCAAATCCCTACGGACAAAACCCTATGGGGCCAAATCCGTCCGGACCAAGCCCTTGGGGGCAACCGCCAGTTGGTTGGAACCTTGGTGCTCCATCCCACCAGCAGCCCCAGATGTCCTTTAATCCTCAATTACCTTTCTTAGCAACTTTAGAATTACCGGATGTGTCCAAATTGACCAATGATCCTATTCTCCATAATCCATATTGGCCTCCGGTTCCAACGAAAATTCCCGGTGACTGTCCAAAATTCAATGGTAAAGCTAATGAAGATCCACAAGCTCATGTCATGACTTATCACCTCTGGTGTTCATCCAATTCATGGCTCGATGATTCAATTCGACTTCGCCTTTTTCAAAGGACTCTCACTGGCTCTGCAGCTAAGTGGTATATTGAGCTCAATCGCGGATCCTTTCAGGATTTCAACTCGTTGGCTATGGCATTTCTTACTCATTTTCAGTTGCCCATTCGATATGAAACGGGTACACACCTCCTCACATCCTTAAGACAGACAACGGCTACGCATATCTCTGATCATATCCATGAATGGAGACGGCGTAGACGTATGATCAAATTTTGGATTCCCGACCAACTTCTTACCGATTGGTTTACGACTTCGCTCGTTCCTCCAATAGCTCGGGACATTGCCATGGGGGCGTGTGTCACTGAAGAGCAAGCTATCGCGCGCGCTCAGTACCTTGACTTGGTTTATTCACAGTCAGGTACATTGTATGATTATTTGCCTGACGCCCTGAGACCAGGGACATCCAAAACCCCGCCAACACCAACTATTGACGGTATTATTGGTTCTGTTAATTCGTCCTCGAAGAAAAATTCCGCGAACCCTGGGAAGCAAAAATCACCTGCTTCGAATGAACACACTTCTCAGGTAACACCCACTTCGAATATTACTTCCGAGGTCAATGCCGTCCAGTCCACCATGGCAGACAAAGCCTCGAAAGGAAAGAAGAAAGGGAAAGCGAAGAATAAACCAGATCAACCTAAACAGGACTCCCCTAAACCTCCGCCCGAGGACGGTGCCAAGCGCAAACCCAAGTATCCTTGTCTTATCTGTGATGAAGATCACTATACCAAAGACTGCCCTAGGCGGTCCGAAGTTAGTCGTTTGTTGAAAGGCGCTCCTGGGACTCCTGCGGTGCTCAAAGAACCCTTTCCCTCACAACAAACTCAAAAAACTCAAATGGTGGCTGACCCCTCTCAACCTCCCTCTTCCTTCGGTTCTCAAGTGTTTATGGCTGGAACGATACCTGTCAATATCAGTACTCGAACAAAAGATTATCCGCCATCTACCGGGAAAGAGCCTGAGGTCCCCTCCAGTGCTCCTCCGTTCAGTTCAGGTCCACTCCACATCGAGAGACCTACTACTGAGACGCCTCTTCGACCCCCTCCAAAAGGAGTACTCCGGAAATCTTCTTACAACCCAAATGCTCGTGCTGCACAGCACTACAATATCGTTGAGGACTTAGCTCAGACTCCGTCGGCTATGTCCGCTTTAGAAGTTCTCCAGAGCTGCCCTTCTCAGAGGAAGTCCTTGCTATCCGCTATCGGTGGCATAGACCCGGCCGACTCGGATTTAATTACTTTTGACTTAGAACGCCATACGCAGAGACTGCCTCCCCAAATCGCATTCCTTATACAGGTTATTATTGATTCCAAAACGATTCATCGTACAGTCATTGATGAAGGTGCTTCTACTTGCATCATGTCTGTTGCCTGTTGGAAAGCTATTGGATCTCCAACGCTGAGCCAGTCTCCCACAACCTTGGAAGCTTTTGATGGAAGAGCATCTCGTCCTTATGGTATAATCCAACGTTTGCCCATCTCTTTGGAAGGGAATACGGTCGAAATGGAAGTTGAAGTTGTTGATGCTACTCTTACCTACAACCTCCTTCTCGGACGTAGCTGGATCTACGCGATGAAAGCTGTAGCTTCATCTTTGTTTCGTGTCATCCGTTTCCCTCATCAAGGGAAGATTGTTACCGTAGACCAGCTATCCTTCTTCGCTTCCTCTTCTGAAGGCAACATCCCTTTTGTGGACCATACCTCGAAATTATCTGAGAGTCTGGGAGCCGGACTTTTCAAAGATCCCCCCCTTATGGGTGTTTTTCCGCTCCCACCTCCTAACGTCACTTCTATCAACATGATTACTACTTGTTCTGATCCATGGATCATTCCTCCCACCGACCAAGTAGATTCTTGGGGCGACCAGATGCCGTTGAGTCCTGCCGAGCTCAACTATGTCGAAATCATTGCTGCATCGGCTCCCTCTTCTGAACTTGCTCCTTCGAGCAAGATTCTCCACTCGCTCGCTCCATCCTCAGGGCTTGTAGATGAAACTTCTTCGGATCTTTTAAAAGAAACATTCCCTTTTGACGAAGCCATTATCGAGACTATGTCTCTCGAGGAACCTCCTTGGCATGATTCTCACCATCGTTCCTCGTTTCTCCCTGCCCCTCAGGATATGCTGACTTGTCTTGAGCGGTTTGCTCCTTGTCTCCCATTTCAAATCCTTCAAACACCTATCCAATTTTATCAAGTGTCCTTTGAAGGAAATATGGCGAACATTACGCAAACCCAACCCATCGACATCTCTGTAAAACCAGGGATTGTCGAGCATCTTCACATTGGAGTCACTTGTACTCCGGAGGAGATTCAACTTTATTCCAATCTTTTTCACGAATTTCATGACGTCTTCGCATGGTCCTATGAAGAAATGCCCGGCATTGATCCTAGCATAGTGGTGCATGAGATTATCATGTACCCAGGTGCTAAGCCTGTTCGTCAACGTTTACGCCCTGTACACCCCCGAAAGGCTGCAGCTATTAAGGCCGAAGTAGAGAAGCTTCTTAAAGCCGGTTTTATTTATCCTATCCCGCTCACAGATTGGGTTTCCAATATCGTACCCGTGAATAAAAAACAGGGTACAATCCGTGTTTGTGTCGATTATCGTGATATAAATCGGGCATGTCCTAAAGATAATTTTCCCACACCATTCATTGATCAAATTATTGACGAGTGTGCCGGAAGTGAAATGTATTCTTTTATGGACGGTTTTTCTGGCTATAACCAGATCAATATTGCTCCCGCTGATCAACACAAAACTACCTTTATCTGTCCATGGGGCACTTTTGCCTATAAGAAGCTCCCTTTCGGTCTCAAAAATGCCGCTGCTACCTTCCAACGTGCAATGTCCTATGCTTTTCATGACATTCGACACATTGTACAGCCATACCTGGATGATCTTCCAGCTCATTTAGCCAAACGTCAGGACCACCCTACTCACCTTCGCGAGATCTTTCTTCGCTGTCGATACTACCGAATTCGACTTAATCCTCACAAATGTGTCTTCTGCGTTGAATCCGGTCGACTTCTCGGGTTTGTCGTCTCCTGAGAGGGCATCCGTCTGGATCCCCTTATGGTCGAGGCTATAGTGAATCTTCCTCCCCCTGCTTCTTTACAGCAATTGCAAAGCTTGCAGGGTAAAGTAAATTTTCTACGACATTTCGTTCCAAACTATGCCAAGGTGGCTAAAGGTTTTACATGATTACTAAAGCGCGATGTCCCTTTTCATTGGGATACCATTGCTCAAGAATCTTTTGAGCGTCTCAAGGGTCTCCTTGTTTCTGCTCCATTGCTCCGTCCTCCGAATTATTATCGTGACTACACTCTGTATTTGGCTGCCGCCGACACCACTATCGGCATGGTTCTTGTTCAAACTGACGATGATGACACCGAGCATGTTATCTATTATCTCAGCCACAACCTTTTAGACATGGAAACTCGATATGCTTATGTCGAGAAGTTGGCTTTGGCCGTCATTTGTGCTGTCCAACGTTTCCGTCATTACATTCTGCTGCGCACTACTACCGTGATTTCTGATTGCAACCCCATGACGTATATTTTGTCACGCCAGTTGTTGGGGGGCAAGTACTCAAAGTGGATTGTCATCCTCCAAGAGTTTGACTTGGAATTTATCACTGCCAAGTCTAAGAAATCCCTTGTATTTGCTGAGTTACTTTGCTCTTTGCCATCTTCTTCCCCGACCTCTCACGTAGAGGATCAAATTCCGGATGAGACTTTATTTCTCATTAGCACCCTCGATCCCTGGTACGGCGATATCATTATATATCTGCAAACGTCCTCCTTTCGCCCTGGCGTGTCCAAAGATGCTCGGCGAAGGATTCGTCATCAGTCTCAACCATACCGTATCATTGGGGATACACTATATCGCCTCGGCGCCGACTCTGTTCTCCGCCGATGTTTAACTCTCGAGGAAGCTGAGTGTGTCTTGAATGACTGCCACTCAGGTGCCTGTGGTGGTCACATGTCCAGATATGCTACTGCCCAAAAAATCCTCCGTGCTGGCTACTTTTGGCCCTCTATCTTTAAGGATTGCATTCTTGCCGTCCGCTCTTGTCATGAGTGCCAGATATACCAGCGGAAGATGCGAGCGCCTCCTGCTCCATTGCACCCTGTTGTCACTGTCGGCCCTTTTGCAAAATGGGGCATTGATTATATGACCTGTAACCCTCGCTCGGCCGGGGGGCATGGGTTTATTATCGTTGCCGTCGATTACTTTACTAAATGGGCCGAGGCGATGCCTACATTAACTGAAGACGGTCACACAGCGGCGCAATTTTTATTCAACCATGTTATCTCGCGATTCGGCGTCCCTCAAGCCATCGTCACTGATCACGGGAAGCATTTCCGTAATCATATGATGTCGGAATTAACAACCCAGCTAGGCTTGCAACACGATAGTTCAACTCCATACTACCCTCAGTCCAATGGCCAAGTTGAAGCTATCAATAAGATTTTGGTTACAATGCTTCAACGTACCGTTGGCATGCATAAGTCTAACTGGCATTTGATGTTGTTCCCTGCCTTGTGGGCCTACCGAACCTCCGTGAAGGATGCCACTGGTTTCACTCCATTTCAACTAGTTTATGGACTAGAGGCTACCCTTCCAATCGAATGTGAAATCCCTTCATTAAAATTGGCTGTCGAGCTACTTCCCAACACTACTCCGTTAGAAGAATGCCTTCTTTACCTGGAACGGCTAGATGAGACCCGTCGCTTGGCCTCTTTGGCCATCGAAATGCAAAAGAAGCGAGTCAAGACTCATTTCGATCAGACTGTACATCCACGTTCTTTTGTTGAGGGAGATTTAGTCCTGCTCTACGATCAGGCAAAAGATAAGCTAGGAGCAGGAAAGCTCGAGCCTATGTGGCTAGGCCCTTACATTGTCAAGAAAGTTTTGCAAAAAGGGGCCTACGAGCTAATTGATTATGAAGGGAACCCTCTTGGGAAGCCCCGAAACGGGCTGTATTTGAAAAAGTACTATGCATGATGCTGGAACATTTTATTTTGTACATACATGTACTCTAGCAAGTGTGTTGTGTGTATGTGTGTCAGTTTTAAAGGCGTAACTGCCACTTATTGTGTCTTTCGCTTCTTGTGCAGATGTCTGATGCACCTTATGTTGGTTTCGCTGATGGTGCCTGCCGTAGTACTCGCAACTTGTCCTCTGCGGCGTGGGTGATCTATGATCCTCATGGCGAGCTGATAGATTGTCAAGGTGTGTGTTTGGGTCGTACCACTAACAATGTCGCCGAATATTGTGCTGTAATCGAGCTACTTGCTGAAGCAATTAATCTCGGCATTCGTGCATTGGTAGTGAACCTGGACTCTCAACTTGTCGTCCACCAGCTCAACGAGCAATATTCCATCAGAGACCATCGCATTCTAAGGTTGTATTTACGTGTGAGATTGTTAGAAAGGAACTTTGATTTTATCACATATCAGCATATTCCACGACAATTAAACACATTATCTGATGCATTGGCTAATCATGTATTAGATAGACATTTGCGTAATTTGTAATCAAAACATTATACAAGCAAGCACATGAAAGCACAATAATAAACCATAGGCATATGTATATATATACGTGTGTGTCATAATGTTTACGCCGCACGCATTACATAATCCAAAAAATAATACATGTCCGAATCTCATATGGCCGCAGACAACATGTCTCTCAAAAATATGCAAAAATGAAACCTAGGCGTCTAATCATGGTGATGCTCATGATAGCATGTCACCGCTCGCACCAAACGTCTCAGCAGACGGTGGATGCGAGTTGGTACTCCCACTGTGTGCCTCTGGTACGCGAAGGGCACATCCGCCAACCTGGCATAGTCTGGAATCCCTCGAGTGAGTGCCTCAAGGTTCTGTACTAGCTCTTCACCCACACCACCCTCTACCTGAGGGTCGGCTGTGGGTTGTACCCTCCGTGCTATGTGAGACAGATCAGCTGGTCGCTCTGCACCAACATCTGCATACATATATATAGCTGTTGTCAGAGACAGGCATGTATTACAAAAAAACTTAAATACATAAAAAACATCAAAAACACAAAGAGTTCTTACCAAGCTCCTCATCCCAGTCCTCTCCCACAGGCAATGGGAGATCTGGGTCTCCAGTAAAATCGGTGCCCGCATAGGGCCAGTCCTCTATAACGATCATCTGGTGACGAAGCCATATGAAGAACTCGGGCCTCCAGGCCATCTGCTGGCCCCCTCCTCCTCTGGGCATGAGTGCTGCCCATCGAGCCAACCTCGGTTCCCGTGGCACTGGATCTGCCACTATACCTCCCTGAATCCGGAAAACCGGCAGTCGCTCCAAGAAGAAGGATACCACAATGGATCCATACCCGAACTGTTTGTTGCCCCCACGCTTACACTTCGTAAGCTGCCTCTTGATGTTTGTAGTCACTGTCGTGGCCCAGTCAAACATAGTAGGGTGGAGACACTCGGTTGCCAGCAGTAAATGATTCTTGCTGGCCTCATGGGGCGCCTGTACCCAGTCGTCCGTGTAATAGTGAATAATATCACTCGTAGCACTAGGTCTGGAACTGTTACAATATCTACCTTGGCACTGTTTGATCCAAACTGTGCCCCAGGACAAACCTGTTCCATCACCTCCCCCATCTTTTCCCCGGAAGGCCTACTTCCGGTCAAGATGGGTCGTGCACCTCTCCACGATAATCCAGTGATAAAATAGACATCGGAAACATCCAGCTCCAATGTCTGATCTTTCAAGCGGAATACCTGATCCTCTATGTCCCAAGCATCCACGATGAATCGTAGTAGCTCCGGTTGTGCACGCAAATAGGAGGTGAGGAAAAACTTCTTTAAGCCGCAGTCCCTCAAAGCATCCATGCAGGCTTCATCCTCTAGTGCCATAGCATCTATAGCATCATGCTCTCTTTCTCTCCATTCTACAACCATTTTGACGAATCCCTGCAACCATAAAGTCGAAAATATCATCATTAGATCACTGGTGAAACCAAAATTAAAGGAAAATTGCAAAATCAACGGTTAAATCCATGGGAAAATTAGGTCGCGCGGCTGGCGCGATTGTTTTCAAAACAGTCGTGCCAATGTCGCGCCCCTTTGGGAAAATAATCCCATTGGCGCGATCCCGAGCGGGAAACCCGCGCCAATGGCGCAACCCTAAATTTTGCAAATCCCCTTGCAGGGGATCTGTCTGTGGATGAAAAGCTGAAAAAATGGAATGAAAATGAAGCTAAGGAAAAGACCTCTTACCTGCTCCAGACGGCGGCTCAATTGCTTTCCTGGATTGATCACAATCAGCGGTTGAAGTTTGCACCCAAAACCCTCCAATGGTAAACTCACAAGGTGAAAAGTAAAAAGTAAATTTGTTTTTTACCATTTCACTATTTTATAGCATTTTTTGACCTAAAAATACATTAAAAATATTATTTTTTTGGGTATTTTTGAATATATTTATGTCAAAATGGGTTTTACGCTATTTTTGGTATGATGACAGGGGTTGGTGCAACTCAAGCGACGAAACGAGCTCCTTTTTTCTACTTTTTCAAGCTCGGTAAAACATGTGAAAAGGTTACTTTGAGGTCCGCTTTCAGCTCTTTTCTGACCGTTTAAAGACGAAAAGATTGCCGAGTTACTCCTCTTGACTCGTTAAACGTTAATAAGGGGCGGTCGTTTTAAGTTCTTTTTGTCGACCGTTAAAACATAAAAAGATTACCGGGTTTTTGTCATTTCAGACTCGTTAATGGTTACGAAACGACGTGGTTTTGATCGCTTTTTTACTTTTTCAGGTCGAAATCACTATTTATGAAAAGTACTCCTCGATCGTAATGGTCGGGCGGTTCTTTCGAGCATTGTTTTATACTTTTTCGGGCTCGAGAGACACAACTTTACGAAAAAGGACACCCTTGGAGTTTTCTTTTCTGCTGTCTTTTCAAACTCTCTAAACATGAAAAGACGCCGAGTTCTTCCTTTGTCAGACTCGTTAAAACCTGATGACATCGGATTTTGTCGAAATGACGCACCACAAGCATATGTTATCCCCATCAAGCTTGTTAAAAATAATTGGGGTACTCGCCAGAAATGGCGGGGGAAAAAAGGAACCATAATTATTGTCGTGTCGGCAGTATGTCGCTCTTGAACATGGCACTTGTCTGCTTTCGTGTCTGGGTGGGGATATCTCATCTCATTTTTCACTTGCCTCCGTGGATTTGGGTAATCCTGTTTGACCTCTCATCTGCTCATTGACTGTCACCATGACCTCTGATCCATTGATGTCAAATACTACCAATTCCACTATCGTGCCGCCGATATGTTCAAGAGAAGTTGACCTCTGCAGAGAAACAACCTCCCCCTGATAGCTCACATAATCTTGATTCACAACATTATCTCTCTGTCTCGTGTCGATGATGTGGGAAACATTATGGCCCACCTTCAATCAAGGTCACTTCCTGTCGACTTCAGCTCATTATCCAGGAAGCTGATCTAGAGACTCCCTTCCAGTGCCTTGGAGCCTGCATGCCTCAATGGCAGGTTCTTCGTGTTCGACGTGAGGTTTTCATCATTGACCTCCGATCGAATGATTCTACAGGTGTTCGATGCCAGATCACTAATTCGCACGCCGTAGATTGTACCTATAGTACCTTGAGGGCCATTGTCATTATTGGTGGTACCTCTTGCATCTGTTAACAGTTTTCAATATTGACTGGTAATCAGACGATGTTCATGCATGTTCGACTTCAGCTCATATATTCGCATGCTTGAACTTGTACTTTTGTTCGGGTCGAGATGGAGCGCAAGACCCTGGATTTTGTCTGTTGTAATCCAGGCGTGATTCTTGTTACATGACTCATTCACTGGATGGCTGCGACCATACCTCAGTCGATTCATTGATCCTAACCAGATGGCTGCGCCCATATTATGGATCTAGATTATTATGTACTCTCTTATGGATGGCTGTGACCATACCACATATATCATGTACTTGAGCTATCAGTTGTATCTCTCGATGCAAATTCTCGGCAGCAGCTACATGTGTTCTTGTAAAGCATTTCACCCCTCTCTCTCTCTCGGGCCTCATGCTTTAGGGGGCATCTGTTACACAGTAATTTGTCACCATTGGTCACCATCCCTGTTACCCCTTTCCCGTACTTTGGAGGACTCATTCCGGGACCTGTGAGCAATGACATAACTTAAAAACACTTGCATTATGTTCCCCTAAGTATGGACTTCATGTTCCCTGAAGACACCTCCTGCAAAATATCCCTGAAAAGTGCCCTTTTTCCATTAGCGCGGGTCCACAATGTACTACCCGCGCCAATGAATGAGATCCTCAAAAGAAGGTGCGACCATTGGCGCTCTGTCTTAGAGTAACACCCACGCCAACCAAGTTTGGAAAAGATTTTTAACAAACGCGCACCCAGATGTTTTTTCCCTTCAAGTCATGAAGTCTTTTGAGGATAAAGCTCATCTTCTAGATGTCGAGAGTCATCATCTATCCTTTACATCTATCCACAGCGGCTTTTTGGAGATAATGCCAATCCATAATGGGTGTCCTGATGCATTGTATCTTCCTCCCCTTCTCCATCTATAAAAGTTTGTCCTCATGCATTTGACAAGCTAGTTTTTGGAGTAATGCTAGTTGTGATAACGCTTGTTTTGAGTGATAGTAAGAGTCTTGGAGCATAGGGAGGTTATGCTGCCGGAAGTCTGAGAGAGAGAAGGTCTATTGCAAGACATGTATAGCTGCTCGCCCAGCCAGAGGAGAGGTTCAACGTCAGAACTTTGGTTGTATCTTTCTCTGTTGATTATTCATTAATAAACGACTACCATTATGGTTCCGATCTTATTGTTCATTATGATAATGTTTGATCTATATCTTGTCTGACTGATATATAGTTGTATTTAGTGGATTTTATGCTTGTATTCACTTCGTTCTTTGCATGTGCAGGTATCCATTCGCGGAGATCGTGAGGATCGTGACCTGCTGGAGCAAGGGAACGGGAGTATCAACTCTTCTACGACACTAGCGTTGGACTCCAGGTTGGTTCTCATAATCCACTTTCAGTTTGTAACTAGGAACTTGCATGGTAGCATGAATTGATTGTTGCTAGACCCATTTTGGGCTAGTGGGATCGCCTCTGTTCGCAGAGGGGATTTACCTCTCCAACACTCTCCATTACCTAGTTCTCGGAAATAACTTTCCAACAGTATATGAAAGTCCAAAAATGGACTCCTGGAGCATGTTGAAGTTACCATTGTAAAGCCCAAAAAACAAAGAGAAGTGACCCAAGGATGAAGACAAATCAGCTATCGAGGGGTCCCAGGAACAGGCTTACAGTTTATCGGCAGGTAATGGTATTGATCCCCAATATCACAGTCCTGCCCCCGCAGTCCCACATCATCGACACATCGGCATCGGCGGGGTCCTAACTTGAAAGCCCCATGGTGTTTCGATTTGCGATATAGTGTAACATCACCGGGGGAGGCTGCAAAGAGTTTATAAAGGAAATGCGGGAAAAAACCAAGGTAGGGTTGCCCCCTTCTCTCTTCTCCACATGGAGGTACAACTTATCAACGATCGGAGGTGGGAAGTCCCGCATATCGGCCATGTCGCATCCCACAGGTCCCGCATGCTGCATATCAGCGACCCCGTAGACTCCACAGTCCCGCAGTCCTACTGTCCTGTGATCCTGTGATCCCGCAGTCCCGTGATCCCATAGTCCCGTAGTCTTGCGATGGGCCATTCTTAAGGAATTATGGGGGGTGAAACATGCCGATACCGCAAATCACTAATAATTCAGGATCTCATTGTTAAAGTGTCGGGGATGCCTAAATCAGTTTACAAAGGAAATGGCTGCAAAAATAGGGCTGAGCAAGCCATTTTCTCTCTCCTCTAGGGGGCCACATGGCGGCATATGATTGGTCCTCAGAGCTAACATGGCAGCTGACACCATTGCTGACATGGAAATACAGACGCTGATGTGGCAATATGGGTGGACACATTTCACTCAGTTTCGGAATTTTCAAGGGTCTTATGGGGCTGTTTTTGGGTGACATGTGGCAGTGATGACATCACCCCGCAGATCGGCAATCAACAGTCACACAAAGTGTAAGTTTCTTTCCCCCACCGATACTTTTCCCTAGCTGTGATTGCGATATAGAAAAGGGCCCCCGGATGCGATGTTTCATAGGCTATATTTTATAATAATTGCGCGTCCGAGATATCGGATGATGCACTATAAATAGTTATCAAAGGCATTTGATGTTACAAAGGAAAAAGGTCCCTCAGATAGCAATTGAGAGCCTTGGCCCCTGAGGGCTAAGCGCTCGGTCACAACCCATGGTCAGGTGATATGAATAAGTAGCAAGGGGCCTAAGAAAAGGGGGCTCAAGGGGAAATCAGAGTGTGCCTATTTCATGATATTTCAGTGATAGAGGTCCACATCCAAAGGACTGCTTGTTACATCGTAAACACAACCCTAGGTGTATTACAGCGTCGAAAGGATTGTGAAGAGCTCTTAAGGCAGATGGGTCAGCAGCTGTGATATTAAATAGAGTATGGGTAACATTAAACCAATATGGGAGGCTCACGAAAACTTAATGACTTGGCATGGAGCCTCACTCCTCTACATAGCAAAGGACTGTTGAGGCAAGCACTTGCAGCGACCCACTCCCCATTCCACAGAACTGGTCATTCACGCAGTAAAGGCATAAATGACATAAACCGACCGAGCAGCAGGGGATGTGTGTCACGACTGAGATTTGGCTTGACCAGAGAACTTCATAGGGATAACAAGGGGACACCTACTCCTTCCTCTTTCCATTTTATTTATCTATTTATTAATTTCCATTTATTTCCAAGAAGGGATTGAATCCCAATTGTAATCGTTTTGGGCCATAGTGACTTACATAGGCCGAGACAACTAGTCTAGTGGACAACTGGAGCTCTAGCCCAGATATTTTCTAAACTGTAATTCCAACTCCCCCTCTTCTTATAAAAAGGGAAAAAAACACTTTAAAAAGGGTTGGCTAGTTCCAAAATTTCTCACCTGTAGGTCCTAAGTTTTGGGAAGCCATTTTGGTTCAATTTTTTTTTTATGGGGGCTTCACTGATATCATGCTGAATGTATGGACTGGTTATTTGGACTATGTAAGATAGTTGGCATTTCCCTATTGATTTCAAGCATGATTAATGTGTAGCATGTTCCTGTAGGTAATCTCATTTCAATTTTGTTTTTCCTTCTCTGAAATAGTGTAATGAGATTTTTGGTTTCTCTTTGCTTCATGGACTTACCCTGGCTGCTAAATAGAGAACAATGCATGTGTGTATTATAGATTTACTTGTGTTATTAGATTATCCTGCAGTACCTATATGAGAACAACCTTTCTCACACTGTTTGGTGACAGAGGTACCCACGTCATAGGTATGAAACCTCAATAAGTACTTCGTTGTTTCTATCACTCCACCTCCTCCCTCTTCCATATTTCTATTGGAAAATCTTTGCTTAGGATTTTGTGTTGTTTACATCCCTATACATCGAATTCCATATTTCTGTTGGAAAATTGCTGCTTAGGTTTTTGTTTGTTATAGCCCTATGCATCTACTTCCCTCCTTCCTTTCCTCCTCCCCACCATTTCTACAACTTTAGTTCTAAGCTGTATCATTGTTGTGTGTTGGCAACCAGAAGAAGAGGCCATTTCTCTTTGAGATTGCCTCAAATATACCCCCATCATTTGGGTCCATGTGTTGGCTTGAAACTACCTCAGTGAAGGCTTATTGAACCAAGCCCATCCTATTACCTTTTTTCGTGACAATTGGAGTAATGAAAATCCCTCAAAGATTATCTCTTAAGCACTCCTCTCTTTAAGATGTCCTAGGCACTGGTGTACAATCAACCCAGAGGCTGTCTCTAGGAGGCTTTCTATCTCCCTTGCAGAACTTGTGTTGCTGGTGCAATTTGAAGCCTCAACACATTGGAAATACAATTTTACTTAGTTTTATTCCGCCCTGTTAGATTATATTAGAGTAGGAGTAGGAGTATTTTAGTTTAGCTTGCTTTTCTTGTTTTCCAATAATGTAGGTGTGAAATAAGAGAACAACGAGCCATTAGTTTTCCTGGAAAAGAATCATTCAAATATATTCCAATAAAATTTGCCCATGAACATGTTTAGGGAAGTATTCATCCATTCATCGTAATTTTTAAATTTTTTATAAAATTTGCTTTGTACAAGTTCCTTGCTTTATATTTACATCACTTCACAGATTTAGGAGATGAGGTATTATGAATTAGTGTTTATTCTATTGATGCAACTGAATCTTAGCATCATTGGCTGAAAATTAAACAAAAAAAAAGGCTTAACTTATGTTTTTTCGGTTAAATATCAAGCCTATGGTTTCTAAAGTGTTAAATGGCTAATTAGACAAGGTTTTTTGTGGAAAAATAAAATTAAGAAAAATAAATGCATCAACTGGCAGAACCATACCCTTGTGAATTCTAAAACTCCTCATTTATAAATGTTGGTCTATGACAAACATTTTCACAACAATTTTTTTCATTTTTCACATTAGTTTTTCTCGTCTCGGAGGCAATTACCTCAGAATTTTCCTATTGTGCACAATTTATAAACTTTGAGACAACTATGCATATGGGTCCCCCTCGCTACTTAACATTTCTAGTTATTTCATTAGCTCTTGGTTTCCTCGCTTTACATGTCAACCCAGAGATATTAATCACGGATGTCCTAGTCGATGATCCTTTGGTTATTCCCAAGGTAAAATAAGTCATCCATCAATGCTTGAGGGTCCACCCCCTTCCACTTGTCACTCTCTTTAGTCATATTAAGTCTGCATTCTCTCTTTCTAAGAAACACATATTTTCATTTGTGTTCATTTTTTCTCAATATGGGTCTACACAAATGTATGTAGGATAGCGTTGACGGTGCTGGACCTGCCAACATGTCAGGGGATCTCCCCGGTAAGAAGTCCCAACAGTGGGTAGTAAAGCTATGCCTTGACTGCGACAACGAACAGAGGCAAGCAAGACATCCTTGTCAGAAGCAAGTGTGTGACCTTGCAGTGAGTCAAGAGAGATGCATGGGGAGGTTCTAACACACAGAAGGGGAAAATAAGTGTATCCCTTAGAATCTTGTAATAGTACATAGCCTGAAAGGTACACACGAGCTAAATGACATCACAAACTAGAAAGCATAATAGTCGACAATCCAAAGTGACGAGTTAAATCAACAAAACGCTTCAATGAGATTCATACAATCACATATAGAATAATCCATACATCAATGCATAAGTTAAAACTACATGCATTGCTAAAGTAACCAGAATAGTCGAACTACAATAACAACATATGCATGAAACATGTTGGCTCTGTTATATTAAATAAAAGTGAAAGTTCCATCCATACATACAACCATGAGAGCCACTAGCCCCAATAGTGGAACGTTACTGTCAACACCGCCTGCTCCTCCAAAGAGACGTACTCACTCTACACTATGGAGAAGCCAAGGCTCATCGCAATAATCTCCAAGCCCTCTCTAAGAAATTCCTAGCAAAATCTTGGCTCCCAAAATCCTGTTAGATGAGTTATGAGGCTCTATTTATAACAAAGGGTGGGGTGACCCTTGACATTCCTCTTTGTGACTCTTGGACTACCCTCATGACTCTTCAACTTCATTACATAAATCTTTTCATTACATATGAATGTTTATATTCCACTAATGACACTTGGAATTTCACTTTACATCATGTTTACAAAATGATACATTTCCCACATATACCCATGTGGGAAAAGATTGGCTTGAGTAAGCCATACAAGACAACACTAAGACTCAGATGGCTGTGGAAAGACCAACTCATCAACCTCCTCTCCGTGATCCTCGATGACAAAATGATGCCATGCTTGGTAGTGCGCAATGGTATATGTGTACTCTTTGATGATGTGTTTCTGGAAACGAACTCTTGCCTCCATTGCTTCTAGGTATACTAACTTGGAACCTCTTTCCAACATGCCCTATAACATGCACAACTTAGTCCTGAGCAAGGCGGGACTGACGATGTACATCTGCATGTTATCTATATTGATATGCAAATCTGTGCTGGTGGTCATGAGCATAAAATGATCAAAGTACACATCGAGCTCTAGTATGACTTGGTTCTTCTATTTGGCCTCGGTGAGTGTACCAATCAACGGGGTGTCATACTTTCTCACCATGACATCCAAACCCATGTACAACCATGCATACGAAGCCTCAACACTAGTGATGAATGGCGGAAGTTCCTCATAGTTCTAGATCAGACTCCGGAAGCATGCTTTGTCCAACTCTACCTGCAACTTCATCATCTTGTGCAAGTGAAGCAGGGATCCCTTGTACCTCATTGTCCATGTCTATACATGATCAACTGAAACATGTATAACTATGCATGTTTGCACTATCTTGGTGTAGCATTGCTAATGACCATGTAGATGGAAAACTCCCTTGTGCACGGTGACAAACTAGTCATATAGTCTTCACATGACTATCTCAAGAGCCAATACTTCCACAAGTATGGCTATCTTCATCTTTTCTCTGGCAGATCCTATTGATTGTTCCTCTCTCTGCCTAGATGCTTGCAACTCCTTAGCCATGCGCTTGTTTTTTGTTATCAAGAACTTAACACTCAAGCTCGTGGCTTCGACATAGTCCTTTGTGGCATAGGCCTTTGTAGCAAAGGCCAAGGCTGCTCGATGTCTTCGTACATCTTACACAATCACCCATTCTTCAAAGTGCGAAGGTGATGCATGCTCATCTGGGGTGCGCGCTCTATGTGCTTATACAACTCTGTGTTGTGACTCATCAAAGGCTATGTTGTACACCTCTATTCCCAGATGGTCCTCTAGGAGAATGGTATCCCTGGTTCACTCAGAACTTGATCTACTGTTGGAGCTGGTGAAGCCTGTGGAGTGACCTTGGTTGCTTTTGGCATGATGTCGTTATTTTTATCGTGTTCCAGCTGCTCCATCTCCATGTCCATCTATTCTACTATCAGTTCATCCTGTGAGGCAAGTTCTTGTTCCTGTGGCTCCTCACCGTCTTCCTCATCTGCTCTTGGTCCAGAGTCTTCAACTTGTATCGGTGCAGTTTGCACTATCTGTGCGCCTTACACTTCCTCTTGTTCTTGTTCTTGTTCCTGTTCTTTGTCACACTCATCTTGTACTTCCTTCTCTCTTTTGTGTAATTCTTGTTCTTCTTTGAGCTTCTGTTGGACTTCCTGCAACTTCCTTTCTGCATCTTCTAGTATTTTCTTCTCCCTCTTTCTTTATGTTATCCTCCTTTCGCGCTGTCACCTCTTTAAATCTATCTCCAAAGCTACATTTTCTACAAGTGGGGCTTCCTTAAACTTGTATCTTTGCTCCATATTTATGCTTTTGACAATCTTCCTCTTACCTTTGTCTTGCATAGGTTTGCTCTTTGCTGCTGCTGTTGTCGCTGCTCCCTATGGTGTTGCTTCCTTGAGTGCAACTAGCCACTCTACTACCAGGCTAACTGATTCATTGACCCTAGAGGAGTTATAAAAATATCTCCATCGATCTTCCTCAGGGCAATGACATGCCCCGTGGATCCAAGAATAGTACACTTTAGCACAGTGGTCCCTGCATAAACCATGTGGATCGTATGGATTGAAACTCTTGGTGTTAAACTTAAACCTTTTGAAGTCTTCGACCTTGACATATGCTTCTTTCAAAATCTCGATCGCGTACAACCCAATTTTCGTAGGAAGCGTAGGCCATGGTGCCTTCTCCTTCCTATGCAATCTAGCTAATAACCCTAACGAGATGTGGTATGCAACCTCTTGCATGACCAACTTGTCTGTGGAAATTCTTGGCAACACATGCAGAGCTTTCTTCGTGCAATACATCCTGATGAAGGTGCCCTTGGGTAAGGCATACCAATCTGCAATGTTCAACAACGCCTCCATTGCTATTTAGGACATGTAAGGCGGATCTTATTCAAATATCATCATGTACAGAGGGGCACTAAAATGGTCGGATATTCTATCCATTACTCCATGGTAGCTGCAGTCTGAGAGAAACTTGTAATATACATTCATAACACTCTCTAAAGGTTTCCATGCCCAACCCATGCCAAGACTCTATTGAAGGGCATATATTTTATCGATTAGGTAGGCATACATGAAGAATATTTCTTTCTGATCCTTGGGTGGACTCTGGGCATTAGATATATGCACTTTCAACTGGAGAGCCAACATGTTGGACCAGTTGAAAGGTTTTCCTTCACTTTCCAGCTGGTCCAACATAGCAACCCAACTCTGCAAGAAGGTCTCTGTACTCCCTTGGTCATACAAGCGACATGTGAAGATGACCAAGAATTGGTATGCCTTCCTGAGTCTCTTCATCCTATCTATTTGGTTGGGCGTCATCCTGAACTTTGTTGGCTCCCTTACCCAACTCTTCAAGATGTCTCTCGTGTTCATGCTATTGTCGGGAATGTAGAACAATGCATACATCCTACTTACCGACAGTGGAAAATGATATATTTGTTGATAATATTTCATCCTAAAGGAAGAAATATTTTCTCCACTGACACTGCTTAGTATCTTTGTCTTAGGATTAGTGTGTGAGACAATGTAGTGGATAACAACTGCGCATGGGAACACGGGAAACCTGCATGCAACCTTGTACAATCCTGACTTATGGATGTTCACATAGACCTATCAGTCCTCCATATTCTCCTCAAAGCTACTTGAGAAAATAGTATTGATGTATTTCCATGTGATCTTGATGTCCTTCTCAGTGAACAGGTGTGTGTCTGTGTACAAAGACAAGATCATAAACCCCTATTCAACCACATCCCCAGTATTGATTTCAACAGTGTCTTTTGATCCAACTCTCTTGGAGGCTATGATACATGTATTGCTGAGAAGCTGATCAAAAACTTGTGGTACCTGGAGATAGAGAAGACACTCACGGTGAGACAATGCTAGCTAAAAAAATCAAACATCTCCAGAAACATTCGAGCAACAAACTGGTGACTTTTGGGCAAGATTGCACATCATTGACTTCGAGAATCTGGGAGACAGTCATCTGGAACTACGCATTATGCAGTCTCAACTGCCAATAAGGTTGATTACTAATAGGATCTACGTAATGCATGTCTAGTGAGGCTGACAACTGACTGAAACTGTGCAATGTGCAAAACATTTAGGTTGGGTTGTTGGCTGGAACTGCACATTGCGTAGTTCCAGTGGGCAGGACTGGGCATTGCCTCCTAGGATTGCACAGAGCATAGCTGGGAGCCAGTGTGGGTAGCCTATGCACAATTCCTAGAGGCAAGGTAGAGCCTTGACTTCCAGGAATATGCAGAGCATGCTCGGAGACATAAGATCGGGGCCAAGACAGCTTGAATCCACCCAATGGAAACCTGAAAATGTGAAGGACTAAGTGTGTGTGAAAATTTGGTGCATATTTGAGTGAAACATACATGCATGCAATTCAAGCATGTGCAGAAATCAGTCAAACGACAAAACCAAGAAGCTCATGAAGCAGAAACAGTGTTATGCATGCGACACTAAGGAAAGGTAATGCAAAACTTGAAATAACACTTCTACAAGCTAAAACAGACTGGAATGCCAACGTTTGCTCAATAAAATGAAGGAAACATCACTCATACAAGGCAAAAACTAAAAAGTGACAGAAAAAGTGGCAAAAGGAATGAAAAGCAAAACTTACCCGGAAAAGTTGCACTGATGTTGCCGAAGGTTCCTAGATGCCTCAGGAATGCTAGAGATCTAAGATCAAATGTGAATAATAAGCTTTGAGGCATCGTTTAAATAGATTTGGTGAAATTAGAGTTTATGATGTGCATGCCGCAAATCTAGGAAAATGTGACACTTGGCGGGGAGTTTCTAAAAACGACCTTGCATGTAACTCCTGCTGCTAAAAATAGATCCCTAAAATATAGGATGCTTTTTCACTTTTCACTTTTACTTTTTTGAGGAAAATTTTCCCAACATGTAAAGAAGGATTTCACAGTTTTGGAGGGAACCAGGCAACCTACCGGCACATGCGACAGAAAACAATTGAGGGAAAACTTCTGCATTGTTGCTGGGCTGCATAGCCCTGGTTGGTTGGCCATCTCTATGTAATTTTCCAGAGAAGTGATACTGGGCTACTATGCACATTTCTAGAGAGCAGTGTGGCTGGTAAGTTCTGCGCATTTATGGAGGGTAGTGCAAATGTCTTGGCCTTCTCTATGCAGTTCTGGAGAGCAGTGCGAGCTAGTTGGAACTGCGCATTTCTGGAGAGCAGTGTCGGCTGGTCTGATCTACACAATTTCTAGAGTAAGGTTGGATGGCCTGCTCATCAAAATTTCCTAGTGCAGGGTAGCTTCTCGGCTGCTTTACATAATTCCTGGGGGGAAGACAAGTTGGCCTTCATGATGGCGTAGTTTTTCCTGACAGCCGATTGATCAGATGTGGATCGAGTGTTGGATGTGCTTCTAGTTGACTGACAAGACAAGTAAGTGAACACAAGTTGTTAAACGATAAAATGAAAACAAATAAACACAAGTACTTGATCAAAGCAGGATGGTTGCAATGATTTCGAGGAGGGAGGCTCCAAAACAAAGTGAAGGAAAAAATTTGGATGGTGGTTGTAACTGCTACAACATTGGTGACACACTAGTAGAACTCCAGCTCTTTGTATGGACCTTGTCTGTGAAAAGTGATTCTAACTCCTTCGGAGGTATTGTTTGATTCTTTGAGCTTCATGGCTTCAACACTAATCTTGAGTTAAAGATATAGTCCCTTACCATTCTCTTGATCGGTCAACACACATTCCAAGCCAAGTCAAGTCAGTTGTTTCGATTGGGGATGAGGGGTATATTGGTGCACAAGTAATAAATATGTCAGAGTCTTAGTTTCATCTTTGGTGTTGCTCTGCTGCCAACAGGCTTGGATAGTACCTTGGTGGAGTCACGCAGGAACACAAGCATCGCTCCATTTCTAGCAAGCCTAGTTAGTACCCCAGCGAAGTTGCTTGCATCACCTCTCTATGCAGGAATCCTTTCTCTTCTTTCACCTTATTTATTTTTCATTTTCAAAGAACTGTGCATAGGCACTTATTTATTTCAGAGGCAGAAGAGGGATCCCGACTTATTGAGAGTAGAAGAGGTGGTCCCTTTAAAGAAGTATTTTATGTATACCTTTGACAATACTTGTTAAGCTTTTCCCCCTCACCTTACTCTACTTGACTGAGCTGACAAGGCTTAACCCAAACGAACCGATTAAAATAGGTGGTACTAGTTAAAAGTGTGAGCGTTGTGTTTTCACCAAGTCTCACTTGGAACATAACATATTTTCCATCAGGGTATCATCGACTGAAGACAATAATCTCTTTCATAAAGAGAGAGGACAACATATAACCAAGTGTTGATAGTTGTACAAGTCCTCTTGTATCGAAAGCCACACATGGTTCCATGTGAAACTAAACCTATGGGTGAAAAAAAAGCAAACAAACAGAAAGCAAAGGACAGAAGTAAATGAAAGAAAAGAAAGAAATCAAAGTAAGCAAAAGAGAAACGCAAATGAATAAAATAAAGAAAGCATGCAAACAAAGAAAAACAAGAAGGCAAACACTACTCCTACTCCTAAACTAAACAATGCATGGGTTTTTTCACATAAAGTGATATTTCCAATGCAGCAATCGACGCATTGGTTGACCCATGTTGGTGAAGGTGTGGTTTATGATAAATATAAATGTGTAAACCAGCAAAAAAGAAAGATGTAACAATGAATACCAACATGCTTCGAGTTTAACAATATCCATAGAAAGGAAAAGAATAAAAGAACAATATAAGCATTCCGTGGATGCATCATGGTTATGCATCACACTGTGCACATACGACAAACATGCACACTCTTTTGATTATGACAAATGAGAAAACATGAGAAAGAAAGACAAATTACATTTAGCGAGAGTGCTCGTTGTGTATGATTCCTCCAATGCATGAGCGATCGGATCATGTGATTCAGGTGGAGGATGTGAATTCTGTGTACTAGATTGATCTTCAAAGTAAACATGAGAGCGATGAGGAGCCTTGGGTGTTTCAATAGATTTCTAATCTGGAGTGTAATCGACCTCAAGACAATGAGGACCTGACATAACCATAAGCTCGGGATGAATTGCCTCGACAGCTTGTGGGTTTTCCACTTCATCAATAGGTAGATCAACAAAGACGAGTGGCTTAGAAGGATCGACAACGAATGGACCAACATCGTGATCAAATGAAGGAGAAAATAGATCGCCACATCCATGATTAGAAAATTCGATATTTTCATCAACATCCTCATGATCTGATGAATCGTATAGAGGGGTTGATGAGAAGAAAGAATGTTCACCCTCTACGTTTCCAGAAATGACAAATGAAATATTGATTGGATTTGCAAACACAGATGTGTCCTCTCTGCTATGAAATAGCAGACTGACATCCAATGTATTTTGTGAATGATTGGAAGTAGATGCATCTGGGAATGAATTCTCACACGGAAAATTAACAATGGGATAATCACCAAAGATGTTAGGTCAAAGTGGATGAGGTGCAGATAGAAGGAGATCATCCTTCACTGCGGGCTCTTCTTTAGATTCCCACACATACTCATCATAAATGATAGCGCAGGTTGGTTGCTCCACACCAACTCCGTTGACAACTTGATCATCGTGAACAACAAGTGTGGAGTCCAGGATGGGAGAACAAAACACAGTACAATCCAGAGGATCAACATAATGCAGGGACGGAGGTTGAGGAAATAAGTCCACATGACAACCAACAATCATGTCAGCCAAATCTGTGCAGAGATCAAGAGTAGGTTGGGTGGGAGGATGTGACAGTTCAACATATAGATGTACACCTTCTCCTGCCTCACACTACGGGGCCAGAGCTGTTTGATGAGATGAGGATGGACAATCACTTGTGAAAGCAACCATGTCTACCTTAGATTTATCAACTCTAACACTGAGCTATGTTGGGGTGGGTTTGAACGATTATAACACTTGTGGATTCTTAGATATGTGAAGAAGATACTAAAATATTCCATTGAGAAATTTGAAATTTGTTTCTTCTTTTGGGAATTGAAATGCAATATTACAAAAGCGATCCCAGAATTGTGCCAAGGATTCATCAGGGGCTTTCCATAATTCAAGAATTTTTTTATTAAGTGCTTGATGGTCAAACTTATGGAAAGCATCAGATAACTCTATAACAAAGTGACAAAATGAGTGAATATATTTTTCAGGCAGTGTGACAAGCCATTGCAATGGGTGCCCACGAAGCATGAATGCGAACAACATGCAAATCATGTAATCCTCACGGGTTTCAAGGCTGTCACATAGATAAGTAAAGGCAAGATTATGCCTCTGCCAAGTTGTTCTGCCTTCACCTTCATATGTGTAATGTGACAAGAGATTCCAGAACTCCTCTTAGATTTCAAAGTCATTTCCATAAGACATACATCTCAGACGACGAAGTGTAGCGTAAGACATGATAGATGTGTGAATATTCAAAATAGACTTTGAGGAATCATTTTGTCATCTCGCCCTCCTTCTAGAACCAAAATTGTCGATCGTGCTGGGCCTGCCAACATGTCAGGGGATCTCCCTGGTAAGAAGTCCCAACTAGACCTCAGACCATTTAGAGTAGGAGTCCCAACATTGGGTAGTAAAGCTATGCCTTGACTGCGATAGCGCATAGAGGTAAGAAAGATATCCTTGTCGGAAATAAGTGTGTGACCTTGCAGTGAATCAAGAGAGATGCATGGGGAGGTTCTAACACACAGAAGGTGAAAGAAGTGTATCCCTTAGAAGCTTGTAATAGAATGCAGTCTGAAAGGAACACACGAGCTGAATGACACCACAAACTAGAAAGTAGAATAGTCGAAAATCTAAAGTGATGAGTTAAATCAACAACACACTTCAATGAGATTCATACAATCACCTACAGAATAGTCCATACATCAATACATAAGTTAAAACTACATACATTGCTAAAGTAACTAGAATAGTCGAACTACAATAACAACATATGTATGAAATGTGTTGGCTTTGTTATATTAAATAAAGTGAAAGTTCTATCCATACATAAAACCATGACAGCCACTAGCCCCAATAATGGAACGTTATAGTCAACACTGCCTACTCCTCCAAAGAGACGTACTCTGCACTATGGAGAAGCCAAGGCTCGTCACAATAATCTCCAAACCCTCTCTAAGTAATTTCTAGCAAAAAATTGGCTCCCAAAAGGCCATTCTATGAGTTATGAGGTTCTATTTATAACAAAGTGTGGGGTGACCCTTGACATTCCCCTTTGTGACTCTTGGACTAACCTCATGACTCTTCAACTTCATTACATAACCATTTACATTACATATGAATGTTTATATTCCACTAATGACACTTGGAATTTCACTTTACATCATGTTTACAAAATGATACATTTCCCACATATACCCATGTGGGACAAAATTGGCTTGAGTTAGCCAGATAAGACAACACTAAGACTCAGACGGTTGTGGAAAGACCAACTCATCAACCTCCTCTCCGTAGTGCAGAGTACGTGTGCAATGGTGTCCTCGTACTCTTTGATGATGTATTTCTGGAAATGAACTCTTGTCTCCATTGCTTCCGAGTATACTGATTTGGAACCTATGTCAAACTCGTCTTGTAACATGTGTAGCTTAGTACTGAGCAAGGTCGAATTGACGATGTACATCCACATGTTATATGCGCTGATTTGCAAATCTACACTAGTGACCGTAAGCATCAATTGATCAAAGTACGCATCAAGATCTAGCCTGACTTGGTTCTTTACTTTGGCCTCAATGAGTGTACCAATTGACGGGGTGTCATAATTTCTCACCAAGACATCCAAACTCTTATACAACCATGCATATGAAGCCTCAACACTAGTGATGAGTGGTGGGAGTTCCTCATAGTTCTAGATCAGACTCTGGATGTGTGCTTTGTCCAACTCTACCTATGACTTCATCATCTTGTGCAAGTGAAGTGGGGCTCCCTTGTACCTCATTGTCCATGTCTGTACATGATCAACTACGACATGTATATATGTGAGTGTTGACGCTATCTTGGTGTAGCATTGTTGATGACCATGTAGATGGAAAACTGCCTTGTGCATGGTGATGAACCTATCATATAGTCTCCGCGTGACTGTCTCAAGAGCCAATACTTTAGCAAGTATGGCTTTCTTCATCTCTGCTCTGGAGGATCCTATTGATTATTTCTCTCTCTGCCTAGTTTCTTGCAACTCCTTAGCCATGCGCTCATTTTCTGCTATCAAGAACTTAACACTCGAGCTTGTGGCTTTGGCATAGGCCTTTGTAGCATCAGCCAAGGTGGTTGGATGTCTTCATACATCTGGCATAATCACCCATTCTTCAAAGTGCATAGGTGATGCATTCTCATCCGAGGTGTGTGCTCTAGGTGCTTATACAACTCTGTGTTGTGACTCATCAAAGGCTATGTTGTACACCTATGTTCCTGGATGGTCCTCAAGGAGAATGGTATCCCCTTGTTCACTCAGGACTTGTTCTGTTGTTGGATCTTGTGAGCCTGTGGAGTAACCACGATTGCTTTTAGCATGAGGTCGGTATCCTAATCCTGTTCTGACTGCTCCATCTCCATGTCCATTTGTTCTACTATCTTTTCATCCTGCGAAGCAAGTTCTTGTTTCTGCAGCTGCTCACCCTATTCCTCATCTACTACTAGTTCAGAGTCTTCAACTTGTATCAACACATTTTGTGTTGTCTATGTGCCTTTCACTTCCTCCTGTTCCTATTCTTGTTCTTGTTCATGCTCATGTTGCGCTTCCTTCTCTCTTCTGTGCAACTCTTGTTCTTCTTTGAGCTTATACTAGACTTCCTACATCTTCCTTTCTCCATCTTCCAATCTTTTCTTCCCCCTCTTTCTTTGTGCTATCCTCCTGTCGCATTGTTGCCTCTTTGCATCTATCTCCAAAGCTACCTTTTCCACAAGTGGGTCTTCCTTAAACTTGTAGCTTTGCTCTGTCTCTGTGCTTTCGACAATCTTCCTCTTGCCTTTGTCTTGCACAAGTTTGCTACTTGTTGCTGTTGTTGTTGCTGCTCCCTGTCGTGTTTCTGCCTTGAGTTCTGCTAGCCACTCTACTTCCATGCTAACCAATTCATTGAGCTTATAGGATTTATAACAATATCTCCATGGGTCTTCCTCTGGCCAATGACACGCCCCGTGGATCCAAGAATAGTACACTCTTGCACAATGGTCCCTTCATAAACCATGTGGATCGTACAGATTGAAACTCTCAGTGCCAAACTAAAGTCTTCGACCTCGACATCTGCTTCTTTCAAACTCTCGATCGTGCCAACCCAATTCACATAAGAAACTTAGGTCATGGTGCCTTCTTCTTCCTATGAAATCCAACTGATAACCCTATCGAGATGTGGTATGCAACCTCTTGCATGACCAACTTGTCCATGAAAAACCTTGGCAACACATGTAGAGCCTTCTCCACGCCGTACATCCTAATGAAGGTGCCTTCAGGTGAGGCGAACCAATCTACAATGTTCAGCAATGACTCCATTGATGCCTCGGACATGTAGGTCAGATCTTTCTCAAGGATCATCG
This sequence comes from Pinus tabuliformis, assembly GCA_031772625.1. Classification (NCBI taxonomy): domain Eukaryota; kingdom Viridiplantae; phylum Streptophyta; class Pinopsida; order Pinales; family Pinaceae; genus Pinus; species Pinus tabuliformis. Next base: position 465,856,576 of record CM062805.1, read on the forward strand.
TGTACAGAGGGGCGATGAAATGGTCAGATATTCTAGCGATTACTGCATGGTTGTTGTATTATGAGAGAAACTTACAATATACACTCACAACACTCTCTGAAGGTGTCCATGAACAACCCATGCTAAGAAATTGTTGACGAGCATAGATTGCATCGAGCAGGTAGGCGAACATAAAGAATCTTGCTTGTTGATTCTTGGGTGGACTCCAAGCATTGGATACATGCACTTTCAACTAGAGAGCAAACATGTCAGAACAGTTGAAAGGTTTTCCTTCAGTTTCCAGCTGATCCAACATAGCAACCCAACTTTGCAGGAAGGTCTTTCTAGTCCCTTGGCCATACAAGCAACATGCAAAGATTATCAAGAACTTGTATGCCTTCATGAGTCTCTTCGTTCTGTGTATCTGGTTGGGTGTCATCCTGAAATTTGTTGGCTCCCTTACCCAATGCTTCAAGGTGTCTCTCGTGTTCGTTCTGTTGTTGGGAGTGTAGAATGGTGTATCCATCTTCCTTAGCGACAGTGGAAAATGATACATATTCTAATAATCTTCTATCCTCTAGGAAGCAATCTTTTCTACACTGACACTGCTCAGTATCATTGTCTCAGAATCAGTGTGTGAAAAAATCCAGTGGATCACATCTGCGCATGGGAACAAAGGAAACTTGCATGCAACCTTGTATAATCTTGACTTATGGATGTTCACATAGACCTTTTGGTCCTCCAAATTCTCCTCAAAGTTCCTGAGAAAATAGTATGGATGCCTTTCCATGTGATCTTGATGTCCTTCCCAATGAACATGCTTATGTCTGTGTGCACGGGAAAGGTCATAGACCCCTGTTCAACCACATTCCCAGTACTGCTTTCAACTGTGCCTTGATCCAACTCTCTTGGAGGCCATGATACTTGTATTGCTGAGAAGATGTTCAAAAACCTGTGGTACTTGAAGATAGAGAAGACACTCATGGTGAGACAATGTCAGCTAAAAACATAAAACAAATCGAGAAACATTCAGGCAAAAAACTGGTGACTGCTGGGAAAGATTCTGCAGCCTTGACTTCGGGAAGTTGGGAGATTGTCAAATGGAATTACACATTGCATAGTCTCAGCTGCTAGTGAGGCTGGCTACTGAGTGGATCTGCGCAATGTGCAGTCTAGTGAGGCTAATTGCTAATTGGAACTGCGCAATGCACATAATAGTCAGGTTCGGTTGCTGGTTGGAACTACGCATTGCGTAGTTCCAGTGGGCAGGACTGGGCACTGCCTCCAAATGTTTCACAGAGCACAGTTGGGATCCAGTGTGGGCAGCCTCTGCGTAATTCCTGGAGGCAAGGCAGAGCCTTGACTGCCAGGAATGTGCAGAGCATGCTGGGAGACACAATATTGAGGCCAAGATAGCTTGGATCTGCCCAATGGAAATATGAAAACATGAAGGATTGAGTGTGTGTGAAAAGATGGTACAAATTTGAGTGAAACAAACATGCATGTAGTTCAAGAAAGTGCAAAAATTAGTCAAACAACAAAATCAAGAAGCTCATGAAGCGAGTCACTGCAATGACGACCGTAATTGCAGAAAAATTGTTATGCATGCGACACTAAGGAAAGGTAATGAAAAACTTGAAACAATACTTATACAAGCTAAAAAACATTGGAATGCCAGCGGTCGCTCAATAAAACCAAGGAAACAACACTCATACAAGCCGAAAACTAAAAAGCGATAGAAAAAGCGGTAAAAGACATGAAAAGAAAAACTTACTCGAAAAAGTTGCACCGATTGTACCGAAGGTTCCTAGATGCATCGGGAATGCCAAAGATCCAAGATCAAATGTGAAGAATGAGCTCTGACATTGTTTAAATAGATTTGATAAAATTAAGGTTTATGATGCGCATGCCACAAATCTAGGAAAAAGCGACACTTGGCAGGGAGTTTCTAAAAACGACTTTTCATGTAACTCATGATGCTAAAAATAGATCCCTAAAATCTAGGTATGCTTTTTCACTATTTTCTTTTTTCTTTTTTTCGGGAAAAGCTGCCCGACATGCAAAGAAGGATTGCGTAGTTTTGGAGGGAACTGGGCAACCTACTAGCACATGTGACAAATAACAACTAAGGGAAAACTTTTGCGTTGTTTCTGGGTTGAATGGCCCTGGCTAGCTGGCTAGCTCTGTGTAATTTTCCAGAGCAGTGATGTTGGGCTGCTCTGCGCATTTCCGAAGAGCAATGCAGTTGGGCAGTTCTATGCATTTCTAGAGGGAAGTGTAGTTGACCTGGTCTACTTTGCGTAACTCTAGAGAGCAATGCTAGTTGGATGGAACTGTGCATTTCTAGAGAGTAATGTCGGTTGGCCTACTCTGCACAATTTCTAGAGCAAGGTTGGTTTGCCTGCTCATCGCAATTTCTGAGTGCAAGGCAGTTGCTTGGCTGCTCTGTGTAATTCCTGAGGAGAAGACAAGATGCCCTTCAGGATGGTGCAGTTTTTCCCGACAGTCGGTTGATCAGATGTGAACCAAGTGCTAGATGTGCTTGACTGATGGGACAAGTGAGTGAACACAAGTTATTAAACAACAAAATGAAAACAAATAAACACAAGTACCTGATCAGTGCAGGATGGTTGCGATGATTTCAAGGAGGGAGGCTCCAAAATGAAGGGAAGGAAAAATTTTGGAGGGTGGTTGTAGCCGCTACAACAAATAGGTACTCGTTGGATGCAGAAATAGATTCTACATCTATTGAGTGCTCATGCTTGAAATTTGAGTAAACCTAAAAAGATAGGTCAAAAATACAAAAAAGTAATTTTATTTCTTTTTCGTTAAAAATGCATCACTCTTATTTTTTAAAATTATTATTTTATTGTTTTTCTTAGGAGGTCCATTTCAAACCTCAAAATTCCCCCATTATCACGAATTCTTAGGAGGTGTTCTATCTTCACCAAATTTCTTAATGGAAGATGTTTGAACATCATTCCAATTTAAAATTGTACCTTGGAGAAGACAAAATTACCATATAGGTGTTTTACCTTCAAACATAAAAGGAAATAATATATAGACTAGATCTTAATGTTCAATGTTCATCAAGCTAACTACTAACATAAGATTATTTTTATGATATTTAGGTGATTCTTTATTGTGTAGATCAAATTTTGGAAAAAATATTTTTAGATGTTTAGGTAGGTCATGTTGTTGTCTTGATACAACCATTATTCGTAGTGCTAACCGATGTCTTCACTCTTGTTGATCAATTATTTCCATAGGTGTTGATGGAGATCATCTAAGGTTGGGTGGTCATGAAGCTCTAGGAGTGTTTTGTGGATTTCGTTTATATGATTTCTAAGAATAACCTTGTGGATAATATAGAGAAATCTCAAGAGGAGATGGTGGTTTACCTGCATTGCCAAACAATATAATATTTACTTCACTTAGATTGACTTTACCTTAAACAAATTGAGATAACATTTAACCTAATACTTCTTTAGAATTTTCCTCAGAATTACATGATTATTCTTTTCTTAAATGTTTACCCTTTTTGTGGGATGGTAAACTTAATAGGAGATTAACCAAACACTTTAATCAATTCTCTGGTAAATGATTTGATTGTTGTATTTCTCCAAAAGTGAGATTATATATCCAATATTATAAAGTTGAAGTTTCATTTTCAAGTTTTAGTTGAGATGTTTCAATATAAATTCTTTGTGATTCAAATTCTTGTGAATAACATAAGCGAATAGGAGTATGATACATATGATTTATATGGATGTGAAATTTGTGAAATTTCTTCTATTTTATGGCCTGTCCCTTCTAAGAAGTTGAAATAATTGGTATTTTGGCTTAGTTATGGATGATACTCTACTTTCCATTCAAACATTGGCTCTCTTTCTAGCACCAATTTTTTTGACATCCAAAAACATTTAGCCACCAACAGGGGGAGGGCTACCTGATCAAGGTTTCAAGTAGACCTATATTTAGTTTTGGTATTGGTAAATTTCAGCCAATATGTGAGCTTGGTTAGCTTCTAAAATTTATTAAGAATACAATTTATTAATAATGAAAATTATTCTAATTTAATTTATAAAAATATCTACTTAATTCTATAGTAATTATAAGCTCATTCCATTTACCTATCCTAGCTGGGAGTTAAAAAAAAAAAATCAAACATGAAATAGAATAATAAATTATTAAGTTATTAAAAGAATTCTTAAGCTAAATAATTGATAAACCAAAATACATTTGTATTTTTCCCAAACAAAGAATTATTGGTAGCACAAAATATGCATTCTCACAATTAATATAAAATCAATTGGCTATTTCAAGGAGATCATGAACAATAAATTGACATGAAAATAAACAAAAGATAAAAATAATATAAAATTACAAAAATGTAGACCTATGTAGATTAACTCCTTTTCTAAGCTATATTGATAAAAATATACATGTGTTCAATTTTATATTCAAAACTGATAGAAATATACAATTTTGATTACAAAGATTTCCAACCAATTTCTTTAAGAGCTAGTATTTATATTAGTCTATTACTCAATCTTAACATTCAAATTACTTTAGATATTTTTGTTACACCAGTCACAATAATTTAGCAAAAATTACTGGGAAAATCCTGTAATTATTTTTCTTGATGAATATTATTGATACGAGTTTTCTCTTTTTTATTAAAATATTTTATATTGTGTTTACATCATAATGTTGAACGTGTCTTTTATTTATTATTCCATGTAAGAGCCTTCTTTTCTTATCCTCCACTTTTCTTATACTCCTAAACTTCAAGATTATTCCATTCTCTATAAATATACAAAAATAAATATCAAAGTATTAATATACTTGTTCAAAATCAACATTAAAAAAAATATAGATTTGAGGCTTCTGCGATTTGTATTTTGTATGGTGATATTTTCCGGAGCTATCACATTCATGTGTTTTTGGAATCGATGTTTCGAACCAACCACTGTGGTTCATCATAAGGGTCAGATAATGAACCATAGTGGTTGGTTTGAAACATCGATTCCAAAGAAACATGAATGCGATAGCTCCGGAAAATATCACCATACAAAAAAAACTATTCATAATTTATTAAGGATAAATTATTTTCCTTTTCAATAATCAATAGTTTTATAAATCTATTATCTGATTTAATTAAGTTGCATGAATAATGTTTTTTTGTTTAACAAGCAACGTGTTTATATTTGATGTAATCAAAATGGTTTTAGCAACGTGTTTATATTTGATGTAATCAAAATGGTTTTAAACCACATTGGTAAGGTGAAAAGGTAATAAGAAGTTTAAAATAAATTTATGATCCAATATATTTCATTTGTGATTTTTCCATACAGTGTAATTAAGAGCATATGTACTAACATTTTGGCCTTAGTCACACATTAATATTGCATATAAAAACTTCTACTTTGACGTCCTCATTAATATGCATGTCATTTGATTTGAGGTACTTGGTAGTTGACTGATGGCAACAACATCTAGATACATTAAAATTGTCAACATATTTGGGTATCTAGATATTTGTGACATTCAAATGACACATTCATTGTGCAACATATAGATATCCACAATCCATTTCATTAGAAAACTTCCCGCATCTAGTAGGTTTGAACATGGAAGTGAATTAGTATCCATTTTTTATTAACCTCCTATATGCAGATAGGTTCACTCAATAAAATGAAATATGGCATACAGGTATATGGGCTTACCACTAAGTGTTTTTTATGAAATTTCTTAGACATGGATTCAATCATTCTTTTGACACATCATCCATTTAGGTAAGGCGTCATGTCAATATGAAAACTAGTAGAGTAACACGTCAATAATGACATGATGCTATCAATCAAATATTAATACTTGAAAAATCAAATCACAAAATTTCAAGTATAACTAATGAAACCGTAAAATTGAAAAATAAATATTAAAACAGGGATATCTAATCTCTTGGTATCCATAGGGTTTAAGATAATAATTAAGTATTCCATCTGGATCTAGATAGAATTCATATAATATATGCTTTCAAAGAACCAAAAAGGTTTGGAAAGCATATAAATACTTGGATATAAGTAAGGCATCTATCCTCTTTGAAAAATAATATACTTAGAACGACCTGGATTATGTATAGTTGGGCATCTAATTTATGGCTTTATTGATCTAATATACTATAATATACTATAAATTAGGTTCGTAGTTAAACAAAAATAAAAATTTCCCCAAAATTCATGATATTTTTCAAAATAAATAAGAGATCAAATGAGTAATTATGCTCAAGGAAAAATCATTAAACAAAATTGAAAAAATTAAGAAAAAATTGTACAACACTATAAAATATGTAGAAAATTACATTAAAAAAACCAATGGAAGGCCCCCATTCTTTTATGAAGAAATCATATGATAATGGGGTGTTATTATAGAAGATAAATAACTTATAACATCACCAAGACTTCTTCAATCCTTTCTTGAACTCACAAAGCTCATAAAGGATGCAATAGTTGATCCTTCAATTCCATTTCACCATTTAAGCTCTCAATACAACTTTCATAGGCCTAAACTAAAAGAAACAAGAACACAAACTTACCAAATAAAGGAGCAGATAACCTATTTAAGTAATCATTATGTTGCATGCCCAAATAATCCAAGACTAAGACAAGCAAGAAACAAAACAAAATATATATTTTCCTCACTATTAATGTGAATTTACATCGAATTACAATGACATGCAACTAATTCTAATTTACAATAAGAGAGAAAAGCAGTATAATAATGAAATGTCAGTGATTCATAACTAACATTCATTTTATCCTTATATTTCCTAGAAAGTGAATGGATATTAAATGGTTTGGCTTCTTAGATGTATATTTGTTTATAATTTATCATAGACTAGCCATTGAATTTCATATTCCTATCCCCACATCGATCATTTGAAATTTAAGGAGAAAAAGGAATTTGTATAAAGATAATTCATAACATTGATTGTTCATGATAATTCCAATCCCCTGAGAATATTTTACTTCTTGGTTTCATTCAGACTTGATGATGACTCATTCCACACTTACCACCCATGAATTGAAATCATAATAATTATTGTTATGCTTAAGTATAGTACTTATGATAATTACTATAAAAGATACAATAATTATTATATTTAATTATAAGTAATAATTGAACCAGGACAATACTGGGGTGAATCAATGTTGTAGGAATTATAAAAAAAGCATTCTCTAGTAAAGGTTACCGGGACACCAATAAATACTGCAACAATTGATTCATATCAACATCACAAGAATTAATCAATAGAATAAAAAATGGAACAAGTATATTCTTCAAACTATTTATTCAATTTACTTCACAAAGACAAGTTGCTACTTGTTGTTACAAATTTCTATAGCTACAACCAGAAGGAAGATACTACTCCCTCATTTAACAACTACAACTGAAAGGAGCCACAACCCCTAGTTTATCAACTACCACTAACAAGTGCTCCAACCCCTAAATTTTTACCAACAACTACTTGAAGGATCTACGATCCCTGATCTGCAAGCTAGCACTTTTCTGGCCTCAATGATTCATCTTTCATTTTCAAACTAAAACCATGTAGGCCATTCCCTTAAATAAATAAATAAATTTCTCTCTTCAAACACACATTAAACACACCATAATAATTGCTGGTCCTCAATTTTGGTCATTTTTGTCTATCCTAAACCTATCCATTTACCACCATATTCCATCCTATTTCACTTACATACGCTTTATTTTACTCTTATTTTGCGTATTCAGGTAACTAAATTAAGTTTTTCAATTTTTAGAAATTTTTGTAAAAATTGGGTTTTAAGAGTAAATTTGGACTGCACTAAAAATTCCCGTAATAGCTCAGTTAAAATCATATGTGTAGGACACATACACGAGAGATGAGCGCATATTTGATAATCTTGGGAACCACGGATGGATGAACACCAATTGGTTTGGTCAAACTGAGCAAACACAGGCCCGGTCAACGCTGGTCAAACTTGACCTGTCATTTAGAAATCCCTATTAAAAAGGTCCCTAATACTAGTGATTCCCCCATTACTATTGTCATTATAGCCCTTATTTTTATTGTTGTGCCCCTATTTTCCCCATATTGTTATTATTGTGCCCCATAGAAGCCCACTATTATTATTTTTGTGCCCTTATATTATTATTGTTATGTCAACTTTGGTTATATTGTGACCCCTTAGACTCATATATATAGAAAGGAGGTTTTTTCATTTGTATCATCCAAGAATTGTTCATTTGTGTAATGTAAAGGAGGTTTCCCCCTTAAAGAGGTTGATTTCTAAGTCGTTGATCTATCTTTTCTATATTTTTTTGAGTTGATTTCATAACATTTGGTATCAGAGCTTTGGATTCTAGGGTTTCATTGCTCCAAACAGGCCATCACCGACTTTTCGCTACCGACTTTTCGCTATAACATTTTTTATGCAACATTTTAGAAGATAAAAAAAAACCCATTTGAGATGAAATCTCTCTGAACATCAGGTACAAATTTCAAACCTTTTCTTGCTATATTTTCAGAGATATGATCCAAGGAATTTAGGTTTTTTGCAAGATCTCGAATTATATCTCAAACAGGTGAACTGGGGAAAATCATCATAACTTCTTCTTCTTCTTCTTTTTTTTTTTTTTTCTATGAGCATCAGATTGAAATTACATAAGAAGTTACAAAAAGAGGATGGCTATAATTTTCTGTGTATCGGTTTCAAGTTCTAAGGTCGAAACAATGACATGTGGAACTTCGTATAGGTTCGCTCTACTGAACCAATCTATAATCAGGTAATCATGGGAGATTTGGCATAATGCTTCCTTGGAAAATTAAATATTGATTAGACTTGCAGGGTTAGAAAGAGGACTTAGAGGGCTACTACATGAAGAAATTTCAGACCCTGTAGATTCGAAATTACAGAGATACAATAGATTCAATATCGAGCTCCTACAATGTGAAAAAAGGTGTGTAGTTTTTCTAAATTTTGCATAAGTTTGGTTTGAAAAAATAGTTTGAAGGAATTCAAAGGGCATAGTGAGGCATTATTATCATTAATTGATGCCTTGAAGAAATAAAATGGAAACAACTAGTAAGAAACCTAAAATCTCTAGCACGACTCATGAAGAAGAGGAAGAAATGCAACATGATATATCAAAATTATGAGACCAAGTGCAACAAAATTCACTCTCACAAAAAGTAACAGAAGCTAAGATAGATGGATTAAAGAAAGACGTAGAAGCTAAGATGTATGGCATGGAAGCTAAGATGGAAAGTTTAAAGAAAGGTGTAGAAGCTAAGATGAATGACATGGAAGCTAAGATGGATGATTTTAAGATAGGCATGGAAGCTAAGATGGAAGATTTTAAGACAAATTTGATAATGTTTCTACAAGAAATTCTTACTAATGGAGAAAGGGTAGTAAAGGAAACTCATGATGAGAACAAAATAAATGTTAATCATGTTTTCATAGACTCTGATGTTGGATCGAAGACCCACCATGTTCCAAAGATCGATATGAGGAAGTTTGATGGCAAGGATACTGTAACATGGATACTACAGAAGGAGCAATATTTCGATCTCCATAATGTGAAAAACACATAAAAGGTATGCATTTCAACTTTATATTTGGAACCAAATCAGTTTGTATGGTATCGATGGCTTTGCTCTTGTAAACAAATTGTCACTTGGCAAATTTTCACTGATGGAATGATAGCACATTATGAGGATACAAAAAGAAACATTTTTCTTAGCCAATTGATAAATCTCAAACAAAAGGGTTCAATGATGGAGAACATTGAGGACTTCCAAAAATTGAATATAAGGGTAAAAGATATTCCAGAGGAGCATAGGATTGATGTGTTCGTAGGGACTTTAAAGGATAACATCCAACATGAGGTTCACCTTTGGGAACCTGATTCATTGGAGAATGCATTCAAGCTGGCAATAAAAATGGAAAGAAAAATTATGGAAACAAGGAAGCCTACCACTCACAATTATAAAGATGGAAATGTTGTTTCCTCTAGCCTTCCAAAACCTACAAGGTTGAAACCACAACAATTGGAAGAAAAAAGAGAAAAAGGGCTTTGTTACAGTTGTGATAGCAAATACACTAAAGGTCATAAGTGTGCTAATAAGAAATTATTTTACATAGATTGTGAAGAGGAGGAAGAAAAGGAATAAGAAGCGTCAAAAGAAGAGGATATACAACAAGAAAAAACCCTAGAGAAAGAAGAAACGAATCTAACCATATCTTGTAATGCATTGGATGGAATTACCACTCCTAAAACTATCAAGATGGAAGGGCATATCAAGAAGAAAAAGGTAATAGTATTGATTGATTCGGGAAATACCCATAATTTTATTCATTATAAGATAGCCAAGGAATTGAATTTCTTTCTATATCCAGCACCAGAGAGTCAAGTGATGGTTGCAAGTGGAGGAACAATAAATTCCTCTGGAAAGTGCCATAATATCAAGCTATCCATGGGAGAATATGTATTGAATAGCCCAATTCTTTCCATTCCAATGGGCGGTACTGATGTTGTACTAGGAGTCCAATGGCTACAATCCTTGGGTACAATGGATTTTAATTTTCAAGAACTTTTCATGAACTTTTCTTCAGAAGGAAATGAAGTTGAATTAAGGGGTATCGCAGGGAAACTGCGAAAGATAATCAGCTCTAACAAAATGACAAATCTTCAAAAGAAATAACAAAGAGGCATAATTGTACAATTATGTTCACTAGAGGTTCCCACATTGAAATCATCTATTTCTCTAGATATCCAAAAAGTCTTGGACAATCATTCCAAGGTATTTGAGACTCCCAAAGTTCTCCCACCTATTTGTGATCATGATCATGCTATTCATTTGATTCTAGGAAGTGTTCCTCCAAACATTAGGCCTTACAGATATCCCTATGCCCAAAAGAGTGAAATTGAATGTATGGTTGCGGAAATGCTAGAGGCTGGTATAATTAAACCTAGTCAAAGTTCTTTCTTTGCTCCAGTAGTATTGGTTCACAAGAAGGATGGATCATGGCGCATGTGTCTAGATGATAGGGAGCTCAACAAGCTCACTATTAAAGATAAATTTCCCATTCCTGTCATTGATGAATTATTGGATGAATTGCATGGATTAATTTACTTCACCAAGTTGGATCTTCGTTCAGGATATCATCAAATCAAAATGAAGACCGAAGACATTCCAAAAACAACATTTAGAACTCATGAGGGTCATTATGAATTTTTGGTCATGCCTTTTGGCCTTACCAATGAACCTTCTACATTTCAAGGTTTGATGAATTCCATTTTCAAACCCTTCCTTAGAAAATTTGTGTTAGTATTTTTTGATGATATACTAATCTACAACTAGTCTTGGAAGGATCATGTTCAACATGTAGATAGGGTGCTCAAACTATAGGAGGAGAAACAATTATATGCAAAAATCTCCACATGTTTCTTTGAAGTACAAGAGGTGGAATATATGGGTCATATTGTATCTCATGGAGGTGTTAAGGTAGACCCTAGAAAAATTAAGACCATTAAGGAATGGAAAATCCCCACATCCATAAAGCATCTGTGAGGATTTCATGGGTTGACAGGGTATTATTGTAAGTTTGTTAAGAATTATATGAGAATAGCAATACCTCTAACAACATTATTGAAGAAAGATGCATTTTCATGGACTCCAAAAGCAACAAAGGCCTTTGAACAACTTAAAGAGGAAATGTGCCAAGCACCAGTCTTAGCTACACTGGACTTCACAAAAACCTTTATTGTGGAATGTGATGCCTCAGGAAATGGAATTGGTGTTGCTTTAATGCAAGAAGAAAAGTCCATTGTTTTCGAAATTCATCTAATCAAAGGAAAGCATTTACACAAAGCTATTTATGAGAAGGAAATGTTGGCAATACTACATGCATTTAAGAAATATCGACCATACCTAATGGGAAGGCACTTCAAGGTAAAACAGATCATGATAGTCTTAAATACTTTTTAGAACAAAGATTATCTTTAGAAGAGCATCAAAGATGGGTCACAAAGATGTTGAGTTATGACTTTGAAATCATCTACAAAAAAGGGAAGCAAAATGTTGTGGCAAATACACTCTTAAGAAAGGATGAGGATGTGGAAGCATTCTTTGCGCCATTTCTATTATCCAACCAGATTGGATAATTGAAGAAAGGGATGAATGGAAGAATGATGAAGAAGTACGTCTGATACATTTAGCTGGAAAAATGATTCGTTATGGTACAAAGATCGGTTATACCTATGTAAGAATTCCTAACTCAAACAAAATATTCTTATGAAATTGCACATCTCTCCCTTAGGAGGGCACTCATGATTTCTAAAAACTTACCACAGGGTTAGGAAGGAATTTTTTTGAGATGGCCTTAAATCGGATATTCAAAAGTTTGTTGCAGAATGTTTGTTTTGCCAACAAAATAAAGTTGAAACAATTAAGACCCGAGGTCTATTACAACCTTTATCCATTCCAAGCCAACGTTGGGAGGAGGTTTCAATGGATTTTATCATAGGTTTACACAAGTCCGAAGGAAAGAGTGTTATCATGGTGGTAGTTGAATGACTTACCAAGTATGTACACTTTTGTGCATTATCCCACCCATTTAAAGTGAGTACAATTTCTACTGCATTTATGGAAACAATTCAAAAGCTACATGGAAACCCAAAGATTAATGTAAGCGACAGAGATCCCATTTTCACTGGAAATTTTTGGACAGAATTATTTTCTTGTCTTCGTACTTAGTTAGCTCATAGCTCATCTTATCATCCTCAATACGATGGGCAAACTAAGATAGTAAACAAATGCTTGGAAGGATATCTCCGTTGCTTTGTATCTGATAAACAAACACAATGGGTCAAATGGTTGCCTTTGGCTGAATGGTGGTATAACACTTCTTTCCGTACTACAACAAAAATGACCCCATTTATGGCACTTTATGGATATCATCCACCATCCATCACATGATATTTAAGAGAAAATTCTAAGGTCCAAGAAATGGAAGATCACGTCGAGCATCAACAACAAGTTCTCCAACTCTTAAAGGATAACCTCACTTTGGCGCAGAATAGAATGAAACAACAGGCATATCAACATCATAGTGAAAGAAGTTTTGATGTAGGTGATTGGGTATTCCTACGGCTACAACCATATAAACAAATGTCCCTCAAACAAGCTAAGAAGGATAATAAATTATCACCAAAGTATCATGGTTCGTACAAGGTGTTGCAAAAGATAGGTACTATGGCATACAAATTGGAGCTTCCTACAGCTTCCCGAATGCACCTAGTTTTCCATGTTTCATGCTTAAAGAAGGTTATAGGTGACAAGCTCCTAGTTCAAACAATATTTCCAGAACTTGATGATGAAGGAAAAATCATATTGGAACCTGAAGCAGTCACAGAAACAAGAACTCGACATCTAAGAAATCGATCAATTTCAGAGTATCTTATCAAGCAGAAGAACTTACCCGTTGAACATTCCACATGGGAGGATGAGAATTTTATACAGAAGCATCCATAACTACTCAAGCGTTGAGTACAACACTTTTTTGAAGGAGATGGGCATGTTAGGTCCCTATAATACTAGCAATTCCCCCATTACTATTGTCATTATAGCCCTTATTGTTATTGTTGTGCCCCTATTGTCCCCATATTTTTATTATTGTGCCCCATAGAAGTGCACTATTGTTATTTTTGTGCTCTTATATTATTATTGTTATGTCGGCTTTGGTTATATTGTGACCCCTTAGACTCCTATATATAGAAAAGAGGTTTTGCCATTTGTATCATCCAAGAATTGTTCATTTGTGTAATGTAAAGGAGGTTGCCCCCTCGAAGAGGTTGATTTATAAGTCATTGATCTATATTTTCTATCTTTTTGTGAGGTGGTTTCATAACATTATCAGCTACCACTAAAAGGAGATCCAACCCCTAAATGTTTACCAACAACTGCTTGAAGGAGATACGACCCCTGATCTGCAAGCTAGCACTTTCTTGGCCTCAATGATTCATCTTTCATTTCATTTTCAAACTAAAACCATGTAGACCATTCCCTTAAATAAACAAATAAATTCCTCTCTTCAAACAACCATCAAACACACCATAATATTTGTTCGCCTTCAATTTTGGTCATTTTTGCCTATCTTAAACCTATCCATTTACCACCATATTCCATCCTAATTCACTTACATATGCTTCATTTTACTCTTATTTTGTGTATTTAGGTAACTAAATTAAGTTTTTTAATTTTTAGAAAATTTTGTAAAAATTGGGTTTTAAGAGTAAATTTGGACTGCACTAAAAATTCCCGTAATAGCTTCATTAAATTCGTATGTGTAGGACACCTGAGTGAGAGTCGAGCACATATTTGGAAATATTGGAACCACGGATGGATGAACACCTATTGGTTCGGTCAAATTGAGCAAACACAGGCCCAGTAAACGCTAGTCAAACTTGACCTGTCATTCAGAAATCCTTATTAAAAAGGGGCAGAATATTAGTTTTTGGGATTTTGCCTAATTTTGTGAACCAGAATTGATGAGTTCGACCTGCATGGATGGATTAGGATAGATAAATACTTTTAGAGCCATTGTATCTAAGTTTGTTGAGAATTTTCTTATTTAAACCGAGTTTATGAACCATTCATGTATGTAATTTGTATTCAGACTATTGGAAACTTTTTGATCATTTGAAGAATACCTTATACTGTTTTAAGTTTATATTCATGCTATGGATATTTTCATAAGTTAGTTGTAGCTGAGAGTTCCTTAGGTGTACAAGGCAAGGTTGGAGGGCCCCCATACCAAGCTAAGTACACTTTGATTACATTAGCATAATTTTAATTTCAGTATTTCTTGTTTCAGATTTATGATTCAGTTATTTAGATGTGTGATGCTTTTTGTGTGATTTTGGGATGATGTTAGTTTAAAATCAAATTTTCATATGAAAGGACAAACAAGAATTTAAGTTAAATTCTCTTTCTATCAAGTTATGAATAATAGCTAAAATCATCATTTTTGCATTTCCTGTATTATTTCTTGAATTCCAGTTTTATTTGATGCAATGGTAATGTTATTGGAGTAGAACTATGAGGAAGGACAACCAGGACCTCCTAAGTTAGGAGCCTCTTCTCTTGCTATCTACACATTACAAACCATTACTCTTTAGTTTCTCTCCTTGGGGACATTACTGCGAGGAAGGACAACCATGACCTCCTAAGTTAGGAGCCTCTTCTCTTGCTTGTTGCATCTTGAACCAAAAACTTTTTAGTCTTTTAAAACTTAGAATATATTTGTAATATGCACTTCCTTTAACCTTATATTCTTGCCTTCCTAAATTGACTTCACCTGAAATCCATATATTTTGGACATGCTTCCAAGTCTACAAACCCAGATTGACAAGTAAAACACGTGTTAGTTTACTTAGTAAATTGACCTTACATTTTTGGCATTGTTGCCGGGGAAGCATATTCAAAGTTAATCAAAATAGGAATCTTAAAAAAAAAATAAAAAAAAAACAAAAACATAAAAAGTAAATAGGATTTTTCATTATGGTCATTTATGCCTAGACAAAGAGATGAAAAGGGTAGATACACAAAACAAGACCCCCCAATTACTAAACCACTAGTAGAAGCAGGACTACCTCCATTTGAATTAACTACACCAATTGTTGGAAAACCAACTTTGGAAGAGTTAGAGGAAAAGTAAAGTTGAGGACAAAGGTTAACTCTTGTTGAAAGACAAACTTTGTTAGCTTATGAAGTGAAGAGAAAATAGAAACACATAGGAACATCTTCCATAGGAAAACAAAGAGAGATAAGAAAACCAATTGATCAACCTATTCTTGAACAAATAGATCAACCTATCTTTGAACAAATAAAACAAGTTGAATCTCAATTTGTTACTGAAACATTTGAAACTGCTAAAAAAGATATGGCAAAAGAAGGGCAAGGATATAATATCTTCACTCCATAACAAAGGTTACAATATGAAAAGCAACAAAAAGAATGGCAAAGAAGAAGAGAAGAAGATGAAAGAAGAGAAGTAGAAAGGAAAAGAGAAGAAGATGTCAAAAGAGAATATGATCATAAGAGAAAACAAGATGTACAAATAGAAAATGATGAAGAAGCTACTTTTGGATTTCCAATTGTAGATACTAGAGAAATTCTAGGAGAGAAGGTAAAAATTAAGAATATTCCACCTTCAGTTTTACCAAATTTCTATGGAATGTCTTTTGAAGATCCTGATTCATTCATGTTTGAATTTGATATCTTATGTAGAACTTATGGTTATACTGATGATACACATAAGCTTCATCATTTTCCTGTTACTCTTAAAGCAGCTGCATTGAAATGGTTTATGGGATTATGAGAACATTCTATTACTTCTTGGGAAGAAATGGAGAATTTTTTTCTTAAGAAATATCAAGCTTATTGTAGGCCTAGAGATTCAAAAGAATATATTTTTAGAATGTCTCAACAAGAAGATGAGAGTTTGGAAGAATATTTGGAACGATTTCTTTACAACCGGCAAAAATCCAAACAACATTCTCTAAATCTTAATACCATTAGAAAAATTTGTTGAAAAGTGTGCAACAAGAAATGCTTGTTGAGAATGCAACAAGATGATGGAGCTTAGTGAAAAGAGTCGCCTTCACTAAGTGGGCCCGCAGGCAAATTATGGCGCAAGTTCTATTTTTTTATCACAGTGTGGATGATCACAGTGTGGGTGATCACAGTATGAGTGATCACAGTGTGGGTGACCACAGTGTGAGTGATCACAGTGTGAGTGATCAAAGTCTATTTTTAGACTGGCTGTCAAAAATAGAAAAGTCAAATATTATTGTCTCATAATAATATTTGGACTATAAACTTGATCTTATTCTCTTGGAGCACTTCAGGATGAGCTACGGATGTGGTACATGCAGATCCCAGAGGGAAATACGTGGTTACCTATGGGATGACTAATATTTTCATGCAAGACTTCAGTTAGAACTCAAGTGAGTTGAGTTTAGTGGATTGGAGGTGCAGTTGATGGAGTTGTGTTCAGTTTAACCTTGTTAAACTAGTTGTATTTAGTCTAACTAATCAATATACTAGAGATGAGTTGGGTGAATTAGTTATTAATTAATTCACAAGTTATTAACTCATAATGAAACTATAGAATACATCAGTTAACTCAGTTGCATGTCAGTGCACATTCAGTTCAGCAGGGACAAGTGTTAGAGGATCAGATTGCTATCAGTTGTGACTATAGCTGTGCATGATGATTTGCACAATCAGAGGGATTGAGTATGCCAATGAATTGGTCAATATCAAGAATTGTAGCTTGTGCTCACGTCCAACACAGTGTGAGTGATTATTTGCAGGTCAAATACGAGTTTGGTAAACCATTCTCATCAGTTCTTGAGAAGGTATTGAGCTGTGGAGGCAGGCAAGCAGTGGAATAGATTTGGAGATCATATCTGAGCTGTATTGTGTGTAACTGGTGGAGCTGGTACTGGATTGCTTGTGATAAGCATTGTACTTTGTAATGTTACATGATTCAATCAATATAATATACAGATAGTGTGGGGTTTTTAGCGAGATGCTTTCCCCGGGATACATACTGTGTTAATGAGTTTGATTGATGCTTCTATGTGTGCCTGTGAATGTTTCTGCTTCTGTAAATTGATGATCAACGTAGAGGAGATTATGTATTATACATGTTCCGCTTATAATTGTATGATCAGGATAATCTCTGTGAATATGTGTTAAATTATTCAAAATTTCTACACAATTTTTCTTAAAGGAATATGAGATGAGTATCTTGATATTCTCAATGTGATGGGTAAAGGAGATATTTCATACTTACCATTCGATGAAATTGTTGAATTATGTCAAAAGTACTCTAGAGGTAGATCCAAAATAGGAAAAAGAGATATAACTTCTAGAGCTTCTAAATCAGCAACAGGAGGAGTAACAAGAGCAGAAATAGGGAGTTTGTTAGAAAACTTTAAAACAGATCTTTTGAGCACCTTAGGAACACAAGTTGATGTATTAAAAGAAAATAAGAAACAACAAGAAGAAGAACAAACAATGTCAATATTTTGTCCTAAGTGTAGGAAGAAGCATCTTTTACGAGAATGTCCTTTGGATAATATACATGTTTGTGGACTTTGTACAGAAAATCATGTTACAGACGATTGTCCAACATTAAAAGAGTTTCAAGCAGGTCAATTAGAAGAAACTCAAGGATTTTATTATATGGCACCAAGAAGAGCTTGGCAACCACGTTTTGCAGGTACATCTCAATAGTTTCCTCAACAAATTCCTCAGAATTTTTAGTATCAAAATTCATGGAATACTCCTATGCCATGGCAAGTTTGGCCTCCTTAGCAGAACCAAAACCAACCTTCACAAAGTTGGTGAGGATATGCTTATGGAGCTCAACCTCCCCAAAAATTTTACCCTCAACAATATCAATCCTATCCCCAACAATCATATCAACAGCCATATCCTCAATAATCATTTCCATATCAGCAATTCCAGCAATCCCCTCAATCAAATCCATTCACACAAAAATCAATGCCTGCACTAACTCAACCTCAATAGCTTCAGCGTCCTTCTAACCAACCACCACTTAGACCAACTCAATTACCAGCTTAGCCAGTAGAAAATATGAGTAACAGAGTGGAGAGGCCAACTTATAATGTGGAAGAAACAATATTATTTCCTGCATATTCTATTCTTGCTATTAAAGATATCCATTTGAGGCCAGGAAAAGTTCTACAAAAAGATTCTCCAACAATCATAGAAGAACAAATTGAAGAAGGAGAACAATTTGAAAAGTCTAATCCAAGGAATCAAATTCAAAAAAGCAAAACTATTATGACTCAAACACCACCTTTCCCAGAAAGGTTAGTTGATTAGAAAACTTCAATTTCTCTTCTTGAATTTGATATCATAGATGAATTAAAAAATTCTTATGTCAAAATTCCTTTGTTGCAAGCTATCAAAGATATTCCAATTTGTTAGCACTTGAATTTGGCCTCAGGCTGAAAAAGACAAAATCCAAGGCAACATGGATCTTGCTTTGTCTGAATATTTCTTTAATGTAAGGATACTTTCTTTCCTTGTCTTCTTATAAACCCACACCTGAATTCTCATCATAAGAGTCAGCTCCAAGTCACCTTTGAATACAGTTACTGGAAAAATGTTCCTAGCTTTCACAGCACCCAATATTGAGGTCGAACTTTCAACAACTATCACTTCTGCTTGTGCTTTTGCAGGGACAGGAGCTGAGGAAGCTGCTGCCTTTTGAAGAGCTGGAGAATTTGATACATATTCTAAAAAACCACATTTAATGATTTCTTCTTCAAAACAGGGTTTTGAAGAAGAATCAATCTCACACTTGACATACAAGACGGAGTCTAACACAATTTATACAAAGACAATAAAGGAATTATGCATTAAAAAAACTGGCAAAAAGAAAAGAGATCCCCCCACAATCCAGGTCATTGGAAAACTAGCTAGTCTCATGTTTGCAAAAGACAACAATTAAAAAATATATAGATCCAGGGATACCTATGGTTACCATTTCAATCAATAATTTATCAGTTCCTAAAACTTTAATTGATTTAGGAGCTGCTATAAATGTCATGACAATAGAAACTATGAAGTATTTAAAACTTCCAAATATCCGACCTACTACTACATTTTTAGAACTAGCAGATAGATCTAAATTTGTACCAGAAGGAATACTTGAATACATCAATGTTTCTTTGGATTCATGGGAATATCCTGTAGACTTTCTAATCTTGCAACCAAAAAATAATCTAGGAGGTCATCATTTAATTCTTGGCAGACCATGGTTAGCCACAACATATGCCTTCATTGGATGCAGATAAGGAAACATGACCATAACACATGGAGATGAAATGAAACATATCACAATCTATCCTCCTGCTCAATCACCTTCTTTACTATCATGGCCTGATGATCAACAGGAAGAAACTCTACCAGTTTTAAGTATTAATCAAGCCTTTAATTTTAGAGAAGAAGAAGAAAATGAGGATTTAATAGACCTTTTTATCTCAGAACCTGATATTTATGAGCAGCTAAGAATAACACAATATGAAGCTGCAAATCATGTTCTAAATCAATGTTTTAAGGAAAATTGTACTATTCAATCATTACAAAATTTATTTGAAAGCATTTTTCTTGTCGACTCAATTACCAATTCTCAAAGAAAAATCATTGGAATCAATTCTTGAAAGAGTTTAAATATTGGTAATAATCTATAATCATCACAAGAACAATAGGTAATTACATTATTACAAAAGTATTGGAAAGCTTTTTCCTGGGACTATACAGATATGCAAGGAATCCATCCAAAAAAATGTGTCCATCACATTTACATAGATGAAACAATCAAACCAGTAAGACAACCACAAAGAAGAATGAATCCAATGATGAAGGAGATAGTGAAAGAAGAGTTGCAGAAACTATTACAGGTAGGATTTATCTACCCTATCTCTGATAGTCAATGGGTTTCTCCCTTAGTTTTGGTGCCAAAGAAAAATGGAAAATGGAGAATATGTGTAGACTATAGGGAACTGAACAAAGATCATTTCCCACTACCATTCATTGATCAAGTACTAGACTCATTAGTAGGGAAAAATTTATTTTCCTTTCTTGAGGGATTTAGTGGATACAATCAGATCAAGATAGCATTAGAAGATCAAGATAAAACTACATTTACTTGTCCATGGGGAACATATGCTTACAATGTTTTACCTTTTAGACTATGTAATGCACTTGTTACATTTCAAAGAGCAGTCCTAGCTATCTTTGCAAATCTTATACATGAATGTGTTGAAGTCTACATGGATGATTTTACTGTTTATGGAAGTACATTTGATGATTGTTTAAATAATCTTGAAAAAGTTCTAAAAAGATGCATAGAGACAAACTTATCCCTCAACAATGAAAAATGTTTTATGATGTTAACTGAAGGGATAGTGTTGGGACACCACATTTCTTCTTCTGGAATTAAGGTAGACCCAACAAAGATACAAGTCATTGTAAACTTAATGCCACCAAAAACATGTAAGAATTTTCTTGGGATATGCAGGCTACTACATAAGATTCATTGAAAATTTCACCAATATAGCTTTACCCTTGTTCAAATTACTTGCAAAAGACATTGAGTTTCAATGGACTACAAATTGTCAAAATGAATTTGGAAAACTAAAAGAGAAATTGTCTATAGCACCCATTCTCAGAGGACCAAATTGGTCATTTCCATTCCACATATCCATTGATGCATCAGACACAACTATAGGAGCATCTCTAGGACAAAAAGAAAATCAGTTTAACTATGCCATTTATTTCATAAGCAAAAATTTAACACCGATAGAATTAAACTACACAGTAACTGAAAAAGAAATGCTAGTTGTTGTGCATGCAGTCAATAAATTTAGGCATTACATAATAGGCTATCAAGTATTTATTCATACAGATCATTCAACCATTAAATATTTAATGAACAAAACAATTACTAATGGCAGAATTACTAAATGGTTGTTACTAATGCAAGAATTTAATATCATTGTTCTAGATCGACCACGAAAAGATAATTAAGTGGCAGATTTTCTGTCAAGACTTAATTCTCTTGATGATCTTATCCTTGTTTCACACATCTTTCCTGATGAGCATCTATTTTTTGTAATAGCTAAAACCCCATGGTTTGCAAATATAGAAATTTTTTTGTCATCTAGGATATTGCCATTCTATTTCATTAGCAAGCAGAAAAGGAAAATAATTAAACAGAGTGCTAGATATACTTGGGGAAATGGTGACCTCTTTTATACTAGTCCTGATCTTTTGATAATAAAATGTGTAAGAGAAGATGAAATTCTTGATATTCTAAAATAATGTCATGATGAACCATGTGGTGGCCATTTTTCAGATAAACAGATAGCATATAAGGTGCTCAAACTTGGCTACTATTGGCCAACAAATTTTCAAAGACTCAAATACCTATTGCAAAAGATGTGATAGATGTCAAAGAACTGGAAGACCTATAGTATCAGATGAGATGTCATTGAAACCAGAAGTACTTATAGAACCATTTGAACAACGGGATCTGGACTTTGTGGGACAAATTAACCCGCCTTCAAATGGAAATAAGTACATCTTAGTATGTATAGACTATGTTACAAAAAGAGTTGAAGAAAAAGCAGTGGCACGAGAAACAAAAGAAACATTGGTTTCATTCCTCTTTGAAGAAATATTTGTAAGATTTGGAGTTTCAAGATAGATTGTTACATAATAGGGAACACAGTTCACTTCTAAACTTGTCTGAGATCTTACAGAAAAATACAAAATAAAGCATAGAAAGTCTACTTCATATCATCCACAAACAAATGAACAAGTGGAATTTACTAATAAGGTTATGGAAAACATCATGACAAAGACAGTACAAATGAACAAAAAATATTGGTCAGACAAATTGAAAGATGCATTATGGGCATACAAAATTACATGGAAAAACACTACTGGATTCAGTCCATATCAACTGGTATATGGTAAAGAAGTTTTGTTACCAATTGAATTTCAAATTCATACATTCAAACTTGCAGCATAATTAGGATTGGACCTGTCAGAAGCTCAAAAGTGGAGACTTATGAAACTGAATGAACTAGATGAGATCATACAACAGGCAGTTGAGCATACATCACTAGTACAACAACAGAGAATCAAATGGCATGACAGATTTATTAAAAAGAAATTTTTTCATAAGAGAGATTGATCACTTCTTTTTTACTCCAAGTACAAATATTTCAAAGATAAGTTCACTACTTATTGGCTTGGGCCATATGAAATAGAAGAAATCTTTGACAATGGAGCAGTCAAAATTAAAACAATTGATGAAGAAACAATTTCATTTCTAGTTAATGGTCATAGACTCAAAATTTATAATAAGCCTATCAATAAAGAAGACTTTATGAATGAAGTCTCAGCAGAAGAAAATATTGAAGTATTGGAATAACATAGTAATATGCCTTCCCTATTTCTAGAAGAACAAAAATAAAAATAAAAAGATAAAAAATAATAAAGGAGTATGGTTGTGAAAATCCAGGATACTTGCACAATACAAACTCAAATTCATATTGGAAAACCAACTTGTTTGGCCAATATGAATTTTCTCTTTTATATTTTTCATTTTTATTTCTATAGGATCATCCTCCAAAACTTAAAATACTTGAGGACAAGTCTTAGGATTAGCAAGGGGGAAGATTCATAATAAATCAACAAACCATGCAATGGTTTAATATTAAGCAGTTGTACTATAGAAGGGGGAAGATTCATAATACTAGTGATTCCCCCATTACTATTTTCATTGTATCCTTTACTGTTATTATTTTGCCCCTATTGTCCCCATATTGTTATTAGTGTGCCCCATAGAAACCCACTATTGTTATTATTGTGCCCTTATGTTATTACTGTTATGTCGGCTTGATTATATTATGACGCCTTAGACTCTTATATATAGAAAGGAGCTTTTGTCATTTGTATCATCCAAGAATTGTTCATTTGTATAATGTAAAATAAGTTTCCCTCTCGAGGAGGCTGAATTCTAAGGCGTTGATCTATCTTTTCTATCTTTTTGTGAGCTGGTTTCCTAACATTTGGTATCAGAGGTTTGGATTCTAGGGTTTCGCTACTCCAAACAGGTCATCGTGGAAGTTTTGCTATAATTTTTATTTTTATTTTTATTTATTTATTTATTTATTTTTTCTGCGACGTTTCAGAAGCTAACAAAAAAATCCATTTGAGCCAAATTCATTCTGAGCTTCGAGTCCGAATTTTAGAGCTTGTCTCGCTACATTTTCGGAGATATGATCTGAGGAAGTTATGGTTTTTGCAAGCTCCCAAACTACATTCCAAACATGTGACCTGGGGAAAATCATCATAACTTTTGTTTGGAGCATGAGATTGAAATGTCATAAGAAGTTTCATAAAGAGTACAACCTGTAGTTTTCTGTGTATCAGTTTCAGGTACTAAGGTCAAAACAGTGACACGTGGCACTTCGCACAAGTTTGCTCTACTGAACTAGTCTATAATCAGGGCAGTGTGGGAGATTTGGCATAACTCTTCCTTGGAGAATCCAATCTTGATTAGACTTGCATGGTTAGAAATAGGACTTAAAGGCCTACTGCAGGACGTGATTTCAGATATTCGAGATCCGCATTTACAGAGATACAACAAATTCAATATCGAGCTCTTACAAAGTGAAAAAAAGGTGTGTAGTTTTTTTTTAATTTTGTGTAAGATTGGTTTGAAAAATTAGTTTGAAGGAATTCAAAGGGAATAGTGAATAATTATTAGCATTAATTGATTCCCTTATAAAAGAAAATGGAAACACCTAGTAAGAAACTTGAAAGCTCTAGCATGACTCGTGAAGAAGAGGAAGAAATACAACATAATATATCAAAATTACAAGACCAAGTACAAAAAATTTCACTCTCACAAAAGGTAACTAAAGCTAATATGGATGGCATGGAAGCTAAGATGAATGGAATGGATGCTAATATGCAAGAATTGAAGATAAGTTTGAATAAGTTGCTAGAAGAAATGGCTACTAATGGTGAAAGGGTAGTAAAGAAAACTCATGATGAGAACAAAAGAAATGTTAATCATGATTTCATAGACTCTAATGTTGGATTGAAAACCCACCATATTCCAAAAATCGATATGAGGAAGTTTGATGGCAAGGATCCCAGAACATGGATACTACAGATGGAGCAATTTTTCTATCTCCATAATGTGCAAAACACACAAAAGGTACGTATTGCAACTTTATATTTGGAACCAAATCAGTTTGTATGGTATCGATGGCTTTGCTCTTGTAAACAAATTGTCATTTGGGCAATTTTTACAAAAGAAATGATAGCACATTATGAGGATACAAAAAGAAACACCTTTTTTAGCCAATTGATAAATTTCAAACAAAAGGGTTCAATGATGGAGCACATTGAGAACTTCCAAAAATTGAACATAAGGGTAAAATATATTCCAGAGGAGCATAGGATTGATGTGTTCATAGGGACTTTAAAGGACAATATCCAACATGAGGTTCGCCTTTGGGAACCTGATTCATTGGAGAAGGCATTCAGGTTAGCAAGAAAAATGGAATGAAAATTTTTGGCAACCAGGAATCCTACCACTCACAACTATAAAGATGGAAATGTTGTTGCTCCTAGCCTTCCACAACCTACAAGGTTTACACCATAACAATTGGAAGAAAAAAGAGAAAAAGGGATTTGTTATAATTGTGATAGCAAATACACTAAAGGTCATAAGTGTGCTGAGAAGAGATTATTTTACATAAATTGTGAAGAGGAGGAAGAAAAGGAACAAGAAATGTCAAAAGAAGAGGATATACTCCAGGAACAAACCCTAGATAAAGAAGAAATGAATCCAACCATATCTTCTAATGCGTTGGCTAGAATTACCATTCCTCAAACTATTAAGATAGAAGGACATATCAAGAAGAAAAAGGTAATAGTGTTGATTGATTCAGGAAGTGCCCATAATTTTATTCATTGTAAGATAGCCAAGGAATTGAATTGCTTCCTATATCCAGCACAAAAGTGTCAAGTGATGGTTGCAAGTGGAGGAACCATAAATTGCTTTGGAAAGTGCCATAATATCAAGCTATCCATGGGAGAATATGTATTGAATAGCCCAATGCTTTCCATTCCAATGGGTGGTGTTGATGTTGTACTAGGAGTCCAAGGGCTACAATCCTTGGGTACAATAGCTTTTAATTTTCAAGAACTTTTCATGAAATTTTGTGCGGAAGGAAAGGAAGTTGTATTAAGGGGTATTGCAGGGAAATCGGGAAAGATAATCAACTCTAATGGTATGACAAAGCTTCTAAAGAAGGAACAACGAGGTGTGATTTCACAATTATGTTCACTAGAGGTTCCCACATCGAAATGATCTATTTCTCTAGATCTCCAAAAAGTCTTGGACAATCATTCCAAGGTATTTGAGACTCTCAAAGGCCTCCCACCTATTCGTGATCATGATCATGCTATTCATTTGATTCCAGGAAGTGTTCCCCCAAACATCAGGCCGTACAGATATCCTTATGCCCAAAAGAGTGAAATTGAATGTATGGTTGCAGAAATGCTAGACGATGGTATAATTCAACCTAGTCAAAGTTATATCTCTGCTCCAGTAGTATTAGCGCACAAGAAGGATGGATCATGGTGCATGTGTCCGAATTATAGGGAGCTCAACAAGATCACTATTAAAGATAAATTTCCCATTCCTATCATTGATGAATTATTGGATGAATTGCATGGATCAATTTACTTCACCAATTTGGATTTTCGTTCAAGATATCATCAAATTAAAATGAAGACTGAAGACATTCCGAAAACAACCTTTAGAACTCGTGAGGGTCATTATGAATTTTTGGTCACACCTTTTGGCCTTACCAATGCAACTTCTACATTTCAAGGTTTGATGAATTCTATTTTCAAACCCTTCCTTAGAAAATTTGTGTTAGTATTTTTTGATGATATACTAATCTACAACAAGTCTTGGAAGGATCATGTTGAACATGTTGACAGGTTGCTCAAACTATTGGAGGGGAAACAATTATATACAAAAAGCTCCAAATGTCTCTTTACAGTATAAGAGGTGGAATATCTAGGTCATATTGTATCTCATGAAGGTGTTAAGGTAGACCTTAGAAAAATTAAAGCCATTATGGAATGGAAAATACCCACATCCATAAAGCATCTGCGAGGATTTCTCAGGTTGACAGGGTATTACCGCAAGTTTATTAAAAATTATGGGAGAATAGCAGCACCTCTAACAACATTATTGAAGAAAGATGCATTCTCATGGACTCCTGAAGCAACAAAGGCCTTCAAACATCTTAAAGAGGGAATGTGCCAAGCACCAGTATTAGCTATGTCGGACTTCACAAAAACCTTCATTGTGGAATGTGATGCTTCGGGAAATGGAATTGGTGTTGTTTTAATGCAAGATGAAAGACCCATTTCTTTCGAAAGTCCTCCAATCAAAGGAAAGTATTTACACAAAGCTATTTATGAGAAAGAAATGTTGGCAATACTACATGCACTTAAGAAATGGCAACCATACCTAATGGGAAGACAACTCAAGGTAAAAACGGATCATGATAGTCTTAAATACTTCTTAGAACAAAGATTATCCCCTGAAGAGAAGCAAAAATGGGTCACAAATATGTTGGGTTATGACTTTGAAATGATATACAAAAAGGGAAGCAAAATGTTATGGCAGATGCACTCTCAAGAAAGGATGAGGATGTGGAAGCATTGTTGTGCTCCATTTATATTATCCAACCAGATTGAATAAATGAAGCAAGGGATGAATGGAAGAATGACGAAGAAGTGTGGGCACTCATTCAAAAGTTACAACAAGATCCCAATACATATGATACATTTAGCTGGAAAAATGATTCGTTATGGTACAAAGATCGCTTATACCTATGTAAGAATTCCCGATTCAAACAAAAGATTCTTATGGAATTGCACACTTCTCCCTTAGGAGGGCACTCAAGATTTTAAAAACTTACCACAGGGTTAAGAAGGAAATTTTTTGGGATGGCTTTAAATCGGATATTCAAAAGTTTGTGGCGGAATGTTTTTTTTTTCCAACAAAATAAAGTTGAAACAATTAAGACCCCAGGTCTATTACAACCTTTATCCATTCCAAGCCAACATTGGGAGGAGGTTTCAATGGATTTTATCACAGGTTTACCCAAGTCCGAAGGAAAGTGTGTCATCATGGTGGTAGTTGACAGACTTACCAAGTATGCACACTTTGTGCATTATCGCATCCATTTAAAACCAGTACAGTTTCTACTACATTTATGGAAACAATTCAAAAGCTACATGGAAACCCAAAGATTATTGTAAGCGACAGAGATCCCATTTTTACTGGAAATTTTTGGAAAAAAATATTTTCTTTTCTCGGTACCCAGTTAGCTCATAGATCATCTTATCATCCTCAATATGATGGGCAAACTTAGATAGTAAACAAATTCTTGGAAGGATATCTTTGTTGCATTGTATTTGAGAAACAGACACAATGGGTCAAATGGTTGCCTCTGGCTGAATGGTGGTATAACACTTCCTTCCATACTGTAGCAAAAATGACCCCATTTATGGCACTTTATGGATATCATCCACCATCCATCACATCATATTGAAGCGAAAATTCTAAGGTTCAAGTAGTGGAACATCACATCGAGCATTAACAACAAGTTCTCCAACTTTTAAAGGATAACCTCACGTTGGTGCAGAATAGAATGAAGTAACATGCAGAGCAACATTGCAACGAAAGAAGTTTTGATGTAGGTGATTGGGTATTCCTACGGCTACAACCATATAAAAAATGTCCCTCAAGTAAGCTAATAATATAATAAATTATCACCAAACTATTATGGTCTGTACAAGGTGTTGCAAAAGATTGGTACAATGGCATACAAATTGGAGCTTCCTGCAGCTTCTCGAATGCACCCAGTTTTCCATGTTTCATGTTTAAAGAAGGTTATAGGTGACAAGCTCCCAGTTCAAACAATATTGCCAGAACTTGATGAGGAAGGAAAAATCATATTGGAATCGAAAGCAGTCACAAAAACAAGAACTCGACAATTACGAAATCGATCAATTTCAGAGTATCTCATCAAGTGGAAGAACTTATCTGCTGAAGATTCGACATGGGAGGATGAGAATTTTAAACAAAAGCATCAAGAACTACTCAAGCGTTGAGAACAACGCTTTTCGGAAGGAGAGGGTCATGTTAGATCCCTATAATACTAGTGATTCCCCCATTACTATTGTCATTGTATCCCTTATTTTTAGTATTGTGCCCCTATTGTCCCCATATTGTTATTAGTGTGCCCCATAGAAACCCACTATTATTATTATTGTGCCCTTATGTTATTATTGTTTATGACCCCTTAGACTCCTATATATAGAAGGGAGGTTTATTCATTTGTATCATCCAAGAATTGTTCATTTGTGTAATGTAAAGGACGTTGACCCCTCGAAGAGGCTGAATTCTAAGGCGTTGATATATATTTTATATCTTTTTGTGAGCTGGTTTCCTAATATGTACATTGTACATTACCCTATATCACCCTACATATTCATTCATTTCATCACTTAACCATACATTCACATCTCATTACTCAACCATATCATTTGCAATTTTTGACCAATATTGTTGGCCACATCTCCTTTTGAAAAAAAAATTGTTGCATCATGGAGAAATTGTCTATACAACATGAAGGATTAGTTTATGCATCTACAAAACAAGAACAAGAAGTTAGTATCATTGTAAAAATATAAAGAAAATTTGATTTGAAATGACCTAAAACTATGGTCATTTCAAAATCAAATACATAAGTATATGATGAAAAAGGACAAAATTTACAATGATAAAAACATGAATATGCAACATGCAAATAAGTATGATGGATAACAAAACATAGTGCATGAAATACAAAATCATAAACTAAGGTTCTAATGGTCATGAGTATTCAAAAGCTAAAATACAAACTATGATGCAACCTTAGTGGATATAAAACAAGTGTCGAAGGTGTGTACAAAAGGTAGCACGGTCATAAGTAAATGAACTGTGATGCATTAACACAAGTGGCAGCCAAATTTAAAATGGACAAGACAGTTAAACAATGAAACGATAAAAAACATTTCAAAGTTATACTCTACGTATTCTCCTTCATCATCATAGCCAAACTCAGCTCAGAGTCAGAGAGAAATATTGCACATTCACCCATAGTGTAAGGAAGCCCTGATCAAAGGAAAAAACACAGAGTAAAGGTAACTACGTAGGAGAGAAACCATGTGTCATGGAGAGACTGTGTGAAAGAGTAGCGTGGAAAAATTGAAAGAGAAGCGTGGTGAAATAAGGAGAAGAAGAACCCCGAGCAATGTGGATAAATAAGGAAAGGAAAACCTTGTGCTACAGTGAGAATTTAAATTTATTTTGTTTGTTTAAGGAAGGAGAAAGCGATTGGGATTTCCTCTATGCCGAGCTCCAACAAAATCCACAAATTATGTAGATAATTCCTCAATTAACGCAATGAATCCCAGTGATAAGGTAAGTGTCAATTCCAAAGACTCCTCAAACAACTAAAACGATTTCGAAAAAAGTTAAACTCCAGATTTTGTTTAAGATGTGTCACAATGAGAGAAAAATACGACTTCAGTTTTGGATTTTCAATGCTTTGTCATCTTCAAAATCCTCTGCCACCTATAGAATCCACGATTTCTCGAGATACTAGAAATGAGTTTAATTGAAACTATATGTTTACACAGGGAAGACAAATCATTAACAAGAAATTTCTACAACTTTTTCTACAAACTCTTCTTGCAGTTCAGGTATCAAAACCATGATTTCCTCATGCAATTTTTGTCAAAAACTTTGCATAGTGAATGTTATTTCAAAAACATAGTACGTAGTTTCTAAAACAGAGGAGGATTTTCATAAATTTTTATGAGGAAATTTTGCAAAAGGAGAGAGATTTAAATATGATTTGCAAAATAGTGAGGGATTTTTCTTACAGTGGATATTTTTGTTTTGGGTCTTTTACACAATTAGAATTTTTCTTCACTTAGATTTACAAATAGAGAACCTTGTGTTGATATTATTTGCAGTAGAAGTCAAGGAAATTGAAGATTTATAGGCAAAGGAAGTAATCTCATTTGTTCTCAAAAGCTAAGAGATCTGGTAGGTGCATATACCAAGATTGTTATTGCATGAATATGGAACATTTTGTTTGTTATTTTCATAATGAGATTATTTACTGGGCAAGGTTATATAAATTGGTATACAAAGCATATGCAAATGGCAACAAAAATGGAACCCAAAGACTTCAAAGTAGAAAATTGGAGTAAGGAAGTAGTGGAGAAATTATTTCAAGCAGGACTACTGGAGTTCCTTAGGAAGTTTAATGGCCACAATGACAAAATCACACAAGAATTCATAGAAAATTTTGAAAATGGGCAAACTAAAGTGGGTGAACTTCCTATACCAGTGAATCCAACTTTCATATCTCAAGAATTAGAACTTCCTCTAATAGGAGAAGAATATCACAAAGGTTTACATTTTAAGGAGAAAGGATGGACCTTTTTCCTAGAAAAACAAAGGAAGGGGACCTTTGATAGGAAAAAAGGAATTTTAAGGGATTGGTTCAGAGAGCCATGGTCAAAATTAGTTGTGATCATCCAAAAATATTTTACTTGTGACAATAGGCACAATATAGTCTACCTTTACCATATAAAATTGCTTCAACATATCAAGGGAGACTGTAAAATCAATATTCCTTACTTATTTTCAAAGATCTTGACTAAAATGATAGCAAATGTAAACAAAAACTAGAAGCTAAAGAGGCTAATATCTATCTTTGTGGGTTGATCAAGATACTTGTTGAGTATCACACAAGGAACAAACGGATACTTTGGAATGATTTTTTAGCCAAACATCACTTTGAAGACCAAATAAGAGGGAATGAGGAAAGGTTGAGCAATTACATGTCACAAAAAGTATCATGAATTCTCCTTTATATCCCGGGCCAAGATTGAAAAATAAGCAGGATGGTGTTATGATTGAGAAAGAAAAATCATTTTTGTCCATTCCTAGGAGATCAAGAAGAAAATAAAAATAAGAACCGAGCAACCAAGGGAAATACCCAAAAATTGAGAATATTGAACCGAACCTCCACAATCATCAAAACAAATTGATGAGATCATACAAAGATTGGAGGAGGAAGCTCGGGAAGAGCCCATATAAAAAGGCTCTGATATTGAGGATGCTTGGGTAGCAGCCACCTCATCTCATTCATATGCTAAAGAGGTAAGGGAAGAATCCAGAGAATTTTACAATGAGGAATATTTGAAGAAAATAGCAGAGTTGACTAGTGAGCTAGAGGACAACAAAATAATGGAAAGACACTTGAAGAGGGAGAACAAAATGTATAAGGAAAAAAATAACAACATAGCCAAAGAAAATAATAAATTGAACAAGAAAATCAAAAATCTTGAAACTCATAATATGATCATTTCTAAACAAACCTACAGATGGTTAAAAGAGAAGAAGTTATGGCAATATAAATATGAAAAACAAAAAGTAAAAGCTGCCATCTACAAAGTAGAGGAACATGAGGGCATTGATATTCTACTTCGAGCTGCATAAGAAGAGGCTACAGGTTCAGGTACAGCAGGGGCATCATCACTCAGAAGGTCCAAATGGAGGAAGCAAGCATGAGGACATGCTTGAGCATCAGCAAGGGGGAGATGTTGGCCCTCAATTTTGGTCATTTTTTCCTATCCTAAACCCATCCATTTACCACCATATTCCATCCTATTTCACTTACATATGCTTCATTTTACTCTTATTTTTCATATTCAGGTAACTAAATTAAGTTTTTCAATTTTTAGAATTTTTTGTAAAAAATGGGTTTTAAGAGTAAATTTGGACTGCACTAAAAATTCCTGTAATAGCTCCGTTAAGGTCATATGTGTAGGACACCTGGCCGAGATCTAAGCACATATTTGGAAAGCTTGGGAACCAAGGATTGATGAATGCCTATTGGTTCAGTCAAACTGAGCAAACATAGGCCCAGTCAACGCTGGTCAAACTTGACCTGTCATTCAGAAATCCATATTAAAAAGTGGCAAAATATTATTTTTTGGGATTTTGCCTAATTTTGTGAACCAAACTTGATGAGTTTGACCTGAATGGATGAATTAGGATATATAAAGATGGTTAGAGCCATTGTAGCTAAGTTTGTTGATAATTTTCTTATTTAAACTCAGTTTATGAACCATTCATGTATGTAATTTGTATTCAGACTATTGGAGACTTTTTGATAATTTGAAGAATACTTTCTATTGTTCTAAGTTGTTGTTCATGTTGTAGATATTTTCATAAGTTAGCTGTAGCTAAGAGTTCCTTAGGTGTACAAGGCAAGGTTGGAAGGCCCCTATACCAAGCTAAGTACACTTTGATTACATTAGCATAATCTTAATTTCAATATTTCTTGTTTCAAATTTATGATTCAGTTATTTAGATGTGTGATGATTTTTGTGTGATTTTGGGATGATGTTAGTTTAAAATCAAATTTGCATATGAAAGGACAAACAAGAATTTAAGTTAAGTTCTCTTTCTATCAAGTTATGAATCATAGCTAAAATCATCCTTTTTGCATTTCCTATATTATTTCTTGAATTCCAGTTTTATTTGATGCAATGTTAATGTTATTGGAGAGGAAGGACAACTAGGACCTCCTAAGTTAGGAGCCTCTTCTCTTTCTTTCTACACATGACAAACCACTACTCTTTAGTTCCTCTTCCTGGGGATAATACTATGAGGAAGGACAACCAATACCTCTTAAGTTAGGAGCCTCTTCTCTTGCTTGTTGCATCTTGAAAAATAAAATTTTTAGTCTTTTAAAACTTAGAATATATTTGTAATATGTAATTCATTTAACCTTATATTCTTGCCTTCCCAAATTGACTTCACCTTAAATCCATATATTTTGGACATGCTTTTAAGTCTACAAACCCGGATTGACAAGTAAAACACATGTGTTAGTTTACTTCTTAAATTGACCTTACAATAATAACTTGAACAATCTTTGATCACTGAAAAAACTACCACCTACACTAGTACAACTAACAAAATTGCACAAATTGACCATCATAATCTTACAAATTCAATTATGCTTATAAATAAATTTGGACTAATATTTTTATTCTTTTATCTTTAGTTAAGTTAAGCTCAAAAATATTTATTTTTTCCTTTGTCCTGCTTCTATCAAGTCTTATGAATGTGCTCCCCAAGTATTCTAACTCTCATTACCTATTTATACAAGAAAAAATGAGCTTAACAACTCAATTTTTCTATTTTGGATTTTTTCACAATTTAGTAGAGCTTTTCTAATTTTGGAGCATCGCTAAGTTTAGATTAACTGCTAAAAATCCCTCTTAACTATCCATGCCACCATATTTATTTCCAACTCATTCATTCCTTTATTTAAAAGCTTAGTGCTTTTCTTAGTTATGGCGAAATGACTATATTCCATAAGTTGCTAACTTGTTCACACATAAGTACTCCATATTGGCATAAACACCAAATTTTATTATTGCCTACCCATTCATGCATTCAAAATATAAAATATAGGCCAAAGGGATTTTAAAAAAAAGAAATGCCAAATATGACTTTGTGGGCCCCTTTGTGTCGAGCTCCAAGGGCTCATTTTATTTTATACTTTTCTACACCCTCAGTAATCATGCCACATAAAACCAAGTCCTTTCCCTTTGCTTTGTCCCCGGACTTTATTTCACTATGCACCATTAAAAATTCTTCTAGTGTAATGTTTCCCACACGCTTTTGTTAGTGGTCCACAACACTGCCAACTATGTCACCTGTACTCCAGGTTGTCCCAAAGTGTAGTCATCATGGAGCTTCCTCCTTTTCACCTTATGTTTCCTTGCGGGGTGGTGCCTCTGGGGTGATGTGTCCCAAGTGCTTTCTTCCTATTCTCGGCTCTGCCATTAGCTGCTACCATATTTCGGCACTGAGTCAGCTCGAATTAATGTATCGTGTGCTTATTTGAATCCTTCCGAGGTCTAGGGATAAGGATGAGGTCTCCTGATGGGAACCACAACCATATTTGTGATCCAATAAATAATAGGTAGGGGTGATTTGTATTCCACATACTCCTAGATCCTAGTCATCCCATGTGTCCTCACATGCACACCTTATAAAACTTATGGGGAAGCCCTTCGAGGGATACATTTTCTAGACGACATCATGCTCATGTCAATGAATCCACATGGTGACATATTAGTGGTGACATGTTTCACTTATATTTGGCCACTTGACTACCTGAAAATGCTAAAAACACATGTCATGTGTCCCCTATGCCAATGTCATGCTAACTTCATCACGAGCCAATTAAATGTTGCCACGCGTCACCATTTGATTTTTTAGGAGTACGGAGGAAGGAGGGGTCTCAGGCTATGTTTTTTCAACCATTTCCTTCATTAAAAAATTATAAGTGTTTCAAGCCTTTTACTACTTCTTCTTCTGCCATGTGCCACGTTTGTTGGCCTTATATCATCTTGTGTCTCAAACTTATGTGTTGTGCCTTGCTCTTTTGGGGAAGTCCTCCTAGGGTGAGTGGGGACCTCCTACAGTTAAAATACACTAATCAAATTCCTTTTCCACAATTTTTTCTTTGTTGACACCTCTCGGGCTAATGTCATCCTAAGTGCTTCCTTTGTATGTGACTTTTGAACCATCCAGGGAACCTCTTGCGAGGATTATGTGTTACGAGGGATCCACTGCTGCCAATAAGAAATCATTCCACCTTTGTATTATAATCCATATCCACTCAACTCTCTATTTTAGTGGCTCTTCCAAAAAGCTCCACCACATTTTGAAAAAGTGCCAAACTTGCACCAAGTTGTCCCTTCGACCAACTTTAACTCTACAACCTTTGACCTTGAGAGTACTAAACTTTAACTGGCAATAACCTCTGATCTAGGAGGCCTTTTTGAACTTATATATACTAGTGGAAAGCTCTTTTAGATCTTTATCCATATGAGTGGTTCCCAAGTCCTTTTGAGTTGATTTTCTAAATTAAAAATGGCTTCAAAGTCGCTGCACCTTCTCCATCTTTCCCTTTACAATACTTTGAGCTGATCCTCATTCTTCTTGCAATGATATCTACTTTTTCCTTCATATTTTTTACCTTTTCCATCAATGACAACACATTTCTAACATTCTCCCCCTTTGGTATAAATGGAAACACCATTCAAACAAAACAACACCATAAAGAAACAAAATCAAAGTGTTCTTCTTATTTCTCCTTTTTCTTCTCCATCTTTGGATGTTTCTCCCCCTATGATGCACTTTTCCTTTGTGTATTGTTGCTCTGGTGTTTCCTCTCCCCCTTTATTTTTTTTGAGGTACTTCTCTATTTTGTTTGAAAACTTCTCCCCCTTTGACATCAATCGAAGAGATACCAACATGCTCCCCCTATCAACAATATCCCCCTATCGTTTTCATCATATGGACCTGGTAGCTTTCATCTTAATATGTTGAATCCTTATTGGCTTATTTTCTTCCTCTTAAGGAAGATCTAGTGGAGAGATTCAAGGGGAACTACCCCGAATCTCTTCCTTAAATACTCAAATTGATCTCTTTAGAGAGATTTGGTGAATATCTTAGCTACTTTCTCTTTGGTAGGTACATACTTCAACTTGAAAATATTATTTGCAACTTGCTCTCTTAAGAAATGGTACTTGATTGGAATATTCTTTGTCATGGAATGAAAAACATGATTCTCGAACATGCTGATGGCACTTGTATGGTCACAGATAATAGGAATAAGTTGATCATAGAACACTTGTACATCTTGCAAAGTTTTCTTCATCCATGAGAGTTGTGTGTAAAAAGAAGTTTCTACTATGTATTCTCCTTCAGTAGTAGAGAGAGAAATTGAAGCTTGCTTCTTGTCCAACCATGAAACTATACATTCACTAAGAAAGAAAGCACCACCACTAGTGCTCTTTTGATCATCTACATCACTTGCCCAATCAGCATTAGTAAAAATAGTTAGTGAAAAATATTTACCTCTGGGGTACTAAATTCCATAGTCCATCGTGGCTCTCAAATATCTAATAATGCTCTTGGATGCTAGACGATGGATCTATTTGGGGGTTGTTTGAAATCTTCCAACAATACCAACTTCCTCCATGATGTCTAGTCTTGAGGCCATCAAATATAGGAGGTTGTGAATAATCGATTTGTATCAAGTATGATCAACCTTTAGTGATTCATTAGTCTTGTTAAGCTTATAACCTCTAACCATTAGTGTGATCACCAATGAGTGTTCCTCCATGCAAAATTTCTTCAATACTTCCTTGTGATACTTTCTTTGTGAGCTGAATATACCTTTAGAAGACTATGCAATTTGCAAACCAAGGAGATGAGAAATTTCTCCAAGCATAGACATCTCAAATTCTACCTTCGTGTCAGTGGAAAAGTGGTATGTTAGTTGATCTGAATCACTAGAAAATATAATATCATCAACATAAACAAACACCACTAACAATTTTCCATCATTAGTTTTATCATACAATTTATTATTTGTTGTGCCTCTCTTAAAACCACACTTGAGAAAGTAATTGTCCAACTTGAAATACCAATCCCTTGGGTCTTGTTCGATACCATACAAGGCCTTTTTCATTTCACAAACATAATTAGGTTGATCTAACAGATGAAAACCATATAGCTGCTCAATGTAATTGTTTCCTGTAGTTCTCCATTAAAAAAAGCAGATTTGAAATCCATGTAATATATCTTGAATTTCTTGAAACAAGCAAATGCCAAAAACATTATAATCTCCTCTAATCAAGCAACAAGAGAAAATGATTCATCAAAGTCGAAATCTTCAATTTATGCATAGCCTGTGCACACTAATCTTGCCTTGTTTCTAACCACTTCACCTTTTTTTATTGAAGACCCACTTTGTGCCAATAAAATTCTTGTTCGATAGTTTAGGAACAAGATCCCATGCATGATTTTCTTCATCTGACCAATTATCATCCTAGATGGCTTGCACAACATGCTTTGGTTTAATCATAGATAAAAAGGCTACATGCACTTGAGTAGCGGGATTTAACAATCTTCATCTCGTCTACACACCTATATTTAAATCACCAATAATTTGGTCAGTTGGGTGGTGTTTTCGCACATACCTTGCAGGATCTTTGGGATGAGGACTGAAGGGTTCTTCATTGTCTTCATCTAAAAGTGACTCATCAACCTTTTCATCGCTGTTGATTGGATCATTTGAGTTTTTGTTTACTGGTTGATTAACTTTAGATTAAATGTGCTTATCTACTTTGATATCAATGCAGTCTACTATCCTCTTTTTATTCTTATTGTAGGATATATAACCCTTGTTATTATGATAATATCTAAGAAAAATTCCTTCATCAATTCTTGCATCAAACCTACCAAGCTTTTCAACATTCTTGTTGATATAACAATTGCTTCCAAATACTCTGAAATGATTGACTGTAGCAAGCCTACCATACCAACACCCATATGGAGCCTTATTACTGTTTGGCATGGCGTGTGCTTTGTTAAATATCACAACTTTTGTGTGAATGACTTTAACCCAAAATATTTGTTGAACATTTCTTTCTCCCATCATAGCTTTGGCTAATTGTTGAATTGATTTATTGGATCTAACAATGTAAACTATCAAATGCGAACTATAAACTCAAAATGAGAAATCTAGCCAGAAACCCCCAAAAAACATGAAAAACAACCTAAAATTGAAAAATGTTGATGCTGGAACACTGTTTTTTTGGGTAAATTTTCAGTATTTTTAAAAAATGACATTGAAAGCCAATAGAAACCATTTTTTTGTGCAAAAAACACCTTGAAAATAGAAGATTTTGACGTTCAGTTAACGTCTTTTTTTGAGGTAAATTTTCAACATTTTTTAGAAATGGCGTCAAGGATAAAATATCATGATTCCAAAAAACCTTAAATTTCTAGTGAATTTCAGGGATGATATTAAAAATAAAATATCGTGTCTCTGAAAAGCCTTAAAATTTCAACAATTTTCAGCCATGGTGTTAAGGATAAAATACTTATAACTATTTTTAACGATAGCAATAAAGATAAAATATCAGGACTCAAAAAACCTTAAAATTTTGACAAATTTTCAACCATGACATTATGGAAAAAAATTATCACCAAAAACTTTAAAAATGAACACCTGAATGAAAGAGTCATTATACCAAGAGTAATTTTTTTTTAATACTAAAAGTATGATGACTTTAAAATCTTAGCCTAAGACAACTTGACACGTTGCAAAAAAAATTTAAAAGTCAACCATAAAATTGACACGCATTATAAGCAAAATCGATCCATTGTAATGAACACTTAAATAACAACCATGAAATTGACACATTCTGAGGGCGGACTCAATCCTTTATAACGAAAACTTTAAAATCAACAATCAAATTGTAAGATCCCGCCTTACCAACCATCAATAATATAGAGGTAGAGGTCACATTAATCACTAATACTTTTTTTTTTTTGTAACATTATTAACTTAGTTATCATGTAATCATGTTCCTTCATCTATTTCAATATAACAATATCACATAATAAGTCGGGAATAACTTTCCCTTAAAACCAATTCCAAAACACATTTCTCCTTAAGTTTAAAAGAAGCTCTTTTCATACTTATATGTGAGCTCTAAGTAAGACTGGAAATAAATTCCACCATAATGCCATGTGCGAGCATTAAGCTAGATCAACCTATTTGATCTCCTATATTATGCTAAATAAGTTCTACTTATTGACTCTTGACATCATAACCATAAAAGTATGCCACAAGAACCTAAAATAGTATGCTTTTATCACATATAAGGGTATGAATATTAACCTACTTGTAACAAGATAACTAAAGGAGGAATATGCCTCTCTTCATCAGTAAATCTAATAAATATGATATGTTTATTGATTCATCAATTAAAAACTCTCAATAACATTTCTTCATTCATGAGACTCGTATAATGAATGTTGTAGCAAGAGAAACCACTGTTACAAATTCATAAGCATATTATTTGTCAAAAGTGCCAAATAACACAATGGCTTTAACAAAATCGAGCACACTAGTTGTTTGCTACATCCATTAAAACATAATATTGTACCCATGAATACATGCAGCTCAGACAAAACTTATTATGCTTATCTGCACAAAATCCTACAGAATTAGTCACTGTAAAATTGTTTCCAACAACAACCCTTTTTCAAATGAAAGCTTTAGATAATAAAAGTAAAAACTATCCTATTCTCTATTCACAATCTAACAACTTATTAAATTCATTTTCACATTCATATAAAAACTTGCAGACATATGAAGCTGCATCCATTAAATAATATATTTATAAATTCTCTATTACATAAAATCTATAGTAAGTAGGGCATTTATTCCAACAATTATATGCACAAAATCTACATCCATTGAAGTTTTGAAAAAACATTTTGCAAGCATGAAATCTACAAGCTACAATGATTGAGGCCTTTTGGCAAACACTTTGCAAGCATGTAATCTACAGCCATTGAGGCCTTTTGGCAAACACTTTGCAAGCATGTAATCTATAGCCATTGAGGCCTTTTGACAAACACTTGCAAGCATGCAATCTACAGTCATTGAGGCATTTTGTCAAACAGTTGGAAGCCATAATCTCTTAAGGTAGTTTGACATGAATCTAAGATTCTTCCTCAACCTATTTAGCTCATAAAATTTATAAATTAATTCTTCCAATGAAAAAAAATATTAAAACGGGGACTAAATCATCTTATTCTTTCACCCAAAACTTGAAAACATGCGCACAGAGTTGGCAGCAGCAATCTGCAAAATCGCCCAAATTTAAGATCTAGGTTTTGAAAAGTATTGTTTTGGAATCAAGTCGAGTGTTTACAGGTACTTTTGGTAAGGATACCCACTAATTTTGTCCTGGATCAAAAAGAAAACGCCCACGGATGCAATTGTTTAAACTAGAAAATATTCTAACTCCTAGAATCTCATTTACAAATTTTGTCAAACAAATGGCATGCAAACTTGAATATACAACCATGAATAAAAAAATAGTAACACAAAATTAAGTTATAATAACTTATATATTTCCCAAATACTTTTGTAAATCATTTCATCTACTGTAAGTGAGTTGAAGGGTTTTTAGATTCATCAAACATTATTTTCATTCAACCATCCCATCAAACACATGGAAATCATCCTGAGTTGTTAAGAATCACTCCAAAATAAGAGTTAACCAGTGATGATTATTTTAATACATTATGTATCCTTACTAGTCATCTACATTTTCAAGGATTAAGCACATAATGACAAAAAATTACCTCAATTACTTTCCTTCAAACTCTTGGCTATCATTATGTTACATTTTTATTCTAAGGGCCGATCTAGTGATTCCTCCAGGTATATGTTGGGTATGTGTCACTTTCATTACTTCTCCTATAGGCTGCAAGTTAGCAATTATTCATGCATAATAATGTGCATATATAATAAAAATAACAACATTTCCCATTTATGAATTTTTCCAAACACTTTGCAACATATCCTAAAACCATTTCTAAAACATGTATCTAGTTACCTATTTTAATTAAAATGAAACAAAACCATAACTAATGAAACTCTTACCCAAGTCCTTTGTAAATTCTTTATTGGAATTACCTTCAGCAATATTTGGCTTTCCTTTCTCAAATGCTAATCAAATGTGCAACTCCAATCGGTGAGAATATGACCCATCTCTGATTCCTTAACCAACTAATTTGAACCATATAGTTTTCCACCCAACCATATCCAGGGAGAACTTCCCCCCCTAGAACCCCCGAGCTGTAAGAGCTCAAAAGCAGTACCAAAATATAGCAGTAGAGAGATATATAAGGAAAGGTGAGGAAGATAAGATTTACTTCCTCTCAATACCACTCATGTTCAACTCCATTGGGTAGAGATACTTAGTAATTTAGATTAGCATTTAGCTACTCTCCAAATCTCTCCTTCTCACAAACTTCTTCAAATCTCTCAAACTCTTTGTATCACCATTGATGGAGGGAAATGTTCCCCTAGGGCTTTTTGGGTTGAAACCCTAGCAGACTGAAAGTTGTCTATTCAAAGAAGCACACATTCACACAGCCATTATGCTATTATAAGCAAATTCTATTGTAAAGGGTACGTACCTTAGGTCCTACGTTTGAGAAGGCCTTTAGGGTCCAAACCCTTCTTGGAGTTCCCTTCTTTCCTGCAAAACAACCAATTCAAAGAACACAACAGTATATGGACAAAACCTTATAAAGAAACCATCTTCATGTTATAAATAAAGGTAGTTAGTTATGAAATCCAAACAACCATCTACATATGAATTCTAAACATGAATGTCATTAACATAAAGAGGATTCATTTCGGGAACCAAGACATGTGTTTCTTTTATTATAGACAAATAAAGTACATAAAAAGGAATATTTTCACCTGAGTCACCTTCAACAGGCTCCAAGCAAAGCTTCCTTCTGGATCCGTTCCAGCCTCAAGCCTTTAACAAACTCCTTCCATGACTCTCTCCATGATGTCATAAATGGTGGATGAACATCAACACACAAGGAAACAAAGGTTTCCTGGACAAATGGGGGAAGTGCAGAAGGCATAAGGGACTTCAGACCTGGTTAGGGGAAA
This sequence comes from Pinus tabuliformis, assembly GCA_031772625.1. Classification (NCBI taxonomy): domain Eukaryota; kingdom Viridiplantae; phylum Streptophyta; class Pinopsida; order Pinales; family Pinaceae; genus Pinus; species Pinus tabuliformis. Next base: position 465,898,978 of record CM062805.1, read on the forward strand.
AAAATATCAGCATAATAACCTTTCTCTCTCTTCTCTCCTCCCTTAGGCCTTCCCTTTGAGGTCTTTTTATACCTCTCCCAAAGTAGTTTTTTAGTTGGGAGTTGGTTGGGAACAGTTGGGCCACAGGCACTAACAGGTGATCAGCAGGTAAAACCCGCGATCTCCACCCGAAAATAAGGAATTTTATATTTTTTTAAGTGTTGTAATACATATACGCGGGTTGGATATACACATACCCGCGTATACACACGTTTAACTCAGGGCAATGTTGCGTATAAGGGATAAAACACTGTTTTTTAAATTTTAGGACTAGGTCTGGAAGGAGGGGTTGCCCTAGGCCATGAGTACAGCATCACAAACCATAAGAGTGAGATTTGGAGCTATAACAGATGCCCCCTAATATATGAGGTCAGAAGGGGTACATGATGGCCGAAATGTATTATACAAGTACATGGAAAGGAAGTCTGTCAAAAACTGAGGAGGACTTCACCAGAATTCAGCCTGCAAGCCACCAAAGGAGATCAGAAAGAAACACTGTCTGAGGCGGGCATACCCATGCTCAGAAAAAGTAAGGCATGTCCGCATAGCAAGTACAAGCGGATCCACTAAGTATACAAGTATAAATGACTGAAAGATACGTAATGGATCATCTGATTATAATGAACAAGTACATGTCTGAATATCACATATAAGACTGTCAATGATGCTGAAAGATGCGACGGATCACTAATATCAAAGACTGAGCCCAAAAGGTACCAACTGAACATGATGGAATAGGATGGTACTACACTGCAAACTCAGGTGCCAGCATATAGAATGTCGCCATGATTGACTGCAACATATAAAGTGGAGTGGTATCAACTAGCAGGAACAGGAGCAACTGTCAAGTGAACCAATGAATGCTGATACGACCTGAGGTCTTCACCGACCGCTGTGGTACATTTCTACACCATGGGAATAAATGATCTGAAGTTGACCATGTGAGAAATCGTTTGATTACCAGTCATTGATGTATACCGTCAACAAACGTGAAACTACTCACCGATAATGATAATGAGCGTCAAGGTACCCAGTACAATCTAACAAGTGTGAATAGATGAGTTGGAGTCGAACACCTGTAAGAATCTATTGATCAGGAGACAATGATGGTTTCCCACTGTCGATAGTGAAGGATCTGCCACTAATGACTACAAACCCCAAGGTACTGCCAAATGGACTCTAGATCTTTGCCCCAGAGCAATGAGTCGGAGTCGATAGGGAAAGACCGCTAGAAGGAAGGCATTAAGGCATCCTTCATCAGTCTAGCACGAGTGTAACCCGTAGGCCAATAATGTGGAAGGAATCAGACGAAAAAGATGTAGTAACCCAACCGAAGTACGTTTCTGGCGTACACAAGATGTGGCTAGCGCACGACAGAAACCCTCTGAACCAACCAATAATGAAAGCTGACACAGAGGCGAGGTATCCACCAATAGGGTCAAATGGAAAAAAAGGCACTGCACGAATCCCAATGTGTGATAATGTAAGCTGATTTCGAACACAAGGGAAACCACTCAGTCAAAGACCCATGATACTGATCGATGCTGAGCACAAGGTGACCTATCAATAATGAAAATAGGGCCAGGGTGCGGCTCTAGGCTTGTCCTCAGAGCAAGGTGTCGTCGTCGATAAGGACAAGACCCGCCAGCAAGAAGTCAATGGGGACCTTCTCAAACCGGCATGAGTAAAGGTCCAATATAGCTGATGTTATGATAGACATGACACTGACAACCAGGGATGGCCAACTAAAAAATGAGTCAAGAGACACCACAGAGAGGCCAACTCAGGCTAACTTCCCTTGAACAAAAGCACGACTCAATGTGACTATGTGGCAGCATATGATGACTCTGTATAAGTTCGCCATGCAGGAGGCACGAACGAACCCTCCATATGATTGGAAGAGATAACCAATCGGGGGAGAACTAACTCAATAACAAGGTTATGGCGTACCTAAGTCAAACTAAATCCCACTCATGCGGATGAGACTTTGTTTTGAGTGCTTTGTTCAAGGGCGACATGACTGACTCTAGCTGCCAATAATAAATGGAAATACTGTCCCGTTCCCGCTCTTTTTTTGGAATATTTAATTTTTTTGTCTTTTTCTTTTAAGCTGGAAAAAGAATAAAAGAATGCTATGGTACAGTGGAAAGAACGAGTGTCGGTGAAACAGATGATCTAGTTCCCGGGAATGGAACATTCCTATGCTCAATGCAGGGAGGTGAAAACTGGTCAGTGACACTCAAAGGTATGTTCCTTCCATGGGTCAAGGTGTGTCAAGCTGCAGAAGTCAAAGGTATGCAAGGTTGATTTTTCAAACGTCATGGTCAAAAGTTGGCTTAAACACAAGTCCAAGTGAAGCCGGCTCTAGGCCAAAAGGTGCAAATGGTCAACATGCAATGCAGCAGTACAACTCAACACAAAGGAGCCTCTAGGGTATAAGGCTAGAACGAAGCGAAGAAGTAAAGAAGAATGAGTCTTCATCGCATAAGTCATGGCGGGGCTACAGAGGACTCCCGAGCCTAGGGATGAAAAATCAGCATGAGTGCCAAGCGACAACAAGCTACTAACTAGGGCACCCATGATAGGGTAGGCTCTACCACACAAGTCATGATACTTCTAAGCAATGTGAAGGTTCCGCACCATAACTTGGTGGGGTCGATCCTAAGGCAAAATGGAAAGGAAACTGATAAGTGCACAATGCAGGCGGAAAAACCTAACCTATATGCCAGTTTCGAGAACCAATACCTGTCAGAATGGACCAACCATAAACTTCCAAAGGAGACATCTTCCAAGTTCTGTAAACATAAATAGGAACACTAGACGAGAAGTTAATACATCCCACATATAAACTTCATATAAAATCTTTGTGTTATAGAATACAAAATTTGAAAATGCGTACCTCATATATACAATATGGTACAGGGGACCACGCAGCCTTGCGGCTTACGCATAATAGTTCTTCTGGACAAACCCTTTGTAGGGATCGGACCAAGGACTCCTTTGGTAGTCATAACTCATGGCTTCAAAGAGTTCCTCCTGTGAAGGCAAAGCAAGATCTGAGAAATCATGAGAACTACAAGGATTAAAAGAGGGAATTAAAGGGTCCCATGTCCCTATAGGATGAATCTCTTGGTCAACTGTCGGGACCAAGTCCCAAGAAGGAGAATAATAAGTCAAAGGATCCTTCTCAGAAGTGATTGAACATTGAGGATTCAATGCCACATAATTCACCCGTGGTGGGGTAGAGTCTACTTGAACACTTGGAACAAACCAAGGGGCATTCTGCAGTAAAGTCGAATTAGGGTGGTGATTATCAGATGCAAGATAATCAATAGTGACAATATTCTCGTTATGAGGAAAGCACATTACTCGAAAGAGTGAAGACACCACAACATTCATAGCATAGACATAATCATGCCCAAGTAGCATATTAAAGTCTAAAGGGCTATCAACCACCATCATATCGATTACGACAGTCTTCCCACCTAAAGTGATAGGCAATTGAGGAAGAACACTCATAGATTCACCAGGCCTTCTATCATAGGCTAACAACTGACTCTGAGGTGTCAACAACTTTTGGGAACCCAAAGCTTTCCAAGTCAAAGAGGATATAATACTTGTAGAGGATCCTTCATCCACCATACATCGATAGACATTTGTGGAATTAACCCTGACCTTTATTTGGAAAGGTGCAGCGGAAGGAAGACGAGGCTCAACAAGACTATCCCAATTAAAGGAAACACTCTTAGAACTTGGAGGGGGAACATTCGAAGAAACTGGAATGCCCCCTATACTAGAAGACTCTGTACTAGAGATCAAATAGACTCTTTTGTTAGGCACTTCATCCCCCAAAAGAGGAGTGTAATCGGCCAGCGATTGCACTGGCTCTACCACATTATCAACCAATGGTTGATGGGATTGATGAGAAACCATATCAGGTTTAGGAGTAGAAGTACTTTCAGACTCAGACCATATCCTTTGAACCTATGGAATACCAGGGCATAAATGAGTAAGATGGTCTCCCTTGCATATCTTACAAGGAAACTTAGGTTTAAAACTTCTACGTCCAGGTTTCTTATCAACCTCCATTCCGCCAACATGACTAGCAGTGGTTTGCGGAGAGTCCTGAACATGACTTGCAGAGGTCGGTGACTCTTTGCTAGTATGACTCACAGTGACTAGACTCATGCCCCCAGCATGACTTGCAGCGGCTGAAGACCCATCTCCAACATGACTGGCAGAGGTTGAGGATGAAGTGCTAGTGTGACTTGCAGTGACTAGACCTGTGCCCCCAGCATGACTTGCAGCGGTTGAAGACTCATCTTCAACATGACTCGCAGAGGTTGATGGTGAAGTGCTAGTGTGACTCGCAGTGACTAGACTTGTGCCCCCAACATGACTAGCAGTGGCTGAAGGCTCATCTCCAACATGACTCGCAGAGGTTGATGATGAAGTGCTAGTGTGACTCGCAGTGACTAGACTTGTGCCCCCAACATGACTAGTAGTGGCTGAAGGCTCATCTCCAACATGACTTGCAGAGGTTGAAGATGAAAGGATAGAATTATTCTTCTTCTTTGACTTCCTCTTTCTCCTCTTTTTAGATTTCTTGTGACAAGAAGGAGGAGAAGAAGGAACCCCAGATTTCTCTTTGAAAGAAGATGAATAATTAGCACCCATGTGATGCCCTTGAAATAAGGCATTCAACTGAGAAGCTTCAAGAGCATTTGGAATATTCGGAGTGGACCACAGCCAAACGGGTAGTCCAACATTCAACCCAGGAATATTCAAAGTGGCCATCAAGGGAGTACCAACATTTCCAAAGAAAGGAAAAGCACAAGGATCCCCTTTTGGGAGGGTACCTTGGTTGGTTTCCACAGGAATATTGGCCATATCTAACTGATCCAAAGACCCTTCCCTTACGGGAATGCAGAAATAACTTTTCAAGGAATATGGATAAGCAATCAAAACCTTTGCCCTTGAAGAGGCAACTCCACAACTTCTAAAAGAACGACCAAAAGCCTTTCAAGATCGATAGAGTGGTAAGCCGGTCACTCAGAACATAAAGTCCAAATGTGACTTAGACAAAAATACCTAAAGCCAACTATATACAAGGAGCAAAGAGCACTCACTAAAAATTCCCTAAAAGAAGTCAGCCAGTCAAACAACTTCCAAGTATTTCCGCTCCGGGTGATGAGGACTGGACACCAAAATACAAGAAAGTGGAGTAAGCGGCCTTTCGAAGATAGTCTGGGATAATGACGGCCCAGTCCTATCAGCGAAGGTAACAGAGGAAGTTACGCTGACCTCCTAAAAACAGCCTGCGCCGGTGCAAGCCCCCAAGCTTCGCAAGGGTGCCCTCCAGTAGTATCGTTGAGAGTGATGCAACGTCGACCTCAGGTGCCACGGGATTCCCCTCTGTAGCCACCTGTGTAGATCCCTAGGAGTAACAACTATGGATACCAACTCGTCGCAGAAGCCAGGCGGAACAGTCGTGAGGTAAGTTCGAACAAGTAGGAGAGGGGGTATCTCTCTTCCCTGTCTTCACAGACCCTCGTGCTTAACTCCCAGATTCGGAGATTTCCTGGTCTTCCTAACGCTATTGGATTTTCTCTCATTATTCAGACTCCTACGTTTGACTTTTATATGGCCTTGGAGAGTCAACTTTCCACTCGCCTAATCCAAGGCCCTAAAATCCTAAACTTGTTGGTGTAACTAACTAAAACAAAAAGTTCTAGTGGATTTTAGTTAGCGCTTGATTTTAAAATAGGCTGTTCTTTAAGTCACAAGGTAACGGAAGTGAAACTAGTGGTGTTTTTTGACGCAAAAGAAATTAATAAAAACTTAACTACATGCACATGCACTTTTTCGTTTTTCGATGAAGAGCAATTTCTATAGGGTTCAGAGGAACTTCTAATAAAACAAATTTTCTTTTCTTTTCACGCTTCACACTCACAAAAGTTAACAAAACTATGTATGCCTAAAAGGGAATGCAAATCTATCCTAATGCAACAAATATATGCGGATGCAAGATTTAAAACTACTCTAAAAACAAAAAAAGAAAGTTGCTTGCTTATCAATCTTTATCTTGCCACTTAAAATGCCTAGATGGAATATGAGATGTTACAATTCATTTCGTCTAAACACTAAAAACAAGTTCTAAGACAAACATAAAGCACTTTCACTCACTAAAAGGAAACCAAATGAAAGCCAAGTTCAAGAAAGCAAAACTAAGTTTTTCAAAAGATTTTCTTCAAAAGCAACAACAAAAGAGTCTTTTCAAAAAATTCTCTCAACACACTGAAACTTGTGATTGAAGAATAGGCAATCAAACACTTTTGCAAGTTGACACCACACAACGGATGAAAACTCAACAAAAATAAATGTGTTTAAAAGTGCTCTTAACAATCAAAAGTAGCAATGAAAGCTTTGGCAATGAAAACCAAAAAGATTAAAAAGACAAATTCCAAGAAAGTGTCAATCAACAACTTTTCATGAAACAAAGAAGTGGATGGTCACAAAAAGCGATTTTGTCAAGCAAACAAAAGGTCACCAAAAGCATGGTTAACACAAAGATTGAGATCAATCTTCCTACCCTGATGAATCAGAGCAACCAAGATTCCTAGCAAGAAATCTTGCGTGCTTTAGCAAAAAATGATGACGCTTGCAATCAACAAAAAACAAGACCAATACTTCTTATAATCAGAGAGAATTTAGAGCAAGATGCTCGCTGTAAAACAAATAACTGATACTGGAAAATGACTGTTTCAGACTGACTCAAACTACCAGACAGACCTTCAGAGACAGAAAGATTTACAAATCTTGAAAATTGCAAGATATACGCGACTGTACTTATGTACAGAATGCGTGTATACACTACTGTAACTAAGGAAAGTTGCATATACGCGGGTTTACTTAAAGCAACATGCATACATACACCTTTGTAACTAAGAAAAATAGCGTATATAAAAGGTTTCAAGAAAAATAAAAAACAAACTGAAGAAACTGGCAAAACTTAAAGTTCAAAAACAGACCAGACAGCAACAGCAAACAAACAGGCAGCTGAGCCCTGATTGGCTTGAAAAACACCCAAACTAGGAACAACAAGAGTGTTGTCCCTAGCGGAGTCACCAATTCCGATGGAGGGAAATGTTCCCCTAGGGCTTTTTGGGTTGAAACCCTAGCAGACTGAAAGTTATCTATTCAAAGAAGCACACATTCACACAGCCATTATGCTATTATAAGTAAATTCTATTGTAAAGGGTACGTACCTTAGGTCCTACGTTCGAGAAGGCCTTTAGGGTCCAAACCCTTCTCGGAGTTCCCTTCTTTCCTCCAAAACAACCAATTCAAAGAACACAACAGTATATGGACAAAACCTTATAAAGAAACCATCTTCATGTTATAAATAAAGGTAGTTAGTTATGAAATCCAAACAACCATCTCCATATGAATTCTAAACATGAATGTCATTAACATAAAGAGGATTCATTTCGGGAACCAAGACATGTGTTTCTTTTATTATAGACAAATAAAGTACATAAAAAGGAATATTTTCACTTGAGTCACCTTCAGCAGGCTCCAAGCAAAGCTTCCTTCTGGATCTGTTCCAGCCTCAAGCCTTTAACAAACTCCTTCCATGACTCTCTCCATGATGTCATAAATGGTGGATGAACATCAACACACAAGGAAACAAAGGTTTCCTGGACAAATGGGGGAAGTGCAGAAGGCACAAGGGACTTCAGACCTGGTCAGGGGAAAAAAATCTCAGCATAATAACCTTTCTCTCTCTTCTCTCCTCCCTTAGGCCTTCCCTTTGAGGTATTTTTATACCTCTCCCAAAGTAGTTTTTTAGTTGGGAGTTGGTTGGGAACAGTTGGGCCACGGGCACTAATAGGTGATCAGCAGGTAAAACCCACGATCTCTGCCTGAAAATAAGGAATTTTATATTTTTTAAGTGTTTTAATACATATACGCGGGTTGGATATACACAAACCCGCGTATACATGCATTTAACTCAGGGCAATGTCACGTATAAGGGATAAAACACTGTTTTTTAAATTTTAGGACCAGGTCTGGAAGGAGGGGTTGCCCTAGGCCATGAGTACAGCATCACAAACCATAAGAGTGAGATTTGGAGCTATAACAACCATGCACCTCCCCCAAGTTAGAATACATGAAACACATGTATAGGAGGAGAAACAAATTCTTGTCATAAAATATGAGTAATATGCATGCATTGTATTCCATTTAGAGGAGTGTAACTCATGCCATTAAGGAGAGGTATGCATGCCTTAGTTAAGGAGAGTGTCACATATGCATTAAAGAGAGCGTAAGAGGAAACTTTTATGACATGTATTTAATGCGTGTAAGAGGAATATGTCATTCTTTGATGAGTGCATAAAAGAGAGTGTAATGTGTTATTAAAAAAGAGAGAGATTTACATAGATCCATGAGAGTCATTAAGGAGAGAGGTGTGAAGTGATTGAGCAGATGAAGGTGACTTGTAATTCCCTTTTAATAATAATATCATAGTCTCATAAAAGATAATAATAATAATATTAATTATTAATAATATTGATGATTAAGTCGAGATTGAACTATTAGGATTGAGTAATGATAATTTAAGTGATATTCCTTCAACTATACTTGATTACTCATTGATTGAAGGTGACTTAATATTTTTGGAAAGTCATACTTGAGATGCTAGATGTGACTTTCTATTTTTATAAAATCACTCCAAAATTGTCAGAAATGAGATTTTATTAAGGAAATTCATCCATGAGTTGCCCATGAGTGGTATTTTTCTTTCGGAGAATAGGGATTCCACATCCCTATTGCATACATATCCATGCCTTAATATTGAGGGCTTCGTGCCCTCGTCTACTCCAAGGATCCAAGATTCCACACCTTGATCTTTTAAATAGTTAGGACTTTGATGAACACCAATATTGCAGCAAGAATGCTGCAACTCCTGGGCTACCAACTTTACTTTATCAACCCAGGGTTCATACAAACTTGGAGGTGACAGTGATGTATACACAAGTAAAAGTGATGGTTCTGCCTTTTGTCACTGTTCAGCTGGCGAGAGACCACTAGGGTTTTCAAGCCAGACTTCTATGGATTCAGAAGAAGCTTGGTTCCTTAATGAAAGAAATAGAAATCTACTCTAAGAGACAGATGATCTACTATAATAATGAAAAAGAATGAAATTCAATGCTAAGGAACACCATTTGCTAATTAACTGCTAAGAGCTATGGTTTGCAATAATGATAAAATAACATGAAAAAAATGATATTGTCCTAATCATGGAAGTTAAAAACATCAAACATCATTGTTATGCATGTAAAGGACTATAATAAATATGTTTTGTCTTTTTATGCTTTTCATGAAAAATCAAGTGTGCAAGCTAATCTCTTTTGGTGATGTGGCAAGTGGCTTAGGGATGCTGGTGGATGGCTGGAAGGTTCAGGAGATGGTTGGAAGGTTTGGGAGACCCTTGGGTGACCTTGGGTGGCTTCCTAGAGGTTTTCCCTCAATTCGGCCTCAAAATAGGCCACTACAGGAAAACCTACAGGATGTACTAGAAACCTACAAGATTCCCTGTATTTCTACAGGATACAACCGAGAGAAAAATGATGGGTGTTGGAGGTAATGGAAGGCTTATGGAAGGTGGTTGATGGGTGGAATGGAGTGAGAAAAGCCCTAGGATCACTCAGAAACCAAAACCAAGTTTAGGAGATGGTTGTATTTTTTCAACATGCTTGGGGGAATTTCTATGTAAAATGATGAAATTGGTGAAGGTCTTGATGAAAACAAGGAATGCTTATGGGTGGAAGGTGGTTTATTGCTATGAGATCTATTTCTACTTCTGAAGTATCTGCTTTGCATCAAACATGTGTAATTTACACAAAGTCATGTAAACAAGAAGAATTCTCATGAGCTAGAAAAGAAGAATTTAATGAAATAATTGTCTACCTTATGCATGAAGAAATTGTTGAATAAAATGGAATCATGGATGAGATCTACTACAAGAATGAAGATAGAGGATAGGGCAATGAAATCCTACACTTGCAACACTGATCAAATGCTGGTTCAAGTACAATAAACTCTAAATCTTATGAAAGAAATGGAAATCTGTCTTTTTGGGGTTGCATAAGGGTCTTTTCCTCAAATCATGATCCCAGAAGGAAGAAGTTAGGCTGGGACACCTACTGACAGTTTTGTGGTTCTTCTTCTATCCCTTCTAACTTGCTACTGAAGTAAGGCACAAATGGAAGCAAACTAAATAAACAATTAATCAAATATACACTACTTGAATGAAATACTTCTAAAGACAGTTTAACCATGAATCTATGAAACTACTTAGCTAAGCATATAGATACACGAAGAGGAGCCTTTGTTGCTAGGGTTGGGACCTAACCCAAGATCTTTAGCCCTCTGAGTTAACTCAGTGTTGGATCAAGAAAAAACACATTCTTATTACCAAAACAGAAAATTACATCAATGTCTTCCACAAGTCTGGAGCTCGAAAATAACTAGAGTTTGTACAACCAAAAATCGAATCCTAATGAGGCTCTAAGCCTCTCTACTTATACAACTGAAGTCCCCAATGAATTCCTTAAATTTAAGGAGGCTCGGCTCCCAAACTCGAGATGAACTAACTCTTTGTCTATCACTTGCTCGGTTGCCTTCTGATCTTCATGACTTGGCTGCTTGCACTCCGAGCTGGTGGGATTAATGGAGGAATATTCAAATGGGGGAGGAGTAAAATAAGGAGTATTTACCTCCTACAATCTCTCTCCCTTTTCCCATTCGAGTTTTAAACCTTAGTCTTGCCAAAATTCCTTGATTTTCTCTTCCAAACCTGCATTCAATGCGTATTAGTTCACTAGGCATAATATCTCACTTTAACTCGTCTCATTAAACAAAATATAATCAAAACATGTAATAAGTTGTGAGAAGAGTTGGTTTGACTAAGCTAGGTTGTGAATTAAGGCCCATATAATTACCCAATGATGAGGCTCATCAGATGCCACGTCCCAATCCTTTTATTATAGATCTAGGACTCCACGTCTTTATCTTTCATGGATTTAGGACTCCAAGCCCTAATCCTTTTATTATAGATCCAAGACTCCACTTCTGTATCTTTCATGGATTTAGGACTCCGTGCCCTAATTTCTATGGATTATCATCTAATCTACTTTGAAACTTTGTGCTTCACCTTAAGGTATTGATTGCGAACTCATACCCATCTGATGGTTCGTTGGTAAGGCCTTGTTCCAAGACCTGCACACATCACAATTTACCAATGATTGTGCATGACTTCCACAGTCATTTTCATTCTAGAGAAATGACTTTCACAATGATTTATAGTTTTAGCATCAATGTTTGCAAATAACTACGTTCCCTGTCATGTCCTGCTCAATACAAGATTAAGCATATATAATCATAAAAATCATGTATCATGACTTCCAAGGTCATTTATAATTTGTGCATCCTTGTTTGAAAATAACCATGTCCCCTACCACGTCTTGCTCAATACAAGATTAAGCATATATAATCATACAAATCATGTATCATGACTTCCATAGTCATTTATAATTTGAGCATCCTAGTTTACAAATAACTAGGTCCCCATGCCACATCCTGCTTAGTACAAGATTATGCATATATAATCATACAAATCATATGTCATCCATTAATAATAATTAACCATATTTTCCACATAACCATGACTATTCATGGATCTATGTGTATCAATCTTGGATCACCATCCATGTCATACACATATGTCAAAACTAGGATACCAAAAGAGAAAACATTGATAATATGCTCTTAACCAAAATCAGTTCTTATACACACAACCATAGATATTATCATAAGCACATAGAAACCAGGTGACCCAAACTAGGTCTATAGCATATAAGCATGTACATAAGTATGTCATGCATAATATTATATCATTACATCAAAATCACCCTCTCTAAGTGTCACAAAACTAACCTTTCCAAGGTGGGACACTACATACTCCCCCTCTTGGGCTAAACTTGGCTCGAAGTTTTTCCTACAGTCATAAGATACTTAGTAACTCTTTTCGATTCTCCTATCAATAAGGTGTTAACCTTATGTATATTTATTTGATTTCTTTTTCTTCATGTCAATCCATAGTTTAATGTTTGCTAAATTGGAAGCAACTCCATGAAAACCAAAACATACCATTCTTAATTAGGTAGAGAATATATCCATACCATATTATGCATGTTTTGATATACAATTCCAAAGATTTCTATTTCAAAACTAGCCATACAATTTATAATACCATATCAAAACACTATTTTATGTAATCTACCTAAGTTATCTATAATAATTTGATATTCTACATGTTTTTCTCTCATAGTCTACATGAATCCTACGTGTCATCTTCTTACTTCTATAGTATGTTGAACTTGACAAGCTATAAATAGATCACACATTGGTTGTATAAACAACAATTATGGTCCATCCCATCTCACAATTAAATTGCATGCAAGAAGCATAAAATCATCCACTTACAATTGCCAATGAAATTTCACAACAAAACTTGATTTCATATATAAAACCCACTCTTACATCCCACTTGATTTATGTCTTCTCAATTCAAGTTTCCCCTTCTCATTCCAGAAGACATCCTTGCAATCAAAATCTTTAGGATCTACCTATAGTTTTTACTAAATGTTTACTCTTTAGGAAAAATCACAATTTGAGGTTCAAGACACCATTTTTATTTTTATTTTTATTTTTTTAACTAACAAGCTAAGGTTCTATACAATCCTTATTGACCCACTTATGTATTATAAACCATTCCTTTGTTCCCAAAATATTCATTATTATTGTGAATCAACTACGAATGACTATGTTAGAAGATCTTCATTCCGAAATAAAACTAATGATATCTTTTCAAAAGAAGCTTCTAATAAATAACAACTCTCATAATTATGCAATTACGGTATCTATATTATTGAATCTACCTTGATAACTATAAATCAATTTGTTTTACAACTATAAAATCGCTCATGATTTCTATTCAGTAATTAATCAATTCATTTGGTTTCAGGGCTTATTCCTTATAATTAATACATACACAAAAACAAGCTATGAAAACCATACATTTCTCAAAATATGAAGAATCTTGTTGAATTTAAATAAGATTTAGACTATCACAAGGGAATTTCTAACCTAAAGCTAAGCCATTTTTTGTTTTGTTTTAAAGAGAATTACCACCCTCTCAAAAGATTACAACCTTTTGTAGGACTAATAACTACTCATACAACTATACATCTAAGCACAAATTACTAATTCCAACAATCTCTTCCATTCCACATACAATACAATCATCTTAGGCTTCTAAATCATGCAAGAATTCCAATTCATCAAAATGTGATCTCACTCTCCAAAAAAATATCACAAGCACATATTCTTGTAAAACAAGAACTCAAATAAGCTTTTCATTAATCACATGCATTTTCAAATAAAACAAAGTTCTCACCACAAAAAATGTTTATCTTTTAGACATGTTATTCTCTTAACAATTTACAAGTTAATCAAATTCCAAGAAACCAGTTCATCGAGTCGACAAACAATATGAATTTTGACTCGATCACCTAACTAATAATAGTTTAGAGAAGTTCATGAGTTCAATCCTCATAATTTCTCTAAATAATTTAGTTAAATAGAATTCCACCAATATGCAACTGATAAATCATTAAGGAGACTATTATGGCATTTGCTAGACATAATTTGTCTTAAGCCAATAGAAAAGATATTTCATCAACTGATCACAATAATTTTTTTTACATTTCAAGAATTTGAAAATCAATTTAATTCTACCTAAATCTAACATATACAAAAGAATTACAATACTAGAGGATAGATACCTAGTTCACACTTGACTCCATATATCAAAATCAGTTATTCCAAACATTCTAAACCACCTAATGGTGTTCACTATGCTGATCTTAGTATCTTCATTTCTAATAAACTGAAAATAATGGATTTTAATCTCAAGCAAATTCATGTTACGAACCTCTATCCATTTAACTTTAATTACACATATTGAATCCTCCTTAATCATGTCTATGAGATTTCATCAAAATAATTTGTTCATTCTAACCAAAAGAATTACTTAGCTCATAGATATATGTTAGTATGGATTCCACACCCATACCTTACCTGATAGATATATGCTAGTATGGATTCCACACCCATACATTAGCTCATACATATATTCTAGTATGGGTTCCACACCCATACATAACTTGAGGAAAACATAATCTTCAAGTGTTCCTTAAAATGGATTCCACAACCATTCATGCACAAGTAATTTAAGCCTCTTTTTTATTAGGAAGGCCATAACACAACCTATTATCTGAGTAATTTCAAGTTATATAATTTCAACCCAAACTACACAAAATCATGTCAAAGAAATCATAGGAATTTCATTCTTACTCATTAAGAATGTATTCCCAAATCATATTTTAACACATCAAATTAATGCACATACATTACTCGTGAATCTACATTCATAGTTAAAAGTGACATCCTTCAAGGTAGCTTATATTAAGTTTCCATTAATGTAGATAAGAAAAGAGTCAAAATTAACATGATGAACTCAATCATCACGTTAATTGAATCTCAGTCTTACACTTGTTACACATTCCCAAAGCATACACACCAAGGTCATCATACTATAGTCTAGATTAAGCCAATATTTTTCTTGGTAGATACGATTTCAGCTAGTAAAGATGGCTACTATTGATAATGATGCATTAAACATATATGCAACCATGCATGCACTCCACATATATCACTCACCCATTGATAATCCAACCATTCACATGTTTGGGTTTAAACCCAAATTTCTCAAGCACTCACTTTCTAGGCATGTATTTAAGTCCTTTAAAATATTTCTAATATTTTGTCTTAACAAAAATATACAGGAATATAAGAAAACATTCTTTTTCGTTCATGAGTTTCTAAATGAAATAATAATAATAACACCCCCTATACAACCAATATGCTTTCAAGCTAACATACACAATAGTTCAACATGCATGCAAAATCAACATTCACACATCATCAACCTACAAGCAAGCATGTTGTCCCATTAGCCCCTAGTGTTGTAGCTGGCTCTGATACCATATGTAAGGTCCCACCTTACCAACCATCAATAATATAGAGGTATAGGTCACATTAATCACTAAAACTCAATTTTTTGTTTGTTTGTTTGTAACATTAGTAACTTAGTTATCATGTAATCATGTTCCTTCATCTATTTCAATATAACAATGTCACATAAGAAGTCAGGAATAACTTTCCCTTAAAAACAATTCCAAAACACATTTATCCTCAAGTTTAAAATAAGCAAGTGCCCTTTTCATACTTATATGTGAGCCCTAAGTAATACTTGAAATAAATTCCACCATGACGCCATGTGCGAGCATTAAGCTAGATCAACCTATTTGATCTCCTAGATTATTCTAAATAAGTTCTACTTATTAACTCTTGAATAAAGGAGGAATATGCCTCTCTTCATAAGTAAATCTAATAAATATGATATGTTTATTGATTCATCAATTAAAAACTACCAATAGCATTGCTTCATTCATGAGACTCGTATAATGAATGTTGCAGCAAGAGAAACCACTGTTACAAATTCATAAACATATTATTCTTCAAAAGTGAAAAATAAAACAGTGGCCTTGCCAAAATTGGGCACACTTGTTGTTTTCTACAACCATTAAAACATAATATTGAACCCATGAATACATGTAGCTCAGACAAAAATTATTATTCTTATTTGCACAAAATCCTACAGAATTAGTCACTGTAAAATTGTTTCCATCAACAACCCTCATTTTAAATGAAAGCTTTAGATAATATGAAGGTACATCCATTAAATACCCTATTCATAAATTTTCTATTACATAAAAGTTACCGTAAGTAGGGCATTTACTCCAAAAATTATATGCACAAAAACTACATCCATTGAAGTTTTGAAAAACGTTTTGCAAGCATGCAATCTACAAGCTACAACCATTGACGCCTTTTGGAAAAAAACTTGCAAGCATGTAATCTACAGCCATTGAGGCCTTTTGACAAACACTCGCAAGCATGTAATCTACAGTCATTGAGGCATTTTGTCAAACAGTTGGAAGCCATAATCTCTTAAGGAAGTTTGACATGAATAGAAGATTCTTACTCAACCTATTTATCTCATAAAATTTATAAATTAATTCTTCCAATGAAAAAATATTAAAACAGGGACTAAATCATCTTATTCTTTCACCCAAAACTTGACAACATGCGCACACAGTTGGTAGCAGCAATCTGCAAAATCGCCCAGATTTACGATCTGGGTTTTGAAAAGTATTTTTTTGGAATCAATTCTGGGGGTTACAGGTCCCAATGGCACGGATACCCACTGATGTTGTCTCGAATCATTAAGAAAATGACCATGTATGCAATTGTTTAAACTAGAAAATCTTCTAACTCCTAGAATCTCATTTACAGATTTTGTCAAACAAATGGCATGCAAACTTGAATTTACAACCATGAATAAAAAAAATAGTAACACAAAATTAAGTTATAATTACTTATGTATTTCCCAAATACTTTTCTAAATCATTTCATCTATTGTAAGTGAGTTAAAGGGTTTTTAGATTCATCAAACATTATTTTCATTCAACCATTCCATCAAAACACATGGCAAGCATCCTCAGTTGTTAAGAATCACTTGAAAATAAGAGTTACCCTATGATGATCGTTTTAATGCATTATGTATCCTTACTTGTCATCTACATTTTCAAGGATTGTAAGCGCATAATGACTGAAAATTACCTCAATTACTTTCCTTCAAACTCTTGGCTTTCATTATGTTAGATTTTTATTCTAAGGGCTGATCCAGTGATTCTTGCAGGTATATGTTGGGTTTGTGTCACTTTCCTTAATTCTCCCGTAGTCTACAAGTTAGAAATTATTCATGCATAATCATTTGCATATATAATAAAAATAACAAAATTTCCCATTTACGGATTTTTCCAAACACTTTGCAACATATCCTTAAACCATTTCTAAAACATGTATCTAGTTACCTATTTTAATTAAAATGAAACAAAAACATAACTAATGAAGCTCTTACCCAAGTCATTTGTGAATTATTTATTGGAATTACCTTCAACAATATTTGGCTTTCCTTTCTCAAATGTTGATCAGATGTGAAACTCCAATTAGTGTGAATATGATCCATCTCAAATTCCTTAACAAACTCAGTTGAACCATCCGATTTTCCACTCAACCATATCTAGGGAGAACGTCTCCCCCTAGAACCCCTGAGATGTAAGAGCTCACAAGTAGTACCAAAATATAGAAGTAGAGAGATATACACGGCAAGCTGAGGAAGATAAGATTTAATTCCTCTCAATACAACTCATGTTCAACTCCATTGGGTAGAGATACTTAGTAATTTAGATTATCATTTGGCTACTCTCCAAATATCTTCCTCTCACAAAATTCTTCAAATCTCTTGAACTCTTTGTATCATGGTGCACCTCCCCCAAGCAAGAATACATGAGACACATATATAGGAGGAGAAACAAATTATTGTCACAAAAGATGAGTAATATGCATGCAATGTCTTCCATTTAGAGGAGTGTAACTCATGCCATTAAGGAGAGGTATGCATGCCTTAGTTAAGGAGAGCGTAAGATATACATTAAAGAGAGCATAAGAGAAATCTTTTATGACCTGTCTTTAATGAGTGTAAGAGGAATATGACATTCTTTGATGAGTGCATAAAAGAAAACTGTGTAATGTATTATTAAAAAAGAGAGAGATTTACATAGAACCATGAGAGTCATCAAGGAGAGAGGTGTGAAGTGATTGAGGAGATGAAGGTGACTTGTAACTCCCTTTTAATAATAATATCATAGTCTCATAAAAGATAATAATATTAATAATATTGAGGATTAAGTCAAGATTGGATTATTAGGATTGAGTAATGATAAGTTAAGTGATTTTCCTTCAACTATACTTGATTACCCAAAGGTGACTTACTATTTTTCGAAGGTCATACTTGAGATGCTAGACATGACTTTCTATTTTTAGAAAGTCACTCTAGAATTGTGAGAAATGAGATTTTATTAAGGAAATGGATCCATGAGCTGCTCATGAGTGGTATTTTTCTTTCGGAGAATAGGGATTCCGCATCCCTATTGCATACATCTCCATGCCTTAGTATTGAGGAATCCGCGCCCTGATCCACTCCAAGGATCCAAGATTCCACACCTTGATCTTTTAAATATTTAAGACCCCACGTCCCAATCCTTTTATTATAGATCCAAGACTCCACATCTTTATATTTCATAGATTTAGGACTCCATGCCCTAATCCTTTTATTATAGATCCAAGACTCCACGTCTTTATCTTTCATGGATTTAGGACTCCGTGCCCTAATTTCCATGGATTATTGTCTACTCTACTTTGAAACATCGTGCTTCACCTTAAGGTACTAATTGTGAACTCATACCCATCTGATGGTTCATTGGTAAGGCATCTTTCCAAGAACTATACACATCACAATCTCATAGATCAAAGGAATCAAATGAATTTCATAATTAACTTATTCACAATTTACCAAAGATTGTGCATGACTTCCATAGTCTTTTTGGTTCTGGAGAAATGACTTCCGCAACCATTTATAATTTGAACATCATTGTTTGCAAATAACCATGTTCCTTGTCACGTCCTGCTCAATACAAGATTAATCATATAATATCATAAAAATCATGTATCATGACTTCCACAGTCATTTATAATTTGTGCATCCTTGTTTGCAAATAATCATGTCCCCTACCACATCTTGCTCAATACAAGATTAAGAATATATAATCATACAAATCATGTACCATGACTTCCACAGTCATTTATAATTTGAGAATCTTGGTTTACAAATAACTGGGTCCCCTGCGACATCCTGCTTAGTACAAGATTATGCATATATAATCATACAAATCATATGTCATCCATTAATAATAATTAACCATATGTTCCACATAACCATAATTATTCATGGATCTATGTGTATCAATATTGGATCACCATCCATGTCATACACACATGTCAAAGCTAGGATACCAAAAGAGAAAACATCGATAATATACTCTTAACCAAAATTAGTTCTTATACACACAACCATAGATATTATCATAAGCACATAGAAACCAGGTGACCCGAACTAGGTCTATAGCATATAAGCACATACATAAGTATGTCATGCATAATATTATATCATTACATCAAAACCACCCTCTCTAAGTGTGACAAAACTAACCTTGCCAAGATGGGACACTACACAAATTAACACATAATGGGATCAGGTTGCTAGTAACCCTGTAGTAAAAATTAAAATAAAACAAAATAATAAATAAATATATAAATAAATAAAAATGAAAAATACAAAAGAAAACTAAGATTAAAACATTAAAAAATAAACACAAAAGGTTTAAAAAATAATAACACGTAAATAAACATATATATTAAAACATAAAAATAAAAAATAAAACATGACTAAAAAAATAAAATGGTGAGAAAAATATAAACACAAAAAATAAAAATAAAATAATAACAAGTAAATAAAAATATAAGTACAAGTATATTTGGAGCTCTGCGATGGAGCTGGTTAGGGTTTCGAAACCAGAGCTCAAGTCGGAACCACGCACGGGCCACGGGTAGGTAGTTCAGGTCAGGTGTCAAAGAACAGCTGCCGGCGTAGGTGCAAAGGCGACTGGCAGGTGGAGGTGGAAGCTTGTATCGGGCCAGGTTTTGTCGTTTTATGTTTTTACCATAATACAGTCGATTACAGTTTGTTATCCGCCTTTTTTCCGTTTTTCCTCCACAAGAAACCGTGAAGGTTATCACCATTGACCATCGGCTGTAGCAAATACCTTGGAACGGGTTGTAACCATGGTTAATCCCGCCGAACTTGTAGACCTGGACCCAGCACTGGAGGACATCCTCTCTATGTGGGGGAAGGATATCACCGCTCAGAATGTGGAACACTATTTTGGGGCTTTCGAACTATCAAGGTTGGAGGATTTAACTCAGGCGGAAACACCTTTGTTTCGGTTACAAGACAAGGATGCGGGCAGCGCGGCTCACAATAGATGCATAACGACCGTCTCCAAGCAGGTGGGAAGTGAAATAGTGTCCAGGGGGACAGATGAGGAAGGGCTGCCCACTGATCCAAAGGGTAAAGCAGTGTCGACCCGATTTACGCATTCTAAGGGTTTTGAAGATTTAACTAATTTAGGGCTTTCTGCAGGCTATAGTCTGTCAAGGGCCCCAGGGGGTCTTCCATCGATAACAAGGGTATCTCTGCCAAGAGAATCCCTTTCTCTAAAAGGGTATACAACAAACAGCCTCGGAGAACCTCCAGCTGGGGAGCGGGCTGGCTCTGATGGACTGGCAAAGGGACTTTTGTCACCAGGGAACTTTGAAGCCGGATTTGCGAGTCAGACCCCGACACAGCCGGAGATAGAAACTATTGGGGGCGTAACGCAGACAATCCCAGAAAGAAATGATGGTCGAAGGGGTTTCGGATCGCCGGTGGAAGAGTTAAGAATCAAAGGAGCGAAAAGGAAACCGCAAAGACCCATTGGATCTCAGGAGTTTGAAGGCAATTTGGTCCTTGGGATGGAGGTTTCTATCGAAGAAACCCTAGCTGTCGCAGACTGTACCTTGGTCGGCAGAGCTAGAGGTAAGAAATACTCTTCTGAATTTCTTCAAGTATGGGGTGAGACTTGTTTTGTGTCTGCCAGACCTATACAGTTTGAAGCTCAAGTTTTAGGGAAGGGTTGGTTTAAGCTCAGTTTTGTTGATAAAGACTCGGCAGAATGGGTTTTCCACCGTAATTGGCATATTGGGAACATTCCTGTTCTGTTAAAGAAATGGACCCCCATGTTTGATGCTTTCAAGGAGAGAACGGACGAGTTCCCTGTGTGGGTGCGAGCTCCGGGCTTACCATCCTTCCTGTGGACAGAAGAAGTGTTCAAATCAATTGGGAATAGGCTGGGGGTTTATTTGGAGGCAGATATGACTTTCTTGGAGACGAAGAATAGAACGATGGCGCGTATTTTGGCTCTCCTTAACCCGAGTAGAGGCTTGGCACAAAAAATAAATCTCCAGTACAAAGAATACGTGTTTGAGCAGATATTAGACTATGAATACTTGCCGTTCAGATGCCATCGCTGCCATGAGTATGGGCACTTGGCAAAAGATTGCCCACAGCTGAGAAGAAGGAGACACTTTCGGAGGACTACAGCTAACAGAGGAAATGTTCAAACTCCTGTTCAGATGCCCATGGAGCATGAAATACCGGAGACGCAAGGAACAAAGGATATGGAGACAGAGGAGACTGTTAAGGATCCTGTGGGTGAAGCTGTACCAAACCAAGAGGATGCTCAGGAAACCGTAAAACATCTGACGGTTGCTATGGAGGAACCCGATAAAGAAGTGGAAGCCGCGGAAGAGATCGTCAAGGAAGATCCTGCAAGTCAAATCCCACACGAAGATGAAGAAAAGGGTATGTGCTCAGGGACCCCTATCTCTTCTCTAAAATCTCCTGAGCATGTTTCTGTTCCTTCGCATGTTTCGTATCCAAATAGTCATGTGCAAGAAAATAATGCTGTTGAAAATATGGAACATATTTCGAGCTCCCCGAATGTAGACACTATTGCTGATGCATTACCGTCTCTGGATATAAACTGTGAAGACCAGTGGCCCCCTCTTACACATCCAGCTTCTCGTTCCCTTTGCCCTTATAACCTGAGATCTATGGGAGGGAAACATAGTGATCCGGGGACATTAGGTGGATTGGGACAGACCCCCTCTCAGAGTTGCCCCAAAAATAAGAGAGGTAGGAAATCGGATATGTCCAAGGCAAAACTTAAAGCTAAACTGGATGTTGCAGATGGTAAACAATACTCTATCCCGGGGGTTCTTAGAGCAGCCCACCCCCCTGAGAGTGTTATAAAATGATCTTGACATCCTGGAATTGCAGAGGTTTGGCCAGCAAACCTAAAAAACTGGCCTTGAAAGAGTGGATAAATAATTCAAATTTAGATGTTATCTTTCTGCAAGAAACCCTGGGGAGGGCTTGTGAGATTGAAGCTATGCTTAAAACCCTTCTGCCTGGGTGGATCTTTTCTGCTATAGATTCCTCTGGTCACTCGGGGGGCATTGCTATTGGTTTCAAAGAAGGGCGGGTAAAGGTCATAAACCAATGGGGGATGAAACATGTTATGGGCATGGAGGTTTTATCTCCAGATTTCTCTTTCCCTATCTCCTTAGTAAATATCTATGGGCCTTGTCAGGGCAGGGAATTTTTTTGGGAAGATTTGATGTCAAAATCTGTGATGAAATCCCCCTTGATGATTTTGGGAGGTGATTTAAATTTTTCCATAGGCAAGGCAGAAGCATGGGGACCATCAGCTAGAGAAGATCCCCTAACAGATTTCTTCTTTAATCTCATCTCGGATAATAACTTCACAGATCCTTCTCTGATCAAACTAAAGCCCACCTGGAGGAACTGAAGGATAGGTGAAGATCGAATAGCCAAAAGACTAGACCGCTTTTTGGTAGCTGAGTCATTGTATTCCAAAATTCCCATGCTCAGACAGTGGGTTGAGGAAAGAGGGAATTCGGATCATTTCCCTATTTTTTTAGACCTTACTCTTCCTCCTCCCAAACCTCCTGCCCCTTTTAAGTTCAATCCAGCTTGGCTCCAAGACCCCTCATACTGCAATCTGTTTAATGAAACATGGATTCACCCTGTTCACAATACAGATGAGGATAAATGTTTTTTGTTCATGGAGAACCTCAAAAGATTGAAGAAAGCCACAATCTCCTGGGCAAAGGAAAGAAAACTGAAACAAAATGAGGAGCTGGTTAAAATTAGGAAGGAGCTGAAGCAGTTGGAAAGTATGGAGGTAGATGGATACTCTTCACAGTCCTCAAAAGACAGAATCCTTCATTTGGAGAAGCAGCAAAATAAAATCCTCTTGGATAAGGAAGAAGAATGGAGGATCAAGAGTAGGGCAATTTGGTTAAAATCTGGGGATGAGAACACTAGGTTTTTTCATAACTTTGTAAAAGGTAGGAAAGCTGCAAATACTATTTGGCGCCTTAAAGATGAAGAAGGGAGGGAAGTCAGTTCCTTTCCAGAGCTTTCTGGGTTAGGAAAAAGACATTTTCAGAATATTTTTGCAGATTCTGGGGAGGCTACTATTGCAGAAGTCTTTCGAACTGTGCAAAGCTTCCCTAGATTCATTGAGGAAGATGAAGCAGAAGATCTTTCAATCCCGGTATCAAAGGAGGAGGTTGAAGCAGCTATGAAGCTCATGGGCAAGGATAAGAGTCCAGGCCCAGATGGCTGGACTATAGAACTGTTTCTCCATTTTTATGATCAAATAGGATCCGAAATTACTGAAGTAGTTGAAGAGTCAAGACAGAAAGGAGAAGTCTATAGACCTTTCAACTCAACTTTCATTGCTCTTATTCCTAAGAAGGATGACCCGGAAAGTTTTGAAGACTTCAGACCAATATCATTGTGTAATTGCATCTACAAGATTATAGCAAAGGTTATTGCCCTCAGAATAGCTCCAATCCTGTCACAAAATATATCAATGGAACAATTTGGTTTCCTGGATGGAAGAAAAATTCATGAAGCCATTGGGGTAGCACTGGAGGTCATTCATACTATCAGATTGAAGAAAAAGAAGGGGGCTGTTCTCAAAATTGACCTTTCTAAAGCATATGATCGGATCAGTTGGCTCTATCTACGGATGTTGCTAACTCAAGTGGGTTTCAGCTATTCCTTTATTAGTTGGATCATGGGTTGCATCACAAATGTCAGCTTTGCAGTTTTGGTCAATGGTGCAGCTTCCTCTTTCTTCAACAGCCAGAGAGGACTCAGGCAAGGTTGTCCATTATCCCCTCTTCTGTTTCTTCTTGTGGCAGAAGGGCTAAGTATATTGATTCACAAAGCCAGAAGAGAGGAGAAGGTAAAGGGTATCGAGGTAGCAATCAATCTCTTCATCACACACCTTCTTTTTTTTGATGACATATTGATTTTCACCAATGGTTCCTACAATGAACTAAAGGAGCTAAAATGCATTTTTGATCTTTTTCTAAAAGCAACTGGTATGCAGATAAACTCAAGAAAATCCCAAGCGTGTGTGGCAGATTTTGAAAGAAGAGAAAGGAATAGAATGGCTAATCTATTCCCTTTCCCCATACAGGCCCTGGATTCTCCCTTCAAATACTTGGGCTTTTGGTTAAAGCCAGCAGGTTACAAAAAAGAGGATTGGAATTGGCTCATCGCAAAGATTGAAGCCAGAATCTCACATTGGAGCTTCAGATGGTTATCCAGAGCTGGTAGGTTGACCCTTATTAAATCAGTTCTGTTAGCCATTCCGGTTTATTGGGCCGCTCTGACTTGGATTCCCAAAGGCGTAATGGAGAAAATCAGAAGAATTTGCTGCATATTTTTATGGGCAGGATCAAAGGAGTCCTCAGTGTTACCCTGGGTAGCTTGGGACAAAGTGGCCAGACCAAAAGAATGGGGAGGGTGGGGCATTAAAAGACTCCCTGAATTCAGCCTCTCATTAGCAGCAAAATCAGGATGGAGGCTAATAACTATGGAAAATCTATGGACAAGGGTGGTGAAAAGGAAGTACATCGACCCTATCCCTATGGAAGACTGGATCCAGAGTCAAAATAAGAAGATAAAAAATATATCAGCCATCTGGAAAGCCACGGTGGAAGCCTTTTCAGTGATCGAGCAAGGATTAGCTTGGAAATTTGGAGATGGAAGACTGGTAAGGATTGGCAGAGATCCATGGGTAGGATGCAATGAAGATTATGCCTTATCACCAGGGCTTCTCAGACACTTGGATAGTAAAGGTATTACAGCATTAAATCAGGTGGAGAAGGTTGGACAGTATACTATATGGGGACAGGCATGGAAGGATGATGTAGATTTGGGGCTAAATGTCAGATGGAAGATTGAGTGGGAGGGTTTCATCAAAGAATTACAACGTTCAAATGTCAGGATAAAAGATGAACCTGATTGCTTGATGTGGGCACAGAGTAAATCAGGGGAATACTCCCCAAAAGATGGATACCTTTTCTTAATGGGAAAGAAAGGATGGGGAGTACCGGTTTGGTGGGCCAAAAATATCTGGAAACTCAAAAGCCCAGCTAAGGCCAGGCTTTTTCTCTGGTGCATCTTAAAAAGGAAGGTCCCAACATGGGAAATTTTACAAGCTAGGTTCTTAGTTGGGCCTGGTAGATGCCCCCTATGCAAGTCTGAAGAAGAAACCATTAGTCATCTTTTCATAACTTGTGCTGTTTCAAGAAAGATATGGGAGGAGGTCACTGGTTTGCTCAAGATAAAAGCTCAGTGGGGGCATGATCCCTTGGAGACAGCCTGGAGGAAATGGTGGCAAGACCATCCGGAGGGGAACTTGAGAAATCTGCCTCTTATTTTCTGTTGGGGAGTATGGCTTGCCAGAAATAAAAGTCTTTTCCAAGATAAGGACACCCTTTCTTCCGTCATTGCCATTAATATAGTTGCCATATACTCTGCTTTACCACCCCCTGAGGTTAAAAATCCTAAACCAAATAAAAAACAAATCAACATACAGGAAGGCATTCCATGTGGTTTCTTTGATGGGGCTTCCCAAAACAATAGGGCTGGAGCTGGCCTGTGTATACATATCAATCCAGATCACTCTTTAAAAGCTTCTGTTGGGCTGGGTACAGGCACAAATAACTATGCTGAATTATCTGCTCTGCGCTACCTCTTATGTTGGCTTCTTCACAGAAATATCAACACAATTCAGATATTTGGGGATTCACTAAATGTCATAAATTGGGTCAATGGAAATGCATCCTGTCAAAATCAGATTTTGATGACTCTTGTTGAAGAAATTTCTTTTTTAAAGGCATCTTTTAATAAGTTCTCTATCTGCCACATTTACAGGGACAAGAATGAGGAAGCAGACCAGCTTTCTAAGGCTGGTTTACAACAGGATATGGGCAGCTGGACAGTAGAAGAGATCAGACAGGGGCAGTCAGTCATAACAAATTTGCCTCCTTATACACAGTCACTTTGATTACAGTTCATCTTCCTTTTTTGACAGCAGTTTTCGCGGATATATATGTTTCTCTTTATATATTTAGCAGTTTCCTTTTCAGTTTTTCTCAGGTATATAGCCACAGAAAATAGTTTTAGATATATACTTTTTTATGGTTCCTTTCCGGGTTATAAACTCATTATTTTTTGATGTATGGGGTTGTTTTTCCTTTCGTTGAAGGAGACCCCAGCTTATTGTTCGGTTTTCATCATGAGATTTACTATGCCTCCAATGGGAGGAAGACTGTACAGGTTCAAAAAACAGCAGAAGCAGCTCCTAAATGTTGAGCAGATCAGCAAACGAATGAGCCACCTATTATGGCTTAAGACCAATATTGCATGTAAAACTTTTTATAGTCTCTAAATAAAAAGTTTTGATTTTTTCCTCGGAAAAAAAAAAAAAGTAAATAAAAATATGTATTAGAACATAAAAAAATTTAACAACATCGCAAAAACAAATATAAAAACACATATAAAAAGACAAAATAAATTAAACATAAAAATCTAGAAAAAAAATAACTAATAAAAAAAATACAAAAAAAAATATTACCAAACAAACATAATTTAAAAAATAAAATAAAAATTAACCCCCAAAAAAAGAAAAATAGAAACAATATTGGATAATTTAAAAAAATAATTAAAAAGAAAATCAAATAAATTCAAATACCTAAAAATTAATAAAAACATAAATAAAAAAATAAACATTAAAAAACAATTTATAAAAAAATAAAAAAACATAATTAAAAAAAATTATAATTATTAAAATTATATATATATATATATATATATATATATATATATATATATAGTTGTCTTGCCCCACCCAACCCAATGGCCTTGGGCTTGGCAATTTGATTTTTGGAATCAGATTGCCAAGTCCATGGTCGTTGGGTTGTTGGGCTGGGTAGGGGTGTGTAGCTGCCACCCCCACCCAGCCTAGTGACTATCCACTCTATGTTGGGTGGGCGTGTGCAACTACAACCCTCGGCCAGCCCCGCGACTAGCCACCTTGGGCTGGGTGGGGGTATGCATCCTACTACTCCCACCTAGCCCAGCAGCCTTGCACTCAGCAATTCGATTATGGAAGTCGGATTGCCAAGCCTAGAGTTGTTGGGCTTAGTGGGCGGGGACACTAATTTTTTATTTTATTTTATTTTATTTAAATGTTTATAAATATTTTTATTTTTTATTTTTTATTTTTTTTAATTATGTTTTTTTTTAATGTTTTTTAAATGCTTTTATTTTTATTTTTTTAATTGTGTTTTTTTAATGTTTTAAATTTTATTTTTATTTTTAATTATGTTTTTTTATTGTTTTTTTAATGTAATTTTTATTTATTTATTTTAATGTTTATTTTTTATTTATATTTTTATTGTTTTTAATGTTTTTTATTTTATTTGTAATGTTTTTTTAATCTATTTGATTGTATTTTAATTTATTTTTTTTAAATTATCTAACATTTTTTTTGTTTTTCGATTTTTTGGGTTAATCTTTTAATTATTATTATTTTTTTAATTATGTTTGTTTGGAAATATTTTTTTGCATTTTTATTTAAGTTTTTTATGTCTACTTTTTTTCATATATATGTGTGTGTGTTATTATTTATTTATTTTTTTGCAAAAAAATAAAAAACAAAAATCATTATAAAAAAACATTGCAAAGAAAAACAAAAAACACATGTTTGGAAAACCCTTAAAAAACAAACATTTTAGGATGAACAACAAAAAGAGGAATAAGATAACTTAAACGTTTATTAAATAATCAACTTTAAAAAAAATTGTGCATACTTGAGACATAAAAAAATTTAAAGTCTCAAAAATATGTCTTAAAAAAATGTTGATGTTTTTTAAAATCTGCATGAAAATCACCAATATTTTAAAAATATTATCCACACTTAATACATTTGAAAATTTAAAGCGTGAAAAATAAGCCCTCTTAAAAAAGGGGTTGATGTTCCATCAACACTTTTCAAAATCAACATGAAAATCACTAACATTTTAAAAAAAATGTTCATACTTGATAAATAAGAAAATTTAAAGTGTCAAAAATATGCTAAAAAAAAGGTGTATTCTGAATCATCACTTTTCAAAATGGGATGATTTCTTGCTACCTCAAAAAAATGGGTACTCGGTACAGTTTCCATTTGACAGTTTACAGTGTTATCTCTCTACTACACCATTATGTTGTGGAGACTCTACTATAGTAAACTTCCTTTTGATGCCATGTTTCTTGCAAAAATCATCAAATTCTTTTGAAGTAAACTCATCTCTATTATCAAACCTTATGCTCTTGATTTTATGGTCAATCTAGTTTTCATCCATGGCTTTAAAGTCTTTAAAATTTTCAAAAGCTTCTAATTTTTCCTGATGGAATGCAACCCACATCATTTTTCTGAAATCATCAATGATAAGCATAAAATAAAATTTACTTATCGGTGTTTGTGTTCTTGAAGGACCACATAAGTCCATGTTATAAGACAAATTGACCTCCTAATCAACTCAGAGGTGAAAGACAAGATGACTGAAGAAATGACCATAATTGCAGGCCCAGAATCCACACTAACGCTCTCTATACACTGACAACCTGCTTTATAAAGCTTGTTACCAAGCATAAAGGAGCGTTAGTCACCCTGCTAACTCTTGTTGTTAGACGAGGGGGAGCGTTAGTGAACTTAAGTGATGTTCAGAAGGTCATTCCCACGAATCTGATCATAAATATCTAGATATTAAATCCCTAAATTTGTGCAAGAAAAGCAAGGAAACTCCAAAAATCAAGATATTTGGAGAAATTCTATTCTGAGAATGAAGGCAAATGGGAAAAAGCTTGTAAACAGGGCAGGTTCATGGTTTTTTCCCTAATGAACTCTAGATGGAGCTTGGCAGCCCTAATTCGATTGCTACATAAGCAACGAGAGGGCCATTGCAAAAGGGTCAGAGCATTTGGAAGGATAGCCCATAGAGCTGTTGTGAACTGTCATATTCTTGAAGGAGCTAGCTGAAAGAAGGAGAGAGAGAGAGGAAGAAGGGGTAAGGAAGGCTGATGCAACGGATTGTTGTAATCACTCTTCCATTCTGAATATAGAACTGCAGTTGTGTTCCCTACTCCAAAGTGTCAGTGATATTGTGCATTTATTTGTTCATTCTGATGCTTGTCGAGTTGAGTAGTTAAGTTATACATTTATACATGTTTGTTATGGATTCTTACATTAGTTTTCAGAAGCGTATGCTGTGATTGGTTTGCCTTGTCCTTTGTGCAGGAATTGTCTTGGAGCCGGCTTAGAAGGAGTTCTTCTTGCCACACGGAGATCCCCAAGCGAATCTAGAAGGAACCAAAGGTGATCCTCTTTCCGTAGCCTATCAATTTATGTCTGATAGATGAGCATGTGTGTAACAGGTAGCTTTTGTAGATAATCTTACTTCTGTCGAAAGTCCCGGGAAGACCTTTGAGGGTAGTTTTCATCCCGTGCATTTTACCCCATAGCAGAATTGGTGACTCTGCTAGGGACTATACATCTAGTTTCCGGTCAACCTGGACTCCTCTCAGTTCTTCTCTTTCTTCTATGAGCTTCCCGCTTCTTCAAATCCTTTTCTGATCCACCATCTGACTTGTTGCATCCTGCAAAGTTGCATTCTCCTCAGAAACTGATCCTAAAAGCCCTCTTTTTGAGCTATTTCCCTCACTAATGTAGGTTGCTAGTCTACACAGAGCTTTATAAAGCTCTTTAACTATGCACAGGGAGCGTTAGTGGCCAAACTAACTCTCTGTTTACACAGAAACAGAGCGTTAGTCTCCCATTTCCATGTTTTTCAGAAGATTTTGTGGACCAAAAGGGGGGGAAACTTGTCTCAGGGGCTAAAGTAAGATCTGCAACAGTATCATGTTAACAAATTTGGTGTCTTGAAAATTTATTTTTAAGAAAATGTTTTAGTTTTTCTCTCTTAAAATACAATTTTTTTGAAAGAAAAGCTGATAAACTGTATTGTTCCTTCTGTCGAAATAGTTATAGGCTGCTTCATTTTGGTTTTCAGTAGTTGTTAGAGAATATTGGGAAAAGAAACTTTCGGTTATGCAAGTGTTAAATGGCTTTAGATGCACTGACGAATCCATGAATATGTGAAATGATACATGTGTAGAATAAGACTTGTTTGCATAAGAAATTGAAAAAAAATTCAGAGCATTGTTCTACATGGTTTATTGAGTCGAGAGTCTCATCATATTCATATGTCAACACCCCTACCAAAGACAAATAAGCAAGTACACTAAAATTTACATTAAAATCAATCAGTTACTCTTTTTTGAGCAAACCAACATTAGCTAGATTAGGACCTTGGGATAAGCATGTGAGTGAACTGCCCAAGGTTGAAAATCAAAACTAGTGTCGTTAACGAGTGAAAAATCCTTCTGCACTCATATTACCAGGACCACTCCACTAACAACGGAGTGAAATACGAGACAACATCAGACTGTAATTGAAGGTAGCCTGCCTTCTCTTACAACTCCTTTGGGCATTCTATGTATTGGGGGTCCCTTCAGGGATTTCAGAATTGAGTCGGGGACTCAGGTATCCTACCCACATAGTGTACTGTCTACGACTATGTCCCCCCTAGTAATGTCTATGATTTGAGGTATCTCTAGTGGCCAAAACTTCTAGGTACTTACCTAAGGTGATTGGGACGGGCTGTCCTGGTACCTCAAATGGACGGATCAACTTTGTCTTCAGTTTTTGGGAGGGTGCTTGTCTTCACGAGAGTACTTGACCCCTCAATCTGAGGTTCAGGTGAAGCTCAAAAGTAACCATAACCGTACATCTGGCCATCCTTCTCTGTTGACACCTAATCCTTGTGATTGGGTAAATATTTGTAAATAAATAAATGTGAAATGTGAACAATCATCGGGAGATGAACTGAACAGTCTCTCCCTCATGTATATAATAGACCTACCTGATTGAATGAAAAGATGAATCAGTTTTCTGCCTAATGGAGTTACTCCTGGCCTGACATGGTATCAGAGCCAGCTCCTTTTTTTAGCTCTCATGCTCCTTGTAACTCCTCTGTATGTCTGCCATATTCCTTTTACCTGGCTCTCTGTCAGCTAAAAGGTGTCTGTCCATGAATGTTTGATGATTTGCCATATTCTATTTATATTACTTGCGCTCTGCTCCATACAAGCTTGACACAGGTCCGTTAAAATACCATTGTTGCATGGTATTACGACTCTGACATGGTTTCATGCAGTATGTTCACTGCCGGGCTCTCTGTCCCTCTGTCCACTATCTAAACTTTGCGCATAGACCAGTCCGCCCAGCCTGACATGGTATTATGCCTCTGACATGGTATTACGCCTCTGGCAGGTATCACTCGGCAAACTTGATTCTGCGCTAAAGTTTTTGTCTGCAAGTGGTCTTATGTTTTGGTTTTGTTGATAGTAGAGCTATATGCTGGCCTCCAGCTCACTGGTTGTGACAGAAATGCCGGTGCTGTGAATCTCGTTTTTTTTCTTCTAGCTTGTAACTAGATCTTCCGAAATCTGTCCAGCAATCCTCCATGATTTTATAGAAGAAAACTAAACCACGTGAAGTGTCCTCCTGTTTCACCGTATAATCCATCCTGTTTGTCTCATAGGGTGACTAGAATCACTTGAGGAATTTGGAGTCCCAATTATGCTTTTATCTCTGTGCATTGGTCTATCTAAATTTTGTTACCTTAAGTCAGAAGGATAAGAGACTTCATAGTTCCATTGTCAGATATCGTATATCTAATGGGAATCAACATATATGGTTGTTGCTGCAGTAGTAAGTGAATGTAGATATCCTATTTCATCTTTGTTTGCAAACCAGTGTTTTTTAGCCTACAGAAGCCACTCAACAACACCGGATTTCCACCTACAAACAAGACTTGATTTGATAGTAGATCCTCATGGAAGAAACGAGAACAATGCAGTGAGCGTATAAAGGTTAGAATCTGGACCACGAGTATATGAATCATAATCTCGCTTACGCCAGTGTTTTGCAATATACATAGGTATATTGGTTCCTTCGCCATTTCGAAGTGTTTTATCTGGTCTGACCTGCAGGATTCGAACTAGCGACCTAAGTGTTTTATCTAGTTCACCTATACGTGACTGAAGAATTAGAGCATTTTTTGGTCGAAGAATAGAAGATTGTCAAGAAGGTTTTGAAGATGCAAAAAATCAAGAAGATAAGACTTACGTAATAACTTATTATTATTTCTCTTGAAAAAAAAAAGGAGTTGTGATAGTCTATATGCATAAAACATAGTGTTGATCTTTGTATATTAAATGAAGAAGGAAAATAAGGCTGTAGTATTTTGAAGCACATTTTCCCAGCAGAAGTATTTTTACAGTACACAGATTTTTGCCAGCAGAAGTAATTTTTTTTATAGAATGCATTCAATCATATCCATGGTGGGAATAGTTCTCATTGGCAAGGAGAACTATCCTGAATGGTCCCGGATGATAAAACACACCCTCATTTTCAATGAGTTGTGGAAAGGAGTGTGTGTTGGAGAAGGAGACAATGACCCAGTATAGCCTACCTCAGATAAAGAGCTCATCATTTGGGAAAACAAGAACAACAAAGCTTATGCATTAATCGTAACATCTGTAAATGAAGAGGTGAGTCGCCATATTTCGTCATATTCAATTGCCTTTGAAGCCTTACAAAAGTTGAAAGAACTCTATGACTCACATTCTGCACTTGAAGTTGTTCAACTTATTATTAAAATCTTCACTCTTGAACTGTAAAATAATGATCGTCTTGCTCTTGCATATGAAGTAAAGTATATAATGCATGATATCAATTCCACTAAGGTTGAGTTGGATATTCCTCTTATTGCTTTTCTCAAGGCACTTTATCCTACTTATTCCAATTATCTTGAGTCACTGCAAGCAAATGGAAATCTCAAAGATATAACCTTTGATTCTCTTGTGAAAAAGTTTGCTGAAAGAGAGAAAGCTTTTGGAAAGAAGACAACCCCTAAATCTTCTGAAGAGACTATGTGCCTTGCTCATAAAGAAAAGCATCCTGCTCAAGATTCTACAAGAGGAAGAGGTGGATGAAGAGGAAGAGGAAGATATTTCAGAGGCAGGGGGGGCAGACATTCTCAAGGAGAAAAGGAAGATCTGCACTGCATTCACTGTAAAAGAAATGGATCACATGATGCCTCTACATGCAAGCTACCATGGGACAAAATTGAGCAGAAAAGAAACCAATAGAAAGGTAAAACTGATGATACAGACAAAGGTAAAGCACCTGAATCTGCTCACTATGTTGAGGCATAATGTAACATTGGAGTAAATGAAGATTTGTTTAATGCTTCACTTGCTTCTTGGAAAAATGATTGGTTGCTTGATTCAGGAGCAACCTGTCACATGACTCATAGAAAAGATTTTTTTGAAGATTTCACTGACAATGTTGATGGAGCAGTATACTTTGCAGATCAATCAAAAATCAAGCCATCAGGGCTTGGCACCATCAGGCTTAAACTGCTTGGTCTTCCAGACTTTCTTCCGGATCATGTTCTATATCTCCCACAGCTCAAGAGAAACTTGCTGTCCTTGGTCCACATCTACCAGCAAGGTCACTCCATTCATATGTTTGATGGCAAGCTTGAGGTAAGAAAAGCATCTGACCACTCACTTGTCATGAGGGGAATAGAAGAAGAAGGGCTTCTCAAACTGCAAGGAACCTCTGCTCATGCACAACATTTCTCATATATTTCTCATCATGAAGAAGGTACACTTCCATCAAGTTTATTATGGCATGCTAGATTTGGACATTTAAACTATGACAGTCTCCGCTTATTGAAGAAAAATGGTGTTGCTAGTTTGCCTACAATTCCTAGAAAACTTAAGCAATGTGATGCTTGCATTCTAGGAAAGCATAGCAAACTGTATTTTCATGATTCACATTCAAGAGCACATAGGAAGCTTGAACTTATTCATTTAGATTTATGTGGTCCAATGCCTGTTCCTTCTGCAAATGGAAATAAATATATCATGACATTTATTGATGACTACACCAGAATGTGTTGGGTTTATTTATTGAAGAACAAATCTGATACTTTTCAAACATTCAAGAATTTTCATAAATGGATTGAAAATGATGCACAATCTCATATTGGGTCTATTCACACTGATAATGGAAAAGAATACACATCAAATGAATTTGAAAACTATCTTCGCCAACATGGGATCAAACATCAAACAAATGTGCCTTATAATCCCCAACAGAATGGTGTAGCTGAAAGAATTAATAGAACAATCTTGAATATGGTACGATCCATGCTTTTCTTCAAAAATGTAAAGATAATGTTTTGGGCTGATGATGTTCTATGTGCTGCATATATAAAGAATAGATGTCCATCTAATGCTATAAGAAACAAGACTCCTTATGAAATGTGGTATGGACATGTTCCTTCGGTAAAACATCTCAGGGTCTTTGGTTCCACCTGTTATGCTTTAATACCAAAGGTACATAGAAACAAACTTGGTGCTATAAGTCGTAAGTGTATCTTCCTGGGGTACTCAAACACCTCCAAAGCATACCGCCTCTATGATGAAGTAAATAAGAAGTTTGTTGTATCTAGAGATGTAATTTTTCTTGAATCATCCAAAACTGACAATGTTGTTGAGCAGCAACTTGATTGCTTGGATAGATTCGCAAAAACAAAATCATTTCAAGAATTTGATAATCAAATTCCACATCTTGAAGGGGGTATTCCTATACTAGATCAACATGTGGAATCTTCTTCTGAAGAACACTCTCCCCCACATGAAACTCCAACAACGGATGATGCTTTAAGTGATGTAATTGATAGAATTGGGAGACTCAATCTTGATTCAATCCCAACTCAATCAACATAGTAGCCTGGACCATCTCAGAAAGGTCCCCCAAAGTGGCTGATGAAGACACATGAAAGTGTTCATCCTGATGAAATTGGAAAAACAGGAACTAAAAATTCAAACCGGAAAAATGGAGGTGATGTAGATGACTCTAATTCACTTGTTGATATGGATGTTTCTTATGATTGTGAATTGAACTTGTTTACAGATTTTGAACCAAGTTCCTTCAAAGAAGCTGCTTCTCATGATGAATGGAAAGAAGCAATGCAAAAGGAGTATGATGCCCTCATAAAGAACGGCACTTGGAAGCTGGTTGACCCTCCATTTGGAACCAAGCCAATTGGCTGCAAGTGGGTCTACAAGAACAAGTATAAAGCTGATGGCTCACTTGAAAAGCACAAAGCTAGGCTTGTGGCAAAAGGTTTTGCATAGAAGGAAGGGGTCGATTATGAGGAGACTTTTCCCCCACAGCAAAATGGGCTACCATCCGGACACTCTTTGCACTAGCAGCTCAGAACGGTTGGAAAGTCCATCAAATGGATGTAAAAGCTGCTTTCTTGAATGGAGATCTAAAAGAGAATGTTTTTATGTCCCAGCCAGAAGGTTTTGCTATCAAAGGACATGAACATAAAGTATGCAACTTGTGAAGTCCTTGTATGGCCTCAAACAAGCACCGCGAGCCTGGTATGAAAAACTAACTGAGCATCTTCTGAAACTCAATTTCAAACATTTTGATCTTGATGATGCAACTTTATTTGTCAAGAAAGTTGGCAAAACAGTTGTATATCTTGTGGTATATGTAGATGATCTTTTAATGATAGGGAACAATGAAAGCTACATTGCATCCATAAAGAAGGAATTGGGGAAAAGTTTTGAAATGACTGATTTGGGCTATGTTCATTACTATCTTGGCATTGAAGTAACCCAACATCCAAAGTCCATATTTCTTTCTCAAAAGAAATACATTGGAGATTTGTTGAACAGGTTTGGCATGATAGAGTGAAATCCTCTTACTACCCTAATGGAATAAAACTTAAAGCTCACATCTATTGAAGGAAAGGAATTTGAGGATGCAACAAAGTATAGACAACTTGTAGGAAGTCTCAACTACCTAACTACTACCAGACCAGACATTTAATTTGATGTTGGAATCCTCTCCAGGTTTATGCAAAAGCCTTGTGAGGGACATTGGTCTACTGTAAAAAGAGTTCTAAAGTACTTGAAGGGAACTCAAGACTTTGGAATCAAGTGCACACAGGTGGATGACTTCAGCTTGATCGGATACTCTGATTCAGACTTCGATGGAGACAAAGAAACTGGGGTATCTACTTCAAGATATGCTATGAGTCTTGGATTAGGAGTTGTCTCCTGGAGGTCACGCAAACAATCAGTTCCAACAGATTCCACAACAGAAGCAGAATACGTGGCAGCAGCTGAAGCAACAAAAGAAATTGTGTGGCTCAGGAAAATTGTTGAACATTTGCAGGTAAAACAAGTACAATCAACTCCACTCATGATTGACAACACCTCTGCAATAAAGTTGGCCAAGAACCCAAAATTCCATGATCGAACAAAGCACATCAATACTAAATATCATCTGATTCGACATCATGTTGAGGCCAAAAAAATCCATCTCCGTCATTGTTCCACAAATGAGAAAATTGCAGACATCTTCACCAAAGCGCTTGGAAGAGAAAAGCTTGAACGATTCAGAACGATGCTTGGACTCACCAACATCCCTTTAGATTAAGGGGGGGAATGTTGACACCTAATCCTTGTGATTGGGTAAATATTTGTAAATAAATAAATGTGAAATGTGAATAGTCATCAGGAGATGAATTGAACAGTCTCTCCCTCATGTATATAATAGACCTACCTGATTGAATGAAAAGATGAATCAGTTTTCTGCCTAATGGAGTTACTCCTGGCCTGACATTCTCTGTTACTCATTGAGAGACTGGGTTTCATCTCCAGTAATCCATTTTTATCGGACGAGGTAATTTCCCTCTGTTTGCTGATTGACATATTTAGTGTATTTTTTCTTTTTAGGTACTTGAGTGCTATTGTTTTCGAGACTTTAAAGAATATCACATTAAAATTTATCTGATAAAACTTAACAGTCACTGTGGCTACATCCGGCCCTCATCATCAATCTAGATGATTGTTAGGACTCCCTCCACTCATTATGGAGGATCCACTGCGATCCACTGACTCAGATTCCTCATCTTCGAGGAATCAGTCTCCTAAATCGCACACGGGATCTGTCTGGACGACCAACGATTCTAGTTTGCTGGAGGATTTTTTCACAGAAGGATTTTTTCATCATTTTAACACTCCGCTTACAGATCTGTTGGAACCCATCGTTGCTCTCATGGTACCTGTACTTCCTTCTTCAGTAGGTGGAACTTTCCCATCTATCCAGTCGACGCCTCAAGGGTTGTGGAATTATAGAGACACTGTTGGTCCTCTACCACTTCCCTAGTTGATGGTCATCACAACACTGGTAATGTGGAATCCCGCTATCCCGTTCATCCCAGGTACTACAACTCACATAACACCCTCTATAAGTGGAACCCAGCAGATGCCAGGTTCCACTCCTATGGTGCCACAAAGCATACCTTCGACTAGTGCCACATATAGTGCTCCATACAACACTCAATGTGGCACTATGGGTGCGGTTCCAGTTTACCAACAACAAGGTCGCTTGCCAATGTACAGTTCCAACCCTCAGATTTAGATATCTAGGGTGGTTCCAATATGCACATGCCGGTGGGGAATGTCACAGTTCCCCCACCGTTCTCAGGCATGCATGGACAGTCGCTGATTGACATGAGTGTTCCCTCTATCAATCAAAGCCATATGGTTAGTTCTGTGTCGGTTGGGAATCCACAAGGGATTCCCACCCAATCCATGGGGGCACCCTACTCACAAGCTCAGATGAGTCAAGGGGGCACCGCTTATACTGGGGGCAACTTCATACCCCAGTATCAAAATCCTCATGGAAATCCACTCTACAACACCGTACCGCAAAGCAACTGCTACACCACGCAACCCATGTACACCATGGGGAACCAAACGATGGGAGGAGCACAGAGCTCCTCAGGTCATCCATCATCACCATGGTCCAAGTCGGGGGCACCCAACAATTTTCCTTTTTTGGCAACATTGGATATTCCCAACTTATACAAGTTGAAAAACGACCCCATCTACCACAACTTACAATGGCCGCCGATCCTACATAAAATACCGACATACATTCCTAAGTTTGACAGAAAACAAGGGGAGGATTCGGGCACTCATGTCACCACCTACCATCTCTAGTGTGTTTCTAACTCTATGGTGGATGACAGTGTCCAGTTACGTCTTTTTCCCCGCACCCTCACTGGAAATGCTGCAAAGTGGTATATTGAGTTACCATGCGCGTCAGTGAATACCTTTGATGCTTTAGCGATGGAGTTCCTAAAGCACTTTCAGTTACCTATCCGTTATGAGACAAGGACAGAGCTCCTTACTTCGTTTCTTCAAGATACTACCACCCACATCTCCAATCATATCCATGAATGGATACGTAGGCGGAGGTTAGTCAAAGCTCCCATCCCTAATTTTCTCTTAACAGATTGGTTCTGTAAATCGTTGCTCCCACAAATCGCTAGAGATGTCGCTCTAGG
Source organism: Pinus tabuliformis (assembly GCA_031772625.1). Classification (NCBI taxonomy): domain Eukaryota; kingdom Viridiplantae; phylum Streptophyta; class Pinopsida; order Pinales; family Pinaceae; genus Pinus; species Pinus tabuliformis. Next base: position 465,937,777 of record CM062805.1, read on the forward strand.
TGGTGCGGTCATAGAGGACCAATCCATACGTCATGCCCAGCACTTAGATTTGATTTATTCACAGTCTGGCATTCTCTATGACATTATCCCCTATGCTCCTAGTAACCCCAATCCTCCCACCACTCAGCACCCTAGAGCGCACACCGACGGGATCATCGGCGCAACCTCCAGGGTCACTGTAAAACAACTCAGTAGTTCCGTTTCCAAGCTGGCAGTGGACCCCTCTACCAAAGCAACTGCTCTTCCTGCCACTGCAAAAAACTCTGTGTAGTCTACACAGAAATTCGGTGGTAAGAACAAGAAGAATAAGAACAATACTGCTCCTTCTGAGGAGCAGTCATCTAAGCAGCCCAACCTGAAACAGAAGGCCGTTGCGCCTACTGATGCAGAAAAGGATAAAGGCACCAACTATTTGTGCAAACTCTATCTTGAAGATCACATAACCTAGCGTTGTTTGCGTCTTCAAGAATGCACAGATTACCTTGCCAAGAGAGATTCTAGTAAGGCACCTGCTGTCTTTAGAAATCCTTTTCCTACTCAATAGCAGCAAAATCTCGTTGCCAACCAACTGCAACCCACGTCAGGGGGTAGTGACGGTTCGCAACATCCTTCAGCTGGTGAAGGAAGTTCTACCGTTTACACATTTGAAACAATAGAACTAACCACAAGAGCCAAATCTTATGGAGCTCCTGTCGCTCCGGCAGCAGAAACATCCTCAGGTCAAAACCCATTGCCACCCAACGATCTGCATATCGAAAGGCCAGTTGAAGACTTTGTAATTCAACCCCCAAAAGGTGCACTTCGATGCACAACGCACAATACATCTGCACGTGCCACCCAACACTACAACATCGTAGAGGATTTGGCGCAAGCGCCGTCGACTATGTCAGTGCTTGAAGTATTACAAACATGCCCCAGCCAAAGGAAAGCTTTACTTTTGGCTATTAGGGGTATTGACCCTACGGATTCCATGCTTGTTATTTTCGACATGGACAAGTGTAAACCTCCCCTTTCCCACTAGCTTGAATTTCAGGTGCATATCACTTCGAAAGGTAAAGGTATACACCAAACTGTCATCGAAAAAGGTGCTTCAACCTGTGTCATGTCGGCTTCATGTTGGCTCGCCTTGGGTTCCCCAACCCTATCACCGCCATCGAACTCCCTTAAAGATTTTGATGGCCACACCTTTGCCCCAAAAGGATACCTAGCCAGTTTTCCCATCACTTTGGTTGGGAAAACAGTAACGGTGGATGTAGAAGTCGTGGACAAGGGACTTGACTATAATCTGTTGCTGGGTCATAGTTGGACATATGCCATGATGGCTGTCGTATCCATTGTCTTTTGTATCATCCTATTTCCATTGGATGGAAAGGTCATTACAGTGGATTAGTTGTCTTTCTGCACCCCTGATTATTCACCATTACCAAGTGGCTCCGTACCCCTAGTAGGAGGTGTAACTGATAGTTTTTTCAGTATAGGTACCGGTTTGTTGAAGGCTTCCTCCTTGATGGGTTGTTTTCCTCTTCAGCCGCCGCAGGTTCCACAATCGGTCAATATGCTTTCATCAATTCCTCATGAACTGACCAATCCTTGGATCCTAATAGCACCTTCAAACCTTGACACATTCGGAGACCAGATGCCGCTGTCACTAGCTGAATCAGCCTACCAAGGCATTCAATATGCATCCACATCTCTGGTCATGTTGGCTATCACTGATGGTACCACCCCCCTTCCCATAACCACTCCTCCTTTAAATCTATGTGATCAAATCCCATCTACGGACGAAGCTGTTCAAGAGATCATGAGTTTTGGAGAGAAACATTGGGAGGATTGGCATCTTTGGGGTCCGACATCTGATTCGGACATGATGCCTCTTCAAGTCCTATCCTCTGACATAAACGAAATCATTTCCCCACCCTATACAAGCATCCAAACTTTTGGGGTGGAAGAAAATATGGACGACACTTCCAGGTCAATACCCATAGATATTTCAGTCACGACAAGCATTGTGGAAGACACCCAGATGCGAGTAGATTGCAGTCTTGAGGAAATTGCAAGCTCCACCTACCTACATGAGGAATTCCATGATGAATTTGTTTGGTCTCACGAGGAAATGCCTGACTTTAATCCGTCATTTTTCACGCATGAGATCCAACTTTATGACGAGGCAAAACGAAATGGGTGGCCAATTCCTTCCCTTGAAATAGCCATTGAACCCATGCCTGGCCCCACTGCCGAAGAAGAATGCCTACTATACCTCAAACAGCTGGATAAAACCCGTCGAGATGCTGATTTGGCACTCGCAGCTCACAAGGAGCGGGTACAAACCCAATTTGCGAAAGAGGTTAGGTTTTGTTCTTTCCAAGAGGGCGATTTCGTATTGCTATATCATCCAAAATATAATCTCTTGGAGGCATGCACGCTTCGATCCATTTGGCTAGGTCCCTATGTCATAATGAAAGTCCTTCCCTCGGGGGCATATCAACTACAGGACTGGGACAAAATCCCACTCAAGGAGCCCACATATGGGCTCTATTTGAAAAAGTATTGTGCCTAGTGTCGTGTTGGGCATGTGCTTTGTAATTTTATGTATTCATAAGTTTTTCTTACCTTTTTGATGTGATTGGATTGTTTTGTTATTTAGTGGAGTACTTATCTCATGCATTCTTCTCGCAATGTAGATGTCGTCATCGCCCTTAGCATACATAGGATATGAAGATGGTGCGAGTCGTCACACACGGCACATTGCATCAGCTGCTTGGGTCATCTATACACCTGAGTCGGAACTATTTTTGCTCCAGGGGAGTCTTTCTTGGCACCGCCACCAACAATATTGCCGAGTACATGTCTGTCATTTTGCTTCTCACAGAAGCATCATCAAGGGGCATATCCAATCTGGTGGCCAGGTTATACTCCCAACTAGTCATTATGCAATTTACAAACCATTATCACGTCCGTAATCCAGCCTTGGTACGTAACTATCTAAGGGTGCGACTCTTGGAACGTCGATTTAAAATAATCACATATGAACATGTTCCTCGAGAATTTAATACAGTTGCTGATTCATTAGCTAGCTATGTATTGGATTGGAATTTGTCTCATTTGTTATAGCAGCATGCATGAGAAGTAAAACATTTACTAAGGTTAAAAAATTTGTTACAAAAAACATTTGAAAACACATTTACACCACCAAAATACCAAAAATATCTGTATATATATATAGATCAAAATCCAGTTTTTTACATCAAAATATTCCAAAACTTGGATGATTTAAGTACAAAATGGCTCAAAGCCTAGTTATAAACACTTATATGGCTATGCCAGAACACCTACTAAAATGAGCCTATTGCTCCAGAAAAGATAAAACAGCTCTAGCTACCCTCCGGAGAGGAACCAGAAACTGCTCAGGTACACCAACAGTGTGTCGCTGCATATGAGCGGGAATCTCCCTCATAGGAAGGGGGGGACACCCATAGTCAGAGCCTCTAGGTTCCTCAGAACCTCGCACAGACTGTCGGCATCAAGCCCTCCAGCAAGTAGTTGGCCGACTTGTCGCACATAGCGAGGTTCGCCAGTAGGTTGTACTGGCGCTACATCTGTGTTAAAGCATAAAAGTTTCATGTTAGTTCTTATCTCATCATTAAAAAAAATTACATATACATTCAAAAGCGTAAAAATACTTAAGTACTATCAAAATTATTCTCACCTTGAGGACCCCAGTTGGTCCCGGGCGAGAACATCAAGTCTGGGTCGCCGGTAAAGTCCATGCCTTCATAGGCATAGTCATCAACAATCACTATCTAGCTACGGAGCCACTGGAAGAAGTCTTCATCAAAGAAGTGCCGGAGTGGTCCTCCTCCTGTGCGAGGATCAAGTGATGACCAGCGACCCTACCTTGGCTCCCTCAGATCAAAGGGACCTAAGCTCACCCATGGGCACATGACAGGTACCCTCTCAAGGAAAAATGAGACTATGATAGTACCGTACCCAAAACTGTGTTGGGTACGGGTCTTGCATGCTGTCAATTCTGCCTTCAACTGGCGAAGCACTGCTTCACACCAGTTGAACATCTGGGGCTGGACATAGTCAATGGAAAGCAACAGTTGGGCCTTTGTCGCTACGTGGGGACTTTTTGACCCCGCCAATCGCACAATCAACCATAAAACTGCCCTCATAGATCGAGATCGAATCCTCTCTATCGGGACTCTGTTGTTGACTAGTCCACTCTCAAGGATGCAGTAGATCTGTACCAGCTTTGAAGTAGATCGTGGATTTGACCTACCACCGGTGAGGTTTGCTTGTGCCCCACGGCATGACAAACCAGTCAAAAAGTAAATGTCATCCCGGTCAATCGCCAGCTCCTGATCTCCAATCCTGAACACTTGCTCGTGTTCATCCTAGTGTTGTATGATCCATCTCAATAAATCCTCCTGTCCTTTCATCAGCTCTAGCCTTGCATACTTCAACAAACCGCAGCGGTGCAATGCAAGTATGCAAGCTAGATCATTTCGCATCAGCAATTCCTCATTATCATGGGCCCGTTCTCTCCATAGGTGAGTCATTTTAGCTTGAAACCTACACAAAATAACCCTAAAAACAGTTAAAATGGGGAAAAATCACTTAAGGAATCCATGCATGAGGGTTTCAAATGCACCCTACAGCCCTAACACCCCTCCCAGTGCTGCACAAGGAGGATTAACGCCCTCTAGTGGCTCGTACAGAGCGTTTAACGCTCTCTACTGGCCATCTGGAGGGCGTTAGTGCACAAAAATGGCTCTAGGGCACCTCAGATCTGCAAATTTCCACCCATAAAACTGTTAAAAAAGGTTTAATAAAGCATAGAGCAAGGTTTTAGCTCTCACCTAGGACTAACGGCACGTCGAATGGTTGCCCGGATCTCCTGCAATGGTCCGCGGAAAATCTGCTCCTCTTTAGCTCCAACAAGCTCTCACAAACTTCAAAATAGTGAAAATGATGCATGTGAAAGCTCAAAGCATCTCCTTATATAACTTTGAGAGACATGATTTTTTGAAAATCATTAAAGAGGAAGTAGTCCATTCTACATGATTTTTTATCATGCATGAACCCAGATAATAGGAATTGCTGCTTTTTTCTACTTTTTACTGCTTTTGATGAAAGTACTTTTAGGAATGAAAAGCAATAAAAGTTGCATGCAATTCTTAATAGAGCACTGTTAGGGATATTTTATTTCTCTTTAAAAAATATAAACATCCCTGAGTTTTCATCGTTAAGCTCATTAAAATCTATCTAACAATGATAGAGCACTGTTAGGGATATTTTATTGCTCTTTAAAAAATATAAACATCCCCGAGTTTTCATCGTTAAGCTCGTTAAAAACTATCTAACAATGGTAGAGCACTTTTGGAGACATTTTATTACTCTTTAAAAAATATAAACATCTCCGAGTTTTTGTAGTAGGGCTCGTTAAATACATATACCACAATCAACAGAGCACTTTTTGTGATATTGTATCGCTCTTTAAAAAATAATAACCATATCCAAGTTTTTCATCATTTGCACTTGTTAAATATATGCAAACAATGCTCTGAGCACCTCTTTTTTGATCTTTTTCCAGCTCATAAACTAAAAAAGACCAACAGAGCATCCTTTTTAGGCACTTTTTCTCACTCTTTAAACTGAAAAAATCCCGAGCTGTGTCTTGCTGCTTGTTAAACATGCTAAAGATGACCTGAGCATTCTTTTAGGTACTTTTTCTTGCTCGTTAAAAAATGAAAAATCCCAAGTTTTTGTTACTGACCTCATTAAAGTGTCACAACAAAACACCAGTTTAGTCTGTCACCTCGTACTCATAACAAAATGAGGTCGACATCTATTGGAAAAAGGTTTCTCTTTATCCGGGTTCAATAGATTAAAATATGGAAATGTAACCAATCCGGGTATACTATTAACCTTTTGTCGCACCCGGTTAACAACTATGACAAAGGGACCACAATGGAGTCTCTCTTTACGATCTTTTCAGAATCTCTAAATATGAAAAGACCACCGAGTTGTCTAGTCTGGACTCTTTAAATACATAGACAAGATATAGAGTCGTTCTTTTTACGATACTTTTCAGACTCTTAAAAGATGAAAAAATCGACAATTTTTCTTGTCTGGACTCATTAAACTAATTAGATAGGGCAAAGAGTTGTTATTTTTGCGATCATTTTTAGACTCTTTAAACATGAAAAGATCAATGAGTTTACCTGTCTGGACTCATTAAAAAATCAGACGGGGGAAGTGGACAATACAACTGTATCCTGTATTCGAAAGTGTGGTTTGGCAACATTCGTTCCCTTAAACATGGCACTCCCTTAGATAAACCTTCATTTTGATAGCCTCTCGGTATGAACCCTACCAACCTATGAGTTTTTAGCCTATATATCCTGGTGTAATTGCGTCTCCGTATCTTAAACACTCTGTAGTGTTCATGAGTCTAGTGCTGTCTGGTTAAAACCGTTGTCATGCCTTCTATTGTTCAAGGGTCCCTATTTGTTTCCTCTATCAACTGATCCTACATATCCTTTCATCATGCCCTCTGTTGTTTAGACCCAAAAGCTCAAAAGATTCTTCAAAAAACAAAATCATCCTTGTCCAGTTTTGTGTCGACTGATGTAGGACACATCATTGCCTACCTTTCGACAGGTTTCTTCCTATCGACTTCAACACTCTATCTAGGAAGATAACCCAGAAACACATTCAGTGCCTTGGTGCTTGCAGACATTAGTGGCAGGTTACCTTGTGCTTGATCACAGGTTTTCATTATTGGCTCCTGGTTAAGCGATTCTACGAGTGTTCGATGACAAAAAATCTTTCACACTCGCTAGTTTGCACTGTGCATCTTGGAGACCATCACCATTATTGGTGGCCTTCCTCGCATCTGTTAATAGTCTCCATTATTGGCTGGTAATCAAATGATTTCGTACATGTTCGACGTCAAATTTTTTTATCACATGTACCGATCTATGCTGTTCGGTGAAGTGGGAATCAAGACCTTGGGTAGAGGCTTGCATCATTTAGCCTTGTTTCCTCTCCCAAGCTACGAATATTGTTCTTTGGAGACAACTATTTCAGGATGATCTATTATGACACTGGATCTGCCCTATGCCATATTGGTGGCCAGCATTGTTATATCTCAGATGAGAAAATTACTCTGACATAGCTACTGAGCATGGGAATGCCCAACTCAGGACATGATTTTAGCAGTTTATATATATGTATCTTTGTTGTATCAGGTTTTCCTCGCCGCCTGAAACTTCTCTCTCTCTCTACAAAGATTTTGACAACAAATTACAGTGTTTTCCATAAAGTATTTCGGCCATCGTCTCTGCCCCTGATCTCATACTTTAGGGGGCATCTCTTATAGGAAAAATTGACCTCCTAATCAACTCAGAGGTGAAAGACAAGATGACTGAAGCAATGACCACAATTGCAGGCCCAGAATCCACACTAACGCTCTCTATACACTGACAACCTGCTTTATAAAGCTTGTTACAAAGCATAAAGGAGCGTCAGTCACCCTGCTAACTCTTGTTTTTAGACCAAGGGGAGCGTTAGTGAACTTAAGTGATGTTTAGAAGGTCATGCCAACGAATCTGATCATAAATATCTAGATATTAAATCCCTAAATTTGTGCAAGAAAAGCAAGGAAACTCCAAAAATCAAGATATTTGGAGAAATTCTATTCTGAGAATGAAGGAAAATGGGAAAAAGCTTGTAAACAGGGTAGGTTCATGGTTTTTTCCCTAATGAACTCTAGATGGAGTTTGGCAGCCCTAATTCGATTGCTACATAAGCAACGAGAGGGCCATTGCAAAAGGGTCAGAGCATTTGGAAGGATAGCCCGTAGAGCTGTTGTGAACTGTCATATTCTTGAAGGAGCTAGCTGAAAGAAGGAGAGAGAGAGAGAGGAAGAAGGGGTAAGGAAGGCTGATGCAACGGATTGTTGTAATCACTCTTCCATTCTGAATATAGAACTGCAGTTGTGTTCCCTACTCCAAAGTGTCAGTGATATTATGCATTTATTTGTTCATTCTGATGCTTGTCGAGTTGAGTAGTTAAGTTATACATTTATACATGTTTGTTACGGATTCTTACATTAGTTTTCAGAAGTGTATGCTGTGATTGGTTTGCCTTGTCCTTTGTGCAGGAATTGTCTTGGAGCCAGCTTAGAAGGAGTTCTTCTTGCCGCACGGAGATCCCCAAGCGAATCTAGAAGGAACCAAAGGTGATCCTCTTTCCGTACCCTGTCAATTTATGTATGATAGATGAGCATGTGTGTAATAGGTAGCTTTTGCAGATAATCTTACAGTTTGTCGAAGGTCCCGGGAAGACCTTTGAGGGTAGTTTTCATCTCGTGCATTTTACCCCATAGCAATCCATGTGTACTAGTTGCAATTTCCAAGATGATGAGGTCTCCTTAGACTTGAAAGGTACTCAAACTTGCTTTCCCAACTGACAATACTTGCAAATTGAATTCTTAGGCTTTGAAAGCTTTAGCATATATTTAACAACATTATTATTGCCCAATTTGACAATCTGATCAAAATTCAAATGTCTAAGTCTTCTATGCCACAACCGGCTTTCATCAATCTTTGAAATGTAACATCTCTCTACCTTCTCTTTTATAACATAGACATTATTGTCTGTTCTTACAGATTCAACTATTATCTCTCTAGTTCCTATAAACTTTATTTGATAAGTTTTAGCTCTAAACAACACATTAAACCTTCGTCACACAATAAGATACACTTAGGAAATTATGCTTCAACCCATCAACGTACAACACATTCTTGGATTTACCTTTGCCATTTAATAGACTGGAAACTCATTTATCAACAATATTACTAGGTGCATTATTTCGAAAGGTCATATTACCTTTCTCAACTAGTTTCGAGGATAAGAACTTACTTTTGTCTCCTGACATGTGCCTCGAATAGACACTATCAACATACCAATGGCTTCCTTCATTCTCAACATATAAAATTATATTACATTGCTTTGTACTTTCTTTTTTCTTTCCAAACTTTTGGCTAGCTTGTTTTCTCAATAATTGGATTAGGCCTTTTATTCTTAAGTTTGCAATTGGATGCTCTATGGCCAAAATTTTCACAGTTATAACAATGAATCAAATTATTCAAAGGAGTAAATATATTATTGTACCCAATTCTACTCATCCTCTATTTGATTGACCGATAATTTCTTCTTCTCATCCTGAATTTACTATAAGATAAATTCACCCTATAATTCATTGCCTTGTGCCCATAATTTATGCATGTAAAACAATATCCTGGAAAAATTCTTTCATACCTGGGAGAAAATCGATTTCTGAAGCTTTGATGGGCCGCCCTTTGTGTATTTTTATTTTCTTCTCCAATGTTTTTTGTCTTTTGCTGCGTGGACATCCTCCTATTTCATTATTGCTGATTGGTATATTTCTTCATGTTGGATTGGACACCTCCTTTGTCTCTTTTTTTCTACGTTGACACATCTTTTTTTTTGCACCGTCACCATTTTTGGTAGCTTGTATAGAAGTATTTGACTTCTTTCCCTTTTATTCAACTTCTAAACTTGACTCGGGCTCAAATCCAAGACCATCTTTGTTATTTTAGACCCTTTGAGCATCAATAAGCTCATTCAAACTCTCAATCCCTTTTGCATCAGTGAAGCTTAGCTGATTTTTAGCGTTTTCCAACTCTTTCCTTAGCAAAACAAGTTCTCTTTCAAGCCTTTCACAAGCTTGATTTTTCTCACTTAGGTGTTAATATAAAGTTTCTTGTATCTTATAATTTCTTCAATTTGCAGGAGTAGAGGTTCAATAACTTTAGCTTTGTCCTTAATAAAGAATTCCTTTTGGGTTTTATTTTTCTTCCTGATCCTTTCAATCTCCACAAGGGAACTTATTGACTCTCCTTGTAAGTCAACTTCGGCCTCTTCGCCATCAAAATTAATAGCTTTAATTTCCATCTTGTCTATGTCCAGAGCATAAATTCATTTGGACCTTCATCATCTTTGCCATCATTTGAAGATTGGTTGCCTTCACTTTCAAAGGAGATAGAATCTTCGGCATAGAATATCTTCTTCTTAGCCTTCTTTATTTCATTTTGAATTTTCTTGAACTTCTATCTAGGATCATATTCCTTTTTCTTCTTTTAGAGACACTTGGAAGCATAGTGACCAAATTTACCACAATTAAATCACTTAAAGGTAACTTACCTTTGTACTTTCTTGAGCCCCTCTTCAGCTTCCTCACAAAATTTGCTTCCTCCTTATCTATTTCAAAACATGAATCATCATGCTCTTCCTTGGGCTTCTTATCTACTTTGAAGGCTGACTCCTTTATTGTAGGCTTGCCATTAGAAGTCCTCATCTCATAGGAAGTGAGAGTTCCAAGTAGTTGGTCCAAAGTGAGAGTCTTCAACTCTATCATCTCCTTAATGGTTGAAACCTTGGGATTCAATCTCTCAGGGAGACATCTCAACACCTTTTGAACTACTATAAATTCTTCTAATTTTGCATCGAGGCCTCTTATAGTGTTCACAACTTCATCAACTGTTAGAAATTATTTTTTTATATCTTCGTCATCACACATCTTCATAAACTCAAATTTCATTTTAAAACCTTGAAGTTTAGCTTGCTTTACCAAACTTTCACCTTCATAGAAATTTCTCATCTTGTCCCAAATAAATTTGGCAGTTGTGCAATCTATGACTTTGACTAGTTCTAATTTAGGTAGGCCAATAAGTAGGGAATTCATGGCTTTAGCATTGCATGTAAACTCCATTCTCATCTCTAGTAATCAAGTATGGAGGCTTTTGATATTATTCTTCCACTGCATCCCATACATCAGCTCCAAGTGATTGAATATAGGTCTTCATCCTTACTTTCCAAAACACATTGTTTGTTCCATTGAACATAGGTGCCCTATTGGTCTATATTCCTTCCTGGTTTTCCATGGTCCTTGATATTTCTTCTAGTTGTTAAACTGGTCTGAAGTAACTTAGTTTTCACTAATACCAATTTTTTGAAACCATGACAATACCGAGAGGGGGGAGGGGGTGAATTAGTATAGTAGGAATTAAAAAAAATCTTTCATAAGTAAAGATTACCAAGACACCAATAAATACTGCAACAGTTAATTCATATTAGCATCATAAGAATCAATTCTTAGAATCACAAATGGAACAAATATATTCCTCAAACTATTTCTTTAATTTACTTCACAAAGACAAGTTGCTACTTGCTGTTACAAAGTTCTCTAGCTACAACTAGAAGGAAACTACTACTCCATGATTTATCAATTAGAATTAAAAGGATCTACAACCCATAGTTTATCAGCTACCACTAAAAGGAGCTCCAATACCAAACTTTTACCAACAACTACTGGAAGGAGCTACAACCCATAATATGCAAGCCACCACTTGCATAACCTCAATTATTCATCTTTCATTCCATTTTCAAACTAAAATCATGAAGGCCATTCCCTTACATACACAAATAAATTTCTCTCTTATAACACTCACCAAACAAGCCATAATAATACGTTCAACAATCTATGATCATTGAACAAACAACCATCCACACCAACAAAACTAACACAATTGCACATACTCACCATCACAATCTTACAAATTCAATTATGTTTATAAAGAAATTTGGACTGATATTTTTATTATTTTATCTTTAGTTAAGTTCAACTCAAAAATACATATTTTTTCTTTCGTCTTGCTTCTATCAAGTCCTCCAAATGTGATCTCCAAGTATTCTAACTCTCCTTACCTGTTTCTTCAAGATACGCTAAGCTTAATTGCTCAATTTTTCCATTCTAGATTTTTTGCATAATTTAATAGATCTTTTCTAATTTTGAAGCATCGCAAAGTTTAACTTAATTGTTAAAACTCACACTTAACTATCCATACCACTATATTTGATGCCAAATCATTCATAACTTTATTTAAATGTTTAGTGCTCTACTTAATTATGATTAAAACACAAAATTTCACAAGTTGTTGACCTGTTCACGCATAAGTATTCCATACTGGCATAACACCCATTCATACATTCAACATACAAAATATAGGCCAAATATCTTTTAAATAAATGCACTGCCAAATATGGCTCTATGGGTCCCTTTGTTCTGAGTTCCGGGGGCTTATTTTTTTATACTTATCCACGCACTCAGTCATCGCGCTGCATAGAACCAAGTCCTTTCCCTTTGATTTTTCCTCCAGATTTATTTCATTATGTGCCTTTGAAAATTCTTCCAGCGTGATGTTTCTCATGCACTTTCTTTTTTGGTCTACAATGATGTGACTCGTGCCACGTGTACTAGAGGTTGTCTTGGAGGCCAGTCATCCTAGAGCTTTCTCCTTTGCACCTTCAATTTACTTTTAGGGTGGCACCTGTGGGGTGATGTGCCCTGGGCTCTTTCTTATTGGTTCTTGAATTTTCCATTAGCTACCACCATTTATTTGTGTTGGGCCAGCCCTAAGCATCTTACCATGTGCTTGCTTGAATCATTTCAGGGTCTAAGGACCGAGATGAGGTGTACCAGTGGGAACAACCACTACATTTGAGAGCCAATCAATGATCAAATGTGGTGATTTGTCTACCACATACTCTTGGAACCTAGTCATCTTGGGTGTCCTCACATGCACACCTTATAACCCTTCCGGGGAAGCCCTTCAAGGGTGACATGTCCTAGATTATGTCATGCTCACATCACCAACACCATATGGTGCCATATGAGTGATGACATGTGTCACTCATATTTGTACCACTTGACTACTTGAAAACATCAAAAATACATGCCACATGTCCCCTATGCCAATGACATGCTAATGTAATCACAAGCAAGTAAAATGTTTCCATGCATCACCATTTGATTTGTCAAGAGTATAGAGGTAAGAGGGGTCCCAATATATGGCTATTCAACCATTTCCTTCATTAAAAAATTATAAGGGTCTTGGTCCTTTTACTACTTCTTCTTCTGTCTTGCACCACATCTCCTAGCCTTATGTCATCCCAAGCCTCAACCTTTTATGTTGTGCCTTTCTATTTTGGGGAAGTCCTCCTAGGGTGGGTTGTCCTGTGGGGAGCTACTGTAGTTAAACATTACTAATAAAATGCCTTTGCCACCTGTTTTTCTCCATTAACTCCTCCCGAGATAATGTCATCCCAGGTGCTTCCTTTTTGCATGACTTTGGAACCATTCGGGTATCCTCATGCTAGGATTATGTATTATGAGGGTTCCACCACCGATAAATAAGAAATTATTCCATTGTTTTGTTGTAAGCCACATATGCTTGGCTCTCTGTTTTAGCGGCTTCACCATGTTTTGAAAAATCACCAAACATGCACCAAGTTTTCCCTTCTACCAACTTCAAATTTGTAACCTTTGATCTTGGGGGTACTAAACTTTGACTGGCAATAACTTCAAATCCAAGAGGCATTTTTTGAACTTCTATATACCACTGGAAATCTCTTTCAGATCTCTATCCATCTAAGTGGGTCCCAAGTCCTCTTAAGTTGATCTATCCAAATAAAAATGGCTTCAAAATCACTACACCTTTTCCATCTTTGCCTTTACCATACTTTGAGATAACCATCATTCTTCTTACAACCATCTCTGCTTTTTACTTCTTCTTCTTGACCTTTTCCATCAATGACAATACATTTCTAATAACAATAATAATTTTTAATTTGGTGCTTAGTGCACTCCTTAACAAGAGATTCATCTATATGAGGCAATTATGGTAGAGGATATGGCACCTTCTTCTAAAAGGAGTGGAAGCATGAGCCAAGATGAATCTTCTAGACTCTTTTTTGGCTTCACACTCGTTGTGATTGAGGGAATTCGTGAGAGTTGCAAGTACAAGTAGATGAAGGGAATCAATATATTTGTGCTTTGGACAAGGTTTGTGAGCATAGTGAGTAGAATAGGATATCATCATCATCATAAGAAACTCCTTATCTGGGTGATAAGAAAACAAGCCATAGTTATATTGACTTTTTTAATTGGTTGGTTTCTCAGTTGTTTCTTTCATTATTTTTTATCTATGGTATAAGATTAGAGTGAGACGTCCAGCTCCAATGGGCATAGGAGTAGAATGGGACCAAAGTTTGGCATAGCTTGAGATATGAAGAGTTGGCTGGTCAATGTGGATGTAACCTCTAATCCTCTCTTATTCTAGAGGTAGTCTCCATGTATATAGTCAATTTTTAGGTTCTACTTGCAATATCTATCTAGACCTTAGATATTTTGATAAACAATAACAAGAGGAGAGGGACAAAATCAAGGAGGCAAGAAGAAACATGACCATTGTTGGGTGGGATGAGCTTCTTCTTACCTTCATCCTCCCATCTGGTGAGAGAAACAAGAGGCATTAAGGAAGTAGAGAAAAGCTAACATAAATTCATCTTAAAGGATTCCCCAAGAGTTGATGACAAAAGTGGGAAAGGAGATAACAAACAAGAGAAGTGGGAAAATTTTCACTTCAAGAGATTTGATCCCTCTCAACACTTGATAAATTTGGGATGAACATGAATCTATACTAATTTTATAAGTTATTACATATTAATTCAACACTAACACTTCCAATATTATATTATATTCAAACTAGTTGAATATAAATTTATTTATTTAAATTTAATAATAAATAAATTATATTTAAATTTAAAAAAATTGTAATTTTATAAAGATATATTGATCATGAAAATTAAACTACATTATCAAATCTTAGATTATGAAAAAATATAAGAAAATAATATTTAAAACAAAGATATTAAAAATGTTTGAGAAAGGAAAAGAACCATAATATATTTAATTAATATTAAGTAAAACAAAACAAAACTATAGATATATATATATATATATAAACTTCTTTTCTTCGCCTTCCATCGTGGGTGCTTTCCAAAAAGTGTAAATGATCATGGAGGTCATTTACACTTTTTGGCAAGCACCCAAGGTGGAAGGTGAAGAAAAGAAGCTCAAACGAGTGCTTTTTAAGCACACGATTGAGAAATATTTTAGCCCTTTATCGAGCTATTTGAGGGTTTAAAATTTCTTGATCGAGATATAAAACAAACCCTCGATTGAGCTCCTATGTAACCTATGGTTACTCAGGTGCTCGATCAAGCTCTTTTTTCAAAAATTCTACCAAAATGAAACAAGCCAAATTTTTTAAAAAAGAGCTCGAACGAGCTATTTCCCATTTTAATTCATGCAAGAAGGAACTTGATAGGGCTCCTTTAACTTGTTAAAATCCCTTTTCATGGTCTATGCATGCAGTTTTTGCACATACAATGTCAAAAAGAGCTCGACCAAGGGCGCAACTATTACACAAAGCTCGACTAAGGAGTGCATGCATTACATAGAGCTTGAACGAGGACATTGGAAACTTCCACCCTTCCACTAGCACATGGACCATATTTGTCACCACAAAATGTCTAATGGTCAAGGTAGATTTTCTGCCCTTGAATGCTTCTCCTTTATTCTTCTAAAATGAAAAATGCATTGAGAATTTTATGCTTTCTTTTGAAATGAAAAATTCATGTATAAATATTTTTATTTCTTAATAAATGAATTTAATTTAAATGAAAACCACCACAGGAAAACAACCATTGAAAACAACCACTTGAAAACCATTATAGAAAACTGCCATAGTTAGTTGAATACAACTCCTTATATCTCATATTGGATGCTTTTGTAATTCATGATTTTAAGTAAAGATCTTCCAGAGAGATCACAAGATCTTTACTTAAAATGTGGAACTTTTCAATTCCAAGATAATCAAGACAAGGTTGGAGAGCAAGATCTTTACTTAAAATCTAAAAGGTCTAATGGTGGAGACTACCTTACGTTTCCTCAAAATTCTAGCAGTCTTGTCAGTAGTCCCTCAGATAAAGGGAAGTTGAATACTAGAGGCTACCTCAACCTGCTCTTTCTTAGTCTGAGGTCCCCGACTCACTTTTAAAAATACATGGATACCTTGCGAATTTTTACAACCACTTTTATTAAAAACATTCAAGAGGCGGCTTTTCTCATCCATCAGATGGTCTTCATTAGAAACCCTTAAAGCCTTAGTAGCTAGAGTGTTAAGAACACCTAGTTTCTTGGCCAGAAAGTGATGATATTTTTCATGAAGATATTGTTCTGTGTGGGTTTTCTTTCGAAAGACCTAGTGGGAGAAAGAACTGTCATCTTTCTTGGAGATAAGCACATCAAGGAAGGGTAAGCTTCCATTAACATCAGATTCGATGGTGAATTATATGGAACTGGATTGACTATTGAGATGCTGCAGAAAAGAATCTAATTTCTCTTGACCATGGGGCCAAAAGATGAAGGTATCATCCACAAACCTTTTCCAAACTTTCAGCTTCAATTGAGTTAAAGCTAAAACTTTAGATTCGAAATCTTCCATAAAAGGGTTTGCAACCACAGAGGATATGGGAGAACCCATTGCTACCCCGCACATTTGCTCATAAATTTTCCTTTGAAACTAAATAAGGTAGAGGTAAGGAAAGTATCTACAAGGTTGGAAATGTCAGGGTCTATAATATGATTGATAAGATCCATAGCCTCCTTGATATGGATATCAGTGTAAAGAGAAACAATATGAAAACTAACCATAAAATCGCCAGCCTCAAATTTCACCCCTTTTAATTCATTCACAAAAGAGAAAGAATCCTTAACAAAAGAAATAGACTTACCAACCAAAGGTTTAAGCTTCTGAGGTAAGGAAACTCCTTATAGTTTCCAAAATATCTTCCTATACTAATGAATTCATAGATAAAACTCAAATTCATCAATTCCTTAGATGTATCAATTATGTTAGCAAAAATGTTGTAAAATGTTCAAATAACATAGTTCCTATGAGAGAACATTTATGCCTTAGTGGTTGGTCATGGAAATTTACTATTGTTGTTTAGAAACTATATAAGGGAACTCAGTATAATCCCCCTCCCTATTGTCATTTTCAAAAATAAAATAATCCTCTAAAATGATTATTTTAATAATTTTTTGTTTATATTATCAATTGAAAAGCTTGATGTGGGTGAATGAATTTGTGAGGAAAACTTAGGAGATTTTCTAAATCTAAAAAATAGTACTATAATGGAGAAAATGGATATTATCTATGAATCTTGAAATTGAAAAGTTCCACATTATTCGAAAATTTATAATATTTTTTAGAATCAAAGCTAAAGATTTACAACTAGTTTCCTAAGGCAAATTATTAAAATTGGAAACTTTGATTTAATATGTTTAAATTTATAGTATGTGGAATGGGTTAAGTACTCTAAAAACGGTTTTTTTTATGATCTCACAAGAGAAATGACTTATATTATAATGGTTCATGGCCAAAAAAATCCTAAACTCAATAATTTAGGCAATATTTCCCATGTGTTGGAAGGGCTTGAAAACATTTGCAAATAATCTTTTTGAGACTAAAAATTTGATTTTCCATGCCATTATGTGTTCCTTTGATTTAATTTCCTTTTTATCTCTTCCTTAACAGCTCTGGGTCCTTACCCTCATCATCAATCATGGTAAATGGAAACAAAATGATAGCATTATTGTTGATATGTTTTTTGAATGTTAAATGTGCCTTCATAGTAATCATGATAACTAGATTTGTTAAACCTATTTCTAGTATTCTTACAATTCTTTTGGATTCTTACTTCCCAAATTAGACTTGGAAACCTATGTTAGGAAAATAAACAATGATTTCTCCCTCCAAGCCACTAGTGCTTCCTCCAATGCTTTTGTGCCAACAATCCACCCAAAGAAAAATTATGATACTAGCTGATCATCACAATCAATGCCAATACTACATGTTTCATCAACTTGAAACAACCAAAACATACAACTTGGTGGTACATGACTTTGACATTTCTAAATTGTACCCTATTCGCAAATATTTTTTTATAGTTTCCATGCATATTGAAGATTGTATACATTTTTGTAAAAGTAATTTTTCTCAAGAGTAGACATTGCCAAATGGTTATAGGATCCTCATTGGGAATCCACTTTAATAAAGTAAGATTGAATAGTTTAAAGTAGGTTTGATGTGATCATAGATATTGTTGGATACACCATACAAAGAGATTCTTTTTGAAGACCTAATCTTATCATTTAGCAAATACTTTGAGAGAAAATTTGAAGTCCAAAGTCTACAAGATTCTATAAATATGATGTATTGCCTTACATTATTTATATTATGTTTTGACATAGTATTGAAGCCTATAAGGACCCTACCCCTTGTGAATAATATTAACTTTATTAAGAATGACCTCTTTATAAAGTAAAAATTTATATTCATCTTCATAAGCAAGATCTCTTTATTTATATATTTGTAATTTATTAATAATAGGACCTTGAGAATTAGATTAACCATGAAAAATATCTACCTTACAATGACCAATATGTCAAGCATAAGTGTTTATGGTATTGGATAGAGAAAATAGAGAACAAATTTTGATATTCAAGGCTACACATAGTCACATAAACAATGATAATTCAAAAGTGTTGTGGGAGCATGTCTACAATTAAGTAGACAAATTTGCATTTACTCAAACAATATGATATGAGGAAGATGACATGTTTATCCCATTATACCAAACATACAAGGAATGAATTAATAAGTGGAAAAACCCAATTTTCTCCAAGGTTTATTTTTTTAATAATACTAAGACAACATCATTGACAACAAGCATATAATGTCTTGCCAAATCCTTTCTCAAATGGGAGGATGAATGGATAAGATCATCAAATTTATGAAAGAGTAATGAGAAGAAGAAAACATTTGCAGCTCCATACTTAGAGTGTCCAAATGATATTGATAATAAGTGTCATGAAAAATAAGATTTAGTAAATTATTCATTTTTTTCTATGTATGTTTCTTTATTAAGTAATATTTCTTATAAAAAATAAAATTTTCTTTTATGTTGAACATGACTATGTTAACAAAAAAAATAATTAATTTATATATAAATTTTAATGATAAAAACTAAATTTATCTTTTTTTGGATTTCAGGCATCTGTGGTTCATTTCTTTTAAGTTAAAACTCGGAGTATCCATAGTAATATTCATACTTGTCAATGTTTCAAATCCCAATGGGGATCCATCATCAGGACGTTTGTTGAATGATGATAGAAGAAGAGCTCAGTGAGGAGATAAACAGTTTTAAGATATATTGTTTTCAAGGAGATGAGGTTAGTTTTTTTTTAAATGATTAACCATGTTTTAAAGTTTTATTATTGTATTTTATTATTTGTATTCTATTATTAATTAGTTTAACTAATTAATAGATTGTAAATGTTTTGTAAATTTATCTTTTATATTAAATATGACTATGTTAGCCCCAAAAAAATTAATTAATTTATATATAAATTTTAATGATATATTAGAATTTAAGTGTTTAAAAATTGTCATTTGAAATATGTATTATATATTAATAATAATGTATGTTTATATATTTATATAAAAGGAAATAAAACATAATATTAAAATTTTTAATATAATTTATTTTTAAAATGTTTCCAATCATAATTCAAAATTGTTAGTATATTTTCATCTCCCTTATATAAAATTATTGTATTTAATAAATTATTTCAAGAAAATGTACAATAATACTAAAAAAAATTGAAATTGCTTTCTATATATATATATATATATATATATATCTTTTGGGGGAGGCAGGAGAAGGAGGGGTTTTATTTAGACCCAATGGAAAATTTGTATCGCAATATGCATGGGGAATTGTTCTAGCGACCAAAACTCAAGCTAAGTGTAACAACCCCTAGTTGATTTTTCATGTAAATAAAAAATAAAACCAAGGTCATGAAACACATATTCCAAGATGAATGGTGGTTAAAATTTGTAGTGGGCATCACTTGCAGTTTATTAATGGCCATGAAAATTGGCAAAGGCATTGGCGAAGGCAAGGAGGTAATAAATGGCATTTAATTAAGGACATAAAGGAAAATTGGAGAAAAGGGAGATGAAGGGACACAAATATGCATGCAAGGGAAATTAGAGAGAAATTAGGGGAAAATAAAAGAAAAAAGAAATAGAAAAGGAAGAGACTAGACATCAATGATAAACATGCATTAGAGAAACAATTCATAGCTTTTTTCAGTTCTAGCTTTGATTACTTTTAGAAATATAGCTCTAAGAGAAGAGAGAGGAAGCACATGGACAAGAAAGAAAGCAAAAGAAAGTAAGGGAGCACAAGGAAAAGCTTGGAACAACAACTACAATGAGTGTACATGATAGGTAATAGGTTGCATGTGAGATTTACTTGTTAAGATTTGGATGCATCGTACATGCATGAGGTTCTTTGGTTATTTTGTTGTCATTGGCATGGGATTTTCCTGGATTGACAATGGTTTCAGCCTTGCCTTGTAATTTCTTGGCTAGCCATGATGTAGTAGGTTCTTTATTTTGGTTAAGCTTCAGATGGATGGTAGACTTGGATCTTGGTTGAGGAGGTCTTGGGAAAATTCCCAAGGGTCAAGGGTGGAGATGGGATTTCTCCAGGAACTTTGAATAGATGGGTGGAGATAGGAGAATTATTTTGGAGTTTGTGAAGGAAGTTAGAGGCATCCAAGTTTGTTTTGATGTTAGTGATTTCTAGACCCATTTAGGTGAAATCACTATGGTTGAGGGTTGAGGTGGTTTGGACTCTAGAAGCCCTAGTTGGTTCTATTATGGTTTAACCCAAAGTATCCCACATTAATGCTTGGAATATGGCACAGAGGTGATTGGATGAAAGAGATATTTTGTTCAGCCCAATCTAAGGTCAGGTGGTACGTGGAAATCCCTAACTTGGTTGACTTTTGCATATGATTAATATGAGCTATTTCCTTATTGTGACTGATGAAAACATGTACTGGTAATTATGTTGATCTTATGGCTGGTTTGTCATGGATTTTATTCTAGTAATATGCTGGTTATAGGTATGCTTGAATGATGTGCTCTTACTATGGATATTTTTCATGATTTGATTAGTTATGGAATGGTTAATGTATGCATGGGATAACAAGTGTTGTTGTAGCTAGCTAGAGAGGGCAATGAGACTTCTCAATGGTCCTCTAATGAAGTTAAGAATATCATGATCATATAAACATTCATGACCTGTAACTACTATGTTACCACATGTTTGATGAAATGTATATTCTGTGACTGGCATGCTTTGAGCAAGATTTAGCCCTAGTATTAATTGTTTAGACATGTTATCATCTTAGGCCTGATTCTGGAAATTTATGGGCTATTTTGGGTAGAACTATGTAAGTTAGCCCCGAAAAAGTGGCACAAATCTTACAACTGCTAGCAGATAACTTGCAGATTTCGGTCATAACTGCATATAGGAAGGCTTGTGGGTGTTGTTGGAGCCTTCCAACTACATGTACAATGTGTCAAGGGTGTGGTTGGGGTGTAAATATTGTGAAAGTAAGTTCCAACTCAGGGATTGATCACCAGGGGTGGTTGTTAGACTCCTGAGTAATTTGGTGTCCCTAAGGGGTGGTAATAAGTGTTCTGGTTTCCCCATTTCCATAACTAGAACTTGGAGCTCAGGTCATGTCATAGTAATACTTAGCTCATGTTTATCCTGGAGAGCTTGTAAAAGAAGGTAAATTTGGGGTGGGGTGTTACAAAGTGGTATCAAAGCAGTTCCATTCCCTGTAACCTTTCCTCTGATACTGATGCTTACAGAGTGGTATCAAAGTGAATTTGCAACATTGGACCTCAGGGCACATGTAGATGGTCATGGTTATTATGTGTGTAGTTATTGTTATATTTTTGTATTATTATCATGCATGCATCATGATATATATTGTGCTAATCTAGATTGAGTTGTGTAGATGTGGTAGCTTCCCGTAAGATACAATGAGGTATGATTTTTATTACATCTTATATTTGGTTTATCTAACATGGTACGCTTACAAGAAATGGAAGATCATAGATGAAGAGCAGACTACTAGACTACAATTCACATGACTCCTCTTCTAGGCCTGATGTGAAATTAGTGGAATGGGAAAAGTAAGTTGAGCAGCAAGGAGAAGAGTATTCTATTGATTTGGAAGATATAGTGAGGAGTCTAAGGGCAGAGATTCGAAGTTGCAAGGAATATAATAAGAGGTTGATTAAGGCACAAGAAATATTTGCTAGAGCCCAATAAAAGTAAGTCGAGGTTAATGCAATGATTCTTTAGAGCCTTACAAATTGGTAGAAGCAGGGACAACTGGGGAATATTCATGGATATAGATAGGAGGAGAAGACCAATGGGGCATATAGTAGCAGGTATCAAAGGAGATACATGATGGATAGAGATGATGCGGTCAAAGGTGGCATATCTTTGGATACACTTGAAAATGGGTTAATAGTCATGTATTTTATTCTAGCTTTGGTTTTGAGAGACATCATTGCCATTATTGCCATCATCCATATAGGAGGAGTGAGAGGGGTTACCTTCTATATGAGTTTAGGAAAACCAATGCTCATAATTTTGATAGGGGAGTGAAGAAATAAAAAGATGTAGAAGCATTGTTTCTTGGGATGAATAATTTATTCAGATTACATGATTATTCAAAGAACATGAAAGCCAAGATAACTATCTTCAATTTCAATGGAAAAGCATATATTTGGTGGGAAGATGTTAAGCGAGCTAGAGGCATCAGGGAAGAGGAGCTAATTTGGCATGAGTTTAAAAGACTCTTTAGGAAGAAGTACTTGTCTGAGAAATATTATGACGAGAAGGTCAAGAAATTCTATGAGCTCAAGATGGGTTCCATGATAGATGAAGAGTATATGACCAAGTTTTTGGAGTGGTTAAGGTATGTTCCCTACCTCAAGGATGAGAAAACGAAGGCCCAAAGGTTCATCAGTGGATTTCCTTTAGCATTCAAAGATCAGATTAAGTATGATGAGCCTTAGTCATTGGAGGAATTCATTGGGAAGTTAAAGCATTTTTATGAGTAGTCTAAGTGCAAGCTTGAGTTCAAGAGGGACTGGAAAGGTAATGAGAAGTCAAAGGGAAAATGGCCTAAGAAGCGAGGAATATCTTAGGATGCAATTGACAAGGAAATGTGGGATCTCATAAGAAGTTTAATGTAGCTAAGAGAGGAAATGGGTCTTAGCCCGAGGAGCAACAAAATAAAGGAGATGATAGGAAACCATTGAGGTGTTTGAATTGTGGTGGAGAGAATTGCAGGAGGGATTTTCCATCACATCAAGGTGGCAAGCATTAGATTTACAGTGCTTAGGAGGCACAAATAATTGGAGATGTAGACCAAAGTATTCCTGGATTTATGCAGCAGTGGATAATAGGTAGGCATATCATCAGGTATCTATTATTGATATGGAAGGAAATATATGTGATAAATATGTTCATATTTTGATTGATTATGGATATAATTATAGGTATATTATCCTTGACCTGGTGGATCAGTTCTGGTTGAATAAATAAGTGCATGTAGAATCTTGGTTCGTGCAGTTGGCTATAGGAACCAAGAGAAGAGTTCATCACTAGGTGAGATCTTGTGCATTTGAGCTTAATGGTATGCCTACATCAACACATCTAAATGTGCTTCCTTTGGGATCATATAACATGCTTTTGGGAATGGATTGGTTGTTCATTCACAAGACCAAGGTAGACTACTATGACAAGTCCATTGAATGCCTAGATGATGATGGGGAAAGGAGAATCTTGCAAGGAAATAAGAAGCCTACATCAATGAGGATGGTTACAAATATGCAAGCAAAGCATAGTTGCAGGAATGGATGTGTATTGTTTGCAATTCATATTTCTAGTGATAAAGGGAAAGAGGATGAGGATGATGAAGTCCTAAGGAGGTATTATGCCTTACAATAGTTTTAGGATGTGTTTCCTATAGAGATTCCAGAGTTTAATACTCATAGAGAGGTGGAATTTTCTATTGAGTTGATGCTGGGAGGAGCACCGACATCTAAGGCACCGTATATGATGATTACTCCTTGGGGTGCACCAATTTTGTTTGCAAGGAAGAAGGATGGTACTCTTGGATTGTGCATTGATTATAGGAACCTAAATAAAGTGACTATCAAGAATAGGTATACATTGTTGTAGATTGATGATTTATTTGATCAGCTGAAGGGAGTTGCAATGTTTTTGAAGATTGATCTGAGATCATGATATCATAAAGTATGCATCAAAGAAGAATATATCTACAAGACTCCATTTAGTAGAAGGTATATGAACTATGGGTTTCTGGTGGCTCCTTTTAGTCTTACTAATGCTCCGGGAACCTTCATGTGTTTGATGAGCAATGTGTTGCGCCCTTATATGATTAAGTTTTTGATACTTTTTGTTGAGGAAATACTAGTATATTCAAATAATGAGGAAGAACATGCAGGACACCTAGAAGCAGTGTTTAGGTTGTTGAGAGAGTGTTAGTTTTATGCCAAACTCAACAAGTACAATTTCTTTCAAACTCAGAAGCATTACTTGGAACATGTTGTTTCCAAGGAAGGGATAACAATGGATCCAAAAAATATTAAATCTATCATGGAGTGGCCAACTCCTAGGAATGTGGATGAGGTCAGATCATTCATGGGACTAGCAGCTTACTATAGGTAGTCAATCAGGACTTCTCTAAGATTGGATATCTTATTACATCTTTATAGAGAAAAGGGAGGAAGTTTGAATGAACTGAGGAGTGTGCAGCTAGTTCTAATCATTTGAAGAATTTTCTTACAAATGCTCTGGTTTTGAAGATTGCAGATCGTGATAAGGAGTTTGTGGTTTATATAGATTCTTGCAAGGAAGGATTAGGTGGCATCTTGATGCAAGAAGGATATGTGGTTTGTTATGAATCAAGGAAGTTGAATGAGCACGAGTAGAATTATGTGACTCATGATCTTGAGTTGGTAGTTATCATTCATACATTGAAGATGTGGAGACATTATCTCCTTGACAAGAGGTTCATATTAATGAGTGATCATAGTGGACTGAGGTATTTGTTTGAACAAACCAATCTGAATGCCAGGAAATATAGATGGTTGTTTACCCTCAGTGAGTTTGACTTTGAGATAAGGTAAATTAAGGGAAAGGAGAATAGGGTTGTCGATGCTCTTAGTAGGAGAGTGCAGGTGAACCATATCTCAACTATGAGCTCTTATGAGACAAATTTGTAGGAGAAGATTTTTCATGAAGGGAAGCATGATGAGAAGTACCAACAATTAAAGTAGAGATTGCATCAACATGATGAAGGTGATAGGGGTAAGGAGTATCACCTCATGATAGATGGACTGGTCAAGTTCAGTAGTAAGATCTATGTTCCTTATAGTGGTGATTTGAAGAAGCTTATCTTGAGAGAGTTTCATGTCAAGCCATATTCATGCCACCCATGATACGAGGTGACTTTGATAGTTGTTAGGAAGTTCTACTACTAGCCAGATTTAAAGAAAGAGGTGGTTGAGTTTGTTGCAAAATGTTTGGAATGTCAATAGGTGAAAGTTGAATGCAAGCATCCAACTCGTCTCTTACAACCTGTTTCGATTCTAGAATGGAAATTGGAGGTTATTTCC
Source organism: Pinus tabuliformis (assembly GCA_031772625.1). Lineage (NCBI taxonomy): Eukaryota > Viridiplantae > Streptophyta > Pinopsida > Pinales > Pinaceae > Pinus > Pinus tabuliformis. Next base: position 465,963,366 of record CM062805.1, read on the forward strand.
ATGGACTTCATTATAGGATTTCCAAGGACATCGAGGTAGCATGATTCCATCATGGTTATGGTCGATAGGCTAAGTAAGGTAGCTCACTCATTGTATTGAAATCTACTAATTCAACTAGTGAGGTAGCTTAGATCTTAATTAGGGAGATAGTGAGGTTTCATGGAGTTTCCAAGAAGATTGTATCAAACAGAGAGGCCAAGTAGTTTTAGAAGGAGTTGTTTACATACTTAGGGACAAAGTTAACCTTTAGCACAACTTATTGTCTGTAGATAGATGTACAGACTGAAAGGGTTAACAATATTCTTGACGATATATTGAGGATATATGTCATGCATCAGTAGAGGAGGTGGGAGGATTATCTTCCACTGGTGGAGTTTTCTTATAATAATGGGTATCAGGAATCCTTGAAGATGAGTCCATTTGAGGCTCTCTATGGGTGGAGTTGTAATACTCCTATCAGTTAGAGTGATCAAGTGAAAAGGGTGCTGATTGAACCATATATGTTGGATTTGATGGAGAAGGATATGCAGGTTATTAGAAATAATTTGAAGGCAACACAAGATAGGCAGAAGAGTTATGCATATCATCATAAAGCATTCAAGGAGTGTTAGGTTGGGGAGCATGTGTATTTTCACATTAAGCCCAAAAGGATCTCCTTAAAGATTGGGTCATGTGTCAAGCTTCCACCTTACTATTGTGGGCCTTTTGAGATCTTGGAGAGGATTGGACCACTTTCCTACAAACTTTCACTGTTGCCAACAATGAGAGTCCATGAACTTTCCATTTTCCATTGTTTAAAATATATGTGTAGGATGTTGATCATGTGATTGATTGGTTTGTATTGCAGGTGGAACTAGAGGGAAAATTCTAACCAAAGCCACAATGTATATTGTAGTGGAAACAACTCATGATCCATAACATAGCAATAGAGAAGGTTAAAGTGCAATGGAAGCACTTTGGGAGCGATGAAGCTACATGGGAGATGGTTGATAAGATGCAGGCACTATAACCTTCTTTATTTGTTGGTTGAAGAAAATGAATTTTTGATACGTACACAAACACACACACACACACACACAAATGTGTGTGTGTGTGTATGTATGCATGTATGTGTGTCATTGTAAATATCACATTGAGTTTTGTTTATAAAGCGGTGTTTGCCATGTTTGTCATGGTTTTCATTGTAAATAATGCATCGAATTTTGTTATAAAGCTCCATAAGTAGTATATTTTGTTGGTCATAAGTGTCATTGAGCACCGAGGATGGTGTTCCCCTAAGGGTGAGGGGTTTGCAACAACCCCTAGTTTATTCTTCATGTAAATAAAAAATCAAACCAAGGTCATGGGACATGTATTCCAAGTTGAATGGTCAGTAAACATTGTAGTGGGAATCACTTGCAGCTCATTAATGGTTATGGATATTGGCAAAGTCATTGGCAAATGAAAATAGGCAATAATTGACATGTAATTAAGGAAATAAAGGAAAATAGGAGAAAAGGGAGATGAAGGGACATAAATATTCATGCAAGGGGAATTAGAGAGAAATTAAGGGAAAATGAAAGAAAAAGGAAAAATATAAGGAAGGGACTAGACATCATCGATAACAAGGCATCAGAGAAATAATTCACATTCTTTTTCCAGTTCTCGCTTTGATCACTTTCAGAAATATAGCTCTAATAGAAGATAGAGGAAGCACTTGGACAAGAAAGAAAGCAATGGAAAGTAAGGGAATGCATGGAAAATCTTAGAACAACAACTACAATGGGTATACATTATAGGTAGAATATTGCATGTGAGATTTCTTTGCTGTGATTTGGATGCATGGTACATGCATGTGGTTCTTTGGTTATTTTGATGTCAATGGAATGGGATTTTACTGGGTTGACAGTGGTTTCAACCTTGCCTTGCCATTTCCTGGATAACCATGATGTATTCGGTTCTCTGTTTTGGTTAAGCTTCAAATGGCTAGTAGACTTGGATCTTGGTTGAGGTGCTCTTGGGAAAATTCCCAAGGGTCAAGGGTGGAGATGGCTTTTCTCCTAGAACTCTTGATGGATGGGTGGAGACAGGAAATTCCTCTGGATCTGGTGAAGGAATTTTGAGGAATTCAAGCTTGTTTTCATGTTAGTGATTTCTGGACCCATTTAGATGCAATCCCTGTGGTTGAGGGTTGAGGTGGTTTGGCCTCTAGAAGCCCTAGTTGGTTCTATTTTAATTTAACCCATATTGTCACACATTCATGCATGGAATATGGCATGAGGGTGAATGGATGAAAGAGAGATTCGTTTAAGCCATATGTGGTATGTGGAAGTCCCTAACTTGGTTGGATTTTTCATATGATTAATATGATCTATTTTATTATTGTGACCGATGAACACATGTACTAGTTATTATGTTGATCTTATGGTTGGTTTTTCATGAATTTTATTCTGGTGATATGTTGGTTATAGGCATGGTTGAATGATGTGTTCTTACAATGGATCTTGTTCATGATTTGATTAGTTATGGAATGGCTAATGTATGCATGGCCTAACAAGTGTTGTTGCAACTAGCTAGAGAGGGAATTGAGTCTTCTCGATGATTCTCTAATGAAGTTAAGAATATCATGAATGGATATGCATTCATGAATTATAACTACTATCTTACCACATGTTTTAACAAATGTTTATTCTGTGACTGGCATTTTTTGAGAAATATATGGCCCTAGTATCGATTTTTTATACTTTTTATCATTTGGGACTTGATTCTGGAAAGTTCTAGGAAATTTTGGGTAGAGGCATATAGGCTAGCCCTTAAAAAGTGGCATAGATATTGCAATCTCTAGCATAGAACTAGCATATTTTGGTCATAACTGCATGCAGGAAAGATTGTGGGTGAGACTGGAGCCTTCCAACTACATGCATGGTGTGTCAAGGGTGTAGTTGGGGTGTAAATATTGTGAAAAGAAGTTATAGCTTAGGGATTGATCACTAGGGTGGTTTTCAAGCTCCTAAGCGATCTAGTGTCCCTGAGGTGTGGAAGTAAGTTTTTTGGTTAGTAAGAACCACTTCCATAATTGGAAATTGGAGGTCGATTCATGTCATAGTAATACTCAATTCACGTTTACCCTAGAGAGCTTGTAAAAGTAAGTAAATGTGTGGTGGGGTGCTACACTAAGTATCTCATTTTATGGAAAGGTTTGGAAATAACTATTGAAAATAAAATTACCATCTTATTAATTTTTGGAGGTTCAGTGCTACTCATTCGACAAATCACCAAGGCTAAGAAGTTGATATGCTCAGATTCTTCTCCCTTGAATGAGAGGATATTAGTACAGACATTTGAACTCAGTTGTAGATTTTTTGGCTAGAAAAGCTTCCACCTTGGGTCAAGACAAATTGGAAATGGATCACAGACTTAGAAATTTTCCAAACCCTTAGATATTATTGGTTTTCTAAGATACATTCAAGTTACATTGGGAGTGTTCCTTAGTTTTTTCATTTTTCCACACTCCTTAAGCATGTTTTGAATCCCAAGGAGTAATCATTCCTCAATTAATTTAGCCATTAGATATTTTTTTTTTCTAATGGAGATGTGATCATCTTTCTCCAAAATTTGTCATTCCTTGTCTCTTCTTTATAAGTAGAAGGGCCTTAGGATTCAATGGCCTTACCTTTTCTGGCCATGGATCCTCAAGGATCCTTCCCAGTGTCTTAATACAATCTACATGTAGCATGTAATGTTAACCGTCTCCATTTTTGGGTTGCTTGTCTATTTAATTTGCTCCTGGTGGGATCTATTATGGATCTCCTCGGTCATGGAGTCCATTTTATTGTGTAGTGGAATGGAATTAACTTATTTGTCCTTTGATATCCCTTAGACGTTGATTCTCTGTCATGGTGAGGCCTTGGTGATGGCTCTCAAATTTTTGTTGCAGTTTGGCTCATTTCAAAGCCCTAGTTCTATCTATATATTGAATCCCTCAGCCTCCCAGTTTATTCATGTGCCTTCAATCCATCCAAGTCTAGAAGCATAGAGAAATATTAAATGAGTGTCAATCCATTGGGTGTTGGGTCTCTATTTAGAGATGGAAGATTATTCAGCTTCCCCAGATAATGTTAACACCATCATGGTGCTTGACAGACTTCTAGATGTGGTTCAAACACTCTTGATATATGTTTAGAAATTGGAGGATATGGTTGAAAGGAATAGGTGTTCCTTGTAACTATTTTAGGATAAAAAAATGTTGAGGCACCACATGGATATGGAGCAATCGTTGGAAGGTATGCATGAGGAGGTTCATTCTCTTTCTGCTCGATTTTCTGCATTGGAGGTCTCTAGGACTAGAAATTCGTAATAGGATTTTGGAGGAGTTGTTACTAGTGTCGTCGTAGAGAGGAAGAGAACCCGTCACTCGAGAGGGTCCAATGTTTCCGGTCATGGTCGCTACTAAGGTTTGAGGTTCATGTTGCTGGGTGAAGTCTGATGTAGTTCATTTCCCAATTTCCCTATGTTATTATGTAAATTTTTCTATACACTTGGATCCTTTTGTAGAGTTTACAATGGTCATGTATTTAGTATAAGAAGGATTTTCTACCCTAGTGTTGGAAATCATTTTGAGTGGACTAATGATCTTAGAAATTTTATATCAGAAAACATGTGTAAGTATTATGGCCCCTAATCTAGATTTTATTAATATAAAAACCCTTACCCATTATATATATCTATATCTATATCTATATATATATATATATATATATATATATATATTTAGATTTTTAATGAGCATTATAAAAAGTTATAGTTATGTATTATTTTAATATTATTTTAAACAAAATTTGTAAATATTTTTTAATATGACTATTTAAATATACATTTCATTTATAATATTCAAAGTAGGTTTCTTAGAAATTAACCTACTTTTAAAAACGTCTTATTTCAATTTTTTCCTTTTGCCACATTTGCCAAAATGTATTCATGTTTGTTAGCTATTGTCCTCTCTTCCACATTGTCTTCACTAGAAAGCAACTCCTGGGGCACATTCTCCTAAGGTGACCATACATATGGCATATGGAGCACCTAAAATGAACTTTGACATATTCCATCAACTAATGATATCCAACATCCATCCAATATTATTACCTATCATAGCTAAAACCCTCTTTTTCCCCAACCATAGAGGAAAAGGACAATGCATTATGGATAACATGAGAAAAGTAGTTCATCCATAATGTGCATGTGTTTTTTGAACAAATAAAAATATGCATAATTTACTTATAACTAAAAATGACAATGCTTGATATGTGCTTTTGATATGAGATTGGCAATGCGGTGTATATCCATACCAGGTCCAAAATTTTAACTATCTTAATGCATGTAGAACCTAAGATGGTAATGAGGTAATTAGTGCTAATAGTGGTGAGGAAGTTAATGACAATAAATATGGTTTCATGGGACCATTGAAGGCATGCCTTACTAAGAAAATACCTATTATTTATTTTCCCTTGGATAACAACTTGATATGTAATGTGTTGTAGAAACATTGTCTTCATATGCTTGCACCTAGTATGTCATATATCAAAGTCAAACATTATAAGTTGTATTTTTCAATGCTATACTAATAATAGTCAATAGGCACATAAATTGCTAGAGTCATGCCTTAACAGATACTAATAGCTCTTAACTTGAAAAAAATTCATAACATTCTGATTAACCGAAAGGAATTGAACAACAATCTTTGACTAATAAAGGGATTGAACAACAATCTAAGGAAGGAACAATGAACCTAATTAAATCTTTAGAAATTGAACAGCGAACTTAATCAAGTGTAAACACACAGCGAATCTAGAGTAATTGAATCAATAATCTTATTTTAGCATAATGAGCATTAACCACAGTTATAAGGGAATGACAATTGCAATGATAATGGAATAGTAATCGAATGAACAACAATCACAATTGTAAGTAAACCGTAGCTAAATGAACAACAATGCCAATCTGTAAATGAACAACAATATCAATCTGTAAATGAACAGCAGTGTCAATCTGTAAATGAACAGCAATATCCGAATTAGATAGTGTGATATTATTTCAGAATGAACAGCATAACATTTTCAGTTGCAAATAATAATCTTGCTATCCAATTACTAATTCGATATAACAGAGCAAGTCAATGAAATGTTTAGGAACAGAAGATTACTAAATAAAGCAAGTAAAGGAAATCAAACCACACACGATTGTAATCGTAAAACAATGATATAGGAAGCAAGTGATCCACTATGGCCGGGCCCTTAGCCACTAGGGATGCACTGCTGTAGTTACTCCAGGATCAAATAACGGAACAGCAACGAAGTTATATATTAATCATAAAGGCAAAGTTACAGTTATCGCTCTTTAAAGAGAGTCGATGATCAAAGTTCAGATTACAATAGTAAACTCTACAAATCAACAATAATATCTGCCCCTTGGGCTAGCAGCGCTGTCCCTTTTTATAATGGCCAGGCGGAAATATCAAAAATACAGATAAGTCTTGAGGTAGCAATCCCTCAGGATCAAAGGATCCTGAGGGATTCACCATATCTTTAATCTTCAGTTATCATTTCGTCCTCTTGCATTGATACCGCGTTTCTTCTTCCTTTTCCTGGTCCATGCGCTTCGATCTTGATTTCCTCGTCTGGATGCGGTTTCCTGTCAAAGGGACAACAGTTGGTCCTGCTTTGTCTTTTCCTCCAGAATAGTGATTTTCCATTTTCTTCACTTTCTACATAGAAAAAGACAATAATTAATCATTTTACATCAATCACAAATCCCCTTAATTCTATCATAATCCTTTAACATATGACCATCTTAGAATGTAAAGAAGTTATAATTTAAAGGAAAAGATAAAGAAATAAGATGGTAAATACATACCTTTTCCAATGCTCAAAACACCCCCCTATTTACCCTTTTTCATGCCCTCATGAAAACATTGTAATTGACATGCAAGGCAGTTAGGGAATAGGCTGGAGAAGGATTTTCATGCAATGGTCTAAAGCCATGATTTCTAGCTAAAACTTCAAAAATGTGCCCTGTCTGACCTTCAGGTAATTCATATAGGGCTCTATACCATGGTGCAGGATACCAGATGATTGGACTTCGAAACCTACAACCTAACCAAGACGGGCCCTCTCTTAATATGAGGTTACTATAGGTAACCAAGCGATCAGCAGCTATCTTAAAATTTGTAATTGAATGGCTCTCTGTCTTGGACATTCCGCTTGGAAGTCTTGTATCAGAATTTGGCTGCTGCTATGGCAAGGTCTTTGATGGCTAGGAAGTATTCTACCCCTTGCTAGACAACTGCCTTGTGAATAGGTCCCAATGTTTGGATCACACCCTTCTTCCTCATTAAGCTTCTATGCTTATTCCACAGTTGCAATGGGTTTCTAGGTTCACCCCTTACCCACAGATCTAACCTGTTCTCCTGTCTCTGGAAGGTATTGTAGGCTTTAATCCACTTTATCTAGTTAACAGAAAAAGAGATGAATGCCTGAAGCTGGATATCACCCACAAAAGGGCTAGGGTTATTTTCCGTTTCACCGTCCAACACAAGATTATGCAAATAAAACTCACATAGCAACCACTGGACTTTCACCCCATAATGCTTACAGCAGTTTATGAAATCATCAATAGTTTTTAACTCTATAGGAACCCCTGCCTTGACAGCCTTAATTTTCAGTTGTAAATACATTTCCATAAAAAACAAAGCATATTTTTTGGCAGGTGCCCTACATGCTAGAACATCAGTATACAGAGAACATAAGGTATCCATTTGACTCATAACTATATCTAGTCTATTGGTTACCTTTTTAACTTTTTCCTCTGCCCTTCGCCATCTATCGAAGGCCTCGCTTTCCGATGCATTGATGTTCTTTACCTGTTGCTGTAACTTCTGATATTTCTCCTAAGGAACAGTTTCCTCTATGAGCTTTTCTATCGTTTGTTAGGCCTGTGCTAGATCTTTTTGAAGTTTCACTATCCTCAGATCATTGTCCATCATGACATTTTTGGGTTGGAGATCTACCTGGATCTCCTTATTGTGACATCTGGTTTTTATAGTATATGTTTCCTTCTCATGAACTCTCCGGTCGGTTGTGATGCTAGGGGACAATGTCTCTTTCTGGACTTCCTTATCATAGACTAGTGTGATTTCTGTTTGGGCTTCTGCATTTTTAACAGCCACATGTTCTTCCTTGTGTTCCTTAATAATAATGGGTTTGACTTGAGTCCTTTTGATTTTCTTTTTATGGGATTTTGCCTTGGTGGCTGCATCCTTTGCTCCAGGGGTTCTTTTTGAGATTTTCCCCATTTTTAGGACCCTTATTTGTTGTCTGAGTTGTTTAATTACATTTAGCAGTCTCTGTTGTTCCTTTCGCAGCTTTTTGATTTCATTTGTTTTCTTCGAAGGAACAGTTGTTACTTTTCTTGGGCTTGGGTTTTGTTCTTCAGGGATTGTTCCCTCGCCCTGGCTTATTTCCATGTTTTCTGCCTGGAACACTTCTTCAGTGTTCTCATCCTCCTGATTAGGTTTTTCAGGGGAGGAAACCCTGGTTTGATCTGCTGTTTCCCGGGCAGCTTCTTCTTCTACTTCTTCTTCATCATGCATTTCTTTGGGTGTACTCTGACTGTGAGCAGAGTGTTCCTGAGATTGTCCTTCTTCTTCTTCCTCATCACTCATCTCCTTAAATGCACTCTTACTGTGAGTAGAGTGCTCCTGCGATGGTCCTGCCCCAATATCAGGGTTGAGTGGGCTATGGGGTTGGACATACTCACCCATATTGGCCAAAATTTGGGCCAATTCATCTTCTTGCAGAGGGTTTTGCAATGGGCTTTCGCTGGGTTTCTTTGCTTCCTCCCCTTCTTCTTCGCCGGAGTGCTCAGTTTCCTCTTCCGGTTCCTCTTCTTCATTTTATTCTAATTCTTCTTCTTCATTTTCCCCTCCTTCAAGTTGTGGGGGTTGCTCGTCCTCTGAGTCGTGTATTTCTATAGGTTGGCTATTGTTTCCTTGGGAATTTCTGAGCATTCCTCTACTTCTCCCCAATCTGATGGACTGTCTTCGTTTTCATGGTCTAATTGATGTGCTAGCGATGTTTTTTCGTTTTGGGGTTGGCAAGGCCAGTCCCCCATCTATTGAGAAAATCAATTCTTACCAACTACTCTGCTATTGGGCGAGACTGTAGCTGACTATCAGCCGAATTAAACCATGATGGCTTACTACTGATTCTACATGACGAGATTTTCTTATACTTCGAGCAGCATCATGCAATAAAAAATTTAAGTACGCGGGCAAATTCACAACACATTTTTGTTTTAATACAGCTAACAATTTGAGATGGCGTGGTCTTACCACATCTTTTCTGCCATTGCAAGTGATGTAGCTTTGGACAATTCTAGCCAATTCTACCCAAGGCTCTCCCAGGGTTGCCGGTAGGACTCCTTTTCCTTTGATAGTAAGGTTCTATCCTTCGTCTCGGAAGATGGTTATAGCATCTTGCAGTCTCATCTTTTTCAGGGTCCATACTGGTCCAACGGCTGGCAGTCCCGAAACTTCAACAATTATCGCATCTGTTACTGCTATTTGTCTCCCCCTCACCATGGAATGATCTTCCTGCAGATTTTGCAGAAATTCAATTGCCACCGTCTCGTTAGACTGTTGTAGACGGTTAAGGTAGGCAATCCATCCTGCCTTTACTAAGATTTTGCGTGCAGTGTCAGAGACCATTAACACCTGCAGTTCATTGCGAATTGATCTGCCTCCCATTTTGTTCAAGCTTAGCACACTGTTAAAAAAAAACATAGAGATGACGATGGAACAGCAAGTTGTTCAAACTTTAGCTCACTGTTAATTTTTACAGAGCAAAAACACAGAAATGGCGATGGAACAACAAGCTGTGCATATTGGGAAATACAATACCGTTAAACTTGTTGTTCGCGAGTTTTGATGGAGTCATAATACCTCCAAATAATGAGTTGACACGTATGCCAGTGAATTATGGAGATCACCTGTGCCCCCCTGAAATGTGATAGGCCATCCTCGGCCGGCAAATAAAGGAGCAGCATGCTGAACTGCAATTGTACAGTAGAATAAAGTAATGGCGTATAGATCCATGACATGTTTACAAAAATGAGCAGATTATTGAAATTGAGGCTTATGATGGAAATCGCGAATAAATATAGAAATGCCATGATATGATGTGAAAAATAGAGGATAGGACAGCTGATGTAAGTAAAAGTTCTTCTGCGGTCATTATCCACTTTAACCATTATGATTGATTTATAAATGATTTTCGTGTATAAAAGGTTTGAAAGGGTGATATAACATAATCTCATTTGAAAACGATATAAAGATACAAGAAGAAGGGTTTATAATGATTATTGGTGTATAAAAAATATGACTTCAATACCATCAGCAGAGCTCTGTTGCCCACAGGTGTCCATAACCTTGACAGAGTTGCTTATTTCACCCTTGGAACCATAATCTTTTGTGTATGCCTAAGAAAGTGTTGTGTGATGTCAGAATGAAGGCCATTGTGCTGGCTTGGTAACCAGATGAATCACAATGCCATTCACCAGGAAGGAGTGAAAGGTGGGCAGGTCAGCTCGTGATGAGACCTCCTGTTCCAAGGACTTTTTATTTTTCTGATGTGCCTCTTGGATCATATCCCTGGTGTGGTGGCCATAGTGGGAATGCCACTTCACTTTCTTCCTTATGATCATGGTAGGCTGGCTCTTGATGAGATCCCCTATCCTTCATCTAACAAATCATGTTAGTAATCATATAGATATGTATTTTTCTTCTTTTTTTTTTCTTTTCTTTTATATAGCACTTTCCTATTTATATATAGAGGGTGGCTCAACACTTCTTAAGAGTAGGGATGGTGGAAGAAGTCTGAACATCTCAATAGAAGAAAATATGCCCTTATTCTTATTCAATAATAATGATCAAAGAGAATTATGAAGATTTAAGGAAGAACCAACATGATAAAAACCATCAATCAAATTGGTTTCAGTGAAAATAAAGACAACAAAGTGATATAAATAGTTGTGTCCTTTCCTCTTTTCTCTTATCGATTCAAAGCAATTTATCTAAAGATAACGATTTTTCTTTGGTTTGCTGATTTCAGTATCCTCTAGTTTTTGTATTCTTGCATAAATGTATAGTTGTTCCTTAAATGACCATCATTCACAAAGATCCTCTAAATGATGAAACACACACACATAAAAAGAAAAAAATGCACTCAAAAAGTGTTGTTCTTTAGATGGAACAGCAAATAAAGCAAGCGCGAAATAAAATACCGCTCCTTTAGCGGAACAGCCTAAGATCATCTGAAATCGAAACTGTTGTTCCTTCAGAAGGAACAACAAAAAGGAAAAAATGCAAAGGAGGGTTGTTCCTTTAAAAGGAACGACAAAACAATCTGGCGGAAGTGTTGTTCCTTCGGAAAGGAACGACAAAAATGTGGAGATGTTGTTCTTTCAGAAAGGAACAACAAAAAATGAAAGTGTTGTTCCTTTGGAAAGGAACAACAAAAAAAATGAAAGTGCTGTTCCTTCGGAAAGGAACAGCAGAAAACGAAAGTGTTGTTTCTTCGGAAAGGAATAGCAGAAAATGAAAGCGATGTTACTTTGGAAAGGAACAACAGAAAACGTAAGTGTTGTTCCTTCAGAAAGGAACAACGAAAATGTAGAGATGTTGTTCCTTCGGAAAGGAACAGCAAAAATGAAAGGGTTGTTCCTTCGGAAAGGAACAACAAAAGTGCGGAAGTGTTGTTCCTTAAAAAAGGAACAGCAAAACGTGAAAGTGTTGTTCCTTCAGAAAGGAACAGAAAAAACGAATGTTCTGTTCCTTCAGAAAGGAACAACAAAAATGCGAAAGTGTTGTTCCTTCAGAAAGGAATAGCAAAAATGTGGAGATGTTGTTCCTTCGGAAAGGAACAACAAAAAAATGAAAGTGCTATTCCTTCGAAAAGGAACAACAAAAATGTAGAAGTGATGTTCGTTCGGAAAGGAACAACAAAACGTGAAAGTGTTGTTCCTTTGGAAAGGAACAACAAAAAGGCAGAAAAGTTGTTCCTTCAGAAAGGAACAACAAAATGCAAAAGTGTTGTTCTTTTGGAAAGGAACAGCAAAACAACAGAAATGTTGTTCCTTTGAAAAAGAACAGCAAAAAGGCGGAAATGCCATTCCTTCGGAAAGGAACAACAAAATGTAAAAGTGTTGTTTTTTCGTAAAGGAATAGCAAAATGGCAGAAATGCTGTTCCTTCGGAAAGGAACAACAAAATTCAAAAAGTGTTGTTCCTTCGTAAAGGAATAGCAAAACGATGGAAATGATGTTCCTTCGGAAAGGAACATCAAAATGCAAAAAATGCAAAAATGCAAAAATCTGTACAGAAAGTAATTTGTACAAGCAGACAAGAAAAAGTTATGTAAAAAATTTAAGAACAATGAGATTATTTAGTGAACTAATGCCGAGGAAGAATTATTTTCCTCGGCAAGGATCTGCATATTAGAATCTTCTCAGAGCTGCTGGTAGAAGGATTCCCAAGTAAGCGGTTTATGGTACAGTTGCACTCGGTGGCCATTTGGTTTAAAGGTATGTCTAGATCCGTCAATAGTAGTCAAAGTAATGGTGCCATTGTCATGCACTTTCTGGATTTCATACGGTCCAAGCCATTGAGTCTAAAGTTTTCCCGAAAAATCCTGAAACCTGGAATCGTATAGGAGTGCCCAATCTCCTTTGTGGAAGATTTTCTTTTTTATCAGGGCGTCGTGTCATTTTGCTCTCTGTTGTTGGATTAATGTAGTGCGTTGAAGAGCTGAGAGCCTAATTTCATCTAGCTCGTTAATTTGCTGTAATCTGTTAGTCTGGGCCTCATTTAAATCCAGACCGATCTCCTGTGCTGTTCTTAATGTTTGTATTTCGAACTCTATTGGAAAGATGGGTTCCTTTCCAAATACTAGCTGATATGGTGAATAACCGGTGGTGTTTCTCCACGTTGTTTGGTATGCCCACAAGGCTTCCGACAATCTTGAAGCCCAATCACACCTGTGTGATGCAATGGTTTTTGTTAATATTGCCTCTATCACTTTATTCGTGCTCTCTACTTGGCCATTTGCCTGTGGGTGATATGGAGTGGTAATTTTGTGCTGAATGTGATAATTTTTTAATGTTGCAGTGATTTTATTACCTACAAACTGTGGTCCTCCGTCTGTGATTATGTCCCTTGGGAGGCCATATCACACAAATATTTGGAATAGGAAATGAATCACAGAGTCCTCTGTAGCTCTTGGAAGTGCCTCTGCTTCAACCCATTTGGTAACATACTCTGTTGCTACTAGAATATATGTTTTTTGATTTGATGATGGGTTGATCGGACCAACAAAATTGAGTGCCCAATGCTCAAATGGTTCGATTACTAGCTGTGGGTTTAAAGGCATTTCGTCGGATTGTCCAGGGCATCCTGCTCTTTGGCAACTGTCATAGGCTTGAACAAATTTCTTAGCATCTTTAAAGATTGTGGGCCAGTAATAACCTGTTTGCAAAACCTTGTGACTAGTCCTTCGATCTGCGAAATGTCCACCACACGGTCCGTCATGACAGGCTTTCAGAATGTCAAATATTTTGTCTTCACGGATGCATCTTCTGATGTGCATATCTGCCCCTGTATGAAATAGGTAGCCCCCAATCCAAGAAAATCGAGTACTACGTTGCACAATCTGTTTTCGTTCATTGGGGGTCAGATGCTTTGGTACTTTGCTTATTGCTAAATAATTTGCAACATCAGCATACCAAGGTGTCTTGACAGTAACAACGAATAAATGTTCATCTGGGAATTGATCTTCGACTGCTACTGCATCCGCTGGCTTTGGCATTCGTGAGAGAAAATCAGCTACAGGATTCTCTTTCCCTGGTCGATCTTTTATTCTGATGTCAAATTCCTGCAATAAAATCAACCATCTTGTTACTCTACTGTTTGTAATAGGTTTATTTGCTAAATATTTTATGGCAGAGTGATCTGTATATAAAACAACAGGATAACTAGTGATATAATGCCTAAATTTATTTAAAGCATGTATTACAGCTAAAAACTCTTTTTCAGTAACAATATAGTTTAGCTCAGCAGGAGAAAAATTCTTGCTAATATAATAGATTGCATATGGCTTTTTGTCTTCTTCTTGCCCAAGGACTGCTCCAATAGCTGTGTCTAAAGCATCTGATGAAATTTGAAATGGCAGGTCCCAATTTGGGCCTTTGAGCACTGGGGCTGTTGACACAAGATTTTTCAGATCCTCAAAAGCACGGTTGCATTTATCTGTCCAAACAAAATCAACATTCCCTGTCAGTGCGTATAGAGGTGCAGCTATTTGAGAAAAATGTTCTATGAATCTCCTATAATAACCAGAAAATCCAAGAAAACTGTGTACCTCTGTCTGTGTGGTAGGAGTAGGTATTAACAAAATTATTTGAATTTTGGCCGGATCTACCTGTATTCTAGCCGCTGAGATATAATGACCTAGGATGAGCCCTTCAGTCATCATCATATAGCACTTTTCATGGCTCAAGCAGAGCTTGGTGGCAATACATCGTTGTAGCACCTTTTCCAATGTGTCTAGTGCTGGCTCGAAATCATCTCCGTATGGTGTGAAATCATCCATTTGTACTTCGAGCCCTTCATTTATTAAATTTGAAAAGATGCTGAGGATGGCCCTCTAAAATGTGGTAGGGGCATTGCATAGGCCAAAGGGTAGGACTCTGTAGGCAAATGTTCCCCAAGGACAGGTAAAATTAGTTTTGTCCAGGTCTTCAAGGGCAATCTAAATCTGATGGTATCCACTGAAGCCATCCAAGAAATAAAAGAATTTCTTTCTTGCTAATGTGTCTAATACCTGATCAATGAATGGAAGGGGAAAGTGGTCTTTTTGGGTTGCTTTGTTTAACTCTCTGTAATCTACACAAATGCTCCACTTTGCATTCTTCTTTGGCACCACTACTAGTGGAGAGACCCACTTGTTATCAGAGATTGGATAAATAAAGTTTACATCCAAATTTTTTTGTAATTCAACTTTCACAATATCCTTCAGATGAGGGTTTAGTCTCCGTTGGGGTTGGCGAATGGGTCTATCATCCTTTTCTGTATAAATGTGGTGCGTACACAACTAGGGATCAATTCCCTTCATGTCCGCACAATCCCATGCAAAAGCTTCCTTATATTTTCTCAGTAGTTGGAACAACTTTTATTCTTGTTCAGGAGTCAGGTTATTGTTGATGTTCAAGGTTTTTCCTGGCTCAATCTCTATAGTTTTGCTATTTGAAATAGAGGTAGTGGGTATTGTTTGCTCATGAGTGTCTTTGAGAGGATCTTCTTCTAGTTCATTGTCAAATGATGCCTTTGTCATGTGACATTGTACATGGGATCTAGATTCGGCTTGATTAATGAAGTTGTTAATAACATCATCCTCTGTTTGATCTTTGAAATCGAGGGCATCTTCTATGGTTAATGGGGACCTAATGTTTTCTATGAGGTATGATACAGGATGTTTGTTAGTTCTTATTATTATTACACTTGGCTGGGCTGGAGGGTATAGAGCTAGATTCTTGATGTTACTCCCTCTAGTTATGGTCATACTGCCATGTCGGCAGCCAATGAAAGCATTAGCAGTTGCAAGCCAAGGTCTACCTAAAATTAACGGGTGTCCATCGAGTCGGTTTTTGGGGTTGATTATCAGAAAGTTGGTAGGATATTCCCAGGAATCTACTGATACCATTACATTGTGTAGTGTACCTTCTGGCCTAACTACTGATCGGTCAACCAGTTCTAATAAGGTGGAGGTTGGTTCCATTGATGTAATGCCCAGTTTTTGACAAGTGGTGGTTGTTAAAATATTAATTGCAGCCCCTAAATCAACTAGGGAATTTGAGAAGGTTTGTCCATTGATTTTCACTATCACTATTGGATTCCCTGGGTCTTCATATTTGACAAGTGCTTCTCTTCCTGATAACATATCAGATAGGGTGTCAACTACTTGGACTATTTGGTTATTTTTTATTCTCCTCCTTGGTTTTTTTATACATAACACTTTGATGGTTTTTGCATATATTGGGATATCTTGGATAGCTTGGAGGAGTGGGATTTTTATATGCAAATTCTTTAGTTCTCCCAGAATATCAAAGTCAGGATGTTCTATTGGGCACGGTATGATTAATCGTTCTGGGAATGGGGGAGAAGATGTAGTTGCTTGGTCATGAGTCTGTTGTCTGACCACATCTTCTTCTTGTAATGGTTGTTCTACGGGTAACTGATTTTCAACTTGAACATTTTTGTCTCCCTCAGTTTCTATAATGCACCCAGACCTTAATTGAAGGTCGTTGCACTCCCTTAGATTGGTTTCTAGTTCTGGTGTTTCGATTATTTGAACAGATTTAACCTGTCTGTTATTTGGGTTCGGCTTGGGTTGGGCTGGGAGTTGCGGTCTTAAGTTGGACTGGGGATTTTGTTGTAGTGCAAATGGCGCTGGTAGTGCAGGTTGAGGGAGTGGAATGGTTCATGCTGGCTGATTCATCGGTCTTTACTAGTTTGTCTGCCAGGCTTGACTCTGCGAAGTGGGAGGGGACCATTATGTTGGATATGCATTGTTTTGCCAATATGGTGGAGAGTAGGGAAAATTTGGCCAATTAGATTGGCTTGTTTGATTCAGCCATGGTGATGAAGGAAATAGTTGTTGTGACTAGTTTGAAAAGGGAGGTTTATTTTTCCACATTGTATTATATTGCTGAGCATGATATTGCGGAGGCTGGAAAGAAGAAGATGGATCGGAGGACATACCTAGTTGTCGAGGCTGCCATTGACAGCGCTGATTGAGAAGGTACACTAGCTTTGATTCTTCCTCCGCTTCCTTGTACACTGCTTTCAAACTCAGAAGTGAGGGGCAGTTCTCTGTGGAGTGGTCTTTTGTACAAATAGTGCAGACTTGAACTGCATCTAGTGGGCACTCTTTGTGGCTGTGTTTATTTCTGCATCTAGGGCAGAATTTTGCCAGATTTTTCTCTGCTTCTGCTTGTTTTTGTTTCGCTTGCATAATATCGAGCTTCGTTGTCAGAGTCCCCAATATATCAATTTTGAAATTCTCCACTAAATTTCCGATTTCTGCGCAGGTTACTCCTTCTCTAGCAATCTTGTTGTCCCTTGTGAACCTCTCATGTTCCACTGGTTTTAGCTTTGTGCTGCCTCGCGAACTCCTGATACATAAGTCAATAATGTCAGCAAAATTTTCTTGATAAATGTCTCCTTTTCCCATAATATTTAGTGTTTCAACCCTTTGTTCCTTCATCCCTTTAATTAATGTTGTTTTTAATACATTGTCAGGTAAGGGTAATGATGCATAAGGAGATCTTTGAAGATTATACTGAAAACATTCAACATATTCTTCTAACGTCTCATTAGGTCTAGCTACCATCTGAAATATTTCATCCTTTAACTCTCTATACCTACAATAATCCTGATATTTCTTTAGGAAAGCACCTTTCATCTAATTCCAGTCGTTTATGACACCTCCACCTAACCCCATAAACCATCATAAAGCAGCCCCTTTTAATGTAGAGGGAAATAATTTCATCTTTTGGGGATCGGTGGTATAGTCGTATCCCCTGCACAGCACATCGAATTCAAACAAAAATGCATCTGGATCTTTCGATGTTAGGCCATGGAATGTGGGGATATGCTGGAGAGGAATGGCCTTCATAGGTGCATTAACTGCAGTATCTACAATGGGATATTACAGTGTGGAGGTTTGGGGGGTTTGCTGGTTCTGGGCCATTTGGTCAAATATGTGCCAATATCCTTCTGGGATTTCTAGGAGGGTATTCCTAGGCTAGCTAGGAGGATCAGGAATGGCCTTAATAGGGATGGCTTTAACAACACTTCCTTTGTCTCGGATGATGAGAGTTCCTTGTTGAACTAATGTCTGGGGGGATCTTAGCTCTTCAGGTTGCTCAACTTTGTTTTGGATAATTTTGATAGCACTTCCCTTATCCGGGCTGCTTAATGGCTGAACTATTCCAAGAGGAGATCTTGGTTCTTCGGTTTCCCCTGTTTCTCCTCCTCCTTCACAGAGATTACTAAGGTTCCCTTCTTGTAATGATTTTGGGCTAGAATTCTCAATTTCTTGAAAATCTTGCTCCTCTGTTTGGCTGTGCACCTCAACAAAGGCTACAGATGGTGATTCTGTGGCTCGAAGGGAACTAGTAGGTTGTCTAGAAGCAGCTTTTCTAGGTCCTACTGAAGGCTGAGATTCTGCTTTTTTAAGGATTTCGTCTATAAAGGTCAATCGACAAAGGGTCATCGGCCCCCTTAGCTTGATCAGGCTTGGGTAGTGGTTTAAGATTCTTTTCAGGCTTTTTCTGCTTAGTCATGCACACAAATCAAATACTTATTTCTACCCAAAATAACAATAAATCTGCAGGAAAGTGGGCGGGGGAGCAGGGATGTTACATGCTCTGTATTCAGGTTCTTACCTTCCATTTTTAAAACCCAACACTCTCCTAGCAGGTACTTACACTACTCTCCTTTCAAAAGAAACGAATGGCTACACTCTTCCCCGGCAACGGCGCCAAAATGTTGAGCAGTAAAAAGGGTCTTTTTAACCTCTATTTACCCTACATTAATTATCAATCTAGGTACGATTTTTTATCTCGAGAGTGTATTCAGTCTAAGGCGGTCACTTGTTCAAAAGTAATGTTTGCAGTATAGTGCTTTGCAAAAGTAAATAAATGCTGGAAACAAACTCTAATTGTAATGGCAAGAAACTTAAATGCTTTGTAACTAAATCATTCACTTAAGAAACTACAGCAATCATTAGTCAAGGATGCAGTAATGACAACTCTTTCCTCTGTAAACTGATGTAAATGAAAATCAATCAAAGGCAAGATCTCCAATCTGAGAACTAAACAATAGTAGTCAATGTTCGCTACAGTTGTATATCTTTCTATTCACACCAAAGCAAATACTTGAAATGACAATTCAATTAATAGAAAAGGAACAACAACTAATCTATTGAAAAGATTGAACAACAAAGCTTAATCTATAGGAATGAATTAAGCAGCAATCTTAACCGAAAGGAATTGAACAACAATCTTTGACTAATAAAGGGATTGAACAGCAATCTAAGGAAGGAACAACGAACCTAAGTAAATCTTCAGAAATTGAACAACAAACTTAATCAAGTGTAAACACACAGCAAATCTAGAGTAATTGAATCAGTAATCTTATTTTAGCATAATGAGAATTAACCATAGTTACAAGGGAATGACAATTGCAATGATAATGGAACAGTAATCAAATGAACAACAATCACAATTGTAAGTAAACCGTAGCTAAATGAACAGCAATGCCAATCTGTAATTGAACAGCAATATCAATTTGTAAATGAACAACAATATCAATCTGTAAATGAATAGCAGTGTCAATCTATAAATGAACAACAATATCTGAATTAGACAGTGTGATATTATTTTAGAATGAACAACATAACATTTTCAGTTGCAAATAATAATCTTGCTATCCAATTACTAATTCAATATAACAGAGCAAGTCAATGAAATGTTTAGGAACAAAAGATTACTGAATAAAGCAAGTAAAGGAAATCAAACCACACACGACTGTAATCGTAAAATAATGATACAAGAAGCAAGTGATCCACTAGGGTCAGGCCCTTAGCCACCAGGGACGCACTACTGCGGTTACTCCAGGATCAGATAACGGAACAGCAATGAAGTTATATATTAATCATAAAGGTAAAGTTACAGCTATCGCTCTTTAAAGAGAGTCGATGATCAAAGTTCAGATTACAACAGTAAACTCTACAAATCAACAATAATATCTGCCCCTTGGGCTAGCAACACTATCCCTTTTTATAATGGCCAGGCGGAAATATCAAAAATACAGATAAGTCTTGAGGTAGCGATCCCTGAGGGATTCGCCATATATTTAATCTTCAGTTATTGTTTCGTCCTCTTGCGCCGATACCATGTTTCTTCTTCCTTTTCCTGGTCCATGCGATCCGACCTTGATTTTCTCGTCTGGATGCGGTTTCCTGACAAAGGGACAGCAGTTGGTCCTGCTTTGTCTTTTCCTCCGAAATAGTGAATTTCCATTTTCTTCACTTTCTGCATCGAAAAAGACAATAATTAATCATTTTACATCAATCACAAATCCCCTTAATTCTATCATAATCCTTTAACATATGACCATCTTAGAATGTAAAGAAGTTATAATTTAAAGTAAAAGATAAAGAAATAAGATGGTAAAAACATACCTTTTCCAATTCTCAACAATAATCTTATTCTAGATATAAATTTCTTAGTGAACAATTTATAATTGTGAGAGAAACTTTTTAATCTCATATTGATGAGTCCTAGGGGATAATATTTATTTTATTTTTATTTGTAAGAACTTTGGGGACAAGTATGACTAGGGGTAAGACCTCTTATTAAGTTCTTTATGCACATGAAACATGTATTTTTTGTTTTTTCTATGAACAAAAATACTTTATATTTTGTAAAATAAAAGAAGATGATATACCAATTACCTAATAAACAAAACCTCATTAACTAGTCATCCTTCACCTTCCATTGATTTACCACTATTAGGTATTTTAATTTAGACAACTCTTAGATACTTCAAATAAAATTATATTGCTTATATTCCTCTATACTAGTCTTTCCTTCTATTCCTTAACTCTATTCCTCTATACATATCCCTATACTAGTCTTAATTTTAAATCATGATGGCCTAGAAAACCTACCTCACCAACTCAATTTAGTTTGAAGTGTCAATTCTTTATTATATCCCTTCATCAACTTAGCATTATATTTTCTCATTTCCATTTCTAATGTTTCTACATTATAGTTAAATCTATATCTTTATGTACAAAGTAATTAACCTTTCCCACTGAATGTAATTTTAGGTGTTGGCACTTTCATATATGGTTTCACTCAACCTAACATTCTATGTTTTCATTTCTATTTATAAATTTTCTATATTATACTTAGTATTAGATTGCAAAAACCTAACATACTTATGTCCAAACTAATTAACCTTTCCGACTAAATGTAATTTTAAGTATTGACACTTTTTTATATGGTTTCCTCAACCTAACATTATGTTTTTTCATTTTGATAGTATTACATGATTATATGTTTTTTTATATGATTTGAATCAACTCCTAATTTTTCTACTTTATCCATCTTACAATCAATCCCCTTCCAACTCAATTTATGTAGAGCCTTCTCCCATGTCACCCCCATCGGCAGGTCTTCAGAGTGTGGAGGGATCACTTTCACATGGTCAGGCTCATCAAAGATCACATAGCTCAGCCACATGTCGTGTTTCACTAGAAAAACCTAGCTCTAATGCTAGTGGGAGTTTGAGAGGCAGTGTATCTGTCTTTGTCGATGATGTTGCACACAATCCAACATCACCGATCTATGATACATCTCCTACATTTTTAAATTGACTTTAATTTATGTGATTATGCCTTTAAATTGTATTCAGTTTATTTGTTTGAATTTAATGTATATGTTATTATGTTTAGTGTGATATATATGTTAAATTATGTTTATGACTTACAGAGTGTGAACGGGGCGAAGTTGAGCATGATAGTGTAGTTTCAATCTCGCTATGGTACAATGTCATGACAACTATCACACTCGAGGATATTAGGGCTCAATGTGGCTGGATTACATGTGATTTGGTTACACTCCTTGCTGGCTAGTCGACTGGACATAGCTTGACTCTGATTCTAGAGAGAATCGATTAGTTGATGGAGGTCTATCGATGGGTGGGCCCACAGAGTAACCTCCTTCATTCCATAGAGAGTACTAGGAGGAGGGATGTTAGAGGCACAAATGATTGGGAGGCAGTGAAAGTTTCCACCAGGGGCATTGATGTGAGTGGGGAGTGATGGGCCTCTAAATTAGACATAAATTAAGGCCCATGCCTCTAAATTAAACATAAATTAAGGCCTATGACCATCCTTCAGCACATTAAACCTCTCTTCTTGCATTAGATAATGTATTTTTAACTTTAATATATTCATTAGGAAGATTTGTGAATAATTGCATATTTGTGCCTAATATTATTTATTTTTGCGGAATATTATGAGAATATTGGGTAGATTATGAAGGTTTGGAGGAGGAGATAATTTAGGGACTTGTTCCCTACTACAGGAGAATAAATAATAAATAATAAATCAACAAGATATTATGGAATTATGACATAGATTGTAGAACTCCAATGATTGAGAAAATCTAGGAATGTGTTCCCTCCCATTTAATGCAGATTCAGAGTATTGGGGACCAGATCCACTAATCAAATGATTTTGGTGGGGAAAGATTCCTCATTCATGGGGAATGATTCCTAATCATTTTGTATAAGTACCAAGTCAAATTTTCCTCTAGGGATAGATTTTCATTAGTGTTCTTATGGAGAAAACTCATATTTTTGTAGCTCCATTGTATTTTCTTGCAGGGATGTAATTGTATTGATGAAAATAATGAAGATTGGTGTCATGTTCAACTTCTAAATTTTGTTCCCCTCCATAGGTCTTTGAGTATCCTTGGGCTTGGCCATCCCAGGAGCCTCAGAGCCCTTTTCTATAATTTTCTTTCCTTCTTTTCACTTCTTATTCACATGCATCTCTTGTTTTTATTTCCTTTTACTTCTACATTTAGTATTAATGATTTATTGTTGTAGGATTGAGTTAAATGGTTAATGTAAGTTCTTTTACAGGATCAAAAGCATCATTTAACCATTGGAAAAGCTTTGGAAAGTCATAGTAATCATTGAGCTACTTGGATTAGCTTTCTTATTCCGAAATCTAGATTTCTGGAACTCCTTTGTGGCAAAGAACAATAAATTTCTGCTATTTTTAAGAGCATGCTAACGAGCTTCAATCGAGTTGGTTCCACTTTCATTAGATCACAAAAACATTCTAATTCATAACAAAAATTACCCCAATTAATTTTCATTTGATTAGGTTAGGCATATTTTAGATTTACTATCTCATGAGTTCTCGAATTTCTAGATTTTCGAATAGTAATGTTTTTCTATTTTTTAGCATGGGTTAACAGAGGTAATTTTAAGTGATTCCACTTGGAATGTGAACCTAAGACATCCTAGTCAATAAAAAAATTTGTCCCATCCAATTTGGATTTGATTTTCTTGGTCATTCTATGAGTTATAATTTAGTATAGTAAATCTGTAACATCCTGTAGTAAATCAGGGTATCCTGTAGGAAATCTTGTAGCATCCTGTAAGAAATCCTGTAGCATCCTATAGGAAATCCTGTTTTGAGCCTGAATTGAGAAAAATTATTATTGAAGCTGGGATTAGGCATCTACTTGACCTCCATGCCATCAAGACCATTTTAACCCTCTTGCTCCACACTTGTCTCCCCTGCCAAAGATGAAGGAAATATTAGCATTTGCATTTGTAAAGCAAAAAGATTAAAAAAATGAGTTCTTTTATATTTACACATGCACATAGAAGTTAGTACTCTCCAGATCAGATTTCATTCTCAGTTAGTTTAAATCATTCCATGTGATAAATAGGGTTAAGCTAGGTTTCTTTTACATTTAGTTCATGATCTTTAATAAGTTTATTTCCTTGTGATTTCTTTCTTACAATAAGTTTAGGTTTTATTTCAAACATTTCATTTTCTACAATTATTTTAGGATTTGAATTCTATACATGCCTCCATTACATCATGACAACAAAGTAATGACACATTGTATGCTGCACATATAGTGTCGATACCTCTTAAGTTTGTATGAACCCCGAGTTGATAATTAAAGTCGGTAGCCTTGGGAGTTGCAGCATTCTTGTTGCAATACTGAGGCTCATCATATTTTGGCACCGTTGCCGGGGAGGTGTTAAAGTATGCATTGTTTTATTCCCTAGTTGATTAATTTCATTTTACTTTTTTGCAAAAATATTTGCATTAGGCATATTTAATTTCAAAAGTAGAAATTGCATTGCATTATAGTTTTCATTCAATCATAAAAACAAAAACAAAAAGAATTCTCCAACACCAACCCACCCCCCAATTTGATCACGTGGTGCAATAAGAGCCACATCACCATTCAATTTTTTAGGTAGAAGAAGAATATGGAAAACAATGTAGACGAAATGGATGGATATGGTGACAATGAGGAACATCCATTCAGATTTCCCACTCAAGATACTGATGGTAGTGTGCACATGAAGAACATCCTTCCATATTTTCTTCCAAAATTTCATGGTCTAAGGTCAGAAGATCTGGAAACCTTTCTCTTTGAATTTTAAATCCTTTGTAGATCTTATGGTTTCTTATTAAACACTCAAAAATTTAGATTGTTTCTGATGACATTGAAGGATAGAGCTCTTAAATGGTTCATGAGTTTAGGGACTAATTCAATAATATCATGGAATGATATGCAAAAGATATTTCTAGAAAAATATAAATATCATGATCTTAAAGAAGAAATCTTTATAATGAATCAAAAAGAATATGAGAGTCTAGAGGATCTAATAGAAAGGTTCATGTATAATGTTAAGAGGGAAAACTACATCATTTAGGATCCGACGCACTAAAAACCCTCTTACTTAGAACAATTAGGGATGAATGGATTAATGTCCTTGATCTCATGGGTAGAGGTGATGTATACCAATTATCATTTGAAGAAATTTGTGAAACATGCAAACACATATCAAAAGTATGGGCAAGAGTAGGTAAATTAGCATCAAGATCGGTAAGTCAAGCTAAACTTGGAAATTTTCTTGATAACTTTAAAACAAATTAGCAATGTAAGTGAACAAGTAGAAATGTTAAGAATGCAAAATGAGCAAAAAGAAGATGTTGATATTCGTGTTGTCCATGCAGAATCACATGATGTTAAACGTTGCTCCTCATTACCAAGGTTGAAGGAAGTTCACCAAGAAGACAATGTAGAAAGTCAATTTCCAATGTAGCTATGTTATGTAGCTCTAAGAGGACCATGGTAGCCTAGTCAACCTAGTATGATGCAAGAGCCTAATTCACAATTTCAAGGTTATGCATATCCACCTCAAAGTACTTGAAACACACATTTTCCTTGGAAACATTGGCCATCTCAACCCCAAAACCAATCTTGGCACAAAGGTTGGCAAGGAACTTATGGGATCCATCCACAATATCCTCAGTATTTTCCTCAATATCCTCCATACCCAACTCCATGTTATCCCTATCATTCATCTCCACCACAATCACAACCCCAACCACATCCATCTCAAATATCCACTCCCACTCAACTACTTGTACCACCATTTCCAAACCCACACATTGAAGTAGCTCAACCCACTTACAATGCTGAGGCACAACACTTCCAAACATCTCCTCTTGAGATCAATGGTATTCACCATAACTCAAGAAGAGTATTGTGAAAAAGAGATTATATTGATATCATTGAAGGACTACATCTAGAAGAAAAAGATTCAAATGAGAAGACCACAGAATCATGGGCTTCACTTGATGAAGAGCAGACATAAAAATCAGAGATCGAGAGAGCTCCCTCATGGTTACCATAAAATCCTCCATGTATTCAAGAGAAAAATTAGCAAAAATAGGAATATTTGAAGGTCATGGTAGAAGAATACATGAAGAATGATCCAGATAAGCAAGAAAACCAAGGACATCAAAGTTATATTGAGGTTTGGTTCCAGAAAATCAACAATATGGAGCATTACTCTCTTCTTCAACTATGCTTGATCCTTTCAAGGTAACATCATTTGGTCTCTGAAATTGAGGTACATGTCAAAGCATACATTTCAAGCCTACACATCATTTTGTTTGTCATCTTGATGTGCACATGGCTCCATTGGAAGTATTCTTATACTTGAAAGTGATTTGATTTTTCAAGTAGAGTAGGGAAGAAAAATAAATAAATAAAAATTGAAGAATAAGAGAAAAAAGTAAAATCTCAAGTGAAAACCTCCTTTGAGGCACCTAAGATTGGCTCATTGATTGAAAACCTCCATGAGGCAGTCAATGGGTTGGGAAAAGAAAGGAGAAAAAAGAAAAAGATCCTAGGTTAAAACCTCATTTGAGGCGCCTAGGCAGACCTACTAGTTCAAAACCTCATTGAGGTGGCTAGTAGACCTAGAAAAAAAAAAAAAAATCTTTGCTCCATGTATATCTTTGATGAATGCATGTAATCTCCAAAATCTGCAAGCAAAAAAGAAAAAAAAAAAAAAAAACAAGTTGGTACCAAAGGAAAAAATTGGTCAAACCTAGTCAAAAGAAGTCAAATTTTGAATTTCTCCTCCTTTGCTCAAATGCTACAACAAGGCTAAGGCCATGCCAATCCATCACCCTGATCTATTTCCATCATCCACCTATCGTTCTCAAGCTTTTCCCATTTAGTTTTCTTGTTGTCCTAAAAAACTACATGAAGACTTTGTTTTACTACAGGAAACAAAAATACATGGAGCGGAAATTTGTTTTTTCCATAAATTAAAAATCATGCATTCATTTTCCAATATGTTTCAAGGGGAGATGCATACAGATGATGGTAACATGCCCACACAATTCCAACAAATTCTAGTGCACGGTTTCCAAGAAATTGGCCTCCATCACCTTCAACCATTTTTAGTTTTTCTCGAGCTCTGTGGATCCGTTCACCAATTTGTTTTATGAGGAGGTGCATAATGATGATGGAAACATGCTCAGAAAGTCTTAGTTCAATCCATTTTGCCATTTGGAAGATATGGACAAAACAAGTATGTTACAAGAGGCTGCCTTGAATTTTGAAAATATTGTTTGCAGGAGGAGGATCAGAGAAACAAGAGAGGATCAAAGGGGACCTATATAGTTCATGTTTTAATTTCTCCATTCCACATCCTTCATCATTCCATCATTCCATCCATTTTTCTTCTCATTTATCTCAGTTTGCAAGGGTTCTATGTTTTCTACACGATTCCCTATAAACCTACAGGATCCCTTCGAAACCTATAAGATCCTACAGGATACAAAACAACACCTACAAGATTGGCAATGAGAAATTTTAAAGGGAAAAACTAGAGGTTGGCTTCATCAGACAGTGATAAGGAGACATATACAACCATCCACATCCATCAGAGACACATGAAAGGGGAATTTAACAAGAGAGAACCCACCAACAGAGTGAGGATTCATCACCATCACCATCCAGTACCAGCGCATCAAGGAAAAACATCAAAGGGAAAAAAAGAGAGAAAAACACATGCACCAAATACAAACAAGGACTTCACTCTCCAACAAACAACATCTACATGAAGGTCGAGAAGAAGCTACGAGAGGAAATATGATGGAGAAATGGGTCGGATATTCTTTAGGAAGGTTGATATAGGTCCCCCAACACTTGCACATCAACATCAACTCAACAGCAGCATGTATGTCTCTCCAACAACCATCAGGTAGGTACAGGTATTCAATATTCTTGACCTCTTATCTTAAGCATATTATAGTTAGAAATTTGTTGTCAATGCTTGAGAGATTAGGTTTTATAAGCTAAGGATGGGTCAATAGTCTCAGCCACTGTCAACTAGTTAATTGCAACTAACTCCTTCACTCATGCAATGTTGAAAAGTCAAATTATGAAGGGTGATGATTTCAAGGAATGAGGACAATAGTTAAAAGAAGAAATTTTTGCAAAGGCCAAGTCACCACAACACTCCAAGCCCTCCATCCACTTCATATTCACTATCTATTCATCATTCATCCATCCCATTTCATTATTGAAAAAAAACAAACAGAGCGTCCTCTCGATTTTCACAAACCTACACTACTCCCTTTGAGCCTTAGCATCATTATCCAATCCATCTTCATCATTTCTCATCACTCCCATACAATTAGAAGACCCTGAAAGAGGAGGAATGACTACTACAGGAAGGCAGAATGTTGCTACAAGAAGGAAGAAATGAAAAAATTATGTTAAACCCCAAGATGGCAGAGCTTAAGAGAGACCTAATCAAAACAGATAACTCCAAGGCCATTAGGCAGTCGTCTAGGCGACAAGAGAGAAGAAGAAGGAAACAAAAGGAAATGAGGCATTCACCATCAAAACAAACCTCAAATTGCAGTGATGAAAAGATGTTTTCCAAGAGATCTCCAATCTCTTTTTAGCTTTTGTCCAAGGCCTAAAAATGGGGAAGAGGCATGGGAGTCAAGTTGAGGGTATGTCCTAGGATCAGAATATCATTTATGCTCAAAGAGGGTTTCCTGTAGTTTTGACAGGAATTACTACAGGATATCCTAGTTCTCATCAAAAGGAATTTTGAAGGTTTCAGAGGTGTCCAAATGGTGGAACAAGGTAGTAGAAGGTTGATAAGGATGTGGAAGACCTTGCTAAACTGAAAAATATTCAAGAACCCATCTTGAATGAGGGGAAGAAGGCAAGCTAATGGTCTCAAGAAACAATGGTTTTTCTTGGCACAATTATGTTTTTGGGCTTGCCCTTGCAAAACTTACAGCTAAGATTATTAATGCACAAGAGAGAGGCCACCAGAGCCATGAATGAGGCACAATGAAGTCACTAAGTTGCTCAGAGGATGAGCAACACTTTCAGCAGGGGGGTATGATGGGCCTCTAAATTAGACATAAATTACGGCCCATGCCTCTAAATTAAACATAAATAAGGCCTATGACCATCCTTCAGCACATTAAAACCTCTATTCTTGCATTAGATAGTATTTTTAACTTTAATATATTCATTAGGAAGGTTTATGAATAATTTCATATTTGTTCATAATATTATTTATTTTTGTGGAATATTATGAGAATATTGGGTAGATTATGAATATTTGGAGGAGGAGATAATTTAGGGGCTTGTTCCCTACTTCAGGAGGATCAATAATAAATAATAAATCAACAAGATATAATGGAATTATGGCACAGATTATGGAACTCCAATGATTTAGAAAATCTAGAAATGTGTTCCCTGCCATTTAATGTAGATTCCTAGTATTGGGGACCAGATCCACTAACCAAGGGATTTTGGTGGGGAAAGCTTCCTCCTTTTATGGGGAATGATTCCTAATCATTTTTTATAAGTACCAAGTCGAATTTTCCTCTAGGGATAGATTTTCATTAGTGTTCTTGTGGAGAGAACTCATATTTTTGCAGCTCCATTGTATTTTTTTGTAGGGATGTAATTGTATTGATGACAATAATGAAGATTGGTGTCACGTTCAACTTCTAAATATTGTTCTCCTCCATGGGTCTTTGAGTTTCCTTGGGCTTGGCCATCCCAGGAGCCTCAGAGCCCTTTTGTATAATTTTCTTTCCTTCTTTTCACTTCTTATTCACATGCATATCTTGTTTTTATTTCCTTCTACTTCTGCATTTAGTATTAATGATCTATTGTTGTAGGATTGAGTTAAATGGTTAATGTAAGTTATTTTGTAGGATAAAAAACATCATTTCACCCTTGGGAAAGCTTTGGAAAGTCATAGTAATCATTGAGCTATTTGGATTAGCTTTCTTATTTCCAAATCTAGATTTATGGATCTCTTTTGTGGCAAAGAACAATAAATTTCTGATATTTTTTAGAGCATGATAACGAGCTTCAATCAAGTTTGTTCCAATTGCATTAGATCACAAAAACATTTTAGTTCATAACAAAAATTACCCACTTCATTTTCACTTGATTAGGTTAGGCACTTTTTAGTTTTACTAGCTCACTAGCTCTCGAATTTCTAGATTTCAGACTAGTAATGTTTTTCTATTTTTTAGCATGGGTTAACATATGTATTTTTGAGTGATTCCACTTGGAATGGGGACCTAAGACATCCCAATCAATAAAAAAATTTGTCCCATCCAATTTGGATTCGATTTTCTTGGTCACTCAATGAATTATAATTTCATATAGTAAATCTGTAACATCTTGTAGTAAATCAGGGGATCTTGTAGGAAATCTTGTAGCATCCTATAGGAAATCATGTTTTGAGCCTGAATTAAGAAAAATCATCATTGAAGCTGGGACTAGGCTGTACCTGACCTCCATGCCATCAAGACCATTTTAACCCTCTTGCTCGACACTTGTCTCCCCTGCCAAAGATCAAGGAAAGATTAGTATTTGCATTTATAAAGCAAAAAGATTTAAAAAATGAGTTATTTAATATTTACACATGCACACAACAATTAGTACTCTCTAGATCATATTTCATGCTCAGTTACTTTAAATCATCACATGTGATAAATAGGGTTAAGCTAGTTTTCTTTTACATTTAGTTCATGATCTTTATGCAATTATAATAGGTTTCTTTCCTTGTACTTTCTTTCTTGCAATAGGTTAAGGTTCCATTTCGAACATTTCATTTTCTGCAATTGATTTAGAATTTGACTTCAATACATGCACTCCATTACATCATGACAGTAAAGGAAGGACACATTGTATGCTGCACATATAGCGCCGATACCTCTTAAGTTTGTATGAACCCCAGTTGATAATTAAAGTCGGTAGCCTTGGGAGTTGCAGCATTCTTGTTGCAATACCAAGGCTCATTAGGGAGTTGTTTGACATCCCTATGGGCTATGATATACATCATGGTCTGATGAAACTCAAATATTTACATAATATTGATGTGACTCCTTGTGTTTATGATTTATTCTTTAGAGCTTGGTACATGTTCCCCCACCATGATAAGGTGCTCCTTGACTTTTCCCGACTTTTAAATGTAGAGTTTGTGCTCCACACGAGGCCAAATTTTACCAGCACCCCATCACAATTTTATGGATTCAATAAGGGATGTAGCTATGATCATTTTGGGGCTCATGGGGACCCTGCCCATCTATCAATGCCTTTGAAGTTGGTACCACTACTGTATTAGAGAATGGTATTGCAGAACAAGTTAGAAGACTTGTCACAACTCGATGTTGAGACCAGAGGTACCATTGCGGAGACCATGCGGATCACATTGGTCAGTTCACACGTCTCATTGCAATTAGAGAGGAGAAAACCACCATTATTACCTTATTCCTCGCCAGATGAATTTGTTGCTGATGAAGTGTTTGAGATTCTACCTCATGAGAAACTTTTGGCATATGCACATAGATGTCATGATGTCATCCATGACACTTGGAAGATGTACATCTCACATGATATAAGAAAGGTACATATATATAGAAATTTTGAATCTTATTGTCAAATTATATATTATTTATATTAATAAGCTCGTATCATATTACATTTTTATTAATAAGTTCATGATAACATGTAGACACAGGGTTATATAAATCAGCTTATGAGGTCATTTGAGGTATTAGTTGATCTTCCAAAGTGGACTCCATTAGTTCATGTGGCCATAGAGTTGCCGACGCGTCCACCTCCATGTTATCAAAGTCACGTTGAGGAGAGTCGCTATGTAGAGCCACATGGACCAACACTCAAGGTAAAAAAAATTATTCCTAAGATTTCAACATTTTATTTTTTTAAGTTACATGCATGCTAATTAATCCATAGACTACTTATAATGTATTTTCCATTGTGTACACAAGCCCAGATGTTGGGTGGTGCCTAGACCGCAATGATTTGGGTTAATGAATGGGATGCATGTTTTGCAGATGATCCTGATGTAGGCCCATTGACATGAGCCCCAACCATTGAGCCATAGGCTCAAAAGCACCAGACTAAGATTTACCAGACCACCCATCCCACATACCATTCATTTGGACTTGATTCAGGTTAGTAGATTCATATGTAATTAAAATTAAAAATCATTTATCTCTATATTGTTTATTTTACAAATAATGATAATTAATTGTTTCTTCTCAAATATGTACGAAAATAAAATACTGAAGACTGTGGATGAAAAATAGTTTCAACAATATAAATGGCTTCTAAACATTGTAGATCTACAACAACTGATAGAAACAAAACCCGTCAAGGCCCTAATCTATGCCACAATCATAGTTAAACAACAAAAAGAAACAATAATAACTCCAACCATCCAATGGAAACCAGATATTCTAAGAATAGATTTTATTATAACACCTGTGAAGGGAACAAATAAATGTTACTAGTCTCCCTCTATGGGATGGGTTCTTGGCTATCCTCAAATGTATTCAGCTTTTTTATAGATTCTCTCACCTCTATAATGTGTAAACCTAGTGAATAAAATGTTTGAGTTCAATGGGAACTCAAATGGAAGAAAAATGGTGTGCAACAATGATAGTAATCAGAGTTACAATAGTGAGTGCAACAATGAAAATAATCAAAAGTGAATAATGAATGGAAAACTCTTCTATTTATAACAAAATATTGAGTTATCCTCGAATAATGAGCAATAAAAAAATATTATTAACCTCATTCTTGGAATAACCACTTGGAATATTTTATTATATTTGGTTAGGACGGAAAAAATATTTAAACTTTTATTTAGAAATAATAAATATAAATAAATGATTTATTTATCATCTCAAGGAATTGGTTAAGGAATAATAAACAATTAATGATTTATTTAATTATTCCAAAAGGATTTAGTCAAACCTGAGAAAGAATAACAATTAATTAGTGATTAATTAATTATTCTTCGAGAAAAATAAGATAATTAATGATTTATTTGTTTATTTTTCATAACTGGGTCAAATATGACAAGGAATATTAATTAGTTAATGGTTTAATTAATTATTCCTAGGAGAAAATCAAGTAAATAGTGATTTATTTAATTATTCTTCATGGGTTTAATTATAAATTACTTAACAAAAGTGGTTTATTAAGTAATTTCTCAAAGTGAAATAAATTTTACTATGGTAAAATTGGCTTTACATGGTGTGTTGAAATTTCTAAATGTTACCCATTAGAAATCCCTACTACATTATCTAGTTTATTTCACCTACTTGTTTACTCCTTAACAAGCTATTTATCCAAATAAATATTGAAAATAAACACAAATGCGGTCTCAACTCATATATAGATCATCAACTAACATAATAGACAAACACACAAGGGACACCGTTATTTATGGACAATCGTCCCTGGAAAAACCCTGTTAGTGCCTAGATTTACCTTAGGTTGAGGAAGGTAGGATCCAGGGCTAACATCAAACCATGCTTGGCCTGGTAGCTAGCCCTACCAGGTTGGGAGAGGGCTCTCTCTGGGTCAATCTCAGCAAAATATAATCACTATAGGCTTGAGATGATTGATTTAACTACTGATATTAGGCTAGGTATGTGTGTGCAAGAGTTTGACTGTATGATGATTTGTTGGCTCAGATGGAAAGGCAGATTTTTGGGTGCGGGGATTGAGGCTCAGTCTTGCAAAGATCTCAATGGGGCAAGGTAGGCAATTGATTTTGGCACTTCAAATCGAATGAGACGAAAGGATTAGACAAGTGAGGAGCTGAAGAGGGCAAGGAAAGTCATGGATCCTCTCCAAACAGCTGAAAACATCAAGAAACTAAAGCAAACCTCAAGTAGAGCACTGCAATTTCAATGGATTCTACTTACACTTTTGTTTGTTTAGTTAAGAAGAAACAAGATATAGAATGGCATACATAACACATAAGCACATTCACAATTACAAAAGAAAGCACTGTACCAAGACAAATTTCCACGTGGATCCCAAAGAGTGCTGCAAATCCTGGTCTCAATTCCTTAGCCAAAATGCTGATATGAATGTACAATGAAGCTCAAGGCTTTCTCAAAAGTCCAACCATGCTAATGACTGAAAAACAACATAATATAGACAACCATAGCTCATCCTTGCCTCTAGGGGTTGAGCTCACATGTTTAGGAGCTGTTTCAACTAATTCTAAACTAAGAACTAGAAATTAGGCAACAGAACAACATGCCTCTAGAAACAAGGGAACTGATTCATTCAGTTTCAAACAACTTTTAAACTGATGAATCTACCTCTACAAGTGAAAATTTGACACATTTACATCATGATCCATAAATGTACATTAAATTACATCACAAATTTTCCATTAAGAAAGTGAAAAAGTCAAATTGGCCAAATCTGGGCGAAAAACAGAGTAGTACTTGGTCAAACTGACAAAATTTCCTCCATGCACCGCGCCTGATTTCTCTATGCGTAGCGCCTATTTGGAGCCACTTTTGAAGGCCTTCCCGGTGTCCAAATTCAATTCAAGTGTGCTTGTTGGAAAGGTCTACCTGTCTAATTTCCAACCCAAGTGGAATTTTTCAATTTGGCCTCCATGCCCCTCCAAAAGTCAGTTCTCCCAACACTGCTTCTTGTGTGTCAAAATAGGGGCAGTAAGGTCATTTTTTGAGTGTTTTTGACCTTTTTGAGGGCTCAAAACCTGTCCAAATTTCTTCGCCATTGGTAGGAAAACATATGTTTTCATTAAAAATCCAAAAATTCTGAGTTTCTATCATTTGGAGGCTCCTAGAAAAGGCGAATGCCACATGGCGCGACGCATAGGGCAGAAAATTTTGTGTTAAACATTTCTATGCGTAGCGTCTTTTTGAAGACCAGTTTTGAGGACCTTCCCAGTATCTAAATTGGGTTCACAATATATTTTTGGAAATCTTATCGAGTCTAATTTCCAGCCCAGCTTTAATTTTTCAATTTGGAGTTCATTTGCCCTGTTAAAAATCAAATCTCCCAAGACTGGTCAAAATGTGAAAAATGAGGCTGCCTAAAGGCAGAGTGATGTTGCAATAAACTTTTGAAGGTCTTCCTCAACCCCAAATTGATCTCATGATAGCTAGTTGGAAAGATATTTGTGTCTAGTTATCATTTGACTCATCATGCAAGTCATTTGGCCAACCAAGTTAGGAGAAAACTTGATTTTCCCAAGGTCACTTCAGAGGTACATCAATTCTCCTGAGGCAACTATATTTTTGACATTTCTCTAAAACCATGACACCTGTGTAAAAAGTGAAGGATTTTTTTCTTCCTTGGCCTATTTTTGACAAAAACCTCTCTCATTTTTTCCAAAATCCATCTTTTCTAGCTCAGAAACATCATTTGAGTAAAACTTACCCCGATGTGTGGAACAGGGGATTTGTCGAAATGAAGTGAAATGAAGGGGATAAGGGGCTTCTAAATTCTTGAGAAAATTTTGGGAAGTAGGGAGGGATGTTAGGAAGTAGGGGAAAGTGTAATTTCAAATATTGAGTGAGGGGAAGAGGACCAAAAGGGCAAAACACAGGCCTAGCCTAGAAAATTGTCAAGTTGTAGCAAGAAACTAGGGTTTGTGCGAAAATGAGGAATTTGAGGGATATCAGTGATGGGAAGTTTTTAATAGGGTAAACTAAGGATAGGAGAAGGTGTATGAGCATGGAAAATAAATGGAGGATTCAAAAAGTGAGGGAGTGGTGGAGTGTACTTGGCAGCAAAATCCCAAATGCAAACCCTAGGCAATGAATGGCAAGGAAGTAGGGTTTAAGTTTTTTCACACAACCACCATAAATTTTTTAAGAGAAACTCTTTCAATAGCAAGGAAAAGGGCTTGGCTTACTTACACACTAGAAGGTTTGAGCAATTTTGGCAATTTGAGGGAGTTGTTGATGAAATAGGGCTTGGAAGCTCTATGTGCCGTGCCTCAAACCCAACGCGTTGCGCCTCCTGTGTGCGCTGCGCCTCTCACCCAATGCGCCGTGCCTCTCACCCAATGTGCCGTGCCTCCAAAACTGGAACTCTTTGCTGCAATTTTTCTTCCTTTCTCCAACATGACCTTCACTTTGCTCAATCTTTCTTCTTTGAGTGCCAATGAGCTTTTGGATTGTAAACATGATTTATATACAAGAGCTTTTGATTTTTCCTTGATAAAACCCACTTTTTAATGTTTGCATTAGACTTGCTTTTCAAACTCTGTTTTTGGGCATTTTGCTTTATTTTTGCCTGTGATGAACTGAATGCTTTGATTTTTCTTGATTTTTGATTGCTTTGCAGGGGATGGAGCTACTGAGGCTTGGGAAGGAGACCAGGGTTGCCTCTGAGCTGATTTACATACAAGAGAACTGAAAATACATGAATTAATACAATAAAACCTAGAATACTCTGTTTTTCCTCAAAACAAAGTTTTGAGGAAAAATACATTGCTGAGCAATTTATTATGAACTTTATTGGTACTAAAACCTCCTCATGTGCTTGCTGACTATTATTGGACATTTTGAAACCCTTTTTGATGAAACCCTAATGAAACCCTAGACCTAATGATAATGAAACCTTCAGAGAATGACTCTTGAAATTTTAAAGACAAAACAGTGACTGTATATGATTTTGATGAATAAACATGAGCCATCAGGTACAGGACATGAGGGAAACTATAGGAGAAACCACTACCATCAGATGATCCATGTGCCTAATGGAATGCAACTAACTGGGTGGGACACTTAATATGTAATGCAACAATAGGATTTGATCTCTGATGGAGGGATGAAGATACCGACACTAACATTGGATCCAATGGGGATGGTAGCTCCTTGGAGGTGCCAAGAACTACAGATCTCTGGGAAAGCAAGCAGTTCCTTTGTCCATTGGGCTATGTAGTCAATAACTTCGACAAACGAAAAACCAATTACTATGAAACTTTGACTCAAGACTCATAGTTGAACTGACTAATTCAAAACTGAAACAAGACTCTCAAAAGCTAAAACTAGACATTCAGCTGAAACTATCTTTAAACTGACTGAAACAAAAAATGACTCAAGACTGACTTAACTAAAACAAGTACTTACAAAGCTTTTAAATGGCAGCAGACCATCGAGATTTGAGAGCTTCAAATCATGATGAAAACCACCTGCCTACTGATGAAATATGTACAATCATGTGTAGTGAGCCTTCCAATGTAACCAATCTAGCAGATGGCTACATACTGAAATTTTGCTCTCATTTTCCCCGAGTAGGCAGAATGATGTACATGTAGGCAACTCACAATAACCACTGAAACCAAGGCTTATGATAACGAACCAGGCAACATTTATCTTCTCTAATGCTTGCAAAAGAATGCCAAAGGGATCTTGATAATCCTGAAGCACTATCTTGTCTTGAGATCCAGCAGCGAAAATACAAGTACTCCCTTTATTCTGATCTAAAAGAACAATGGATTGCTGATTGATAGTAACTGACTTGAATTCTGGCTTATTGTGTCTCTTAGACTCACATTCCTCAATTTCATGGTCTAGGTCATTCTTAAACAGAAAACAATCTTCAAGATTATCAAACATGACAGCCTTATCATTTTCATGAAAGAGAATATTATCTATTCGTTGATCTATAAGGCTAATGTCAAGACTGTCATCATTTTCAAAAGAAGAAGAAGTTTCACCAACACCGTCTTGACCATGTGCACACTGCAGACCTGCATTAGCTTTGGCTGTAACTTGACCTTTCAAGAGTCGATCTATCTCATCTTCAGACAGAGGAGATAATACTTTCTGTTTTGTTTTGCTCAAGTGATTTTTGTCTTCTTGAAATAACATTTCAAAACATGAAAAATCTAAATGACAGTCCTGATCTTTTGAAATTTGGAAACATTGTTGATCATCTTCATATGACATGGCAATCAAACTATCCAAATTATCATTTACCACTGAGTTATCGAAAGAAGATTTTTCACTTACTTGAACAAAGGTTTCATCTTGTTTTTCATAAAATGACTGGATTACCTCCTCATGAAGGCTTTGTTCAATAACTATGTCTTCTTCATTCCAGATGATCTCAACAGCAGAGCTCTCCTTCATGGGATTCAAAACAAGGTTGTCTTCATCATCACGATTTGAATCTAGATCTGAAATAGCTGACTTGACTTTATCACATTCTAAAATTGAAACTTGACTTCCCTACATACTGTCTTCTTCTATGGAAAGATCTGAAATAAAACCTTCTCTTTCATCATCTTCCATCGTACTAAGATCTTGATCCTACTGCAAATTTTCCTGATCATCTTGATAAGTATCACTCTCTTTATGCTGCTGAAATGGATTTTCATACAGGGCTTCCATGATCTCATCATCTTCATAAACTTTCTCAAGATTTTTAATAAAACTATAAGCATGTTTGCAACAGTTCTGAACTAAATCTAATGATGGATAAGATTCTTTATACCTTTCAAAGAACATGGTATGAAAATCCTTCAAACAGTAAATACAAGCAGGTGGCAAACTTTCATACCAAGATCGGACTTCACCTTCTAGAGTGGCCATGAATATCTACATCAAGCAATCTTCAGGAAAATCAACCTTCAACTTGCGAATATGTATGTGAAATCTAACCAGATGTAAAGTAGCATCCTTTCTATCATCATCTTTAAACGTAGGCAAATTCCTTTGCCAATCTACCTTTGGAATTTTATTTGGAAAACCTGGAATGTGATCTCGGCTCATGGGAGCATGCCGTCGAGCAAGAAAATCCATTTTTATAACAAAGAATTGACGAATAAATTCTTCAGGCTACTGATTCTTGAAGAGTAGAGTTGCCATAAAAATTCGGAACCTTGGGATTCTTCGACATTGGAGTCGCTAGGTGAATGATTTCAGCCTTCCTGTGTCTGACTTTTGTCCACCATCAACAATCAGATTTAGCTTGATACATGTACTGGGGAAATTTGCAAGCCAGATGTTCTATTTATAAGACTAGACCAGAGATTGATTGAAGTAGCTTTTATCTACTTGCGCTAATGCAAAGCAAAAGCGTTTCAAAGGCTACCTGGCTAATCTTCAGACTCCATCTCTAGTTTATAAAATGAAGAACACTAACAAAAAAATGATTTCTTCCCCAATATGGTTGGCACTATGTTAGTGCCTAGATTTACCTTAGGCTGAGGAAGGTAGGATCCAGGGCCAACATCAAACCATGCTTGGCCTGGTAGCTAGCCCTACCAGGTCGGGAGAGGGCTCTCTCCGGGTTAATCTCAGCAAAATATAATCACTATAGGCTTGAGATGACTGATTTAACTATTGATCTTAGGCTAGGTATGTGTGTGCAAGAGTTTGACTGAATAAAATGATGATTTGTTGGCTCAGATGGCAAGGCAGATTTTTGGGTGTGGGGATTGAGGCTCAGTCTTGCAGAGATCTCAATGGGGCAAGGTAGGCAACTAATTTTGGCACTTCAAATCGAATGAGATGGAAGGATTAGATAGGTGAGGAGCTGAAGAGGGTAAGGAAAGTCATGGATCCTCTCCAAACAGCTGAAAACATCAAGAAACTAAAGCAAACCTCAAGCAGAGCACTGCAATTTCAATGGATTCTACTTACACTCTTGTTTGTTTAGTTAAGAAGAAACAAAACAGAGAATGGCATACATAACACATAAGAAAATTCAAAATTACAAAATAAAGCACTGTACCAAGACAAATTGCCACATGGATCCCAAAGATTGCTTCAAATCTTGGTCTCAATATGAATGTATAATGAAGCTCAAGGCTTTCTTAAAAGTCCAACCATGCTAATGACTGAAAAACAACATAATATAGACAACCATAGCTCATCCTTGCCTCTAGGGGTCGAGCTCACATGTTTAGGAGCTGTTTCAACTAATTCTAAATTGAGAACTAGAAATTAGGCAATAGAACAGCATGCCTCTAGAAATAAGGGAACTGATTCATTCAGTTTCAAACAACTTTTAAACTGATGAATCTACCTCTACAAGTGAACATTTGACACATTTACATCATGATCCATCAATGTACATTAAATTACATCACAAATTTTCCATTAAGAAAATGAAAAAGTCAAACTGGCTAAATCTGGGCGAAAAACAGAGTAATACTTGGTCAAACTGGCAAAATTTCCTGTATGCGCCGCACCTGATTTCTCTATGAATAGCGCCTGTTTGGAGCCACTTTTGAAGGCCTTCCCGGTGTCTAAATTCAATAAACGTGTGCGTTTTGGAAAGGTATACCTATCGACTTTCCAACCCAAGTGGAATTTTTCAATTTGGCCTCCATTGTCCCCTCCAAAAGTCAGTTCTCCCAACACTGCTTCCTGTGTGTCAAAATAGGGGCAGTAAGGTCATTTTTTGAGTGTTTTTGACCTTTTTGAGGGCTCAAAACCTATCCAAATTTCTTCTCCATTGGTAGGAAAACATAGTTTTTCATTAAAAATCCAAAAATTCATATTTTTTTATCATTTGGAGGCTCTTAGCAAAAGCGAACGCCACGTGGCGTGGCGCATAGGGCAGAAAACTCTGTGTTAAACATTTCTATGCATAGCGCCTTTTTGCAGACCAGTTTTGAGGACCTTCCCGGTATCAAAATTGAGTGCACAATAGCTCACTGGAAATATTATTGAGTCTACTTTCCAACTCAACTTTAATTTTTCAATTTGGAGTTCATTTTCCCTGTTAAAAATCAAATCTCCCAAGACTGTTCAAAATGTTCAAAATGAGGCTGCCTAAAGGCAGAGTGCTGTTGCAGTCAACTTTTGAAGGTCTTCCTCAACATAAAATTGAGCTCATGATAGCTCATTGGAAAGATATTTATGTATAGTTATCATTTGACTAATCAAGAAAGTCATTTTTCCAACCACGCTAGGAGAAAACTTGACTTTTCCAAGGTCACTCCAGAGGTACATCAATTCTCCTGAGGCAGCTGTATTTTTGACATTTCTCTAAAACCATGACACCTGTGTAAAAAGTGAAGGAGGTTTTGCTTCCTTGGCCTATTTTGGACAAAAACCTCTCTCATTTGTTCAAAATGCATCTTTTATTTCTCAAAAAAATCATTTAAGTAAAACCTACCCCGATGCGTGGAACAGGGGATTTGTCGAAATGAAGTGAAATGAAGGGGATAAGGGGCTTCTAAATTCTTGAGAAAATTTTGGGAAGTAGGGAGGGATGTTAGGAAGTAGGGTAAAATATAATTTCAAATATTGAGTGAGGGGAAGAGGACCAAAAGGGAAAAACACAGGTCTAGCCTAGAAAATTGTCAAGTTGTAGCAAGAAACTAGGGTTTGTGCAAAAATGAGGAATTTGAGGGATATCAGTGATGGGAATTATTTAATAGGGTACATTAAGGATAGGGGAAGGTGTATGAACATGGAAAATAAATGGAGGAGTCAAAAAGTGAGGGAGTGGTGGAGTGGACTTGGCAGCAAAATCCCAAATGCAAACCCTAGGCAATGAATGGCAAGGAAGTAGGGTTTAAGTTTTTTCACACAACCACCATAAATTTTTTAAGAGAATCTCTTTCACTAGCAAGGAAAAGGGCTTGGCTTACTTACACACTAGAAGGTTTGAGCAATTTTGGCAATTTGAGGGAGTTGTTGATGAAATAGGGCTTGGCAGCTGTATGTGCCGTGCCTCAAACCCAATGCGCTGCGCCTCCTGTGTGCACCGCGCCTCTCATCCAATGCGCCGCGCCTCCAAAACTGGAACGCTTTGCTGCGATTTTGCTTCCTTTCTCCAAAATGACCTTCACTTTGCTCAATCCTTCTTCTTTGAGTGCCAATGAGCTTTTGGATTGTAAAGATGATTTATATACAAGAGCTTTTGATTTTTCCTTGATAAAACCCACTTTGTAATGTTTGCATTAGACTTGCTTTTCAAACTCTGTTTTTGGGCAGTTTGCTTTATTTTTGCCTGTGATGAACTGAATGCTTTGATTTTTCTTGATTTTTGATTGCTTTGCAAGGGATGGAGCTACTGATGCTTGGGAAGGAGACCAGGGTTGCCTTTGAGCTAATTTACATACAAGAGAACTAAAAATACATGAATTAATACAATAAAAACCTAGAATACTCTGTTTTTCCTCAAAACAGAGTTTTGAGGAAAAATACATTGCTGAGCAATTTATTATGAACTTTATTGGTACTAGAACCTCCTCATGTGCTTTCTGACTATTATTGGACATTTTGAAACCCTTTTTGATGAAACCCTAATGAAACCCTATACCTAATGACAATGAAACCTTCGAAGAATGACTCTTGAAATTTTAAAGACAAAACAATGACTATATATGATTTTGATGAATAAACATGAGCCAGCAGGTACAGGACAAGAGGGAAACTGTAGGAGAAACCACTACCATCAGATGATCCATGTGCCTAATGGAATGCAACTGACTGGGCAGGACACCTAATATGCAATGCAACAAGAGGATTTGATCTCTGACGGAGGGATGAAGATACTGACACTAACAAACCCAATGTGGGAAAACCGACGTAGGAGTTCTGAGGGTTTTATTATTAAGCATCTTTCTTGAGTACGACTAGGGTGCCAAACTAGCTCACCCAACAGAGATTTCTATATGGCAGTAATACCCCTTCTCGAAAGCAGATATTCAGCTTCTCAACACTAGTCTGCCCCACGAAATCCTTCTGACGCTTCTCCAAGGCTCTGTGTCAACCCTGCTAGCCTCTGTGTAGCTCTGGAACCCTCTACGTTAGCCTACTACCTCTCTGTGTCATCTCTCTAGCCTTCTGTGTCACCCATGTAGGCCCCTCAGCCTTTGCGCAATCTCTAGTTTCCTTTGCATGGCTCCTACTGCCTCTGCGTAGCCTACTCAATCGTTGTGTTGGCCCTCTAGGATTATCTCTACCTCTCTGCTATGTACTCACTACCCCTCACTACAACTCAGATCACTTGTTTGAATTTTCTTAGCAAATCCCACTCCAGAAAATCGAACTGATTGATCAATCTTGGTGTATCTCCAACTGATCCTCAAGCCTCCTCTTATACTTTTCCTCTTGAGTCTTCAATGGCCGAGATTAAGTCCCTAATCAATGGCTAAGATTATATTTGGATTGATCCATTTCATTTAGAACATTCTCACCCAGTTTTATATTAATACCCATTAATATTTTAATTTTTGTATGTTTAGATTTAGGAACTCCATTAAAAATATTAATTATTTTAATATCTCTCTAGCTAGGTAGAATTTCCCCAAACCATTTCTGGGTCTTGGATATATCATTTTTTCTATCCTCTCCACCAATTTTCATGGCTAGATCACATCCTATGCTACCCCAAATCAGCACTCCCTCTCAGCGAGGAATGTGTTCTAGTAATGCTCCACCACTAAACATCACATTGATCATCTAGCACCGGTACCTGTGTTAATGATTGGCCTCCTGCCCAGCATCCACTGCACTGTTTCCTCCTATACTATTGTCCATGGCTCTTCCACTACCACTGTTACATCTATACTACATCTCCCTCTCAACATTCTGAATCATGTTTCCCATAACACTCGCACTGCGAACTATTGCAGTACAACTCGGTTATCGAGAAGTGAGTAACTGATCTACCCAACTACTGACATCCTTGTCAGTTAGGAAGCCTCCTGATGCTAAAGATACCTCTGTTGCTATCATGTGCTCCCTCTGCTAGCTCTGCGCTGCTGCAAGCACCTTTGTGCCTCTCATACTGTTGCAACCATATTTGTGCCTCTCTGCACTGCTGCAACCACCTTTGTGCCTCTCGCACTACTGCAACCCCCACTGCGCTACTACAGACCTTTTCACTTTAACACTACCTTGTTGCTCCATCCATATCTTACTTCTATTGACATCTGTCATCCTGCTACTGTCATTTGAGGCTCCTGTAGCCAGATATGATCCAAGAGTTTGGGTACCTCAAGGATCCTGCCCCTCATCTTTTGTAGTCCTCTTGACTATAGCTCGATGTCTTCCCATCTCTTCTATAGAGGTGCATGAGCACTCATGGCACAATCATGATCCATCTCGACTTATTTCTCCACCTTAGTCAGAGCTTCCTAGGAGTCAGAAGCCTCTCCTTATTCTTCTTCCTCGGACACTGGGTTGCATAATGACCCAGCTCCCCACAATGGAAGCACTTTGCTTTGTAGATTTCCTTCTTCTTCCTCTTCCCCTGTTGTCCTGCAGATGCCAGAGCCGCATACTCCTCCTCCTCTTTCTTGATTCGACCTCCTTTGCTACTACTTCTCACCTTGGTCAACTGTCTGATCCCTTCTTGGCAAAGAGCTACCCACATCTCTTCCCATCTTGGAAGATCAGCTCTGCTCAAAATTAT
Source organism: Pinus tabuliformis (assembly GCA_031772625.1). Classification (NCBI taxonomy): domain Eukaryota; kingdom Viridiplantae; phylum Streptophyta; class Pinopsida; order Pinales; family Pinaceae; genus Pinus; species Pinus tabuliformis. The sequence continues at coordinate 466,007,336 of CM062805.1, forward strand.
TTGGACAAATTTCTCCCAGTGCTCGAAGATTGCATTCAAGGCAGTCCTCGCCATGAAGTCCTAATCTGGTGTGGCCCCTATGGAAGTTAGGTGGTCCCAAATCTCTTGCAACCTGCTGAGGTATAGATCTATCTACTCCTCCTTTTGCATCTGATACGACCACCGCTGATTCTCCAACAACATCTTCCTCTACACAAAAGTTCCCTGATACAATGTCTTCAAGGTATCCCACATCTCCTTTGTTTTTTTCTTCTCGGCAATATGTAGTACTACATGATCCTTGACCCCATCAAGGATTATGCACTTTTCCTTCACCATTGCATCCTCATACCTTTCATTATTAGCTAGGTCAACTAGGATATCCACAGTTCTCAAGGAGAAACCCTTGATGTGATGTCTATCCAGAACAGAGAGCATCCTGGCCTTCCAGATGACAAAATTGGAGGCCTCGTCCAACCTGTCCTGATCCCTCAGTCCATTCATTACCATATCTGCTCCTTCTCTGGACTCCCTCTAAGTCTCAACTTCGCTCTTGGAAGTTATCTCCTAGACTCCCTCTGAGTCTTGATTTCCCTACTGGAAATCTTCCCGCCAATTGTCGATCTGCTCCTATCTGATCCTCTTTGCAACTACAACTTGGATCTGGATTTCTTAGCTAGAAATCTGTCAAGGCAACGACTCCCTCTACCTTAGTTCTGTCCCATTAGGTACTGTTCTTCTTCGAAAACAACAACACCCCACCAGATTTCTAATCCACAATCTTCCCACAACTCCTTATGCCCCAGCAACTGAAGAAACTGAACCTTCCAATTCTGTGCAATTCGGCAAAGGTTGAATCACTCCCCTGGCCAACTATGTCAAGTATACCTGACTAAGTAAGATGACGTGGCTCTTTGTGAGCCTCTTCTGCCTCTCTCTGCATCTGTGTTGGCCCTCTCTCTGGCTCGAAATTATGACATAGGACCTCTGCATCACTCCCTCTCTGCTTCTTTCTTCTTAGGAGCAACTCTCTCTATCGGGATAACTACTACTGCTGCAAATATTTCTGATTATTATGGCGCCTTCAGTCCTGCTGTTATCTGCAATGCTCTTATATCATGTTGAAATTTCTAAATGTTACTCATTAGAAATCCCTACTACATTATCTGGTTTATTTCACGTACTTGTTTATTTCTTAACAAGTTATTTATCCATATAAATATTGGAAATAAACAAAAATTCAGTCTCAACTCATATATAGTTCATCAACTGAAATAATAGACAAACACACAAGGGACACCGTTATTTTTGGATAATCGTTCCCAGAAAAACCCAATGCGGGAAAGCTGGTGCATCAGTTCTGAGGGTTTTATTATTAAGAAGCTTTCTTGAGTACAACTAGGGTGCCAAACTGGCTCACCCAACATATATTTCTACACAACGGATACCTCCTCTCGGAAGTAGATATTCAGCTTCTCCGCAATATTCTGCCTCACGAAAATCCTTTCGGCACTTCTCCAAGGCTCTGCGTCAGCCTTGCTAGCCTCTTTGTAGCCCTGGAACCCTCTACGTTATCCTACTGCCTCTCTGCGTCAGCTCTCAGGCCTTCTCCATCACCCATGTAGGCCCCTCAACCTCTTCACAGTCTCTAGCTGCCTCTGTGTGGCTCCTGTTGCCTCTGCGTAGCCTCCTCAATCACTGCACTAACCCTCTGGCACTATCTATAGCTCTCTTCTATGTACTCACTTCCCGTCGTTGCAAATCAGATCACTTGTTCGAATTTTCTTAGCAAACCCCACTCCAGAAAATCGAACTGACTAATCAATCTTGCTGTATCTCCCACTGACCCTCAAGCCTCCTCTTATAATTTTCCTATTGAGTCTTCAATGGCCAAGATTAATTTTCTGATCAAAGACATAGATTAGATTTTGATTGATCCATGTCATTTAGAACATTCTCACCCAGTTTTATATTAATACCCATTAATATTTTAATTTTACTAAGTTTAGACTTAGGAACTCCATTAAAAATATTAATTATTTTAATATCTCTCTAATCAGGTGGCATTTCCCCAAGCCATTTCTTGGTCTTGGATATCTCATGTGCTTTAGCCTCTCCACCAATTTTCATGGCTAGATCACATCCGATGCAACCCCAAATCAACATGGTGTACTTTGATCCATCTAGTAAATTAGTCTAGATGATCAATTTTTTGGTGATAATAGATTGCCTCCCAACGTACGAGTGTTAGGATAAAAACATATGACCGAAGTATGTTGTAAAGACACAATCATTAGACAAAAACATGGAGTGAGAGAGAGAGAGAGAGACAAATAGAGCTGAAGCGAAGGAGGATAGGGATAGAGGGGGCGAGACCAATGCAAGTCTCCTTTTATGTTGTGGTATTGGACCTCAATGAGGCAGGGGAGGCATACCTATACCTGCTTAGATAACTTAGTACAAAAATATTGGTGCGCTCAGAAACATAAAACTGATCAATGAAGTACATGGTGAATGGTACATGACATGCTGGCATAACTGAGCCAGAAAATAATACAATGTGTCCCATATACATAATGCACCTAGAAAAAACATGAGCCAGGACTAAATACAATATCATCTGAGTACATGGGATATAATATCCCTTCCCTCAAAAAATGGGTGGGAGGGAGGGTAGAACAGCAGAAGAAGCCTTATTGAACAGTGAAGGACTCAATAAAACTGAATGGATCATCTCAAGGAGATGTGCATGCTATGAACACTGTGATTGGTAGGAACCAAACACATCAAATCTATGGAACTGCATATGAGGCTGTAGCATAATATTAAGGCATCCGGGCATGTGGGGGACTACCTGAAGGGCCACCCCATCATGAGGTCTGAAAGTTATCTCACACACCCAGGGATCACTGGTACAATCTATTGCATCACTGGACCATTAAGTGTATGAATCACGAACGTGAAACAACCAAGTCAAAGGGCAATGATGAGCCCCTTTTCTGAGGCACCAAACAAGAATCGAAACTGGAACCAAGATACACCACCCTATAGGTCGTTCTTCTGGAATAAATGAGTTGATGTCAACATAATAGGGCCCACGATATGTGAGGCAAGGAGGATACTCAACTAAGGCACGAGGGAAAATAGTAATGTGACTGATGGACTAACACTAGGGACAATGGAAAATGATGGGACCGAGGGACAAACAAACAACTTCCCTTGTCAAAGCATAAAGTGCATGGTTGACCTGGTAGCGACGGAATCAACTCCAGAGGGGATGGGGGACAGTGTGAATGGAGGCCAAAATGGGAAACACAGGATGAATAGTATGCAAATATGGATGGAATACTATGACATGATATAATGGGACGCGAAATAGACTCCATGGATGCAAAGGTGACTCATTGCGGATGCTCTGAACAAGGGTGACTTGATGACGCTGCCACACAGAATAGGCCCGTTGGGGACCAGGAAGGCATGAGTAAATGATGGTTACTCATGACGAAAATCGACACGTGAGACAATAAGTATTAAGAGGAGGTGGACCTCAAAGTAAAAGCATCGCATATGAAGAAATTCAATTTTGAGAGGCGATGAAGAGACCCTTCTTGGTAAAATGAATTCCTAATGAAGTGTCAAGTCATCAAAAACTGAGAAAGATCGAATATAATAATTGATGAGATATTTCCAATGGTGCCGATGGCTCATCAAACAAAGCTATGGTTTGGTTGCAATGGGCGACAAAAAAATGGTGGGTTTTTCTATAAAAGAGTGTTTTCCCTTCGATTTGAGAGGAGGAGATCATAGCGACCAAACCGACCATCGGAATCGGGATCTACATATTTCAGGAAAGTGGCCTTACTATTCTAAAGATGGCCTTAATGCTTCTTGGAATGATGGTTCCTAGGAAGAGGAAAACGAGAATGAACTACTAGAGGAGGTCTAGAATCATTCTCGCCCATTAAGTCAAACATGGGGACTATGTGGACATAGAGTAGAATATTTGAAGACATGGTATCAAATGTCTAGGATATGCGATGTGCATATGGCTCGCTGGAGAGGTAGGTAGGACAAAATATCCAAGGAATGGGAGGATAATTGACCATACCCAGATTCATGGGATCTAGGCCGAGACTTAAGTTAATCAATTGATAATATGGCTAGGGGAAAACCATCATGCCCCCAAGCATGGGATACTTCCCACAAGCATATGTGATGGAGGGGATCGATCTAATATGCAAAGGTGGGAATGATGCCCCATAGCAGGAGGAGTTTGTGGAGTGCCATTGTGCTTCAAGTGCTCGAAAAATGGATTCAAGCATCTCAACCCAACTTGGCACGAGATCCTCCAAAGGATGATAAGGAGATGTAGGGGCCTATGTGCCCCCTAGTATGCTATGGGCGTACTGGATGTATTTAGAGTGGTTGGCTCTAAACACTTATATGTTTTATGTGATACATAATATGATTATGCATTTTATATGACGATGATGGTTCGCCATGTGTTGTGTTTTACGGTTGTCTTCTGTGGTATACATGTGATAAACCCAATCTAGAATTTTATTTTCAATGGTATCTACATAGTTATTTTGGGCTCTATGAACATGACTGAAAGTAATGGTTTCAAATTCATGTACCAATAGGTTAACTTGTATATATTTTCTAAATAGGACATGGTATGTACATGATACACACCATTCAATTGCATGACAAGTAGCAAGGAATCTAAATGAACATGAAGATGAAGGATGCGATGAGTGAGGGCATCAACTAACAAACCTATCACTACATCATATTCTTCCTAGTTATTGGTGGCAGACCCAATGCACATGCCATTCGATAGGACTAGCGTATGAAATGGGGTAAAGATGGCCAAGGCTATTGAGGCTAGATTCTTGGAGAAGCGACTCGCACCATCGACATGAATGATATACAGTGTAGATGATGGATCCATATGAAAGGTGCAAAAGACAATAGATGAGATGATGAAACCTACCTAACTTCATGATAGAAAAATGACACACAAATCAAATGGACATGCTATGAGAAAAATTTCTTGAGGTAGAGTGCATTGGGAGAATTAGGAAGGAGATGGCCTTCAAAAGGGGTAGACATATCTTCCATGATGTCCCTATCAGAATGGAAGATGGGCAGACAAGAGGAAGACTGACTACATGATGCGACGGTGGTACCTGGTGCATGAACCTGAGAAAGAAGGTTCACATACGCATCATCTTGAATGGTAGACGACGAGCTAGTAGATGGAGGATCTACGGAAGTTGAGACTTGGGATTCTATCGAAAGAGGTTCGATAGAAGCATGCGAAGAAACCTTAGCAATGTTTTCCTATGAGGAACTCAAGGATGATGATAGGTAAAGGATATGGCTCGTGGTGTCTGTCATCTCGACATCGGGGGGAGGGATCATGATGGTGGGACTAGAGTCCCCCTGTTTAGGTTTAATAGTGGTACCAAAATCCACGGGTAGAGGAGTATATGTTCCACTACGAGTGGTCTCATATGCACGAAGCACCTCAAGGAAATCGTGAAATTCGTGGAGACAAGGGAAACAATGGGAGTAGTGACCATGATGATCGCACAAGGCACAAGGGTGATTTGTGCGCAACATTTTGAGTTTCTTGGGTGGACCCAGTAAGTTAACATGGACTTTAGGGATATTTGACTCAGGGAACGTTTCATGAACCAAAGGTTTGAAATGAGGAAGCTCAGGACAATTGTTGGTGGCGTGCCCAACAACTTTACGCAAATCACACGGAGGTGATGGCTTTGGGGCCTTGTGGGCTGGAGGAGCTTGGCGAGCCTTTTCCTTAGGTTCTTTCCTCTTAGATTCCCCCCCCATCTAGATTCTTTCACACTAAGAGTGGGTTCCTGCTGAGGTTGTGATGGAACTGAAGTAGCGGCAAGGACCGTAGGGACCGGTTGAATCGGGGTCAAAGCATGATAAGGTCTTAACTGACCAGGCAGAATGCTTGCAAGGGGATCAATGTACCATAATAGGATCCCTAAAGTCGTGTTAGGAAGGACCAGTGAAGCCATGACAGGGATAGAAAATATTCCCAGAGGGGGAAATTAGAAAGGTATCTAGCCTGCAGGGTAATGTCCCGGCAAAACAACTCTTAGATGGTTGAGGCCTGGACGAATAGTTCCTAGGTGGAACATAGGAGAGGCACCCACAAACGGAGGAGGTCTTGGGGGGTGGATCTGGATGGCTTGGTTGGGATGGTAATCGTAGTGTGCTGAGGAGCTGGTTGTGAGTCAGATGTACTAGACTGCTTGAGGGCAGCTCGTGATGTTTGTAACATGAAAACACTCAAAGAGTTAGGCTCTGAGATGAGAGGGGGGAGGACCAGGGAAAGCACCTAACAAAAAGGAATCTTTGTAGACTCCGAGTGAAACACTGGTGAGAGGAGTTGAAGACTTCTTATCTGACATTGACGAGATAATGGATTCGAGGGAGGTCACTGATGTCGGCTCATATTAAGTCAATTGATCGATGGTGATGATATTCCCTTCATCGGGAAAACACATCTTGCGAAAAACCACAGATGCGATGGCTGAAATGGAATATGTGTAACTACGACACAAGAGAATGTTGTAATCTAAAGAGGCATCAACAACCTCAATGTCTACATGGACAATCTTTCCCACAAGAGTCACTGGACAATTGTGGTTCATTCCAAAAGGCTAGGAGGAGTGTCCGTCCCAAGCATGCAAAGTGATGGTGGAGGGGGACAACTCAGGTGACTTAAGTTGTTTCCAAATGGAAGTGGGCATCACACAGGTGGATGCACCTTCATCAATAATGCATCGGGAGATGATGTCATTACGGACTCGTACTGGTATTTGGAAAGCAACAGATGAAGGTAATGAGGGATGTTCTGATGTATCAACTGGGAATAAAATCAAACGATCGTCAAAAGGATCTACTATGCCCAAAGCAGTTAGTAGAGATTTCTTTTGAGATGGCCACGATTAGATGACTTCCAGCATTGACATGGAAGCAGGTGATTGCGCCAATTCATATACTATACTGTATGTATGGGCATTTCGATTAGAAGCCACATTACGACATAATGGTCCCTTAGGGATCTTAGGAATTGATTCAAATTTAGGTTGAGGGATCTGTAGCAGACCATTTGGTGTCGTAAGAGGCTCAATAGATGCTTTGTTTTTGGAATCAATGGCGGATTAAGTCAATGGCTTGTCATATTTATGTGACTAAGTTTGCAGGTTGATATCGAAGGGGTTAACCTCATCAGAATTCATCATAAGAATATGGTAGTCACCAGGACTAGAAGGTTGGGGGGGATGGGTTGCTTGACCTGGCTGAGGTTGAACAACGACAAATCCTTGCTGAGGGAAAGGATTTGTACGCACTACCGGTTGAGATGGCGCAAGATTCTAAGGTGATTGTTGGATTCTGAGGTGATTGTTGACCTCTAGAAGTTGCTTGAGCTTCCCACATTTGGCGCAAATGGGGTAAGAGAGGACACTCATGTGTATAATGGCCATGTACACCACAACATGCAGAAGGATTTTTCATACAAATAGCCTTGTTCTGCTTGGGTTGGCTACCCTATTTCTAGTTGTTAGTGTTAGGTTGGTTCCCTTGAGGTTCACTAGGCTGATTACCTTGATTACCCTAGTTACCCTTGTTACCCTTCCCCTTTTTCTTTTTCTTTGAATTTTGGGGATTGGTCACACTCTGTTGTGCAAACACTTGACCCTCAGGTGGCAGTGGTTTCTGGCATTGAGGATGCATGGGAGGCTGCGACACTAATGCTTGAGGGGTTGGAGTGCTCGGCTATGCATAAGGAGGAGAAACAATTTGGTAGATAGGTTGGGGCCCTGAAAACATGTTGCTAGCAGGAGGGGCATAAGTGTTGGAGGAACTGGTGCCCCCCTGCGGATATCCATAACTTTGATGAGTATATGGTGAAGGGTGTGAAAGGGTTCCAATGATACTGTCAGTGACGTAAGATGCCCCTGGTGCATTGGCACCTCCAGGACAAGGGAGGTTTTGAATGACGATATAGACATAACCGGATTGCGCATAAATCGGGTCATATCTTAGAGGAGTTTGGAGAGTTTATTCCTTTGTCTGAGGAAAATGGGACGCGACATCTTTTCCAATGGGTGATATAATGCTCCTCAGAAACCAATCTAGGTAGACACAGTCTTTGAAGGGTGGAGCATGGCATGTGTTATGCCTTCTACGCCATTCCTGAACAAGATCAAAAAGGTGAGTGGCAGAGGACTGACGGAATGAGGTAAATATCTCCATACCAGTGTCATACCGGAGAGGTAATTGGAAATATGAGAGGAACACTTTAGCAAGCGTCACAAAAATGGAATGAGATGCGGGGAGCTAGTCTACATACCATTTTGCAATGTCTCCTGTGAGCGTGTGTTGGAACAACTGAAGACGAATGAATTCATCGGTAATGGAGTTGGACGAACACCACATCTGGAAGGAGCAGATTTGATTGGTAGGGTCCTCTCCAGCATTATCCTCTAACTTTGGGATGTATGAGGGATGCTTAGTTGGTATAGCAGGCCAACCAACATCGCGGTGTATAGGGTCATTTATCAATTGGCTAAAATATGGGAGAACTAACCCAGCCTTAAAAGGGAGCATGGGGGTTGTGGGAACAGTTCCTGAGATTGCTCCGCTAGATGTCACCACTAGAGTAGAAGCGGAGCCAACACTGAGCTGGGTTCCTGCACCAGCTATGGGTCCAGACATGGTGACAATATGCGGTGAAGGAGGCTCGGAATTAGATGAGGAATCATATGAACCAGGAGAAGAGTCAGTATGGGGACTCGATGGACTATGAACTTGAACCTTGCGGGGAGGACTAATATGCCCAAGAGGAAACTAAGGATGAAGGCCTAAGAGTGTCTGGGACAAACGCCTTGTTGGCGCAATGGTGGTAAGACACATGTGACACGAAAATGGTGAAGCGAGATCAACAATATGCCTTTGTATCTATGAGAGGAGATAAATTTATTATGTTAAGTCTTGGATTGGCGGTGTAAACCAAATGCCCTTTGCTTAAGGTGTGCTTGTGTGTGAAAGTGTGTTTATTGATTAAGCCCATATCATTTTTGAAAAAATAAAAAATCTTGCTGAAAATAAACTAAAATTAACAACAGAAAATGAACACCAAACAATTAACTAAACCCCACCCAAACTGGGTTTGCAAACACTGTGCTGGTTGGTGGTGAAATCAACTGAAAAACACATGAAAAAGGTCAATATACCTAATTGTCTATGTAACTGAGATCAAATGAAACTAAGCTGTTGGAAAGTGGTGCAGCTATAGAAAAAACCAGAGAGGAAGATCGTTGCAAAAAGATAGGGAGAGGGGTGAAAAACCTTACTACGACTGATGGGACCCTAAGGCCAATAACGAAACAAGTTTTAATATGAAACTATGGATGGCAACAACCTATCTTTGAAGATCTGAAATAGAAGAGTACAGATCTAGAAAATATGGCTGAAAGTGTTGCAGAAACTTAGACTTCTTACTCAGCTAAACTCCTCCTATAAAGGTGGAAGCATACTAGAAGCTAGAAGGGGATAAATTCCACTTCAATGAGTAAGCCAGAGTAGATCAAGGACTAAGCCGGATGAGGCAGAGGTTAAAGAACCTAGCAGATAGTTCTCGGCAAAACCTAGAAATAGATCTGATAAAAACCCAGAAACCCTAAACATCACAGGTACTGACCTGTTTTCAGGGGGGTCACACTTTTTGGGCTGAAAGGTGCACTCTGGACTCCACATTGCACTTTCTGGGCAAAAATGTGTGATTTATGCTCCTTTATTCCTGGTCGACAAATCTTGGAAATACAATCTCTGTTGCGGTTGGTTCTTGTGACTTGCAGAAAAGACCAAAAAACTTGTGAAAGTCAGAAATTTGATAGATCTAGGGTTAAAAAGCTAGTAAACAACATTAAGAGACTAAAAAAGAAGAAACCTTAAGCTGAAAACTAAAGGTCACCCAGGTTTCTGGATCTGAAGTAAAAAATCAGTGGAGTCGCCAATTTTGTTGTAGTGTTTTCTTCTCAAAGATGTACGAAAAGAAAACACTTAAGATTGTGGATGACAAATAGCCTCATCAATATAAATGGCTGCTAAACATTGTATATCTGCAACAATTGATAGAAACAAAACCTACCAAAGCCCTGATCTATGCCATAATCATAGTTAAACATAAAAAATAAACAGTAATAACTCCTATCATCCAATGGAAACCAGATATCCTAAGAATATATTTTATTATAACACCTGTGAAGGGAAAAAATAAATGTTACCAGTCCCCCTCTATGGGATGGGTTCTTGGCTATCCTCAAATGTCTTAAGCTTTTTGATAGAGTCTCTCTCCTCTATAATGTTTGAACCTAACAAATAAAATGTTTGAACTCAATGGGAACTCAAATAGAATAAAAATGGTGTGCAACAATGATAATAATCAGAGTTACAACAGTGAGTGCAACAATGAAAATAATCAAAAGTGAATAATGAATGGAAAACTCTTCTATTTATAACAAAATATTGAGTTATCCTCGAATAATGAGCAATAATAAAATATTATTAACCCCTTTCTTGGAATAATCACTTGGAATATTTTATTATATTTGGTTAGGAGGGAAAAAGTATTTAAACTTTTATTTAGAAATAATAAAAAAATAAATAATTTAATTTATCATCTCAAGGAATTGGTTAAGGAATAATAAACAAATAATGATTTATTTAATTATTCTGAAGGGATTTAGTCAAACTTGACAAAGAATAATAATTAATTAGTGATTAATTAATTATTCTTGGAGAAAAATAAGATAATTAATGATTTTATTTGTTGATTTTTCATAACTGAGTCAAATATGACAAGGAATATTAATTAATTAATGGTTTAATTAATTATTCCTAGAAAAAAATCAAATAAATAGTGATTTATTTAATTATTCTTCATGGTTTTAATTATAAATTACTTAACAAAGGTGGTTTATTAAGTAATTTCTTACAGTGAAAGCAATTTTACTATGGTAAAATTGGCTTTGCATGGTATACTTCGATCCATCTAGTAAATTTGGCTAGAAGATCAATTTTTTGGTGATAACAATGATGTCATCCATGACACTTGGAGGATGTACATCTAACATGACATAAGAAAGGTGCATATATATAGAAATTTTGACTCTTATTGTCAAATTATATATAATTTATTTTAATAAGGTCATATTAGATTGCATTTATATTAATAAGTTCATGATATCATGTAGACATAGGGTTATATCGATCAACTTATGAGGTCATCTGAGGTATTAGTTGATCGTCCAAAGTGGACTCCATAAGTTCAAGTGGCCATGGAGTTTCCGACACGTCCACCTCCACGTCATCAAAGTCACGTTGAGGAGAGTCACTATTTAGAGCCACATGGACCAACACTCAAAGTAAAAAAAAAAAAAATTCCTAAGATTTCAACATTTTATTTTTTTAAGTTACATGCATGCTAATTAATCCATAGACTACTTACAATGTCTTTTCCATTGTGTACACATGCCTAGATGTTGGGTGGTGTCTAGACCACAATGATGTGGGTGCATGAATGGGATGCATGTTTTGCAGATGATCTTGATGTAGTCCCATTGACATGAGCCCCAACCATTGAGCCATAGGCTCAAAAGCACCAGACTAAGATTTACCAGACCACCCATCCCACATACCTTTTATTTGGACTTGATTCAGGTTAGTAGATTCATATGTAATTAAACTTAAAAATCATTTATCTCTATATTGTTTATTTTATAAATAATGATAACTAATTTGAATTTAAATTTGTATATTGCAGTACTAGAATATGGATGTTGTTTTTGACCAACGATCACATAGGGGTAGTGGTACTTAGACCAAATACTTTGTATATTTTCAAGTCCATTTCATAGGGAACATTCACATGTACTATACTTTGTATATTTTCATATTGGCAATTTATGGATACATTCGTTATTTTAGTTTATGGGTGTTTATTAATTATTGTTTATGGATGTTAAGTATTTTAGTAGTTTAAACCAGTTTTATCAGTATAACTTTTATTAAAAAGGATAACAATGATAATAAAATTAATTAAAAGACATATCTCATACATTTATTTCATTTGCAAATTGATATATATTGTTAAACAACTTTTTGAATATGAGCTAGAATAATCTGCACCTTGTGTTATTTTTATGCATAGTAATAATATGAATAAGTTGGATTTCATTGAGCCTAATATTTCCAACAAAGTGTAATCATGATTTCCCAAATGGTTATTCATTCATTGGGTAGAGGTGTTTTAAGTGTGTAAGTATTTCCATGCTCATTTTCTTTGATGTAATGAGGGAAAATATTTCCAAATATTGATACCACTTTTTTATATGAAAAGTGTCTTTTACCATATGAGAATACTTATTTATATTTTAAAATATAATTTTACTTTGTATTTAATGACTTTTATCATCCATATTTTGTGAATATCTTTTAATTATATGCTACACTGAAATTATCTCTCCATGGTATTGAAAAATGAAATCTTATAGCAAATCCATATGTAATGTACAAAACTTAGTGAGTAGCTCATTAAAAGGTATGGTCAATTTCGATCCTCAACTAACGGGAACATACCTTGATCTCACATAAGGGAAAATATAAGCCTGTGTGTTTTATGGTGTCAAATATAGTTTGACCATAAACTATGTGCATAATTTAATTATTTATGTATTTTTTTTACACAAGTTTAAAGTTTAATAATAAAAGTTATAAAAATAATATTTTTTTATAACTTTATGTTCATTTCATTTTATAAAAAATTTCCATAAAATAAAATTATAAAAATATAATTGAAGATGCATAAAATTTAACCAAATGTAATATAAGATGTATTCATAAACTAAATACTCCACAAACAATTATTTGTAATGAAACTTATTTTTATTATACAATTTATTGATCATACATTAGAGGAAATTTCATCCTAAAATTGCCCATGAAATTTTCATGTAATTTCCATGTCATAATATGTAAACCAATCAAAAACTTTTAAATTTAGAAAGAGACATGTAAATATTTTGGAGGGAAAAGAAGAAAAATGATTTTTTAATTATATTTTTGGCTTATCTCCTTATAGGTTTACTCAAATTTCAATTGTAGAAACTCGTTGGATTCGGATTTAAATTTCACATCCAATGAGAACCCATTATGAATAATTTTGAGAATACCCACATAGATAAAAAATGAAGACACATTAAAAAAAACACGTTGAACATATTTTTTAATGTATCTTCAATTTTTATCAATGTGGGTCTTCTCAAAAGTATGCATAATGGGTACTCATTGGATGTGGAATTTAATTCCGCATCCAATGAGTTTCTACGATTGAAATTTGAGTAAAATTATAAGGATATAAGCCAAAAATACAATTAAAAAAAGTAGTTTTATTTTTTTCCCTCCAAAATTCATAGCTCCTATTTTATTATTTTAGTCGTTATTTTATTATTTTGCCTTAAGAAACCACTTTTAGACTGAATTTCATGTAATGTCAATGTAAAAAAATTTGAAAAGGGTTTTCCATTAATAAAGACATGGTCAAAAATAGAGAACCATCATTAAAACATTTAGTTTTTGTTAAAACTTTCATCATTCAGTAATGTGAAAAACATCCTAATCCAATAGACAAAAGGTCTAATTTAAATTAACTTGGGAAAAGAAAAATCTATAGTGTCACGTCTCCAATGAAAAAAAAATTAATTATTCAAATGAAAAAATAAGGTGCCTTGAACCATAGAAGTTTATTGCTTAATAAGGAAAGGGCCTTTTAAAGTAAGTATTTTTCCTTAAATTGACTTCATCTTTTGGTGAATTAATATCTTAAATGTTAATTTTAATTAATGATGATTGGAGGCAATTAGTAATATCATGCAAATTTTTAATCTTTATTTGTGGGAATCTAGAGACAACTATTTTATATCACAATGATGAATTTTGAGTATTTTCTTATATTTGTCCACTATTGTGACAACAATGTTCCATTATATTTAATAGTATAGGAGAATGTAGGTATAAGTTTGAAGGTTTTCATGTGAAATCATTTATCAACATACTTTTAGGTACAAAATCCTCTTGATATGTTTAAAGTTAATTTCATTTTTCCAAGTTATTACATTTAGGATATGATCTTAAGCTTCAATTTATTGATAATATTGTTAGAAATCATGCACTTTTTAAATTATTTAGAATATTATTTATAGTAATAATTAGAAGATTAGATTTTTTTTATAAATTAAATTCATGAATTTGTTGTTATCTATATTTTTGTATTTTTAGTGGTGTGTAATATTGCAATGATAATATGAACTATAAAAGGTGTTAATGCTAAGCTATTAGATCTATATGATAATGATGTTATGAATGTTAGATGAGTTCATTCATTTAATATAATCCATAGAGTGATATTAGGTCCTAAAGATATTGAGTCATAAAGATTTTAATGTCATTATTTTTTAAGTTCAGGTTCATATGTTTTCTTAAAACCTAAGTAGCATATAAAGGGAGAGGAATGCAATTTATATAAAACTCATAGTTTAGATATTGAATTTGTAACAAAGGGTGTTGACAACAATTCTTTGGAGCCCCTTCTTGGTGGGGATTAAAAGACAACACCCCCAGAGAGAATTTCTCTAGAAAATTTTCTTTGTGGAAGATATGTTATATTTTCCCCTACAACACAAATTCAAGTTGGAACATTCATCATTGGATCATACTATTATGGTAGAATATATGTTAGGTTTTCTTCCCTAGTAGGTAGCCCTCCTTTTATGAGGAGATTATATTCTGGCAATGTGTTATTGAGAGAACATTGTAATTGAGAGAGGAGACTATGGAAGAGAGAATGAGAGGTTATAGTCGATGCGTTGTAGGTTTTATCCCTTCATTTTACTGGATGGAATAAAAGGAAGGACTGGATATTTCTCTATGCATGTAGCCCAAGTCAGGTGAACCAAATATATTGGTGTCTAGTTTATATGGCTTCATTCTATGCTTCATTTCCACATTCATTTTGATTTTATTTATCTATGATATTATTCCTAATAGATAACATCAAAGGGGAAAATTTCTCTATGATTTTTATTCACATTCAAAATAACAAAATTACAAAAGTATTCAATTGTTGCATTTCTAAATTACAAAATTCATATTTGTATTTTTTGTTCTATATTAGATTACAATTGAATACTATAGACTCTAATTCAAGGCTTACCATTACATCATCTACTCATCTAGAAATAGGAATGCAAGTCTCCATAATACGTTCATGGTCATATTATGTCACATTTCATCTCATTTATTTACCTTCCTGCGCTTTATTTTTGTGAGACTGATCCAAGATGCTATGACTGGATGACTCTATTAGAAAGATGTATATTCATGCATAAATTTTTTGCAGATAATGTGACCACCCCATTTTTTTACCTTTTCAAAAAAATGACTCATCAAAATTATGTCACCAATTTGGTATTTGAATTGCCCATCTTCATACGGTTGCACCAACTTGTTTTTTATCTATGTGAATCACATCAAATGGTAAGTCATGTTCTCTTCATTTCCTGAGGGGGAAATGATAACAAAATCATCACCTATAACCAAAATAAAAACTATGTATTAGTTATACATTCGATATTTCAATTTAGAGATGGAATTGTTAATGATGGATGCCACATACCTTCCCTTACGACATCAGAGAATCGATCATGACCAAGTGAAACGACAATATATTCAATTTGGATCTCTTATGACATCAAAATTGGATGAGGTCCCTTTGGATTAAGAGGGACATATTTCCATCCTTTCACGTACCCGCATTTTTCACATTGATCAAGTCTACATTCATCTGCATTAATGCAAAACTCACAAAAACATGTGAATTGTCTTGTCTCGATGGAAAATATTTTCCCCATGTGTTTACTTCGCACAAAGTGTAATTCCCTTGTGCCTTTTATAGTATTACAATGCCAATTAATGGATCTATTCACATTTCCATGTTCAACATTCCAGAAGAACCTACACACATACCTAATTTGTTCGTGAGCTTCATGTCCCTAATGGGATATGCACCAATTAACCAACTCTACAGATGATTTGAGTCGATTTGCATCATGGATCATTTTGTACCTCCTAAGTGATCATTTCACACAAGAAAATGCACCATCATGCTCACCCTTTCCATGACCCAATTCAAAAAAGCTCCAAGTATGTTGAATATTTGTCTCCTTTTGTAGCTAACTCAACCAATAAAAAATGTGTGCTGAGTTGAACTGCCTCAAACAAAAATTTGACCAAATCTAATGATTTTTAATGATATGTTATTCGTTTTGAATGATTCATAAATTAGGCCAAATCAATGTTGCACAAATCATGTGTCATGCTCACGATCATCGTTGATGTAGAAGTGATACTTCATAATCACATCACGTGACTCATTAGTGTTATCCCTACCATCAACATTCAAGTTTGCTTGTTTGTAAATAAAATTTATGAATATGGACACTTGGTCTGAGTGATATTACTTACTCTGTATCCTTTTTGAGGAGAAAATGTGTAATTCTAGGAAAAGTCTACCACTGATTAGATTGTTCCTGGATGGAATACCTCGCAAGAATCCTTAAATTCATAAGCGTTCCACCTGGAACTATGCGAGTGTTTGAAATATTTATAGATATGGTTCTGAAACCTCCCCATGATATTGAAATAGGAAAATCCTCCTCAACATAGTTTATCCTCCTAGGTGTCATAGTTGAAGAGGATGGTTGACTTACCATGACATGATCATATTTCTTCTATGTGACCATGACATTTGACATCCTATACTAGTTGGTATCAATAGGAAAATTCATATGGAACAATGCCAAATCACCACATTTAGTGCATATTCTCCCACCTATACATATTTTCTTATAAAATAAATCTTTTGGCTCCCTTCTGCACAACATTAATGAAATAAAATCACACATTGTGGGAGGAGGAGGGTCACTGTGCTAGAAATTCTTGTAAAATTCCTAGAACATGTAATAATGAAGTCAGGATTCAACGCGATATCAACAACAACACGTGTCACAGTTTGTGTTACGCCCAATAAACCATGGTTTCAATTTCTAAAACATGCTTATGGATATATTGACTGGGGATTTATTTCCTGAAATTCCTCGAACAATCAAAATTTGTCATTTCTACAACATTCTTAGCGTGATCTACATACCCACCTATTTACGTGCCAAAATGTATTGCCAACGACTAAGGGGTCTCCCTGGTGTGAAGTCCTAATTAGACCTCACACCATTTGGGATAGGAGCCCCATCCATATGTGGGCCCGACTGCCACCATGAATGTTTTCTGCTCTAGGTTATAAAATGAGAAGGTGTTGGAGTGGGGAAGGATTGAAATGGTCGAGTAGTGAAACAAAATCAGTCGAATATTGACAAATTTCAGAAAGAGCTGCAAACAAGTCTAAAAAAAAATAAGAAGAGGCAAATGATGAGCAGGATTAGTGAGCTAAAACCCCATCAGACATTATAAACAGGAACATGCCAGAAGTCAATTACAAAGTAGTTCACAATAAGTCATTGACATGGCAAGGAACAAGTAAACACAGATTCAAAAGTGAAACATACATGCAACCACTATGTATCAGTACATAACATCTTGCATATATGAAAGCACACATACAAATATGGTGAGGTACCAGACAGCTAATACAACCACCATGAATAAGCATGGGAATAAGTGACAAAGATAAGAGAAAACATCTTGTTATTATTTCTGTAACTTCAAATACATAACATGAAATTGGTCAATACCCAATAGTGGAACATGGGCTATTCATATCATTTCCTAGTGCCAAAACTCGAGCCCCACTACAAATCCCCTCTCGTAGCTACCAAGAGTTGAGTGGTCCTAGTTCTCAAGCATAAATAAGCTATCTATCTTGGCCTCAACTCAAGTGCTAAAGTCCCCCTACAAATGAGGCATGAGGGCACACTTATAGATATGAGGTGATTGTTCACCTACCATGACCCTTGACCTCCCCTCGCGACTCTTGAAATTCCCTTCATGACTCTTGAACTCACTAAATGACTATTACATTCCTAGCTCATCCCAGCATGATTGTTGGAATTATGATGAGAAACATTCACATGGTCCTAGAAAGAAGACATGAGGAGAGTATTAAGGGTTATTGGAAAACCCTAGGATTTTCATTATCAATATGTTGCCTGATCGTGAGACAAGACTATTTGTCTGCTATCGTGCCTTGCATACTTATGTCCACTTTTTGATGTTGTTCCTTTGGTGTGATTGACCGGTTCCTAGAGATTGAATGGAACTATATTTCCAATCCACAACTTATGTTAGAAACCCTATCTCCCTCCTTATGTTCAACCTTTTGCATTCTTCCTTTTAACACATGCTCCATAATCCTCATAAGCTTGAATCGTCTTCCAATTGGTAGTGAATCCTTTTGTGTCAAAAATTCATGCCACATCATCCTACAAGAACATAATTATCAATTAAAACTCAAGATAAACATATGGCAATAAGACAAGAAATAATTACTACAAATAAAACAAAATCAATTAATGAATGATCAATTTGAGGTGAAAGAAAGAGTTTGTTTTCATGAGCGTTGGTGATGGGTTGTTCATCATCATTTGATTTCATCCTTTCAGCAAGGGCATTTCCTTCTTTATTAGCTTCTCAACGTGTAGTCGCGTATTTCAACCGTTACTGTTCAAGTCCCATTTGGGAAGCTTGACCTCAACCCAACCGCATTTTACATATGTAGATCATAGTTTCCCTTTTCATGGAAGTCGCACTTCTGGGTAGGTCACACGGTTGCATAGCAGTGTGGGTTACATGGAGCTATGGATTCCTTATTTATGATCCTGCGACCGGTCGTATTCAAGGACCATGACTTGTGAGGTTGCATAGTCTCATTAAAATGGAGGTCTCACTTGTGGCTGCATCACTGAGACTTTAAAACTTGATTGGCGACTTGGGGATAGTCTAGTCACGAATATGGAATTGTGATCTCTACACAATATTATGGGTATTTCCACGCTACTCCACGCAGCACCAAGTTTGCTCCACGCAATCTCACGGGTCCTTACTTTGGTGCATTGGTCAATTGATCTCTTTGGTCTCTGGCACACAAGTGATTACTTTGTATGCTCTTTAAATGTTCGACGCTGCATTTGATTCATGACCACTCCATGCGACTTCCAAAAAGGTCACAACCTTGTTAATGAGCATTGTCTTTTGCGATATCACCTCTTTCATGATAGATATATGTTGTAACTATTTTCAGCATTTTTCGGGGTTTTTCCAACTTCCCATCTCATTTATTATTCTTCCATTCATATACTTTACGGCGCCTAACATGGGATAAGGCCATGTGATGTGGGTCAATGCAATCTACATAACGTGCATCAGTTAGGCCATCCTTGCAATGGTGGGAGATCGGTTAAACATAAGGAAGAAAACTAACCTTTCTCATAGAAATCTCCTGGCATATAGGAAGAGGGGACCAAATACCAGTCATGCATTCAATGCTTTCAGCCAAACTAAGACTAGGATGAGCTTATAGGGTGATACACATGCACCAATAGAAGTGGGCATCGAATCCTTTTCTTTTGGCTTTTGCGTATGAGAACATGGGGATCTCTTCAGAAAATTTTGAAGTTATTTCTGGTTTGAAAAAGAAATAATAAGGTAACAGTGATCAAGAAATCTTTGTTACAACCAAATGACACTTGGAAATGTTGTATGTTAATCATTATAAGGTATCAAGAATGGGACGAAGATCGTCTCAGTCACTGGGGATGCTGCATTGCTACCCAAACTTCACATGTATACGAACGCCCTGTTCATTTGATTTGTTGAAGATGATGTTCCTATAGTACATCACATATCTGAATGTTTGTCATGCATTTCCTCTACCATAATGAGACCATGTGCGCTGGTGCTGGTGTAATGATTAATGACAAAGATTTGAAGTTTCACTCTAGAAATGCACAGAGCAAAAGTTTCGGTGTGTTATGTTGTTACGTATCACCCAAGATATATTCATTGTTCAAAACCCCATAACGCTCCTTACAGTGCTGTGATTTTCTACGACCTAGCGACTGGGAGAGGTCGTAGAGTTGCTGAAGATGATGGATCGCACCAGATATCAGCTTTTTTCAGGTGTGAATTTGTGACCTGGTGACTGGGGAGGTCGCATAGTCACAACAGAGGGAGTATCACATTTCTTGGCCATATGTCTGAGGTTGCGAATTGGTAACCTTGGAGACGATTTTGACCTACGAAAGTTGCATAATCGTAACTTCTAGATTGATTGTGTTCCTGGGTGTCATTGCTTAAAACTAAACTAATATTTTGCGACTTAGAACATTGATCCTGGCGAAAAGACCCTATCCAAGTGATATGTGGAAGTGAGATTTGTAAAGTAGGTGCTTCATCTCGTCTCTTTGTTTCCTCACATAAATTTCTTGGCACTGATCATTCAAGAAAATTCGTACTTCCAATATGTCTTCAAAGCGTTATTTAGATAACTACCTTCCGGTCTAGTGCATAGCACATAGTTTGGAGGCCGTAATTTCCTCTGATTTCAATCATTATTATAGCAACGACACATGGATTTTCCTCCCTCGTGGTGGCCTTTATAACTTACTTCGTATGCCCTTTAGCACTTATGCTTCATGCATCACTTTGGGATGCATGCTAGCTTTATGGTGGCTACTTGGCTCTTAATTATTCTTTGCACATAAAATCATCCACCATGTCGTGTAATAAGAATATGCCTTGTCTTATGAAATGTTGTCCTTAACAAAGCCTCATGCAGTCAATATTTATATCATTAGACCATTTTTCTCTATAACTGGAGTGGTTTCAAACTATTATTCAATTTCATCCTTCTTCATTAAATATGTGCCCAATGCAGCTCCATTTAAATCCCTGCAAAGAAAATGGGATAAATAATTAAAACAATGAAAATAATTTCATCTGGAGGTGATAGTAAAATTGCAACTAAATTATACGAGTAAAACAAGAGATGCTCAAATTCGAAAATAAACACAACATTTAGGCACTTTAATGGACTTATGAATTGCAAGAAATTTATGTGATGCCAAAAGCAATGGTGCAGTTATAGATTCAAGGGCATCGAGTAAGATGGAAATTTGAGGAATCTTAATGCACTCGAGGGGATGAGGACCAAGACAAAGCAGGGTTACTATCATGAGGTATTATCACAAACCCTTATGCATATGTGTGATCCTGCTTCAGGGTGTGTCAAGAAGAGCTTAAAATGATATGTGTACTTAGATCACATATGTCTAAAGTTACAAGGATTCAAGGGCAGTATATAATCTTTGCAATCCCTAATGCACATGTTGAGGTGTAGGACCAATCAAAAACCTAGGGGAATATGACATTCAACAAGATCTCCAATGATGCCAGACAATGTCGATGGAAACACACTCTCAATCGGAGGCGAGTTAGGTCAAAACAGGAGGGCAATCGCCTTTTTGCATTTAGGTTTTTACCCAAACCTCAATATTGTCAATCGTAAGGAAGGCCAAATTGTATGTACGTTTTCTCAAATATAGGACATCTAATAATCACGATGAAAATCATGCGAAGATGAGCTTCAAAATCATGAGGGGCCCTTGACGCATTAATAATGCCATTAACCTGCAACACCCTAATGTGATCCTAAGGCATATGTCTGAGACAAAACATGATGTGAGGATGCAATGTACGGAATGTGAGGGGGTGCACCAAAGGGGTTGGATAAGCAAGTTCGCGGGGAGATCAACCAGTTGGGGGTCCTATAAAAACCCTAGAAGCTTGGGGCGAGTGGTGGAGTACCCAAAATTTTGAATATTCCCAAAAATTTGGGTGGTGTTGTAGCAGCTACAACAATTGGTGAACCACTAGTAGAATCCAGTATCTTTGTCAACACCCTTGTAGTAGTCCGAGCGCACATAATGTGGCAAGGAAGTATCAAATAGATGTTATGGGCACCTCTTGTGTTGCCTCGACCTTTGCAGATATGCCTTCCCTTCGTGTCTCATCTAGCTCTTGCTAGTTGGTAAACACCCAATTAAAGTTCACACATGCTGGTTTTTGATGATGATGCGAAGAATGTGGAAGAGGGCTTATTGTGGTCAAAATTTTAAAAGTAATCTTCTGGTGTTGCTCCACTACCAACGGGGCTGGACAGTACCCCGGTGGAGTCACTCCAAGAAATCACAAATGTTGCTCTGCTACCAGCGATCCTGGTCAGTACCCTGGCAGAGTCATTGCTTTACCTCTTTGCGCAGGAAGCCTTTCTCGATCCTTTACCCTTTATTTGGTTTCACTTTCTTTTGCATGTGCCTTTGCACTTATTTCTGGGTGCTCATTACACGAGGGATGATGAGGGATCTTGACTTATTTTGCAAGTAAGATAGGTTGTTTCTTGTTTAACAGAAAATAAAAGATATCCCGATTTAGGTTTGCCCTTATGCCAAGCTTCCACATCTCATTTCCCTTCAGCAAGTGAAAAAAGAACACAAGTCATTGAAACAATAAAGACCACGCTGAGCACTAGGTTCAGGTTATGGGTATAGGTCATTCAAATTGATTAGGGTTCCCCATGAGTAATCTGTTCTTATTTTCCTTGTTAATGAATAAGACTCGTAGAATAGATATCCAAGATTCAACTTTGATGATTGGTTCCAAGAGAGGCTACTCATTGGTGTAATCATCACAACTTCACACCATCATTAGGGCTAGGGTTTCAGTTCTAGGGTTATCAAATAGGTGTGAAGAGGTTGAATTAATACACTTTGAGGCTGGAGAAAGCTGAAAGGTTTGAGAAATCTTTTCACAGCACCATGGGTTTGAAAACTTTAGGTTCATGAAGGCTCATGTAGCGGAATGCAACATAGGGGAAATTTCCAAGCTAGGTCAAAGGTGGGTGTGTGCCAGGCGAGAAGGAAAGCATATGATGTAACGCGACAGATAGGGCTAATGACGAAATGTAATTCTATTTACAAAAGAGATCGACTAATTGCAATTAAAGGACCAATGCAATGCATATGCAGAGATTTCATGAATGTCATGCAACAATAAACAAATGCACAGACATGAGTGCAAACAGAAATATGCAGGAAACTAAACTACCTACGACAAGGAAAACGAACATAACAAATTTAAACTATAAAGAAAATTCTAATCAACAAATGAATAAGAAAAACCCTAAACCTAACTAGTCTAAAACCCTAAATCCTAATTTAACCAAAGAATAGGTCAAGCTATGTGAAATCAAACTTCCAATGCAACCACCGCAACAGTTCCTGACCTCCTAAAACCAAGATGACAACAATCAGAATTTGTAAAAAGAGTTGTGAAAAAAACAAAATGTTTACCTGTAAAGCATGCACAACAAAAAGAAAATCTAGTCTACTTCCAAGGAAACGTGCCAATAAATACCTTTCAAGGAAAACTGCAACCTAATCCTGGTGAACCGAATCATAGGCGTGAAATTTATAGTCACCCAACCATGACATATATCCGTTCATACTTAACCCTAAATCCAATGCAAGTAAGGCAAGGTGCTACCAGCTAACAAAGGGATCCACCAGATTAACTCGATCAACAACTTGATCATGATGCATAGGTCGATCAACTTGATGACTTCGAAAAGAGGGGTTTATGTCAGGTGTAACTAAGATCCCTAAGGATTCGAACACAGAAACCCTAATTTCAGAAACCCTACTTTGAAATTGTTCATAGACTTCTTCTAGGGTGTGAGGATCTGACATAGCCATAAGCGAAAGCTGAAGTGCCTCATCATCCTGACAAAACTCTAAACCTTCAAATGACACGGCATCAAATATTGGTAGCTTCATAAGCTTTGTAGATGGATGTATATGGTTATCGTTGGTTGTGACCAGACAACTATTAGTAAAAATATTGTGGATTGGATCCATTATCTGAATATAAATAAATTGGTAGCTCGACAAATGAGATTCTTTATATTCCTGAGAATGAACCGAATCAACCAAAAGAGTGTCAGGAAGAGGGGAGATAAGGGGATTGGCACCTTCCCATCTAGGATATTGTCATACGTCATTTGATAGTGTATATTGACGAATTGTACTGGCTGGGAAAAAATCAAAAGGTTTGGGACAATGGCCATAGCAGTCCCTTCAGCAAAAACATTAGGATATAAAGGTTGATGCACATCAGGTGCAAGGTGGCGGAAATGTTTTCTCAGAGAGACATTGCCTGAATTGAAGGATTTCCAAAATGATCTCACATCCAGCAAGATGATGTTCAAAGGAGCATGATGTGTAGAAACCTTATTTTCAGAAACCCTAATTCGACTTGGTTCAAGGGTCTCATCAGGAGCACAAGAACCTGGCATAACCATCAGCGGAAGCAGAAGTGCCTCAACTTCCTGATGAGTCCCTAAAAATTCGAAAGGTGGGTCATCAAATTTTGGTGGCTTCATAGGATCAATAGACTGATACATAGGATAATCACGAGAGGCATGAGTGAATATATTTCCGGTAAAATGAGAATCATTGAAACCACCAGTTTTATCAAGTTGGGTATCTGATACATAAGGCATCTCTTGGCTTGGGGTGAAGAGGGATTAATGAGAGAACCAAATTGAGCTAGGCGAAATGCATGGCCCTTTTCTCCACTTGTTAAAGACCACGAGTGGTGAAGATCAGGCATAAGATATTCAGAATCTTCATCCCTTAACTATGAAACATCACCCCAATGTACATGATTGCAATCAATGCGAGTAAGATAATAATGTGAATGATATTAAGGAACTGCCAGTGCAATAGACCCATGGACTAAATTAGGATAGAATGGATGCAAAGGGTCAGATGAAGGGGCACCGATTGGACTTGGACTCACATCCTTCCCCTTTATGTTCGCCAAAGAGACAGATGGATTTCAAGCCTGATGTGGCCCGTGGTTTTGAGAGGACAACCAACTTTACTTGAGACAATACCAAAGCCATCATGCATGGGTGAATGAGATCCTGGAATATAGTGAGACATATGTTGAATGGACTTGATCGGGGCTCCATCAGTAGGAAGAGATGTTATGTAATTTTCAGATTCAAGATCAAAAGGATGTACGAGAGATTTAGATTTGAGACCATCAGATTCATTTCCCTTGAAAGCACTGTTCATCATTTGAACCATTTATGGCCACAATATTATTATGTATCAAGTAAAGACGAGGATGAGAAAACCCACAAATAGTAATCTATTCCTCGGGGGCTTGAGGTTGTTCTAGATTCAGAGAGATAGGAAAAAAAAATTACGAGTATAATCTGTACACTTTGTAATCTGCAAATTATGATGATACTCATGTAAAATAGGACTTGCTTCTAATTTAAAATGTTGTAAAGAAACGAGAACCAATCATTGAAAATTTATACCCAAATACACCAAGTCAACATCACTTTCAGGAAATTCAAAACAAAGACGCACAAATCTGAAAGCAAAACCCTCTAAAGATTCTTAAGGTTTCATCCTAAGCTCAGTTATCCTCTTTAACACATCTTGAAAATGGTACATGTCAAATGCTTGTTGGAGCTTACCGACGAGTTGCTCAAACGAATGAATGGACGCTACTAGAAACATGTGGCACCATTTCTTGGTGAAACCTTCAAGGGTGAGGAAGAAAACCACACAAGTAAACTCCTCATCATCGATCTCAAAAGATACACAAAACTCGAGGAAATAAAAAATCTGCTCGGTTATGGGTGTTCCATCCTCACCATCAAACTTTAATTGAGACCAGTGATGGATCTGCTCCTAGTGGATGAAAAATCGAAAAATAGACAAACCAGATAAACACCCCGGGAGCAAGATTATTGGTCGGAGCCATTAATAGATATGATACTAAACTACAGGCTCCAAGGGTTCAGCTTCTCATTTGGCCCTCTTTCTAGCGCCAATTTGTTGACGAGCAAAAATGTATCACCAACGACTAAGGGGTCTCCTCAGTGTGAAATCTCAATTAGACCTCACACTGTTTGGGATAGGAGCCCCATCCGGTATGTGGGCTCGACTGCCACCATGAATTTTTTTCTGCTCTTGGTTATAAAATGAGAAGGTGCCAGAGTGGGGCAAGATTGAAATGCTCAGGCAGCATCAGCCGAAGATTGACAAATTGTAGAAAGAGGTGCAAACAAGTCTCGAAAAAAATAAGAAGAGGCAAATGATGAGAAGGATTAGTGAGCTAAAACCGCATCTGACATTATAAACAAGAACATGCCAGAAGCCAATTGCAGAGTACTTCACAATAAGTCACCAACATGGCAAGGAACAAGTAGACACAGATTCACAAGTGAAACATACATGCAACCACTTTGTATCAATACATACCATCTTGCGTATATGAAAGCACACATAAAAAAAGAGTTACCAGAAAGCTAATACAACCACCATGAATAAGCATGGGAATCAGTGCCAAAGATAAGAGAAAACATCTTATTACTGTTGTTGTAACTTCAAATACATAACATGAAATTGGTCAATACCCAATAGTGGAACATGGGCTCTCCATATCATTTCCCAGTGCCAAAACCCTATCCCCACTGAAAATCCCCTTTCCTAGCTACCAAGAGCTGAGTGGCCCTAGCTCTCAAGCATAAATCAACTATTTATCTTGGCCTCAACTCAAGTGCTAAAGTCCCCCTAGGAATGAAACATGAGGGCACACTTATATAGATGAGGTGACTGTTCACCTACCATGACCCTTGACCTCCCCTCATGAATCTTGAATTTCCCTTCATGACTCTTGAGCTCACTCAATGACTATTACATTCCTAACTCATCTCAGCATGATTGTTGAAATTATGATGAGAAACATTCACATGGTCCCAGAAAGAAGACATGAGGAGAGTATTAAGGGTTATTGGAAAACCCTAGGATGTTCATTATCAATATGTTGCTTGATCGTGAGACAAGCCTATTTGTCTGCTATTGCGCCTCACATACATATGTCCACTTTTTGATGTTGTTCCTTTGGTGTGATTAACTGGTTCCTAGAGCTTGTATGGAACTATCTTTCCAATCCGCAACTTATGTTAGAAACCCTATCTCCCTCTGTATGTTCAACCTTTTGCATTCTTCCTTTTGACACATGCTCCATAATCCTCATAAGCTTGAATTGTCTTCCAATTGGTAGTGAATCCTTTTGTGTCAGACATTCATGCCCCATCATCCTACAAGAACCTAATTATCAACTAAAAGTCAAGATAAACATATGGGAATAAGACAAGAAAAAATTACTACAAATAAAACAAAATCAATTAATGAATGATCAATTTGAGGTGAAAGAAAGAGTTTGTTTTCATGAGTGTTAGTGATGGGTTGTTCATCATCATTTGACTTCATCCTTTTAGCAAGGGCATTTCCTGCTTTATTAGCTTCTCAATGCGTAGTCGCGTATTTCAACCGTTACCGTTCTAGTCCCATTTGGGAAGCTTCACCTCAACCAAGCCGCATTTTGTGTATGCAGATCATAGTTTCCCTTTTCATGGAAGTCACACTTCTGGGCAGATCGCACAGTCACATAGCAGTTTCCACATTTTGCGTATGTAAATCATAGTTTCCCTTTTCATGGAAGTCACACTTTTGGGCAGGTCACACGGTCGCATAGTAGTGTGGGTCGCAAGGAGCTATGGATTCCTTAATGGCAATCCTACGACCAGTCGTATTCAAGGACTGCGACTTGTGAGGTCGCGTAGTCTAGTTAAAATGGAGGTCGCACTTGTGGCTGCATCACTGAGACTTTAAAACTTGATTGGCGACTTGGGGATAGTCTAGTCACAAATCTGGAATTGTGATCTCCACACATTCTTATGGGCCTTTCCACGCTATTGCACACAACCCCAAGTTTGTTCCACGTAATCTCATGGGTCCTTAGTATGGTGCATTGGTTAATCGATCTCTTTGGTCTCTAAAGAACAAGTGATTACTCGATAAGCTCTTTAAACATTCGAAACTACATTTAATGCATGACCACTCCATGTGACTTCCAAAAGGGTCACAACCTTGTTACTGAGCACTATCTTCTGTGATGTCACTTCTTTCATGATAGATATATGTTGTGTTAGGGTTGTATAATTTATAGGATCTCAAGGTAATTGAGAATCCTATCTCAGGAATCTTATTTTGTAAATACTTGTCAATCTGCCAATGATTTCTAAATAAAAAGAAAAAGAGTTAAAAAATTAAAAGAGGGTATAAAGAAGAAAAATAAAGAGAAAAAGCAAGAATATTGAAAAAGAAGAAAAGATTGAACCACACCAAAAGAAAGAAAATTCAAAAGGAATAACACTGAAAGTGTTGCAAGTCTAAATGCCACTACTCATAGATAGTTTTTTCTTCATTTATGTAAATTAAAAGTTGTGTGCAACTTGTTTGAAATGCCACAATTATTAGCTTTAGTTTAATCATACAGTGTAATCATGATTAAACTCCTTTAATTTTTATAAATTAAGATAGAGAATAAACATTTACTCAATAGTTTAATCTGGGTAAATCATTAGTTAGGTAGGAAATGACATTGATTCAACTGTTTAATCTGGATCAACTGGAGAAATAAGGGATAGGTTAGATAGTTTTTTCATTCTGCATAAACGAAAATAAAAATGGGTTTTCTAGTCTAAGTGCACCCTAGAGACAAAAATAAAAAATGTTATTTTAGCTAAGGGTAGGCAAATTAGGTGATTTGGTAAATATTTGGATATATAAATTTTATCCTAAGTTTTGAGGATATCATAAAAGGTCGTAATGTGCATGATGCGCGGGATCCCCCAAGGGAAGTTTTGGGGCTTAAAGTCTAGATTTTGATCAAATCTAATTTAAAGACTCCGTGTTTTGTGGGCACATAGTGCGAAGATTGTAAATGAGTCATAGGGTTGTCCGCCCTCATTTTTGTAATGTAATGTCGGCTTTAGAGATCTACCCATGGTCCGCGGAACATGGGATTGTATAAATAGAGCGAGGCTTTAAGTTGTAATGAAGGGAATGATAGTCAAGGATGAAGGATAAAGAATTGAGTCTTATCTAAGTGTAGAGTTGAGTCTTTGGGTCGTAGAGTAGGAGAAGGCTTTGCAGCTGAGTGCGCAGAGGCCTAGTAGTTTGCAGCTGAGTGCGCAGGGCGAGTCGAGTCTGTAACCTTTGGAGAAGTAATAAAGAGAAGTTTTACATCATTTCTGTGTATCTTTTTCCTGTTTTGTGCATTGAATGTATCATATATAAATTGCATTTTTATTGTTTATATGATGCGTGGACTTATATGAATGTGTTGATAAAGTGAATATAAGATAAAGTATTTGTTTATGTGAAGATAACTAACTATTATAAGAAGATAAGTAAGATCTGCGGTATAACTTGGGGAACTAGCACAGATCGCTGCTAGGGCAACGCGAAATCACCTTCACCCCTGGTGAGGGCTGCGCGAAGGCGATTATAACAGATGGCGAAGGTCTCGTAGGTCAGGACAATGGACGAAGTGACCTGCGTGAAGGTATTCACAGTTGGACTAAACCGACCCCTCAAACATCTCAAGGGTGCAAAAACTTGGTTCCAACATCCCCCCATATTGCTTTGGGTGAGACCTCAGTCCGCGCTCCACGGGTTGTTCCTGAAAGGGCTGGTAGTACAGGTATTTGTATGGCTAATTAACTCCAAACCTAGGTCAGGCCCCCTCAAGCCAACAAATGGTTCTGTTGTCGGGACCGGAATCTGCATAGAGATGTCTGATGTCGCATCATTGGAATCTAGCTAAGAAGGAAATTGAAGGTTGGTTGGACAAAAGAATTCATGAGTTTGTGGCACATGAGAACAGGAATCCGCGACTGAAAAAAGAAGAGTCGTTAGACTGCTACCCATACATAGAGATCCGTGAAATCTTTTTTGCATCTTTCCCTACTGATATGTACAAGTGGATTACGAAGCTAGCAGATAGCCAAGGAAGGTGGAAACTCGACAATCCTATTGTCTGGACCCTAGAGTTGGTGCGCAAATTGGAAGCATTAGAGGATAAGATCGCATGCACTGTTGATCACTAGATCGATTGAATTATAGGAGGATTCATTACTGAGTTCGTGGTATGTACTTTAGTCAACTATATCGAATCAGAGCGACGCTTTCTCAAAGAATAGCGAGGTAACTACGTAAAGTCTTTGAATACTTGGATTAAAATGATATTGTGTGAAAATAGGGTTATGCAATTACCTTGATGTCTGGAGCTACGTGAAGTGGAGAAACCTACAGAAACGGAGGAAGCAAGGAACTAGAGAATAGCCCTTTGATTTCACCTCCATGAGGGGACGAGGAAGAGCTTGCGAAGGTCTCGCCACAAAGTGCAATCCATTTGATAAGGCAAAGGATTCTGCGCATACCATCCCCACACACACCGCCACTAGTTTCACTTCCTTCACCTCCATCTTCACCCATACCACCTCCACTGCTACCGTGATTCAATATGGCAAGCGCAATAAAGTTTCCTGTGTTCAAGGGAGTAGGAAATGAAGATCCAGACCAGTTTTGGTTCGTCATAAGAGTTCTATGGGAAGCATAGGGAGTTATAGATGATAATATAAAGAAAGTGATGATGGTTAGTGCTCTGCAAGATTGTGCGCTGACTTGGTATATTAAGCATTCTAATGACAATTTGAATGCAGGAATCGCGGATATCCAAATTGCGCTAAGTAGAGAATTTAGCAGGCCAAAATCAGAAGTGCAGTCGATCATTGGATTCAAAGAGATCATAATGCTACCAGGCGAGACTCCTTAGGAGCTAGATCAGAGACTGAAGTGTACGATTCATGAAGCTAATATGATTTTGACGAATGGACAGCATCGCGAATGGTTTGTAGCATCACTAACTCCGCATTTGAGGAATGTGCTATCGTAACAGAGGTTAACGACTCAGGCATAGGCCTTGGATATCGTGATGAGGCTGCATGAAACCCCGATGTAGGATACTAACTTGGCAGTTCAGCAGATCCACACGTAGTTGAAAAACTTATGCCTTGAGATGCAAAGTCTGAAATAGGACAGGATAGCACGACCAAAAGTGCATGAAGAGGTGTGGTGCATAAAATGCAAGGGTCAGGGTCATGATAAGGACCACTGCCCTGTGTTCATGAATTACCTCGCGGGAGGAGGACCGATGCCGTTAAGGTTAGAAGTGTAAGCAGGACCTAGCGCGACACCTGCTTTGTGGTGCACAATTTGTCAAATAGGAGGAAAGCATGCTATGGACAGCTGCCATTTGTTACAGAAGTACATGCAGAATTCACAACAGTTGTTCTGTAATTTTTGTAGATCGGTTGGACACGATGAGCACACTTGTAGAATTTATGAGCTAATGACGGATAGAACTCCCACCTGTAGAGTCCAGGCTGAAACACGACCGCTAGACCCGAATGCAGGAGTGGCGCGAACCAGATTTCATGGGCACGGACGAGGTCGAGGTGGAGGAGGACCTGGAAGAGGTTGCAGACAGCTGATATGCTACAATTGCGGAGGGCCAAGACATTATGCTCGCGATTGTACAAATCCAATGCACCCATCATGTCTGTATTGTACCTTGTTTGATCATGAGACAGAGGATTGTCCTACACTGATAGCTAGGATATGCGACAAGGGAGCGCTACCACCTCCCCCGACTTAGAACCTGTAGATGATGAGGTTTGAGCTGCGTGAGGAAGATCCAAATGTGAACATTGTGCTTCGAAGTGGAATCATGATGGGAGATGATAAAGGAAAACAACCTAAAGATAGTACTTGGGTTCGCAAGGCTCTGACGAAAGAAGCATAGTTTGATTTGGAGCGTGCTAAGAAAACCTTCATGGAAGCTAAGAAGAGCTTTGTTGATGCCTCCACTTCAGAAATCAAAGATAGACTCGAGCCGGAAATGGACCCATCTATTCTTACGACATTCCTGGAAACATGCATGAAGCTACTGCGTGACAGTAAGGATGTAAAAGGATTGCAGGAACTCATTAACAGATGCGTTGGGACCGCGCCAGGGGAACTGAGCATAGTTCGGAAGATTGGAAAACACAAGACTAGTACAGGGAGAGAAATGAGGCTAACCACACAGATTGGAGAATATGAGATGGACCAAGTAATTATGGACTTAGGATTAGACACGAACGTTCTATCGAAGCAAACATGGTAGCGCATGGGGAGGCCTACACTGCAATGGTATCCTATTCAGCTGTGAATGGTGAACCAACAAAAGATAATACCTATGGGGAGATTGTAGGGAATCACCATGGATATTGAGGGAGCGAGCGCACTAGTAGACTTTGAAGTGATAGAAATTGTTGATGACAACAATCCCTACCTTGCACTCTTAGGAATTGATTGGGCCACTAACATGAATGGGGTGATTAATCTAAAGAAGCACAAGATGATTTTTGAGAAGATGTCTCTGCGTGTAGTTATACCCTTGGACCCTGTGGAAGGATCACGCTATACAGAGCCCGTGCGTGACTGTGAAAGTGACGATGATTTGGACTGCATCTACAAAATAACCATGTGAGAGCAAGATTGGGTAAATCCCACCGCAGACGAACGAATCTCACAGGAGCGCGAAAGCTCCTATACTTCAGATTCAGACGAGGAGATAGAACAATGGCAAAACCAGTTACACGAGGTAACCATGCTGAGCTATAATATGATGACAAGATCGCTACGTTGTGTATCGACAGAACTAAGGGATCTTCCTACTTATGATGGGTTAAGTGAGGTAGATACTTTCCTAGATAAGTCTAAAAGGGAGGTGCCAGAAAAGCAACGTTTCCAGGCCTTGAATTGGGTACTGCGCACTACACCCGCAAGGTGGTGGGGTATGCACAAAGGGAGCTTTGAGGACTGGCATGAATGTAGGAGAATGATGCGCACACAATTTGGGAAGCCTAAGATGCGACTAGCAGACAAGTATGATGGATAGGATGATCCGCGGGCACACTTGACCAAGTGGACGAAGGTATATGGAGAAAAGTCACAACCTGAGTGGGTGCACCTACTTTGTAATACCCTAGATGTTATACCCATGAATTGGTATATAGAGATGGAGCTCCTCCATGGGACAAGTGAATGGGATATCCTACGTGAAGGGTTCATGATAACCTTAAGTTTTGAGGATATATGGTGGGACAGCATTGATGAAGCACTACAAGAGGTAAAGGCAACTATCTTTAGGATACCACAAGAACTGGTAGAATCAATTCAACCTGAATGGGCTACTCAGCTGACCTACGCGCTGGAGTGTTTTAATGTAAGTGCTAAAGAAGAAAACAAAGATCTGTGGAAAATTAACATTCTAGAAATAGAAGGCCATCGCAAGGTTCAAGGACCACAAATTGAGAACCCTGACATCACCGCGCCAGTAAAAATGAAGCGGGTGAACATTGGTACGGAGGCCGAACCTAAGTTTGCAACGCTCAGCGACTACTGGGATGACGCGATGGTGGATAAGGTCACTGAGTTACTCTGTGAGTACCAGGACTTATTCCCAACCAAGTTTACGGATTTAAAGGGAATCATCAGAGATTTAGGAATGATGAGGATCACGTTAAAACCCGACGTGAAGCCAATTAAGCAGAGGCCTTACCACTTAAATCCGAAATACAAGGAGAAGGTTCACGTAGAGCTAGACAAAATTCTCGCAGTAGGAATCATTGAGCTAGTGGAAGAATCTGATTGGGTAAGTCCAATGGTGGTGCAGGAGAAGAAGCATAAGGATGAGATGAGAATATGCATGGATCTCAGAAAATCGAATGTCGCTTGTGTGCATGATCTATTCCCAACTCCGTTCACAGATGAGGTGTTGGACAATGTTGGTGGGCAGGAAGCATATTCTTTCACTGACTGGTTCTCAGGGTACCACCAGATCAAAATCGCGCCAGAAGATAGGAGCTAGACAACCTTTGTGAATGAGTGGGGCTGCTTTCAATACACTATCATGCCATTTGGGTTGAAGAACGCGCTGGCCATCTTTTCGCACGTGGTTGTTGCAGCATTTAAGGAATATATTCACAAGTTATTGGAAGTTTATTTTGATGATTGGACTGTATTTGGGTTGGTTCAGCACCATGTAGCGAGCTTATGCTTGATGCTGGATACCTGCGGAAGATACCAAATCGTGCTTAACCTCAAGAAGTGTACATTCCTCATTCCTTTCAGGAACTTGTTGGGACATGTGGTTTGCAGTTCAGGAACTGATGGTAGATCTTGTGAAGATTGCGGTGATTCTAAATTTGTATGCGCCACGAAGTGTGAAATAGCTGCGCGCTGCCCTAGGACATACGGGGTACTACAAGAAGTTCATCAAAAGATATTCCTAGATCACCACGCCGATGGAAAAGCTGTTGAAAAAATATCTTACATTCTGCTGGAATGATGACTGTAAGAAAATCCTCAATGTATTGAAAGAAAAGATGGTCACTGCGCCGATACTGGCCTTCCCAAACTGGGACAAGGAGTTTCATGTCCATGTTGATGCATCGTGTATAGCACTGGGAGTGATACTAACATAGGATGGTGGAGAGGTCTTGGACCACCCTATCGCATTTGCAAGTCACAGATTGTCTAAAGTAGAAAAGAACTATTCCACTACTGAACGCGAGGGACTGGCTATGGTGTATGAGCTCAAGAAATATCGACACTACTTGCTAGGGGGACGCTTCAAAATGTATACAAATCATTCTGCGCTGAAATACTTGGTTAATAAGCCTGTGTTGGGGGGGTGCATATGTAGATGGATTTTATTGTTCCAAGAATATGATTTTGAAGTTGTTGTGAAACCTGGATGATTGAACAGAGGACCAGATCACCTGTCGTGCATTGAGATAGGAGAGGAAACTACTAGTCTGGAGGAAGGATTATCTGATGCACAGCACTATGCGTGTAGTGGATGGACATTTTGAAGATATAATCCACTTTCTTATGACTGGAACTGCGTCGAAAGAGTACTTTGTCCAGCAGAAGAAGGAACTAATGGTGCACGCAGTAGATTTCTCTGTCGTTGCGGAACACCTATATAAGATGGTCACTGATGAGATACTGCAAAGGTATGTACCTGAATTTGAAAGAATCCATATCCTCATGGATGTGCATGGAGGCACTGCAGGAGGACATTATGCAGGGAGAGCGACCACGCAGAAGATTCTTCACGTAGGGTTGTGGTGGCCGACCCTTCATCAGGATTCAAAATCACATTGCAAGGCCTGTGATGTATGTCAAAGAATAGGTAAACCATCATGGAGGGATAAGATGCCTTTGAATCCGCAAATGACGCTGCAGCCCTTTGAAAAGTGGGCGATCAACTTTGTAGGACCTATCAAACCTCAAGGAAAAATGGGCGCGAGATATATTATCACTATGACAGAGTGCCTGACTTGTTGGGTAGAAGTGTAGCTGGTAAAAGATTGCATGGCTGCCATGGCCATGAAGTTTCTGTTAGAACACGTATTGACATGATTTGGATGTCCGAAGATCTTGATGAGCGACCGCGGTACACATTTCCTGAACGAGATGATCAACGTGATGACAAAAGAGTTTCAGGTGTATCATCAGAAAAGCACATTGTATCATCCATAAGTCAATGGGACAGTAGAAGCATTTAACAAAGTACTGGAGACTATGCTGACCAAAGTATGAAATGCACAGTGAAGAGATTGGGACTTGTGCGTACGTGCAGTATTATGGGCTTATAGGATGACATGCAAGAAACTGACGGGACAGACACCTTTCTGGCTGGTCTATGGAGTGGAAGCCATAATGCCGATGGAATACATCGTGCCTAGTCTGTGCATAGCAGTGCTCACAAGTATGATGGACCACAGAGCCCTGGAGGAAAGACTCGCGTAGTTGGAGGAACTCGAGGAAGAACGATTTTTGGCTAGCTTTCACCAACAAGTACAAAAGCAACGCGAAAAGGCATGGCACGATCGACATATTAAGTTGCGCACCTTCAAGGTGAATGATTTGGTGTTACTGTATGATAGTAAGTTTGATAAATTCCCAGGAAAATTCAGAATGCATTGGCTGGGACCGTATGTTATTAAGGAGGTCACAGACAAAGGTGCAGTGCAGTTAGTAAAGTTAAATGGAGAACCTTTCCTAGGAAGAGTGAATGGCAGTCGGTTGAAGCCATACACGGGTGGCCCGACTATCTAACTAGCCCACCGAAGTACAGTCTTAGTGCTCCAGGTAGCTGAAAGGAGGTTCGGGACTATAAACAGATGTAGGGAATGTAGGAGCAGATACAGGGAAGTAGTTCAGCAGTCTCTGAAAAACGTGTCCAGGAGATACAACAGGCAGCTACTTAGTGTGTTACTGACCTTGCAGCGGTTCAAGCAGAGTTGAGAGGTCTCCACGCGAAGATCTCCGCACTGACAGAGTGACTCGACGCCGAGTCATGATATTTGTGTTGGGGACCTGTTGGGCATGGGATCCCCCAAGGGAAGTTTTGGGGCTTAAAGCCTAGATTTTCACCAAATCTGATGTAAAGACTCCGTGTGTTTTGGGCGCGGAGCGCGAAGATTGTAAATGAGTCATAGGGTTGTCCGCCCTCATTTTTGTAATGTAATGTTGGCTTTAGAGATCTACCCATGGTCCGCGGACCATGGGATTGTATAAATAGAGCAAGGCTCTAAGTTGTAAAGAAGGGAATGATAGTCAAGGATGAAGGATGAAGAATTGAGTCTTATCTAAGTGTAGAGTCGAGTCTTTGGGTCGTAGAGTAGGAGAAGGCTCTGCAGCTAAGTGCGCAGAGGCGTAGTAGTCCGCAGCTGAGTGTGCAAAACCCTGCAGCTGAGTATGTAGGGCGATTCGAGTCTGTAACCTTTGGAGAAGTAATAAAGAGAAGTTTTACATCATTTCTGTGTATCTTTTTCCTATTTTGTGCATTGAATGTATCAGATATAAATTGCATTTCTATTGTTTATATGAAGTATCTGTTTATGCAAAGATAACTAACTGTTATAAGAAGATATGTAAGATCCATGGGATAACTTGGGGAAGTAGCACAGGTCGCTGCTAAGGCAACGCGAAATCACCTTAGCCCTTGGTGAGGGCTGTTCGAAGGCGATTATAATAGATCGTGAAGGTCTCGCAGGTCAGGACAACACGCGAAGTGACTTGCATGAAGGTATTCATAGTTGGACTAAACCGACCCCTCAGACATATCAAGGGTGAGGAAACTTGGTTCCAACGTTCCCCCATACTGCTTCGAGTGAGACATCAGTCCACGCTCCATGGGATGTTTGCTGAAAGGGCCAGTAGTATAGGGATTTGTTTGGCTAATTAACTCCAAACCTGGGTCAGGCCCCCTCAAGCCATCATTCATTACATATCCCTTATCCTAAGTTCAAAAGGGAAATGTGCGCGCTATGGATAAACTATTTCATATATTTCTTCATGCATCCTTATCCTAAGTTCCAAAATCTAATATTAAAAGTGCATGAGGACAGTACCATTTGTCGCTTATGATTAAAGTTCATTAACATCAATCACTTCAGGATCAGCTCCCTTCCTTAAACCACAGACCTCATCTATTTTCGGCCCCCCCTTTCCATTCTGTCTTTACCGCTAGGGGGGGGGAGGGGTTC
Organism: Pinus tabuliformis; assembly: GCA_031772625.1. NCBI lineage: Eukaryota > Viridiplantae > Streptophyta > Pinopsida > Pinales > Pinaceae > Pinus > Pinus tabuliformis. Next base: position 466,045,092 of record CM062805.1, read on the forward strand.
TAGAAAGCAGTTTCCCTCGTCGTGACCCATTCCTTATGTCTCACCCTGTGGTGATTTCGCACCCCCCTCCCCCCCACTAAAACCATTAACTGCCCACTACCCCCATCGGAAACCGATTTCCCTCATCCATCTTGTCGTGCCCCCACCACTTTTTCTCCACCACTCTCCACCCACCACATAGCATGACCGTTGGACCAATTAAATGCATTCTGACCAAAACAACCGTTCTTTATTTATTTCGATTTCTCCCGGGTAACCGTTCAGTCTAACGGTCTCGCGCCATTTCTAACGGGACATTCATTGCAATGTTTAAATGCCTTTGAGCCTATCATTCTCACCCCTTTTCACTTCTGTTGTTTCTGTTACTCACAGCTTCCCACAACGATCACTATCAGAGCATTTTTGCGGCCAGATTACGACATACACTTTCATTTCCTCTCATTTTCACCTGACAAACCGTCATCTCGCTGTGTTCGGTAAGCTCCTCTCTAAATTCATCATGTAATCAAGATTTTACAGTCATGCCTCCCAGAACTAAAACTTAAGACAAGCCTATTAATCCTTTAATTCCCCCATCTATAGATTTAGATCATGTACCTTTAGCTCATAGGGATTATAGAAAAAGTGACACTCTATATGACTGCGATTTTTTGGAATTATATTGCTAGTTAGAGGATAAGCACACAGATAACACTGATGAGATTGGGCTCTGGGAGTCAAACCTCCCCCATTATATTTTCCCCTTAGCATTCCAAGCCCTGAAATTTACCAGAAGATGTCAAGCTTGTTATATCCTTGCCCAAAGAGCCATTATTGCTCCTACAGGTGAAATTCTTTTCACCATCATAGCCCAATCCATTAACCAAATGATGATGGTCACCACTGTGGAAGATGCTGCCCCTTTTTCCTTAGAAGCCCTCACCCAGATTTATCAAAAGTTGGACTTTGCCACCAAAGCCAGAATTTTTGAAATTTTCCTGCTAGGGAATGCCCAATTATCCAAAAAGAATCCTCCATATCCTTCTTCTATTTTCCCTGATCAGGCCAAGCAGATTATTTCCATTATTTCTTACATTTTAGGCTATCATTCTAATCAGTGGGTAGGTGAGACCATTTTAGGATTCTTTTCCATATTTTCCACAGACAACAAGCCCTCCTTGGTGTTCAACTTCAGTCAATTTTTGGCTGATAATATCCATGAATAGTTCATAAATTTTTCAACAGAGCAGGTGTTCAATTACACCTCTATTTTGATTTATATGTTCCTCTATTATCAAGCAAACAAATTCGGTTTTTCATTGCAAAAGTTTGATGATGGAGGGAACAAGAATCCAGTCATATTTTGGACCTCATTGGTCATGAGAGAACAACGAGAATTCAGTTATAAGAAGTTTATCGAAGACTTCGTTAATCTATCCATGAACATTCTGAACAGTGCAGTACAACCCAAGATCAATGAGGAGATCAAAAGAATTTTACACTTGTCATATCAAGCAAAGACTAGAGATTGGTACCTGTACCAAAATTACACATATATTAGGGTGTATGGATGTGAATTGGCCCCCTACAAACCCCCCAAATACCTCCCAATGAGGAATTTTTCTCTGGAGTATATAAGGCAGATGTTGAATTCAGATGACATTCACTTTGTAGTAGCCAAGAAGAACGCACAATGGAGGATAAAGAAACAGGTGGGCCCATTTGTGTGCAACACAAGAACAATAGGTGAAGAGGCATATATAATACTAAAAGAAATGAAATTTAGTTTGAGCTTTACATGATCTTATGACCATCGTGGCATCATCTCAAAGTTGAGGGTGGAGAACAAAAACACTCCTTACATTCATACTTCAAGGCTAGACATAGAACAATATGCCAATCAGCTGGAGTGGTTAGAAAATACCTTACATGAAGCTGAAGAATAACTTGTTTCTACTTCTAGTTTGCAGACTCATGTTCCTCATGAAATATCAAGCAAAAGACAAAGGGAGGAAGGGTCATCATCTACAACTGGAAGTGAAGCTAGAGAATTCAGAATCAGCTATAGGAAGAGAGAAAAGATAACTCCCATAGTAGAATTGGACAAACAAACTAAAGAGCAGGTAGCCATCATCATCACATATTCACTACCTGCGACTACCAAATTCACAAAATCTCCTCCTAAACCTTCATCTTCACAATGTCACAAGGAAACTGAGCTGGAATCACAAACTATCCAAACAGAAAAACAGAAGACAATTTTTGATAGGTACATGGAGATAAAGCTCATAAATGAAATTATGAAGAATAGTACTTATAGCCAATTTTGGAATCAGACCTCTAGCTCACAGAGTAGGTTGTCGTCAATATTTGACATAGAGCATGGTAAAATGTAGATGGCCTTTCTTGAGATCCAGATTCCACAGCCAAAATTAGCAGCAGACTACAAGAGCACCACCTTTGAATTCAGCACAAAGGACATACATCCCATTGATCAAATGGTGATACACAAGCAAACTAGTGAAATGATATCCTCCACTCTAACTAACACTGTAATGTCACTATCTAAATTGCAGGTTTCTTTTGCAAATGTTCAGTCACAACTGAGAGTGGAAAAAGTGTCCTCCTTGGCCAAAGATAACAGGATCAAGTCTTTGGAAGACTTGGTGATTAAGATAGGGTATGACCCAAAAGATGTCAATGTGACTAAGGATATTGTTAAGAAGAAGAACTTGGACATTGCAGCATTGAGGAAGAAGCTCAATCTACCATCCATAGAAGACCCAATAACCAAGGATATTGAAGAGGGTGAAGCACAAAATTAGATATGATGAAATTGATCATAGAACAGAATGTACAGATTAGGAATATGGAGGCATATTTGGAGAAACTGAAAAAATAAAAGGAAGACAATCTGAAGATGGCCATCTTCCCTCTGGATGCCATACTTATTTCTCAGTTCCCATCAATAGGAGAAACCATTGCAGCTACTTCTTCCACTCAGACTCCAAGTGCTGAACAGGTAACACAGACACTACAAAACATGTCACTGCAGTCAAAGGAAATTGAGACTTTACAGGGCCAACTCAAAGCTTTGGAAGTGTAAGAGGCTAAAGCTAAAGCTACTCGGGTTGCTGAAATGGAGAAATCCCAGAAACTAATGGAGAAGTTGCACCAAGTAGAGAGAGACACTTCAATTGGTTAGACCTTGGCCCAAGCCAAGGAAATTATTTGGATGAATATATTAGACTCTATGAATGAGATTTGGCCTTCTATCCAAATCATATTTGAATAGAAAGAGCTAATAGAGAAGGCTACAGAAACTATTGTGCAAGGAAGAGAAAAGATGGGAGAGATGCCAACAGAAGCTACTAATATAATCAAGTTCTTAAACTCAAAGTCCAGGTATGAGCTGGAGGAGGTAGGAATCAGTGATAGAACTACCACCATTCTAGAAGTCAAGAAAGTCTTGACAAAGAGGAATCTCATTGATCAATTGGAAGAAAGGTGTGAAACCTTAGAATTGCAGGTAAACAGGTTCACAAACAGAATTGAAGCCTTAATGCAAAAAGGACTGCCCAGTACATATTTTATAAATGAAAAATTGATCACTCAGGATGACTATATCCTGAAGATGAAGGAAGTGGAAAAAAGAAGCATTAAGTTCATTGGAATTAAGGGAAGTATGATAGCAAAGGCATTTCTGGAAACCATGTCAAATGATTTCCATGTACAAAATGAGGTAAAACACTTTTTTACTGTGAAGCCAACTTTTGCCAAATACATGGAGGTGGATGAAATTTACTGCAGAGTAACCAAATTGACAGTGCGAGATGAAAAGAGATGGGAAGAATTGGTTGATTTACTGGATTGAAGCATAACTCCGGAGAAGTAAAACAACTTGCCAGTGCAACTTCTGGTACGACAGTCATTTCAGCATCGCATCATTTTTTCGGGTTGACTCAGCAACCAAAACCATCAAAACTGGGCCACCTTTCTTTTCAACTAACTACGTGGCTTGTTCTTCTGCCAAGATTAGATAATATTGTTTGTAATTGGGCTAATAATACACTGTCATTTTGACAATGATTTTATAAAGAATTTTTTATTTTTTCATTATAAATACTTTACTATTTGAAGTATTAAGGGTTGATTTCTGATTGTAATTTCTTTCTGCATATTGTAATTTTCAAAGTGCTGGAGCATCAATAATACAAGTACCTCTCATAGGATTCATGTGGTGTACTAAATGGTGATGTGTCTCTTCTGTCTATTTGTTTAAACACTATTTTTCCTTTCTCTCTTATTCCAAATATCTAAATTAATCAACAAAAACTATGATAAATAGGATTCGTTACTCTAAGCCCCCTATTTTGGCTGTTGTTAATTTTAATGTTTCCACTGAAGTCAGATCAAGGAATTCTTAATTTCTCTTTGGTCTCTACTGAACCTTACACTTCTTCTATCCCACCATCCATTTAAATTTTGAAAGATCCAAATAGTGCAACCTAGCTTTCCCTATGAGAACTCCTCTAAATTTTGATGCCAAATTTAGTTAAACGTTCAAACTCCATAGCCCAATGGAATTATATCCATTAAATCAACGAAACCATTCAATCAAAACAATTAGTACAGTCATAACTAGCCTAAAATTTACATAAAACATAGCTAAATTTTACAGAGAGATCCCTCTCTGAAGCTGATAGGGCTAGATCCCAACTTCCAAAGTGGGTTTTATGTTGTCCTATGTGTTTACTCCCTAAACCTCAAAAGTACAGAACGAAAACATAGTGGCGACCATATTGAGGAGAATAATTCTTAATCTAAAACATTATTAATCCCTGGTATCTAATCAGTATTTCTATAAATCTAGACTTATATATCATTATGAAATACATGATCTAAGGTTTTTATTTTGTAAATATTCTACTATGTCATTGATTTTATTTTATTTGTGTGATGAATTTTAATATACCTAGATCCCAAAAAAAAATTCACTATATCTCACCCTGACCCCAACCCTGCTGAATTCGTAGATAACCCTAAGAAGTTGGTGAGAAATAATTTTTTTACAGAGAGTCAAGGTAGTAATAGCCCATTGTCTAGATTCAATTATCTTCCTAATAATATTCCTTTGTCAAGGTCTAATTCACTCCCAGAGAAACTTGAAACTATACAAGATATAGATTTTGATTTACCTTTCCAACATAGTTTGTTTAGATCAAAGTTTGAGGCTTTTGTAGACAAAACTGTCGTTGATAAAGCCCTACTACAACCATATATACCCCAAACCCAATTCCTTGAAACATATCTCGATCTTGAATCCTTACAGAAATTTGACAAATTACAAGGTCTAGTTCCAGTGTTGGACTAAGCTATTGAAGAAGCTTTTATTCAACAATCTGTTGAATTTTCTGCTTTAATAGTTGCAACATCCTCTTTGTCTATTCAATATTCCCAATCTTTTCATCTACAGCCTCCCAGTCCTACTCATTCCATAGTTTCAACTTCCTCACCTGTGATCTCTCAAACTGTTATTCCTAATATCCTTGTAGGTATCAAAACTACACCTCCATTAGGTCCATCTTCGAGTCAATTATCCAAAATAGCTATGGCAGGCAGGTATGCACCTTTGGTGTTACCAGGCCAGCTAAATTCTATGCCTAGAGATTACCAATCTAAAATTGTGACCTTTGATAACACTAGTGGTTATACTTCTCAGCAACATGTGGATAGGATGAATGATGTGTTTGACCTCCAAGAAGTAGATGAAGCTGATGTTAAAATGAGATTGTTTGCTCAGAGTTTAGGAGGTGATGCGAAGAAATGGTTTAGGGGTTTACCTGTAGGAAGTATAGCCAACCTTGATGCTTTCCATCAAACCTTTTTAGCTAAATGGGAGATCAATAAAAATCCACTTCAAATCCTAAATGAATATAAAAGGCCGAAAAGAAAACCAAATGAAAGTGTGGAAGAATACTACGAATAGATTAATATTATTTACAATGCCATTCCACAAGGCATCAGGCCCTCCCCTGGCCTCACTCTAATTTATTTTCCAGATGGTTTCGATGTAGACATGGAATATCAACTTAGAGAGTGAGACCCAACAACTTTGGAAGAAATGCAAGAAAATGCCATTAAAGTTGAAGCTAACATCCTGGCCAAGAAGGCCAAACTGAAGTTTGAACACAGAGTTACCATAAACGAAGAACCTTCTACTTGTGTTGTTGATCATAAAATTGATAACTTAGTGAGAGTAGTGAATCAGATGATTCGAAGAGTAAACATTAATGTCCATACTCAAGTAAGAGAGAATCAAAATCCCCCTCAAAATAGAAACCAAAACTTTAGAACGAATGTTCCCGAAATTAAACAAAGAGAACAAAAGGGTCTAGAACAGCAGTTTCGGCCTCCTTTTTAGGAAAATTACACAGATGATGAGGGGAATATTGTTGAAGATTTGGATGATAATCAAATAAATTTTATGGGGATAAGCGATGCTGAAGAAGTTTTTCTCACTCAAAAGAAGCAAGAAAGTTTTCTCCTAGCCCAAACTAAATTAGATTCCAAAGAGTCAGACAAATATAAACAAGGGTTTGAAAATTCCATAATGGAAGTCCACGGGTAGTACAACCTTAGGAGAAAAAAGAATCCAAACACTCTCAACACCAAAAACTTAGATAATCCTGCTAAAAAGTCATGTGAAAATGAACTTAAGAAAACCACAGATAGTCTTCCTAAGAAAATTGTGGATAATTTTGGTAAGAAAAAAGTACATATCCTTGTCAAAAAGGTTGTTGACAGTGTTTCTAAAACTACTCAAACAGATGTCCCAACCACTAGTCAACAAAAAGAGTCTATGACTAAACAAATCACAAATCAATCTTAACTTCCTAACTTAAGTAAGATTCAAATATCGTTCAAGATTGAGAATGAATTAGCTAAATTGAAAATCCCTATTCCTGTCATAGAGTTAATGAATAAAAACATGTACAGACCCCAAGTAATGAAAGCCTTAAACACAGGGGAAAACATTAACTCAGTAAATCTGAATGATGACCAAACTGAACTCTTATTTTGACTGGAAGTTGAGGGTAAACCACAAGAAAGAGGGGTTCCTCCATTCTATGTTAACCTGAATATTGATCACAAGATTCTCCGTAATTCTATGCTAGATTTAGGTGCATCCCACAATTTAATTCCTAAAGTTGTTATGGAGAAATTAGGACTTGACATTACTAGACCATATAAAGACTTGTATTCCTTTGATTCCAGCAAATTTATATGCCTAGGTCTTATCAAAGACCTATGTGTTACTTTAGCTCAAATCCCTGCTAAAATTCTAGTAATGGACATAGTGGTTGCAGATATTCCCCCTAAGTATGGCATGTTGTTGTCACGCTCATGGGGAGAAAAATTACAAGGTACCCTACAGATGGATATGACCTTTGCTACCATACCAGTCTTTGGGCAGCAAAGAAGACTATATAGGGAAACCTTGATGAAATTCATGGTGAGTAGTCAAGACAAACCTCACAACTATCCACTTTATTCTGTTCATTCGGATTTTGATTCTTTCATTCTTTACAATGATGGGGATGTCAACACTCAAGTAATCAATGATGAAACTAGAATTTTTTAAACAGACTCAGCTCAATCACAAATAACAGAGCTAGAAACTCCTCATGAACCTCTTTGGAACATGATTTTTGATGGCACTTGCAGCAAAGATGGTGCTGGAGAAAGAATTTGGGTGGTTAATACAGGGAACAATCATGCTAAGTGTCACTCATATAGACTTAATTTTCAATTTACCAATACCATAGCAAAGTATGAAGCCCTTATTTTAGGATTGCAGTTGTTAAAAAAGTTAGGTGCTAAAAGAATCTCCATTCAAGGAGATGTTGAATTAATTATCAAATAGATTAAAGGAGAATATTCAGCCAAACATCCTAGGCTGAGAGCATACAGAAATGTTGTGCTTGATTTCCTAGATTTTTTTTTTGAATATGACCTTTCTGCAATTCCTAGAAAGCAAAACATCATTCCAAACAATCTGGCTTTTTCAACTAGCTCTTGTAAAATGCCTTATCCTAATCCAGAATATGTATTGGAGGTAAAACATCGATTAGTTGTACCTGATAACATGAGATATTGGCATGTGTTTGGAAATGATAAACAGATTGAAAGTTTTCTGCAATCAAAAGATGAATTTCAAGATGACAGTATTGATTTGGAATCTGAAGTAGATAGTCAAATTGTTGAACATTCTAATCTAGAAAGGAAATTAGATAATTTAGATGTAAATACACCCGTAGATAAAATTGTAAATAAACTAGAATTGCTTGAAATAGACCCAGAAAAAGAAGAGTTTGAAACACTCTAGCTTAAAGATAATGTTTTTCCTAGAGGTCTAGTTCCATTAGAAGAATTATTTGATTTCAATGATGTGGCTAAAAATCCTAAGATTGAGCCCTCAGGAACAACAGTTGAAGATTGTAATTTAGGTACTGAAAAAGACCCCAAAATCATAAAACTGTCTAAATCAATCCCAGCAGTTGAAAAAAAAAAAATATTTCCTTGTTCAAGGAATTTAGTGATGCTTTTGCCTGGAGCTATGAAGATCTTAAAACATATGATACAAAAATCATATAACACAAAATTCCAATTAAAGAATATCATAAACCCTTTAAACAAAAACTTCGCAAAATAAATTCGGTTCTAATGCCTTTAATTGAGAAAGAAATCAAAGGAATGTATGATTCTAAAATCATAGTTCCTATTAGGTACTTTAAATGGGTTTCCAATATTGTGCCAACTAGGAAGAAAACAGGTGAAATCAGATTGTGTATATATTTCAGAAACCTAAACAAAGTTTCCCTAAAAGACAACTATCCCTTACCTAAAATGGATCATATTCTGCAAAAGGTAGTTGGATTTTCTAGGATATCCTTATTAGATGGATTCTCAAGTTATAATCAGGTCTTAGTTCATCCAGAAGATCTGGACAAAACAACCTTTACTACTCCATGGGGTAACTTCATGTATGTCAAGATGCCTTTTGGATTAATGAATGTTGGGGCCACATTTCAAAGAGCAATGGATATTTCTTTTGCTAATGAAATTGGAAGATTTATTGTGATCTATCTAGATGACATAACTGTATATTGTAAATTTGATGAAGAGCATCTGATGCACCTAAGAAGAGTGTTTGAAAACTGTAGGAGGTTTGGGATTTCACTAAATCCTAAGAAAACAATGTTTGGCCTTGAAGAGGGAAAACTTCTTGGACATATCATATCCAAGGAAGGTATCAAAATTGATCCTAAAAGGATTGAAGCTATTCTGAAAATAAATCATCCAAGAAATATTAAATAACTTCAGTCATTTATTGGAAGAATAAAATTCCTAAGAATATTTATCCCTAACCTTGTAGAACTTCTCAGAAACATCACAAACATGCTAAAACGAGATTCTGAAATCAGGTGGAACCTTGAAGCTAGAAAATATTTTGACCAGGTTATAACAAAGGCACCAATCCTTATTAGTCTATATTTCACTAAGGATTTTATAATTTTTTCATTTGCTTCTGAACATACTATTGCAACTGTTCTTTTGCAGAAAAATGATGATGGATATGAACATCCCATTGCTTTCTTTAGCAAGTCTTTGAGGGATGCTGCTCTCAAGTATAATATAATGGAGAAATGGATTTCGCACTAATAAAAGCAATTAAATATTTCAGAGTATATACTTCATTCTCATATAATTGTTTATGTACCGAATGTTGTAGTCAAATATATTTTGACACAGAATGGACCAGATGGCAAAAGAGGCAAATGGATTTCCATCATACTCGAATATGACATCGAAATCAAGCCAACCAAGCTTATTAAAGGACAAGGATTAGCCAAATTGATGGCCGAATCTAATTTTAATGCTTTAGATATCAACTTTGTGGCTAAATTGGATGATCAAGAGGAACAAGAGACTCCACAACTAGAAGACGCTTTCATGACCTCACCCTAGTATGAAGACCTTACTTATGTTTTATTTAATTTAAATGTTCCTCCTTGTCCAACAAAAACAAAGGCTAGATTTCTGAAATTAAAGGCAGTTAAATTTTGCATCATAGAATTTTTTTTGTATTGGAAAGATGCTAGTGGTCTTCCACTAAAGTGTCTATTGATAAATGATGCAGAAAGAACAATGTAGGAATTCCATGAAGGTGACTGTGGTGGCCATTTGTATTGGAAAACCACTGCCAATAAGATCCTTAGAGCTGGTTTTTATTGGCCTACACTTTTCCTAGATGTTCAGAAAAAGGTAACCTCTTGCCACAAGTGTCAAATTTTTTAGGGAAAAAGAAAGCTTTTGCCTCTACCTTTGAAGCCCATATCTATTGAAAGCGATTTCCAACAGTGGGGATTGGATTTCATTGGAGAAATTCATCCTCCATCCTCTGCTCAACATAAATGGATCCTTACTGCTACTAACTATTTCACCAAATGGATTGAGGCCACTCCTTCTAGACTAGCCACAAATGTTGTGATCATCAAATTCTTAGAAACCAACATCCTGTCTAGATTTGGCTGCCCAAACAAGCTTATTACAGACAATGTTGCAACCTTTAGATCTAAGAAAATGATAGATGTCTGCAATAAATACCACATCACTTTGGGGTAGTCATCTGCTTATTACCCACAAGGTAATTGGTTCGTTGAATCTTCAAATAAAAGTTTGGTAAATATTATCAAGAAGATGTTAGCAGACAATAAAAAGTCATGGCACAAAAAGATCATAAATGCACTTTGGGCTGATAGGCTCACCACAAAGAAATCAATTGGCATGTCACCATACCAATTGGTTTATGGAATGGGTGATTTTTTTCCATCCTCTTTGGGAGTTCCTTTCATAAGTTAATTCAGGAATTGTAGGCTAAGCTGAATGACATTCAAAGGAGGATTGATCAAACAATCTAGTTTTAGCAATCTAGGGAAGAAGTTTATAATAAGGCTCAAGGCATCCATGAGAATATTAAGAAAGTTTTTGACAGAAGGAGAAAAGCAGGTGATTTCACAATTGGTGATAAAGTCTTAAAGTGGGATTCAAGAAGAGAGGACAAAGGAAAGCATGGAAAATTTGACAATTTATGGATAGGACCTTATGTCATTTATGCTTTCAGAGGGAATAATACATTTTTTATCAAAAATTTGGATGGGACAGAATTACCTAGTGGACATGTCAATGGCATGATGCTCAAGCACTATTTCTTTGAGCAGTAGAGATTTTCTTACCATTTATCATTGTAAATGTCATTGTCCTTATTGTTTGGATTGGGTGACCTATTAACATAAGTTGAAGCTTGTAGAGAAGGCCCTAAGATTCTATTAATGATTTACCATAAGTACTGCAATAAAGAAATAAGAGGTAGATATTGTTGAAATAAGCAACTCAAGGCTACTATTCACATGTTCTTGACACCTCATAGGGACAGTGCCATCCCTAGATGTTAGCACCTGGATTGAACCTTAGGCTGAAGGAAGGAAATGCCAGGGTAAGCAAAAACCACGCTTAGCCAAGTAGCTAGCCCTACTAGGCCAGGAGAGGGCTCTCTTCATAAGGATCTCAGCCAAATTGGCTGGATCTAGAAACTGATATTAGGCTAGGTATAGTAGCACAAGGCTTGATTTGATTTTAAAGGGTTTTGCTGGATCAGGAGGAGCCAAACAGTTAGGGCAAGGAAATTAGGTCAAAACTGCAGGGTGTTTGATGGGGAAAGGTAGGCACAATGATCAAAACCATAGGGTTTTGATGTATGAGGTGAAAATACAGGTGAGGAGCTAGGAATAGCATGTAAACCTCATGGATTCTTCCTAAACATAAATAACATAGACTGTGAAATGTCTACCCAAAACAGAGCATAAAAGTTATGGATTCTACCTTTCAAACTTGTATACATTCACATAATGATATGAAATGATGAAATGGAGTCAACAATACATTTTAACACATGAAAACATAAGAAAAACTGAACTGAGCATCATACCACATGGATCCCAAAGAAATAGCTGCAATTTTTCATTAATCTCCTGCTGTAACTGATACAAAATGATATTTTATCAAAGCATAAGCATCCCACTGAGTCCAACCCCTAAAAATGACTAGGGAAATACATAATATAGGCTTCAAACCACCCATCCTAACCTCAGGGGGTCGAATCCATGAGAAGAGGGAAAGATCCAAGAAAGGTTGAACTGATAACAAGAGAATAGGGTGGTCAAAGTGACTCATCCCTAATCCAAGCAAACTGATTCATTACACCTCATGAACTTGATTTACCTAATGTATTTACCCTAGTAAGTACTAGAAACATGATAATTACATTTAACTCATCATTTACATAGATAAATTCATGATTTTCCAAGGTGAAAGTGAAAACTGGGACGAAACAGTGAAAATCTAGACAAAGTGTCAAACGCACAGCGCCAGTGCTAGGCGCACAACGCTAATGCCAAGTGCACCCATCAACTTTAGCTACACTTTTGGAGGCCTTCCTGATGTCCAAATTGGGCCCAAAATAGCTTGTTGGAAAGCTATCATTGTCTACCTTCCAGAAAAACTTGAATTTCTGAATTTGGATGTCATTTGCCTAGTCAAAAATCAAATCTCCCAACACTTCTCAGCGCACAGTGCCCAGGGCAAAAAGAGGGCAGAAAGGTCATTTTTTGGGTGTTTTTTGACCTTTTGACCAACCATTTCTCCTCCAAATCCTTAGAAAAAGTATAGGGTGTATGTACTCATCACTAGAAACCCAAAAATTTTGACCTTTTGCTGATTAGATTCCTCAAAAAAGAGAGCAGCACCCAAGGCGTTGCGCGTTTGCCTTCCATGACAGTGCAAAAACTACACTAGAAAACACAACAACTTCCTTCAAGCTCAAAAACGGTCCAACATGCCAAAAAATGTGTTTTTATGACTGATCAAAGGTTAGAGGCATGTAGGGATGCCTTAACAAGTATGTCAAGTCTCCTCTTCTCCTCTTGCTTGGTCAATTTGTCAATTTTCTCATGAGCTTTTTTGAGCTTACTCCTTGCCACTTGGTTTCTCCTTGCATAATACTTTGTCATCCTCCTCTGAATGTCCTTGTCCTTCTTAGTATTGGCCAAGAGCTTCTATAAATGCTCATTGACTCTATCAAGCCAATATTCCCGGTTTTTATTGATCATGTTTTCCCATTATTCACCAACAGTGAGTTGTTCAACAAGCTCAGCTTGTCTTTTCCTATCTAGTTCTAGAGCTCTTTGCAGCCCTCTAGTCCTAGGTCTTTGTCTTGGAGGCTGGTCCTCCTCATCATCAGGTTCACCATACTTTTCTAATGTCTCTTCAAGAAATACTTTAGCCTTCTCTGCTTCTCTTTGTGCTTTGATGCATTTCACTTCATCAATGAAGTGTTTGGTTTTCAGCTACTTGTTTTCCTGCTCTAGGAAGTCAATAACATATCTTGCCCTATCAAGATTGGTTTGGAGCTCATTGATCTTAGCATATTAACCTTTAATGACCATTTGAAGTTTCTGTTCATCCTCCATTGTGTCCAAGTCTATAAGTTCAAAATATGTTTCTTTCTCATGGAGGCCTTTCTCTTCCTACATGTCCACCTCTACCATTGTGTAATTTAGAGTGAAAAACAAAACCCTAGGGAGGTGATGGAGGGGTATATAGATGAAGGGAGTATGTGGTAATGAGAGGGAATTTTCAGGGGATAACACGGATATTTGGAATGTGAAAGGGATGACAGGGAGGTAGTAGTGATAGGGGTTTTTAGGGATAGGAGATGTGAATTGTGGAGGAAAAATTAAACACAATGATACATCAAGTAAAAAATGTATGAGAAAATAAAATAGAGAGAAACCTACTTGTTTCATGTGATGAAAGCCTTTAGGTGACAAAATTATGAACTTTGGAGATGTTTTTTTGAGTTTTGAGTGGCCCTGACCTCACTAGGCAAACGCGTAGCGCCTTTTTGCAGGCCACATTTGGAGGCTTTACCGGTGTGCAAATTAGGTTTGGGATAGCTCGTTGGAAATATTGTCGAGTTGAATTTCCAGATATGCCTTTATTTTTCCATTTGGAGCTCATTTAACCTATAAAAAACTCAATCTCCCAATACTGGTAAAAAATTGCAGAATGAGGGTGCAAAAATGCAGAGTGTTTCTGCAGGAAACTTTTGGAGGCCTTATTCAACTCCAAATTGAGGTCATGATATCTCATTGGAAATATATTTCTCTCTAGTTATCAGTTGACTCATCAAGCAAATCATTTGGACAATCTAGCTAGAAGAAAAAATGATTTTTCCAAAGTCACTCTAGAAGTGCAACAACTCTCTTATAGCAACTGTATTTGTTAGGGCCCTATACTACTAGTGTAACCCCTTATTGTTATTAGTACAACCCACTTATTATATTGATGTACCTATGTAGTGCCCATATTGTTACTATTGTGCCCCATAGAAGCCCACTATTGTTATTATTGTGCCCTTACATTATTATTGTTATGTCGGCTCTGATTATGTTATGACCCCTTAGACTCCTATATATAGAAAGGAGGTCTTTCCCTTTATATCATTGAAGAATTGCTCATTTATGTAATGTAAAGGAGGTTTCCCCCTCGAAGAGGCTGAATTCTAAGGTGTGGATCTCTCTTTTCTATCTTTTTGTGAGCTAGTTTCATAACATTTGGTATCAGAGCTTTGGATTCTAGGGTTTCGCTACTCCAAACATGTCATCGTGGCATTTTCGCTATAACTTTTTTTCTGTGATGTTTCAGAAGAAAAAAAAAACCCATTTGAGAAGAAATTGCGCTGAATCTTGGGTCTAAATTTCAGATCTTTTCGTGCTATATTTGTGGAGATATGATCTGAGGAAGTTGGTCTTTTTGCAGACTCCTGAATTACATTCCAAACAGGTGACCTGGGGAAAATCGTCATAACTTTCACTCTAAGCATCAGATTGAAATTTCGTAAGAAGGTAAAGAAAGAGGATAGGCTGTAGTTTCTTATATATATTTTTCAGATCCGAAGGTCAAAACAGTGACTCGTGGCACGTCGTACAAGTTTGCTCTACTGAATTATTCTATAATCAGGTCATCTTGGGAGATTGTGCATAACTCTTCCTTGGAGAATCCGACTTGGATCAGACTGGTGGCATTGGAAAGAGGACACAGAGGGCTACTATAGGTAGCAATTTTAGAACTAGATGATTCGAAATTGCATAGATACATCAGATTCAATATCAAGCTTCTACAAAGTGAAAAAAGGTGTGTAGTTTTTTTTAAATTTTTGCATAAGCTTGGTTTGAAAAATTAGTTTGAATCGGTAATTGATGCCCCGAGGAAAGAAAATGAAAACACCTAGTAAGCAAACTAAAATCTCTAGCATGACTTACGAAGAAGAGGAAGAAATGAAACATGATATATCAAAATTACGATACCAAGTGCAACAAGTGTCACTTGCACAAAAAGCAACAGAATCTAAGATGGATGGTTTAAAGAAAGATGTAGACGCTAAGATGGATGGCTTAAAGAAAGGTGTAGAAGCTAAGATGGATTGTTTAAAGAAAGGTGTAGAAGCTAAGATGGATGGCATGGAAGCTAAGATGAATGTCATGGATGCTAAAATTGATGGCATGGATGATAAGATGGAAGAATTGAAGATAAATATGAATAAGTCGCTACAAGAAATGGTCACTAATGGTGAAAGGGTAGTAAAGGAAACTCATGATGAGAACAAAAGAAATGTTAATCATGATTCCATAGACTCTAATGTTGGATCAAAGACCCACCATATTTCAAAAATCGATATGAGGAAGTTTGATGGCAAGGATCCCGCAACATGGATATTACAGATGGAGCAATTTTTCAATCTCAATAATGTGCAAAACACACAAAAGGTACGTATTGCAACTTTATATTTGGAACCAAATCAGTTTGTATGGTATCAATGGCTTTGCTCTCGTAAACCAATTATCACTTGGGCAATTTTTACGGAAGAATTGACAGCACATTATGAGGATACAAAAAGCAACTCTTTTTTTAGCAAATTGATAAGTCTCAAACAAAAGGGTTCAATAATGGAGCACATTGAGGAGTTCCAAAAATTGAACATAAGGGTAAAAAATATTCCAAAGGAGCATAGGATTGATATGTTCATAGGGACTTTAAAGGATAATATCCAACATGATGTTTGCCTTTGGGAACTTGATTCATTAGAGAAGGCATTCAGGTTAGCAAGAAAAATGGAAAGCAAAATTATGGCAACCAGGAAGCATACCACTCACAACTATAAAGATGGAAGTGTTGTTGCCCCTAGTCTTCCACAACCTATAAGGTTGACACCACAACAATTGGAAGAAAAAAGAGAAAAAGGGATTTTTGCAGTTGTGATAGCAAATACACTAAAGGTCATAAGTGTGCTGAGAAGAAATTATTCTACATAGATTGTGAAGAGGAAGAAGAAAAGGAGCAAGAAAGGTCAAAATAAGAGGATATACTCCAGGAACAAAGCCTAGATAAAGAAGAAATGAATCCGACCATATCTTGTAATGCATTGGCGGGAATTACCACTCCTCAAACCATCAAGATAGAAGGACAAATCAAGAAGAAAAAGGTAATAGTGTTGATTGATTCAGGAAGTACCCATAATTTTATTCATTGTAAGGTAGCAAAAGAATTGAATTGCTTCTTATATCCAACACCAGAGTGTCAAATGATGGTTGCAAATGGAGGAACAATAAATTGCTCTGGAAAGTGCCATAATATTAAGCTATCCATGGGAGAATATGTATTGACTAGCCCAATGCTTTCCATTCCATTGGGAGGTGCTGATGTTGTACTAGGAGTCCAATGGCTACAATCCTTGGGTACAATAGCTTTTAATTTTCAAGAAATTTTCATGAAATTTTCTGTGGAAGGAAAGGAAGTTGAATTAAGGGGTATTGCAGGGAAACCAGGAAAGATAATCAGCTCTAACGGTATGACAAAGCTTCTAAAAAAGGAACAAAGAGGTGTAATTACACAATTATATTCGCTAGATGTTTCCACATTGGAATCATCTATTTCCTCAGATCTCCAAAAAGTATTGGACAATCATTCCAAGGTATTTGAGACTCCCAAAGGTCTCCCACCTATTCGTGATCATGATCATGCTATTCATCTGATTCCAGGAAGTGTTCCTCCAAACATCAGGCCGTACAGATATCCCTATGCCCAAAAGAGTGAAATTGAACGTATAGTTGCAGAAATGCTAGAGGCTGGTATAATTCAACCGAGTCAAAGTTCTTTCTCCGCTCCAGCAGTATTGGTGCACAAGAAGGATGGATCATGGCGCATGTGTTTGGATTATAGGGAGCTCAACAAGCTCACTATTAAAGATAAGTTTCCCATTCCTGTCATTAATGAATTACTGGATGAATTGCATGGATCAATTTACTTCACCAAGTTGGATCTTCGTTTAGGATATCATCAAATTAGAATGAAGACTGAAGACATTCCGAAAACAACATTTAGAACTCATGAGGGTCATTATGAATTTTTGGTTATGCCTTTTGGCCTTACCAATGCACCTTCAACATTTCAAGGTTTGATGAATTACATTTTCAAACCATTCCTTAGAAAATTTGTGTTAGTATTTTTTGATGATATACTAATCTACAACAAGTCTTGGAAGGATCATGTTGAACATGTTGACAGGGTGCTACAACTATTGGAGGAGAAACAATTATATGCAAAAAGATCCAAATGTTTCTTTGGAGTACAAGAGGTGGAATATCTGGGTCATATTGTATCTCATGAAGGAGTTAAGGTAGACCCTAGCAAAATTAAATCCATTAAGGAATGGAAAATCCCCACATCCACAAAGCATCTGCGAGGATTTCTCGGGTTGACAGGGTATTATCGCAAGTTTGTTAAGAATTATGGGAGAATAGCAGCACCTCTAACAACATTATTGAAGAAAGATGCATTTTCATGGACTCCAGAAGAAACAAAGGCCTTCGAGCATCTTAAAGGGGCAATGTGCCAAGCACCGGTCTTAGCTACACCAGACTTCACAAAAACCTTTATTGTGTAATGTGATGCTTCAGGAAATGGAATTGGTGTTGTTTTAATGCAAGATGAAAGACCCATTGCTTTCAAAAGTCATCCAATCAAGGGAAAGTTTTTACACAAAGCTATCTATGAGAAGGAAATGTTGGCAATACTACATGCACTTAAAAAATGGCGACCTTATCGAATGGGAAGACTCTTCAAGGATAAGGATGTGGAAGCATTACTTTGTGCTATTTCTATTATCCAACTAGATTGGATAAATGAAGCAAGGGATGAATGGAAGAAGGACGAAGAAGTATGGCTACTTATTCAAAGGTTGCAAAAGATCCCAATTCAAACAATATTGCCAGAAATTGAAGAGGAAGGAAAAATCATATTGGAACCTGGAGCAGTCACAGAAACAAGAACCTAACAGCTACGAAATCGATCAATTTCAGAGTATCTCATCAAGTGGAAGAACTTACCCACTGAAGATTCCACATGGGAGGACAAGAATTTTATACAGAAGCATCAAGAACTACTCAAGCGTTGAGGACAATGCTTTTTGAAGCAGAGGGGCATGTTAGGCCCCTATACTACTAGTGTAACCCCTTATTCTTATTAGTACAACCCACTTATTATATTGATGTACCCATGTAGTGCCCATATTGTTACTATTGTGCCCCATAGAAGCCCACTATTGTTATTATTGTGCCCTTACATTATTATTGTTATGTCAGCTCTGATTATGTTATGACCCCTTAGACTCCTATATATAGAAAGGAGGTATTTTCATTTGTATCATCGAAGAATTGCTCATTTATGTAATGTAAAGGAGGTTGCCCCCTCGAAGAGGCTGAATTCTAAGGCGTGGATCTCTCTTTTCTAACTTTTTGTGAGCTGGTTTCATAACAGTATTTTTGACATTTCTCTAAAACCATGACACCTGTGTAAAAAGTGAAGGACATTTTTCATCCTTGGCCTATTATGGACAAAAGCCTCTCTCACTTTTTCCAAATTCATCCCCGTTTGGTCTAAAACATAGTTTAAAGAAAATCCGGCCCTATGTGTGGCAAATGATTTGTCCCTTGGAATGACATATTCAAAAATGATGGAGACATGATGTGTATGAGTTGGAATGGCATCATACTTGCTGAAATGACCTCCCTTATGCCTCATATACTCAAATGTCTCTGCTTCCATAGCTAACCCTAGCTCAATGAGTGAGGAAATTAGGGTTTAGTGCTTGTGGAAAATGATGATTTGGACTCCCTTTGGCATGCACTTAACCCTTTAAAACTTTACCCTTTCACTTGACTATTTCCTTTGACAAATTGATATTTTGATGGTTTGACATCTTTGGAACACTGAGTTAACAACTTGGGATGGTGAAACTATTACATTTGAAAGACATAAAATTACATAATGAAATAAGCATTTCTCTTTACAAATCATCTTCACATGGTGAAGGGATGTTATTTGATCACCCTTTACTTGCTGGTCTTATGCAATGGAATGGAACCTTGACAACCCTAATGACCTAATGAAACCTTGAAAAACCCTAAAATACCTAATGAGACCTTGAAGGACTAAAATTCAAGATGACATAATGACCTCATGACTGATACAAATGGAATGATAAAAATAACTTTATGGATGATGTACAGTCAATAATATATGAAACTATGCCAGCAAGTAATCATATTTAGGGAAGAGTGATGTTTTTGGACTAGGACTACCATCAGTGACTAAATTTTTTGCATGACCTAGTGGAATGATAAAAAATTTCTGTGTGGGACACCTAAAATGAATATGAAAAGAGCAATTTTGATCACTGATGGCAGTATGCAAATACTGACTCTAACAGGCACCTCACAAGGAGAGTGCCATCCCCAGCTGCAACCACTATTAGGGTCCTATGATTTATAGGATCTCAAGGTAATTGAGAATTCTACCTCAGGAATCTTATTTTGTAAATACTTGTCAATCTGCCAATGATTTCCAAATAAAAAGAGAAAAGAGTTAAAAAATGAAAAGAGGGTATAAAGAAGAAAAATAAAGAGAAAACACAAGAATATTGAAAAAGAAGAAAAGATTGAACCCCACCAAAATAAAGAAAAGTCAAAAGGAATAATACTGAAAGTGTTGCAAGTCTAAATGCCACTACTCATAGATAGTTTTTTACTTCATTTGTGTAAAATAAAAGTTGTGTGCAGCTTGTTCAAAATGCCACAATTATTAGCTTAATCATACAGTCTAATCATGATTAAACTCCTTTAAATTTCTGTAAATTAAGATAGAGAATATAGATTTACTCAACGGTTTAATCTGGGTAAATCATTAGTTAGGTAGAAAAAGGCATTGATTCTACTGTTTAATCTGGATCAATTGGAGAAATAAGGGATAGGCTAGATAGTTTTTTCATTTTGCATAAAAGAAAATAAAAATGGGTTTGCTAGTCTAAGTGCACCCTAGAGACAAAAATAAAAAATGCTACTTTAGCTAAGTGTAGGCAAATTAGGTGATTTGGTAAATATTTTCATATATAAATTTTATCCTAAGTTTTGAGGATATCATAAAAGGTCGTAATGTGCATGATGGGATAAAGTATTTAAATGTTTCATTATATATCCCTTATCCTAAGTTCAAAAGGGAAATGTGTGTGCTATGGATAAACTATTTCATATATTTATTCATCTATCCTTATCCTAAGTTCGAAAAGCTAATAATAAAAGTGCATGAGGACAGATATTGTTTGTCGCCTATGATTAAATTTCATCAGCATCAATCGCCTCGGGATCCACTCCCTTCCTTAATCCATGAACCTCATCCGTTTTCGGCCCCCCCTTTCCATTCTATATTTACCACCGAGGGGGTTGGAAAGAAGCTTCCCATGCTGGGCCCCATTCCTTACATGTCGCCCTGTGGTGATTTCGCACCCCCCCGACTAAAACCATTAACATCCCGCTACCCCCAACGGAAATTGCTTTCCCTCATCCATATTGTCACACCCCACCACTTTTTCTCCACCACTCTCTGCTTGCCACATGGCATGACCGTTGGACCAATTAAATGCATTCCCACCCAAAACAACCGTTTTTCATTTATTTCGATTTCTCCCGGGTAATCGTTCAATCTAACGGTCTCACACCATTTCCAGTGGGACATTCATTGCAGTGTTTAAATGCCTTTGAGCCTGTCATTCTCACCCCTTTTCACTTCTATTGTTTCTATTACTCACAGCTTCCCACAATGATCTCTATCAGAGCATTTCCATGGCCAGATTACGACATACACTGACATTTCCTCTCATTTTCACTTGACAAACTGTCATCTCGCTGTGTTCGGTAAGATCCTCTCCAAATTCATCCTGTACTCAGAATTTTAGAGTCATGCCTCTGAGAACTAAAACTCAAGACAAGCCTATTAATCCTTTAATTCCCCCTTCTATAGATTTAGATCATGTACCTTTACCTGATAGGGATTATAGAATAAGTGAAACTTTGTGTGACTTTGATTTTCTAGAATTGTATTGCTGGTTAGAGAATAAGCACACAGATAAAGCCGATGAGATTGGGTTCTGGGAGTCAAAATTCCCTCATGATATTTTCCCCTTGACATTCCAAGCCCTAGAATTTACCAGAAGATGTCAAGCTTGTTATATCCCTGCCCAAAGAGCCATTATTGCTCCTACATGCGACATTCATTAGGGGATTTTTGAGGTCGAAAATTGGCCTCCTAAGGAAATTGTAAAATAATGGTGGAAATAATAAAATAAGATTAGATTACATCATTAAATTTTAAAGGGAAAAAAGGAAAAACTATTTTTTCAACTCGTATTTTCAACTTATCTTCCTATGGGTTTACTCAAATTTCAAGTGGAAACACCCGTTGGATGCATAATTTGATTCCTCGTCCAAGGAGTACCCATGCTACATACTTTCGACGGATCCTACTACATGAAAAATGAGAAATACATGAAAAACGTGACTGCGATCACATTTTTTCATGTATTTCTCATTTTTCGTGTAGTAGGGTCCATCGAAAGTATGCAACATGGGTAATCCTTGGATGAGGAATTAATTTTTTCATCCAACGAGTACACCAGCTCGAAATTTGAGTAAAACCTTAGAGAGATAAGTTAAAAATATGAGTTGAAAAAATAGTCTTATTATTTTATTAATTTTTAATCTTTTTATTTTTTTACTCCAAAAATGGTGAATCATCCCCCATGGTTGGCATCATCATCTTGAATCCTATTGGTTCTTATAGATTTTATTTTGGTTGTACATTTTTCTTAGGAGACCCATTTTAGACCTCAAAATTCCCCTAATGCGTTTAACCATCACAGCCCAGTCCATTGACCAAATGATGTTGGCCTCCACTCTGGAAAATGCTACTCTTTCCCTAGAAGCCCTCACCCAGCTTTATCAAAAGCTAGACTTTGCCACGAGAGCCAAAATTTTTGAAATTTTCCTACTAGAGAATGCCCAATTACCCAAAAAGAATCCTCCATATCCTTCTTCTATTTTCCCATATCAGGGCAAGCAGGTTATTTCCATGATTTCTTACATTTTAGGTTATCATTCTGATCAATGGGTAGATGAGCCCAATTTACAATTCCTTTCCATATTTTCCATAGACAGCAAGCCCTCCTAGGTGTTCAACTTCAGTCAATTTTTGGCTGATAATATCCATGAACAGTTCATAAAGTTTCCAACAAAGTAGGTGTTCAATTACACCTTGATTTTGATTTATATGTTCCTCTATTATCAGCCAGACAAATTCAGTTTTGCATTGCAGAAGCTTGATGATGCAGGGAACCAACATCCAGTCATCTTTTGGGCCTCATTGGTCATGAGAGAACAATAGGAATTCAGTTATACGTAGTTTATTGAAGACTTCGTTCATCCAGCCATGAACATTTTGAACAGTGCAACACAACCTAGGATCAGTGAGGAGATCAAAAGAATTTTACAATTTTCAGATCAAGAAAAAGCTGGATATTGGTACATGTACAAAAATTACACATAAATTAGGGTGTATGGATGTGAATTGGCCCCCTACAAACTCCCAAAATACCTCCCAATGAGGATATCTTCTCCGGAGTATATCAAGCAGATGTTGAATTCAGATGATATTCACTTTGTAGTAGCCAAGAAGAAGACACAATTTAGGATAAAGACATAGGTGGGCCCATTTGTGTGCAACATAAGAACAACAGGTGAAGAGGTAGATAGAATACTAAAAGAAATGAAATTCAGTTTGAGCATTACATGGTCTTATGACCCCTGTGGCATCATCTCAAAGCTGAGAGTGGAGAAAAAAAACACTCCTTACATTCATACTTCAAGGCCATACATAGAATAGTATGCCAATTAGTTGGAGTGGTCAGAAAATACTTTGCAAGAAGCTGAAGAACAACTTGTTTCTACTTCTAGTTTGCAAAGTCTTGTTCCTTGGGAAAAATCAAGCAAAAGACAGAGGGAGGAAGGGTCATCATCTACAACTGGAAGTGAAGCTAGATAATTCAGAATCAGATATAGGAAGAGAGCAAAGATAACTCCCATAGGAGAATTGGACAAAGAAACTAAAGAGTAGGCAACCATCATCATCACAGATTCACCACCTACGACTACCAAATTCAAAACATCTCCTTCTAAACCTCCATCTTCACAAGGTCACAAGGAAAGTGAGCTGGAATCACAAACTGTCCAAACAAAAAAATAGAAGATAGTTTTGGACAGGTACAAGGAGATAAAGCTCAGAAATGAAATTCTGAAGAATAGTGCTTATAACCAATTCTTGAAGTAGACCTCTAGCTCATAGAGTAGGTTGCTATCAGTCTTTGACATAGAGCATGGTAAAATGCAGATGCCCTTTCTTGAGGCTCAGATTCCATAGCCAAAATCAATAGTAAGCTACAAGAGCACCACCTTTGAATTCAACACAAAGGACATACATCCCATTGATCAAATGGAGATAAACAAGGAAACTAGTGAAATAGTATCCTCCACTCTAACTAACACTGCAGGTTTCTTTTGCGAATGTTTAGTCACAACTGAAGATGGGAAAAGTGTCCTCCTTGGCCAAAGATAATAGGATCGAGTCTTTGGAATACTTGGTGATTAAGATAGGGTATGACCCAAAAGATGTCAATGTGGTTGAGGAGATTGTTAAAAAGAAGAACCTGGACATTGCAGCATTGAGGAAGCAGCTCAAGCTACCAGCCACAGAAGACCCAATGACCAAGGATATTGAAGAGGGTGAAGCACAAAAAGAATATATGATGAAATTGATCGTAGAACAGAATGTACAGATTAGGAAGATGGAGGCAGAGTTGGAGAAACTGATAAAAGAGAAGGAAGACAATGTGAACATGGCCATCATCCCCCTAGACTCCATACCTATTTCTCAACTCCCATCAATAGGAGCAACCACTGTAGCTACTTCTTCCACTCAGTGTCCTAGTGTTGAACAGGTAATAGAGACACTATAGAACATGTCACTGTAGTTAAATGAAATTGAGACTTTGCAGGGCCAACTCAAAGCTTTGGAAGTGCAAAAGGCAAAAGCTGAAGCTGTTCGGGTTACTAAAATGGAGAAATCCCAGAAACTGATGGAGAAGTTGCGCCACGTAGAAAGACACACTTCAATTGGTCAGACCTTGGCCCAAGCCAAGGAAACTATTTGGATGAATATATTAGACTCTATGAATGAGATTTGGCCTTCTATTCAAATCATATTTGAACAGAAAGAGATAATAGAGAAGACTACAGAAACTATTGTGCAAGGAAGAGAAAAGCTAGGAGAGATCCCAAGAGAAGCTGCTAATATAATCAAGTTCTTAAACTCAAGGTACAGGTATGAGATAGAGGAGGTAGGAATTAGTGATAAAACTGCCACCATTCAAGAAGTCAAGAAATTCTTGACAAAGAGGAATCTCATTGATCAGTTGGAAGAAAGGTGTGAAACCTTAGAATTGCAGGTAAACAGGTTCACAAACAGAATTGAAGCCTTAATGAAAAAGGGACTTCCTAGTATATATGTTATAAATGACAAACTGATCACTCAGGAAGACTATATCTTGAAGATGAAGGAAGTGGCCAAAAGCAGCATTAAGTTCAATGGAATAAAGGGAAGTATGCCAACAAAGGCATTTCTGGAAACCATGTCAAATGATTTCCATATACAGAATGAGGTAAAACATATTTTTACTATGAAGTCAATTTTTTCCAAATACACGGAGGTGGATGAAATTTAACGTAGGGTAACCAAATTGACAGTGCCATATGAAAAGAGATGGGAAGAATTGGTTGATTTACTGGATTGAAGCATAACTCAGGAGCAGTAAAACAACTTGCTAGCACAGCTTCCAGCACGACGATCAATTCAGCATCACAAAATTTTTTCGGGTTGACTCAGCAACTGAAACCATCAAAATTGGGCCACCTTTCTTCTCAATAGCCTACATAGCCTATTCTTCTACCAAGATTAGATAATATTGTTTGTAATTAGGCTAATAATACATTGTTGGTTTGACAACGATTTTGTAAAGCATTTTTGAATTTTTCATTATAAATACTTCACTGTTTGAAGTATTAAGGGTTGATTTCCGAATGTATTTTCCTTCTGCATATTGTAATTTTCAAAGTGCTGGAGCATCAATGATACAAGGACCTTTCATAGGATAGATGTGTTGTACTAAATGGTGATGTGTCTCTTCTATCTATTTGTTTAAACATTATTTTTCCTGTCTCTGTTATTCCAAATATCTGAATTAATCAACAAAAACTATGATAAATAGGATTCGTTACTCAGAGTGCCATATTTTGGCTATTGTTAATTTTAATGTTTTCCACTGAAGTCAAATCAAGGAATTCTTAATTTTCCTTTGGTATCTACTGAACCTTACACTTTTGCTATCCCCCATTCATTTAAATTATGAAGGATCCAAATAGTGCAACCTAGCTTGCCCTGTGAGAAATCCTCTAAACTTTGATGCCAAATCCAGTTAAACCTTTAGACTCCATAGCCCAATGGAATTATAGGCATTAAATCAACCAAACCATTCAATCAAAACAATTAGTACAGTGATAACTAGCCTAAACTTTAGATAAAACATATCTAAATTTTACATAGAGATCCCTCTCTGAAGCTAGTAGAGCTAGATCCCAACTTCCAAAATGGTTTTGATGTTGTCCATGTGTTTACTCCCTCAACCTCAAAAATACAGAATGACAACATGTTGTAACTCTTTTCATCATGTTTCAGTGTTTTTCCAACTTCCCATCTCATTTATTATTCTTCCATTCATCTACTTTAAAGCGCCTAACATGGGATAAGGCCATGTGATGTGGGTCAATGAAATTTGCATGCCACGCATCATTTAGCTCATCCTTACCATGCTAGGAGATCCATTAACCACAAGGAAGAAAATTGACCTCTCTAATAGAAATCTCCTAGCATATAGGAAGAGGAGACCAAATACCAGTCATGCATTCAATGCTTTCAGCCAAACTAAGACTAGGATGAGCTTATAGTCTGATACACATGCACCGACAGAAGTGAGCATGGAATCCATTTCTTTGGAATTTTGTGTATGAAAACATGGGGATCTCTTCACAAAATTTTGAAGTTTGTCCGGTTTGAAAAAGAAATAATAAGGTAACAGTGATCAAGAAATCCTCGTTACAACCAAATTACGCTTGGAAATTTTGTATGTTAATCATTATAAGGTATCAAGAATGGGACGAAGATCGTCTCAGTCACTGGGGATGTGACATTTCTACCCAAAATCCACATGTATACGCATGTCTTGTTCCTTTGATTTGTTGAAGATGATGTTCCTTCAACACATCACATATTCGAATGTCTGTCATGCATTACCTCTACCATAATGAGACCATGTGGGCTCGCGCTAGGTGTAGTGATTGATGACAAAGATTCTAAGCTTCAATCTAGAAATGCACAGAGTGAAAGTTTCAGTGTTATGTTGTTCCATATCACCCAAGATATATTCATTGTTAGAAACTCCATAACGCTCCTTACAGTGCTGCGATTTTCTGTGACCTAACGACTGGGAGAGGTCGCATAGTCACTAAAGAGGATGGGTCTCACCAGACATCATCTTTTTTCAGGTGCGAATTTGCGACTGGGGAGGTCGCATAGTCGCAACAGAGGGAGTTTCGCATTTCCTAGCCATATGTTTGAGGTTGCGAATTGGAGACCTTGGAGAAGATTGTGACCTACGGAAGTCGCATAATCATAACTTCCAGATTGATTGCGTTCCTGGGTGTCATTGCTTAAAACTAAAATAATATTTTGCGGCTTAGAACATTGATCTTGGTGAAAATACCCTATCCAAGTGATATGTGGAAGTGCAATTTGTAAAGTAGGTGCTTCAGCTAGTCCCTTTGGTTCCTCACATAACTTTCTTGGCATCGACCATTCAAGAAAATTCATACTTCCAATGTGTCTTTGGAATGTTATTTAGATAACTACCTTCCGGTCTAGTCCATAGCACATAGCTTGGAGGCCCTAAATTCCTCTGATTTCAATCATTATTACAACAATGGTACATGGATTTTCCTCCCTCGTGGTGGCCTTTATAACTTACTTCCCATGCCCTCTAGTACTTATGCTCCATGCATCACTTTGGGATTCGTGCTAGCTTTATGGTGGCTACTTGGCTCTTAATTATTCTTGGCAACTATTCCCTTAAAACATAAAATCATCCACCATGTCGTGTATCAGGAATATGCCTTTTCCTCTAAAATGTTGTCCTTAATAAATCCTCATGCAGTCAATATTTATATCATTAGACAATTTTTTTCTCCATAAGTGGTGTATTTTCAAACTATTATTCAATTTCATCTTTCTTCATTAAATATGTGCCCAATGCAGCTCCATTTAAATCCTTGCAAAGAAAATGGGATAAATAATTAAAACAATGAAAATAATTTCATCTCGAGGTCATAGTAAAATTGCAACTAAATTATACGAGTAAAATAAGAGATGCTCGAATCCGAAAATCAACACAACATTTAGGCACTTTAATGGACTTATAAATTGCAAGAAATGTATGTGATGCCAAAACCAATGGTGCAATTATAGATTCAAGGGCATCAAGTAATATGGAAATTTGAGGAATTCTTAATGCACTCGGGGGGACGAGGACCAAGACAAAGTAGGGTTACTGTCATGAGATATTATCACAAACCCTTATGCATATGTGTTATCCTGCTTCAGGGTGATTCAAGAAGAGATTAAAATGTCATGTGTACTTAGATCACATATGTAGAGTTACAAGGATGCAAGGGTAGTAAATAAACTTTGCAAGCCCTAATGCACATGTTGAGGTGCAGGACCAATCAGGAACCTAGGGGAACATGACATGCAACAATCTCTCCCATGATGCTCGATAATGTCGATAGAAACACACTCTCAGTGGGAGATGATTTAGGTAAAAAAAGAGGGGAATCACCTTTTCCCATTTAGGGTTTTTCCTAAACCTCAATATTGTCAACCGTAAGGAAGGCAAAATTGTATGTAATTTTTCTAAAATATAAGACATCTATTGATCGCGATGCGAATCATGAGAAGATGAGCTTAAAAATCATGAGGGAATCTTGACACATTAATAAAGCCATTAACTTGTGACACCCTAATGCGATCCTAAGGCATATGTCTAGGACAAAACATGATGTGGGGATGCAATGTATGAAATGTGAGTGCCAAAGGGGTTGGATAGGAAAGTTCACGGGGAGAACAATCGGTTGGGGGTCCTATCAAAACCCTAGAAGCTTGGGGTGATTGGTGGGGTACCCAAAATTTTGAATATGCCCAAAAATTTGGGTGGTGTTGTAGTGGATACAACACCACCTTTAGATAGGTGATATCACATGACATGCTTTCTATCTAGTATTGCACAAAAATGGTTATCCAAAAACTCTACCACAAGTGGTCTAATTCTTATTATAAGCCTGTATCGGTAGGGTTTCCTAGTGATAAGAGCCCAACAAGCAGCTTCATCATTTTCATTTACTCAAACCTTGAATTTGGTATGCTTGTGCAGTGTTTCCCTCGCGCAATGGAGCAATTTCGACATTGTTGCTGATATTTTTTGTCCTGATGTACTTTGTGCAACAATAGAAGTTGTAATTTCCCTACGAGTAGCTCTAACATCAAGTTTTCTTGATTTTCTAAACATATAGAATTCCTTTGAAATATTTTCAGTGACATTCATGCATACCTTCCTAATTTTAGTGTCTTGGATACCCAAAAGCTTTGTGGAATGTTTTAGTTTCTTATGTTTGATCAACCCATGCAGTATCTGAACTTGTGTGATAACTCAATGTTTCTCAAAATACTATCGAATGATGTTAGTGACATTCTCTCTAACAATACGATTAGGGATAGGCTCCCCAAGGTCCTCCCTCAATGTGCTTGATTCCAAATTTTAAGAAAACCTTCCACCTCTTTCCAAACCATTGAAACTCCCTATTATCCTATCAACTTGAGAGGGCACAAGCGATTCTTCTTGTGGTTGATCACCTTGATAAGGTATATCTTATTCCTCTGGTGGTTGACCTGCTTGATAGGAAACATCTTGTTCCTCATGTGATTGATCAATTTCCACCACTGCACAGTGAAATACAAAATATAAAAGTGAGTTTTCATCGCAAGTATTTAATAGTAGTAGGTGGCTAAGGGGGAAACCCTTGAACGAGTTGAAGTAGTGATGCTGCAAGTAAAGAATATATGACTACCAATTCCCAAGAGAGCATGTGTGTGGTTATATTTTTGTGAGTTGTAAGTGGATGAAATCCCCCTTCAACGAGAGGAAGACTTTGAAGTCTTCGAGACTAGTGTTTTTCGCCAAGGTCCACAATGATGACTACTAAATTGAGTATGGGGAGATGCTATGAAGATGCAATTTTTTTTCCCAATTAAATACACTTGTTTATTTAATATAACAAGAAAAACTTATGAAATAAATGTTATGAAACCAGCTCACAAAATGATAGAAAAGAGAGATAAATGCCTTAGAATTTAGCTTCTTCGAGGGGGCAACCTCCTTTACATTACACAAATGAACAATTCTTGGATGATACAAATGACAAAACCTATTTTCTATATATAAGAGTCTAAGGGGTCACAATATAATCAAAGCTCACCTAACAATAATAATATAAGGGCACAACAATAACAATAGTGGGCTTCTATGGGGCACAATAATAACAATATGGGGACAATAGGGGCATAGCGATAAAAATAAGGGATATAATGACAATAGTAATGGGGGAATCACTAGTATTATAGGGACCTAACATACCCCTCTTCTTCAAAAAAGTGTTTTCCTCAATACTTGATTAGTTCTAGATGTTTCTATATACAATTCTCATCCTCCCATGTGGAATCTTCAGTGGGTGAGTTCTTCCACTTGAAAAGATACTTTGAAATTGATCGATTTCGCAGCTATCGAGTTCTTGTTTCTATGACTACTTCAGGTTCCAATATGATTTTTCCTTCCTTGTCAAGGTCTGGAAATATTTTTTGAATTGGGATCTTTTCACCAATAACCTTTTTTAAGCATGAAACATGGAAAACTGGGTGCACTCGAGAAGCTGCGAAAGCTCCAATTTGTATGCCATAGTACCAATCTTTTGCAACACCTTGTATAGACCATAATACTTTGGTGATAATTTATTATTCTTCTTAGCTTGCTTTAGGGACATTTGTTTATATGGTTTTAGCTGTAGAAATACCCAATCACCTATATCAAAACTTCTTTCGCTACGATGTTGATTTGCATGTTGTTTCATTCTATTCTGTGCCAAAGTTAGGTTATCATTTAAGAGTTGGAGAACTTGTTGTTGATGCTCGATGTGATCTTCCACTACTTTAACCTTAGAAATTTCTCTTAAATATGATGTGATGGGTGGTGGGTGATATCCATAAAGTGCCATAAATGGGGTCATTTTTGCTGCAGCATGGAAGGAAGTGTTATACCACCATTCAACCAAAGGCAACCATTTGAATCATTGTGTCTGTTTATTAGATATGAAGCAATGAAGATATCCTTCCAAAAAAAATTTTACTATCTCAGTTTGCCCATCAGATTGAGGATGATAAGATGATCTATGAGCTAACTATGTACCAAGGCAAGAAAATAATTTTGTCCAAACATTTCCAATGAAAATGGGATCTCTGTCACTTACAATAATCTTTGGGTTTCCATGTAGCTTTTTAATTGTTTCCATAAATGCAGTAGAAACTGTATTGGCTTTAAATGGATGAGATAATGCACAAAAGTGTACATACTTGGTAAGTCTGTCAACTACCACCATGATGACACTCTTTCCTTCGGACTTGTGTAAACCTATGATGAAATCCATTGAAACCTCCTCCCAATGTTGACTTGGAATGGATAAAGGTTGTAATAGACCTGGGGTCTTAATTGTTACAACTTTATTTTGTTGGAAAACCAGACATTTCGCCACAAAATTTTGAATATCAGATTTAAGGCCTTCCAAAAAAAAATCCTTCTTAACCCTGTGGTAAGTTTTTAAAAATCCCGAGTGCCCTCCTAAGGGAGAGGTGTGCAATTCCATAAGAATCTTTTGTTTGAGTTGGGAATTCTAACATAGGTATAAGCGATCTTTGTACCATAATGAATCATTTTTCTAGCTAAATGTATAGATGTACTGGGATCTTGTTGTAAATTTTGAATGAGTGCCCACTTTTCTTCATCATTCTTCCATTCATCCCTTGCTTTGTTTATCCAATCTGGTTCGATAATAGAAATGGCATAAAGCAATGCTTCCACATCCTCATCCTTTCTTGAAAGTGCATTTTGATGAGCCCCAATTTTGGTACAATTTGGGCTCATTTTGGCCTATTCTACTTGCTCAAACCATTCATATTTTATTGCTTATGCATGCATTTCTTAGTTTATTCATGTTGTTTGTAGGAAGAAGGATAGGCACTCTATCCACGTGACTAATGCATTATGATTTCAGGTTTTTGCATTAAAAGGGAGAAAAGACCAAGTAAAAAGGAGACAAGGAGACAATGAGGTGGCACTACTGGTTTTTAGGAGAGGATGTCCACAGTCTTGGGACCCTCCTCGTGATTCCCACCATAGCTCCGAGCTCCAATCCATCTCCCCACCGAGCTTAGAAGCAGCCAGCTGTTCTACAGGAACAACAGTTATAACTGTTCTACAGGAACAGCAATTATGACTGTCCTACAGGATCAACAGTTTAAACTTCAGTTGGACAGCTGAGCTCCTAAAATCAAGGACACCTGTTGGATGATCGTTTTTGCATAAGTATAGAGGCCGTAGCCTTTGATAGGTTGTTGAAACTTTCGCATTACTATTGTAATTCTTGAGCACAGCTCTGTGTTTTTGTTCCTTTTGTAAGCCAGTTTGGCATGACATCAGATTATGAATAAAGAAGGCAGATTTTGATCTAGTTCTGAGTTTTCTCAAGGAGCTATAGCTCTCAGGTTAGGGCCCAACCTGAGAGCAATAGATCTCCTCGGTGTTGTAATGTGTTTGCATTTAGTTCCAGCACTTTGAGTTTGTTTACTTTCACATGCAATTCGAATTTACAGTTTGTTAACTTAGTCTTTTTCATGAGCTTAGATAGGATTAGTTTATGGTGCATTTGTTTCAGTTGCTTAAGTTCAATAGGAGGATAGTTATACATCATTGGAGCTCCAGCAAAAAAGGTTGTAAAGGCCCACTGCCATCTCTGTTAGGGATTGGGGTGCAGTCCATAACCAACCACCAAAAATATGCATTTCTTTACTTCATGATTGCTGCAACACAGTCACGGTTATGTTAGATGCTTCCACGTAATTCACACCTACACCACACACCTTCATCACAGCTTCATGCACATTTCTCTTCGCGTTTTGGATTGCTGTTCATTGAGTTCATAGCACAGGTAGTCTAGGTGAATGCATTTTCGTCTTGGTGACAGTCATAAGCATTTGTTTCATTTACACTGCTCTTCCCCGTTCCATTACCTTCTCCTTCATCTTGATCATGCATGCAACCACGTCCTTGACCTCCGTTTCGCTCTGTTATCTCCCAAATTCTCCCACTCCTCACGTAACTCCATTCTCTAGCCCTTTCGTTGACATAGCCCTCTATCTTCCAACCTACTCCCTACACTCATTCCCCATCCTACTCCTCCACTCCTGAGCCATCACCAGTCTCATTCCTACCTTACATATCTCCCCCTACCATTCCATCACTCCTCCATCACTTCAAACACCCACGGTAGGTCATCCTGTAGCAATTTGTAGATTTCCTGTAGAAACCTCTGAGTTTCCTGTAGGATCTCCTGCAGACATCCTGTAGGAGGCCACTCACTCGGTTGCTGAGCTTCTGAACGTGAGGAACCTCTGTGGACGGATGCTAAGGATCCCTGGGGACCTCTCCTAGCCTCCCCAACCTTTCCCATGCTTTCCTTCCTTCTCCATCCCATCTGCACAACCAAACCCTAATAAGCACAAAATCACAATCATTCCATCCACTTAAAGAAAAAAATACAAAAACATGTCTTTTAAGATGCAAGCAGCTTAGATTCATGCATTTTCACTTATTAAAGGTAATGACAGCATTGGTAGAAGTTTCATTCACATTCTTTGCATTATAGAGGTTAGACTAGTCAAATTAGGGTTTCCTAGGTTTACATGCTTTGATTTGCTTTCAGTCCATTTTTGTCAAGTAAAGTAGCTTTCCTTTGAGAATAGCTTTCATCCATCAATTAGCAAGCTTCTTCTGAGAGCCTATAGAAGTTGGCTTGAGCCCTAGCGGACTTGTGCCAGCTGACCAAGTGACAGCTGCGACAAAAGCTAGTACTTGTGCATATAGCACCGTCGCTTCCAAGTTTGTACGAACTACCGGGTTGATAAAATTAAGAGACAGGAAGCCCCAGGAGTTGTAGCATTATTGCTACAATACTGGAGCTCACCATCTTTTTGGCGCCGTTGCCGGGGAAGCGTCAGAGTATTAGTAATTGTTGCTTTTCTTCTACTTTCGTACTCTTACTTCTACTCAGTAGTTTATTTCATTTCCATTCTGCAAAAGTAGCTTAGCATTTCCTGCTTTCATAGATTAGCATTTCCTGCTTTCATAGATTAGCATTTCCTGCTTTCATAGATTAGCATTTCCTGCTTTCCTAGATTAGCTTTCCAATTCCGCAATTTCATTTGAGCAATATAGTTAGTCGTAGATCACTCTGTTTCAGTTTTGCAGGTACCAAAGAAAAAAAGCAAAAGCAATCAAAAAAGAAAAGTCCTTTCCATTTCATGCCTCGTAGGAACCGAGATAAATCAGGCAAATTCCTACCCAACACCCCCACCACATCGCTAAGTCACCCTTCTCTCTTCTTTGGTGACAGTGACCCAGAGGAACCTATAGGTGAACAACCTGAGATATACCAAGACCCTATAGAAGAAGAAGAGTTAGAAACCACTCCATCTGAAGCCATGGCTGATAATAGAAGAGAAGATGAGAGAATAGAAGGTGCCTTCCCCAT
The DNA here is from genome assembly GCA_031772625.1 of Pinus tabuliformis. Lineage (NCBI taxonomy): Eukaryota > Viridiplantae > Streptophyta > Pinopsida > Pinales > Pinaceae > Pinus > Pinus tabuliformis. The sequence goes on from CM062805.1 coordinate 466,079,714, forward strand.
CTAAGAGACCAATGGAGAGATGAAAATGAAGAACATTAGCCCCTCCGCCTTGCCTCACTTCCATGGACTGACCACTGAGGATCCTGATACCTTCCTGTTTGAGTTTGCTGTCCTTTGTAGAACCTATGACTATACTGAAGATGAGCAAAAGCTGAAGCTTTTCCCTTCAACTCTCAAGGATGCAGTACTATGCTGGTTCATGGGATTACCTGGGAATAGTATCACTACTTGGGCTCAGATGCAGCAAGCCTTCAATACCAAGTATAGGGATTACTGTAGGTCCAAGGAAACCAAGGGAGAAATCTTTCAGATGACCATGGGAAATGATGAGTCCTTAGAGGATTATGAGGAGAGGTTCCAACTTAGCTATAAGCGGGCCAGGTGCACACTTGACCCTGAATCCCTCAAGTTGGTTCTACTCCGAGGAGTCCCCGAAGATCTCTTAGACACCCTTCACATGTTAGCTGGGGGGGACATTTACCAACTGCCTTATGAGGACATCAAGACTGTGTTTAGAAATCATTCCAGGGCAGCTAGGAAACGAGGTAGAGGAAATCTCCTCTCCACTGGTGTCCCTTTCTCCAAACATGAGTTTACAAACCAACTAGAAGATCTTAAGAGTGAGGTGAGACAGACCATTGCCATGCAGCTGGACACATTCAGGATCCAGCAGAAGAAGGAAGAAGCTGAGAGAGCCTTGGCTGTCTTCTGCCCTAGGTGCACCAGAAGACACCCTAAGAACGAATGCCCATTGCACTCGGTTGAAGTGTGTTTTGTTTGTGAGGAGGACCATCCAACAAATCAGTGTCCAACCTTACCTGGGTTTAAAGCCATGTACCAAGGGACCGAAGCCCCCACTGAACCTCTCTACTTCATCAACCAAAGGAGGCCACAAGGATCTAGACCTTATCAGCAGGGAATGCAAGGGGCACCACAAGCTTATTATAACCCCAACCAATCGACTCCCATGCCTTCTTGGGGTCCCCCTACTCATCCTTCTTGGTCCATGCCTCCTCCATGGTCTTATCCACCTCAGTACCCTACTCAACCTACTTCTCATTCATATCATTCACACGCCCAGTCACAACCTCAGTGGAGTGCACCTCAGTCGGGGTGGAGGCCCCAATACAACACTCCTCCTGCCATTTTGCCTCCACCACCAGTTCAACCTCAGCCTTTACCTCCTGCTCCTCCAAGGCAACCTCAAATGCCTGCTCAACCAAACCCGAACCCCAACAATAGACAGGCTCAGCAGGTATACACTGGGGAGACCTCATGCCCTACCTATGCTGTGGAGATCCAGGAGATCAATCTTAGATCTGGAAAGACTCTTCCAGATCGCCAACCTCCTCCCCCAGAGGATGAGGAAGACCATCAGGAGAGTGAACCAAAGCCTATTCCACCCTTTCCTGAGAGACTAACAGCCACCACACAACCCAACCGAGAGGAGGATGAGCTTCTGGGAGAGCTCAAGCAGTTGTGTGTGAAGATACCCCTTCTCCAAGCCATCAAGGATGTGCCCATATACAACAAACTGGTTAAGGAAAAGTGCTTCAAACACCCAGGCAGGAGAAAGAAAGATGCCTCAACCATCAATGTCATAGGACAACTGTCTGACCTTATGTTAGGACAAGTCATCTGCCCCAAGTATCTAGATCCTGGAAGTCCTGTAGTAGATTTTCACATCAATGGCACCATCATACCTCACACCTTGATTGATCTGGGGGCTGCCATTAATGTGATGACCAGGGATACCATGCTCAAGCTCAATCTTCAGAATTCCTTGAGGAAGACCTCGACAGTACTGCAACTAGCAGATCGCTCCACCGTGACTCCCGAAGGGATTGTGGAGGATGTCTTGGTCTCTATTGATTCTTGGGAATACCCTGCAGACTTCCTGGTTCTGCAACCAAAGGCCAAGCTTACTGGATATCCTCTCATTTTGGGAAGGCCTTGGTTAGCTACTGCAGATGCTTACATAAGTTGTCGTGCAGGAAATATGACCATCAAAAATGGTCCCATGTCCAAGCAGCTAGTCCTATACCCTCCTGCCCAACCCTCCTTAGAGCATGATTTACCACTCTGGTTAGAAGAAGGAGAGGAAGACGAGGTGTACTCAGCACCTCTATGCACCCTAGATACCACTAGAAGAGACCCTCCAACCGAGGATGACTTGATTGAGACTCTGATCCAGAATCCACCTTCCAGTGCATTATCCTTAGAGAAGTTGGTGGAGGATGCCCAAGCTAGCACCTTAGTGGACCTTTGTACAACCAACCCTGTCACTCCCAGAGTCAAAAACGTGGAGTTCGGCCCTGAGAGAGCATTAAAGATCAGCTCCTCCCTATCTCCTTCCCAGGAAAAGGAGCTGTGTAGTCTGTTGGCCAACCACCTAGATGCTTTTGCTTGGAGCTATAAGGAGATGAAAGGAGTCCATCCCTCGGTCTGTACCCATCATATATACATCAAAGAGGATTGTAAACCAGTTAGGCAACCCCAGAGGAGAATGAATCCAGCCCTTAAGGACATTGTCAAGGAAGAATTGCAGAAACTGTTGGATGCCGGATTCATCTACCCCATCTCAGATAGTGAATGGGTGTCCCCTCTGGTCTTGGTTCCCAAGAAAAATGGGAAATGGAGAATCTGTGTGGACTACCGAGAACTGAACAAAGCTACCAAGAAAGACCATTTCCCTCTACCTTTCATAGATCAAGTGTTGGATGGACTGGCAGGAAAGAAGTTCTTCTCTTTCCTAGATGGGTTCAGCGGGTACAACCAGATTCAAATCAGCCCGGAAGACCAAGATAAGACCACCTTCACCTGTCCTTGGGGTACCTTTGCCTACCGTGTCCTTCCCTTTGGGCTATGCAATGCTCCTGCTACCTTCCAGAGAGCTGTCTTGAGCATCTTCTCAGAGCTGGTGCATGATGCAGTAGAAATCTATATGGACGACTTTACTCCTTATGGGGCCAACTTCCAGGAAGCATTGTCCAATTTGGGAAAAGTCCTAACCAAGTGCATCGAGATGAACTTGTCCCTTAGCCCTGAAAAATGTGAATTCCTAATGACTGAAGGGACCGTGCTAGGCCATACCATCTCTCGCCAAGGGTTATAGGTGGATCCTAACAAAATTGCTCTAATCAAGAGGGTTCCACCTCCACAGAAGGTAAGGGATGTTAGGAGTTTCTTGGGATTAGCAGGATATTACCGAAGATTCATTAAAGACTTCAGCAAGCTAGCCTCGCCATTGTTTGGCCTTTTGGCAAAAGATGTGGAGTTTAATTGGACTGATGATTGTCAGAAGAGTTTGAATGAATTAAAAGACAAGTTAGTGTCAGCACCAATCCTGAGAGGTCTAAAACTGGGCCCTACCTTTCCACATCCACACTGATGCCTCGAACAAAGCCATAGGTGCAGCCTTAGGACAAGTTGAGCAAAAACTTCCATATGCCATTTACTTCGTTAGCAAAAACTTGTCCAAAGCTGAGCTGAATTACACTGTAACCGAGAAAGAATTCTTAGCTGTGGTCCATGCACTGAACAAGTTCCGACATTACATCACTGGCTATCAAATATTTGTACATACTGACCATGCTGCAATCCGATATTTAATGAATAAACCAGATGTGAATGCTCGTATTATTAGATGGTTACTTTTATTGCAGCAGTTTGACTTAACCATTGTTGATAAACCAGGTAGAGAAAATGTTGTTGCTGATTTTTTATCTAGATTGGATTTGTCTGCAGATGAAGATGGGACGGTGGATGACCAGATGCCTGATGAGCATCTGTTTGCTATCTCAGTACTCTCTCCATGGTTTGCTGATATAGCAAACTACCTTGTTTCAGCTCAGTTCCCTCCGCACCTCTCTTCAAAAGAGAAGAGCAGAATCATCAGAAAGAGTGCCTCATTTACCTGGATCGGGGGCAATCTGTTCAAGCTTGGCCCCGATCAGATCTTAAGGCGTTGTGTAAGGGAGGAGGAAGTCTTTGACCTCCTCCTCACCTGTCATGATGGGCCTTGTGGAGGACATTTTGCAGCAAAGAGAACTGCCTTCAAGATCCTGCAGGCAGGCTACTATTGGCCCACACTTCATCAAGATGTCAGAAGATATGTCAGTCAGTGTGACCAATGCCAAAGAATGGGGAAACCGACCCAAAGGGATGAGATGCCTCTCCAACCTCAAGTGACTCTTGAGCCATTTGAGAAGTGGGGTATGGACTTTGTGGGCCCAATCAACCCTCCTTCAAGGCAAAGGTCTTACATCATTGTGTGCACTGACTATTTGACAAAGTGGGCAGAGACCAAAGCAATCAAAGTAGCAACAGAAGAAAGGGTGGTCGAGTTCTTAAGAGAGAACATCTTCTACAAGTTTGGCTACCCAAGAGAGCTGGTGACCGATCAAGGGAGCCAGTTCACATCCAACTTGGTTGAAGATATACTAGCTCATCACAAGATCAAGCATAGGACTTCCACCCCCTATCATCCTCAAGCAAATGGGCAGGTGGAAGTCACCAATAGAGCATTAGAAGGGATCTTGACCAAGGTGGTGAGCAGCAGCAGAAAGGACTGGGCAGATCGCCTGGTTGAAGCCACATGGGCTTACAACACCACTTGGAAGACCACCACCGGCTTCACACCTTATGAGCTGGTCTATGGGAAGAAGGCTTTGCTGTCCATTGAGTTCAAATACAACACTTTGAGGATGGCAGCTCAGCTGGATCTAGATCTCAGCCATGCACAACAAGAAAGGCTATTGCAGCTGAATGGACTGGATGAGCACCGCATGCAGGCCCTCCTTCACTCAGAAGTAGTTCAACTTCAGAGAAAGGTGTGGCATGACCAACATCTCCATGACAAGCAATTTCAGCCGGGAGATTGGGCTTTGTTGTATGATTCCAGATACAAAGATTTCAAGGGGAAGCTGAGAACCAGATGGCTCGGGCCATATTCAGTGGAAAAATGTCATGACAATGGATCTGTTCTTATTCGGACCATTGATGAGGAAGCCATCCCCATGCTTGTCAATGGGCATCGATTGAAGATCTACAGGAAGCCCCCATCAAGACAAGAGTTCATCAAAACTATGGAGAAGGCAGTATTGGTCATAGAGAAGGGTTCTGCCCCTGCTTTGGGCACACCCTGAAGAATCTAAAAAAAAAATAATAAATAAATAATAAAGATCCTTGGGTGAAAACCTTTCTGAGGCGCCCAAGGCAGGTGGTAGGGGTGAAAACCTCATTGAGGCGCCCCTGCTATCTTTCAAAAAGAAAAAAAGAAAAAAGAGATAAAGATCCTTGAGTGAAAACCTCTCTGAGGCGCTTAAGGCAGGTGGTAAGGGTGAAAACCTCATTGAGGCACCCCTGCTATCTTTTAAAAAAAAAAAAAAAAAAATACAAGATCAACAAGTTTCTTATGTGAAAGTTGCATGCAGATTGCAGGTGTTCTATGGAGGAGAGGAAGCCTCTCAACTCAAGGCCAAAAGTCCTTATCATGCAGCCAGGACACCTCACCAGCACCTCCTCCAAGAATGCTTATGTTCTTCAAGGTATGTGCACTTTCATTATAGATTGAGTCTCCTACAGGAAGACGCAGATTTTCTACAGGAAGGTGCGATTTTCTACAGGAAGGTGCAAATTTCTACAGGAAGAGCTGTCTGTCTACAGGAAGCTCTGTATTTCTACAGGAAACTTCCTGTAGAAGCTCAGAACAGCCCAGAATGCATTTCATGAACAGATCTGATGACTACGGGTTGGTTTGGACGCATGCAAGCCTCTTTTGGGCCCATGCACGACGCTGTTACCTTGCTCCACCATCCTCGTCGACATGCACCCAAGATCCCTGCACCAGCAAACCAGATCAATGAGTTCTCGTGGTAAAGCCATTTGTCAAAGAAAAACAAGCACCGAGAGCTCATACCACATCCATGTCGAGCATCAGAAGCTCCGGGAGCATGATTAGAAGATTCTATCCATCGTCATGTAGCATGCACCCAAGGAGGCGAGACTGTTACAAGGCACCCCGCGGGAATCCTGTAACAGTCAAACCTGCATGAGTGGATACCATTCACAGCATCGCCATCTGCAAACAACACATGGGCGCAGGCAACCAGAGCATCCACTCCATCGCCAACATCCTATAACCATGAGCCTTCGGGACTGTGTAGGCCGCATGCAGCAGGTAGATCCGCTCCCCGTCGTCCAAAAACCGAAAAATCATGTGCAGCCGCGCGCAGGTAAGTGTCTCAACCCTTCCTTCCACCAAATCGCATGAGTATTACTTTGATTTGTTTTCATGGCATAGAAATGGATGGTTGAGCGGCCGTATGGCCAGTTGACTGGCCACGTCGGCTAGTTATGGTATAGTCGAATGATTGGGTGGCAGCCACGACAAAGAAAATACGCAGCACGCACGTGAGGATAGTCCCGTTAACCGAGAAACGAGTTTAACCGAAAAGGCCGGCGGCAGATCTGTGGGAATGAATGCGGCAGCGAGTGAATATGCAGGCGAATGATGGGTGACGTCGCCCAACGGTCCGACGGAGACAGCTCACCCCCCGCGCCACGAGCTGCGCCAATTCAAAATCTAACCGGCTAGATTATGCGCATGTATTCATCAACCTCCACTTCAAAACTCGAGTGGCTCTTCTGATTTCCTCTGCACGTTGATACGCCGAGCTTTCGGCTACCAAAAGGTGAAGCACATCTCGACCGCTGGCCAACTACAGTCCTCCCCAAAGTTTGCACACTGCTCCTACAGGAACAGCTCCTACAGGAACACAGTTCTACAGGAACGCAGTCTTCTACAGGAACGTGGGTGCTCACGTAAAAAAGGTGGCCGAGTAACGAGGTAACCCTGGACTTCTCATGCAAATGGTCATTAAAGGTGGTAGGATTGTCAGTCACTATCTGGGTATAGAGAAAGTGGTGAAATTGCTGTCTGTGTGCCTATACTGTCATTCTACAGGATTGTTGAGTAATTAGACTGTGTTGAAAATTTTGTGGGATATGCGCATTTTTCTACACTCTGTCCCCAAAACTAAACTCTCTGCCACCATCACCACCTCTGGTTAAGAAAATTGTGCCATCATGCCGGGTGGATTTATCAAGCGAGAACCCACGGATTCAGATAAATTGAGGAGAAACCCGGCAGTGGTAGAGCTCTTCACCAGAGCACAATGGATGACTTTTTGTGATAAGCTGCAGGGCTACGATGATGAAGTAGCCGAAGAATTCTTGCAGGCTCTGAAGCCTAAATCCCAGACACTGGCCACAGTGAACTTCAAAGGTCTGAGCCTCAAGCTCACCCCAGAACATATCAGTCGGATCACAGAACTCCCTATGGGTCTGCCATGGGACAAGGACGAAAGAAAGCTAAGCTAGCAAGCCAAGAAAGAGTTCTTCCCACCTGAAGAAGCATTCACGGAGGACAAAAATGGGGTGAGAAGGACAAGCCTGTTGCCACCATGGAACGAAGTCAGCTTGCAAATCATGAAATATATCACCTGTGAAGGTCGTTTCAGCATCGTGTATGCATATCACTTCAGGCTGCTCAATGAACTAAGACACCGGATTGATCTCCATGCAGAGCAGAGACTGAGCATTCCTTACTTTTTGCTACAGTCCTTGATGGAGTGCGCTACAAAGCTCAAGGACGGCATCCCGGATCAGGTAGCCCACCATGGGTTAATCAAGCTTCTTGTGGAGGATGCTCTCCACTCATACAAGGTCCCCCTCTCATGGGAATCATTTAGAAATTTAACAAGAGAAGGGGACATAAAGATGTTGCTTGAAGAAACAGGGTCCTCTAGCGGTGAGTTGCATCTGCAGGAAAACAAAAGCAGGCTTCTACAGGAAGCCCGGAAGCAGTCCCTACAGGAAAACAAAAGCAGGCTTCTACAGGAAGCCCCAAAACAACGCCTACAGGAAAGCAGACGAAGGCTTCTACAGGAAGCCCAAAAACAGAGAAAGGGTTTTCTACAGGAAGCCCGACAGTGGTCAAAACCGGGTCTTCTACAGGAAGCCCACAGCTCGTAAAGAAAGGGTCTTCTATAGGAGGGCCGAAAGTGGATAAAGTAGGGTCTTCTACAGGAAGCCCGAAAATAGAAAGGGAAGGGCCTTCCACAAGGAGCACCGGGAAAGTAAAAAGCAAGGGAGAGAAGGCTGACCTTCTCGAGAGGGAGGCGGCAGCTGTGCTGGCCGCCCTTAGCACACCTGCAAAACCAAAAGAAAAGAGAGAGAGGGAGATCCCTATACCTTCCGAAACTAGGAGAAGTCATAGAATGAAAGCAGACAAGTCGCAGCCTCCTCCCAGCAGCCAAACCACTTTAGGGAGTGTTCCTACTTCACCCAGTGAGAAATCTCCCTCTAAGACACCGGCCACCCCCGAGAAGGGAAGCCCGAAGGTCACCTCCTGGACACGAAAGATAGGCCAATCGCCCTCCGAAGCCCGGCTCAAAGAAACAGGAAAGAGGGAAGAAGTTCCACCCTCGTCACCACCAGGGGCAGAGAAGGCAGGGCCATCAAAAGCGGGAAAGAAAGAGCCTGTTCCGGTCCCGAGTCCTCGGCCAAGGACAAGGAGCAGGAGCAAGGTTGCTCAAGGATGAGCAAATGGTTCAGCTGGGGGGTGATGATGAGCCCCAATTTTGGTACAATTTGGGCTCATTTTGGCCTATTCTACTTGCTCAAACCATTCATCTTTTATTGCTTATGCATGCATTTCTTAGTTTATTCATGTTGTTTGTAGGAAGAAGGGTAGGCACTCTATCCACGTGACTAATGCATTATGATTTCAAGTTTTTTCATTAAAAGGGAGAAAAGACCACGTAAAAAGGAGACAATGAGGTGGCACTGCTGGTTTTTAGGAGAGGATGTCCACAGTCTTGGGACCCTCCTTGTGATTCCCACCATAGCTCCGAGCTCCAATCCATCTCCCCACCGAGCTTAGAAGCAGCTAGCTGTTCTACAGGAACAACAGTTATAACTGTTCTACAGGAACATCAATTATGACTGTCCTACAGGATCAGCAGTTTAAACTTCAGTTGGACAGCCGAGCTCCTAAAATCAAGGACACCTGTTGGATGATCGTTTTTGCATAAGTATATAGGCCGTAGCCTTTGAAAGGTTGTTGAAACTTTCGCATTACTATTGTAATTCTTGAGCACAGCTCTGTGTTTTTGTTCCTTTTGTAAGCCAGTTTGGCATGACATTAGATTATGAATAAAGAAGGCAGATTTTGATCTAGTTCTGAGTTTTCTCAAGGAGCTATAGCTCTCAGGTTAGGGCCCAACCTAAGAGCAATAGATCTCCTCGGTGTTGTAATGTGTTTGCATTTAGTTCCAGCACTTTGAGTTTGTTTACTTTCACATGCAATTCGAATTTACAGTTTGTTAACTTAGTCTTTTTCATGAGCTTAGATAGGATTAGTTTATGGTGCATTTGTTTCAGCTGCTTAAGTTCAATAGGAGGATAGTTATACATCATTGGAGCTCCAGCAAAAAAGGTTGTAAAGGCCCACTGCCATCTCTGTTAGGGATTGGGGTGCAGTCCATAACCAACCACCAAAAATATGCATTTCTTTACTTCATGATTGCTGCAACACAGTTACGGTTATGTTAGATGCTTCCACGTAATTCACACCTACACCACACACCTTCATCACAGCTTCATGCACATTTCTCTTCGCGTTTTGGATTGCTGTTCATTGAGTTCATAGCACAGGTAGTCTAGGTGAATGCATTTTCGTCTTGGTGACAGTCATAAGCATTTGTTTCATTTACACTGCTCTTCCTCGTTCCATTACCTTCTCCTTCATCTTGATCACGCATGCAACCACGTCCTTGACCTCCGCTCTGCTCTGTTATCTCCCAAATTCTCCCACTCCTCACGTAACTCCATTCTCTAGCCCTTTCGTTGACATAGCCCTCTATCTTCCAACCTACTCCCTACACTCATTCCCCATCCTACTCCTCCACTCCTGAGCCATCACCAGCCTCATTCCTACCTTACATATCTCCCCCTACCATTCCATCACTCCTCCATCACTTCAAACACCCAAGGTAGGTCATCCTGTAGCAATTCGTAGATTTCCTGTAGAAACCTCTGAGTTTCCTGTAAGATCCCCTGCAAACATCCTGTAGGAGGCCACTCACTCGGTTGCTGAGCTTCTGAACGTGAGGAACCTCTGTGGACGGATGCTAAGGATCCCTGGGGACCTCTCCTAGCCTCCCCAACCTTTCCCACGCTTTCCTTCTTTCTCCATCCCATCTGCACAACCAAACCCTACTAAGCACAAAATCACAATCATTCCATCCACTTAAAGAAAAAAATACAAAAACATGTCTTTTAAGATGCAAGCAGCTTAGATTCATGCATTTTCACTTATTAAAGGTAATGACAGCATTGGTAGAAGTTTCATTCACATTCTTTGCATTATAGAGGTTAGACTAGTCAAATTAGGGTTTCCTAGGTTTACATGCTTTGATTTGCTTTCAGTCCATTTTTGTCAAGTAAAGTAGCTTTCCTTTGAGAATAGCTTTCGTCCATCAATTAGCAAGCTTCTTCTGAGAGCCTATAGAAGTTGGCTTGAGCCCTAGCGGACTTGTGCCAGCTGACCAAGTGACAGCTGCGACAAAAGCTAGTACTTGTGCATATAGCATTGTCACTTCCAAGTTTGTACGAACTATCGGGTTGATAAAATTAAGAGACAGGAAGCCCCAGGAGTTGTAGCATTATTGCTACAATACTGGAGCTCACCACATTTGCCACAACATTTTGCTTCCCTTTTTTGTATATGATTTCAAAGTCATAACCCAACATCTTTGTGACCCATTTTTGCCGCTCTTCTGAAGATAATCTTTGTTCTAAAAAGTTTTTAAGACTATCATGATCCATTTTTATCTTAAAGTGTCTTCCCATTAGGTAGGGTCACCATTTCTTAAGTGCATGTAGTATTGCCAACATTTCCTTCTCATAAATATCTTTGTGTAAATACTTTCCTTTGATTGGATGACTTTCGAAAGAAATAAGTCTTTCTTCTTGCATTCAAACAACACCAATTCCATTTCCTGAGGCATCACATTCCACAATAAAGGTTTTTGTGAAGTCTGGCGTAGCTAAGACCAGTTCTTGGCACATTGCCTCTTTAAGATGTTCAAAGTCCTTCGTTGCTTCTGGAGTCCATAAAAATGCATCTTTCTTCAATAATGTTGTTAGAGGTGCTGCTATTCTCTTATAATTCTTAACAAACTTGCAATAATACCCTGTCAACCCGAGAAACCCTCGCAGATGTTTTATGGATGTGGGGATTTTCCATTCCTTAATGGCTTTAATTTTGATAGGGTCTACTTTAACACCTTCATGAGATACAATATGACCTATATATTCCATCTCTTGTACTCTAAAGAAACATTCAAAGTTTTTTTCATATAATTGTTTCTCCTCCAATAGTTTGAGCACCCTATCAACATGTTGAACATGATCCTTCCATGACTTGATATAGATTAGTATATCATCAAATAATACCAACACAAATTTTCTAAGGAAGGGTTTGAAAATGGAATTCATCAACCCTTGAAATGTAGAAGGTGCATTGGTAAGGCCAAAAGGCGTGACCAAAAATTCATAATGACCCTCATGAGTTCTAAATGATGTTTTTAGAATGTCTCCAGTCTTCATTCTGATTTGATGATATCCTGAACAGAGATCCAATTTGGTGAAGTAAATTGATCCATGCAATTCATCCAATATTTCATCAATGATAGGAATGGGAAATTTATCTTTAATAGTGAGCTTGTTGAGCTCCCTATAATATGGACACATGTGCCATGATCCATCCTTCCAAGAATTGTTATAGATTATTATATCATCAAAGAATACTAACACAAATTTTCTAAGGAAGGGTTTGAAAATGGAATTCATCAAACCTTGAAATGTAGAAGGTGCATTGGTAAGGCCAAAAGGCATGACCAAAGTAATAACCCTCATGAGTTCTAAATGTTTTTTTTGGAATGTCTTCAGTCTTCATTCTAATTTGATGATATCCTAAATGAAGATCCAACTTGGTGAGGTAAATTGATCCATGCAATTCATCCAATAATTCATCAATGACAAGAATGGGAAAATTATATTTAATACCGAGCTTGTTGAGCTCCCTATAATCTAGACACATGTGCCATGATCCATCATTCTTGTACACCAATACTACTAGAGCAGAAAAAGAACTTTGACTAGGTTGAAAATTACCAGCCTCTAGCATTTCTGCAACCATACATTCAATTTCACTCTTTTGGGCATAGGGATATCGGTAAGGCGTGATGTTTGGAGGAACACTTCCTAGAATCAAATGAATAGCATGATCATGACCACAAATAGGTGGGAGGCCTTTGGGAGTCTCAAATACCTTGGAATGATTGTCCAAGACTTTTTGGAGATCTGGAGAAATAGGTGATTTCGATGTGGGAACTTCTAGTGAACATAATTATGCAATTACGCCTCATTTTTTCTTTATTTAGAAGCTTTGTCATTCCATTAGAGATGATTATCTTTCCTGGTTTCCATGTGATACCTCTTTATTCAAATTCCCTTCCTTCCAAAGAAAATTTCATGAAAAGTTCTTGAAAATTAAAAGCTATTGTACCCAAGGATTGTATCCATTGGACTCCTAGTATAACATCAGCACCACCCATTGGAATGGAAATCATTAGCCTATTCAATACATATTCTCCCATGGATAGCTTGACATTATGGCACTTTCAGGAGAAATTTATGGTTCCTCTACTTGCAACCATCACTTGACACTCTGGTGCTGGATATAGGAAGCAATTCAATTCCTTGGCTATTTTACAATGAATAAAATTATGGGTACTGCCCGAATCAATCAACACTATTACATTTTTCTTCTTGATATGTCCTTCTGTCTTGATAGTTTGAGGAGTGGTAATTCCGGACAATGCATTACAATATATGGTTGGATTCATTTCTTCTTTCTCTAGGGTTTGTTCCTAGTGTATATCCTCTTCTTTTGACGTTTCTTGTTCATTTTCTTCCTCCTCTTCACAATCTATGTAAAATAATTTCTTCTCAATACACTTATGACCTTTAGTGTATTTTCTATCATAACTTTAACAAAGCCCTTTTGCTCTTTTTTCTTCTAATTGTTGGGGTGTCAACCTTGTAGGTTGTGGAAGGCTAGGGGAAACAACACTTCCATCCTTATAGTTGTGAGCGGTAGGCTTCCTTGTTGCCATAATTTTTCTTTCCATTTTTCTTGCCAACCTAAATGCCTTCTCCAATGATTCAGGTTCCCAAAAGAGAACCTCATGTTGGATGTTATCCTTTAAAGTCCCTATGAACACATCAATCCTAAGCTCCTATAGAATATATTTTACCCTTATATTCAATTTTTGGAAGTCCTCAATGTGCTCCATCATTGAACCCCTTTGTTTGAGGTTTATCAATTGGCTAAAAAAAGTGTTGCTTTTTGTATCCTCATAATGTGCTATCATTTCTTCTGTAAAAATTGCCCGTGACAATTTGTTTACGAGACAAAAGCCATTGATACCATACAAACTAATTTGGTTCCAAATATAAAATTGCAATGCGTACCTTTTGTGTGTTTTTCACATTATCGAGATCGAAAAATTGCTCCATTTGTAGTATCCATGTTACAGTATCCTTGCCATGCGATCTTTGGAACATTGTGGGTCTTCAATCCAACATTAGAGTCTATGAAATCATAATTAACATTTCTTTTTTTCTCATCATGAGTTTCCTTTACTACCCTTTCACCATTAGTAAGCATTTCTTGTAGCAACTTATTCAAATATATCTTCAAATATTCCATCTTAGCGTCCGTTCCATTCATCTTAGCTTCCATGACATCCATCTTAGCTTCCACACCATCCATATTAACTTGCACGCCCTTCATATTAGCTTCCACACCATTCATCTTAGCTTCGGTTACTTGTTGTGAGAGTGAAATTTGTTGCACTTGATCTCGTAATTTTGATATATCATGTTTCATTTCTTCCTCTTCTTCATGAGTCATGCTAGAGCTTTTAGGTTGCTTACTAGGTGTTTCCATTTTCTTTCTTCAGGGAATAAATTAATGATAAGTGTGATTCACTATACCCTTTGAACTTCAACCTAATTTTTCAACCCAAACTTATCCAAAATTTTAAAAAGACTACACACCTTTTTGTTTTTTGCTTTGTAGAAGCTCGATATTGAATCTGTTGTATCTATGTAATTATAGATCCCCAAGGTCTGAAATTTCTTCTGGAGGTAGCCCTCTAAGTCATCTTTCCAATGACACCAGTCTTATCAAAATTGGATTCTCCAAGAAAGAGTTATGCCCAATCTCCCACGATGGCCTGATTATATAATTGTTTAGTAGAGCAAACTTGTACGATGTGCCACATGTCACTGTTTCGACCTTCGGATCTGAAAATGATACACAGAAAACTATAGTTTGTCCTCTTTGTATAAATTCTTATGAAATTTCAATCTGATGCTCAGAAAGAAAGTTATGATGATTTTCCCAAGGTCACGTATTTGAAATGTAATTCGGGAGTCTGCAAAAACCCTAACTTCCTCAGATCATATCTCCAAAAATATAGCGAGACAAAACTTGAAATTTGGACTCGAGGTTCAGAACGATTTCGACTCAAATGGTTGTTTTTTTAGCTTCTGAAACGTCGCAAAAAAAAATTTAGAGCGAGAATTCCATGATGACCTGTTTGAGGCAGCGAAACCCTAGAATCCAAAGCTCTGATACCAAATGTTATGAAAGCAGCTCACGAAAAGATAGAAAAGAGAGATAAATGCCTTAGAATTCAGCCTCTTCGAGGGGAAAACCTCCTTTACATTACACAAATTAACAATTCTTGTATGATACAAATGAAAAAACCTCCTTTTTATATATAGGAGTCTAAGGGGTCACAATATAATCAAAGTTGACCTAACAATAATAATATAAGGGCACAACAATAACAATATGGGCTTCTATGGGGCACAATAATAACAATATGGGGACAATAGGGGCACAAAAATAACAATAAGGGCTATAATGACAATAATAATGGGGGAATCACTAGTATTATAGGGACCTAACAAGAAATGCAATAAAAAAGTGTTAGGTACTTTGAAATCCACACATCTATGCAATAAGAGAATAAAATGTTCCTAGACACCTATGCATCATTTCCACTAAATGCAAGTCACTGGAAGCTTTCTGCAAGCTACCACCAAAGGGGGTTTGAAGCCCATCAGATGGATGATACTCATGTACTTTGTGAAAACCAATTATAATGATGGAGACTGGGGATAGTACCAATGACCATCGAAACCCAATCTAGGTACTATTGCTTCCCACAATGGTCACCTATAGGATAAGATAATTTAACTAAGACTAGTCACTACGGTACCTTTTCAAGACATGGGAGAAGTAATTGGCCCTTGAATGGTATGTGATCGACTCGGAACCAAAGTGGTGGGTAGCCACTAAGTAAGCACACTAACCAATGTACCTTGGGTTTTATCTCCTGGTGGCATGGCATCACTTCTCTCAGGAATTGTTTTCCATCTAGTGATGAAGGAATTTTAAGCACCCTACACATGGCTAAGATGTAATAGGATTTCATGTTCCAATTTATCATAATCAATGCCAACAATTAATAATAAAAAAATATTCTCTACAACATGTCTTACAATTAGAGAATTCAATGATTTTAGCATCTTCTTGTTATGCAGGGAGACCAAAATATTTGTTGGAAGCAAGTGAATTGTTGAATGAAAGAAACTCTTTTATGTAGGAATCCATTCATTCGTTTCATATATTTAAGAGGAACTTGAGAGCATAGTGAATTTTTTTTGCATGTACGTTAAACAAATCAATACCAATTGAACTCAGAAAAAACAAAATCCTAATACCAATATCTACCAAATTAGAAAGAGCTTGATGAATATAATGAGTAAGTGAGACTTTCTAGTGCCAACTATTCCTTGAATAATCACTTTAAGAGGATTGGAATTTTTATATTCAATTGGATTGTAGGTTTTAACCCCATACAAAAATTACTTTCATAAAAATTCTAAAAATAGAAAATAAACAATGGAGAGATCATAAAACATAAATAGATATACACAGAGAATTTCCCCTGGATCCCAAAACCTGGACTACTAGATTGATTTTTCATTATATTCCTTTCAATGTTACAATACATATATATACATGCCAAAGCATCCATAAACCCCAATCAATTAACCCTAGATTAGAACATAATCATAGTTCCCTTGACCAGATCTACAAAATACCATGGATAGAAAACCATCATGCCCAAAGCCATGTGCAAAATCCATGCACAAAACCCTAGGTAGGTCCGCCCACCTAAAAAAGGGTCCCAAAAAAAAATCTTGGGGTGCTGCCCTTGACCCCATGCAGGGGGGCCACCGCCCCCTACATACCCCTGTTGTGCCCCGCGCAACGTACAGGGGGGGCTACCAGCCCCCTTGTGATCCCCCCACATGTGGGGTAGTCATGGAAAGAATATAACACACACCCAACATTCTCCCACTTGTTGTTTTCTTTACACAGGATGTCATAGGAGAGCTTAGCCATTGGCCCATCCCTGCAACACCCATTTCTTCTCTACACCAAGGGAACTTCTCAGTGCTCATAGATTTTGTCAATGCATCTGCAATATTCTTCAAAGTGTCCACCTTTACCAGCAACACCTTTTTATCCTCAATCATATCCCTCATAAAGTGATACTAAACATCAATGTCCTTTGTCTTTGAATGAGAAGAAAAATTCACTTTGGCTGTCACAGTCTATCCTTATAACTCGTTGTACTAACCTCATACTTGAACACAATCTCTGCCACAAAATTGCTTCCTTGCTTTCATGATTGGCTGACATGTATTATGCTTGTGTAGTTGAAAGTTCCACTACATACTACCTCTTACTCATCCAAATGACTGCACCTCCAAATAGGTTAAACACATACCCACTTGCATATCTTCTTTGATCTAGATCTCCAGCCCAATCTACATCAAGAAAGTCACAGATGTCCAAAACTCTGGCCAATCCTGGTCTTCCTTGGTATCACAAACCATAATCACTAGTGCCATGCAAATACCTGAAAACTTGCTTCACTGTTGTCCAATTCGCCTTCCTTGGTTTTGACATAAACCTACTTAATACTCCCACTGCATGTGCAATGTCTGGTCTAGTACAGACCATTTCATACATTAGTCTACCGACTGCACTTGCATATCGAACATGGGACATGTCCTCTTCCTCTTCTTTTGTCTTGGGACATTGTTCAATAAGTAACTTTACACCTACAAGAATAGGAACCTTCCCCGGTTTACTATCATGCATATTAAACCTCTGTAGTATTGTCTCAACATACTACCTCTGTTTTAACCAGAGCTTCCTCTTTTCCTGATCTTGTTTAATTTCCATGCCCAAAATATAGTTTGCAACACCAAGATCTTTGATGTCGAATTTGGAGGACAATTGGGTCTTCAAATCCTGGATAAATTCTTTTTAATTTCCAACCAGCAACATATCATCCACATAAAAGAATAGATAAATAACACGATCACCAATTAATTTAAAATACACACACTGATATGCTTTGCTTCTAGTGAATCCAAGTACCCATATAAATGTATCAAATTTCTGATACCACATCCTTGGTGATTGTTTTAACCCATACAAAGACTTTTTTAACTTGCATACCAATTCTTTCTTACCCTTCACCGCAAAGCCTTCAGGTTTCTTCATGTAGATCTCTTCTTCCAGATCCCTGTGAATGAATGTTGTCTACACATCCATCTTTTCTACCTCAAAATCAAAAGCAACATCAACAGATAAAAGTAATCTAATAGAAGCTACCTTGGCAACAGGAGAAACAATATCACCAAAATCAATTCCTGTCACTTGGGAATAACCTTTTTCTACCAACAGAGATTTGTATTTATCCACCTTGCCTTTTGCATTAATCTTCTTCTTAAGCACCCATTTGCTGCCAGTGGGTTTACTTATAGCTGTCAACTCCACCAGATCCCAAGCCTCATTTTTGTGCAAAGATGCCATTTCATCAACCATGGCCTATTTCAAGAGTTTTCCATCCTCTGAATCTATTGCTTCCCTCACAGCTTTGGGATCATCATCAGTAATAGATAAAGAAAAATTTGAACAGAAAGTAGATGGACTATACCTTTTTTACTTCCTTCTTTCTTGAACTCATCTTCTCACACCTGGCATTTGTGGCTCTTCATATTCTGATTCCTCTTTTGCTTTAGAGTTTGATTCTTCCTCCTTTAGCTCAAACTCTATCTTCTCAGGTTCCTTTGGTAGGAATTCATGTTTAATAACATCTTTCACCTCTCTAAACACCACACCTCAGTTGTACACAACCTTCCTTGTTTCTAGGATCCAACGCTTATAACCTTTTAAACCATCCTTATACCCAATAAAGATGCACTTTTCAGATTTGCTAACCAACTTTGTTCTTTTCTCCTTTGGAACATGTACATATGCATCAAATCCAAATACCCTCGGACGTGAAAGAGAAGGATTCTTACCATTCCATACCTCTTGTAGAGTCTTATCCTCCAACGATAATGAATGTTATTTATTGACCAGGTAACATGCAATATCGACCGCCTCTGCCCAGAATTCCTATCCTAACCTGGCACCATCGAGCATGCTTCTTGTCCTTTCCATCAACACCTGTTCATTCTTTCTACAAATTCATTTTGTTGAGGTGTGTATGGAGTAGTCTTCTATCGTGCTATACCACACTTCTTACAGAACTCTTCAAATTCCTTCTTGCAAAACTCTCCACCATTATCTATCCTCAACACCTTTATATTCTTCTCTGTCTAGTTTTCCACTAGAGCCTTAAATTATTTAAACATGTCAAAGACTTCAGATTTCTTCTCGAGGAAATATATCCATGTATTCCTTGAGAAGTCATTTATAAATGATACATAGTGCACAGACTTACCCATTGATGGAACCGAAATAGGTCCAAACACAACACTATGCACAAGCTCTAATATCTGTTTTGCCCTCTTAGCACCAAAGGGGAAACTCATCCGATTCTGCTTCGCATGTACACAATTTTCACAGAAATCAAAATCTAGAGAGAAATTAGACATACCTTCTACCAAACCATTACCATGAAGTATTCGAAGGCCCTTCTCTCCAATATGTCCAAGCCTTTGATGCCATAGCATGGTATTTTCTCCAGAGACCATTAGATTTTATGGTCCACTTTCAGGAACCACAAAACTGTTGCACCCATCAATAATAGTGCTACCTTGAATCTTGTACAGAGTTTCAATCCAAACTCCCCACATAAATACTAGTTCTCCCTGAACGATATTGCAGGTATATTTCTCGAACATTATTTTTACACTTGCATCATCCAACTTGCTTACAGAAATCATATTTTTGGATAATGCAGGAATATGCAGAACACCCAAAAGTGTTCTAATCCTTACACCTTGCAACTTCAACTTGACTTTTCCACTACTAATGATTCTATCCTTCCTGTCATCCCCTAAGAAGACATCACCACCATCATATTTCTCATACTGGCAGAACCACTCTCTATGGGGAGTGAAGTGAAAGGATGCACCTGAGTCAATCAACCATGCCTCATGATCTACATGTGTACTTGAAGAAGAAGCCAGGTACACATCCCCACCTTCATTTGAGGTGGTTTTTGCCTCTAAAGAAGGAGCATCATCAGATCCCTTTCCTTTCTTAGGAGATTTAGATTTATAGTCCATTTTGAAGTCCTCTTCCTTTCCGCATTTCCAGAACACCTTCACAGGTTTTCTTGGAGATTTAGATCTCCCTCTATATTTAGATCTCCCACTCAAGGACTTATTTTTGCTTCCGTTTTGGGACTGTCCTTGTATAGATAAGGAATCACCATTCTGGCCCTCCATATTTTTCCGTCTCATCTCCTCCGACAACAAGGATGAGACTATTTCATCAAATAGCAAGGCAGTTGCATTCCTACCTATTGCAACAACTAGACTATCCCATGAATCTGGTAGAGAACACAACAAACTGATGCACTTATCTTCATCTAAAATTTTAATACCCACAGATAATAACTAGTTTACCATAGTATTAAAGGCATTCAGATGCTTTGTCACTGAGTCTCCATATTTCATCCTCTGGTTCTGCAGCTTTTTTTGTAGGAACAATTTATTCACCAAAGACTTAGATTGATACAAAGTCCCTAACTTGTCCCACAAATCCTTTATCTAATCTTCCTCTCATACATTTAGCAATACTGAACCTGAAACACACAATCGTACTGTGCTCTTTGCCTTCTGATCCAACTTCATCCAATCTTCAACTAACATTGTTGTTGGTTTAGTACCTGGATCTACCACGATCCACTGATCTTTATCCACTAGCGGATCCTCCATCTTTAGTTTCCACTACTAAAAACTCTAACCATTACATTCTCGATCTCTATTTTTCCACTACTCGTCATCTTATTTCACTAAAAGAATCGATCCCGCAGATCTCCCACTGAACAAGGTCTACCACAAACCCGAGAAAAACCCCTCAGCAACAAAGGAGTCCCCTTGAAGCCAAAACAACTCCGATACCAAATGTAGGTTTTAACCCATACAAAAATTACTTGCATACAAATTCTAAAAATAGAAAATAAACAATGGCGAGAACATAAAACATATATACACAGAGATTTTCCCCTGGATCCCAAAACTGGGACTACCAGATTGATTTTTCATTATATTCCTTTAAACGTTACAATACATATATATATACATGCCGAAACATCCATATACCCCAATCCATTAACCCTGTATTACAACATAATCGTAGTTCCCTTGATCAGATCTACAAAATACCATGGACTGAAAACCATCATGCCCAAAACTATGTGTGAAAGCCATTCACAAAACCATAGGTAGGTCAGCCCACCTAATATAGGGTTCAAAAAACAAAAAACTTAGGGTGTTGTGCCCCTCGTGTGGGGTAGTCGTGGAAAGAATATAGCACACACCCAACATCGATGTCGTAAAATCATCTCAAAAGCAAGTAATGTTTTTCTAACAATAAAGATGTTGATAAAAAATTATTCCCATCTAAATTATTAGAAACAACACCTGTGGTTTGGAATTTCTTATAAAATTAGAAACTTTATTTGCAACACCATTTAAGGACAAGTTTTTTCGCAATTAAAGTATATATCAAAGTGATTTCAAAAAACATTGTGAAGGTATGAAACGTTGACTCTATATTGAGAAATTATTGGAGACAAGTCATCATTCATTATAATATTATTCAACATCAACTTCTTGTTTGAGGGAGTCATCATAATCTTTAGCATTTTGAGATGACAAAGGAACCTAATCAACATGCCATTTGTGATATCTAAAATTCCATAAATTGTCAATCACTATTTCACTTGAAAATTCTACATCTAATGCAATGTTATGGACTTGTTTGTAGAAAAGAAACTTCACCCAAAAAAAGGTCTTGATTTCTTTTGAACCCTTATTGGAAATATAATATAAGAATGACTAAAATTTAGTTCAATGGAATCAAAACATCCATGTTTCCATTGCTCTTTCTTACACTAAGCATGAAACATATATATATATATATATATATATATAGAATTTTTTCTATAAAATTATGAAGAGTTTTATATATTTAAACAACACTATTTTGGCATGATAATTGATGAGAATCCCTTGATAGTTTTGTTAATACTTTTGTTCCAACATTCAAGAGAAAAATAATTTCAACTACAAAAAACTCTTGAGTTGTAATGACATGGTATATAAGTGCTTCTATAAAGAACCTTTTTATGCACACAAAGAAGGATATCCAATGACTTTTATGTTTTGAATTATTTTCATCATATATTGATAAATTTATAACCTTTTTCTACTTGTGAATCATACTTTGCAATATATTTCACAAATACATGTTGAGAAACAACTAGTTGAAAATCAACATCAGATTTCCACAATATAAGAAGATTAACATTGTAAACATTTACCATATCATCAATACATGCATGTTAATATTTATTTTTCATTTATAATATATGAATAATATTGATTAATAATGAACCTTCCATGGACCATTGTAGTGATATGCAATAATAAAATCCTTTTTGTGAAAGAAAGAATCTAAGCTGCACTTTGTATGACTTTGAACACAATTGAACAAATTCTCATAACCTTCATGAGGATTACAAGAAGAAACTTGTGAGGTGTTCAAAAGGTGGGGATTATCATTTAGGATTCGAGTAACCATTATGTTATGATAATGGATCTCATGAATACTTCATGTTGTTATATGTTTAACAAAGAACGTCTTTGCAACATGCACATTGGAAGGGGGGATATTCTTGCTCCTTCTAGATCTTGACACCTTTTTTCTCTTTTAAATCCTACAAGGATATTGAGTTTTAATCAATCTAACATTTCTAGGTTTTGAAGCAACTTTGTGACAACCATTTTTGATAATCCATCCTTTAAATATTTCCATGAATTGTAATTCATGTACATAATATGGAAATGTAATGATTTTCTTTGGTTAAATTAAAACCTTAGTTTTTGTGGGTTACCCTCAACCATCACAATTTTTAGGTGGTTCACAATTTGCAATGGACTATTAATATCACTTCTCAAGTGGTTTCCAATTTTCAATGAACCATTAATACCACCAATTTATGTTTCATTAACCACAAACCTTCATTTATCATGACAAGTTGTTATAGGCCATTTTGTCACATCTGGTCAATAGGCCTCCAAACTGGATCAATAAACATATGTGAACATGTTGTCATCATCCCTACACAAATCCCTAAGCATGAACTTTCCAAAAAGTCTACGTTTCTAGGTCTCACTGCTAAAAATCAATGTTTTAAGCCCCAACGCACCCTGCCGCTTTAGCCACCTGCGTTCAGAGTTGGTTTATCCTTTTTGCACCAGTGCTGGTCAACACTAGTTTCTCCTTGTTGGGGGTGCGTTGATTCTAGAAATTTAAGAAAATTAAAAATATTCCAAATATTCCTCTTCCATAAGCTTCCAAGGGTTGTTTAATGATTTACTATGGATAAGATTCTCGACTACTATCTGATCCTACCTTGGAGACTTCAACTCTTATCCATTGAGCTCATCCTAACATCATAAGTGGATCTCATGCTCATTATGGTAAATCCTAAACTACCATCCCTCTCCTATAAATTTACTGACATCCATAACATTAGGGTTGGATTTTGGAGACTGATCATTCCCTCGTATTTCTACCTTAAATCTAAGAGAGTCATCATTTTCAAGCATTATGGTGACATTGAGGTATCCTTTCTGACAAGGATGGACAAGTCAAGTTGGGGATATCTCTATAAGATCAGCTACTATTCTCAATTGTAAAACTCTCCCATATTTATATTAATACAAATAGTATCTTGTTTTCCTATATGTGTTGTGTTACATTTACATTCATGTATTTCAATGTCTCATTGATTCATTGAATAGAATAATTAAATTATGCTCCATAGATGTTGTGGATCCTTGGCTTGTTTTGGTTGTATGTGCATGTTATAATTGCAGCATATGTGTAGGAATTTACAGGGTAAGTTCCACAGAAAGAACACCAAAAGGACACCGCTCACAACCAGATCTCAAATCAATACACCAGTATTTTTGACGTGGTTAAAACCCTCAAAGAGGGAAACAGTCCACGGCCTGTCCCAACGTGGGTACTACAGGCAATTTATTAATCAAAGAATGAAAATTTACATAAGCTTCTCTCATGCACGGATTACCCGAACAATGACCCTCCATGCGCTTTAAATAGAACTCATGGACCAATCGGGTGTCAAGCCACGGATCAAGTGTTGGTAATACTGAGGTGAGAGTGAACCATCGGATCACTACATATCGTGACCGTCGGATTGTAAGTTACAAAATGTAAAACGGTAAAGAAAGACACTTTACCTAACTCTATACCTAACTCTATACTAGACCAAGTTGAACTTAACTATATCCTATGTGTCGGAATATCCTAACATCCCCCCTTAAGAACAACTTGGGATAGGATTGAAGGATTTACAAATATGACACAATAGGAGAAGGAAGGAGGCACTAGAGCCTATCCCCCCTTAGTGACAACTTCCTGAACTCCAAGCATATATCGAAGTTTAGTGAACTTCGCCTCTGTGAGAGCCTTTGTGAAGATGTCTGCAACCTGATCATCTGTTGAACAATATTGCATTTCAAAAACATGGTCATGAATGAGCTTTCTGATGAAGTGCATGTGTAGTTCAATGTGTTTGTTGCGCTGATGCTGGACTGGATCTTTGCATAGCTGAATGGCACTTTGATTATCACACCAAAGTGTGGTTGGATGCTGCTGCTCAAAGCCAAACTCTGATAGGATCTGACGAAGCCACAAGGCTTCCTTACTAGCTTCCACGGCACCACGATACTCTGCTTCTGCTGACGAAAGAGAAATGGCAGCCTGTTTCTTACAAGCCCATGTAATAGGTCCTGAACCAAGAGTGAAGACATAACCGGCAGTAGACTTCCGATCATCAGGGTCACCAGCCCAATCAGAATCAGTGAAACCAACTAATAGAGGAGCTGCTTTGGCACTGTAATGAATCCCAAACTGTACTGTACCTTGAACATAACGAAGTATTCTTTTAGCTGCTTTCCAATGACTTTCACGGGGGTTTTGCATAAAACGAGCAACAAGGCCAACAACAAAGGAAAGATCAGGACGAGTATGGGTTAAGTACAAGAGTTTTCCTACAAGTTGACGGTATAAGGTAGCATCAACTTCAGGAGAAGTACAAGAGACTGAAAGTTTGACTCCAGACTGAAAGGGAGAAGGGGCTGGCTTACAGTCTTCCATGTGAAAATGACGAAGAATATCACAAGCATACTTGGACTGGGAAAGGGAAATACCCTCCTTGGATTGCAAGACTTGAAGACCGAGAAAATAGTGTAAGTGTCCTAAGTCTGTCATTTCAAATTTCTTTTTGAGGCTAGACTTCACATGGTTTATAAGGTTGGGATCACTACCAGTAAGGATAAGATCATCAACATAAAGAACAAGGATGATAAGAGAGTTGCCCACTTTCTTGGTGTAGACAGTATTGTCAGAATGACACCTAGAAAAGCCAGATTCTAAAAGAAAGCTATCCATTTTGGCATACCAAGCCCGAGGAGCTTGCTTGAGACCATAAAGGGATTTCTTAAGTCGACAAACAAGGCTGGAGTCTGTTTGTATGAAGCCAATGGGTTGTTCCATATAGATTTCTTCCTGCAAGTCCCCATGCAAGAAGGCAGATTTAACATCCATCTGATGGACTTCCCATTTTAAAGAGGCAGCAAGGGAAAGAACAAGGCGGATAGAGTTCATTTTGGCAACAGGGGAGAAGGTTTCAGTGTAGTCAATGCCTTCAACCTGTGAAAAGCCCTTAGCAACAAGACGAGCTTTATGTTTATCAATTTTCCCATCTGGTCCATACTTGGTTCTGTAAACCCATTTACATCTTACAAGTTTGCGTCCCTTTGGTAGAGGAACAAGATCCCATGTATCATTTGTCAACAATGAATGATATTCTTCATTCATAGCTGCTTCCCAATGTGGATGGCCTGAAGCTTCTGCAAAAGTGTCAGGATCATGATTTACTGGAGCTTGAGCCAGTAAAGAAGAGGCTCTTTCAAACTGAGAACGTGTACGTCGCTGATCTGTAGGATCACCGGCAAGATCACCTGCTGCATCCCGAGTAGCACGGACCCATCTTGGAAGTTGAGGATCCTGAGAAGGTGGGGGAGGATTATCATCCTCGCTTTCATCATCTGAAGAAGAAATGTTTTCAAAAGTAGAAGAGATAGGAAGAGGTGGCACATCCGCCGGACTAGGCTCGCAGGCCGATTTATTTTCATCAAATTTTACATCTCTTCTAATGATAACATTTTTGGACTTAAATGGAATAAGTCTATAACCTTTTACATCTTCAGAATATCCAACAAAAGTACATTTCTCACTCTTAGGTTCTAAAGCTTTATGCTTTTCATCTGGAATATGGGCCCATGCTTCACTTCCAAACACACGAAAGTGACTTACATCTGGTTTAATGGAACTCCAAGCTTCTTCTGGAGTGATATTCTCTAGAACCTTAGTAGGAGTGCGATTGATTATATAATTTGCACAATTAATTGCTTCGGCCCAAAAACTAAGACTGAGTCCTTTAGATTGCAGCATACAATTAGCCATTTCCTTTAAGGTGCGATTTTTCCTTTCAGCTACACCATTTTGTTGTGGAGTGTATGGAACAGTATGTTGCATTTGAATTCCATTTTCGGTGCAAAAGTTGATGAATGTGTTTTTAACATATTCTCCACCATTATCAGTTCTTAGCTTAAGAATTTGATGTCCAGATTGTTTTTCAACAAAGGCTTTGAAGGCCAAAAATGTGTTAAATACTTCGCTCTTGAGTTTTAAGAAGTATACCCAAGTGCGTCTGGAGAAATCATCAATGAAAGTTAAGAAGTACTTGCAGCCAGAGAATGAAGCAACAGGAAGAGGACCACATAAATCACTGTGCACAAGCTGTAAAGGGGCTGAGGCGTGCCAAGAGGCACGTTTGTCAAAACTGTCCCGATGATGTTTTCCGAGTACACATCCGGAACAAACACCATCTCTGCAAGATACCATAGGAAGACCTGTCACCATATTTTCTTTACATAGATGCTGAAGGGAGCGATAGTTTAAGTGACCAAATCGCTCATGCCAAAGTTTGCTCACTTCATCATTATGAGCAACAAATACTGAGGGAAGATTGGATGACCCAAAGTTGTGAAACTTATACAACCTTGTGGAATCATCAGCAAGACCAGTAGCTAGAATCTGTTTAGGATCTTTTAGATCCTTGATTACAACATCATGAGGTGAAAATTCAACAATTTTACCTTCACCTGAATGAGTTATCTGATAGACAGATAGAAGGTTGCAGGATAAGGTTGGAACACATAATACATCATTAAACTGACCATTGTCTAGATGAACAGTTCCAGTCCCTACAACATTAAGAGATCTATCATCACCAACATATATATTTTTGGTGTTACAATCATTTAAAGAAGAAAACATGGCTTGGTTTTTGGCCATGTGATAAGAGGCTCCAGAATCAATGAGCCACTCATGAGAATGAGAAGAAGAAGAAGATACATTTAATGCATAACCAGACTGAGATGATTGACAACGACATGCAGAAAGTGCCATTCTGGAAGTTGAAGTTGAAGTAGGCTCCACATGGATGTTATGTTTCTTCATTGCGGCTTCCAAGGCTTCCATCTTCTTAAAGCATTTAGATTCTAAGTGGCCATCTCGATTACAAAAGTTACAATGTCTATCAGTCTTCTTCCATTTGTTTTTATTGGTCTTATCATTTTGCTGAAATGATCTTTCATTTTGAGGCTGAGTTGGTTTAGGACCATTCTTTTGAGGATATGACTTCTTAGGATTCTTTGAATTTGGTTGCTGCTGGGCGGCTAACGCTTTCGTGGAAGAGTTTCCAAGATTAAGAAGACCAAGGTGTAAGAGTTTTTCTTGTTCTCTTATTAAGGAATCACAAAAGGAGTCAAAGGAAGGGGCCTTGTAGTCTTTTCCTTGACAAATGAAAGCTTCCCTTGTAGAATGGAAAGTGGAAACAAATACAGAGTAGGCTGGTCCCAACTTAGTAAGGATGGAATAAATAAGGTTACCATCTTCTTTCTTAACTTTAACACCTTCCAAGAGATATCTAAGGGTCTTGAATTTGGACAAGAAATCTTCAATGCAAGAAAAATTATTAGGATCCAAAGTAAGCAACTCATTTTCAAGTTGATGGGCTCTAATTTCATTTTTAATCCCAAAAACTTTAGCGAGTTTTTCTAATGCTTCATGAGGAGTCTCAAGTTCTGCAATGTGGAATCTAAGATCAGGAGAAATAGACATCCCTATCAAACCACGTGCTTGATCTTGTCTATTTTCCCATTTTGCAGCCTTGTCTTCATCTTTTGGTTTCTTCTCTTGGTCTGTGGCTATTCTGAAGAGACCTTTAATTCTAAGTAAATCTTCCATGTAGGCTACCCATTGGAAGTAGTTAGTGCTGTCAAGAATGACTTGGCATGGACTTTCCATTTTTTTTTAAAAACTGAAGCTGAAGATGCTGAAAGTAAGTGTTCCAATGGATAGATCTCAAAAAAATAGGCGGTTTTAAAAAAAACGGCTCTGAAAAAGGTTTCCGGATGAAGAAGTTATGGCTTTTTGAAAAAAATTGTTGACGTTGCCGGCAAAGTGCGCGAATGTGCGGGAATGAAAAAAATCTGCCCCCACAAAATGGAGACTTGAACCCAAGACCTCTACTCTCTTAAAATAGCTTTGAACCAATTGATCTATACAAAAAATTTGAGAGAGAGAGAGAGGGGGGGGGGGGGGGGGGGGGGATGGGGCTTGGTTTGCGTGCTTGCTTTGAGAAAGCTCTTTTTCCCTACAAAACACAAAACACAAAACCCAACACGAATATGCAAAGAAAAACGAACCTTGCGGCTCGAAGTTAGCTTTAGCAAAAAAACTAGAAATTTAAAAAAAAATCTCAAAGTTAGCTTTAGCCGAAAAACTAAATATTTTTCTCAATGTTTCTGATTTTCTGAGATCACACTAAGGTGCAGGGAAAAGAGCATACGCATGAGAAAAATCCTTCCTTTCTGTTTCTGATTTGCCCAGATCGCACAGAGTCGCAGGGCAAAGAGCATACGCAGAAATGAAAGGTATAGATCCGGTTAAAAAAAAGGCTAAATAAACTGAAACCGAAATAAGCAGAGAGAAAATAACAGTAAACTGCAAAAAACACTGTATACCTCCCGATCTGAAAAATGACGCAGCTAGGGCTACCGGAAACCTTTTCGCGTGAAACGAAAGGGGTTCCTCACTGGAACAGATGCTCCGAACGCAACAGAGTAGTCCTCTCGGCCCGAAAGCAGTCAGAAACAGCAGATCTAGGAAACGACAGCCGCATGTAGTTCTACCGGCTTCAGATTTGGATCACCAACGGACGCGGCCCTCAAATAGCTCCGATACCATGTAGGAATTTACAGGGTAAGTTCCACAGAAAGAACACCAAAAGGACACCGCTCACAACCAGATCTCAAATCAATACACCAGTATTTTTGACGTGGTTAAAACCCTCAAAGAGGGAAACAGTCCACGGCCTGTCCCAACGTGGGTACTACAGGCAATTTATTAATCAAAGAATGAAAATTTACATAAGCTTCTCTCATGCACGGATTACCCGAACAATGACCCTCCATGCGCTTTAAATAGAACTCATGGACCAATCGGGTGTCAAGCCACGAATCAAGTGTCGGTAATACCGAGGTGAGAGTGAACCGTCGGATCACTACATATCGTGACCGTCGGATTGTAAGTTACAAAATGTACAACGGTAAAGAAAGACACTTTACCTAACTCTATACTAGACCAAGTTGAACTTAACTATATCCTATGTGTCGGAATATCCTAACAATATGGAGCTACGATTGGAGCTTACAATCGAGGAGGAAAGTAAATCTTGTGATAGATTCCAAGTAAGCGTCTTTCCCATTCTTCAATTTCTCTAAGGGAAACTCTATATTATTTTCTTTTTGTTGTTCTAGACTAGCCCACTAGGCCTAGGGAAGATACTTTTGTCTGCAAGTAAATTTCATGTAAAAAATTGAAAAATCCACTAGGGAACATTACTTTTCCTTAATGGTTTCCTTGACCTTAGAACTTGTTTCACCTCTTGAACCAACCTTCATTGCCTCACTCAATTTTTTATTGACCCTTGGAAAACCCCCCTCTGAGCTTGATTTGATTTTTTGTGTCGTAATTTTCGTGGATTTCCTTTAGTTCTCCCCTTGGTCTAGAGATAGAGCGCCCCAACACACCTTCTCCTTCTTTGCACCTGTGCTACAAAGCATCAATGCTCATTCTGCACTTGCGCTAATCCCTGTAAGATGCAAAAAATTACCTCTTGTGCCTTTCTCTCTGATTTTCTTTGTTCCAACTAGTTTTCCTTTTGTCCCTAAGTGTGTCTTGGTCTCTGAAAAGCCTTCACTTTGTTTTTTTTTGGTTTTAATAGCCTTTGATAAGAATTTGTTTAGATTTTTCTTTGTTCTTGTCAATTAGGTCATTAGCAAACTATTGCTTGATCATTAATTTTTTGAAAGAATTGATAGCCCAATCATCATTCTGGATAGTTTCTTTTATCAATGATTTATCGAGATTCTTAGTTTTCATTTCATTTGGAAATTAAGAGGATTGAAAAGAAAAATTTCATCATTTTACATTTTGCATTGCATTTAGGGTTTTGTGTGTGGAATTGGAAATTGAAATAGTTGCATTAAGGGAATTGACTTAACAAATATTGTTTATTTCATTTTGTATGTTGCATTACTCTTTGTTCTCTTCCCTCATGTACATAGATTTTCATTGAAAAGAAAATTTCATTTTGTCATGCTAGATTCACGGGGGCTTCACTAGGGGAGCAATATCATACCACGTGGGTTCATATTGGGGGATATTTATTGAGGAAAAAATGACATAATATATTGGAGGATATATAGGGGGTAAAGGGTATTGATATTGGAAAATATAAAAAATGGAGCTTAAAGTTAATGAAAAAATATAAAGGGGTATAAAAAATGTTAATGAAAAAATGGATACCTACAATATCTAGTGAAAGTAGGGGTTTTTTAAATTTGGAAGCAGTATTGGGTTCATATTGGTAGGGGTTTAAATAATGTGATTTTTAGAGGGATTTTGCAATATGTTTTCAAATTAAGGGTACTTTTTATTATGCCATGAACGCACATGATATGTCATAGGTTCACTGAGTGAATCCCCCATGGCTAGATTTCATCTTTAGGATATTTAGGTGAAATTCATGGTGAGCCTTGAAAATTGAAACATAATTCAAGATAAAATTTAAAATTTATTGAAAAAATCTTAAGGATAATTTGAAACATTAACGCAAACATCTAGATTTCCAGACTAGATATGTGTTATGGCATCTATAAACATGGGAGCTATCATTTTTGTCCACTATTTCATTTCAGGGGTGAAATATCGTTCCACGTACGTAAGTGTATCAGACCGTTCTCCATGTACCTTAGATTATATCAGATGGTGCTCCACACATGAAAAGTATATGGGAGAACTCTCATCATACTGTTACACTTTAGATAGCACTAACACAAACTACACTTCCACATACCATCAAGTATATTTTGGAAGTCCACACTAGGTTGTTATCCTCACCTTAGGTAACCAAGTGAGTCGCCTTGTATATTATGATACACCAAACACAACATTTGGGGATATTTCTTGCCCATATGTAAATCCTTGGTTCTCCAAGGTGGTATATTATAGTTCACCATTGCTTCGTAAACCCTTTTCCCTAGATTACCCTTTTTTATTGATTTTTTTTGTTAAGTTTTAAAAATTATTAAACCAACGTGGAAGAACAACCCCCTCAACTCTATGATTCACGTATAATGCAAAACAAGCCTCCTCTTCCTCTCTAGGAAACTCCTATATATCATCAAAAGAATAAAAAAATGTAGATTATGGAATCTAGTACTTTGGGAGATACTAATTTTGGTCCTCCACTTAAAATAGATCCACCATAATCATCCCTTCCTATGAGTACTGAACCCAACATTACTTCTTCATTTGTTGGTCAATCTAACATTTGAAACAAAAGCACCTGAGATTTCATTACTTGAGGTTATTGAACCTAACTATATTGAATGAGAAAAAGCACAAACCAAGGTTATACAACTTGACACACCTCATTTATCTACACCTATTACTTTAGGACCTTATTTTTCTCTTCCTCTATCTCAGACTCAACCAAAAACCGTATATCTTAGACCCGACAGTGAACCACTTCCACCTAGCCTTGTGAATATCGAAGAGATTCCTCAAGAAGATACTCAACCCTCCTCTCCTATCTATTTGAGAGGGACTAATATTTACCAATCCCATCCTTTTCCTTCTCTCCCTACACCATCACAAGCTCCTTTGTCTAGTTCATTTCCTTTCAACTCACCCTTGAGTTTCCCTTTGAAATCCTTTTTGGGACAGTTAACCATGACTAAATTTTCTATGGTTTCTTAGCTTGTATCTACCACTATGACTGAGACAACCCATGTTGTAACTTCATCCATGTTTGTAACATTGTCAAAGAAACATTTGTATGGTAGCTCATTCATCTTTCCTAGTTACCAATCATTGTCTGGTACCTTTTCTGGTGCAATATCCAGTCCATGGACTTTTCCCATGTCATCCTCTTCTAGAATCCTATCTGGAACTTCTTTGATGAGCGCTACACAATATGATATTTGTCTCCATATACACGTACAATTGAGCAGAAGAATGGTCCTTATGTTAGTGGGTATGGACACTTATAACAACCCAATCCACTTAATATTGGGAACCCTCCTCTTATGGGGTATTTTCCTTCATATTCCCCTCTTTCAGTAGGGGGGAACCTGTTTTCGGACTATTTCCATCTCCTCATCAAATATCAAAAGTTAGTGCTCCGCCTCATTCAAGTCCTCCACATCCAGGAATGGATATCAATTTTTAGCAACCTACATTGCCTGTGCAACCTAGTTCAATTGTGGATCCATCTCTTATCTCTCAACCTGCTCCATCTGCATCTCAAATTCCTACTTATCAGCCTATACCCCAACCTGTTCAATCTTAAGTTAATGTAAGCTAACCTTTACAGGTTGCATCTTTGACTCAACTTATTATATCGATATCTGGTGCCTCCCATGCCCCATTTACCTAGCCTCTTCAAGGTATATTACAACCTCCACTGCTTGGTCAGGCTATTCCTCAAATTTAAGTGGGTCAAAATGTATATGGTATGGTACAGGCACAACCTAACCAACCTTATATTGGGAGGATGAAAAATCCCACAGGAAAACCATATCAATTGTATCAAGGTATGACTCAGATGGCTTACCAAGGTCATCAAATCCATACCCATCCATTTCAGCCTTTACAAGGTTATCCTGGAGCTAGGTGGCAAGGTTGTGTGCATCCCTATTATCATAATCTTCCCTATCCTAGAGCGCAGATACTTGTCACTCAAGCTATCCCATCTTACCTAGGGTATCCTCCATCAGAATTCAATAGGAAGATACCATTTGTAGCAACTCTTGAATTTCGAGATCTGACCTGGCTTACTAATTATCCCATTTCCCATTCTCCTTGGTTGTTGGTTATTCCCACAAAATTTCCCAACAATATCCCTAAATTAAATGGAAATCCTGGAGAAGACCCATATACACACGTTATGACTAATAATTTGTGGTGTTCTTCAAACTCTTCCAGTGATGACTCTATCCATTTACATATTTTCCAGCACACACTTACCAGTATGGAAATAAAATGGCATATTGAACTACCACGAGCTTCATTCAATCATTTCAGTGCCTTCACAACGACATACTTAATAAATTTTCAGTTACCCATTCAGTATGAGAGTGGAACTAAACTTATAATCAATTTCAAATAGTATAATTCCACTCACATTTCTAATCATATTCATGACTGGAGACATCACCGTCGTTTGGTTAATTTTTTTTTCCTAATTAGCTATTAGCCAAATGGTTTATTAAGTCTATGTTACCACCCATAACAGAAGATGTCTCTAAAGGCAGAGTTGTGACCGAAGAGAAGGTAATTGCTCGTTCCCAATATCTTGATCTTATTTATACCAAATCTAGCACATTTTATGATAAAATACCAAATTCTCTACACTCTTCCAATACTATTCCTCAACCTCCCGATAAAGAATCACATGCCATTGATGGTGTGATAGGTTCTGCTAGCTAGCATTTGGTGATTAAACCATCTAGTTTGGCTCTTGTTGTGGCTTCCCAAAACCCTTCTTCCACTACTCCTGCAGCTTCTACTTTCGAGATCAACGTCGTTCAATCCACCAAAGAAAAATATCATCAACCAGGAAGTACGAAGAGAGGAAAAGATAAAAGGAAGAAAGATAATCCTCTGCATGTTAAACAAAATAGCTAGTCTTCTGAAGAAAATTGGAAACCTCATTCTTAATTTGTAATGAGGATAATTTCACTCGTGACTATCCACATCAGGTGGAAGTAAATAAATTACTTAAGTCATCCATTGACGAGCCTCATCACTAGGTAACTATATGGACCTTAAGTCACCTCCTAACTTAGTAAAATCAACTCTTCTCATAATTTATTACATGTTTTAATTATATTTTGTTTAATGAGATGAGTTAAAGTGAGATATTATGCCTAGTGGACTAATATGCATTGAATGCAGGTTTGAAAGAGAAAATAGAGGAATTTTGGCAAGATTAAGGTTTGAAATTCGAATGGGACAAGGGAGAGAGATTGTAGGAGGTAAATCCTCCTCATTTACTCCTCCCTCATTCGAATATTCCTCCATTAATCACTCCAGCTCAGAGTACAAGAAGCGAAGTCATGAAGACCAAAAGGTAGCCGGGCAAGTGATATTCAAAGACTTAGTTCATCTTGAGTTGGGGAGCTGAGCCTCCCTATATTTAAGGAATTTTTTGGGGACTTCAGTTGTATAAATAAAGAGGCCTAGAGCCTCATTAGGATTCAAATTTTTGTTGTAAAAAACACTAGTTATTTTTGAGTTCCGGACTTGTGGAAGACATTGCTATGTAATTTTCTATTTTGATAATGAGAATGAGATTTTTCATGATCCAGTACTGAGTTAACTCAGAGGGCTGAAGCTATTGGGTTAGGGCCCAACCCTAGCAAAAGAGGATCCTCTTCTTGTATCTGTATGCTTAGATTAGTTTCATAGATTCATGGTTAAATTGTCCTTAGAAGTATTTCATTGCAAGTAGTGGAGATTTGATTAGTTTGTTTATTAGTTTGCTTCCATTTTTACTTTACTTCAGCATCACAAAGCTATCAGTAGATGTCTTGGCCTGACCTCTTCCTTCAGGGATCATGATTTGAGGAAAGGACCCTTATGCAGCCCTAAAAAGATAGATTTATATTTTTTTCATAGAATTTAGAACTTACTGTACTTGAACTAGCATTTGATTAGTTTTCAAGTGTAGAATTTAATTACCATCTCTTCCATTTTCAGCCTTATAATAGATCTCATCAATGATTCCATTTCATTTTGCAATTTTACCTCATGCATGAAGTAGACAGTTAGCTCATTAAACTCTATTTTTCTAGCTTATTAGAATTCTTCTTGTTTACATGATTTTTTGGCAAATATCAATGTTTTATGCAGAGCAAGTGTTTTAGAAGTAGAGAGAGATCCCATAGAAAGCAACCACCTCCCAACTTCATCCATCCATAATGTTGGGCATGGAATCCCCCCACAGCATGGTTTGGGGCTCAAAGCCCAAGTTTTGAGTTGATATTGTTGTAAATCTCCGTGAATTGTGGGCACGAAATGTAAGTTAGAGTCATAGGGATGTCCGCCCTAGTGTTGAATGTAAGGTTGGCCTACCCATGGTCTGCGACCAAGGGATTGTATAAATAGAGCAAGGCTCTAAGTTGTAAAGGGGACATAATTGAAGAGAGAATGGGCATGAAAGGTCCTAGAGATTAAGTCGAAGTACGAAGTGTGTTTTGGGTCATAGAGTAAGGAAAGGCTCTGCAGCTGAGTGCGCAGAGGCCTAGTAGAGTCCGTAACTAAGTGCACGGACCCCTGCAGCTGAGTGCATAGGGTGGAGTCGAGTCTGTAATCGGAGAAGAGATTAATAAAGAAAGGTTTTGTTACCAATTTTGTGTATCTATTCTGAGTTATTATATGTTTGATATCATTTGCGAATATATTGTTTCTTTACTGTGTGCACTTGTATGAATTGTGAATATTATTAAGTATAACTGAAAGCATACAAATAAGCTAAGTTAATCAACTAATATTGGATTACTAGTAAGGACTTGGGTAATAACATTGCTCAGCCCTCGAGTAGGGCTACGTGAAGACAACATCTTGGGTTGTGAGGAATGGGTAAGTGCGCATAGCGACGTGCGTTCTGGGTCAAACCACAGACCACTTGAAACCATCAGACATCTCCATGGTGCGGAAACCTGGTTCTAACACCCTCCCATACTACTTTGGGTGAGACATTAGTCTGTGCCTTGCGGACTGTTGCCGAAAGGGCTAGTAGTACAGGGATTTGTTTGGCTAAATCACCTCTGAACCTCGGTCAGGCCCCAACAAGCCAACAAATGGTTCCATTGCCAAGACCAAGATCTGCATGAGGGATGTCTGATGTCGTGTCATTGGAATCCGACGAAGAAAGAAATTGAAGGGTGTTTGGATATAAAGATTCATGAGTTCACGACGCAGGAAAACAGGAATCCATGAGTGTCAAAGGAATAGTAGTTAGAGCACTACTTATATACAAAAATCCACAAAATTTTCTTTGCATCCTTGCCCTCCGAGTTGTATGAGTGGATCATGAAGCTAGCAGACAGTCAGGGAAGGTGTAGGCTCGATAAACTGATTGTGTGGACTCCAGAATTGGTGCGTAGACTAGAAGCATCGGAAGATAAGGTTGTGCGTGCTATGGACCATTAGCTCGATCGAATTATAGGAGGGTTTATTAGCGAATTCGTGGTAGACATGTCAGCCAGCTACAGTGAGGCATAATGACGCTTCCTCAAAGGACCGTGAGGTAAGTACATTAAATATTTGAACACTTGGATTAAAATGCTATTGTGTGAAAAGCAGGTTATGTGAATAAATTGATGTTTGGGACTGCACGGAGTGGGAGGATCTATAGAAATGAAGGTAGCACAAAGATAGAGAATAGCCCCTTGATTTCACCTCAGCAAGAAAGTGAGGAAGAGCTCGCAAAAGTTTCACCAAGAAATGCAATCAGTCTGATAAGGTAGCGAATTCCACGCATACTGCCTCCACCTACACCACCACTAGTCTCACCATCTTCACCCCCATCTCCGCCCACACCACCTCCACCACCACCACAGTTCAATATGGCAAGTGTGATAAAATTGCCAGTGTTCAAAGGAGTAGGGAACGAAGATCCGAACCAATTTTGGTTCGTAGTAAAAGCGGTATGGGAAGCACACGGAGTAGTGGATGACAATATAAATAAGGCAATGCTGGTAAGCGCATTGTAGGATCATGCACTCACATGGTACATTAAGCATTCTAATGACCATCCAAATGCGGGGATCATAGATATACAGGCTGCGCTAAACAGGGAATTTAGTAGGCCAAAATTAGAGACACAGTCGATTATCAGGTTTAAGGAAATCACGATGCTTCCAGGCGAGATGCCCTGGGAGTTGGATTAGAGAATGAAGAGTATGATTCATGAAGCCAACATGACCTTGATGGATGGAAAACATTGCGCATGGTTTGTAGCGTCACTAACACCACATCTAAGGACCGCGCTGTCACAGCAAAAGTTATCTGCCCAGGCCTAAGCTTTGGAGATTGCAATGAGACTGCATGAGACCTCGATACAAGATCCTGGCCTAGGAGTCCAACAAATCCACGCACAATTGAAAATTTTGTATCTGAAAATGTAGAGTTTGAAACAGGACAGGACAACTCGCCCAGAGGCGTGCGAGGAGGTATGGTGCATAAAGTGCAAGGGACAGGGACATGACAAGCACCATTGTCTAGTCTTCGTGAACTACTTGGCAGGAGGAGGGCCGATGCCGTTAAGACCAGAAGCACAAGCAGGACCGAGCGCAGTGCTTGCATTATGGTGCGCGATTTGTCAGATAGGAGGAAAACATGCTACAG
Source organism: Pinus tabuliformis (assembly GCA_031772625.1). NCBI lineage: Eukaryota > Viridiplantae > Streptophyta > Pinopsida > Pinales > Pinaceae > Pinus > Pinus tabuliformis. The sequence continues at coordinate 466,117,608 of CM062805.1, forward strand.
ATAATTGTCACCTATTATAGAAGTATATGCAGACGTCCCGACAGTTGTTCTATAATTTCAACAGATCGGTAGGCCATGATGAATGCACCTATAGAAGTTATGAACTAATGATGGATCAGACTCCTGCCTACAAAGTTCAGACCGAAACGCGAGCCCTTGATCAAAATGAAGGAATGGCATGCACTGGATTCTAGGGGTGTGGATGAGGTCGATGCGGAATGGGACCAGGAAGGGGTCGCGGACAGCTGATTTGTTACAATTGCGGAGGGCCAGGGCATTATGCTCGCGATTGTACAAATCCGACGAGGGCATCATGTTTATATTATACCTAGTTTGATCATGAGATGGAGGAATACCCCACATTGATAGCGAGGTTGCGCGATAAAGGAATACTCCAACCTCCCCCGACTAAGAACCTACAAATGATGAGGTCTGAGCCACACAAAGAGGACCCAAATGTAACATCCAAAGTGGTATAACAACAGGAGAGGACAAGGGAAAGTAACCTGAAGAAAGTACGTGGGTTCACAAGGCTCCCACAAAGGAACTTGAATTTGATTTGGAGCGCGTGAAGGAGATATTTATGGAAGCTAAGAAGTGTTTCACAGAGGCCTCCACTTCAGGTAGTAAGGATCAACTAGAACCAGAGATGGATCCTTCAATGCTCACTACCTTTCTGGAGACATGCATGAAGTTGTTGCACAAAAGCAAAGCAGTAAAAGGACTGCAAGAACTCATCACTAGATGTGCTGGATCAGGGGAACCACGCGTATTCTGGAAGCACGGGAAGCACACAACGTGAAAGGAATATGAAATGGATCAAGTAATTCTAGATCTAGGATCGAACACGAATGTACTACAAAAACAGACATGGGAATGCATGGGCAGGCCCGCATTGTAGTGGTCCCCTATTCAATTATGAATGGCGAACCAGTAGAAGATCCTACTGATGGGAAGCTTGTAGGGAATAATGGTAGACTTCGAAGGTGAGAGCACGCTTGCAGATTTCGAAGTGATAGAGATTTTCGATGACAACAATCCCTATCCCATGCTCCTAGGAATAGATTGTGCCATTGACATGAACGGAGTGATAAATCTAAAGAAGCACAAAATGATTTTTGAGAAAAATTCACTGTGCGTAGTGGTACCTTTAGAACCTGTGGAAGGATCGCGCTAGACAGAGCCAGTGCACGACGACAAAAGCGACGATGATCTAGATTGTATCTACAAGATAACCGCCGGGGAATAGGATTGGGTGAATCCAACTGCGGATGGCAGGATTTTGTGGGAGCGCAAAAGCTCCTGCACATCAGATTCGAATGAAGAAATAGAATGATGGCATAACTAGTTACACGAGGTAACCACGTTCAATTGCAACATGATGGTAAGATCACTGTGTTGTGTGACAACAGAGGTAAGGGATCTGCCTATGTATGACGGGTTGACAAGCAGTGGATGAATTCTTGAACAAATTTGAAAGAAAGGTGCCAGAACAGCAGCGTTTTGACGCTCTGAAATGGGCACTGTGTGCTACGCCCGCAAGATGGTGGGGTGCGCATCAAAGCAGTTTTGAGAGCTGGTGCGAATGCAGAACGACGATGCTTATACGGTTTGAAAAGCCTCAACTACAGATGGAAGTTGGGTATGATAGACGAAACAACCTACACGCCCACCTCTCCAGATGGGTACAGGCGTATGGTACGTGGCCTGCTCGAACACACACCATCCTCACGATAGAAAATAGGAACAACAAGCAGGAGTGGGCATGACGAAGGAGTGAATGAAGAAGTATGATACGACCAAGTGCACTGAAGATTATACGCAGGGAAGCTTTTGACAAGGTGTGTGAAGTGATGAACATGGTCCACCATGTGAGACACACTGACTAGGACCTGCGCGTACCAACGGTTCCATGGGCTTGTAGGACCATGTGCAAAACCCTGACCACGCAAGCACTTCCAAAGCTGAAGTATGAAGCAGGGGCTGTGATCCCTACAAAGCATGCAAAGCGTATTCTGCACATAGCAGCACCCTTAGATACGAAGGTCCACAAAGCCCAGAAAGAAGGAATCACAGAGACACAAGAAACAGAACACATAAGAATCGAGGAAGAAATCCAACAAGGAAACCTTAGACTTCGCAAACTTGAAAAAGGCCACGTAAGGCTAAGGGAGAAAAGTGCTTTGATGGATGCAGAGGTCAAGAAGCTAGAAGACAAAATAAAGTAAGCATTTCTTAGCTAAAAACCGAGAATGGTAAGGCAAGGTGAATACGATCATACTAACAAGTTGGAGGACTATCGCCATGAACTGGTTAGTCTGCTGCCTTGGCTTGGACCGCATATTGCCAAAGGTAGTGACCAGGGTAGTACGTTGCAAATAGTAAAGTGTGCAATGCCAACCACAACAATGGAAGGTGGGGATTCTCTGCAAACCATGTTGGAGGACAGGATGGAGCCCTGCATGGGTGGTACGACCACCTGACTAGCCGTAGGAAGAATAGTCTTAGTGCTCCGGGTAGTTGAAAGGGAGCGCGGGACTATAAACTATTCTTCTTGGGAGCTGCACGATATGGGAGATGCACGTAGAAGCAGAATGTCACAAGGTTCGTGACCGCACACGGGGGGCTGCACTGCTGTGCGGGTTGGCTGGGAAGTGACCATTGAGGTCACTATTCATGATGGGATGTGCGATCTTAGGCCAAATGGAGCGGGCGATGGGCATTTAAGACGCGATTTATGGGCAAGATTTGGGAAAATCTACTGCCAAGCAAGCATTAATGGCCTGAAATTGTGGCGAATGGTCAAATTTGAATTCAAAAGGCGTCATAAAACACAAAAGGCTGGCTAGTGAACAACACTTGGTCATTTGAGAGTTGAGCATTTGAGCAGAGCACTGCGCATTGAGAGATGAGTGGTAAGTGAGCCCTTAATTTCACGAGTGACAGAATACAGCCTAGATATGATGACAGCCACTAAAGATGGTTTGGGAATCAAAGAGGTAACCGTTGGCGATGCTGCGTAGATCCCAATGGTGGAGGATGTCCCAAAAAGTGTCGGGGTTGTGGCAGAAATCCCCAGATCACCACAAATGCCGAGGTCCAAAAAAGATAAACAAGTAATGGCCCCCGTACGCGTGTCCCCGAGGAACCCACTACGTAGTAAGCTATCAATGGCAGAAAAGGGGAAAGTTTTCACGATCGACACAGATGAGGAGGAAGAATATTTGCAGGCTCTTATCATCACAGCAGAAGAAGAAGAAGACATGGAGGAAGACATTCAACCTATACACTCTACAACAAAACTGCCCGCGTATGTCCCTCCAGAGAAAAGGAAAACCAAAGTGCCGAAGGACCTGGATGAAACCAATAGTTCACTCTAGACCCCGCTTGTTGAGCCTCAAAATTGCCCTTTCCCTAAGCAATTCTTCTCATTCCTTTTCTTTGTTTTTCCATGAGAAAGATGCATTCTCTTCACCACTGACCGGTATATACTGTCTTGAGGAGGACATTAGTGATTTACATGTTATACATTTATGTTTTTCTGTTTGAATAAATTTTTCTATATTAGCTACAGAACACAGCCTATTCTGCAGCTAATCGGCTGTTCCGCAGCTACCTTCATGCTTTAACAGGTTCTGCGTGTTAGAAGGAGAAACTAGCTACATGGGCAGCTTGGAAATCATCGTGACATGGACCCTATCCTATTCACTTAGCCCAAGTCAACAAAGAAGATGGCATCAGAATACAGTTAATGGATAAGTCAAACGTAGAGACCAAAGGTAACAGGACTCTGTTTCGTGGTTAATTAACACATTTCACAGTGATGGGAAGTGTTATCCGAAACAACTACCTATACCTATGGACTCCAACAACCACCTGTACAACCGAATCCAACAGCCACCATGTCTTGGATTTATGTCTCCAGCAGCCGAGGAAGAAATTTTGCATGTCTGTCTTCTACGAGTTTGGCTATAGCATGTTTTTCTCCACAAACAGTTGTATGGTTTTTCTTATAAATACCTGTGTAAAGGACTGAAGAAGTTAGTAGTAATGGTGGTAGTTTTATTGTGAAATTGAAGTTTTAAACTCTATAATTCCTGGGCATTTTTTGTCCCTGTTTTTAATATGAAGACCGCATGTTTTATGGAAATTTGAAGGAGTTTTCTTGGAGTTGATTGAGAAAGCATAGCCTAATCAGTTGCAGAGGGCCCCTGCACTAAAGAAGGTTTCATTTCATTTTATTTTTCTTCTTCTTGTTAACTGTAAATTCATCATTTTCTTTCACAGTGTTTATAATCATTTTCTTACTAACAATGTTTATAATGCAATTTTCATCATTTTCTTATTAATAGTATTCATAATTTAGAGTAGCTTCTTTTTGCTTGATCTCTTTCTAGTTTTTATCAGTAGTTAGAAGTTGAAACTCAGTAATGTAATCTAGTTTACTTCATGCACTATTTTACTAGTCTTTAAATTCTCAATTAGACTGATTACTACCATTTACTGTCTTTTCCATTTTATTTTTAGTTCACTGACTCATGGTGTTAATGAATGTTTTTGAAAAACCCTTAAAGTTGATAATTCATCCTAAACTAAGTGGTTGAAAATTTCATTTATACAATGAGTCTTTGATGCATCTCTGTATTTGTTTTCTCTTAGAATAATGAAGTACAGAATTCCTCAAATGTCATCCCAAGGAGACTTTGTCCCAAAATTGAGAGGCAGAGTAACTAAGTATTTCATTTAGTTTTATTTCTGTAATTAGTTAGACATCAATCGCAAATTTCACTTTTAGTTTTAATTCATGATTTTGAAATAATAGTGAAACAGGAATAGAAAATTTGTTTTCATTTCTTGCTTAAGCTTTGCTTCCAAGTCTTTCTTAAGCTCTGTTTTCATTTTTAGATTTTGAGCAATCTTTACAAAAAGTTAGATTTAAGTTTTTGATAATTACATTGTAAATCTGTCAGGCCAAGAGTAACTCCAGTTTGACAGAAAACTGATTCGATTTATTTCATTAGGTAGCTATTGTTATATACAAAGAATGTGACTGCTCAGTTCATCTTCTGATGACTGTTCACATTCCAAATTCACCCAATCGCAGAGGATTAGGTGTCAACATTCCCCCTTAATCTGAAGGGATGTTGGTGAGTCCAAGCATCGTTCTGAATCTTTCAAGCTTTTCTCTTCCAAGCGCTTTGGTGAAGATGTCTGCAATTTGCTCATTTGTGGAACAATGACGGAGATGGATTGTTTTGGCCTCAACATGATGTCGGATCAGATGATATTTAGTATTGATGTGCTTTGTACGATCATGGAACTTTGGGTTCTTGGCCAACTTTATTGCAGAGGTATTGTCAATCATGAGTGGAGTTTATTGTACTTATTTTACCTGCAAATCTTCAAGAATTTTCCTGAGCCACACAATCTCTTTCGTTGCTTCAGCTGCTGCCACATATTCTGCTTCTGTTGTGGAATCTGCTGGAACTGATTGTTTGCGTGATCTCCAAGAGACAGCTCCTGATCCAAGACTCATAGCATATCCTAAAGTAGATACCCCAGTTTCTTTGTCTCCATCGAAGTCTGAATCAGAGTATCCAATCAAGCTGAAGTCGTCCACCTGTGTATACTTGATTCCAAGGTCTTGAGTTCCCTTCAAGTACCTTAGAACTCTTTTTGTAGCAGACCAATGTCCCTCACAAGGCTTTTGCATAAACCTGGAGAGGATTCCAACAGCAAATGAAATGTCTGGTCTGGTAGTAGTGAGGTAGATGAGACTTCCTACAAGCTGTCTATACTTTGTTGCATCCTCAAATTCCTTTCCTTCAATAGATGTGAGCTTTAAGTTTTGTTCCATTGGAGTAGAAAGAGGATTGCATTCTGTCATGCCAAATCTATTTAACAAATCTCCAATGTATTTCTTTTGAGAAAGAAATATGGATTTTGGATGTTGGGTTACTTCAATGCCAAGATAGTAATGAACATAGCCCAAATCAGTCATTTCAGAACTTTTCCCCAATTCCTTCTTTATGAATGCAATGTAGCTTTCATTGTTCCCTGTCATTAAAAGATCATCTACATATACCACAAGATATACAACTGTTTTGCCAACTTTCTTGACAAATAAAGTTGCATCATCAAGATCAAAATGATTGAAGTTGAGTTTCAGAAGATGCTCAGTTAGTTTTTCATACCAGGCTCGCGGTGCTTGTTTGAGGCCATACAAGGACTTCACAAGTTTGCATACTTTTTGTTCATGTCCTTTCACAGCAAATCCTTCAGGCTGGGACATAAAAACATTCTCTTTTAGATCTCCATTCAAGAAGGCAGTTTTTACATCCATTCGATGGACTTTCCAACCGTTCTGAGCTGCTAGTGCAAAGAGTGTCCGGATGGTGGCCCATTTTGCTGTGGGGGAAAAAGTTTCCTCATAATCAACCCCTTCCTTTTGTGCAAACCTTTTCCACAAGCCTAGCTTTGTGCTTGTCAAGTGAGCTGTCAGCTTTGTACTTGTTCTTGTAGACCCACTTGCAGCCAATTGGTTTGGTTCCAAATGGAGGATCAACCAGCTTCCAAGTGTCGTTCTTTATGAGGGCATCATACTCCTTTTGCATCACTTCTTTCCATTCATCATGAGAAGCAGCTTCTTTGAAGGAAGTTGGTTCAAAATCTGTAGACAAGTTCAATTCACAATCATAAGAAACATCCATATCAACAGGTGAATTAGAGTCATCTACATCACCTCCATTTTGTCGGTTTGAATTTCTGGTTCCTGTTTTTCCAATTTCATCAGGATGAACACTTTCAAGTGTCTTTGTCAGCCACTTTGGGGGACCTTTCTGAGATGGTCTAGGCTGCTATGTTGATTGAGTTGGGACTGAATCAAGATTGAGTCTCCCAATTATATCAATTACATCACTTAAAGCATCATCCGTTGTTGGAGTTTCATGCAGGGGAGATTGTTCTTCAGAAGAAGATTCCACATGTTGATCTAGTATAGGAATCCCCCCTTCAAGATGTGGAATCTGATTATCAAATTCTTGAAATGATTTCATTTTTGTGAATCTATCCAAGCGATCAAGTTGCCGCTCAACAACATTGTCAGATTTGGATGATTCAAGAAAAATTACATCTCTAGATACAACAAACTTTTTATTTGCTTCATCATAGAGGGGGTATGCTTTGGAGGTGTTTGAATACCCCAGGAAGATACACTTATGACTTCTAGCGCCAAGTTTGTTTCTATGAACCTTTGGTATCAAAGCATAACAGGTGGATCCAAAGACCCTGAGATGTTTTACTGAAGGAACATGTCCATACCACAATTCATAAGGAGTCTTGTTTCTTATAGCATTAGATGGACATATATTCTTTACATATGCAGCACATAGAACAGCATCAGCCCAAAACATTATCTTTGCATTTTTGAAGAAAAGCATGGATCGTACCATATTCAAGATTGTTCTATTCATTCTTTCAGCTACACCATTCTGTTGGGGATTATAAGGCACAGTTTTTTGATGTTTGATCCCATGTTGGCGAAGATAGTTTTCAAATTCATTTGATGTATATTATTTTCCATTATCAGTGCGAATAGACCCAATATGAGATTGTGCATCATTTTCAATCCATTTATGAAAATTCTTGAATGTTTGAAAAGCATCAGATTTGTTCTTCAATAAATAAACCCAACACATTCTGGTGTAATCATCAATAAATGTCATGATATATTTATTTCCATTTGCAGAAGGAACAGGCATTGGACCACATAAATCTGAATGAATGAGTTCAAGCTTCCTATGTGCTCTTGAATGTGAATCATGAAAAGACTGTTTGCTATGCTTTCCTAGAATGCAAGCATCACATTGCTTATGTTTCCTAGGAATTGTAGGCAAACCAGCAATACCATTTTTCTTCAATAAGCGGAGACTGTCATAGTTTAAATGTCCAAATCTAGCATGCCATAATAAACTTGATGGAAGTGTACCTTCTTCATGATGAGAAATATACGAGAAATGTTTTGCATGAGCAGAGGTTCCTTGCAGTTTGAGAAGCCTTTCTTCTTCTATTCCCCTCATGACAAGTGAGTGGTCAGATGCTTTTCTTACCTTAAGCTTGCCATCAAACATATGAATGGAGTGACCTTGCTGGCGGATGTGAACCAAGGACAACAAGTTTCTCTTGAGCTGTGGGAGATATAGAACATGATCCAGAAGAAAGTCTGGAAGACCAGGCAGTTTAAGCCTGATTGTGCCAAGCCCTGATGGCTTGATTTTTGACTGATTTGCAAAGTATACTGCTCCATCAACATTGTCAGTGAAATCTTCAAAAAAATCTTTTCTATGAGTCATGTGACAGGTTGCTCCTGAATCAAGCAACCAATCATTTTTCGAAGAAGCAAGTGAAGCATTAAACAAATCTTCATTTACTCCAATGTTACATTGTGCCTCAATATAGTGAGCAGATTCAGGTGCTTTACCTTTGTCTGTATCATCAGTTTTACCTTTCTGTTGGTTTCTTTTCTGCTCAATTTTGTCCCATGGTAGCTTGCATGTAGAGGCACCATGTGATCCATTTCTTTTGCAGCGAATGCAATGTAAGTCTGCCTTTTCTCCTTGAGAATGTCTGCCACCCCTGCCTCTGAAATATCTTCCTCTTCCTCTTCGTCCACCTCTTCCTCTTGTAGAATCTTGAGCAGGATGCTTTTCTTTATGAGCAAGGCACACAGTCTCTTGAGAAGATTCATGGGCTGTCTTCTTTCCAAAGGCTTTCTCTCTTTCAACAAACTTTTTCACAAGAGAGTCAAGGGTTATATCTTTAAGATTTCCATTTGCTTGTAAAGACTCAAGATAATTGGAGTAAGTAGGATAGAGTGCCTTGAGAAAAGCAATAAGAGGGATATCCAGCTCAACCTTAGCGGATTTTATATCATGCATTATAGACTTTACTTCAGATGCAAGAGCAAGAGGATCATTATTTTGCAGTTCAAGAGTGAAGAGTTTAATCATGAGCTGAACAAATTCAAGTGAAGAATGTGAGTCATAGAGTTCTTTCAGCTTTTGTAAGGCTTCAAAGGCAGTTAAATATGATGAAATATGGCGACTCACCTCTTCATTTACAGATGCTGCAATTAATGCATAAGCTTTGCTGTTCTTGTTTTCCCAAATGACGAGCTCTTTGTCTAAGGTAGGCTGTACTGGGTCATTGTCTCCTTCTCCGACACACACTCCTTTCCACAACTCATTGAAGATGAGGGTGTGTTTTATCATTCGGGGCCATTCAGGATAGTTCTCCTTGCCAGTGAGAACTATTCCTACCATGGATATGATTGAATGCATTCTATAAAAATCCGAGAGCTGTAAAAATACTTTTGCTGGCAAAAATGTGCTTTTGTGGAGAGAAAAAAACTTCCGCTGCTAAAAGAAAATTTATTCTGATATCAAAAATGTATTCTGGCCTTAACTATGTTAATCACTTTTGAGAACAGCTTTAAAAAACACCACTATGGTAGCCTAACAGCGTGATATATATATATATATATATATATATATATATATATATATATATATATATATATATCCCAGCAACAAAATTCCGTTGCGCTAAAGATCTTCACCAGACATTACATACAAAGTGCACTAAGACCATCAAACGCTATTCATATACTGTGAATAGAACTTTGCTGTGCCAAAGATCTTTACTAAACATTATATACAAATAACTGTTATCAAAATTTCAATGCTATCCACAAGCATATACTGTCGTAATTTAAATTTCAATACTTGTCAACTCGGTTTTGCAGCAACAGCTAGCCCAGATGCAATGACATCGATGATGAAAACAATGATCAGGAGTATGTGGAAGCCTTGCTTTCACCCATTGTTCGTAGCTCAGCTCAGCTCGAGATCCAGTTCTCTCTGAGCTTCCACTGCTCAGAAAAGCAGCAGAAATAGGCGTCCAAAGAAGGCCCAGATGCGGGTAGGCAGACCAACTTAAGCGTTCAAGAGACAATGAGACAGCGCTTTAAAAAATATGAGACAATGAGATAGCGCTTTAAAAATACAAGACAATGAGACAGCGCTTTAAAAATACAAGACAATGAGACACGCCCTTGCTAGAGCAACAGTTTGGCGACTATGTTGGGTTCTATGGGTCACGGGTTCAATGCCCACTAACAGACAACGCTTTAAAAAATACAGACAGACAGCGCTTTAAACATATGGGACAACGTTTTAAAAATTATGGAACAGTGTTAAAATGAGACAGCGTGAAGAGTTAGCAGTAGCTAAAATGGTAAATACACTGGGCGGTGATGAGATAGCACGCTGAGGAAAAGAATAAATATTCTGCTCTAAACTATATAAGCTGAGATGTAGGGACGCCACACCATTTACTTAACACCTGGGCTCGTAAATTTCCAACGCAGTTTCAGCCACACCATTTACTTAACACTCATTCTGGCAACATTCATAGAAGCACAGAGAGCGAAGTTATTACAAGGGATTGGTTTTGTGTATCTATTGATACACGAAAAGGTGAAAAAATAACGCTGTCAAACGCTCCAAAACAGTTTCCCCGACAGGCCTGCCGCCCCCAAAACAGCTAGAACATGGCGGAATGAGCTCGGACGGTTATGCATAGAGCATTAAACAATGAAAAACATATGCAGAGGCACCAATGCATATCTGGGCAGGCAATGGAATATGGAGCAGAGCACAGGTTATGTCAGGACAGAGGGGAATATGGCAGAGGCAAATTATTTCAGGACAGAGGTAGAGCAGCGCTGGAAGGTAACTCAGAACTGTATCATGTTAGGCCAGGACAGAGGAGTTACAGGAGCATAATAGCTAAAACAAGGAGTTGGCTCTGATACCATGTCAAGCCAGGAGTAGCTCCAGTTTGATAGAAAACTGATTCAATTTATTTCATTAGGTAGCTATTGTTATATACAAAGAATGTGACTGCTCAGTTCATCTTCTGATGACTGTTCACATTCCAAATTCACCCAATCAGAGAGGACTAGGTGTCAACAAAATCATTAGGAACTAAAGACCAAGAACCCCCAAAACAACATAAAATGCAAAAACAACGAAGTAAGAAGGGTTATCTAGCACAAACAGTGCACTACACTTCATCAGTTTATGATACCCAGATTGATAATTTATGTAGAGCAACTTAGGACACTAAATTGACCAAACATTTTGGCGCCACTGCCAGGGAAGTGTAACTAGGTAGCCTTATCTCTTACATTCAAAAAAAAAACAATGACATGCATAGAGAAAGGGACTCTAGGGGTAGATTTATAGCTAGGGGTAGAAGTTTAATTCCTACAAAAACACCTACTCCACCAAGAACAAAAAAAGACACACCTCCATCCCAAACTCATACTCCTAGCCATAGGACTCCTGGAATTCCAGGGGCAAAAATCCAATCAAAATAATCTCCTACTTCATCTTCCAAGTCAGTCCTAGGGGAGAAAAATTCGAATCTCCAACAGCAGGAATAGCCTTTTTCACCTCCACAGGAAAGCACATTGTAGTTTAAGAATTAGGAATACCTGGTGAGGAAGAAGAAGTAGAACCTCTCTCCTATATTCGATTTATAGAAGAACTAGAGGAGGAGGAAGTAACCTTGCAGATTGAACCTTATACTAGCTCTGAAGAAACTATAATGGCAGAAGAGGAACACGATGGAGAATTCTCATTGTTTGGAGGAGGGGATAGAGGGAGAGGTAGAGGAAATAATGGAGGAGGTAGAGGAAATAATGGAGGAGGTGGAGGAAATAGAGAAATAGATAATTCTTTTGGATTCCCTATAGTGGATGAGGAAACAAATGCCATAATGAAAAATATCTCACCTTCTGTCCTCCCAAACTTCTATGGGTTGAAAAGTGAGGATCCTGAAACATTTTTGTTTGAGTTTGAAGTCTTGTGCAGAACTTATGACTATCTAGAAGACTCTCAAAAACTTAAATTGTTTCCTTCAACATTGAAAGGAGCTGCTTTGAAATGGTTCATGGGGTTAGTCACTCAGTCCATTAGAACATGGAATGACATGAAAAAAACGTTTTTGGATAGGTACTTGGATTATTGCATGCCTACCAATCACAAAGATGAAGTGTTCAAAATGATGCAAAGAGAGGATGAAAACTTAGAAGATTCAACTATAATTTGAAAAGAGCAAAGATGAACAATTTAGATGAAGAAACCTTGAAAGCTCTTTTATTAAAATCCATTAGAGATGAGTGGATAGATATCCTTAACATGATGGGGAAGGGAGATATCTCTCAACTTCCATTAAATGATATAGGAGAATTGTGTGTTCATCTCTCAAGAGGGAAATCTAAAACAGGGAAAGGGCCAAGAGATCCTTCTCTTGTTAGAGTAAACAAATCTACAATGGGATCTGTAAGTAGGGCAGAAATTGGTAATATGCTTGATGAATTTAAAAATGACATTCTAGGGAGCCTTAGTGAGCAATTAGACACCGTTAAAATACAAAACAAGCAGAAAACTAAGGCTGATGATTTAGCCACTTTTTGTTCAAAACAAAGAAAAAAATGCTCTAAGGGAATGCCCTTTAGATGCAAAAATTGTAGAAACTTGTATGATTTACTCAGAAAGCCATGAGACCAAGGGTTGTCCTTCAATCCTAGGTCTTAAGGCTATCTTTTAAGAGGAACCAGTCCCAAATTATGTAGAACCTCTTTGTTTTGTTGCTAGAAGACCTTGGCATGGGCCACAAAATCAGGGATTTAACAATCAAATGTATCTTCAGCCCCCACCAAACTGGAATTCTTGGCAGCAACCTTGGCCTCAACCTCAACCTCAATCTCAATCTCAACCATGGGCACAAGGAGTACAAAATCCTTATGGGATATTTTCTCAATATTACCAATATCCTCCATCATATCAGAATTATCCTCCCCCACACATTCAACAACAAAATCAATAGCCACAACTTCAAAATCAAAATCCTCAACTTTCATTGCCATTTCCACAACAAAACCAAAATCCTTAACTCTTACTGCCATTTTAGTAGAAACCAAATCAGCTACCTGCCCAACCATTACCAAACCCCAACAATAAAAGCCCTTAGAATGCTTACATGGTCGAAGGACAACAATTTCCAATTTACATGATTACTCCTCTAGATCTTAATGATGTTCAACTAAGATCTAGAAGGATATTAGAAAATGAAATACCTTCTGTAGTTATTCAGGAACAAGACAATTCTGAGGAAGATTCTCTAAAAGTCAATAAAAGTTTTGAGGGAACATCTCTCCAAAACCAAAACATTGAAAAATAAAAACAAAAAGAATTAGTGAACACAACTCCTATCAATGAGCAACCAGCATCTACTTCTACACCTCCTTTTCCTGAAAGACTACAAATTGATAGAGGGGTAGAAAAACAGAGCTTGTTGCCCAACTATGATTTTTTAGATGAAATGAAGAATGTCTATATCAAAATTCTTTTGCTACAAGCCATTGGAGAAATTCCAATTCTAGCAAAAATAATAAAGGAGTTGAGCATTAAAAAACCAAGAAGAAAAGCAAAAGAAACAAAAAAAATTCACCTGGTAGGAAAAATAGCAGACATAACGATGGGAAATATTTCCATACAAAAATATGTGGATCTAGGAAGTCCTATTGTCAAAACACATATCAATGGAATTGAAATTCCAAATACATTGATTGACTTAGGGGCAGCGATAAACATCATGAGTAAACAAACTATGGAACAACTTAAACTTCCTGATCTTCTCTACACACCTACCTTATTGCAACTAGCAGATAGATCAGTAATCAAACCAGATGGTGTGCTAGAAGATATTTCAGTATCATTAGATTCTTGGGAATATCTTGTTGATTTCATGATCTTAACTCCCAAGAGCAATCTAGGAGGACATCCACTCATATTAGGAAGACCTTGGCTGGCCACAGCTGATGCTTTTATTAGCTATAGATCTAGTGACATGTATATTTCTTATGGTAATTCAACAAAGAAATTTACTCTATATCCTCCAACAAAAGAAATCACAGAAATAGATGACAAAGAATGGATTGATGATGAAGATGATATTCAGCCTCTCTTTACTATTTCAGAAATTAGTGAAGATAGTCAAATTTTGAATACATTGGAAAATTTTGAATCATCTTCAGAATATAACCATGAGCAATTTCAAGAAAAATATAATGTTGAATATTTTTCATCTAGGCAAATGTATCTCTATTCTATGGAAGAGTTTGGTAGCTCTACAATTGAAATTTTTTCAGGTAGAACATTGAACATAAACAAAAACTTGGAAAAACTACAACAAGAAGAGCTAATCAAAACATTACAAAAACATTCTGATGCATTTGCATGGGAATACACCGACATGAAAGGCATTGATCCTAAGACTTGTATCCATCACATCTATATTGAGGAAAACTGTAAACCTATCAGACAACCTCAGAGAACGATGAATCCAAATCTTAGAGAGATTGTGAAAGAAGAGCTCCAAAAACTACTGAATGTAAACTTCATTTACCCAATTTCAGATAGCCAATGGGTTTCTCCTTTGGTAATTGTGCCTAAAAAGAATGGTAAATGGAGGGTGTGCATTGATTACCGAGAATTGAATAAAGCAACCCTTAAAAATAATTTTCCTTTGCCTTTTATAGATCAAGTGTTAGATACATTAGCAAGTAAGAAGTATTTCTCATTCTTGGATGGTTTTAGTGGTTATAATCAAATTCAGGTAGCACCTGAAGATCAGGATAAGACCACATTTACTTGTCCATGGGGAACTTATGCCTACCAAGTACTTCCTTTTGGATTATGTAATGCACCTGCAACATTCCAAAGAGCAGTACTAGGAATTTTTTCTGATCTGATACATGATTGTGTAGAGGAATATATGGATGATTTTACAGTCTATGGAAATACATTTGAAGAAGCTTTGGAAAATTTGGAAAAAGTTCTTAAAATACGTAAGGAAACAAACCTTTCACTAAGGCATGAAAAATGTTTTATGATGTTTACAGAAGGTATTATTTTAGGACATCACATTTCAGGAGATGGGATTAAGTTGACAAATCTAAAGTTGAAGTAATCTCTAAATTATCAATCCCAAATTGCCAAAAGGATGTTAGAAGTTTTCTGGGATTTACAGGGTACTATAGAAGCTTTATAGAAAACTTCACTAAAATAGCATCCCCACTCTTAAAATTGCTTACCAAAGATTGTGAATTCAATTGGAATTCTGATTGCCAGTTGGCATTTGAAACCTTGAAAGCGAAAATTTCTGAAGCACCCATTTTAAGAGGTCCAAATTGGAAACTCCCTTTCCATATTTCCATAGATGCTTCAAATATAGCTTCGGGAGCTGTATTGGGACAAAAATATTTGATTCCTTATGCCATTTACTATACAAGTAAGAATTTGACTCCCACTGAGTTCAATTATACTATGACTGGAAATGAATTTTTAGTTGTTGTTCATGCAATTAACAAGTTCAGACATTATATAACAGGCTATGAAACCTTTGTTCATACAGATCACTCTGCAATTAGATATTTGATGAATAAACCTATTACTAATGGCAGAGTTACAAGATGGCTTTTACTTTTGCAAGAATTCAACATTACTGTGCTAGATAGACCTGGAAAACAAAACACAGTTGCTGATTTCTTGTCTAGGATTCAGAATATCAAAGAAGATTCTCCGGTTGAAGATAAGTTTCCTAATGAATATCTTTTTGCAGTAACTACTCAAACTCCTTGGTTTGCAGATATTGCTAACTACTTGGTCACAGGAAAGTTACCTTCACATTTGTTTCCTAGAGAGAAAAGAAAAATTATTCAAGAAAGTGCAAGATATTCATGGATCACTAACGAATTGTATAAAATAGGGCCAGATCTTATGATCAGAAGGTGTGTCAGGGAAGATGAAATGCCCGAGATTCTTAAGGCATGTCATGATGAGCCATGTGGTGGACACTTTGCTAACAAGAGGACAACCTATAAAATCCTTTCTTTAGGATATTATTGGCCATCCATCTTCAAAGATGCTAAAGAATATGTCAGGAGATGTGACAGTTTCCAAAGGGTAGGGAAACCTGCTTCCTCAAATGAAATGCCATTACAAACTTAGGTAATCATCGAACCTTTTGAAAAGTGGGCCTTAGATTTTATAGACCAATTAATCCTCCATCTAAGTAGAAAAATTATATATTGGTATGCCCTGATTATGTCACTAAATGGGTAGAAGCCAAAGCATTACCTTTTGCTAAAGAAAAATTTGTAGTTAATTTTCTTTTTGAAGACATCTTCACTTGATTTGGTGTTCCAAGAGAAATTGTGACAGATTAGGGATCTCAATTCACATCTAACAGGGTAGAAGGGCTTTTGGAAGAATACAAGATCAAACATAGGAAATATGCTCCCTATCATCCACAAGAAAATGGTCAAGTGGAATCTACAAACAAAGTGATTGAAGAAATCCTCACCAAGACTGTGCATCTACATAGAAGAGATTGGGCAAAAAGGATTCCTGTAGCCTTATGGGCCTATAGAACTACATGGAGGAACAAAACGGGACATACACCCTATGAGCCTATTTATGGGAAACAAGTCCTATTCCTTATAGAGTTCAAAATCAGAACTTTCAAGATGGCAGTCCAACTGGGACTAGAGTTATCAGAGGCAAAAAAGCATAGGCTAGAGCAATTAAATGAACTTGATGAAATCAGGCAAGATGCAGTTCAAAGGACTGGTATAGTCCAACAATAGAGGGCTAAATGGCATGACAAATACATCAAGGACAAGAGGTTTCAAGTGGGAGATTGGGTGTTGTTATTTGATTCAAAGTTTAAAGATTTTCAAGGGAAGTTTCAAACTCATTGGCTTGGGCCATATGAGATTGAAAAAGTTTTTAGTAATGGAGCAGTGAGGATTAGAACAATAGATGAAAGTAAAACTCCTCTTCTTGTGAATGGTCATAGATTAAAGATATATTAGAAACCAATTTCAAAAGAGGAGTTCATCAAGATTTTCCAAGACAATTCTGAAATGAAGTTAGTGAAGAAGAATCCTTCTTCTCCACTAACTTAGTCTTTATTTTTCCTATGAAAAAATAAAACAAAAAAGACAAACAAACAAACAAATAAAAAATATAATAAATTGTATAAGGTTGAAAACCAATCATTGATTGGCATACTTATACAGAAAATACAGGGTGAAAATCAGAGGTTTTTGACACCTTATATTTTCCATTTTCTTTCTGTAATAAGTAGTGACAAAAAGCCACAGTCACTCTGTAGTTTAGATTTTGCAAAATTCATCATCTCATCTCACCTCACTCCATTTTATTTTTACAGTTTCACTTCATCCCATTGTCATATTTCATCAATAAATTTTTCCTTTTTCAGTATTCATTCCATCTCCATTTCATTTATTATCTTGTCTTTCATCTCATTTCATTTCACTTACATAGCCATTTCCATTTCATTCATGATCCGTAAGCACTATTTCACTTTTTGTTTCATGTTCTGCAGCTGATTCTATTCTGCAGCTAATCTGATTTTGTAGCTACAATTTGAGTTCAGGCACAAGTGTACAATTCATAATAAAATCATGTATGTAGGGAATTGAAGAAAATTAATTTTTGAAGACCAATCATGCTCAAGGTACCTGTGGATCAACATCAAAAAAATTAGCAAGCGAAAGGTAAATGTTCCATAGGTAAATGAAAAATTTTGTTTCAAAAAGAAATTTGAAAACATAAGTTTGTATAGTATGTATAATCACATGTCTCCTTAATCAACCATCATTTGATTTGACTGCCACAATGTCTCCCATATCTTCCATCTTTAATAAAAAACGGTCTCAATGATTCTTTCATAACAAATCTCTGCTTCAAACTCCATAACCTGTACTTAAACGGTCCTCCACAACTACACCTGTTAATGGTCAAGATAACGATGTGACCTACCTATCTACGACTCTCTAAAACCTTATTGTCTATTTATTACATGCCAACTCTTAAGTTTTTCTCTCATATTCACACATCTATTTCATATACACAGTCTTTCCACTTTCTACACACAGTCATTCCATTTCCATACACACAGTCAATCCATTTCCTCAATAGCACTCGTTTTATAGACAGTGAGAGTAATTTTGAGGTTAGTAAATTCTACAAACAGAGACCATGGGACTCATTGTTAGGGCAAAGCCCGTAGGGGCAAAATTTATGGAAGGGTACCCCCAACTCAAGGAGATGCTGTAGAAGACTGGATGGCTCAAGTTCATTGAAAATTTTGATGGATATCACAAGGAGATCATGAAATCTTTCGCTAGATCATTTGATGGTAGAGAAGTGGAGATTGGGGACATCAAGTTTCCAATAACAGAATCTTACATAGCAGAGGCTATAGAACTGCCAAGACTTGGTGAGAGGTGGTTCAAAAACAAATAATTTCACAGTGAATCATGGAAGGTATTCCTCAGGAACCTAGGTATGGATTTCACTGTGTTTAGAAAAGGAATCCCTATTTCAACACTCAAAAATAAATGGAGAAACATGCTTTTGATATTACAAAAATTTATTACCTGTGAGGGAAGATTTGGATGTATGTATGTTTATCATATACGTTTATTGATGAACTTTCTAGACAATGGAAACATCAACCTCCATTACTTCCTTCTAAACAGTTTAAGGAGAATGGCTTCAAATGTACAGAAGAAAATAGAATCTCTGGAAACAACCATGTACCACCACGGATTGGTCAAAATCCTGGTTGAATATCATCTAAAGAAAATAGGGCACACCTGTGTTATAGACATATTTGGGCACTACAACCCCAATCAAATATGTCCATAAACCAAGGGCTTCTAAACCCCTAAAATTGTTGTTTCATACCCTAAAGGATCAAGGTCAACTGATTACATCATTTCCCAGAAGTTCTCCCTGAAAAACTGCTCAGAACTGGTCAAAACTAGATCATCTCACCTGCTCCATGGCCAAGGTGCAATGCATCTCACCTTGCACGCACAGGAGGTGCAATGCATACTGAAAAGGCCTTCTGTAGGGTGCCATGAGCGAGAATAGACAAATGGCAAAGACAGTTTGCTAAGTGGATGATCAAGGAATCTTCTAGAAACTTCTCATATGACACTTGCCTCTCAGAATTCGCCCAGGGATGAGTAAGAGATCAATGAAATCTCCAAGTGGAACCAAGAACTATCAGTGGAATGACACTAATAAAAAACCCCAGAGTTGACTCACACCTCTGCAAATATCTATATGTGGATCCCTCATCTTAGAGATCCAGAGGTAAGAGGCTGGAATTTTGTAATTTGCAAGGAAGTGTTCTTGGTTTCTCTTTGAAGACATTGTTGGGTGATCTTTCTTTGTATGAGGTGAAGAGGGCTTTCATGCTGGGAGGATGGTGCTGGGTCAAACCAAGTGGTTGTAATCCTCTCTTCTACTGCTTCTATCAATAAAGCTATTTGAGTTTTCCTCCATATTCTTGTGCATCTCGGAATATTGTGTTGATATATGCATTTGTATGGTCAATATATATCTGATCCTATATTGTTTACAGTGATAGATCTCTATGCTTTGATGGTATTATGCTTCTTTGACTCTACAGGTTCTCTTCGAAGTGGGACAAGTAAGGAAGGAGTGGCGAGATTCTATCAAAGGGGAAAGGAAACAAGCAAGGAGCCAAGTGAAAGACTGAGGTTGGTACTCTCTGCTTCTTTCTCATCTATCTCTTGTAAAGGAAAACACAAGTGACTTTAGTTTGTTTTTTTCTAAGATAGCTACTCGTCTTAGTGGGACTAGCAGCTCTAAATAGACACTAGTTTTCCCAATAACAACATGGCGACTCTGCTGGGGAGTGAATAGTTTGATTGCTTGCCTCTATTTGTTTGTTTCATAAAGTACAGATGGAGCCTGAAGTTAAGCCAGCTAGCCTTCGAACTGCATTTGCTATGCAAGTGCAATGTAGATCAACGCTGCTTCAGTCAATCTCCAGGTTTGTTTATGAACTGAACAACTAACTTGCAAACATCCTAAGTGCCCTAAAGGTAGCTCAAGTAACCTCATTAGATCAGCCCTTATACTTTGTATTTACTGACTATCATTAGCTCGGCCTAAATCCCTGAACTAAGGTGCAAACTGTGACCAAAACCAAGTTAAAGTCTCGTTCCTGGACCATCGCACTGTCTCCTTTTGGCAGACTGGATGCATCGTACCTCCCGTGTGCAGTAGGTGGGATGCATCCCTGTTTCCCTGTGTTACAGGTGCAATGATCAGGTAAGACTATTTCTGCCTCCAAATTTTGGTTTTTTCTTCACTGTCTTTAGCTTTATATAGGAGTTTTGATGTCTGTGATTAGTAGACCACTGTGGAAACCCCCTTCCTTTGCAATATTCAACCTCTATTGTACAGAGAATTGTGAATGTTTTTATGTATTTTTCGCCATTTACAGTTCTCCTTTACAAAATAGTAACTTAATTGAACTATCATCTTTTTATTTGAAAGTGTTGCAATTGTCATTTTCATTCGAAGAAAATAATCCTTCTCTTCTTGATAGTCGATTACATTGTTACTCTTGTATTTGGTCTAAATTAATAGTTTTTCAAGTGTCGAAAGCAGTTTTCAATTCAAAATCGCAAAGTGTCGTCTTGTCTTCCTTTCATTTTTTGAAAAGAAAATCGTTAGTACTGTCACTTTGAAAGAAAAAATAATTCAAATTTGTATTGAGAATTCTCTTTTGTCATTCACACATTAAGAAAGCGGAAAACAAATACATGCATGTGCATTTGCATTTATATTGCTTGTTGATTTTGATTTAGGACAATGCATCTAGTGTGTGCTCTCTGCTCTATGTTGAAAGGATTTCGCTTCTCTTTCCTTAGTAGCTAGGATTTTCGTTGCAAAAAGAAGAGTAAATGACTATTTATCATCTTAGATTGCATATTTAGGAGTTGTATATCTACATCACGCGGTGAACCTTAAAGGTAAAATTCTTAAGAAAGATCAACTGTAAAATAAATTCAATGAACATAAAAATTCTTTGGAACCTAATGCACAACATCTAGAAGTCTAGGCTAGAGACGTATTCCGACGTCGTAAACCCTGGTAACTATCACTTTCATCATAGGTTGGGTGATTCCTCCTCTTTGAGAGGACAAGTGCCAGTACAGAGTTGTGCTCCCACATACCATCGAGTATATATTGGGAGACCACAATAGGCTATATCCTTTATCCTTAGGAAGCTGTGTCTGCCACCCTATCGATCGCAATGCACTAAACACAACATTCAGGAAGATTGACTGTCGTACCGTAAAAATTATTCTACAGTTTTGCGATTGGTTTGGTAATCCCTCTGTCTAGATTTCCCGAGTAGTCTCTTTCATTCATTTTCAAACTCCCTAAAGGAAAAGGTCCATCTGAGCACTTGTCACTTCAGGATCATTAAAAATCGAAGGCAACTAGAGTCATCTTTAGCTTTTTCTTGACTCTTAAAAATTGAAAAAGCAAGTTGTGTCAAAGCGTCTAAAAATCATTTAATTCGGAATAACATTTTCCCCTCCTATTTTGAGTTGATCAAATAATCTACAATCATGGAAGAAAGTCAATCAAACCCCCATAGTTCGCAGAGACTAACAAGTCAACCATCTTTGACTCCAGAAACGAAACCATTTCAGGCCAAGCGAACTCGTTTAACTGGGTCAAAGTCTCCTAGTTTGTTTGAAACTTGTGTTTTAACATCCTCTGAGACTCCAGTTACTCCAACCATTTATGGTATCCCTGCCTCTACAGAAGAAGTTCTGCAGTTACAAGAGGACATTAGAACTGATCCTAGTGTAATAGTAAACACTTCTATTCCTGAACCAGCTCCATCTAGAGTTGATTCGGAAGGTGTTACCCCTCCAGCATCTGTCACTGCAGAATCTATACCTTCTTCGGCACCAGAAATATTTTACGGACTTGACGGTCTACCTCTTCCACCTGGATTGATTGCTATAGAAGAGATTACGGAGGATCTTCCATCCAGTACTCCATCGCATTTTGGAACTGGGATCCACCTATATCCTTCTACTTCAGAAGTTAATACCCCTTCATCGCAAGTTCCTGTAGAATCGCTAGGAAGTCTTTTGGATAGACTCGATATGTCTGGACAACCATCGACATCTAGGACTGTGTCATCCGATACAGCAGTAGCAGAACCTCCTACCACCACTCCGATGATGTTCGCTGGCATACCATCTATCCCAACTAGCTCTCAACCACTAGAGGGAGTCCACCCAGGGACTGTTTCGACAGTATGGTATGTTCCCGTTTGTTCGTCCGGAATGATATCTGGAATTTCTTATGTTGAGTCTTAGCAAATTGATCCTTCACAACAGTATCAATTTGGGTAGTCCGGTCTCCAAAGGCCAATCTTTCCTGTGAGCACTGGATTGCTGCCATATGGGGGGCAATATGCCCTTTCATTGTTCCCTCTGGGAGAACAACCATATGAGAGTTCACAACTGAATTCGAGTCAAATTGGAATCACATCCAGTGGTTGGGTGCCAATACTACCTCAACAACCAAGAGTTGTATACTCAATGTGACCGAGTCTACTTGTGTCGAATATCCCCACTACACCAGCTATTGTGATGGTGTCGCAAGTACAAGCGTTGCCTGTTGTATGCCAACCTCAAGTTTCTCAAGTTGTAATACAACAACCTCTTGTCTCCACGATGCAACCGCAATTGCCGGTTGGTGGCTCCTTAACTGGAGTGACTCAGGCTCAAATGGGTAATATTACCCCTCATCTTGGTCAAACATCTAGTATTTGGCAACAGTAAATGGTTTCACAACCATGGTTGGTGCAACATCTACAACCACAATTCCAGCAAGTGTACCAAGGACCTGAGCAACAAAAATTTGCAAGTAATGGGCAGCCGTATATTCAAAACGGTTATCATCAATCATCCCAAATTGGTTATGCCTAGCAACCTTATCAAAGTTATCAGCATCAAATGCATTATGTTGGTATGCAAAGACCCACTGCTTAGGCAATCCCATCTTATCCTGGGTATGCTTCGCCGAACCTGAATCAACAGTTGCCCTTCGTGGTGACTTTAGAGTTACTAGATCTAAATCAGCTAACAAACAATCCAATTGCTTATGCCCCTTGGTGGCCAGCGATTCCTCATAGACTTCCGTCAGATTCCTAAATTTAATGGAAATCCGGGTGAAGATCCATCAAATCATGTGATGAGCTTTCATCTATGGTGTTCCTCCAACACTCTAAATGATGATTCGATTAGGCTTCGCCTTTTTCAGCGAACCTTAATTGGTCTGGCAGCAAAATGGTACATCAAATTGCCTAGAGCTTCGTTTGATAACTTCGGCACCCTTGCCACCACCTTTTTAACCCATTTTCAATTACCAATAAGGTACGAAACAGGGACAGAGCTTCTTACCAATTTCAAGCAGACGACGACCACTCACATATCTGATCATATTCATGAGTGGCGACGTCGTCGTAGAATGGTAAAAACATATGTTCCTGATTAGCTACTAGCTGAATGGATTATTAAGTCACCTTCTATTACAGAAGATGTGGCAAAGGGAGGAGTCATCACCAAAGAGCAAGTCATTTCTTGTGCACAATATCTAGACTTGATCTATACTAGTCTGGCACGCTCTATGACAAAATCCCTGACGCTCTCAGACCAGAATTTTTCATTCCTCCTCCTAAATCAAACAATGACTCTCATGCCGGCGATGGCGTGATTGTTGGGAATAATACTGAGAGGGGGGGGGGGGGGTGAATCAGTATTATCTAATCAATAAAACTTTTCATTTTCATACTCAGATTCATATACGCTACCTCAGTTAAGTGTACCCGCGTATATACGTGACTGTGTCTATTGCAACTAACGTATGACCATTAAACTCATGATTCAGTTATGTGATCTTCAATGGATGCATCAGAACATTATTAGCCATATTAACAGTCAATAATAGCAGTAAAACATATAGATCAACACACATGAACACCATGATATAAGGTGGAAACCCAATGTGGGTGAAAACCACCTGCTGCAATTCGTTTCTATCTTCCTTTATTAAGAAACTTCTTTTGCAATGTACTGGTGCGGTCCTTTACTAGCACGCAGGCTACAACCTGTAGAAGGCTACAACCTTCTCTCATTCTCCAGACTCTCCTGGAAGGGAGCTCCAACCCCCTTTGCTCTTGTACTAGCTAAGATACTAGTACGTAGGTGCCTGCCTACAATCTTCTCTCCTCCGAGTACCACATTTCATACATTTTTAGACTGGATACTCCTGAAGCACAACACTATAATCTGAAGGCCACGTTTCATCAAATTTTCATACTGGACCCATAAATATCATTGAAGCACAAAACTAGCATCATCAATCTCTGAATCACTGAAACACTGAAACCCTGTCAACAACACAGTCACCAGAACACAGAGTAGACACAGAACTCTGCAATAAAAATCAGACACAACTGCAACTTCAAATATCATACTTTACAATGTATATGCTACTACGATGAATCAAACCCGCGTACATACGCGCTTTTTCAACGGTCAACCCGCATACAGATCTAAAAATATTTTCTTATAACTTTGCAGCTGTACCAGACATTAGTCATACTCATAACATTTATATAACATTACTTGCGTCAGTATGTAGATCTAGCATAATCAACCATATAAAGATAGTTCATTTCAAACCATTTGATCCCGATCTCTCCTTAGATATTGTTCTCCATCAGCCGGTGAGATCCCTCCTTAGCTCAGATCAAGCAATGCATCATCAACCCATAACTTGCATACTGGATCTCATCCTTCCTCAGATATTCAAGACTTTTCAGATACACTTGCCTAATGATCTTCATCTCCTTTTATAGCCTTAGCCCTTTCTCAATACCATGGTCCAAAACCATAACAAAACAATACTAGGGACCCAATACCTAGGTTCAACAACTTCGGACGCAATGCCAAGGACCAAAACCATAGGTCTAAATACCACGGACCCAAAAATAAGCTTTCCCACATGTACGCGCTTTCATGTGCATGAAAGTGCGTGCATACGCATACGCGACTTTTGATCGGCAATCCTGCGTGTATACGCACCTTTGTATTAGTAAAGCTGCATGTATAACCTGCATGTATACCCTACTTGGTATATAGCGAACCTGCGTATATACGCAACTTGGTACACAGTGAACCTGCGTATAACCTGTGTGTATACGCTACTTGGTATATAGTGAACCTGCTTATATACTTTGACCTGCATATATACTCTTATTTCTTCATTCTTTGAAGTCTGACCATCAAATCTTTGCTACTGATCTGCTGCACTATGATCTACCATCTGTGTGAGTTGCCATCAAGGACAACACTTGTCTCATAATGCCAACAATCTCCCCCTTTGGACTTGATGGCAAAGCTAACTTGACATACTGAGAACTGTCATCTGATTCCTTTGAGCTGTCCTGCATCCCATGTATTCTGTCACATCTGATATCTCTTCTGTAGATTCATCTAGTTATATATATAAGTGAGTTGATCTTCTATGAGTGGGTTGCCATCAAGTACAACACATGCATCACAATGCCAACAATCTCCCCCTTTGGACTTGATGGCAACAACACCAAATCACTCTCCCCCTTTGACATCAAGGGCAAAGGGAGGACCAAGATATTCTCTTTCCTTGATAAACATTCTACTGTCCATATTCCCCCTGAGTACCTGCTGAAATCTCTGAATGAGCTCCCCTTTGTATATGCCAAGGTGTACCAATATGCCCATGCTCCCTCTTAGTACATGTTGAAAGCTCTGCTCTTGCTGAAGAGTGTTTTTCATGCTCCCCCTGACTGTAAGCAAGGTCTGTAAAAAGATGTTCTACAAGAAGAACCATGACTTATACATCATAAAAGACCTTCCTATCACCAAAAGACTCAATACATACATCCATCACCCAACCAAGTGGGGATACATCAGAAATTTACATATGACAACCAAGATCATTACATGTTCATCCTAGGCATAGTGGGGAAACCAGAATAGGCCGTTACATGACCTTGATAAACATGACATACAGACGAAATATCTAGAGCAAGACTATGAAAGTCATCAATAGACTAATATCAGTAGTATCTGTCAATCATCAGCAATCATGTTCTCCTTCTGCAGCCAATCCACTTGTCTCTGTCAGACCCATATCAGACTATTCTTACTGATTTCCTTCAAACCAACATATACACGACTGTATCCACAGAAACAGGCGTATATACGCGGATATTACTCATAGAACTCACATACAACCACTTCCAGATCAGCAACCTGTAAATGTCCTGTAGAGTATAATTCATCAACAAAGTATGTCTGCATCAATTCATCCTTTTGAATAGAATTCTGCATATACAGACTCATTCACATTCTATCATATGTGAGAAACACCATAGCCATCCAGATCTGCATGAACAAAGTATCATCAATTGGGAATATCTGCATCAATCAACATATGTTCAACCTATCATCATATAGGTAAGAACTCATCATCATCATGTCTCCAATAATGCAATTTTGAATAGCCAACAATCCTCATCCATATATGTGCCAAGAACAATAGGAATCCTGCATCATAACTGTAATATATGATCTTTATGCATATGACGACTACAACATCAAGTAAAGAAGATGTGAATTCAAGCTTTGTACTTCTCCTTATGAAGATCACCATGTAAGCATCATATATGCACCATCTAAGAATCAATCCACAAATATGATCTAAACATCAACCATGTAACCACGAGAATCATATCATGGACAACTCATAACCACATCATAGCAAGATATATCATTTAGCCATATAGGCATCATCACCAAGGACTATTAACCATAATGCCAACAATGAATTATTAAAGGCATATGCTCCCCGTCAACCTGTGCCATTTGTTAGATCTGATCATGCATATATCAACAGTAAGCATCAAGACATCATCATCATCAAGTTAGGATCAAAACACTTCTAAACATCTTACAAGTATCAAAAACATTTTCAAACATCCTCAGCAGACTGTGACTATTAACCAATAGAGCAAATAATGGACTGAATCATATCAAATCCTTTTTCTAAGCCTGTCCCCACTGCTTTTCCTCAGGCTGACATATACGCGACTTTGCAGTGTCTAACTCGCGTATATACGCGACTTCCTTTTATGAAACTTGCGTATGAGATTCAGGACACTGAAGTTTTATACTTTCAGCTCCCTCTGAGTCTGTTATGTTTGTGCTGTGTTGTATCTGAGTACATTGTGTTGTGCCACATCTTTCTGACTGTACTTCCTTCTTCTTCCATATCTTCAAGTGTGATGATGTTTTCTCCTTTTGGTGTGATGTTCGTACTTTGTTCCTGCATTCCTTTGCTATATGTCCAAGCTTGTTACATGCATAACATCTCACATGTTTCATATTCCTCTTGTAACAATCAGCAGCTTTGTGACCAAACATATTGCAAGAAAAACAATATCCATTGAAGTACCTGGAATGTGATGATCTTTCTGTGTGATGATCTTGAACCATCCTTCTTCTGCATCTAGCTGCAACATGTCCAAGATTATGACATTCATAACATTCAATATTATTCATCTGAGTAAATGGCCGACCATAGTTAGGAGTAAGATATTTTCTTTGAAGAATCTCTTTCCTTGATTGTTGATGAGGTTGACCTCTCATCTCCTTGTTGATCATTTTGGATTTCTCTTTAGAGTTCCTTGCCTCACCTTGTGAACTAGATTCACCTTCAATAGATTCATGAAAACCAAGACCAGTCTTGATAGCAGGAGACCTTTGACTACTAAGAATATCATCCAAGGCTTTAGTACTATCTTGAAATCGTAACAGTTTATCCTTTTCTTCTAATTTACCTTTCAAGATATTTACCTCAACTTGAATTTTTTCTTCCTTTTCTAGACATTGCTTCTTCATGTCTTCTTCAGCTTTCCTTCCTTCTTCCAATTGATGCCTCAGTTTGAGAATCTCATTTTCTTGTTCTTCATTCAGATCCTACTGCATTTGACGAATTCTGAAGGCACATTCCAATTGAGATTTTAAGCTGATAACTTCGTTTTCCTGTTTTTCAATAGCTTGGAGTAGATCTTTATTTTGCTTCTTTGATTCTTCAAGATCTTCCTTTAGCGAGCGGATCGTGGCTTCAAGACTTTCATAATAACTGGATCTATCTCTGAGTTTCTTGATGATTGTGTCTTTCTCATTGACTTCATTTCTTAATGATGTCACTTCATCCTGCAACTTTTGATATTTTTCCTTGAATAGCTTCCTTACCTTGTTAACTTCCTCACGTTGAGCCTTTAGTCTAGTAACAACTTCTTTGATGGCACCATCCTTTATGTTCAGTAGATCTTCTTGATATTTGATTTTGTCAGTCAAGCTTTTAAATTCTTCCTCTATTTGATGTCTTTCTTGCTCGCCCATAAGAGCACATTCAGTTGTTTCGCTATCACTTTCATCTTTTCCAAATGGATAGATAGCTGGAACATCAAAGGATAGCAAATTCATACCTGATAGTTCATCTTCATTCTGAAATGATTCTAAATCTAAAGAGCTTCTTACTCCTAATCCCCAATTGATTCTCCCACTGTCATAATTCTTCAGAGATGTCTTCTTCTTCTTAGGTGCTTTCTTCTTAAGCTTCTTTCCCATAGTTCCACAGATCTCCTTCAAGTGATCAAGCTTCTACCAAAGGACCTGCTCCGATACCAATTGTTGGGAATAATACTGGGGGGGGGGGGGTGAATCAGTATTATCTAATCAATAAAACTTTTCATTTTCATACTCAGATTCATATACGCTACCTCAGTTAAGTGTACCCGCGTATATACGTGACTGTGTCTCTTGCAACTAGCGTATGATCATTAAACTCATGATTCAGTTATGTGATCTTCAATGGATGCATCAGAACATTATTAGCCATATTAACAGTCAATAGTAGCAGTAAAACAGATAGATCAACACACATAAGCAACACACATGAACGCCATGATATAAGGTGGAAACCCAATGTGGGTGAAAACCACCTGCTGCAATTCGTTTCTATCTTCCTTTATTAAGAAACTTCTTTTACAATGTACTGGTGCAATCCTTTACCAGCACGCAGGCTACAACCTGCAGAAGGCTACAAACTTCTATCGTTCTCCAGACTCTCCTGGAAGGGAGCTCCAACCCCTTTGCTCTTGTACTAGCTAAGATACTAGTACATAGGCGCCTGCCTACAATCTTCTCTCCTTCGGGTACCACGTTTCATACATTTTCAGACTGGATACTCCTGAAGCACAACACTATAATCTAAAGGCCACGTTTCATCAAATTTTCATACTGGACCCATAAATATCATTGAAGCACAAAACTAGCATCATCAATCTCTGAATCACTGAAACACTGAAACCCTGTCAACATCACAGTCACCAGAACATAGAGCAGACACAGAACTCTGCAATAACAATCAAACCCAACTGCAACTTCAAATATCATACTTTACAATGTATACTCTACTACGATGAATCAAACACGTGTACATACGCGCTTTTTCAACGGTCAACTCACGTACAGATCTAAAAATATTTTCTTATAACTTTGCAACTGTACCAGACATCAGTCATACTCATAACATTTATAGAACATTACTTGCATCAGTATGTAGATCTAGCATAATCAACCATATAAAGATAGTTCATTTCAAACCATTTGATCCCGATCTCTCCTTAGATCTTGTTCTCCATCAACCGGTGAGATCCCTCCTTAGCTCAGATCAAGCAATGCATCATCAACCCATAACCTGCATACTGGATCTCATCCTTCCTCAGATATTCAAGACTTTTCGGATACACTTGCCTAATGATCTTCATCTCCTTTTATAGTCTTAGCCCTTTCTCAATACCATGGTCCAAAACCATAACAAAACAATACTAGGGACCCAATACCTGGGTTCAACAACTTCGGACGCAATACCAAGGACCAAAACCATAGGTCTAAATACCATGGACCCAAAAATAAGCTTTCCCACATGTATGTGCTTTTCCGTGCATGAAAGTGCGTGCATACGCATACGCGACTTTTGATCGGCAATCCCGCATGTATACGCGTCTTTGTATTAGTGAAGCTGCGTGTATAACCTGCGTGTATACCCTACTTGGTATATAGCGAACCTGCGTATATACGTGACTTGGTACATAGTGAACCTGCATATAACCTGTGTGTATACCCTACTTGGTATATAGTGAACCTGCGTATATACTTTGACCTGCATATATACTCTTATTTCTTCATTCTTTGGAGTCTGACCATCAAATCTTTGCTACTAATCTGCTGCACTATGATCTACCATCTGTGTGAGTTGCCATCAAGGACAACACTTGTCTCATAATGCCAACAGTGATAGGTACGACAAGCACGAAATCGACAAAGGCTACATCTAAGAAAGCCCATAAGGTTTCTGGTCAAAATGCAAATGAAGAACTTCTAGCCTCAGAGGTTAATGCCGTGTCAACTGACAAAGGCAAAGAACCAAAGCAACCAAGGGGCAAGAAGAAAGGGAAGAGAAAAAAGAAGAAACAGGACGATTCATCTCCTGAAAAATCTTCTGCAAACCCTTCTGGGCAAAAGAAACCTAGTCAGCCATGCCTCATATGCGATGAGGATCATTGGACGAGAGATTGTCCATATAAAGCTGAAGTTAAGAAAATCTTTAAGAATTCAAGAACTTCAGCAGTATTGACTAACCCATTTCCGAACCCAGGAACCAATCTGGTTGCTAGCGACAATGCTTCCCCATCCCAAGTGCTTATGTTGTCCATTTCAAAACAGCAAAATGATGCTTTGATATCGACAAGGAATAAAGATTACGGGAATCCACAACTGTCGAACAACAAGGCTACTGATCAACCTAGTAGTTCGACAACAACTTCGACTGAAGTTGTGCCACCCATAATTCCTAATCTAACGATAAATCCACCGAAGGGAGTAGTACACAAATCAAAATTTAATCCTCATGCCAAAGTGGCATAGAATTATAATATAGTAGAGGACCTGGCCCAATTTCTGTCCGCTGTGTCGACACTTGAAGTACTGCAAAATTGCCCCTCCAAAAGCAGGCTCTATTATCAGCAATAGGTGGGATTGACCCAGCGGATTCCAATCTTGTGGCCTTTAATCATAAAGGATATGAACCTCAGTTACCAGCTCAACTCGCTTTCCTCATCCAAGTGAAAGCCCTCAACAAAACTGTTCATCGAACAATTATTGATGAGGGGGCATCTACATGTATTATGTCAATGAGTTGCTGGAAAACTTTAGGCTCACCACCCTTGTCGTGATTGTCACCGACGTTAAAAGCATTCGATGGACTAACATACATTCCATATGGGATTTTGAGTAACTTACAAGTTAAATTGGGGGGAAAAACAGTAGAAATTGATGTTGAAGTTGTCGATGGAAACCTCGATTACAACATCCTACTGGGAAGGCCCTAGATTTATGCTATGGCTGCAATTGTGTCAACATACTTTAGAAAGATTGCATTTCCTTTTCAAGGAGGAATTACAATAGTTGATCAATAAACCTTCCTCCCCAATAGTTCACAAGTTACGGGAAGCATTCCAATGATCCATGGAAGCTCTCAATCGCTTCAAAATGTCGGAGTAGGCCTCCTAAAGGACACTACCTTAATGGGTACTTTCACCCTACCGCCTCCGAGTAATCTGGCGGAAGTGACCACGGTGGAAACCTGCAATATGATATCTTCTATATCTAAAAGATTCGGAAGATTCCTGAACATTTTTTCAGCATGGATCATCGCCATTTTAGAAATATTGTAGCAATCAATTTTCTTGGCCTCGGGGGCAAACCCAAATCAATGCTCATCGAGTGTTTGGATAGATAGGTCTAAGGAATATGGCACCTCTTCAGATCCTTGGTCGCATGTACATTCTACAGATGAAGAAATCATTCAATCAATGATGATAGGAGAGGCACCATGGGAAGATTACCACCATCGTTCCCATCTTCCGGATCACCACGAAGATTATTCCAGCAACCTTAATCATCCTTTAGTTTTTTATTTTCTATCAAATACTATAAATACGGTGGATTATGAGGATAGTTCTTTTACTGTGTGAACCTCACTAAAAAATGAAACAAATCCCTTTCCAAATCGAGTCTTTGATTACGATCTTGTAAAATCCAACTCGAGTCTTTCAAAAATTTTGAAGGTAAACCTTCATTCCAACCACCGCATTGAATGCAATGAAGCTTGGGGGGCATGCACCTCGATTTGCGTCATTATACTGGGGGCATGCGAACTTATAACAAGCATAGTTTCTCGTTTCAAGCTTGTGTAAACATGAAACCGAATCTGAGCATATGTTGTCGCATGGTTCAAGCTCATTAAAAAATGAACCAGGCCATGAGCAGTTTTACGCAAAGTTCAAGCTCGTTAAAAAATAAACCTAGCAATGAGCATATGTTCCACCATAATTTAAGCTCAATAAAAAATGAACCCACCTTCAGTGAATAACCATTGAGATCGCATAATTATCAGATTTTAAACCTTGGTCGTGTTCTTACCATCACCTCCACTTTTTTTTAGCTGATCATACGCCTCCATTTGATTGTTTACCCCTTTTGAGGAATAGCTGAGATGAGTGATCCTATTAGCCACCTTCTTTACATTGTCGTGATTGAAAAGTTCCAAACCTTATCGGAACTAGTTGCTATCTGAAAACATCACTCATTCCTCAAAAAACGAGTCTCCTTTAAGCTCTTTTCATCTGACTCGTAAAATATGAAAATATTGCCGAGCAATTGGCCTCTCCATCTCGTTAAAGCAATCGGAAGTGCCATCCCTCCTCTAGATTTTAATCTTTTTGGACTTGAGGGATTATTACACAAAAAGATCGAGTGCTTGTCTTGTTTGGCTCGTTAAAACTATCGAAAATTCATCCCTTTCGTATTATTTTACACTTTTTCAAACTTAAGGGATTACATTGGGAAAAAGGAATATTGGAGTTTCCTTTCCGTCTCTTTTCAGACTCTCTAAAATTGAAAAGAACCGAGTTATCTTTGTCGTTAAAATCGTTAAAACAATAGTGACAAACTTTTCCATACAGATAAGAGCAAGTTTCACTGTCGCTAGGCTCATTAAAACATAGCGACAGGTTTGCCCGAAGGGCAAATTATAGAACAAGCATATGTTATCCTCCTCAAGCTTGACGAAAATAAAGAGGTACTAGTCAGCAATGACTAGGGAAAAATTGGGAAGAAAACTTGAAGAAACTTTATTTGTAGCAGGTCACTCTTGAACATGACACTTTCACTTCATCACCATGATTGAGTCGGGTTGGGTTATTCCGTTCACCAGTCATATCACCATTGGTCCACTGTACCATCCATTTTTGGGGTTAACACTACCAATCCATTTCAGCGTCGCCGATATGTTCAAGAGAAGTCACTCAAAGAATTCACCAACCCAGCTTGTGTCTCATCCGCTGCAATACCTTCACCCTTCATTCTTTCATGACCGCCACCCTGAACCTTGTATCATCAGATCGTTTTCACCTCCACAAAATCATTTTCTCTGTTTCGTGTCGTAGATATGGGATTCATTAAGGCCCTCCTACGATGTGTCACTTCTTGTCGACATCAGCTCATTATCCAAGAAGTTGACTTAGGAACAACCCTTTCAGTACTTTGAAGCTTGCATGCCTCAATGGCAACTTTCTCACCTCCGGCAGCAGGTTTACATCAATGGCCTTCAACCGAAAGATTTTGCATGGTGTTTGACGTCAAGTCCCATTTTCACACCACATGAATTGTACTACAGTACCTTAAGGGTCATTATCATTATCGGTGATTCCTCTCGCGCCTGTTAACAACTTACATCATTGGCTGGTAATCAGGCGATGTCTTTCCATGTTAAACATCAGAACATCTTTTCACATGGATCGACTTGTACTTTGAGCGAATATTGAACAAGTTTGAAGACCCCGGATCTAGTTTCATCCATTCGGGCTGCGATATATTCAGGAAAATAAAGACATCAAAATGTACATCATTGTTGCACAAATAATTGTCCAAGCTAAGGGATGATGGCTCTACCAGAATCATCAGTCTGCCACACAGACGATTGTCTGTCCTATGTACATGAAAATGAATTTATAAAGTTGAGCATGGGAATGCCCACCTCAGCGAGATCATGAAAATATTATGAAGATAATGTATTGTATTGAATCTTATTACAGGTCACCTTCCAGTGCGAAAAACCTCAGATCCTCATGATAAAGCATTTCACCCAACATCAAAAGATTTATGACCTCATGCTTTAGGGGGCAATTGTTATAGACATATTTGGGCACTGCAACCCCAATCACATATGTCCATAAACCAAGGGCTTCTAAACCCCTAAAAGTGTTGTTTCATACCCTAAAGGATCAAGGTCAACTGATTACATCATTTCCTAGAAGTTCTCCCTGAAAAACTGCTCAGAACTGGTCAAAACTGGATCATCTCACCTGCTCCATGGCCAGGGTGTGATGCATCTCACCTTGTACACACGGGAGGTGCGATGCATACTGAAAAGGCCTTTTGTAGGGTGCGATGAGCGAGAATAGACAAATGGCAGAGACAGTTTGCTAAGTGGATGATCAAAGAATATTCTAGAAACTTCTCATATGACACTTGCCTCTCAGAATTCGCCCAGGGATGAGTAAGAGATCAATGAAATCTCTAAGTGGAACCAAGAACTATCAGTGGAATGACACTAATAAAAAAACCCAGAGCTGACTCACACCTTTGCAAATATCTATATATGGATCCCTCATCTTAGAGATCTAGAGGCAAGAGGCTGGAATTTTGTAATTTGCAAGGAAGTGCTGTTGGTTTCTCTTTGAAGACATTGTTGGGTGATCTTGCTTTGTATGGGGTGAAGAGGGCTTTCATGCTGGGAGGATGGTGCTGGGTTAGACTAAGTGGTTGTAATCCTCTCTTCTACTACTTCTATCAATAAAGCCATTTGAATTTTCCTTCATATTCTTGTGTATCTCGGAATATTGTGTTGATATATGCATTTGTATGGTCAATATATATCTAATCCTATATTGTTTACAGTGATAGATATCTATGATTTGATGGTATTATGTTGCTTTGACTCTACAGGTGCTATTTGAAGCGAGACAACTAAGGAAGGAGTGGCGAGATTTTGTCAAAGGGGAAAGGAAACAAGAAAGGAGCAAAGCGAAAGACTGAGGTTGGTACTCTCTGCTTCTTTCTCATCTATCTCTCATAAAGGAAAACACAAGTGACTTTAGTTTGTTTATTTCTAAGATATCTACCTGTCTTAGTGGGACTAGCAGCTCTGAATAGACACTAGTTTTCCTGATAACAACTTGGGAAAACTTCTGATAAGAAACCATTTCCAAGAGACACCAGAATCTACGGAAAAGGATAGTGTCAGAAAGAGTAGGAGAAAGAAGACTAATCTCACCATTCAAAGCAACCTTGAGCCTTTAGTATAGAAAAATGATGAAGAAGAACCAATCTCTAAAAAGGTTAATAGAGATCAGAAAGAAAATCAAGCAGAGGAAGAAGATAAAACAGAAAACTGGTGGAATTACTGAGAACACACCTGAATCTCCATTACAACCAGATGATGAACAACCAATCTCTGAAAAATTGACAGAGATTAAGAGACAAATCAAGGGGAAGGAA
This sequence comes from Pinus tabuliformis, assembly GCA_031772625.1. NCBI lineage: Eukaryota > Viridiplantae > Streptophyta > Pinopsida > Pinales > Pinaceae > Pinus > Pinus tabuliformis. Next base: position 466,153,420 of record CM062805.1, read on the forward strand.
AAGATAGGAAAAGAGAAAAAGGGTGTAAAGGAGGAGAACATAAAACCCCTTAGAAGAAGCTCTAGGCTCAGAGGAATGGTAAAGAAGGTATCATCAAAGAAAACAAAGTTCATCAATATGGAAGGAGAAACCCCAGTATCATCCCCTGAAAATATTCCATTTACATACAGTCCTTAGAACTCTCCTAGACAGTATTTTGAAGGCAGCCCCAATAGAGGATCCCCAAGGATAGATCCAATACAATAGCAAATTTATGGTTACATAGAATCACTAGAAAAGAAAAATTCCTCAAGGGATCCAGGTTCCTCAGCCAATCCAGAACAACCTGTCAATCCACAAGAACCTCTGACTGACTTACCCAAACAAGAAATCTATGAGTTGGAGATATTGAAAAGGCATATTAAGAAAGAAAATGAAGCCCTAAAGGAACAAATAAAATTGGATAAAGCCATTCATGACAATACCATACTGCACCTAGGCCTATGGTACAAGAAAAATAGGAAGTTGAAGAGGAAGAATAGAAACTTGAACAAGACAGTGATCAACCTTAAATACAAACTTCTCATGAAGAAACCAAGGATGGCTATCACTTCAAAGAAGAGCAAGAGAAGGAAGTTAGATGTATTGGTAGAGGTATCTGAGCTGATGCAATAGAAAAAAGAGTCCACAGTTTTGGCAAAATTACATGGGGACATGCAATGATTTTGCAGTGGGTGTATGTTGAGCCTCAAAATTACTCTTTCCCTAAGCAATTCTTCTCATTCCTTTTCTTTGTTTTTCCATGAGAAAGATGCATTCTCATCACCAATGATAGGTATATACTATCTTAAGGAGGACATTTAGTGATTTACATGTTAAACTTTTATGTTTTGCTATTTGAATAAATTTTTGTATATTAGCTACGGAACACAGCCTATTTTGTAGCTAATTGGTTGTTCCGCAACTACCTTCATGCTTTAACAGGTTCCAGGTGTTAGAAGGAGAAACTAGCTACATGGGCAGCTTGGAAATCATCATGACATGGACCCTGTCCTATTCACTTAGCCCAAGTCGACAAAGAATATGGCATAAGACTACGGTCAATGGATAAGTCAAATGCAGAGACCGAAGGTAACATGACTCTATTTCATGGTTAATTAACACGTTTCATAGTGATGGGAAGCGTTATCCGGAACAACTACTTGTACCTACGGACTCCAATAGCCACCTGTACAACTGAATCCAACAGCCACCATGTCTTGGATTTATGTCTCCAGCAGTCGAGGAAGAAATTCTGCATATCTGTCTTCTACATGTTTGGCTATATCATGTTTTTCTCCACAAACAGTTGTATGGTTTTTCTTATAAATACCTGTGTAAAGGACTGAAGAAGTTAGTAGTAATGGTGGTAGTTTTATTGTGAAATCGAAGTTTTAAACTCTGTAATTCTTGGGCATTTTGTGTCCCTATTTTTAATATGAAGACCACATGTTTTATGGAAATCTAAAGGATTTTTCTTGGAGTTGATTGAGCAAGCATAGCCTAATCAGTTGCAGAGGGCCCCTACACTAAAGAAGGTTTCGTTTCATTTTATTTTTCTTCTTCTTGTTAACTGTAAATTCATCATTTTCTTTCACAGTTTCTATAATCATTTTCTTATTAACAATGTTTATAATGCAATTTTCATCATTTTCTTATTAATAATATTCATAATTTAGAGTAGCTTCTTTTTGCTTGATCTCTTTCTAGTTTTTATCAGTAGTTAGAAGTTGAAACTCAGTAATGTAATCTAGTTTACTTCATTCACTGTTTTACTAGTCTTTAAATTCTCAATTAGACTGATCAATGCCATTTACTGTCTTTGCCATTTTATTTTTAGTTTACTGACTCATGGTGTTAATGAATGTTTCTGAAAAACCCTTCAAGTTGATAATTCATCCTAAACTAAGTGGTTGAACATTTCATTTATGCAATGAGTCTTTGCTGCATCTCTGTATTTGTTTTCTCTTAGAATAATGAAGTACATAATTCCTCAAATGTCATCCCAAGGAGACTTTCTCCCAAAATTGAGAGGTAGAGTAAATAAGTATTTCATTTAGTTTTATTTCTGTAATTAGTTAGACATCAATTACAAATTTCACTTTCAGTTTTAATTCATGATTTGGAAATAATAGTGAAACATGAATAGAAACTTTGTTTTCATTTCTTGCTTAAGCTCTGCTTCCAAGTCTTTCTTAAGCTCTGTTTTCATTTTTATATTTTGAGCAGTCTTTACGAAAATTTAGATTTAAGTTTTTGATAATTACTTTTTAAATCATTAGGAACTAAAGACCAAGAACCCCCAAAACAACATAAAACACAAAAACAATGAAGTAAGAAGGGTTATCTAGCACAAATAGTGCACTACACTTCATCATTTTTGATAATTTATGTAGAGAAATTTAGGACACTAAATTGATCAAACACTGCTCCTCCCAGACGACCTTGTGTTTCAGGACCCGCACCTAGGCCGCGTGTTGACCATGAAGTTCGAAGATTGGGACCTCGCTGATGGCAAGAAATTCCCTCACGTGGAGACCAAGAATCTCATGAAGCAGAATAGCATGGGGGTGGTGACAACGTTAGAGCCGCGGAAGTCGCTGTGCAGAGTGGAAAAGGTCGGGCTGCTAAACTTATTATGGGTGCCGCATTTCCACTGCGCGCCCATAACCATTTTCGTCATCAGGCAGCTGCTTTGCCTGGTGCATGATGGGTATCTATGGCTGGAGGAGCCTATCCCCATTACGACAGACCTAATTCACCACATTTCTCGGCTCCCCTATAAAGGAAAGGACCCCGCGACCATATCAGAAGGGAAAGGTAGTGATTTGGCCCTCGCGAAGGCCATGAAGACAAAATACAAGCTGGAGAAGAAGAAGAGGGGCTACGCTATCTCCAGCATCAAGGACAAAGCGGTACGTGTAGCTACCCAAATCTTGGCCGGCAAAGTCATGCGAAAGTGCTGCGCAGACTAGGTACCTGCACCGATGATCGCATTGGCCGAACAGTGCATGGAAGGAGTCCAGTTTAACTAGGTTGAATTCCTCTGCATGGAATTCTTGGAGAACTGTCGCGAAGCACAGGAGCAAGGTAAAACCTTCCACTATGCGTGGTTGTTGTTATCCATCATGCTCGTAGCGGGGGAACTACCAGAAGATAGTCAATTCCCCAACATTGATAGAGACTTACCAGAGGTCACGAAGTATGCTTTGCTCTGGGCCACAAAGGACGTGAAACAGATACGCGACACCAAAATCTTCTGGGTGCTCATGGAGATGAGAATCTAGATGTGGATCAATTGGAGGCCACGCCTGTCACCTACAGTGTACAATAGTCTGTAGAGTTTTACAGAGTTTAAATCCGACATGCATAATGTCTACATCATGGCGCGCAAGGATAAAACGAAGCAGTGGAAGAAGCTCCCGTTATAGCCACCTACGACACCATCTTCACTGTCTTGGAGACATGGCCTTAGGAATGGCACGCCCCAGATCTGGAAAAACTGGAGAAGGAGGCAGCACAGAAGAAAAAGGATGATGCCAAGCTGTGCGTCACCCAATTGGCTGAAAAAATGTGGCAGGAAACAATAGCATCTAAGGAAAAGGCAATGCGGGAAGTGACAGAAGCAGCGATAGCAGCACAGGCGGTAGAGGAAGCAACTGCGAAGGGGGATGAGGGCCAAGCAACGTCCTCGTAAGGGCAAGAGGCCGAGGAAATAGAAACAACAGAAGGGAACGTGGACCCAGGGACCGCATCCACACATTTGAAGTAGCCACACATCGCAGAACGAGTAGGACCAAGGAAGAAGGTCAAGGCCTCAAAGTTGGCCATTGACCCGATCACCTTAACTAAAGGTGATCTCCATGACATCGGTGAGATGGTTTGCGATGTCACAAGTGAAGTGCTTCAGGATTTTATGTAGGAGCACCAAACTATGTTGGGGGCCCTTAGGGCACAACTGCAGGAGTTACAGGTGCGGCCCCCTTAGGTGGGTACCCTTTCTACCCACCTCGCAGCAGGATCCTTGGCAGCAGAGCAGATGCTGCACGCATGGATGGAAAACACGATAGTGTTACCGGAAGGGGCACTAGTCGTAGAAAATGTGACCAATAGGTTTTTGGTTAGCAAGTTGAAATGCCTTGGCCTTAATTTGGCTACCCTTCCACGAGAAACGTTGTATCAGCTATAGGATGGGATAACGGCAGAGTCGCGCACTAGGGAGAGTTGTGAGATCCAAGTTCTTAGCAAATAGAAGATAAACATGGAACAACTCAGTCTGCAGCACGATGAATTGGTGTCACAGAACCAAGAGTTGGTGCAGGTGGTAGATGACGCTTGTCGACGCGTCCCGGAGTTGGCCATCCCAAGAGATCTACCGGTAGAGGTACGTATCCACCAATTGGCAACCAGAGTCTGCGAGGCTAGGGAAGAAACAATAAATGTTCAGCTAGAGTTGAATCTTCAGATCGTCGAGCTGTGGTTGAAGGCGTAGCCTTCCACTCCCCTAGAAGTCAGAGCACAGCGCGCTAGTGCTATCGCGGCAGGGTTGGAAGAAATTGGGGTGTAGTGCGAGACTGTACTACCATGTTGGAACAAGCACTTGAGGTCCTCACGACTTTGTAGGAGGACCCCAACATCTAGCACCTGGAGACAGAGGCGCGAGAAATCCAACAGCAATACGATAGTGTCTGAGGAACTGCGCATATAGTTGTCCTCACTCAACAGCTTGTGAGGATGCAACAAGCTAAGGCACTAAAGGAGCAGGTGGACACTGCACGACATAAGGAGGCAGTTCTCAAAGCATGTGTTCAACCAATGATTGACGAGGCCTTCATGATCACGGCACATATCGATGGAAATATCGAGCACATACAAGGGATGCATGCACAGATGCAGGGAAGCACGCCAGACACATAGGTCTTAGAAGAATGGATGCAACAGGTTCAACAAGCAGCAGCTCAGTGCGCTATAGACATCAATACCGTTCGATAACAATTGGAGGGACTCCGCGCCAACAGAGTGACTCGAGGGCGAGTCACTATGTTTGTGTTGGGGGCCTATTGGGCATGGAATCCCCCCAAACATGTTTTGGGGCTCAAAGCCCAAGTTTTGAGTTGATATTGTTGTAAAGCTCCGTGAATTGCAGGCGCGAAATGTATGTTAGAGTCATAGGGATGTCCGCCCTAGTTTTGAATGTAAGGTCGGCCTACCCATGGTCCGCAGACCATGGGATTGTATAAATAGAGCGAGGCTCTAAGTTGTAAAGGGGACAAAATCGAAGAGAGAATGGTCATGAAAGGTCCTAGGGATTAAGTCGAAGTACGAAGTGTGTTTTGGGTCATAGAGTAGGGGAAGGCTCTACAGCTGAGTGCACAGAGGCCTAGTAGAGTCTGCAGCTGAGTGTGCAGGGTGGAGTCGAGTCTATAATTGGAGGAGAGATTAATAAAGAAAGGCTTTGTTACCAATTCTGTGTATCTGTTCTGAGTTATTATATGTCTGATATCATTTATGAATATATTGTTTCTTTACTGCGCGCACTTGTATGAATTGTGAATACTGTTAAGTATAACTGAAAGCATACAAATAAGCTAAGTTAATCAACTAATATCGGATTACTAGTAAGGAATTGGGTAATAACACTACTTAGCCCCCGAGTAGGGCTGCGCAAAGGCAACATCTCAGGCTACGAGGAACAAGTAAGTGCACGTAGCGACGTGCGTGCCGGGTTGAACTGCAGACCACTTGAAACCATCAAACATCTCGAGGGTGCAAAAACCTCGTTCTAGCACCCTCCCATACTACTTCGGGTGAGACCTCAGTCCACGCCCCACGAACTGTTGCCGAAAGGGCCAGTAGTACTGGGATTTGTTTGGCTAAATCACCTCTGAGCCTAGGTTAGGCCCCAACAAGCCAACACACAATCATTCCTTGCTTTCACCAAGACCTTCACTAATTTCATTGTTTTGCATAGAAACTCCTACAAGCATGTTGAGAAAATCCAACCATCTCGTAAACTTAGTTTTGAGTTTTGAGTGACCCTAGGCATTTTATCACTCCATTCCACCTACCAACTACCTTCCCTAAGCCTCCATCACTTCTAGCACCCCTTGTTTTTCTCTCGGCTGTATCTTGTAGAAATACAGGGAATCCTATAGGTTTTTAGGACATCCTGTAGGTTTTCCTGTAGTGGCATGTTTTGAGGCCGAATTGAGGGAAAACCTCTAAGAAGCCACACAAGAGTACTTGAGGGTCTCCCAAACCTCCCAACCATCCACCATCATCCCTAGGCCACCTACCATATCACTAAAAGAGATTAGGGTTTACACTTGATTTTCCATAAAAAGAGTAAAAAGAAAAAAACAGATTTATTTCAGTCCTTTACATGCACAGAAGTGATGTTTGATGTTTTAAACTTCCATGCTTTAGACAGTATCATTTCATACATGTTAGCTTGGCATTCTTGTAAAGCATAGTTTCTTGGCAATTAGTTAGAGAATGGTGTGTTTTTAGCATAGGATTTCAGTAATTTTCCTTATTGCAGTAGACAAGCTTTCTCATAGAGTAGATTTCTCTTTCTTTCATCAGCAATCAAGCTTCTTCTGAATCCATAGAAGTCTGGCTTGAAAATCCTAGTGGTCTCTCGCCAGCTGAACAGTGACAAAAGGAAAAACCATCACTTTTACTTGTGTATACAACACTGCCACCTCCAAGTTCGTACGAACCCCGGGTTGATAAGTAAAGATGGTAGCTTCAGGAGTTGCAGCATTCTTGCTGCAATACTGGTGCTCATCATCCACTACACCCGTTTTGTTGACAGATCCATTTTGGAATCAGGAGACTAATATGGTTTCTTGGGATCTCGCTTCCTCTAACTCGGTTATGATGCTTTCCTCCACCGAGTGAAAAAATGGCATTATGGTGGCCACCAAGAATAAAGACTATGGTAATGCAAATCCCACAACTGGTCAGGATACTGATAAACCTACTAGTTCTACCACATCTCCATTGGATCCTACTCCAAATGTGTTTCCTACTGAATTGACAATTAGGCCTCCCAAAGGTGTTATCCATAAATCCGTATTCAACCCTCATGCAAGAGATGCTCATAATTATAACATAGTTGTTGATCTAGCTCAAGCTCCCTCAGCTATGTAAACTCTCGAGGTGTTGCAAAATTTTCCCACCCAGAAGAACACTTTACTTTCTACAATTGGATGTATTGATCCCTCAGATTCTAACCTTGTAGTTTTTAAACATGAGAATTATATGCCTTGACTTCTATCCCAATAAGCTTTCATGATTCAGGTTGTCATTCAAGGTAAGACCACCCATCACTCCATTGTGGACGAAGGAGTTTCAACCTATATCATGTCACTTTCTTGCTATAAGACCATTGGTTCTCCCCAGTTATATCAATCACCAACTACTCTTAAGGATTTTGATGGAAGAGGCTTGAAACCTTGTGCAATTCTGAATTCATTACGAGTAGAATTAGGCAAGAATCTGGTGTCATTAGAAGTCTAAGATATCAAAGGACTGTTAGATTATAACCTTCTAATGAGTCGTATGTGTGTTTATGTTATGGCTATTGTTGTTTCAATACATTTTACGATGATAGATTTCCCTCATAAGGGGGGTATAGTAGCCGTTTATTAAGTAACTTTATTTACCACCAATTCTCAAGTTACTGGAAGCATCCCTCTGGTGGGAGAAACCCCACATCCATATCAGCATTTCGGGGTGGGACTACTTAAGGATTCTTCCCTCGTTGGAACCTTTTCTCTTCCTCCTCCTTCTCTTCATTCCCTTCCTGACAACTCTAAACTAGTCGCATATATCAACATGCTATCTTCTTGTACTACTCCATTTGATCCTTGGATAGAGCCAGATGAATCTAATATTAACACTTTTGGCGACTGCATGATGCGCAATCCTCTTAAGCTTGACTATGAAACCATTTATTCAGTGTGTGTGGTGCATTCTACTTTTTCCTCTTCAATCAATTGGGTTTACCATTCCTTATATTATGACACATCCTCTAATCCCTTCTTTGGTACACTTTCTACTGATGAGAACATCATGGATATTATGATGGCGGATAATATGTCATGCGATGATCATCACCATCATTCCTCCTTACCAAATTCCTTTGAGGATAATATTAGTGATCTCTATTGACCCAACGTCATTGAGATGTCTACAAATTCTATATCTATCCATCATATCAATTCTGAGAAGAATTTTATGAATATTGAAGAGACTATCCCTCTCAATATTTCGACCAAAACCGAAATTATCAAGAATGTACATATTGGTGCATGTTGCTCTCCTAATGAGATCAAGACCTATAAAGCCCTTTTCCAATAATTTAGAGACATTTTCACCTGGTCTTATGAAGAGAGGCTAGATATTTATCCAAACATTTTTGTACATGAAATCAATACATATCCTAATGTTAAGCCAGTTGAGCACCACCTCTATCCAGCCCATACCAAGAAGGTTTTCGCTATTAAAATCCAAAGTTGAAAAACTTATACACCCCATTTTCATCTATTGAGTACCTCTAACGAATTGGGTATCCATCGTTGTGCTTGTCATTAAGAAACAAGGAACAATTCGTGTGCATGTCGATTACCAAGACATTAATCTTGCTTGTCCTAAGGACAATTATCCTACCCCATTCATTGACCAAATTGTTGAAAAATGTGTTGGATGTGAAATATTTTCGTTTATGGATGACTTTTCCAGCTACAATCGGATCAAAATTCTCCCTATAGACCAACATAAAACCACATTTATTTTTCCATGGGACATATTTTCATGTCGAAAGCTTCCTTTTGGATTGAAAAATGTTGGGACAACGTTTTAGAGTGCAATGAATTATGCCTTCCATGATATTAAACACATTGTATGACCATATTTGGATGACCTACATTCTCACTCGAAACATCGTGTTGATCATCTGATGCATCGTAGGGATATATTTTTACATTGTCAACATTATAACATTAGGCTCAATCCGCACAAGTGCGTGTGTTGTGTAAGCTTTGGTCGACTTCTTGATTTCATTGTTTCAAAGCATGGAATTTGTATTAACTCATTGAAAGTCCAGGCGATCTCTTCTTCAGCGTCAATGACTCCAAGGGAAGGCTAAATTTCTATGGAAATCCGTTCCCAAATATGTTGAATTGATCGAAGGATTTACTCGCTTGTTAAAGAAATGGGTTCCCTTCTGTAGAGCTATAAAAAGGGTCTCTTTCACCTCTAATTACCTCACATTAATATGTCAATCCGGGAGCGTTTGGTTATTTCAAAGAGTGACTCAATCTGAGGCTATTTTTCAAAGTAATGCTAGTAGTACAGCGTTCTGCAAAAATACAAGAGTAAACGGATGCTTGTCTATAACTAAGTTACTTCAAATGACTAAATCACACACTCTTAAAGCTAGGCAACTTTATCAGTCAAGGGTTCGACAGCAATAGCCCATCCCTTTGGAAACTGATGGAAAGGAAATTAGAGCATGGACCACGGGTCTGGGAGCGAGGCAGTAAATGCCGAGGCTCACTACAGCCATAGATCGTCTCTCACACCAAAATAACAAATGCGAGTAAATGAAACAGCAGGTAAAAATGGAACGGCAAATAAGAAATCGAACAACAAATCTAGAATGGAACAGCAATTCTGAAATGGAACAGCAATCGAATAACTAAACCTCGCGAGCAGTAATCAAGCTTTATCCTATCAACTCAAATGCACTCATTGTAATCAAACATCAATCTTTCATTCTCCAAGCAAATCAAGCAGCACGCACTAATGGAACAACACTAATTACTAATAAGTTATGGAATAGCATTTGGAAATCATACACACACAACACCCTTGAAAAGTAATCTGATTTAGCACCAATCGTCATCAACAGGAATTACAACTGCGTTTCAAAATGGAACAGCATTACTCCTGAATCATAAAGAACACATCTTTCAGATAAATTCCACAACACGAATATACAGCATAAGAGCTCCGTAATGAAATAATAACAATGTTCTAATAATATTCAATCAACTCTGAAGGTATTGGTGATATGATGCAGAGTCAATATAACAGTTATTGTCTGTAAAAACCTTAATGAACGAATCTTAACAGAGCATATGATGTAACTTATAAAGCATATCAGATTACCAACTAATGACGATAAGCAAACCACGTAGAAATCAAATCGTAGTGATACAGAATCAAGTGTCCTTCGGGGCCGGGCCCTTAGCCTCAAGGGTACACCGCTTTAAGTTAATCCAGACGCAGAGATAAGATAACCACCAAGTTTATATTAATGCATAAAACAGAAAGTACAATGAGCCAAGTTCAACGAGACTCGATGATCAAAGTTCAATCGTTAACAGAAAGTTACATCAAAGCATAATCCTCCCAAAGCTAACAGTGTCGTCCCTTTATATAAGGGTGACGGCGGAGATGTCTAAGTAATAAGATAAATAAAGTAGCGATCCCTCAGGATCGAAGATACTGAGGGATTCGCCAAACTGTTAATCCTTAATCACTTCTTTTCTCCTCCGCCGAGTTGGTGCCTTCTCCTCCTTTTCCAGACCGGTTTGCTTCAACCTGCTTAGCCTCGTTTGCACTCGGTCCTTCGTCAAAGGGACAGCAGTTACCCTGTTCTTGTCTTTTTCTTTGGAACAACAGCTCCTCGTTTTTACCCTTTCCTGCACAGGAGAATGAAAACTATCAGCGGTTAAATCTTGCATACTAATTCCACATGTTTTTTCATAATTCTTTATTGTTTTCCACATTCATGATGTAAAAGATTCACAAGTCCCACTGAAAAGCCATTGAAATGATCATCAAAAACATACCTTTTTAGTACTCCACACACCCCCCTGCTTACCCTGTTTCATGCCCTCATGAAAATGTTGAAGTTGACATGCAAAGCAGTGAGAGAATAGGCTGGAGAAGGAATCTCATGCTGAGGCCTACAGCCATGGTGAGTGACTAGGTAGTCAAAGAACTGGCCTGTTTGACCCTCAGGCATCTCATATAGGGCTTGACATCCGGGTGCAGGGTGCCAGATAATTGGACTACGGAATCTATATCCTAACCAGGATGGCCCTGCCCTCAAAATGTTTTCGCCATAGAGGTTCAAACGGTTGGCAGCTAATTGAAAATTCTCATACTTAAATGGCTCCCTGAGCTGGATGTTTGGATTAGAGATTCGGTACCGAAATTTGGCAGCATCAATGGCGAGGTCTTTGATAGAAAGAAAATATTCTAAACTTTGTCGAATGAGTGCCTCGTGCATGGGTCCTAACGTTTCGATGACACCCGGAGTTCTTATGAGGTTTCTATGTGCTTTCCACAACCGTACTGGGTCCCTAGGCTCAACCCTTACCCACAAGTCTAGGCCATTTTCCTGCCTCTGGAAAGTGTTATAGGCTTTGAGCCATTTAATCTGATTAACCCCGAATGAGATGAATGCTTGCAATTGGATGTCTCCAACAAAAGGGCCAGGGTTCAGCTCAGTCTCCTGATCTAGCACGAGGTTATGCAAATAAAATTCACATAGCAACCTCTGGACCTTCACCCCATAATGTTTACAACAATCTATAAAGTCATGGACAGTGTTAATTTGTATCGGGGCGCCTGCTTTAACAGCTTTTATTTTTAATTGTAAGTACCGTTCCAGTAAAAACAGAGCATAGTTTTTGGCAGGGGCCCTACATGCTAAAACGTCATTATATAAAGAACACAAGGTATCCATCTGCTTGATGACAGTATCTATCCTACGAGTTACCTTTGCAACTTTCTCTTGTTCCTTTCGCCACCCTTCAAAGGCCTGGCTTTCGGATTGATTGACGTTCCTTAGTTGCTGTTGTAGTTCTTCATACTTCTCGCGAGGGATTGTTTGCTCTCTAAGCCTTTCCATTTCTTGCTGAGCCTGTTTCAATCCCTTGTGCAAGGTCCTTGTCTTTCGATCTCTTTTCCATGCAGCAGTGGAGGCCGGGAGTTTTACCTGAACTTTCTTATTGCGTTGTTTCGAGTTCAGAACCCTTATCACCCCCGAGGGTGGTGCCTCCGTTTGAATTTTCTTGTTGTCCGTTTCTTTTTTAACACGAATATCAGCTTGCTACTGTTCCTTTTCAAATGGAACAGTAGTCTGTCCCTCAGCGTCATTTGGAACAGCAGCTGGATCTTCAGCATCATTTGGAACAGCAGATGGATCTTCAACAGGGTTTTGATCAGCAGGGCGATTTTTGGTCCTCCGCCTTTTTATCCTGCGGATTTTTACTGCAGTGGTCATCTTTTTCTTCCCTGCGGTCTTCCTTACCCTCTGCCTTGCTTTCAGGATCCTGATTTGCTGGTGGAGCTGGGCTATTATGCTCAATAACCTCCGTTGTTCCTTTCGTAATTCCCTAATTTCCAATGTTTTATTAGAAGGAACAATAGGCTTTCTGCTGCGTTCTGGGCCGTGACTAATCCCTGGATCTTTCTCCTGGGGTGCTTCTTCACTGTTTTGTGTTGGCTATTCTGGGGTAGGAACCCTAACTGGTTATGTGACTTCTTTTTCTATCCCTACTTCCTCCGGAATTTCCTCTGGTGTCTTGGGAATAGATTGTTCCCGTTCAGTGTCTCTTATCTCCTTTTCATCATGAACAGACAGATTTCCTTCTTCTGCCTCTTCTGCATGTGGTTTTTCGGATGTATCTTCTTCCTGGGGTTTGCTGTGGAGGTATGATGGAGTGGAAGGTTGGCCATACTCACCCATATTGGCCAATATTGCGGCCAGTTCATCTTCTCCCACTGGGTCCTATGGTGGGCTACCTACCTGCTATCCCATTTCCTCCTCCTACTTGGATTGTCCAGCTTCTACCTCAGAATGCTCAGCTCCTGTTTCAGGATGCTCAGCTTCTGTTTCAGGATGCTCAGCTTCTGTTTCAGGATGCTCAGCTTTTGTTTCTAAATGCTCAGCTGCTTCCTCATTTTCCTCTTTGGATTGCTCGGCCTCCTCGGCCTCTCCTTCCTTTTCTCCTTCAGCTTGTTCTTCTTCTACTTCTGGCCGTGAGGGTTGCTCGTCCTCAATTACCACTGGCTGGATGGTGCTTTCCTGGAGCTTTTCCATCCTTCCTCTTATCCGGGCTAACCGGACTGATTTTCTGCGTTTCTCTGGCTGTTCTGGTGTATCAGTGTCATTCTTACGCTTTGCTGATTCCTGGCGTGTTTCTGGTCGTTCAGATGTGCTCGCAACATGTTTTTGTTTTCCTAATTCTCTGCGTTTTTCCGGATGTTCTGGTGTGCTTGTAGTATGTTTACGTTTTGGGGATGGTGCTGTCGCCCTCCCCTCAATTACTGCAATTAGCTCTTCCCAGCTGCTTCGCTGCTGGGTGAGGCTATGACTAACTATTAATCGAATTAATCCATGGTGGCTGACAATTGACTCTACATGCTGTGCCTTTTTTAGGCTTCGTGCGACATCATGAAGTAATGAATTCAAAAGTGCGGGAAGATTTACAAAGCATTTCTGCTTTAGAATAGCTAAGAGTTTAAGATGTCGTGGCCTTACCACATCTTTTCTCCCCTCGCAGGTGATGTAGCTTTGTACTGTTCTTGCTAATTCTGCCCAAGGTTCTCCTAGCGTTGTTGGCAGGGCTCCCTTTCCCTTAATCGTCAAGCTCTGGCCTTCGTCCTGGAAAATTTCCATGATCTTTTGTAATCTTTCCTTCTTTAGTGTCCATACAGGTCCAGTGGCTAGTAGTCCCGAGACTTCTGCGATTATATCGTCGGTGACCGCTATCCGCTTCCCCCTTACTGTGGGGTGATCCTCCTGCAGGTTCTGCAGAAATTCCATCACCATTGTTTCATTAGACTCCTGCAGGCGACTGAGATAAGTTAGCCACCCTGCTCTTTCCAGGATCTCTCGAGCAGTAGTGAAGACTATCAACTCCTGTGGTTCGCTTTGAATTTCCCTACCTCGCATGGTTTCGCTGTGGATTCTCAATGGAACAACAACTGCTTGTGCTGTTTGAAACACAGGGAGGGTAATAATCATAGGATTTAGAAAAAACACAGAGTATGCAACATAAATGACTTATGAACAGAAACTTGTGTAGAAAATAGAAATATCATGCCGTTAAGCCGTGCCATTCCCTAGTACACTATCTTTCCTGAATAGTGAGCTGACACATAACCCGACGAATAATGAGGTTAACCTCCCCCCCCACAATGCGATAGGCTATCCCAGCCGTCAAAGAAAGGAGCAGCACTCGATCTGTAACCAAGTCATAAAGGAACAGAGTATGAAAATATGCCATGTTTAGAAAAACAAGGGATTACCGAAATCGAGGCATAAAGTTGGATCACGTATTATGTAAGAAGCTATTGTGATATGATGCGAGGCCGGGGGATAGGACGTCTATCGTACTTGCCAAATCTCAAGTGGTCATTGTCACCTCCTTTGCCATGATTGGTGGTAATAAATGTTCATGCGATATATAAGTCGGGAAATAATGTATGATTAGTGCCTAGGATATAAGAAACAAAAGAGTACTAGTATCCTACCTATTGGTGTAATCAATGTGACTTCAATACCATTAACAGTGCTCTGTTGCCGACAGGTGTCCATAACCTTGGCAGAGTTGTTTATTTCACCCTTGGAACCATGATCCTTTATGTGCATATTAAGGAATGTAATGTCAAAGTGTAGGCCATTATGCTGGCTTGGTAACCAGTTAGCCATAATGCCATTCACGAGGAGGGGGCAAAGAGTGGACAGGCTGGCTCGTGATGAGACCTCTTGTTCCAAGGTTTGTTTATTTGATATACCTTTTGGACCATATCCCTGGTGTGGTGGCCATAGTGGGAATGCCACTTCACTTCCATCCTCATGATCATGGTAGGCTGGCTCTTGATGAGACCCCCTATCCTGCATTTGACAACTTATAATTCATTTTTTTTTACTTTTTTTTTTTTTCATAAAGCACTTTTCCTTATATATACACAAAGGGTGGTTCAACACTCCTTAAGAGTAGGAATGGTGGAAGAAGTCTTATCATCTCAATAGGAGGATATAAACCCTTTGCTCTTATTCCTAAACAAAAATCAAAGAGGATTAAAAAGAATGGCATGATAAAGATAACCAATCAGGGCAAAATTAGTAAGACAATGACAACAAAAGATAAGTATGTCCTTCCTTCTGTCCTCTTACCAATACAGAGCCTTATAAAGATAGCGATTTATAATTTTCTGATTTCAGTATGTTGTGATTTTGTATTCATTGCATAAGTGCATAATTGTCTCTAAAAGACTTTGAAAGAACAGGAGCAAGAAGCATCCTCAAATTTAGATCAGCAAAAGGGATAAGTTGTTTCACAAGGAGAGAAAAAGTATGCTAGAAGTGTTCCTTTTTTAGAGAAGAACAACAAAGGAGCATAGGTCTCAAAAGTGCAAATGCCGTTCCTTTTGAAAAAGGAACAGCAGAACACACCAATGTCGTTCCTTTTGAAAAAGGAACAGCAAAAAATAAAATAAAAAATGCTATCTTTCTTGAAAAAAAAGGACAGTAACACACTCAAAATGATGTTCCTTTTGAAAAAGGAACAACAAAAATAAAAAATATGCTACGCCTTTGAAAAAGGGACAGCAAACACACCGCAGTGCCGTTCCTTTTGAAAAAGGAACAGCAAAAATCAAAATGTTGTTCCTTTTAGAAAAGGAACAACAAAACAAGCAAACGCCGTTCCTTTGAAAAAGGAACAGCAGGAAAATAAAGAGTGCTGTTCCTTTTGAAAAGGAACAGCAAAAAAATCAAGAGTGTTGTTCCTTTCGAAAAGGAACAACAGAAAAATCAAGAGTGTTGTTCCTTTTGAAAAGGAACAGCAGAAAAATCGAGAGTGTTGTTCCTTTTGAAAAGGAACAGCAGAAAAATAAAAAAAAAGTTGTTCCTTTTGAAAAGGAACAGCAGAAACACACAAATGCCATTCGTTTCAGGAACGGCAAAAATTGAAATCTTTGAGCAAAAGAACACATTTAGTTCAAACATATGTACACGAACGACTTGAAGAAAAGAAATTATGTACAAATTGTGAAAAGAAATGAATTCCTTAATGAATTACAGGTGAGGAAGACTTCTCTTCCTCTCCTAAAATCTCCATATCAGTGTCTCTGTGTAGATGTTGGCAGAAGGATTCCCGAGTGAGTGGTTTACGATAGAGACAAACTCGGTGGCCATTCACTTTGAAGGCATATCCAGAACCGTCAATGGTGATTAAAGTGATGGTCCCATTGTCATGTACCTTTTGGATTTCGTATGGTCCCAACCAACGAGTCTGGAGTTTCCCAGGGAAGTCCTGAAACCGAGAGTCATATAACAGAGCCCAGTCTCCCTCGTGGAAGACTTTGTTTTTTATGAGCGCGTCATGCCATTTAGCTCGCTGCTGTTGAATCAGTGCTATATTTTGTAGTGCAGAGAGCTTGATTTCGTCCAATTCATTGATCTGATGTAGTTGATTAATCTGTGCCTCGGTTAGATCTAAGCCAACTTCCTGTGTTGTTCGTAATGTTTGGATTTCAAATTCTATAGGAAAAATGGGTTGTTTTCCAAACACTATTTGATAAGGTGAGTAACCAGTGGTGCTTCTCCATGTTGTTCTATAGGCCTAGAGTGCTTCAGGTAGTCGGGCAGCCCAATCACGCCTATGTGACGCAATGGTTTTCGTTAGGATTGATTCTATTACCTTATTGCTGCTTTCTACTTTTCCATTCGCCTGTGGGTGATATGGAATAGTGATTTTATGCTGGACATGATAATTATTAAGTGTTGCAACTAATCTATTGCCAGCAAATTGTGGTCCTCCATCTATAATTATTTCCCTTGGAAGGCCATAACGTACAAATAGATGGAACAGGAACTGTATGACAGAGTCCTCTGTGGCTCTTGGCAATGCTTCTGCTTCAACCCATTTGGTGACAAACTCTGTTGCCACCAAGATATATGTTTTCTGATTTGATGAAGGGTTGATGGGTCCAACGAAATCAAGAGCCCATCGCTCAAATGGTTCGATGACTAACTGTGGTTTCAGAGGCATCTCGTCAGCTTGACCAGGATGTCCTGCTCGCTGGCAGCTGTCACAGGCTTGGACAAATTTCTTTGCATCTCTGAAAATCGTGGGCCAATAATATCCTGTCTGTAATACTTTGTGTCCAGTTCTACGCTCAGCGAAGTGTCCCCCACATGGTCTGTCTTGACAGGCTTTTAGGATGTCAAAGATTTCATCTTCTCGAACACATCTCCTAATATGCATGTCTGCCCCTGTGTGAAACAAATAGCCCCCAATCCAGGAGAATCGAGTACTCTTCTTAACAATTTGTTTTCGTTCATTAGGGGTTAAGTGTTTTGGTAGTTTACCTACTGCAAGGTAATTGGCAACATCAGCATACCAGGGCATTCGAACGGCAACAGCAAACAGATGTTCGTCCGGAAATCGATCTTCAACTGCTGCTGCATCAATTGGCTTTGGCATTCTTGAGAGAAAATCAGCTACAGGATTCTCTTTGCCGGGCCGGTCCTTGATTGTGATATCGAATTCCTGCAATAAGATCAACCATCTGGTTATTCTGACATTTGTGACAGGCTTATTTGCTAAATATTTTATGGCGGAATCATCCGTATACAAGATAACAGGATAGCCTGTAATATAATGTCTAAATTTATTGACAGCATGTATTACAGCTAGGAATTCATTTTCGATAACAGTGTAATTTATTTCAGCAGGGGATAAATTTTTGCTGATGTAATAGATAGCGTATGGTTTTTTATCCTCTTCCTGCCTAAGGACTGCACCAATGGTTGTATCTGAGGCATCAGCTGATATCTGAAATGGAAAATCCCAGTTTGGTCCTCGAAGGACTGGGGCTGTGGATACGAGCTTCTTTAAATCCTTGAAAGCACGTTCACATTTTTTTGTCCAAAGAAAATCAACGTTACCAGTTAGTGCATATAAAGGGGCAGCGATGTGTGAATAATGTTCTATAAATCGTCTATAATAACCAGAAAAACCAAGAAAGCTAAGTACCTTTGTTTGAGTGGTAGGAGTGGGAATAAGCAAAAGAATTTGGATTTTGGCCAGGTCTACCTGAATGCCAGCTGCTGAAACATAGTGTCCTAGAATAAGTCCTTCAGTCATCATCATGTAACATTTTTTGTGGCTTAAGTAAAGCTTGGTAGCTATTGAATGTTGTAGGACTTTTTCTAGGGTATTTAGTGCTGGATCAAAATCATCTCCATATGGTGTAAAGTCATCCATATATACTTCAAGTCCATCATTTATTAAATCTGCAAAAGTGCTAAGGATAGCCCTTTGGAATGTGGCGGGAGCATTACATAGGCCAAAAGGTAGAACTCGGTAGGCAAATGTTCCCCAAGGACAAGTGAAAGTAGTTTTGTCCTGGTCTTCAGGGGCAATCTGAATCTGATTGTATCCACTGAAGCCATCCAGGAAAGAAAAGAATTTCTTTCCTGCCAAAGTATCTAGCACTTGGTCTATGAACAGGAGAGGAAAGTGGTCTTTTTGTGTTGCTTTATTGAGTTCCCTGTAATCCACACAAATTCTCCATTTCCCATTCTTTTTTGGTACCACCACAAGCGGAGAGACCCATTTACTGTCAGAAATAGGATAAATAAAATTGACATCTAAAAGTTTCTGAAGTTCTGCTTTTACCACATCCTTTAGATGAGGATTAAGTCTTCTTTGCAGTTGACGGACAGGTCTAGCATCTTTTTCTATATAAATGTGGTGTGTACACAATTGTGGATCGATTCCTTTCATATCAGGGTAATCCCATGCAAATGCTTCTTGATATTTTCTTAACAGATGGATGAGCTTAGTTTCTTGTTCAGATGTGAGGTTGGCATTGATATTTAAAGTTTTTCCCGGTTCAATTTCCACAATTTTACTATTTGCGACAGAAGTAACAGGTATTGTTTGATCATGTGTGTCTTTCAGAGGATCTCTTGAGTATCTAATTGGCATACTTTCCCTGAGACACAAACAACTCTGTGTATCCCTTCCATACCTCCATGCCAAGAAAATAGTGCATGAGCCCCATGTCCTTCATCTCAAACTCTCTTGCAAGGTCCTCCTTACAAGACTGGATCAGTTGATCATCACCTGTCAATATGAGATCATCAACATAAAGTATAATGATCAATAGTTTACCTTCCACCACTATGTGGTATAGGTTCTCATCCTCTTCACTCTTTGTGAAGCCCAATCCGATGAAGTAGATATCTATCATGGTGTACCAAGCACAAGGTGCTTACTTTAGCCCATACAACTCTCTCTTGAACTGGCACACATGTGACTCACAGTCAAAGGTCTCAAAACCTTCAGGATGCTCTATGTACACCTCTTCCTTAATCATGCCATTAAGGAAGGTTGTCTTCACATCCATCTGATGTATCATCCAACCCATTTGTGCTGATAGTGCTAATATAGATCTGATTAATGAGTACCTAGCAACAGGAGAAAAATTCTCATCATAGTCAATCACCTCTACATGTGAAAAGCAACAAGCCACAAATATAGCTTTATGCTTCTCCACACTACCATTTGCAGCTTGCTTTACCTTGTAAATCTAATGGTAGCTCACCGCTGACTTGTCCTCCAGTCTCTGGACCACATCCCAAACACTGTTATGAACTATGGATTCATACTCCAACATGTCATCAACCCAAACTAGTTGTTGCACTATTTCCCTAAAGGAAGATGGATCTATCACAACACATTCACCCATAAGAGCCAAGCCCCTAATCTCTTACACAATTCTTAGGATGAATGGCCCATATTTAAAGGGAATCCACGCTTCCAAAACTTCACAATCCAAACATAGGATCAATCCCTGATGAATGCATGATATTTACACTCCAGTAAATAATACAACTAATAGTACATTGTCCCTCAACTCTAGTCTCAACTGGGTCTTTCTCAGAATCGACATGTATGAGTTTCTGATGAGGGAATCTCAAGTTAACTAGAGTGACACTTGTGAATGCACTAGTGCACCAATTGACTATTGACTCTCTATTAGTTATAGAAACAATTTGGAATTAATTTAACTGAAATTAATGTTGAGCCTCAAACCTGCACCTTCCTATACACCCTCTCAGCCTTCGTTTTCCACTTACTTCATCCATCCAGCTGTTAAATCATTGCATTATAGTCTAAAAAGAAGTTTTTACATGGTTTTCTGACTATGCTTATGACTGTTGTTTGGTTTAGTTTTTGTTCATGCAGCTACGGAAACTTGTCAGTTTCCGCAGCCAGCACAGGGTTCTGCAGCCAGCACAGGATTCCGCAGCTATTTTGTTAAAAGCTGTGCTACAGGTCTCCTATGAAGAAACGAGCCACATGGGCAAGCTACAAGTGACGGGTACATGGAACGTGTCCCTTCAAATCAGCCAAATCATCCATGGAAGGTCATGGTCAACAAGGGTCAAAGGCAAAGCCAACCAAGGAATTCAACGGTGGCACGTCTCTATTTTGAGCACGTGAACGTTTACGTGGCACAGTCCTCAGCCCACGAAGACACCGGCACACCTAGAGATCATCCCCGTAACCTGAATCCAACAGCTACCACTCCGAAGATTTAATAGACATGATGACAGTTACGCTAGATCTCGGCTGAGGAGATCTACGTGTCTTTGGCAACACAGTCAATAGCGTAGGATTCAGTTAGTTAGTTTCAGCACTTTTTCATTATAAATAACGTGTTGATGAACGCTGTGGAAGAGCTTTTTGATATGTAATTTCTGAACTGTTGTTGTTATTACCCCACTGTACTTTGCTTTATATATGTTGCTGCTTTAATACATGAGAAGACTACTTTGCTGAGCTCGTTCTTGTGAATGTTCATTGACTGGCTGAGGTGGCAGAGGGCCCCTGCGCACTAAAGCCCTGTATAGTTGTTATTTGATTTCCTTACGTTTCTGTTTTCATAATCGTTAGTCTGTACATAACACGTTGTTTTGATGCTTCTTAATTCACTGTTGTTTATATTTTCACTTCTGCTTTCTTGTAGCTGTCAGCTGATCAATGTTTTTCTGCAGGTTTTCTTAGGCAGCCCGGGCAAATTTTCATCTTTTTGATAACTATTGGCATATGAGATCATCTTGTCCTTCCTGCTAACTTTCATTTTCTGAAGTTTAATTCCAGCACTGTCCTTTTTCAAGTTGTGATTTGCTTATTTATTTTTCTGTTATTTAGACATCATACTACTCATCAGTTTATGGTTTCTTTCTATAGTCAAGTGACTCTATTAGTAAGAAATCAGAATATTACTTATTGTAGTGTGATTTAGTTATCATATTGCTTAAACTTATTCATGATTGCTTCCCGCAAGGTAGATTGAGCTGAAGGGTAAAGGATCAGTAGAGTTAAAGTAGTGTGATTAGTTTCCTTTCTGCAATTTAATTTCTTGCAATTTAGTCATCATATTGCTTAAACTTATTCATGATTGCTTCCCACAAGGTAGATTGAGCTGAAGGGTAAAGGATCAGAAAAGTTAAAGTAGTGTGAATTAGTTGCTTTACTTTGAGTTGCTTTAAGTTCAGTTTTTACTTTCTTTTCATTCAGCAGCAAGGATACTGGGCCATTGTCATTAGTTCACTGTTTTTCTTAAGAATTGATTTCATTACAGTTGTTTTAAAGCTTTCTTTTTGAGCACTTTTAAGTTTTGAAAAATCACTGTAGAAATCACCATCACCATCCATCCATATTTCATACTTAACTTTCATTTTCGCCATCACACATTAGGGAAAGATAAATCCATAAACAACCAAAAAGAACTCAAAAATGACAAAAGACTAAGGAAATGGTTATCTAGTACATATAGTACACTTCACTTCGTCAGTTTACGAACCCCGGATTGACATTTTAAATAGAAATTTAGAACACACTAAATTGACCAAACATTTTGGCGCCGTTGCCAGGGAAGTGAAATTAGGTAGCCAATTTCTTAAAAAAAAAACAAGAAAATTTCAAGGAAGGGAAATTGATAACCTCTCAAAGTATGCTCTCCTCTTGCACTTAGTGTGATCTGGAGGATCAGAAAAGAGAAAGTTATTGGTTTAATAGTTTCTTGAGTATACTCTCTTCTTGCACCTAGAGTGACCTAGAAGATCAGAAAGAGAATTATTAGCCCGACTTGAAGAAAAATAAAAAAAATGACATGCATAGAGCAAGAGATTCTAGGGGAAGATTTTTAGCTAGAACCAAGAGTTCGATTTTTACAACTCCATCTACTTCAAGGAATAGACAAGAGACACCTCCATCATCTCCAACCTACACTCCTAGCCCTAGGATTCCTGGAATTCAAGAGGCAGTAGTTGACTCTCCCACACCATCCATCGAATCTGAATTAGGAAGAGATCCTTTCCTTCCTTCTACAGGGAGACAAATTGTAATTGAAGAAGTAGAATCACCTGAGGAAGAAGAGGGAGAAATTCCTCCTCAGTCGCCCTTAGTAGAGGAACCAGAGGACTCTGAAGTCTCCAAGGAAACTACCATGACAAAAGAAGGAGTAAACGGATTTGGTAGAGATAGAGGAGGAGGAGGAAATAATGGAGGAGGTAGAGGTAACAATGGGGGAAATAGGGATGGAAATAACTCATTTGGATTTCCTATAGTCGATGAGGATTCTCGAGCAACAATGAAAAATATTTCACCATCTGTCCTCCCAAACTTTCATGGGTTAAGAAACGAGGATCCTGAAACATTTCTATTTGAGTTTGAGGTTGTGTGTCGAACCTATGATTATCTGGAAGACTCTCAAAAACTCAAACTGTTTCCTTCAACATTGAAAGGAGCAGCTTTGAAATGGTTCATGGGATTACTCACTCAATCCATTAGGACTTGGAATGATATGAAACAAACATTTTTGGATAGGTATCTGGACTATTGTATGCCCACCAATCATAAGGATGAGGTATTCAAAATGGTACAAAAAGAAGACGAAAACTTGGAGGATTTACTTGAAAGATTTCAATACAATCTGAAAAGAGAAAAAATGAGTAACTTAGATGAGGAAACCTTGAAAGCCCTTTTATTAAAAGCCATTAGAGATGAGTGGATAGATATTTTGAACATGATGGGAAAAGGAGACATATCTCAACTTCCACTTCATGATATAGCAGAACTGTGTGTCCATCTCTCAAGGGGGAAATCTAAAACTCAAAAAGGGCCTAGAGATCATTCTCTCATCAGAGCAAACAAATCTGCAACTGGATCAGTAAGTAGGGTTGAGATTAGCAACATGCTTGATGAATTCAAAACTGATATCTTAGGGAGTCTTAGTGAGCAACTAGACACTCTTAAGATCCACAATAAACAGAAAGCAGAAGCTGAAGCTTTAGCCATCTTTTGCCCAAAATGTAGGAAAAAACATGCTCTCAGGGAATGTCCCTTGGATGCAAAAGTTGTAGAAACATGTGTGATCTGTTCAGAGAATCATGAGACCAAGGATTGTCCTTCAATTTCTGGGCTCAAAGTTGTCTTTCAAGAAGATCCAAATACAATTGAGTCTCTCTGTTTTGTTGCAAGGAGACCTTGGCAGGGGCAGCAAAATCAAGGGTTTAAAAACTCTATGAATTTTCAACCCCCACCAAATTGGAATCCTTGGCAACAACCTTGGTCCCAACCTCAAAATCCTTTTCAATCATGGGTACAAGGTATGCAAAATCCTTATGGGAGATTTGCTCAATTTTATCAATATCCTCCATCTTTTCAAAATCAACAAGCTCCACAACTTCCAAATCAAAATCCGCAATTATCATTGCCATTTCCACAACAACAACAACCTTCTCAACGGAATCCAAATTCTCAACTCTTGCTCCCATTCCAACAGAAGTCAAATCAACTTCCTTCTCAGCCATTGCCAAACCCCAATAATAAAAACCCTCAAAATGCTTACATGATAGAAGGTCAACAATTTCCTGCCTATATGATTGTTCCTCTCAATGATGTACAACTCAGATCTGGTAGAGTTTTAGATAAACCTTCTATAGATGCCCAAAATCAAGGCATTTCTGAGGAAGAATCTCTTGAAGCCAATAAGGGTTCTGAAGCATCTCTTCAAAACCCAAACACTTAGAAAGAAAAAGAAAAAGAACTAACCCCCACAACTCCTATAGTTGAGCAACCTGCATCTTCATCCACACCTCCTTTTCCTGAAAGATTACAAATTGACAAAGGGGTGGAAAAACAAATCTTGTTGCATGACTATGATTTTCTAAATGAATTGAAGAATGTCTGTATCAAGATTCCCTTGTTACAAGCCATTAAAGAGATTCCTATTCTAGCAAAAACAATAAAGGAGTTGAGTCTTAAAAGACCAGGAAGGAAACCTAGAGATACAAGGAGAATCCACTTAGTAGGGAAAATTGCAGACATCATGATGGGAAAAATTACTATGCAGAAGTATGTAGATCCCGGTAGTCCAATTGTCAAAACACATATCAATGGGGTAGAAATTCCAAATACTTTGATTGATTTAGGGGCTGCTATCAACATTATGAGTAGACAGACTATGGAACAGCTGAAACTTCCTAACCTTCTCTTTACACCTACTTTACTGCAACTTGCAGATCGATCAATTATTAAACCAGATGGTGTATTAGAAGACATTTCAGTCTCCTTAGACTCTTGGGAATAGCCAGTAGATTTCATGATTTTAACTCCCAAGAGTAATTTAGGAGGAGACCCTCTCATCTTAGGAAGACCTTGGCTAGCCACAGTTGATGCTTTTATCAGTTGTAGGTCTGGGGATATGTATATTTCTGATGGTAATTCGACAAAGAAATTCAATCTGTATCCTCCAGCAAAAGCAATTACAGAAATAGGAGATAATGAGTGGGTTGATGATGAAGATACTATACAACCTGTCTTTACCATTTCTGAAGTTAGTGAAGATAGTCAAATCCTGAACACATTAGAAAATTTTGAAACATCTTCAGAATATGACCACACACAATTTCAGTTAGATTCTGACATTGAGTATCTATCATCTAGACAAATGTCTCTTTTCTCTATGGAAGAGTTTGGTAGTTCCGCCATTGAGATCTTTCCAGGTAAAACATTGAATATCAACAAAAACTTGGAAAGATCACAACAGGAAGAGCTAACCAAAATCTTGCAAAAACATTCTACTGCATTTGCATGGGAGTATACCGATATGAAAGGTATTGACCCTAAGACTTGCATTCACCACATCTACATTGAGGAAAATAGTAGACCAATCAGACAACCTCAAAGAAGGATGAATCCAAACCTTAGGGAGATAGTGAAAGAAGAGCTCCAAAAGTTACTTAATGTGAACTTCATTTATCCAATTTCAGATAGCCGATGGGTTTCTCCTTTGGTTATAGTACCTAAAAAGAATGGTAAATGGAGGGTATGCATTGATTACAGGGAATTGAACAAAGCAACTTTGAAGGATCACTTTCCTTTACCCTTTATCGATCAGGTATTAGATACTTTAGCAGGCAAAAAGTATTTTTCATTTTTGGATGGTTTTAGTGGTTACAATCAGATTCAGGTAGCACCTGAAGATCAGGACAAGACCACATTTACCTGTCCATGGGGAACTTTTGCTTACCGAGTACTTCCTTTTGGGTTATGTAATGCACCCGCAACATTTCAAAGGGCAGTACTAGGAATCTTTTCCGATCTAATCCATGATTGTGTAGAGGTTTATATGGATGATTTTACAGTTTATGGTAATTCGTTTGAAGAGGCATTAGAGAATTTGGAAAAAGTCCCTATAAGATGTAAAGAAACAAACCTATCATTAAGTCATGAAAAATGCTTTATGATGTTTACTGAAGGGATTGTTTTAGGACATCATATTTCAGGAGATGGGATTAAAGTTGATAGATCAAAAGTTGAGGTCATCTCCAAGTTGCCTATTCCAAATTGTAAAAAAGATGTTAGAAGTTTTCTTGGATTTAATGGATACTATAGAAGATTTATTGAAAACTTCACCAAAATAGCATCTCCACTCTTCAAATTACTTACAAAAGACTGTGAATTCAAATGGGATCCTGATTGTCAATCTGCATTTGAAACTTTGAAAACAAGAATATCTGAAGCACCCATTTTAAGAGGGCCAAATTGGAAACTTCCTTTCCATATTTCTACAGATGCTTCAGATACAACTCTAGGAGTTGTGTTGGGTCAAAAGGATTTAGTTCCTTATGCCATTTACTACACCAGTAAAAATTTGACTCCCATTGAATTAAACTATACTGTGACTGAGAAAGAGTTCTTAGTTGTTGTTCATGCAATCAACAAGTTTAGACATTATATAACAGGCTATGAAACTTTTGTCCATACTGATCATTCTGCAATTAGATATCTCATGAAAAAACCTACTACTAATGGCAGAGTTACAAGATGGCTTTTAATTTTACAAGAATTCAATATTACTGTGTTGGATAGGCCAGGGAAACAAAATACAGTAGCTGATTTCTTGTCTAGAATCCAAAATACTAACAAAGATTCTCCTGTAGAGGATAAGTTTCCAGATGAATATTTGTTTGCAGTAACTACTAAGACTCCTTGGTATGCAGATGTTGCTAACTATTTGGTTACAGGGAAGATACCTCCACATTTATTTCCTAATGAAAAGAGAAAAATTATTCAGGAGAGTTCAAGTTATTCATGGATTTCTAATGAATTGTTTAAAACAGGGCTAGATTGTGTGATCAGAAGATGTGTTCGGGAAGATGAAATGCCTGACATCCTCAAAGCATGTCATGATGAACCATGCGGTGGACACTTTGCTGACAAGAGGACAACCTATAAAATCCTTTCTTTAGGATATTATTGGCCTTCTCTCTTCAAAGATGCAAAACAATATGTCAGAAGGTGTGACAGCTGCCAGAGAGTTAGGAGACCGACTCTTTCAAATGAAATGCCATTACAGCCACAGGTACTCATCGAACCCTTTGAAAAATGGGCTTTAGATTTCATTGGACCCATTAATCCACCATCTAGACAAAAGAAATATATATTGGTTTGCACTGATTATGTCACTAAATGGGTAGAAGCCAAAGCATTGCCTTCTGCCACTGAAAATTCAGTTGTTCAATTTATTTTTGAGGATATTTTTACTCGTTTTGTTGTCCCAAGAGAAATTGTTACAGATCAGGGAAGTCAATTTACATCTAATTTGATGGAGAAGCTGATGGACGAATACAAAATCAAGCACAGAAAATCTACTACTTACCATCCGCAAGTAAATGGCCAAGTAGAATCTACAAACAAAGTTTTTGAGAACATCATCACCAAAACTGTTCATCTACACAGAAGAGATTGGGCAAAAAGGCTTCCTGAAGCCTTATGGGCCTACAGAACTACATGGAGGAACACAACAGGACATTCTCCCTATGAACTTGTTTATGGGAAAGAAGTCCTGCTCCCCATTGAGTTTCAAGTCAAGACTTTCAAGATGGCAGTTCAGTTGGGGATGAATCTATCAGAAGCCCAAAAGCACAGAATGGAGCAGCTGAATGAGCTAGATGAGATTAGACAAGATGCAATTTTAAGGACTGATCTAGTTCAACATCAAAGAGCTAAGTGGCATGACAGATATATCAAAGAAAGAAAGTTTCAAGAGGGAGATTGGGCTTTATTCTTTGATTCCAAGTTTAAAGACTTCAAAGGAAAATTTCAGACTCATTGGCTTGGGCCATATGAGATTGACAAAGTCTTTAACAATGGAGTGGTAAGAATCAAGACCATTGATGAATTTCAGACTCCTCTTATTGTGAATGGCCACCGATTGAAAATTTATCATAAGCCACTTTCAAAAGAGGAGTTTGTCAAAATGTTCCAAGAGAATTCTGCAATCAGGTTGGTGGAGAAGAATCCTTCTCCCCCACCAGCCTAATCTTTGTTTCTTTCAGTTTTTGAAAAAAAAAAAAAATGTGTATAAGCCTGAAAACCAATCATAGATTGGCGGTCTTATACAGAAAATATAGAGTGAAAATCAGGGACACCTGACACTCTATATTTTCCAAAAAAAAAAATTATCTCCTCTCCTTCTCTTTTCATCTTCACTTCATCTCACTTACCATTTCACTTCACCTCCATCTCATTCTCATTTCCATTTCACTCCATCAATAAAAGTCCCCTTCAGGACTATTTTCATTCAGTTGGTTTTCCTCTAACTATCTTTGTGCAGTTAAGGGGGTGCTGTCTTAGTTTCCACAGCTGGAGACCGTTTCCGCAGCCAGAAACAGTTTCCACAGCCAGAAACGATTTCCGCAGCCAGCATCACTCTGTTTTCAAAATTTACAATCAACTGTTAGTGCCATAATCATAAAATGCAGGTGTAATTGAGCTAAAGACATGGGGCATCTCCAAGACAACAAAGAAGATCAATTGGTTAGAAGCCTTGAGCAAGAAATGACAAAATTTACAAAGGTATGATCAAAAATCTTTATCAAATAACAATTCAAGTCATAATTATGCATAGTCATTAAACCATAACAAGTTCTACTATGTGCAATGATTTGATACGATAGCTCCACTACCACTCCTATTCCACGATACCACTCCACACACCTCGCATTCATTTCCCTAACGGTCTCATGATTATTCCGAGTTTAAACTCAAGATTGACTGCACTTCCATTTATTACCCGTACTCTTGAGACATGACCTATTGTGTTACGGCTCTTCTTAGCCATAATTTCCGCAGCCGTCTGTTGAGACGTGTAAAATTTCATACACAGTCATCTGATTCGAAGAATTCCGCCGTTACTCCACTCGTTTATCAACTCCACTTATACCATACTCCTCGCATGCATCCACATTTTATTTTAAACTTGTTCACTGCTGCTCACCCTCTGTTCCTCCGGTAATTTGGATACTTCCATCCCCTGTTCTCCATTTCTAACTGCAGCCACTACAGTTCATTCTAAACCCTGACTGCAGTCACTACAGTCATCCTAAACCCTGACTGCAGTCACTACAGTCATCCTAAACCCCGCTTGCAGTCACTACAGTCTATCCTAAACCCTGTAACAGAGCTATTTTTTTTCCCTTAACCCTCACACGCAGAAAAACTCTCAGTTGGAATTTAAAACAGAGGATGGGAAAATTACTGAGAGCTGAGCCGGAAGGACCGAAATACTTGGAGGGTTATCCTCAAACTAAGGAATTGCTGAAGAAATTCATATGGCTACAATTCATCCAGAAGTTTAAAGGCCATAACAAGGAGGTGACCAAAGCTTTTGTGAGGTCTTTTAATGGACAAACAGTGGAGATTGGAGATTTGAAATTCACAGTCACCGAGGCCACTATAGAAGCTGCCACGGGCCTACCTCAAGAAGGTGAAAGGTGGTTTAAAAATAGAAGTGTGGACGATCAAATATGGAGAATCATGCTACAAAACCAAGGTATGGATACCATCGTATTTACAAGAGGCATCCCTGTTCATGCACTAAAAGAAGAATGGTCTAGTCTACTGTTAGTCATCCAGAAATTTATCACATGTGAAGGTCGTTTTGGCTCTATGTATATGTATCATGTTAGACTGATGATGAATTTCATAGACGGTCACACTCTTAATTTGCCTCATTTTCTGCTATTAAGTTTGAAAAAGATGAGTTTTACAGTTCAAAAACACGTAGGCAATATTGAACCTCATCTCTACCATCATGGGCTCATAAAAATTCTTATTGAGGACCAGTTAAAGAAAACTAAGGATACTTGGGAGCAATTCTTGACAAGAAACTACTTCCAAGAGCCGTCTGAGGCCTCTGGAAGCAGTCCACCAAAGATGCCAAGGAAAAGTAGGAGGAAACAAAAGAACATTACAGTCCAAGATTCCCCTACAATAGAAATTCAAGAAACTGTCCAAAAAGAAGAAGAAGATAGAGCTAAAAGTAAGAAACAGAGGAAAGAAAAAGGCAAAAGAACCATCCAAGAAGTTTATCCATCCCCTGAGCAATCCATAGAAGAAGATTATCAACCTCTGTCAGAAAGATTAATAGATCTTCAGGCTGCTGCTATAGCCAAGAAAAAACAAAAAGGAAAACAGAGTGCACAAGAGAAGAGTACTAGTTCATACTTAAGAAGGAGCAATAGGCTAAAAGGGAAGGGGAATAAAACCAAAGAAAAATAGTCTCACTTTATTGATTTAGGTGAAGAGACACTTGAGAAATCTCCAGCTCAGCCAAGCATTGAATCAAGTCCTCCACGTGAGGAAAGCCCTTTTCGGCCGGAAAGAGAGAGCAGTCTTCCTCCTCCACCAGATTTTGAGCCTAGTCTGAGAAAGACACCTGAGGTAGATCCTAATCAACAAGAGGCATATAACTACCTGGAATCCTTAGAACAATCAGCTGCAGGACCGAGTACCACTCTGCCACTTGATGCACAAGTTCAGTCTTTAAAACATGAGGTATTTGAGTTAGAAGTCCTAAATAGGCATATCAAACAGGAAAATGAAGCACTCAAAGAGCAGAGTAAGGTAGACAAGATTGTCCATGATAACACTATGCTTCATTTAGGACTGTGGCAAAAGAAAAACAAAAAACTGAAGAAGAAGTGCAAAAAGTTAAGCAGAGCATTGATTAACCTCAAGTTCAAATGTCTAGTCAGGAAACCAAGGATGATGATGTTAGCATCAAAGAAGAAGAAAAGAGGGCTAGATGTCCTTGCAGAAGCCTCAGAACATGTGGATTAGAGGGAAATAACTCAATTTTGGTTGCATGAGGACATGCAACACCTTCACAGTGGGGGTATGTTGAGCCTCAAACCTGCACCTTCCTATACACCCTCTCAGCCTTCTTTTTCCACTTACTTCATCCACCCAGCTGTTAAATCATTGCATTATAGTCTAAAAAGAACTTTTTACATGGTTTTCTGACTATGCTTATGACTATTGTTTGGTTTAGTTTTTGTTCATGCAGCTGCGGAAACTTGTCAGTTTCTGCAGCCAGCACAGGTTTCCGCAGCCAGCACAGGATTCCGCAGCTATTTTGTTAAAAGCTGTGCTACAGGTGTCCTATGAAGAAACGAGCCACATGGGCAAGCTACAGGTGATGGGTACATGGAACGTGTCCCTTCAAATCAGCCAAATCATCCATGGAAGGTCACGGTCAACAAGGGTCAAAGGCAAAGCCAACCAAGGAATTCAGCGGTGGCACGTCTCTGTTTTGAGCACGTGAACGTTTACGTGGCACAGTCCTCAGCCCACGAAGACACCGGCACACCTGGAGATCATCCCCGTAACCTGAATCCAACAGCTACCACTACGAAGATTTAATAGACATGATGAAAGTTACGCTAGATCTCGGCTGAGGAGATCTACGTGTCTTTGGCAACACAGTCAATAGCGTAGGATTCAGTTAGTTAGTTTCAGCACTTTTTCATTATAAATAACACGTTGATGAATGTTGTGGAAGAGCTTTTTGATATGTAATTTCTGAACTGTTGTTGTTATTACCCCACTGTACTTTGCTTTATATATGTTGTTGCTTTAATACATGAGAAGACTACTTTGCTGAGCTCGTTCTTGTGACTGTTCATTGACTAGCTGAGGTGGCAGAGGGCCCCTGCGCACTAAGCCCTGTATAGTTGTTATTTGATTTCCTTACGTTTCTGTTTTCATAATCGTTAGTCTGTACATAACACGATGTTTTGATGCTTCTTAATTCACTGCTGTTTATATTTTCACTTCTTCTTTCTTGTAGCTGTCAGCTGATCAATGTTTTTCTGCAGGTTTTCTTAGGTAGCCCGGGCAAATTTTCATCTTTTTGATAACTATTGGCATATGAGATCATCTTGTCCTTCCTGCTAACTTTCATTTTCTGAAGTTTAATTCCAGCACTGTCCTTTTTCAAGTTGTGATTTGCTTATTTATTTTTCTGTTATTTAGACATCATACTACTCATCAGTTTATGGTTTCTTTCTATAGTCAAGTGACTCTATTAGTAAGAAATCAGAATATTACTTATTGTAGTGTGATTTAGTTATCATATTGCTTAAACTTATTCATGATTGCTTCCCACAAGGTAGATTGAGCTGAAGGGTAAAGGATCAGAAGAGTTAAAGTAGTGTGATTAGTTTCCTTTCTGCAATTTAATTTCTTGCAATTTAGTTATCATATTGCTTAAACTTATTCATGATTGCTTCCCACAAGGTAGATTGAGTTGAAGGGTAAAGGATCAGAAGAGTTGAAGTAGTGTGAATAGTTTCTTTTCTGCAATTTAATTTCTTGCCATTTAGATATCATATTTCTTGACTTGTTCATGATTGCTTCCCACAAGGTAGATTGAGCTGAAGGGTAAAGGATCAGAAAAGTTAAAGTAGTGTGAATTAGTTGCTTTACTTTGAGTTGCTTTAAGTTCAGTTTTTACTTTCTTTTCATTCAGCAGCAAGGATACTGGGCCATTGTCATTAGTTCACTGTTTTTCTTA
Source organism: Pinus tabuliformis (assembly GCA_031772625.1). Taxonomy (NCBI): domain Eukaryota; kingdom Viridiplantae; phylum Streptophyta; class Pinopsida; order Pinales; family Pinaceae; genus Pinus; species Pinus tabuliformis. The sequence goes on from CM062805.1 coordinate 466,185,919, forward strand.
AGAATTGATTTCATTACAGTTGTTTTAAAGCTTTCTTTTTGAGCACTTTTAAGTTTTGAAAAATCACTGTAGAAATCACCATCACCATCCATCCATATTTCATACTTAACTTTCATTTTCGCCATCACACATTAGGGAAAGATAAATCCATAAACAACCAAAAAGAACTCAAAAATGACAAAAGACTAAGGAAATGGTTATCTAGTACATATAGTACACTTCACTTCGTCAGTTTACGAACCCCGGATTGACATTTTAAATAGCATTTTAGAACACACTAAATTGACCAAACAATTAACTCGGTAAACTAAGTGATATAATTTCCAACTCAATTTAAACTCATACTGGACCCCTAAAACTTAGGGAGACCATATACATGACTATAGAAATACTTCCAACTCGAGATTCCTAAGCTAATTTAACTCAATTAAATATTTACAAGTTGTTATGAGAATAGAATTCGATTTTAATTCACAGTTTAATTCAAGGACAAATTAAACTAGAATTTCTTGTTTCCATTTCTCAACACTGTATATATATATATACATATACCAAAGTTTTATTTTACAAAAACGTTTTCCAGAGACACATATGGACATGTGGCCTGTCATATCAGAAAATAATACATGTGGTCAAAATATGGCTATATAGCCTCTTAGTATACTAATCTTGATGATGCTCATGGTAGCAAGAAACTTTGTGAGCCATATTGCATGGTAGCTCATTGATACATCCAGGCATCCCAATAGTATGATGTTTCATTCTCGTAGGGATTTGATCGACCCTAGTCTCAACTATGCCTTGGGTCAATCCCTCCATGTGGCAGTCGACCTTTGCAAGAGTCTCAGCCACATTGAGATCCTGCAATACCTATCATCCCCTTACAATAATTTGTACTCCAACTAGTGCTTGTTGTGGGTCTTCAACATCCTTAAGATAGGATGAACCCACAGGTCGAACAGGTCCAACATCTACATGTAAACATTGATAGTTAGTCTCGGATACACAAAAATACAAAAAAAAAATTATAAAACTTACAAAATGATCAAAATGTTTTGTTTTACCTATGGAACCCCATCACTCTCCATCCAAAAGCACGAGCTCTAGGTCTCCATGGAAATCTATCCCAATGTATGGATAGTCTTCTATCATAATGAGTTTCATGTGCATCCATCAGAAGAATAATGGTGTGAAACTCATAGATGATGGACCTGCATGTATGGACATGAGATCTACCCATCTCCTCATCTGTGGGACTCTCGGATATTGGACCTTGAGAAAGATATGTTGTGGTCTGATTAATGGAATCTTCTCCATGGAAAATGAAATCAAAATCAAACCATACCCAAAATATTTTAACTATCCATCATTCGCCTTGGTGTTGGGTCAGGAAAAAGGTATGTTTTCTCTTCGTAAATAACTTTATTCATCATTTATCATCACATGATTATCTTTGTTTATGGACCAAGTTAAAGGAAATAATAGCTAAAGTTGGGTAAAAGCACTTGGCAACAAATTAGATAAATCTAGCACGAGAAACTGACTTTTTGCTATCTTTATATGCAGAAGATGCAGATTGAACAATATTTATTCAATCAACAGAGCAGCATCAGGCTGTAAAAGGAAAAAGACAACGTTTGAGGCAGTAAAGGAAGTGAGATACCAGGCAGACTGATGCTATTTCATGAAAGAATCAAATTATGTATATCGAAATCCTCAGGATCCCCTGATCCTGAGAATTTGCTTTTATCTCTTTATTTTCTAAATGTAATATATAAGGCCGAAAGGAAAAACTTCCCAAAGTTCAAAATTTCATAACTTGTAATTATTCTTTTGATACATATAATACCTGTTATCTCAATGATGTTGTAACCTTGTTGCTTATTTTAATAAAGAAAGACTACATTTGATCCATACTTATATTTTGAGTATTTCTTAGCAGAGACTTCTAGCGACTCTGGGCCCAGTTAAGAGAAGTTCTACTGCTTTCTTGTGTTATAATCTTTTCTATTTAGTCATTACTAATTGTTAATGTTAAGTTAATAGAATTTCGCTTATTTGTGAAGATTTATTATTCCGATTCATATTGTTGTTCATTAAGATTCAGACTTAGTTGTGTGATATATCTGAGTAACGCTTTAATTGGATTGGTTATATTAGTTTCAGTAGTAGATTGTTGTTCATTCTGAGTTATGTTATCATAGATATTAGAGATAGCATTAATCTATTTCCATAATTTTCTTATATAAATCATTTGTTGTTTAGATATCATTTATCATTATATGCTCGCTTATTGTTCAATTATCAATTGTCATTCAATTGAGATTTGTTGTTCAATTAGGAACTGCTTCTCAATTCGTATTTACTGTAGATTATCATTGTTGTTTAGTTGTTATAGTTCTCTTTCTTGATTGAGTGAGTTAGTATTAATTCTATTTGAAGATTGCTGAGTGTGATTCTTTGCACTTACATTCATATTCATTTGATTTTGGAATAAGTTAAATAGAGTTGCAGAGTGTGTTAAGAGTTCTTTCAAGAGTTATTTCCTCCATAGTTATTTCTTCCAGAATTGTTTGGAGTGAGTTGAAGAAATAGTTATTAGTGCTTGTAACGATTTATCATTAGATAACCTCTGAATTCACTGCACATATAGTGCTGACACTCTTGAGATAAAAATACTTACCTTGGGTTGACGATTAATGTAGGAATTGAGATTGCTTGTAAGAGGATATCTTAGTGCACCAACATTTTGGCACCGTTGCCGGGGAAAGTGTGTCAAAGTGATTTCATTTTTATATTGTTGTGAAGTAATTGGGTTTTACAAATGGAAGGTAAGAACCTGCGTACCTAGCAAGTAAAGTGCTTGCTTACCAGCCCTCTTTTTAGCAAAATCTTAGAGGTTAAATAGGAATTGATTTTTATGAATGACTAGGAATATAAATATAGAAAAATAGCAAAATCCCCCACCTAAATCCACAAAACCCAAAGGATCAGTGAACCTTGAGAGAACGACCTTTATAAACAAAATCATGAGAAAAACAAAGTCTCAAGCCTCAGTAGGATTTCAGGCAGTAACCGGAAAAAGTCCTACTATAGTCCCTCAAGCAGTAGGCTCACCATCTAAAGCTTACACTGAGATTCAAAGCCAAATTGGAGGATCTAAAAAGAGTCTTCAAGCTACATCAAGTTTACATTTTGATCCTCTCCAAGAGGGAAAATCGTGTAACTTAAGAGAAGGAGAAGGAGAAACCAATGGAACTGCTAAGGCAGAACCACAACTGTCTGAACAGGGGTCTCTTATGATCCCAGATCTAGGCAATGCTGCAAAGCCAGTTCGGGTTTCTAATCCCCCACTTACTCAAAAAGCACTCCCTGAAATCCCTGAAGGTTATTGGCACATCTTTGATCAAATGGAAAACCAACCACCTCAAGGTCAACCTCAACATTGGAATATCCCATAGTCGATCAAGTGGCCAATGCCCCCATGAAGACTATTCCTCTACAGAGCATCCCAACTTTTCACAGGATGATCACAGAGGATCCTGATGCCTTCTTGTTTGAGTTTGATGTCCTCTGCAGGGGATATGACTAGACCACTAACCCCCAAAAGCTAAAAATGTTCCATTCTACTCTGAAAGGAGTAGTCTTAAGATGGTTCATGGGTCTGGGTGGACGAACTATTAATTCTTGGGACGATATGAAAACCTCCTTGCTCACAAGATCCTAGGAATTTTGCAAGACTAGGGAGCTAAAAGATGAAATCTTTAAGATGACTGCAAAAGATAATGAAACTCTAGAAGAGTATGTTAAACGGTTTAATTATAATTTGCAGAGATCTCCACACACCACCTTACCTAAAGAATTCCTATGGGCTATCTTAATTAAAGGGATGAAAGAGGAATGGTTAGAAAATCTAAATTTAATGGGGAAAGGAGATATTTATTAGGAACATTATGATGAAATTGTCAGCTTGTGTATCAAGGGTTCATGAAGAAGCACACGCATAGGATCAGGAAGCTGAGATCCCATGAGCAGGGGAAGAAAACCACACAGTGGATGCGTAACACGAATGGAGATCAGCAACCTCCTAGAATATTTCAAGACAGACATCCTGGGCACCCTCACGATGCAACTGGATGTCTTACAAGCTAAATAAAAGCAAGCCTTAGTAGAAAAAAACTTGGCCATATTCTGTCCACGTTGTCGAAAGAAGCATAGCCAATGGGAGTGTCCATTAGACATGGTCCAGACATGCGGTATATGTACCAAAGATCACACCACTAAACAATGTCCATCACTGGCAGGGCTGAAAGCAGTATTCAAGGAAGCAGAAAAAGAAATAGAGCTAGTGTATCTGATGAACCAACATCAAAAGTGGCAGGCTAAACCTATAGGTATGTCACAAGACGCATCCCAGTTCTTTCTTTCTACACAGTTTAATCAATAACAGAACCTTGGGGCAGCATGGAAAGGCTAATCACCTCACCCAAATTCGAAAACCCAGCCATTCCCTATGGCATCCTAGCCAACTCAATCCTTTCCAGGTAATGGCTGGCCAAATTCTCCTTTTACTCCTATTTGGCAGGGCAATCCCTATCAATCCCAGTGGCCTGCCTCCACCTCTCAAAATCCGAACTAGTCTCCAAATTGGAAGTGACCACTGGGGATATCCAATAAACCTATGGGGACAGGTCCTCAGCCTCAACCTACATTATCAGCTCCATATACATTACAACAAAATCCTCAACCTCTTCTGCAACCTTAATTGCCAGCTCACCCGAATCTGAATCATAATAACAGACCAGTCCAGTTGGTACAAATTATCGAAAGCTTAGATTATGAGATTGAGCAAAAAGAATGTAATGAACTTAGATTGAGGTCAGGGCATATCATCACCCCTGGGGAAAACAAGGATCAACCATCAATTGAAATTGAAACCCCACCTGTACATATACCACCACCTGTAATTAATACTGAACTAAACCAAGGGGAAGAGACAGATCAGTGTGAAGACCCTGAAAAACTTACAGTCACTTCTCCCCTGTTCCCTGAAAGGTTAATGATACCCAAACCTATTGTTTACCCAGATTTTGATCTTGTAGGGGAACTAAAAAATCTTTGTATTAAAATTCCTCTCCTCTAGGCCATTCAAGATATTCCCATCTAAGCCAAATCAATCAAAGAGATATGTGTAAAGAAGCCTGTGAGGAAAGAAAAAACTTCACCCACCATTCACGTTGTAGGAACCTTATTTGATTTACTCTTGGGAGGGGAAACTCTGGTAAAGTATGAAGATCCTGGAAATCCCATAGTGATAGTTCAGATATATGGCTGCTCTTTTCCCAATACACTAGTTGATTTGGGTGCAACCATTAATATTTTAATAGCAGAAACCTATCAAGCACTTAGTATTACAGCCCTGGAACCAACCACCACTTTATTAGAACTGGACAATCATTTGGTGGTAAGGCCAGAAGGGACCTTACATGATACTACAGTTTTTGTTGATTCATGGGAATATCCAGTATATTTTCTTGTCATAAACCCAAAGAGTCGATTGGATGGGCATACTATGATTATGGGTCGACCTTGGTTGGCGACAACTGATGCTTATATTGGTTTCCGAGAAGGCAGCATGACTATTGCAAAGGGGGATGTTGTAAAACATCTCGCGTTATATCCTCTTGCCAAGCCTAGTCTACCCATTCTAAAAATATGTAAACAACCACCAGCATACCTGGAGGAAAGCATCTGCTCACCACTCATAGTAGCAGAGGCACTGGAATTCAAAGATCAGATTGAAGATGACATTATCAACAATTTTATCAATCAGCCAGCTGATGTGAGCAATGTAAAGTGTCAAATGTTGAAAGAAATCCTTGATAATGAAGCCATGAAAGATCCTTTGAAGGATACCGATGACCAACATATCCAGGCGACTGATGTTCATAAAATCAAGCCATTTGAGATCGAACTAGGCAAAGTTCTAAACATTAATGATAGTCTAGATAGTGATTAGCAACAAACTCTCATACAGGTCCTGTAGAAATATAAAGGGGCTTTTGCCTGGGATTATCTTGACATGAAGGGTATAGACCCACAGCTATGTACACACCACATATATACAGAGAAGGATACTCAATCCATCCTGCAACCTCAATGAAGATTGAATCCACATCTCAAGGACATTGTGAAAGAAGAGTTATAGAAACTGCTGGATGTGAACTTCATTTATCCTATTTCAGACAGTAAATGGGTCTCTCCATTGGTGGTCGTCCCAAAGAAAAATGGGAAGTGGCATATCTGTGTAGACTACTGGGAATTGAACAAGGAAACATAGAAATATCACTTCCCCCTCCCATTCATCGATCAAGTCCTTGATACTTTGGCAGGGAAGCAGTTCTTTTCCTTCCTAGACAATTTCAGCAGCTACAACCAGATTCAGATCGCCCCTAAAGACCAAGATAAAACAACCTTCACCTATCCCTGGGGTGCATTTGCATACAGAGTATTACCATTTGGCTTGTGTAATGCCTCGGCTACATTCCAGAGAGCTATACTCAGCATTTTTGTTGATTTGATAAATGAAGGACTTGAGATGTATATGGACGACTTTACTCCATATGGGGATGACTTCGACCAAGCATTGCAAACATTAGAAAAATTCTTAGAATGATGCATTGCTACTAGGTTATGTTTAAGCAATGTCAAGTGTCACATGATGATGACCGAGGGCATAATCTTGGGACATTATATCTCTACAGTAGGGATATAGGTAGATCCAACAAAAAATTAGGTAATTCTTTTACTGCCTACCCCCTGCACTCAGATAGAGGTACGTAGCTTCCTGGGATATGTAGGCTATTATCGTAGGTTTATTAAAAACTTTTCACAAATTGTTGCGCCTTTATATGCTTTAACTGGAAATGTTGATTTCAAATGGTCTGACAAATGTGACACAACTTTTATAGGTCTAAAGAAACTAGTCTCAACAACACCAGTATTACGTGGACCAAACTGGGAGCTTCCTTTCCACATATCCACGGACACATCAAATGTAGCTATAGGCACTGTCCTCCACTAGGAGGAGGATAGGAAACCTTATGCTATATATTATATTAGCAAAAATCTCACTTCTGCAGAACTTAATTATACAGTAACAGAAAAAGAATTCTTAGCTGTTATTTATGCAATAAACAAGTTTAGACATTATATAACTGGCTACCAATTCTTTCTATATACTGATCACTCTTCCATTCAGTATCTAACTAATAACCTATCACAAATGGTCGAGTGAACGATGGCTATTTCTTTTGCAAGAGTTCGACATTACTATTAAGGATCGTCCAGGGAAGGAGAACCCAGTTGCCAATTTTCTATCTCAAATCTCGAAGGTGAATGATCCACTGGCAGTAGATGACCAATTTCCAGAACAACATCTATTTTTCATAATAGTCAAGACGCCATGGTATGCAGATGTGAAAAATTATCTGGTAGTAGGGAAGCTACCTAGGTATTTGACGACAAGAGAGAGGAGACAGATCGTTTAGCACAACACCCGATTCTCTTGGATAGGCGGATATGTTTTTCACACAGGGCCCGACATGTGTATACGTAGATGCATTCACGAGGATGAGATTTATGACATCTTGAAATCTTGCGATGACAAGCCCTGCGAGGGACACTTCATAGAACGTAGGACAGGGCATAAGGTATTATAGATGGACTATTATTGGCCCACTATTTTTAAGAATGCTAAGAAATATGCCCAAGCTTGTGATAGCTGCCAAAGGATGGGTAGGCCTGGCCAATCTGATGAAATTCCTCTGCAACCCCAATTAGTCATAGAACCCTTCGAGAGATGGGCATTGGATTTTATTGGCCCATTCCATCCGCCATCCAATCAAAAGGCCTACATATTGGTTGCCATGGATTATGTGATGAAATGGGTGGAAACAGTAGATTTACCAAGAGCCACAGAGGAAGCTGTGATTAACTTCCTTTTTGGGCTATTTTTGCGGTATGGTTTACCGCGAGAAGTGATCACAGATGGGGGAGGGAAATTCATAGGACACAAGATTACTGCCACTCTCAGAAACCATCATATTACGCATAGGATCACTTCCCTGTATCACCTGTAGGCGAACAGGCAGGTAGAAAGCACCAATAAGGTCATTGAAGCGATTATGACCAAGACATTTTCAACACAGCAGCGAGACTGGGCTTCTATACTGCCAGAGGCCTTATGGGCCTATCGCATGACTTGGAGGAATACTACTGGATACTCTCCATACCAAGTCGTGTTCGGCAAAGAACCTATTTTTCCGATTGAATTTGAAATAAAGACTCTAAGAATGGCCCAGGAAGTGGGGCTAGATCTAATAGAAGCCCAAACCAAGCGACTTCAACAGATCAATGAAATAGATGAGGCTTGATTTCTCGCTTTGCAACAGACCGCAATTATTCAGAAACAAAGGGAAAAGTGGCACAACAACCTTATCAAGAGGAAAGCATTTCAAAAAGGGGATTGGGCACTCCTTTATGACTCCATATTCCAGGATTTTCTGGGAAAATTGAAAACAAGATGGCTTGGCCCTTATGAGGTTCAAGAAGTGCATAGCAATGGTATTCTTACCTTCACTACCATTGATGGATCTTGCCATTCTTTTAAGGTGAACAGGCATCGAGTGCATCTCTATCACAAACCACTCACCAAGGAGTCTTTCTGTGAGCAGGTACGCAAGGACCCCTCCATGCAAATCTTAGTTGCAGGGAGTGATGACCGAGCAACTTTTCTTTCAAAAAATTGAGATTTCTTTAAATTTTAAATAATGTATATTTTCTCTTTGATTGATTGCAAGTTCGATTAGGCATCACCATGTAAATATGATGATTTTTTTCTTAGTGCTTGATAAGTGTTATTCAATCGATTGAACGGTTGTTGTTCAATTGATTGAACAACACTTTTACGTTTGTAATTTTTGTTGTTCAAACGATTGAAAGATTGTTGTTCAACTGACTGAACATCACTTTTATTTTTTGTTTTTGATGTTCAATCGATTGAACATCACTTTCTCGTTTTCGTTTTTGCTATTCAAATGATTGAACAATTATTGTTCCATCAATTGAACAACACTTTTGCATTTTTTTCTTTTAATTTTTGTTGTTCAAACAGTTGAACAAATTATTGTTCAATCGATTGAACAATACTTTTACATTTTTGTTGTTCAAACGATTGAACAAATTGTTGTTCAATCGAATGAACAACACTTTTACATTTTTGTGATTTTTCTTGTTCAAATGATTGAACGATTGTTGTTCAATCGATTGAACAACACTTTTGCGTGTTTGTTTAATTTTTGTTGTTCAAACGATTGAATGATTGTTGTTCAATCGAGTGAACAACACTTTTACAATTTTTTTTGTAATTTTTTGTTGTTGAAACGATTGAACGATTGTTCATCAATCTATTGAACAACACTTTTGTGTGTTTTTCTTTTAATTTTTGTTGTTCAAACGATTGAACAAATTGTTGTTCAATTGATTGAACAACATTTTTACATTTTTGTTCAAACAATTGAATGGTTGTTGTTCAATTGATTGGACAACACTTTTGCGTGTTTTTCTTTTATTTTTTGTTGTTCAATCCATTGAACTGCGCCTTTGGTTTTTTTAAATAGGACAAACTATGAATTCTTTAATTGTTGATCATTGAGCCATCTTTTTTTTTAATAAACACCATCTGAATGGATTTGTGCCTAATATAAGCAAAAATAGTAATGATAATATCATTATGACCTGTGAATCCTTTTGATGGTTATCTTTATTCAATAGCTGATACGGTGTATCTTTATAATGACTGGTTGAACATCTCTTCTTTGGACACATCATAAGATGATTCGCTATTTTCAAACCATGTTGGCTTATGTTTATACTTTCAAATGGATAAATCCCATGATACGATGATATGGGGTTAAGAGTATAAACCTTCATTGGCATCTTTTTACTTCTTACACCATCCCTAACTCTTAAGGAGCAAATGAGCCTCCCTCTTGTTACAATAAAAAATTCAAAAGAAACAATGGAAATAATGAACTATGAAAATGCGTCAAACATTCTCTTAAAGAGGATAGGGGGTCTCATCTCGAGCCAACCTACCATGCTCATAAGGATATAACGGGGGACATTCCAATTTGGCCACGAAACCAAGGTAATGACCTTCTTAATGATTAAAATTGTCAGAAGGACAGGGGGTCTCATCACGAGCCAGTCTGATCACTTGTTATATCCTTGTGAATGGAACTATGGTCATTTGGTCACCATGCCAGCATAGTGGTCTCTTTATGACAAGAAAAGAAGAACCATGTTCATACTAAAAGGAGGACTCTAGCTCATTTTTGGGGTTAAAAAGAAACCCTGTCGAGGCTATGAACCCTTGCTGGCAGTAGCAGCTCTGCTAGTGGTATTGGAGTATCATCTTACACTACCAAATGATTTCTATCTATTACCACCTATGGATTTATTTTCAACGGGAATTTCCAATTTGAACAACACCCTTACACACCGAACTACATGGTAACTTATGTTATATATTCATCATATTTTAATTGTCAAATCATTTTATGACAGTCATTAATACATACCACCGATTATGCCTTTGTTATTAATACTGCTTACGGTGAAAATATTTTCTCATAATGAATTAAAATATCTGTTTTAATTTTTTTTCTCGGCCATTTCACATCTGATGACGTGTATTTCTTTAATTTCCTTACTGATTAGCACACTTTTTTTTGGATTGGTTGCCGGCATTTATGAATTGTCAATGCTTTCGCTTGCTTTTCACATGCTTGAAGGACGTGGATGCCCTTTTCTTGTCAGAGGGGGGATGGCCTACGTATGAACGACATGAGTGACAATTATGGATAATTGTGTGATAATCATTTGAATTAACTTCTGGGTAAGGACTGCATGATGATTATGAATGTGTAATAATTAGCAAGTATTTCTGATTGGGGAAAGGATGAAAACCATTATGGCTGGCATGAAAACTCATGATCCGGCATTAAGTGTGGTTGATGGGACAAATGACTTAACTAAATATGATATTAATTCTCAAAACATCGTCATTTCTCTGTTAATTGCTTTAACGTTCTCTGTTGTTGTTTTGAATTGCAGAAGTGTAAAACAATTGCATACAAGTGAACCAGTCACAGGTATAGTAGCCATGGGAGGAAGAGCTATCCAAAATGAGCCCTCGGTACTCAAGGTATCAGACTAGGCTCGGGAAATTCTCGAGCACGCAGGATGGCTGCAATATCTGAATAAATTGCAGGGATTTCACGAAGAAATGACACTCGAATTCTTGCAGAACTTGCAGAATGGCAACAGCACAGTCAAAGGCAGGGAGATAGTAGTTTTTGAAGCGATCATAATCAAAGTCATTGGACTTCCGACTGAGGGAACCAAATGGATAGAAAATCACGTCCTTTTGCACAATGCAGTGGTAGTATTCCAGGACGCAGATGAGCAGTTAGCCAGAACAGGGAAAGGGATTCACCCTTCAGTGTTAAGACAGCCTTGGCAGGAGTTGGCAGTCATTGTGCAATAGTATATCACATGCGATGGTCACTAGGATGTGGTAAAGCCCCGTCAACTCAAATTGTTAGCCATCCTAAAATAGAAAATTTTAGTTAACTTTTCATTTTATTTGGATTCTCTATTGCATGATGTCGCTCGGTGAGTTAGCAAAGTTAAGGACCAATGCACTATCATCAGTCATCATGGACTAATTAAATTTCTTATCATACATGGACTAGCCCAACATCAGTTAACTTGGGACAATATTGTAAATCCTACTTTGGCCCCACCTCTAGAAAACACAGCAACATAGTAGCAAGGGCCAAGAACCCCAGGTCCGAGAAGGACACTTAAAAGAAATAATTCCTCTATGCCCTTGAACCTACTAAAATGTAGACATCTGTGTAGGTTAGAGCCCAACAACGTATCCCAATTCAAACAAACAAGGCTAGACCATCCTGCACACCACCTCCAAGTCCGCAAAATTCCCTTTTGCAAGACTATGAGGAGGAATTAGCCAAGGTATTGCGGAACATGGGGATATTTGGCGAGCGTAGAGAACAATTCGGGAATGTTGAAGAACAGAATTGTACCCCCAACCAGTCTGCCTCCGATGATATCCCTAGTCGTGAGCAAACCCTCCCATTTACTGATATTGTGGAGGAACAGAGGGAACCAATCCCTTCTATTGAAAAACCCCTTGAAGCCGAGGTCCAGGAAGAGAAAGCCATTAGATAAGAAAATCAGATAGTAGATACTGGTCTAATGGACCCCCCAGCTAAAGAAGATCCTGCAGATGAAACCCTAGGAGATGTAAATGAACTAGGAAATACTATTCTTTTTAAGTCCCTTGAGGACGAGGCCTACCTAGAAGAAAACCCAAAGAATTACAATTGTTCAGGAGACACCATTGTATTGGGATCTCCTGAAAGATAAATCCATGACAAAGAGGAGCTAGAAGGTGAAGCTCCATCAGGAGATACAGTTCCAGTTGGAACCCTCCCTGATGATTACACAATACCACCTATACAGGAACCAGAGGAAAATGCAGTCAACCCATTGTTGGTTGGAAGTCCCATAATAAAGAAGTCCTACAAGGAAAGGCTCAGAAAAATGCTTAAGAAGTATAGAAAACAAAAGTGAATAATTGGGCAACTAAGGCAGTGGTTAAAAGAAGCCATTAGAGGCAGGAATTTGAAAGTAGAAAAAGAAACCACATGCACACAGATAGAAAATTGTTGTGGAAAGGATGTTAAAACCTAAACTGATGATCTTTTGGCCCATACAAAGGAAACTCAGATAGAGCCATGTCTTGTAGAAGACATTGAAATGCAGACTAAAGACCTCTGTGTTTTCTCATAGGAGACCCAAATGGACTACCCTACCGTGAATGCTGTCATTCAAACAGATACTAAAGAGGACATTCAAATTGTTCATTGCATGATTCAAGAGGCATCTGAAGCTTCTGTTCAGACCGACCCCATGGAGACCCAAGATGGAGAAACCCAAACATAGGAGACACCTGCTTATATTCCCCTAGTAAGGGAGGCATTTATTAGCAGACTGCAGAATGAACTACTGAAGGTTTAGCAGGAATTAGCCCAGCACAAGGAGGAGGTTGTGCCCCTATGGATACATCAAGAGTTAAAGAAAAAGTTTTAGGCACTTATAGTGACTGAGGATGAGACCTTTTCTCAGTACAAGGCTGAATAGAAAAAGGTTGAGAAAGCATGGGACAATTTAAAAAATGCTAAAGAGAAGTTGGAAACTATATGCTCTCTTTATTTAGACACCCTGTCATGTAGAGCCCATGCTACAAATTATGCCTTATTCTTCTGGGAGAGATACCTCCTACTGAAATTTAAAGCTGTTAAGGCTGGGAAGTCTGTGGAAATCAAGACTACTCAGATTTTGTCAAGTGCTTTAGAGAACAGAATGAGCAGGTACGTCGCCTCCTCTCTGAAATTTATATGCAAAAATTATTTCTGGAAGATTATAGAGACAGCAACCGTGGACCCTTTATAGGGGATGTACAACTCCAGACATTTCTCTCTTTTTCCACTAATCAACTCAAGTGGGCCAAGGCTCACAATAATTTTAGGAAGCGTGAAGAAGGAATCAACCTATGGGTGAGAGGGGAACCAAGCAAACCCCTGCATCTCTTGGTCAGACACAAGAAATTCATGAAGCGGGATGGTGTTGTGGGCCAACTAGGGCCATTTCACACAAATATTGTACAAGCTGGAAAGGAGTACTTCCAAGAAATTAAGGAGGAAGCCTTGTCTGTAGCTAGACAAAGGTGGGAGGTCTCCAACATTATTGTTAGAAATCGAGAACCATTTGGATATTGGAACTTTAAATTTGCCTCCTCTCATTTCTACAAGTACAGTAACATGGTCTTAACCATGGGCCCTGAATGGATAGGATGTCAGTATAGGACTCCAATCATATGGTATCCTCCAAACAAGTATCACTATGACTACACCTTGAAGGATCAAGACGTTACCCAGGATTTTGCTATACTAAAGAAGAAAAATGTCTTCATAAATTATAAGGAGGAGGTATATCTAGCCTATTCCATAACTCAGCTACACATCAACTATTTAATTGCATGAGGACATGAAACAAGGTAAGATGGGGAGTATGTTAGGTCAGGAAAAAGGTATGTTTTCTCTTCGTAAATAGCTTTATTTTGCATTTATCATCACATGATTATCTTTGTTTATGGACCAAAGTAAAGGAAATAACAACGAAAGTTGGGTAAAAACACTAGGTAACAAATTACATAAATCGAGCACGAGAAACTGACATTTTGCTATCTTTATATGTAAAAGACACGGATTGAACAATAGTTGTTTAATTGACAGAGCAATATTAGGTCCTAAAAGGAAAAATACAGCGTCTGAGGTAGGCAAGGCAGCGAGAGACCAGGAAGACTGATGCTATTTCATGACAGAATTAGATTATGTATAGCGAAATCCTCAGGATCCCCTGATCCTGAGGATTCGCTTTTATCTATTTATTTTCTAAATGTAATATATAAGGCAAAAAGGAAAAACTGCATAGAGTTCAGAATTTCATAACTTGTAATTATTCTTTTGAGACATATAATACTGTTATCTTAGTGATTTTGTAACCTTGTTTCTTATTTTAATGAAGAAAGATTGTGTTTGATCCATACTTATATTCTGAGTATTTCTTAGCGGAGACTTTTGGCGACTCTGGGCCCAGTCAAGAGAAGTTCTACTGCTTTCTTGTGTTATAATATTTTCTATTTAGTCGTTATTGATTGTTAATGTTAAGTTAATATCATTTCACTTATTTGTGAAGATTGACGATTCTGATTCATATTTCTATTCATTTAGATTCAGAATTCGTTGTGTGATATATCTGAGTAACGCTTTGATTGGATTGGTTATATTATTTTCAGTAGTAGATTGTTATTCATTATGAGTTATGTTATCATAGATCTTAGAGATAGCATTAATCGATTTCCATAATTTTCTTACATAAATCATTTGCTATTTAGATATCATTTATCATTATATGCTCGCTTGTTGTTCAATTATCAGTTGTCGTTCAATTGAGATTTGATGTTCAATTAGGATCTGTTGTTCAATTAGGATTTATTGTTCAATTCAGATTTGCTATAGATTATCAATGATGTTAAGTTGTTATAGTTATCTTTCTTGATTGACTGAGTTAGTCTTAATTCTATTTGAAGATTGTTGAGTGTGATTCTTTTCACTTACATTCAGATTCATTTGATTTTGGAATAAGTTAAATAGAGTTGCAGAGTGTGTTAAGAGTTCTTTCAAGAGTTATTTCCTACATATTTATTTCTTCCAGATTTGTTTGGAGTGAGTTGAAGAAATAGTTATTAGTGCTTGCAATGATTTATCATTAGATAACCTCTGAATTCACTGAACATATAGTGCTGACACTCTTGAGATAAAAAGACTTACCTTGGGTTGATGCCTAATGTAGGAATTAAGATTGTCTATAAAAATACATCTTAGTGCACGAACACTTGGTAAGTTACTCTTTCATATTTTCTCAAACTCCCTTGCTCTAGTTAAATAATGTTGGATCTATGAACTCTAGAGCATATTGAATTCGAGGCCCATTGGCAAAATGTATGGTAGCTTTGCCAACCAATCTAGAAATGATAAACATGATTATCCTTAAAGGAAAACATACCACATCTTTTACCTTGATTTTCCATCTCTGGTTGGTTGGGATCGAGGTCTACAATGTGTACTAATATAGTCCTTGATAGTCTCTCTACCCCCTCTTGAACCAGATAATGAGATCAGGGCACATTTCCTCAGTAAACCTATTAGAAAGTATATGTCTTCCACCTGTATGTTAAGAATATATGCTCCAAGCCTGAAAGTTTGTGCTTGAACATCCCATGCTCGAACAAGATACTCTAATAAGTCCATTTTTTGCCTCATCCTAGGAAGCCAAAAAGAATTTCAAAATCCCAAAGTTTCTCATTGCCTAGATGGTTGTCGAATCATTAGCAGCATTCATGTCATGTTCCTCATGTTCTCTTTCTCACCGTATCAGAGCCATTTTGTTCCAATTACAAACTGAAACATGACAAGAAAAATCATTAGAGTGAATCTCATGCAAAAAAACTGAGAAAATTTTGAGTGAAGCAAGAAAAAAAAATATTTAAAATGCACCCAATGCACCCTAACAAATGGAGATAGTGCGTTATAGTTCCCTCCATAGTGCAAAGTTTTCTTGCCCAGTGCACCTTTCGACACTGTTGGCATGTCTTGGAGCGAGGGTGAAACACGAAATCCCTAGCTCATCAAAAACTATAAAAAATATGCATGAAATGTAAAATCAGAACCGTAAAAAGAAAGAGCAAGGTGAGATCTCATACCTAGAAGTGATGGCACTTAAAATGATCCACTAGATTGGCCACAATCAACTGCAGACGATCGGGGGGAAAAAGCACTCAAAGCTCACTCACTAAGAGGTAAAATGTAAAATGGTAAGAATGAAATTATTGTTTCCCTATTTATGGTCATTTTCATGATTATTTTATTAATATTTTATTATTTTGACCTAAATATGACCTAATTTTACCATGTATCATTTTTAATCTTTTGATGATGTTCTGAGTAGGTTAACAACTGTTTGATGGATTTTATGATGTTTGAATCAAAACAGATCATTTTGACCAAAGAGCATACTTTTATCCCTTTTTCGGGCCTTGTAAACTTATGAAAAAAGAATGCCATGGAGTTCTCCTTAACCTCTTTTTAGACTCCCAAAACATGAAATATTGTCGATCACTTGTCTTTTTGAACTCGTTAATGTAAATGAAAAAACATCTTCTCAATATAAGTTTAACCCTTTTCCGATCTAAGATAGATTATTTACGACAAATGAATACCTTAGTCAAACATGGCTAAGAGGTTCTCTTGAGTATCGTTTTCTGCCTTTTCAGACTCAAGAGACTATTTACAAAAGGAACCTTTGGAGTTTTCTTTTTTGCCTCTTTTTCAAACTCTATAAACATGAAAAAGGAGCTGAGTTAGACCTTTGTTGGACTCATCAAACATGATGGAACTGAACCACCCTTTCTCAGGGTTCATTAAATATACTCAGAGGGATTTAACTTAAGGTGAACTTATAGATCAATCATATGTTATACTCCTCAAGCTTGTTAAAAATAAAGAGGTACTGACCAAAAATGTTTGGAAAAATTGTGAAAACAGGGTACTCTACCCATTAATGCAGTGAGTCGCTCTTTAACATGACAATCTTCCACTTCATTTGTGTGGTTGTTGGGTTGGGAAATATGGTTGTCTTTTTGGTTCATCACACCACATCAAAGCATCTACATTAAGTTTTACGTCAATGTTGCCAACTCCATTCAATGTCGCCAAAATTTTCAAGAGAAGTCATTCAATTGATATTTTCTACAATTCTCTTAAGCCTTCACTACATGTCTATTGTTCCTGAACTAGTTCCCCATCAACATCATTCTTTCTCAAATCTTGATACCTGTTTTGTGTCGTTCATCAGGGATACATCAAGGCCCTCCTGCAATGGGTCACCTCCTGTCGAAATCAACTCAATATCTAGGAAGTTAACCTAGAAAATCCCTTTGGTACCTAGGAGCTTGCATACATCAATGGTACATTTCCTCGCTCTTGGCCACAGGTTTTCATCACTGGTTTCAACTCAAAAAAATTGTGTGGTGTTCGACTTCAACTCATCCATTCACACCATACGAATTATACTACAATACCTTGAGAACCATTAACATCATTAGTAGTTTCTCTCACATTTGTTAACGACTTACATCATTGGTCAGTGATCAGATGGTGTCTACCATGTTTGACTCTAGCTCATTTATTCACATGGTTAGAATCGTACATTGGATAATTGAGTGAACGAGATAGAAGACCCCGGATCTAGTTTCATCCATCCGAGTTGTGCTTTTAGATTAATACAATATTATAAAGTATGATCGCTATGATCATATAGACAGTCATCCAATCATGAGTCCACACATTTTAATCAGTGGATGCAACTTCTTGACCATTGTACATGTAATGTTAGCTTATGTGCTTATCATGGGTATGCCTCCCTTAGAAAAAATATCATGATTAAAATGTATTATAATAGATGATTGTCTCAACCAATTTTTCTTGATCTGAATTTGTCACAAGATAAATCACTCGAGTCATTAGTTACCATTTTTTGCTTTATGCTTTAGGGGGCAATCTGTTATAGGCCATTTTGTCGCATCTAGTCAATAGGTCTACAAACCTGATCAATCCACATCCATGAACATGTTGTCATCATCCCTACACAAATCTCTAAGCATGATCTTTCCAAAAAGTCTGAGTTTCTAGGTCTCACTACTCAAAATCATTGTTTTAAGCCCCGTCGCACCTTGCCCCTTTTTCCAAATACGTTCAATGATGGTTTCTCCTTTCTACATTAGTGTTGGTCAGCACTAGTTTCTCCTTATTCAGGGTGCATTGATTCTATAGATTCAGTAAAATTAAAAATATTTCCAAAGCCTCCTCTTCCAGAATCTTCCAGGGGTTATTTAACCACTTACTATGTGAGTTCTATTTGATCCTACCTTGGATACTTCACCTCTTATCCATTGATCCCATCCTCCCATCATAAGTGGATCTCAAGATCATTATGGTAAACCCTAAACTACCATCCCTCTCCTATAAATTTATTGTCATCCATAACATCAGGGTTGGATTTTGGAGACTGATCATTGATGAGGCTCATCAATAGGTAGATTATAAGCATCATGATACCATCCTCCAGCTTTAGAACTATATTTTCCTCACATTTGTTTGCATTTTTTTTATATTATGATTAGTGAGAAGGATAAAATATGTTTGTTATGTCATGTGGCCTAATATGGTTTAATTGCAGGAAATGGATAAATTTTTTAGATGATTTCTATGTAGGGGCTTGAAATAGATAGCAAGGAGAGAATCTAGTGGGTTGTCAACCTCTCTAGATCCCTCAATAGGCCCAAGATCACTACACGCTCTCTCTCTCATTAGTTCGAGGTCATTGGCAGCCAAGCAAGTGAAAGTAATGAAGTCATTGGAAGCCAAGCAAGTGCAAGTAATGAGGAACGAGATCCACCATTCATTTCCACCTCTTAAGCCTTATAGGAATCCCTCCTGTAGCATTACAGGCCTTCTTGTAGCAATATAAGGCACTTGTAGCAATACATGGCACTTGTAGCAATATAGGGCACCTGTAGCAGCCTCCTGTAGCACACCTGTAGCAACTTGTTTCCTCACCAATTTTGATCCTGCTACAATTTGGACTTACTTTAGAAGGATGTTGACCCCCAACTGTGACTTCATGATCAAGAGAATCTCCTAGGCGACTCCAAACTCTCCTTTTCCTTCACTACAAAAATATGATAGTGTTAGTTTCCTTATCACGGATTTGGCTCAAATGGAAAATTAATTTATATGCAAGTGTGAGCTATTTAGATGGTACATAGAGTCTTGAATTATGGTTTGGTAGTTTAGCTTCTTGTCTGCAAGTAGATATGTTCACTAGATGGATGATTGCAAGATAATGTAGTTTGCTTCTGCAAGTAGTTTAACTCTTACCTTTTCATGAATTGTTTCTATGGCATTTGCAAGTTGAACTTAATATCATTTTAATTTTCATAGTTAGAGGTAGCTTCTAAATTTGACCTTCATTATCTAGCTTTCATTCTAATTCAGTAGGAGGACTATTGATCAGATGTCCTAGTTGAGGGTGGCATGAGTAGAATCACATCTACTATGCATATAGCACAATCTCTTAAAATTTTGTACGAACATCAGGTTTATAAATAGATTTGAGGAGCCCTTGGGAGTTAGATAACCCTTGGTGCAATATTAGGGCTCACCACTTTTTGGTGCCATTGTCGGGGAGGTGTCTAGTTATATGTTATTTCTACTTAAGCATTGTTTTTTGTTTTGCATACAGTTTTGAAGAAGTAACATAAGATAAAAAGAGAAAAAAATTATTTCATGCCTTGCATGAGTAGAGATACTCAAGGAAAATTCTTACCAAAAACCCCCACACCCTCAAGCAGTCAACCTTTACTCTTCTTCGGTGACTGCCAACTTCCCTCTCTAACTACAGGGGAGTTAGAAGACCCTCTAGGTAAGCAACCTGAAATATTTGAAGAACCTATTGGGGAAGAACAGGAACCCACTTCACCTACCCAAACTATGGCTAAAAATAGGATCAATGAGGTTTTCCCTATCAGAGAGACTCATCGAGAGGCTAGAATGAAGAATATAAGCCCTACTTCCCTTCCACACTTCCATGGTTTAACCTCTGAGGATCCTCATACCTTCATGTTTGAATTTGTTGTTTTCTATAGGACCTATGACTATTCCTTTTATGACTATAAGTTGAAGTTATTCCCCTCTACCCTTAAGGATGCAGCCTTGTGCTAGTTTATGGGTTTGCGTGGGGGTAGCATCACGACTTGGCCTAAAATACAACAAGCATTTAATGACAAGTATAGGGAATACTATAGGTCCAAAGAAACCAAGGATAAAATCTTTAGAATGACTCTTGGACTTGATGAATCCCTATAATACTATTAGGAGAGATTTCAACTCAATTATTGGAGGGTTAGGTGCACCCTTAATCCTGAATCACTCAAACAAGTTCTTCTCTGAGGGATCAGGGTGGACATGTTGGATACTCTCAACATGCTATCTAGGGGAGATATCTATCAGTTATCTTATGATGACATTAAATTTGTGTTAAAAAATCACTCTAGGGCTATTAGAATGAAGGGTAGGGCTAGTCAAGGCTTGGTCAGTTCCTCTCCTTCCACAAATTTCTTCAAGAATGAGATTGGAAACATGTTGGATGACTTTAAAAGTGAAATGTTGCATACCTTTGATTTGCAAATGTATACCATGTAGATCAAGAGGAAGCAAGAGGAAGCAGAGAGATCCCTAGTTATTTTCTGCCTTTTATGCACTAGAAGGCACACCAAGAATGAATGCCCATTAAATTTCATAGAGGTATGCTCAGTCTATGAGGAAAACCATGCCATAGATAAATTCCCTTCATTTCATGGTTTAAAAGTTGTATACCAAGGGGTAGAAGGTGGGGTTGAGTAAATCTGCTTTATAATGTTGAAAATAGCAACAAGAAATGCTAAAAATAGAAATTCTAAAAATAGAATTGCTATAAATAGCATTTCAAGATATACTCCAACTCTATTGGAAATAGCAAAAAATAGAAATGCTAAAAACAGCATTGCTATAAATAGCATTTTGGGATAGATTCCAATTTTAATTAGTCCCTGAATTAAAATTCGAATTTAGTCGCACTAGCTGTTTGAAAAAATAATTAATTAATTCATCTTGAGTTAATTAGTTGGAGAAAATCAAACATGAAGTCTATGTGAAGACATGCAACAATTTCCCCTTTGATTTAGGAAGTTATCCCTTGATTAAGGAGATTAGGATGAGTTGTACTTTGAGTTGTAATTAGTTAGCTCAGTTAACTGAGTTAAGTCCAGTTAGATTAGTTCCAACAGTTTGTGGAACTGATTGTGAGTTCAGTTAGTTAATGCATGCATGCATGTAACTAGTGTACTTCAGATAATTGAATATTCTCTCATAAATAACTCATGCATGTCAGTTCAATCAGAGACCCAGTTGAGATCAGAGGAAGGGATAGTGTACTATCAGTTGCAAGAATTTTCCTATATAGGAAACTCATCCATGCAAAAGGAGTTATCTCCTTCAGGATTACGCATTTATTTTTGAGTTTGGTGAGTTGTGTGAGAGGTGAATTCACACCAGTGGCAACTATAAGACCCAGGAGAAACTGCGCAAGGAAATAGGAGGCTTGGAGGGAAGAGGAGAAGGTTTGTGAGAAGCCTTTGACTATCTATGAGCAGTAGTGAGGGATTGTATCGAGAGCTGGATAGCTTGTGAGCTAAAACTTTGTGTAATCCTGAGATATTTCCACTTGTATGATAATACAGAGATCGGGTTTTTTAGCTGAGGCTTTCCCCAGAGTATTCTTCTGTATTCATGTGTGATTGATTTCTTATTCATCTGTTATATGTGTTCTATTTGATCTTGCTCAAAATCGATTAAGCTTCCGCAAGTTTGATTGTAGAAGTAGATTAAGTATATTGCTTTAGTTACATTGCATTATCAGTTTAATCTACATGAGAATTTCTACATGGTATTAGAGCAAAGGTGATCAAAGCAAAGAACAGTATACAAAGAAGGGAGAAGTTAGAAGTTTTGAAGTTCTTGATTGTAGGTACAGAATCGATTTCTTATCACATCTCAAAATTCACCAATGGCATTCAATGGATTGAGACTCGAGTATGCCCTGGATGGCAGTTCACATTACATAGCCTGGAAGGATCACATGAAAGTGATATTAGAGGACAATGGTTTGAAGGACTTCATTGATCAAGAAGTCCCCAAGTGAGCAGTAGCTAATGCCCAAGAATTGGCAGAATGGAAGAAATGTGTGGCGAGAGCGAGGAGGATTCTTCTGGAGGGAGTTCAATACCATATTTTCTCGAGTCTCCATGGGAAGGAGACACCATTTTCAATGTGGAAGACATTGAAGGATCTATATCAGAACAACAGTGATCAGAGGAAGCTGGCACTAAAGGACAAGCTTCGGAAAATCAAGTGTGAAAAAGGTGACATGATCTCTACATATCTGAACAAGCTCACCACCTACAGAGATGATCTTGTAAGTGTAGGAAGCATGATAGTTGATGATGACATGATGAGTCTTGCTCTCCTCGGTCTTTCTAAGAGCTGGCATAGCTACTAGCACTTATTGAATGGAAGAGAGAAACTACCAAATTGGGAACGACTGTGATCGGATCTGATGCAGGAGGAGATCAGGAGGAGTACTAGAGATGGTTCTTCATCCAAGGAGGATGAAGAAAATCTAGCCTTAGCCAATAAGGAAAGGAAAGGGAAGGAGAAGGATTCTCATCCCAAATTGAGTTCTTCTCATGGTGGGAAGAAGATTGACAAATCTAAAATGCAATGCTTTAATTGTCATGAGGTGGGCCATTATGCAACTAATTGTCCATTGAAGAAGTCCAAGAAGGGATCCTCAGAAGGATCTGAAGGTGAGGCATTGGCCTCTCAGTTCGAATTGGATTTTTCCCTCATCGCATGCATGGTTTCATCGATGATGGGTTGTGGTTGGTTTCTTGACAGTGGAGCCTCATTCCACAAGACCATCAATAAGAGTTTGTTCAGTACTTAGGAGGAGAAAGACCTCAAGATACTCATAGAGATGGGTAAAAATGAAAAGTATAGTGTTTCAGGAGTGGGCACGGTTGCTTTTCAAAGGGAGCATGGAGCTTGCACCACCCTGACTGATGTGAAGTATGTGCCAGGACTGAAGAAGAACTTGGCATCGATCGCGATGGTGGAGGACAAAGGCTACAATGTTGTCTTCAGTAAGGGAAAGGTTTTCCTTATACACATCACCACGAGACAGGTGAAGCTAATCGGTTCACGAGTCAAGAACCTGTATGCTCTTGAGGTTCAAGATGCATGCAAGGTCTTGAGGAGCAAAGAAACTATTGGAGACTTGGTTGTTGAGAGGGAGAGTACATTACATCTCAACATGTAGCACCAGAAGAAGTCTCAGACAATTGTGGAGGAGCCAAAATTGGTGAAGTAGCTTCAGGAGGTTGTGGAGCAGCCACAACTAGAGAAGCCGAGAGGAGACTGAGTGGAGGCATCAACTCATAGAGAGACCTCCAGTAGGGGTAAATTTTGAGCCAAGTGGGCAGAGGGATCACATGAAACCATACCTCCATGTGTGAGGTGGGGTGATGTGAAGTGATAGTCCCAAGAAGGCTGAAATAGGGGCAAGATCCTTGAGGTACCCAACGTCTTTGATTAAACCTTGCTACAGGAGCCCCGATGAGTAGTAGCAGGACTAGCTGAGTGGGTAGAGACAGATGTAGATGGAGGGGCAGAGGGAGCTTCAGCATTAGAGGGTGTTTCTAGCCCAACAGGGAAGTCAGTTGGGAGATCAGTTACTTACTTCTCAGTAACTAAGTTGCAGTGCAACATTGGGCAGCACGATGCAACATGATGAGAGGAGGTGCAGTGCGGATGCAGTGCTGGGAGATAGAACCAATAGCAGCACGGATGCAGTGGGAGGAATTAGTGGGATTGATGCAGTCAAAGATCAAAGTGACAGAGGCTAGAGTAGTCAGATACTAAAGAGCATAGAGGTGCAGAGTTTTCAGTTGACAGAGGAAATAGTAGTCAGAGACTTTGATGATAGATGCATCATTCTGATTCAGGTTGGATATTTTTCGTGTTTCTAGAGTTGCTGGAGCAACAACACTTGAGAGAAGTGTTGCATGCAGAACATTCCAAAGGTTCAGGATCGGGTTCGAGTTGAATGCCTTTCTTGTTGAGAGGGAGTGTTGAAAATAGCAACAAGAAATGCTAAAAATAGCATTGCTATAAATAGCATTTCAAGATATACTCCAACTCTGTTGGAAATAGCGAAAAATAGAAATGCTAAAAATAGAATTTCTATAAATAGAATTTCGGGATAGATTCCAATTTTAATTAGTCCCTGATTTAAAATTGAGAATTAAAATTCGAATTTAGTCTCACTAGTTGTTTAAAAAAATAATTAATTAATTCATCTTGAGTTAATTAGTTGGAGAAAATCAAACATGAAGTCTATGTGAAGACATGCAACAGTTTCCCCTTTGATTGAGGAAGTTATCCCTTGATTAAGGAGATCAGGATGAGTTGTAATTAGTTAGCTCAGTTAACTGAGTTAAGTCTAGTTAGATTAGTTCCAACAGCTTGTGGAACTCATTGTGAGTTCAGTTAGTTAATGCATGCATGCATGTAACTAGTGTACTTTAGATAACTGAATATTCTCTAATAAATAACTCATGCGTGTCAGTTTAGTCAGAGACCCAATTGAGATTAGAGGAAGAGACATTGTACTATCAGTTGGAGGAATTTTCCTATATAGGAAACTCATCCATGCAGAAGGAATTATCTCCTTCAGGATTGCATAGTTATTTCTAAGTTGGTGAGTTGTGTGAGAGATGAATTCACACAAGTGGCAGCCAAAGGACCCAGGAGAAACTGCGCAAGGAAATAGGAGGCTTGGAGGGCAGAGGAGAAGGTTTGTGAGAAGCCTTTGACTGTCTATGAGCAGCAGTGAGGGATTGTACTGAGAGCTGGATAGCTTGTGAGCTAAAGCTTTGTGTAATCCTAAGATATTTCCACTTGTATGATAATACAGAGATCGAGGTTTTTAGCTGAGGCTTTCCCCAGAGTATTCTTTTGTATTCACATGTGATTGATTTCTTCTTCATCTGTTATATGTGTTCTATTTGAGCTTGCTCAAAATCGATTAAGATTCCACAAGTTTGATTGTAGAAGTAGATTATGTATATTACTTTAGTTACATTGCATTACCAATTTAATCTACAGGAGAATTTCTACATGGTATCAGAGCTAGCTGATCTATAGAGAAATTTCTACATATAAATCAAAGGAGGCATCAAGGACCTCGGCCATACCAATAGGGAATGAAAGGTGTATCTTACTCTTATTACCATCCAAACCAGAATGCACCCTTGCCACCTTGGTACTCTCCCACTCATCCATGATGGCCCACACCTCCTTCTTGGCCCTATGCTTCTCCATATCATCCTCAAACTGTCAATCAATCATTTCAGCCATATGTTCCCCAACCTCCTCAATGGAACAACCCATCACAAGACAAGACTACATTCACATGTCCTTGTGGTAAATTTTCTTATAGATTCCTCTGATTTGGTCTATGCAATGCCCCTGCCACTTTTCAAAGGGCGGTTCTGAGCATCTTTGCTGAGCTTGTGAATGACTTTGTGGAGATATACATGGATGATTTCACTCCCTATGGGTGTGACTTCCTAGAGGCTCTCTATAATATGGGTAAAGTCTTGAGAAAATGCATTGAAATGAACCCCTCGCCTAGTCTTGAGAAATGTGAATTATTAATGAATGCAGGGATTGTCCTTGGCCATTCAATATCTCAAGAAGGGATATAAGTGGACCCGAACAATATCACCATCATCAAAAGGGTCCCTACCCCTTAAAAGCAGAGGGATGTTAGGATTTTCTTAGGCTTAGCTGGCTATTATAGAAGGTTTATCAAGGATTTTAGTAAAGTGGCTTCACCATTGTTTGGATTACTAGCCAAGGACTAAGAATTCTGTTGGATAAGTAACTGCCAAAAGGCCCTTGAGATATTAAAAGAAAAATTGACCACTACACCCATACTTAAGGGTCCCAATTGGGATCTACCTTTCCATATCCATACTGATACACCAGAGAAAGTTGTGGGGGAAGCGTTGGTGCAAATAGATGATAAGTTACCATATACCATTTATTTCATTAGTAAAAATATGTCTAAGGTTGAATTGAACTACACTGTCACTGAAAAAGAACTCTTAGTTGTTGTACAATCCTTAAACAAATTTATGAACTACAACATTGGATACCAAACCTTTGTCCATACTAATCATGCAACTATTAAATATTTGATGAATAATCCTGATGTGAATGCTAGGATCATTAGATGGTTGTTATTGTTACAACAATTTGATTTGACTATCATTGACAAGCCAAGAAAATAAAATGTAGTTGCAGATTTTTTGTCTATACTTAATTTTCCTATAGGTGATGAAGGGATGGTCAATGATCAGCTTCCAAATGAGCACTTATTTTTTATCTCAGTGTCTCCCTAGTTTATTGACATAGCCAACTACTTGGTTGTTGGGATATTTCCTCCAAATATTTCATCCAGGGAGAAGAGCAGAATTGTAAGGAAAAGTGCCTCTTTCACTTGGATTAGGGGCAATCTTTTCAAACTAGGACTAAATCATATTTAAAGGAGATGTGTCAAGGAAGTGGAGGTCTTTGACATTCTCTTAGCCTACCATGATGGGCCCTTTGGGGGTAATATTTCTTCCAAGAGAACAACTTTCAAAGCTTTACAATTTGGTTGTTATTGGCCCACTCTCCATCAACGTGTAAGAAGGTAAACCAATACATGTGATCAATGCCAAAGGATGGTGAAACCCACACATAGGGATGAGATGCCACTACAACCTGAAGTGGCATTAGAGCCATTTGACAATTGGGGCATGGATTTCATTAGGTAAATTGATCCACCATTAGGGTATAAAAAGTACATCATTGTGTTCGCTGGTTACTTGAGAAAGTGGGTTGAGACAAAGGTTTTAAAAGCACCAATAGAGGAGAAAGTGGCTTAGTTCTTAAGGGAAAATGTTTTCTACAAGTTTGGGTATCCAAGGGAGATAGTCACCAATTAAGGGGCTCAATTCACATCACATTTTATCGAGGATCTCCTGAGGCAACATAATATTAAATAAAAAACATCTATTGCTTATCACCCTCAAGCAAATGGGCAAGTAGAGGTTACAAATAGGGCATTAGAAAGCAGCCTCACCAAGGTTGTGAGCAGCAATAGGAGAGACTGGGTAGACAGGTTAGTGGAGGCCACCTGGGCCTATAGCACCACTTGGAAGACAACTACTAGGTTCACTCCATATGATTTATTTTATGGGAATACATCTCTACTTTCTATTGAGTTTGAATATAACACTTTGAGAATGGAAACCCAATTGGACTTAAACATCACCAGAACACAACAAGAAATACTACTCCAATTGAATGGCTTGGATGAGTTTAGAATGGAGGGCCTCCTCCAAACTGAAGTTATAAAATTACAAAAGGAAGGTCTGGCATGATAAGTATATCAAGGAGAAGGTTTTTTAAGAAGGGGATTGGGCCTTATTATATGATTCTACATTCAAATATTTTAAAGGAAAATTAATGACAAGATGGTTAGGCCCATACCTGGTAGAAAAATGTCATCAAAAAGGAGTTGTCCAAATAATAACCATTAATGAGGAAGGGATCCCCTTGATTTTCAATGGTTATAGGCTAAAGTTATATGGGAAATATATGTCTAGGGAAAAATTCATCAGTACAATCAACAAAGAAGTCAATTTGGTTGGGAGTGTCATAGCTTCTAATCCACACCACCTTTAGATATTTTTGTTGAAAAGAAAGGAAAAAATAACAGGCCTAGATGAAAACCACTATGAGGCATCTGAGACCAACTCCTGGGCTGAAAACCTCTTTGAGGCATCCTGGGAGAAAAAAAAATAATAATGATCCAGGAGGATCTTGTCAGATCAGTTGCACAGGTTCAGTTTTGTCATCAACATTTAGTGTCCAGTGTCATCAGCTTCGACAGTGATGTTTATGGTTCAGGTTGTTCAGGTAATGTATATGGTTTTCATGGTGATATGGTTTGATACCTAGTTGTCGACATGTGATTGTCGTCAGTTCCTCCAGGATTTGGTCGTCAAAATGGGTTTGTGGACTGCCTTGCAGGTTTTGGTTGTTGATGGGTTTTTTAATCATGTGATGTCGTCACAAATGTAGTTTTGTGACAATTGGTTGTAAATGGGTTTTTATGATGTAAAGACTAAAACCTTAATTCTAAGTCCTAGCCCTAAAAAGCTATGGTACAAAATAAATAAAAACCCTAAACCATACCTAAGAACAAACATGACAAATCAAATGTATTTTAAATACATTAATCCTAAGTCTAAACCCATTAACCTATA
Organism: Pinus tabuliformis; assembly: GCA_031772625.1. NCBI lineage: Eukaryota > Viridiplantae > Streptophyta > Pinopsida > Pinales > Pinaceae > Pinus > Pinus tabuliformis. The sequence continues at coordinate 466,214,729 of CM062805.1, forward strand.
CCAAAACCTAAACCCATGTATTACAAATACATTAAAACACCTAAACCTAAGTTCTAAAACCATTAAAATACAAATCAAATACCATAACCCTAGGTCTAAAACCCTCGGCTTTGTAATACAATACAAAACATTGTAAATAAAGCATATATCAGTCCCTTGACTATTGGCCTAGACCGCGTGGGGAGCTAACCGTAGTGCATCATGTGAGCGGATATGGAGATAGCTGCGATGGGTAGCAGGTGTCGGAGTTAGCAATTAACCGTAGTGGATGTGAAACCGTAACCTGGGCATGTGAAAAAGAGTTAATAGTCAGGCGAAGGTTAACCATGGCTTTGAAATCATGGTCGGGTGGGGTAACATTACCGTGGCGGTGACAGCATGTGAATGCACCACAACTGTCAGTCGAAACCGCCACAGGTAAGTTGTAACTACACCAATAGTTGTCACATACAAACCGTCGAAGCACCACAAGTCGGAAACACCGACAATCAATGTGGAGGTGGCAGCCTGCAGTTAAACCATGGCAGTGACATGCTGGCTATTTCCCCTCCGCCCAGTTAGCAAAAAACTAACGGTCTTCGAAATAATATAAAGTCTATTTTGGGTTTTCGTTGGAGTTTTGGATAGTTAATTAAAAATACCATGCATGTTAACCCTAAGGTGTCAAACAATGACAAGACCGAGGGCATATGAACATAATTATAGCTCCTACTTTCAGTGTTCATGCCAATCTTGGCTGGGAAGACCTCTATTTGCAACCCTTTAAAAGAACCTTTTTGGTCATGAAGAGAGGATGAGTGGTTTTTGAGTTTTATGTGTAGGTTCTAGAGGATATAGGTTGTTTTGTTTTTAGTGTAAGAGGAGCATCCGGAGTTGGAAAACTGGTTTAGAGAGCTTTCTTATGACAGTGACCAGAAGTGCATGTGTGCACATTCAGTTTGGTCAATTTGTTGTGTAATCAACCTCTTTGCAATCAATCCTAATAAATCGATCGCCCATCTTGAAAGTGGACCCAGAGACATAGTCCATCAGGGACAAACTCTGTAATCAATATTGTTGTCTGGTATTGCTATGTATTTGCTATTTTCACTTTTGTTTTGCATATTGCTTATGTTTATCATCTGACATAAATTCTTTCTTCTCAAGAATTTCTCACGATTTCAGCACTTTAAGTTAACATTCATTTCACTGTTGGCATAATCAATTCTACTTTAGTTTTAACATATGATCATTTTAGATCATATAATTTGGTATCAGAGTAGGTTGCATTTGTAGAATTTTTCCATTGAATGTTAACCAGGTCAAAGTCGCAACGTGGAGAAAGAATCCTCGAGGAGATTGATCCAGAAATTGGAAAGGGAAGAGTCATTCATAAGTCGACCATGATAGGATCTAATGCAATTGAGATGCCAGAAGCTAATATGAGTGATGAACAGTGTCAGCAAGCATTCTTGACTATGCAGCAGATGTTGGGAGAACTTTATGAAGATAAGAAGGCGAGAGATGTAGCTTCTTCTTCAAAGACATTGAATAAGGACAAAGGTAAAGGCAAGGCTGATAAACCACTTTCACCTCCATCATCTCCATCATCATCATCTTCTTCTTCTTCTTCCAGTATAGAATCTAAAACAGAAAATAAACCTAAGAAAACATTTCTTTTAAAACTTGATGTAAATTTGAGTTACCTATTTATGATGGCAAAATGAATCCTGAAAAGCTAGATAACTGGATTAAGCAGATAGAAGTGTATTTTCGTATTCAGAAAATTTCTGATGATAAAACAAAAATTCAGTTAGCTACACTTAGAATGGGGGGAACAACTCTAATCTGGTGGGAAAGTAAAACTCATATATATGTAAAGCAAAAAGGTAAGGTCATCTCTTCATGGTCTAAGTTTTTAAAAGCTCTTAGAAAACAATTCTATTCTTTAGGATACATGCAGCAAGTTGTTATTGATTGGTAGCATTTAAGGCAAGGTAAAGGGTAGAGTGTTCAGGAGTTTACTCAAGAGTTTAGAAAAAAAGCATTGGTGCTTGGTATTTCATTGGATTCATGTGAAACTTAATTAAAATACATCGACAATTTACATTCATATTTGCATCATACATTATTGATGTTTAATCTTGATGATTTTGATGAAGTGTGTGTTCAAGCCATACATATTGAATCAGGTGGTAGACCATTCATGTTTTCACCACAATCATCCAAAGAGTTGGAAATCAAAGATTTGAATGATAGTAAAGGGAAGAATAATTTGAAGAGAAAGAAATCAACGATATCTCAGAAGGAAAGACTTACTTGTTCCCATTGCTAGAGAATCAGTAATGATGAATCTAAGTGTTGGAAAAATCATCCAGAACTTAAGCCCAAAAAGTTCCTTAAAGAGAAGGATGAAAAGAAAGTAATTGCAGCAGTCCAGCAAGATCTAGGTTCCGATTCAGGTGATGAAAGGAGGATAACTGCCATAGTTTCGAGAGGTAAAACTTCTAACACTGGTTCAAGTTTGAATACTATTGCATCGTCATCAAACATAAATCCTTCAAATGAGGATAAAATAGTTGAATTATTTAACATAAGGATAACTTCTAATCACATAAAAATAGATACAATATTTGACAGTGGATCACAGGCCAATTTAATATCTGAATATTTAGTTAAGAACTTGGGTTTGGAGACACAGAATCATCCAAGACCTTACCCATTAGGATGGATAAATAAATCAACTTAGATAAAAGTCACAAAACAATGTCGATTAATATTTTCCATTACAGCTAATTACATTGATGAAGTGGAATTAGGTGTGGTTCCACTAGACATATGTGGAAGAGAGCATAAATATCACCTTAAGAAAGATTGGGTTGAATTTATTATAAGGGCACATAAAAGTAAAAATCACTTGAATTTATTTGTTGCTAATCAGATGAAGTGATTAATAAGTTCAAATAAGAGATTTGTAATCATGTGTGTAAAGGAACAACATAAGAATCGATAGGATGTTTGTTCAAGTTATGAGTCTTAGCTTAAAGATAGTTTGATAAAAAATGTAAAAACTTTTCCAGTTCTATTTAAAGAAACCAAACATCTTACTCATAAGCAGGGAATACAACATGAATTACAGTTTGTGCCTAAAGCTCCTCTTCCTAATGTCAGAATGAATCAATTCAGTCCAAGTTTGGAAGTTATAAGTTACAAGGATGCAGGTCAGTATTGGGGAAAGTCAGTGTTAAATTTCTCTTGTATTGTGTCACCAATTCATGTTTCAAACAGTTTGGAAGCCTCTTTTCAAGTGGAGAGGAAGCCTATTTGTTTTCATATCAAAGCCTTTTCTAAAGCAGTGTCAAATTATCCAATACATCTAAGGGAAACTTATGCATCAGGGGAAAGTGCTAATCAATGGAAACATCATTTAATGAATAAGGAAACAGTGATTCAAACAAATCAACAACCACTTCAATACTTTCAAAATCAAACTAAGTTGCAGTAGTTTTCACCTTATAGTTTGATGGGTTTATTGCAGCAAGTTCACTTAGTAATCAGGAAGCAGGAAAGTATATCAAGTCAAGTAGCTAGTTTGATGTCAAAAATGTCTTTGATTGTCTCTATCATTTTGCAATATAGATTGTTAATACATGTCAAAAGTATTGAACAATATCCTGTAGAGATTGTTCTCAAAGATCATTATGAATCACTAACTCATGGTTCTTCATGGAAATAAATCAATTTCCATGCTCATAACAGGTTGTTTGACCATCTTCGCAAGTTGTGTATACTACAGATGGATGGAATAGGCCATTGATTCAAAATGTGCCATGGTCAGCATCATCAGGGTCATCACTTTCAGGTGGTTGATCGAATGTATTGGTACATCTTCCAGACAAGGTGGAGAGTGAGGGAGATCTACCCTCTTTTACTATCTATCTAGTCAAACTTTTGTGGTCCAAAAGCTTTCAAGTGGAGAGGATTGATCCAGGAGGATCTTGTCAGATCAATTGTACAAGTTCAGTTTCTTCGTCAGCATTTAGTTTCAGTGTCACCAAATTTGACAGTGATGTTTATGGTTCAGGTTGTTCAGGTAATGTATATGGTTTTAATGGTGATATGGTTTGATACCTGGTTGTTGACATGTGATTGTCGTCAATTCCGCTAGGATTTGATCGTCGAAATGGGTTTGTCAACCGTCTCGCAGGTTTTGGTTGTCGATGAGTTTTGTCTTCATGTGATGTCGTCGCAAATTTTGTTTTGTGACAATTGGTTGTAAATGGGTTTTTATGATGTAAAGACTAAAACCTTAATTCTAAGTCCTGGACCTAAAAATCTATGTTACAAAACAAATAAAAACCCTAAACCATACGTCAAAACAAACATGACAAATCAAATGTATTTTAAAATACATTAATCCTAAGTCTCAACCCAATAACCTATACCAAAACATAAACCCATGTATTACAAATACATTAAAACACCTAAACCTAAGTTCTAAAACCATTACAATACAAATCAAATACCATAACCCTAAGTCTAAAACCCTCGGATTTGTAAGGCAATACAAAACATTGCAAATAAACCACATATCATTCCCCTGACCACTGGCCTAGACTGTGCGGGGAGATAACCATAGCGCATCATGTGAGTGGATATGGAGATAACTGCGACAAGTAGCAGGTGTTGGAGTTAGCAATTAACTGTAGCAGATGTGAAACCGTAACCTGGGCACATGAACAAAAGTTAACAGTCATGCAGAGGTTAACCTTGGCAATGAAATCATGGTCAGGTGGGGTAACATTATCGTGGCGATGATAGCATGTGAATGCATTGCAACTGTCAATCGAAACCGCCACAGGTAAGCTGTAATTGCACCAATAGTTGTCACATACAAACCGCTGGAGCACCGCAAGCCGAAATTGTCGGCAATCAATGCGGAGGTGGTAGCCTGTGGTTAGACCGCGATAGTCACATGCTAGATATCTCCCCTCCAGCCTAGTTAGCAAACAACAAATGGTCTTCGAATTAACATAAATTCTATTTTTGGTTTTTGTTGGAGTTTTGGATAGTTAATTAAAATGACCATGCATGTTAACCCTAAGGTGTCAAACAATAACAAGACCGAGGGCATACGAACACAATTGCAGGTCCTACTTTCAGTGTTCATGCCAAACTTGGCTGGGAAGACCTCGGATGCATTTGCAACCCTTTAAAAGCACCTTTTTGTTCATGAAGAGAGGATGAGTGGTTTTTCAGTTTTATGTGCAGGTTCTGGAGGATATAGGATGTTTTGTTTCCAGTGTAACAAGAGCATCCAGAGTCCGAATTGGGCACTGTGACAGGTGTTGGAAAGTTGGTTCAGAGAGATTTCTTATGAGGGTTACCAAAAGTGTCTGCGTGCACATTCAGTTTTCTCAAGTTTCTGTGTAATTGACCTCTTCAAAATCAATCCTAATAAAGTGGTCTCCCATCTTGAAAGTGGACCCGGAGACGTAGTCCATCAGGGACAAACTCCGTAATCAATCTTGTTGTCTAGTATCATTGTGTATTTGTTGTTTTCACTTATGTTTTACATCTTTCTTATGTTTATCATCTATCGTAAAGTCTTTCTTCTCAAGCAGTTCTCACGATTTAAGTACTTTAAGTTAACATTCATTTCACTATTGGCATAATCAATTCTACTTCAGTTTTAACATATGATAATTTTAGATCAAATAATAATAAAGATCCCTAGGTGAAAACCTCACTTGAGGCACCTAGTGCAGGCATGCAGGTTGAAAATATCCTTCGAGGCAGCCTGTGTGTCTCAAGAAAAAGAAAAAGAAAAAAAATAAATAAACAAAAGAAAAGAGAAAACACAAGGAAAGAGTTTCTCCATGTCTGTTGACCTTTTTTTTTCCATTTTACAGGATTATACACAGTGGCAGATTTCATGGCTACAGGGCAAAAATTCTCAAGATTACTTTCATTTTTCCATCCATCTGCTTCCTATCCATCATCTCCACTCATGTGATTACCTCCCTCGACCATCCCATTAGCCTGAACTTCAAGATCCACCTCCTCATTGGACTTCTACAGGAAGGACCTGTAATTGCTATAGGAATGCCATGTGGTGCTATAGGAGGGTTTTGAAAATCTACAGGAGGGAGATCCAAGGACGAGGACAGCCCAATATGGACCTTATGAATTGAAAAATGATGAAGAAAATTCCCCCATTACTTTCCATCATCCATCAATCACTCATTCCTCAAAAAATTCACTCAAATCCTCCACTCTGTCCTACCTTTTAAAAAAAAAAAATAGAAACACAGAAGCCATCATCTTCATTTCTAAAAGTATACACTGCTCCCTCAAGATCCTAGTATTTTCCTCGGAACTTGTTACAATTTCTCTCATCACCCCATGCATATTGGAGACCACGAAGGAAAAGGAAAGGACTGCTACAGGAAGGAAACCTCCCCCTGTAGAAGCTTGTGCATACATCACAGAAAGAATTGATCTTGTTTTTTTATCATGAGGGGGGAATGATGGAACCTTATGAGACAACTATAAAGAATTCATATGACTCCCATGAGAACTTTCCACCAGCAACATCATCTGAACATCAACAAGGTACCTACACAAACAACAAATACAACAACCAAGTATCATGAGGATAAATGAAGAAATACACAGGAAATAAGACAACAAGTCAACGCCCTTGATGCCAACAATATGGTCCAGCTCCAGCATGAAAATTTTGATCATCAGGTAGGTATAGGTATGGAAAATTCTTACCTCCTCACTATGTGTGAATAGCGAAAATGTATAAATTTTGAGAGTGGATGTTTTAATAAGATGGAGGTGGACAGTTAACTTGGCCACCGTTGGCTAATGAACTAAGAGTGATTTTAAGAACTCATGCAATGTGGATATGTCACATCAACCGAGTTGGGATCAAAAATAGTGGGTGGTTATTATGATGGAAGGAGAAATAATTACTCAGAGTGGGGACAACGGTCCAAAAGAGGAAACCCTATGTGATGCTAGGTCACCACAGTTCTCCAAGCCTCAACTCAAAAATGGCATATTATGTACTTGGGCTCGAGTTATTTTTCATACTCACTCATTCCAAAAATAGTTAGGGAGAAGAAAATCTTGGTGTGCCATCGAGGAATTTCAAACCTCGTTCTACAATTGTAACAGGAAGGAGCTACAGGAAGGACTACAACTGCTATAGGAGGGTCAAGAGACTGCTACGGGAAGGTTGAGAAGGTGAAGAAGAGCCACATAGATTCAAAATGATTTCCAAATTACCATATGCATCCCAGACTACTTGAAAAGAAGTAAGTGCCACCATATCCTTCATCCATCCATCATATTGCATGCAAATTTTACTCAAATTCTATAGACAGTGGCAATCTAATTGTGAAGTTAAAAGGTATTTTTGAGTGGTATAGTGATTGAAAATAGGCAATTTTCATTAACAAGGAATTTTTGATTCACTGTCACCACTAAATCAAACATTGAAGGTATAGAAGAATAATCTCTCCCTCACTTAATTAAAAACATAAAGAAGAGATGGGGCGAGGATTTATTAGGAGGGAGCCCTCAGATACCAAGAGAATCCACCTACACACTCTTGTGGTAGAAATTTTTCGAAGACACCACTGATTGTGATTCTTCAAGTTATTGAGGGGGTATGATGATGGCCTTGCCTTTGAATTTGCCATGGCTCTAAATTCGCAAACAGAGGATAGTTCCACCACTATTGTGAGGGGATTGGTTATCTCTCTCAGCGCTGAAATAATTAGAAAAGTAACAACCCTACCTCTAGGGATCAAGTGGAGAAGAGAATACAAATCCACTAGTGCCATTGCTAAAAAGAATTTCTTCACTCACAATGAAAATCTTGTTGAGGACAAGAATAGAGTTAGGAGGGAAAGCCTACCTTATCCTTGGGATGAGGTGGCCTACCATATTCTGAAGTACATATCCTGTGAGGGAAGAATGAGTGTGGTATATGATTATCACTTTAGATTACTTCATGAACTTAGGTTCAAGGCAGAATTGGCTCTTGATCAAAGACTTAGTGTGCCATATTTCCTCTTGTAGTCCACCAGGGAAATGAGTCAAAAAGTAAGAGAGGGAAACCACCAACTCCTAGGCCACCATGGCCTAATTAAATTGATAGTGGTGGATTCCTTGAACAATTTGAGAATCTATATCCTTTGGTCCAAATTCATAGACATGGATAGAAAAACTTTCATAGAGACACAAGCCCTCACACCAGGTGAGACCCCAACCTCTAGTGTTGGAGGAAGAGAGGGAAAAATAGAGGGAGAATAAGAAGGGGCAAGGAAAAAAGAGGAAGAAGTAGCAGGGTCAGAAGAAAAAGAAAGAGGGACATAAGCAAAAAGGACAAAAGAAGAAGAAGAGATGAAAACATAGGAAGAAGAAGAAACAGAGGCAAAGGTAGGAGAAGAAAAAGATGAAAAAGAAGATGGGGGGAACAAGAAAAATAAAAATTAAGTCCTAAGAAGACTATTGGGCCCAAAGAAAACAAGTTTGTCTCCAGGAACCACTAAACATGAGGTAGATACAACTTTATCTACCTTTAGCACCTTGGTCAAACCTAAACAAAAGAGACAAAGGTAGGCCCCACTATATTTTAAGACCAGGAAAAGCACTAGGATCAAGAAAGGGCGGCCAAAAACTCCCAAAAATATCCCCATCATAATTGAGGAGTCCCCAAGCAAGAAAGAGGAGGTAGGACCAACTGAAGGAAAAATTGAAGAGGTCACCTCTCCAAAACCCACAACAAAGACTCCTATAGCATATGTGAGGAGGCCTACCACCAAATCAACCTCCTTCAAACAACCTAGGACACCAACAACCCTCCAACAAGAAGAAAAATGGAAGCTATAAGAGGGGCATAATATGCTACATGAAGAACAGGGTATGCTACAAGAGGGGAAAAATGTGACACAACAACTACAAGAGGTAGTGACCTCCCCAAGAAAATTTGAGAAGGACTACCCATATCTCCAAGAGCTTAGTCCACAACCTAGCCTAAGCTCCTACTACAAATTCATTGAAGGAGGGAGGATTATTCCCAAAAAATGTGTAGTCCAAATTTTTTATGAGTTAGAAATAGAAAGAGGAACAACCCACAGGTGCATGCAAATTGCTAAATATAATAAGGTAGAGTATGTGGGCCTCATGGAAGAAAAGGTTCTTGAAATGAGCAAAGAATTAAGTGAGCTGAGAAAGAAAGAGTCTATAGGAGAAAGAAACAAAACTTCCCACCATGGCAAGCTTCTCCATGGAGGAATTAGATTGGAGAAATCCATAAAAGTCTTATCCCCTCTTTCTCAAAGAACATTTACTAAAATTCCAGATAAAAACCTTAGCACAACATGGATCTATGCCCTTTTAGGATTACAAATAGTTCAATGAATTTTTCAACCAAGATGGCATGGAGGACAAAGAAAAATTGGTTGAATTTTACATACACAACCTCACCCTAACATATATGAATTTTGGGATCCCAATGCAAGATTAGGGGATACACCGCTGATGGCCTTAGCATCCTGGATTAATCCTGAGGAGGAAAGAGCTGAGGAAGTGAAAAGAGTAATGGAAAAGGAGGAAAAGGAACCATTATATATTAGGGCAGAGCTAGTGAGCCCAATGGAAGTCATTAGAAATCATGGAATCATCTCCAATGATGTTGATCTAGCACCTAAATACCTCTCCAACTCGGAACAAGACATCCTACATTTTAAAGGCACATTCAAGTTGTTGAGAATATAACTCCTACAAGCCTTCCAAAGGAGATGGTATTCCTTGCCCCACAACCTCTAGCTCAGAGAATATCACTCTCCTTGAAGGCTAAGGAATGCCTTGGAGAGAACACCCTTATACAAGAGGATCATGCAAAGCTTGAAACTCAAGTGGATAAGACTTAAGCTTAGTCCACCCTTGCTGCTATGCCTACAGGAAGGAAGAGATGAAGTAGAGGAGGAAAAGGAGTGGACAAAAATAGAGAAGAATGTAGGTTTCTATCCCCAAGAAGGCAAACCATCTCAGGAGCCTTGGGATGTCAGGGAGGCCACCAAGGCCATGAGAGAGATACACATGGACGACTGAGTTTCTTAGAGGATAATAAATAATTTCAGTAGGGGGTTGATGATGAGGCTCGTCAATAGCTACATTATAAGGGTCATGATGCCATCCTCTAGCTTTATAAAAATATTTTTCTCACATTTATTTACATTTTTTATTAGGTTATGCTTAATGAGAAGGATAAAAGATGTTTGTTATGTCATGTGGCCTAATATGGTTTAATTGCATAAAATGGAGCAATTTTTTATATGATTACTATGCAACGGCTAGGAGTAGAAAACAAGGAAAGAATATAGGTGGTTGTCCACCTCTTTAACTCCCTTAATCAGCCCAAGATTAAAACACTATCTCTCACATCATCTCAAGGTCATTGGCAGCCAAGCAAGTGAAAGTAATGAGATCATTGGCATCTAAGAAAGTGCAAGTAATGAGTAACGAGATCCACCATTCTCGAGTTGTGGGAGACAAATATTCCTATTTTCTAAAGAGATGCTAGTAGCTACCCTCTTGTATAAACAAGCATGTAAAAGAGCTCATTAGGATTCGAGTTTTATTTTCATCTAGGTATTTGTTGAGCTCAATAACTTGGAAATGTTATTTTTTACAGTTATGTGATGTATTAGACATTGATTCAATGATAATGAGAAGTTGCTTATTGATTCATCACTGAGTTAGTTCCAGAGGGTTGAGGCTCTTGGGTTTGGTCCTAACCCTAGTGGCTTAGGTCGCTCTTGTGTATGTGTATCTCTATTTAGTTCAAAGAACTTCTAGTTTATTGCATTTCAATAGAGAATAATCCATCAAAATATATGATTGTGGCCTCTACCTCATCTCTCTGATGGGAGGATGGTAGAAGGATTTATAACCATAATCCAAAATTATTATGTTTATGATTTCTTGGAAGAATATTTGTGTTAGTCATATTATTTTGCATGTTCTTGTTGTACTTTAGGAGTTGGTTTATTGATTAGATCAGAGTTTTGACATAGATTGGATAACATTTAAATTCAAGTCATCTTTTCCACTACTAGTTGTTTCATTTTATCAATGATAAATGGATATATTCATTTGATGATTGTAGGGTTGTTTGGATATGAAAGCAAGCGAACCTTCACCACCTCCATCATTTACGTCCTCACCTTCTCTTGTGAACCCTGAATTCTATCCTAAAAATTATGTTGATGAGATCATTTTCCTAAGATCACCAAGAGAATCCCTTCTAGTGAAAAACAAGCCTTCAAAAGGCTCTGATATTGACTAGGGGCTTTGGCCACCATTCACTCATCTACCTCAACCTCCATCCACCTTTCCACACCCTGAGACCATCATTTCCACCTCTTAAACCTTCTCAGTAGCCCTCTTGTAGCATTATAGGCCTTCTTGTAGCAATATAGGGCACCTGTAGCAGCCTCCTCTAGCACACTTGTAGCAGCTTGTTTCCTCACTAGTTTTGATCCTTCCCCTATTGTGACTTCATGATCAAGATAAGCTCCTAGGCCACTCCAAACCCTCCTTTTCCTTCATTGCAAAAACATAACAGTGTTAGTTTCCTTATCACAGATTTGGCACAAATAGAACATTGATTTATATGCAAGTGTGATCTAGTTAGAGGGAACATAAAGTCTTTAATTATGGTTTGGTAGTTTAGCTTCTTATTCGAAAGTAGATTTGACCACTAGATGGATGATTGCAAGATAATGTAGTTTCCTTAATGCCGGTAGTTTAGCTCTTGCATTTTCATGAATTGTTTTTATAGCATTTGCAAATTGAAGTTAATATCATTTTCCTTTTCATAGTTAGAGGTAGCTTCTAAATTGCACCTTCACTAGTTATCTTTCATTATCATTTAGTAGGAGGAAGGGTCTTGGAACACTATTGATCAGATGTCCTAGTTGAGGGTGACATAAGTAGAATCCCATCAACTGTGCACATAGCACTGTCACCTCGAATTTTATACGAACCCCTAGTTGATAAATAGAGCTGAGAAGCCCTTGGGAGTTGCAACACTCTTGGTGCAATAATAGGGCTCATCAATCATGCCCTCATGCTGCTACCTTAAATCTAAGAAAGACATCATTTTTATGCATTAGGGTGACATTGAGGTGTGTTGTGTTACAAGAAAGGACAAGTCAACTTGGGGAGATTTCTACAAGATCATATACCATCCTTGGTTGTATACTTTCTCCTATTTCTATTAATACAAAGAGTATGATGTTTTCCTATATGCGTTGTGTTACATTTACATTCTTGTATTTAAATGCCTCATTGATTCATTAAATAGATTAATTTAATTATACTATGTAGATGTTGTGGATCCTTGACTTGTTTTGGTTGTATGTGCAGGTTCTACATATAGAATTTCGAGCTATGATTAGAGCTTACAAGCTAGGAGGAAAGTAAAGCCTGCAACGGATTCCAAGTAAGCCTCTTTCCCATTCTTCAATTTCTCTAAGAGAAACTCTATATTATTTGGTTTCTTTTGTTCTAGACCAGTCCACTAGGTCTAGGGAAGATACTTTTTTCCGCAATCATAAATTTTGTATAACACAAGTGATTATTGGTTTAACATGAACCATCAACAATGCAATTATGGGGATATCGTTTCCTTCTCATGGCTTAAAAGCATTACATCGATCTCATTTGACCAATGTACATACAAAAATCAAAATTCTTTGTGCGTGTTTATCTCAAAAGAATCCAAGCCATTTTAAAAATGGGTCCATTATTGAAAACTACTATCAAGGATATCATAAATTCTCTTTGGGGATTTTATACAATTTTGTTTTTTTATGGATTCTTTAGTTGTTTTCGCATCTCAATTTTTAAATACATGGTATTACTTTCCCTGGTTATTTCATCTTATTTCTATTGTTTCCTTCTCCATTTTTTACTTTTTTTAATCACATTTCTTGGATTATCGATATTCATTGCATATTTTTTTCATGCCTAGGTTTATATGACCATTCTTTTTTCATATTCTTTCAGTTTATTTCATTTCCTTCTTCTATCTTCTATAGGATGTACATAATATTTTTGAAATCCATATATAATATAATTTTCTTAAGTTGATAGTAAATAATGCATAAATTTAGAATTGTAATATGAAAAGTGAGACAAAGAATTACTTATATTTGCATCAATTGGTTGAATTGGATAATCTTGTTGTTGTTTTTGTTCTCTCAATCTTGCTCGCCTTTGCCTAATCCTTTATTTAGAAATTTCTCGAGATTCCTCTTGGTTTTGCACTCGAGCCCCTTTTTGAGAATGAAGCCTCTAATTTCCCATGTTTGTTGTCAATCCTTGTGTAATTTTGGCGTTTTGTATTATTTTTCTATGAACCTTTAGTTCTGTTCAATGTTTTCCTGTGTTCTATTTTGTTTTTTTATGGGTGAAGAAGGAGCTCGATCGAGCTCCTAGTTACCTGCATAAATGAATATTTGGTTAGTGGAAATTTATGACTAGCAATATTTTATCGATCTCCTAGCTTCGTAACAATCTCAATTAATTTCAATTAATATATTAATATTTGGTTGTTGGTTTTTGTGGGGGTTAATGATTAGAAGAGCTTGATTGAGCTATCATAGCTCAATCGAGTTCTTCAGTCCTCGTGGGTGTGCACTTGAGAAAATAACTTGATCGATAGTTTTCCTTAAACCTGATAGTAGTTCAATCGAGGGCTTGCCAAACCTTGATTGAGATATTTCAAATTTTACATAAAGCTCTCAATCGAGCTTTTTAAGTGCTTGATCAAGCTATGGAGGGCCTAAAAAATAGATTTTTAGCTCCTTTTCCACAAATTTCGCTGCAACACCATCTTATAGCATGGCAAACCTAATGCAATATTTATCCTTAGGTGGCAGAGTTGATCACATTGGATTTGTGAAGGGATCCTCTATCCAATGGCATATGAGATTGAAATTTTTGAATTCATATGATATTTTCCATCTAATTTATTTTAAACCTTATGCTTGAATTTTTTTTGGATAGTTTCAAAGCGGATGAATGAAAAATCAATAACAAAAGATATACAAAATAAAAAAAAAATCATAAAATTGCATACTCTTCATTTATGAGTCTTCTTTAAAAGGATACTCTTGGTTTTTTAATTTATTTAAGTAGTAGAAAAAAATCATACATGAACACATGTTTGAAAAATGTAATACAAGTATTAATTCACCAACTTCAAAAAATAAAAATAAAAAAATAATTTTGCATAAAAAATAAAGTTTCAATATGCACAATTTAATTCTCTATGTGTAGATCATGCTCATATATATATCTATCTATCTATATATATATATATATATATATATATATATATATATATATATATATATATATATATTAAAATATACATTTTAGACTAAGTTATTTTGATCGAACACACGCATACCTATTAAGATGTGGGAAATTGCAAGGACAAGCATTTAATTTAATGGAAATTTGACAAATTATATGACATTAATATTTTTTGAAAAAAATATCATTAGGACAACAACATAATTCTCCACAAATTGTCTTTTTACTCCAAATCAAAATTCACAAAGCTTATATGATTTTTGAAGGCTTCAATTTGATAAAAAAAAGTAAAATTTTGAAATTTCATCGCCACATTTGACCCAAAAATATACACCATCTTCATGGATTCACTTATATATATATATATATATATATATATATATATATATATATATATATATATATATATATATAATGTTAATTATCAATGTAGAGTCACTAAGCACTTCGCTTAATTTTCTTCTTAAAATTGTTGATTTGACACGACAGGTCGCAAGATTTAATCATGTAACAATTCTTTTATGGGTACATATATCCTTTCCACATTAAGGATTCTATTAATAACCTCCCATATCCTTATCAAACTTCAATGCCACCATGCCATTTGCTTAATTAATCAAACGTAAAGGGCTACAAATGTATAGCGTACTTGTTTTATGGAGGGATATCATGATGTTCTTTTGGATTTGTTATTACCAGCATAGATCCATCTTAAGTATGGATCTAACATGAGCCGAGGGGGATCCAATTTCTTCACGTGCGAATTTTTTTATGAGTCGACATTATTTAAATGTTTTGTATAGTTTCTTTTTTTTCTTTTAGATTTTTAGATTTTTTTTATTTTGACCGAAATGAGAAAAATTTCAACTTTGATGACAGACGAACAGTGTTACACATCATATTGGGCTATAGAATGAGCCTCTGGGCTCAATAAAGCATGAGAAATATGTTTTATTTGATTTCATTAGTCCCGCATTAGTTAAGTAATATTGTTTTCACCTTCTTAGTCAAAGTTATATATATATATATATATATATATATATATATATAGATATATATATATGCCCAATCAAGCTCTCTTCTCTCATATAGCACGCCCAAAAGTGACATCTTGCATCACATCGCTTTCTCTTAGGTAAGTATAGGTATCGGGTTCTTACCCGTCCCCCATGCCATTTCATTTCAACATTGACTTTCACAATCTAGTTTGTCCTAATGTCATGGTAGTTAGAATTACTGCTTCTTGTCTCATCCTTAGTAATATATATATATATATATATATATATATATATATATATATATTGGACTGGTTTAAATTAATGTAATGTGACTTAATTATTTTTGTACAAGTTATTTTTTTCATTATTATATCGATAGAGTGTTTATTTTGAAATAAGATTTTCAAAATTTTAATTTAATTATAAATAGTTATTAAGTGGATGGCAGGGATTTAACTTCTATAGAATATCTACAAAATATTTTTAATTGTAGTTAATATAGAGGATTGAAATTTATCTCATATGTTCCTTTTGTTTTCAATTTAATTAAGAAAAATATCATGTTCATAATAGTGATTTAACTTTTTATTACTTATTGTTATTTTACTATGTTTATCTTGTTACATGTTTTTTTAAATGTATATGTTTAACTCATATTTATTCGTTTTATAAATAATAATAATAATAATAATAGTAATTTAAAATAAATTTACAATTTAGTTTATTTTTATGATATCTTTTTAATCTTAGTAATGTGAGATGTATCATGTGGTAAGTGTCTTGATGCTTTCTATAGATTTATGCCTATCAATGTTTACCATCCATTTAATTTATATCTAATGTTGATGACACTTACATCATTGCATCTAAGACTCTCATATTGACATCTATATCAGTCACTTTAGCTAAGGTCATCATTGAGATTGATATGCATATCATTGTAGTAAAATTAGACGTATGTGTGGATAATCTTGTCTCTTCATAAATTCAAAAACCATTAAGTGCTTTTAATCCAAAGACATGAAAGTTGAGTGCTGTATGTGTGGTTAAAGTTAGCATAAATTAAAAACTTGTAGAGGCTTTGGCTATGATGGCTTTATCTACCACTAGTTTTAGACTTAGATATGATCTAAAATGTTGGGCAAACTTTTTAATGTTATGAAAGCTCCCTCATCAGTATTAAAAATGTGTTTAGGATCATCTCAAATTAACCAAAATGTGAGGCATTATGTGTCAAGTATTGAGTGTATTTCATGAGAAATTTATGAGGTTAATTAGTTGTTTAAAACATATAAACAAAAATTAAAATGCATAGAAGTAAAACACAACAAACTCATAAAACAAAGCTGATAAAGGAGTTCACTCCTCCTGGGCTACATCTCCTTAGACCTGCTTCAATGGCTAGGCCCTCTTTGGATTAATGGTCAATTCTCTGATTACATGCACTTACATTGCTCCAATGGCTTTACAACCTACTCCATTGGATTCATAAGACTCAAAAACCCCAAAAATGACTTTCCAAGCTCTGCAATTGGACTTCAGTTGATCTAGGCTTGACCTCCTCTCCTGGTGGCCCTAAGCTTCCTTAAACTTCAATGTAGAAAAATCACATACAAAAGTGTCTTTTTGCCTCTACAAATTTCTCCAATGTGTTCAGAGCATCCAAATCATCTAGGAATGACTCTTTCTGAGCCAAAATTGGTCGAAATATGCAAAAGTTATGGCCTTTTCAGTTTTCCCTAGCAAAACTCCACCAAAACTAGAGAAACTCCAGTTAACTCCCCCAAATTTGGAGTAGCTCTGGATTTTTCAAACCCACCAAAATTACCACCAACTAAATAAAAAATTAATTAAGTGAAAATATTGGACTGATTACCACTACTCTCCATTTAACTCATTAATGGCACAGTTAGTATTAAGCACTGGCTTGTGGTTTTCGGTGTGTGGTCACATGTGGAGGGGGTTGGCCCGCGGGGCTAGCCCTCTCCTCCAAACTTCAACACTTTAAATTTAAATAGAACATGCGCCTATTATATGTTAAGTCACAATAGCGTGGAATAGTGGTAAGTCTTTGGGTTTGTGTGGGAGAGGTCATGAGTTCAATTCCCTGGCCTACCAAAACAATTTTACCCAACCTTTGAGAGGGCATGTGGCGGCCTCCGAACTTGCCACATGTCAGCCTCTCATTGGTCCACCTAAATTCGTTTGACCAATCCGATGCTAAAACTTGTCACATCCCAATTGAGCCACCTATGGGAATATTCCTTGGAATATTCTTTGTGCTGACTGGGTTGTACGGATGCCTAATTAGCATCCCGGTCAACCTGTACCCAAAATTTGCCTCTTTGACAAAACAGAAAAAAGGCTCTAACTTTCTCATACAAAATCTGTTTTGAGTGAAACAAGTTGTGTTAGGATCATATCACCGAGATGGACGCATTTGTTTAGGTTTTGAGTGATTCATAGCACTTTGGTTTTTGAGCAAATTTTTGCCCCTAATCTAGATTCTAATCACTCCTTCCCACTGACAACCTTTTGGACCCACAAAAGTTGTTTATCTAATGAGAGATGAATACTCTTCTCCTTCCCAAGTTCTATCAATTGATTCTACTTGGAAAAATTTCCATGACAACCACTTGGGTTCACTAACATGCCTTGCCTTGCAAATGGCTTGGCACTTCAACCAATGTTGTCCTTTTGCTGCTGACCCAATCTAACACTTTTTGGTTTCTTTCTAATTAAACACCCTACTATACCAAAGCGATCCCTCGGTGCTTGGAAAGATGACTAATGTCCTTCCCACTGAGAATCATGTTCCTCCTTTGCAACACATGCATTCAATGCAAGCTTCTCCTTGGAAATCACTTTTCCAAGTTAATCCCATCTGAGTGAACTACAACAATGAGTTCCAATATCAATAATAACAAGAAAATAAATGACCATTCTTTTACATCCACGGTTCCAAATTTCACATCTAGAAGAATGCATTCATCATCTCTTTCGCTTCTTGGCATCAACACATCAAATGGTCTACAATGGCTGCAAATTTTTTTTTCATTTTTGTCCACTTTCGCTTCTTGATTCCATCATCCTTCAATATTAAAATGCTTCTCATGTCATGATTTGAGAATGAAGTGTTAGGGTCCAACCCTAACCCCCTTATTTATGTAATAGGGTCGAGTCATAGTTATAGTTAGTTAAAGAGTCAATAAAGCCCATATTAATAATTGTAAGTAGTTGGCCCGCATTTAAAGAAGGGACCACAGTTAGTTGCAAATGGGCCATGGTATTAGATAGATGGTATCAATAAGAACCATGGTACTAACCCCTGGTATTGCATGTATGAATCCTATATAAAGGATAGAGACTCCCCTTGAGGAGCGTCGTGTCTTATTTTGTAATTGAGCCCAACTCTATTGGAGGTTGCCCCCTCGAAGAGGCAAGTGAACATTGCTTTCCTTTCTGAATAATAAAATACATGATGTTATTTCTTATTGTTCTGTGTTCTGGGTATATTTTTTAACATATTTGGTATTCTGGTATCTTCTCGTAGGTCAAGAGCATAACAAGTGGTATCAGAGCACTTTCCAGGGCTGGTGGGATCTCCATTTTTAGCAGAATTTTTTTTGGCTAGAGACATGTTTCGGCGTCTTTAAACCACGGGATCTGTCATTGAACGCATAAACCTACAGATTTGGGGAGGCATGCACGCAGGAAATACAAGAGGTGGTCATGCTTGTTGGACTCCCTTGTAACCCCTGTGGGTACCCCTTCGAGTAGTAGCGCATTAGACAGAACCGCACACAGACTGTCTTCCAAGTACCCTCTGGGTATATCGGAAGCCCCATAGGCTCTCTTCAAACCTCGCCATAGATAAACCATTAACCGTCTTGCTGCTACAGTACACCGAGAACAGCACTCGGGGAGATTAATAGCACGTATGATAGGGTAGTCGGGTTGTACGGCTAAGGGTACAGTTGATCCTCCTTGGTTAGTGCCCTGAAAGATTAGGCCGAGTACTACTATCGGACCCTTATGTATATTGCGATCTGTAGCACCTGACACTACTTGAGACCATAGTTCCCTTGTCTCTCTCTAGATCATGCATCATCTTTGCCAGATCAGATCTAGCAGGTTGTGTTCTGTCGCAGCCACAACAATCAGTTCTACCATTCAGATCTCTCAGATCTGCCATTCAGATCTATCAGATCCGCCAATCAGATATATAAGATTTGCCATTCAAATCGTGCAGTTTGGGTTCTGTAGTAGTCACAATAATCAGATCCACCATTCAGATCTAGCAGCAGGGATTCGATCACTGCCACATTCCTACTCATACTCTGCAGTTGAGGGTTTCGCTGACAGATCTGACTATTTGTGTGGCTCCTATACCTGGGTGTGATTCTTGCATGACATTGGGTGGAATTAACTTTTCTAGGAATCAACTACTGCAGTATTCCTAAGCGAGGAGTAAAACTCCTTGCGGAGACTTAGGAGACTTATAGGAGACTTAGCCCATAAGAATCAGGTCGACGGGTTGAGCAAGGTGGTACCATTCACTTGTCAGCGTCAAAATTTTGGGTGGTGACCCCAATTTTGTTTTCACAGTAACAACAAGTGCACCGGATCGGTGCATGGTACAAACCAAATCTCAAGCTATGGCCAATGAGAAGATCAACACCCTTGAACAAAAGTTGGATGCATTAACGAAGCAGATCCAAACCTAGCTGACTCACTCACAAAGGGAAATTCAGGGGAACCATCGGAGACATATGCTTTTAATGAAAACCTTGAAGGTGAATCTAGCCATTCTATTCACTTCTATGGAAACCACCAATAGTCCCAGCTTCGACCACCCAATTTGGACATGTATAAATTTGATGGCTCTCATCCGGCCATATGGCTAGCACAAATGGAGCAATATTTCACATTGAATCACATCAGAGATGATGAAGCTAAGTGTGGGAAGCTTGTACTTGGACCAAGAAAGATGGCAATGGTGGCAGTGGCATCAACACTGCTATGCAATGCCACTGACTTGGTAGATATTATCAAAAGCCCTTTCTGATGGCTTTGACCATGAATCTAACTTTTTGGGACATCTTACTAGTCTCCGACAAATAGGCACAGTGCAAGAATATATTAGAGCCTTTGAAGCATTAGCCTTCCGCACAGGAGGTCTAGCAGATGAATTCTACTTGGAATGTTTTATCAGTGGTCTCAAAGACGCCATACAAGCCCACATCTGACTACAACACCCAGTCTCATGGCTGGCAGCTTGCAAGATAGCTTGTGAAGTAGAACGCGCGTTAGCGGCCTAGTCGACTCATCCAAATTTCATAGCCAAGGGACGCCCCACCTAGGCTCCAAGCACTACCCAAACACTTAAGGTTCAAAAGGTGTCAGCAGCGAAAATGGCGGAAAGAAGAAAGAAAGGATTGTGTTACTACTATGATGAGAAATACTCCCCGGGGCATAAATGCAAGGAACCCAAATTCTTTCAAATTGATGCTACTGATCACAGTTCATCTGAGGAAGCCCCACCATTTGAGGGACTAGAGGAGGAAGATGAGGACAAGCAGCTAGACAATGAGCTCCCAGCTACACCGGAAGAACAAGTTATCTCGCTTCATGCTTTGGTAGGAATTTCTTCTCCCCAAACTCTCAAAATCAGAGGTTTTATTAAGCATCTCCCTGTAGTAGTCTTGATTGATAGTGGCAGTACGCATAACTTTATACATCAAAGCATCGTGGAAGCAGTACATTGTTTTGTCAGAGTAGTCTCTAATTTCCAGATCTAGATTGTTGATGGGGGCACAATGAAATGTGAAGGCCGCTGTGAAAATGTCAAACTTCAAATGGGGGAGTATCACCTAAAGACCCACATCTTTGCCATCAAAATGGGTGGGTGTGACATTGTCTTGGGTGCTGAATGGCTCCGCACACTCGACCCAATCACAATGGATTTCCAAGAGTTATATATGAGCTTCAAGCAGAATAACCACACACATACCCTCTGTGGACTCCAGGCAGGTGCTCCTGCTATCATCAGTTTGCATAGGATGGAAAAATTGTTAAAAAAGGGCCACCATGGAGTTATAGCCCAATTTAATGCCATCCAGGCCTTCGAACCCACTTCTCTTCATATTCATCCTGAGATGCAACAGGTCTTAAACAACCATCTGCAGGTCTTGGACAAGCTTCATGAGCTTCCACCCTTCAGAGGGGAAAATTATCATAGCATTACTTTGGTCCCAGGGGCACAACCACCAAATGTGCGCCCATATAGATATCCTTTCGCACAAAAGAATGAAATTGAAAAAATCATCAAGGAACTCCTGGAAGTCGGTGTCATTCGTCCTAGCATTAGTCCTTATTCATCGCCTGTGGTCATGGTGCTCAAGAAAGATGGGGAATGGCGTATGTGTCCAAACTTCAGGGCCCTCAACAAGCTGACGGTCAAAGATAAATTTCCCATCCTAGTTGTTGATGATTTGCTGGATGAACTAAATGGGGCTCAATTCTTTACTAAGCTTGACCTTCGCTCGAGCTATCACCAAATTCGCATGGAAGAAGTAGACATTCCAAAGGCTGCTTTCCGAACTCATGAAGGCCATTATGAATTCCTGGTCATGCCATTTGGTCTCTGTAATGCCCCATCCACTTTTCAGAGCCTCATGAATCACCTGCTCAAACCATATATCAGAAAATTTGTCCTTGCTTTCTTTGATGACATCCTCATCTACAGCCTCACCTGGGAAAAACATCTTCAGCATGTAGATCTACTCTTGCAACTGCTCCAGAAGCATAAATTATTTGTCAAATTCTCCAAGTGCTCTTTTGGCATGGAAGAAGTTGAGTATTTGGGCCGCATTGTGGGGTGTGAAGGTGTCAGGGTGGATCCCAAAAAGATCCAGGCAATGCAGGATTGGCCTCAACCAAATACCTTGAAGAGCTTGAGAGGATTTTTGGGTCTCATCGGCTACTATCGCAAATTTCTCCACAATTATGGTCGCATTGCTAGACCCCTCACTCACCTTCTCAAGAAAAATTCATCCCTTTGGAATGATGAAGCGCAACAGGCATTTATAGCTCTCAAACACGCCATGTGTTCCACTCCTGTATTGGCACTACCCGACTTCACCAAATCTTTTGTGATTGAATGTGATGCTTCAGGTACGGGTATTGGGGCTATCTTAATGCAGGAAGGTCGATCCTTGGCCTTCACTAGCCAACAACTAAGTGAGACAAATCTGGGACAATCTACCTATGAGAAGGAGATGATGGCCATCTTACATGCAGTGGATACCTGGCGACCATACTTATTGGGGCGGTGTTTCCAAATCTGCACAGACCATCAAAGCCTTAAATATTTTTTGGTGCAACGCCTATCCTTGCCACAACAAAATAAATGGCTAGCCAAAATGTTGGGATATGATTATGAGATAATTTACAAGAAAGGGTGAGAAAATGTTGTAGCGGATGCTTTATCATGCCAATTTGAGGAGGAAAGAACCCTGCTAGCAATCTCTCTTCCCATTCTAGAGTGGATTGAAGAGGCTCACAAGGAATGGTTTTCACATCCTTTGCTCTCCCAACTCATTAATAAATTGCAGGTGGATCCAAATTCCACAATGGGCTACTCTTGGCTGGATGAGATTCTTTGCTACAAGGACAAAGTAGTGATATCACCAACATCCACCCTTAAAAGTCACATTTTGGCAGAGTTGCACTCATCTCCCACTGCAGGCCATTCAGGCTTTTAGAAGACTTATGCTCACACTTGACGTTCATTCTTTTGGACAGGCATGAAAAAGGACATTCTTACTTTTGTAGCTGAGTGTGATGTGTGTCAGTGCCACAAAGGAGAAACAGTCAAATCCCTGGGCACATTACATCCATTGCCCATCCTTGCCTCAATCTGGACATAGGTTTCTATGGATTTCATTATGGTTCTTCCAAAGTCAGGCAACTAGTCATTCATCATGGTGGTTGTGGACAGACTTTCTAGGTATGCTCATTTTTGCGCCCTAGCCCACCCTTTCACACTAGCTTTGGTGGCTCAATCTTTCATGGACCAGATCTTCAAATTGCATGGCATGCCCACTTCCATTGTGTTTGATCGTGACCCGATCATCACTAGTAACTTTTGGCAGGAACTCTTCAAGCTACAAGGTACCCAACTACAACTCAGTACTTCCTATCATCCCCAAACTAATGGTCAAATTGAAGCAGTCAACAAATGTCTGGAGACCTACCTCAAGTGTTTCACTTTAGATAAGCAAAATCTATGGGTACAGTGGTTACCTCTAGCCGAATGGTGGTATAATACTAACTATCATGCCACCACCAAAATGACTCCATATGAATCAGATTATGGTCAACTCCCTCCTTCACCTACTTCTTATATCTAGGGATGCTCAAAGGTACAAGCAGTGGATCAACTCCTATAGAACCATGCAACCATGTTGGCCCACCTCAAAGAGAATCTCCATCAAGATCAAAATCACATGAAGCAACAGGTAGACCAACATCGTTCAGAGCACAAATTTCAAGAAGGGGATCAGGTATTCTTGAGGCTGCAACCATATAAGTAAACATCACTCAAAAATAAGGGTTGTCAGAAATTATCTCCAAAATTCTACGGATTGTATCAAATACTTCAGGGCATCAGAGAAGTAACCTACAAGCTAGCCTTCCCACCCACTGCAAAAATCCATCCCGTCTTCCATGTCTCATGCCTCAAGCAAGTGGTTGGAAACCATTGTAGAATTCAAACCAGTCTACCGGAATTGGATGAAGAAGGTTCAATCTGGTTCCAACCTGAACAGGTTCTTGACACGTGAGAATGGCACCTACGTGGCCGCATGATCAAGGAAGTCCTCATCAAGTTGAAAGACACATCTCTAGAAGATGCGACTTGGGAACCAACCACTGTTCTTCAGCAGTTTCCGCAGCTTCAACCTTGAGGACAAGGCTATTTTTATGGGGGAGGGCATGTTAGGGCCCAACCCTAACCCCCTTATTTATGTAATAGGGTCGAGTCATAGTTATAGTTAGTTAAAGAGTCAATAAATCCCATATTAATAATTGTAAGTGGTTGACCCACATTTAAAGAAGGCACCACAGTTAGTTGCAAATGGGCCATGGTATTAGATAGATGGTATTAATAAGAACCATGGTACTGACCCATGGTATTGCATGTATGAATCCTATATAAAGGATAGAGACTCCCATTGAGGAGCGTCGTGTTTTATTTTGTAATTGAGCCCATCTCTATTGGAGGTTGCCCCCTTAAAGAGGCAAGTGAACATTGCTTTCCTTTCTGAATAATAAAATACATGCTGTTATTTCTTATTGTTCTGTGTTCTGGGTATATTTATTCGCATATTTGGTATTCTGGTATCTTCTCGTAGGTCAAGAGCATAACATGAAGGCTAATCATGAGCCTCTTGCTCAAGCATGTACCTTCCAAAGTCCTGCGACATATTATCACAAGAAACACCATTAACCTTGAAAAACACTCATGCAAGAATAGAACTTGACGACCTCTTCCTTTTTCTTCTTCAAAGCAACAAATGTCACCTCATGTGGACATCGCCATATACTCTTACATCTTGTTGTATAAACCATCGACTAAACATAAGTCAACAAAACATGCTTCTTCAAACAACTGACTTTCAAATCAAGAAAAAGCATGTACAACAACTTGACGATTTACAACAAGAATTCCACATTCTCATGAAACAATTCCTCACATCTCCCTTTCATCTTTGGAGACAAAATCAACTCTTCCAAGTCTATATAACATACATGTAACAATCAATCGATCACACATATTGAAACTCATGCATGTGCAAATGATCAACATTCTCAAGTTGACAACATACATGTTAACAAAGCAATCAACCAACACAAGTCAATCACTCATGCATGTTCAAGCACAATGAAACTATTAAAAAATCCACTGTTGACACACACAAACTCTCATGCATGTATAACAATTCTCAACTCTCTCACAAGTACAATCACAATTACAAGAATCCCATTGGTATGTACAAGTACTTAAAGAGCTGAAATGACCAAGTTTGCTGCAATAAAGTGAGTCAACATACTCCACTTTCAAACACCTTCCTGGCATAAACATGCAAGTTCAAGAATGCAACATGCATGTAAATTTGTAGTTGCAAATTTCCATATTTGATGCATCTAAGTGAGTCAACATAACTCTACTTTTCCAACATCTTGCTTCATGAAATATGCAGCATAGTTTCAGGAGAAAAGAAATGCATCCAAATAACAAGGAAATGCATCAATAAAGAAAGATTTGCATCAATTATCAAAAGAAATGAAAGGCCTTAATTAGTTAAGAAATCTAACCATCTCTTTCGAAACCATTTCAATGGCGCTTCTTTCAGCTGCACTTCATCATGTATCATCCTAACCCACATTAATTATGGAATCCACTTTTCCATTCTTGCCAAATTTTCTTTCCACCTTCTTCAAATGTCATGGATGACTTGTTGGATGAAAATTCCAACACTTTTCTATAATATGACCCTGCTTACGGCAATGAGTGCAAAATAATTCCATCTTCTTTTCAACATGGTTTCCATTATCCAACAGACCTTTGGATTTATATCTCTTTTGTTTTGAAAGTTTCCTGTGTATGGCTATCCTCTTCCAACACCTTGAAACAGTATGGTTATTCAAACCACAAAAGGAACATGTAAATTTTCTCCAAATCTTATGTGAAGATTTACCATGTTTATCATAATCAAAAGAAACTTGATTAAAGGCATATTTATACCTTGCACATTCACCTTTGTCTCCTTCTTAAGGAGGTGAATTTGATGAGGTAGTGGCTCTCTTCAGAATACCAACAATGGTTTCAATGACCTTAGAGCTTTCAACATCCTCTTGTTTGCCATTTCCACTAGTTGCATGCTTATGAGCATCTTCTTGCAAAGTGGGTATAAAAATTTTGCATTCCTCATGAACACAAAATTCACAAGCTTGAGGTAATAAAAATGTAATGAAAGTCCTTCTTGGAACACCTTCATGTGCATCCTTGGCTTTGGAGCATTCTCCATCATGATGTCCATAACCAAGACCCAAATACCTAGGCCTTTCCTCAACAAAAATTGGCTCAACTATGCCTTGTGCATGTTTGCCTAACCCTTTAGCTTCATAACCCATCTTCATCAATAATTTGGATCCTATTCCTCTAGTGTGTCTTTCAAAAGCACCAAAACATTCATTTTGAGAGTAAATTGAAGATAAACTTGAATTGCATACCTCATTTTCATGCACATACTTGGGTAGGGTTTCCTTGGCATCATGGAGTTGAATCTCCATCTCATGCATCTTTTCAAGAAGCTCTTGCTTCTCCTCCTTCATGGCCATCAACTCCTATTGAATTATAATGTTATCCTTCCTATCTTCATTCATCTCTTGCACCATATCTCTCATGATGATAAGCTCTTGAAACATCTCTAAATCAAAGAGTCTTGCTAAGGAGGATGGATTAGAAAAATCACTTGTTGAAGTTGGCATCACACTTGTAATGCATCAAAAATCTTCACAAATCTTCAAAAGGTTTCTAAACAAAGAAGCATCTCCCTTCTTCAGCTTACACACATAACTTGCACACAGTTAAACTTTCCTTGCACAACTACAAAACCAATAGCTAATTTTATAGCTAACCTTGGCAAACCATCTCAAGATTAAAATGATCTAAAAAGTGCTATGATACCAACTTGATCTGAAATTTTGGGAAAACTTGTTAATGCTATGAAATCTCCCTCATCAGTATTAAAAATTTGTTTAAGATCATCTCAAATTAACCAAAATGTGAGGAATTATGTGTCAAGTATTGAGTGTATTTCATGAGAAATTTATGAGGTTAATTAGTTGTTTAAAACACATAAAAAAACAAGTAAAATGTAGAGAATAAAAAACATAGCAAACTCATAACACAAAGATGATAAAGGAGTTCACCCCTCCTGGGCTACATCTCCTTGGACCCGCTTCAATGGCTAAGTCCTCTTTGGATTAATGGTCAATTATCTGATTACATGCACCTAAAGTGCTCCAATGGCTTTGAAACCCTCTCCATTGGATTCAGAAGACCCAAAAACCTGAAAAATGACTTTCCAAGCTATGGAATTGGACTTCAACTGATCTAGGCTTGACCTCCTCTCCTGGTGGCCCTAGGCTTCCTTAAACTTCAACGTAGCAAAATCACATACATAAGTGTCTTTCTACCTCTACAAACTATTCCAATGTGTTCAGAGCATCCAAATCATCTAGGAATGACTCTTTCTAAGCCAAAATTGATCAAAATATGCCAAAGTTATGGAATTTTTAGTTTTCCCTATGAAAAATCCACCAACGCTAGAGAAACACCAGTTAATTCTACCAAATTTGGAGTAGCTCTAGATTTGTCAGACCTACCAAAATTACTGCCAACTAAATTTGAATTTAATTAAATGATAAGCTTGGATTAATTACCACTAATCTCCATTTAGCGAATTAGTGGTGCGGTTAGCATTAAGCACTGGCTTGTGGTTTTCGGTGTGTGGTCACATGTGGAGGGGGTTGGCCCGCGGGGTTGGCCCTCTCCTCCAAACTTCAATGCTTTAACTTTAAATACAACATGCGCCCATTATATGTTAAGTCACAATAGTGTGGCATAGTGGTAAGTCTTTGGGTTTGTGTGGGTGAGGTCACGAGTTCAATTCCTCGGCCTGCCAAAAAAAAATTACCCGACCTTTGAGAGGGCACGTGGCAGCCTCTGGACTTGCCACATGTCAGCCTCTCATTGGTCCACCTAAATTCCTTTGACCAATCCAATGCCAACACTTATCACATCCCAATTGAGCCACCTATGGGAATATATCTTTTGCATCTTAATATTTATGGTATCAGAGCCATCTGGTTCTTTGTCCAAGAGTTGTTTTAAATTGTCTGGTTCTCCCATTAAGTAGTATTTGTCTGAGCTACTGTCCACGAGTCTAAGTTTGCGATAAGGAACTGGTAGAGAGCTGTGAAGGCGAAGGAATCTCGTGTTTGCTTTCCTGGTGCACAAAAGCTTTGTTTCTCCTCTGTTCAGGTGCTTACTCATACTTTCTTTCAATGACTGGTTATATGAATGAGTTTTCTCTTCAGAAGCCCGAAGACAGAAAGATAGCTCATAAGAATCGATGGTCTTTTATGAATAAGTTTTTAAATAAAACCAGAAATGAAGATGTTCTCTATGATGAAAAAGTATTAGTACAAGAGTTTCAACCACAGCCTAACTGGACATTGCCAGAGATTGATATTGATAAGCTTTATAAAATGCCTGTTTTCCAGTTTCGAGCTGCTCATTTATTTAGATTTACATCTGTGAATATTCCTATTTCCACTGGCCAGTCTGTATATCAAATCCCACTAATACAGCCAGAAAATATCAAATGGGGTTTAGAAAATGGTTATAGATATATCCATATCGGTATCATACAATTTGGAATTAATCCTCTAGTCCGTCCTGGTCTAAATACTTCATGCTTGACATGTGTCCTTGATACAAGAATGAATAACTTCGACGACGCTTTATTGGGAGGATTCCAAAGTCCCCTCAATAATGGCCTTGTTTGGTCATCAGTTATCCCCAGATATCAAGTTTCATTGACAGACCCTTATATCAATGAATTCTTGAATGCTTATATTTAGTTTTATGGTTTTGACGTTGCCCCACAGTCACAGATTGCTCAGCTCCATGCTTCTATATGCCTGAGATTTGTCTCCACCTCCATGCCTCCTCTGAATCCAAAGTTAGCTGGTAGAGCGTTAAAAGAAGGTGTTATTGTTGGCCCTGGTAACACTGCTGCCCTACAGATTGGTTTTGCAGAATGTACTCTTCCAGATGAATGGAATAGTACTTATATTCCACTTTCACAGAAATATACTCAACTGCAAACATCTAAAGTTCCTTCGAAATTGTCTCTCGTCCATCATCCTGACGGATCCTCTGGTCTTAAATTTACCACTCCTTCACTTACTAGATCTATGTCATCCTTCCCTAGATCTACAATTTTGTGTGGTAGGAATCCACATATACCCTCTGTTCCCAGAAGTTTATCATCAAGACATTCTGCTCCAAGAGAGGATCATAGAAAGTCCACCTCTCATAAACCTGATGATTGTCAGTTCTGTGTTCCATCTTCATCTTCTACATTCCAGACTGATGAATCTCCTAGCTCTGAAGTCTTTATACCTGATATCAAAAGTTTCTCACTTCCTAGAGCTCAGTCAGAAGTTACTGCAAAAATACCAGAAAGATATTTAGAATCTGGAAATTCTAGAAGGACATTTAGCAATGGAACTAAGAAAGCAGATTTCCAATGGTTATCTATGAGAGCAACTTCTGATCCAGATCAGAACGAAAATGAAAAGCTGCATAATTATACAAACTACCAAATAGTTTGTATGCTTCAGAATATTGATGATATAGCCTGAGATGTTTTAGAAACTAAAGAGCATATCAAAAAGATGCATACTGGTTATATTGAGACATTGGGAATCCAAGATACACACACACAAAAGTTAAATAATATTCAGTCAAACATGGGTATCATCTCTAAGTCTTTGGAACATCTTACAAATGCACTCCCCACTCTTGCTTCTCCACCTCATTATAGAGAAGTAGATGTCTCAAGCTCAAAGCTGAAATTCTCCTCCAATTCTGATGAATCAAAGCAAATCTTTTTTAAAGGGGTAGAGAATATAGATAAAGCCAAACTTGAGAAGATCCAGAAAGGAATCAATCTAGCTAGAGAAAAGACAGAGTTGATGAAGAATAGAATAGTTGATCTTCCTTCTGTTGAAAGTCTAAGACTGCCAAAGAACTATGTCAGCCTTAGTTCTTTGATGAAACAAAATGGCCAACCATCTGCTCCTACAATAATGGCCATGTCAGGAGTAACTGGTGAGCAGACACAAGGTGAACCAAGTTCTAAAAGAGATAGAAGTGATTCTTTTTTCCATTCCAACAAAGGAAAAAGAGGTACTGGTGATACAAATGCACATGAAGCATCAGCGTCTAGCCCGTTCAGCAGATATACTGAAAATATGCAATCTATACCTATAAGGCTGGACAATCCTGCTTCCAGAGGATATGGAAATTCATTGTTACTAAATATTGATTGCCTTGATTATAATGAAGTAATTGTTGTTTTGCATAATGTCCATGCTTGGGCATTACAGAGGAAAGCTGAAGCCAAAGTATCATGGTCTGATGTAGTTACTCAAATTGTATGGTCTTTTACTGGCATACTAAAGCAATGGTGGGAAAGGCTTGTAGAGGAAGAGAAAGATCAAATAGTTGAACATAGTACTGATCCATTAAGAGCATTGTTTGAAGCTTTAAAACATGAATTTGTTGGATTAGTCCCTGAAGATTCAGCCCATCATTCAAAGCTATTTCTCTCCCAGAAGTTATGCGACATTGATTATTTTCAAGAGTATTTTTGTGTCATGCAAAAACTTTTGTATCAGGCTAGTGATCCACATAATGTTGCCTATCTGAGATATTACATTCAGTCTATGCCTGGTAAAATTCTTGATCTAATTAATCAGTACATATCAGATCATAAAGTGAATTTGGAAGGACAATCATTTGCATCTATTCACCAATTGATTGTCACAATTTTGTAGAAAGAATGTGCAGAAAGCAAAGCTAAGAAGAATTTTTCAAAACAGATGCATTTTAGCACAAAGCTTTGTAATAATTTCAAAGAAACCTATAATTTTGGTTGTCACAAGAAAAGTGAAAGAAAGGTTTCTAAAAAGACAAAGTTTGATAACTCCTGCTCCTGCAAGACTAATAAATACTTTCCTAAAAAGAAAAAATACTTTCCTTCCAAAAGATCATTTAAAGGACGAAGGGTAGTATTTAGGAAAAGATCAAAACCTTCTAAAAAAGGTGTGTGTTTTATTTGTGGTAAAGAAGGTCATTATGCTAACGCTTGCAGAGAAAGAAAAGACAAGAAGCAGATGAAGATAATGAATATCTTTTCTACAATACATGATCCACAAGATTGGGATCTCATATCCCACTCTGATGGAGAATATTTTGAAGTTTCAAGTTCTTCTTTAGAATCTTCAGATAGTGAAATTCCTGAAATCAAGAAATTAACAATTGATTCAGAATCATCTGATTCTGATGAAACATTCATTCCTGATATTAAAATGTTCAGTTTGAATTCCTCAGGAGAGATACAAGCAAAGATTGTAGCAGTCAAAGCTGATCTAGCACAGTTAGATCCAGTTCAGTTTACAGCAAGAAGAAGATTGACTGAGAAACTTGAGAATCTTGAGAAACAACTACCATCCAAAAGGAAAGAAAGATTTTCAGAAGAAGAAACAGATGATGATGACTTCATCGAGAAAGAGTTCGATTCAATGTTCAGACCTTTGCAGATTTCCGTATCTCCGGGTATGAATCAAATTGATGCTCTTAAAAAGAAGATTACAAATTTGGAATCTTCAATTCATCGTACAAGGTCAGAAATGATACAGTTTTCATCCAAACTCCAAATACTTATTTCTGATTATGATGATTGTAATTCTAAATTAACAAGTCTACTGATGAAAAATGTGCAAGATATTGAAGAGATATCCCCAAAGAAAAATGTTGAGCTTTTTAATGTTATGGGCATCGGAGATAGAGTGGTTATTCCAATAAGAATTAAAGTCCCTAGCATTAAACCTTATACTTTGGATGCTCAAATAGATTCTGGTGCTATGAGTAGCTGCTGCAAATATAAAGCCATTCCTCATTATTATTGGCAGCCTACTAAACTCCAATTCAGGGCTATCACTGGTGATTTAATGGAAATAAGTCATATAGCTCCTGAATTTCCTATTTTCTTGAATGATGTCCAGGTTTTTGTCACTTTGTATAGTTTTGATACTGGTGCTGATGTTCTGTTAGGACAAGATTTTCTGAAGAAATATTTGCCAGTCACTTTTGGACAAGATTATGTTATATTCTCCACCACTGCCGGTCCTATCACAGTCCCTGCTTCCAGTGATTACAAAATTAATGTGCAGCCTGAAGATCAGGATCCTCTCCAGTATAGTCTGCAAGATCTGACCAAGATTAATAAGATTGTAAAAAATGCAGAGTTACATGGTCCTAAAACTTTGCAACAAATTTCTGATAAACTTCGTGCAGATTGTACTTCCAGTAGGCTAGATGCCTTTTGGGTAAGAGAAAAATATTTTGTTGCACTACCTTACCGAGAAGGATATATTCCTAGGCCACAAAAAGCAAGTGCAAATCATATGAGTCCAAAAGAGCAAGAATTGTGCAAAGCAGAAATTGAACAATTGTTGGAACAAAAGCTTATTGAACCCTGTAAGAGCCCTTGGGCCTGCCCGGCTTTTTATGTCAATAAGCATAGTGAGCAGAAAAGAGGCAAGAAAAGGCTTGTGATTAATTATAAGGCCTTGAATGATGCTCTTCTTCCTATTCGATATCCTCTGCCTAACAAAGAATTGTTACTTGCTAAGATTGCTAATGCAAATGTGTTTAGCAAGTTTGATCTTAAAAGTGGATTTTGGCAGATTGGTATTATTCCTGCTGACAGGTATAAAACAGCCTTCACTGTTCCTCATGGCCAATATCAATGGACTGTGATGCCCTTTGGTCTGAAAAATGCTCCATCTGAATTCCAAAAAAGGATGGAAGACATTTTTGGTGGGGTAGAGTACATTATTGTATATATTGATGATTTGCTTGTATTTAGTAGAGATGTAAATATGCACAAGATCCATTTAGAACAATTCTACCAACTTGTATATAAGCATGGATTAGTACTTTCAGATTCAGAGGAGAAGTTTCAGATTGGGAAAGTCAAGATTGATTACTTGGGTTTACACATAGAAAAAGGACATGTAGAACTTCAGCCACATGTACTAACCCATCTATTGAAGTTTCCTGATATAATTGCCGATGTAAAGACCCTGCAGAGATTTCTTGGATGTCTGAATTATATAAGAAATTTTTATGCCAAACAATCAGAGGATACAAAGATACTGTTGAACAGACTAAAGAAGAAATTTGTCAGTTGGACAGATGAAATGACAGCAGCAATAATTAGTATTAAGAGTAAGCTTAATGATTTGCCAAAACTCAAGCTTCCTGATACTAATCTTCCTTTTATACTTGAAATAGATGCTTCTGATCACACTTGGGCTGCAGTTTTGTTACAAAAGCATGGAAGAAAAGAATTGGTTTGTGCCTATTCCTCAGGATCTTTTGATGATACAGAGAAAAAGTATCCTTCTTCTCATAAAGAAATACTTGCAGTAAAGAGAGGAATAAAGAGATTTCACTTGTTCTTGAAAAGTGTTAAATTTATTGTCATAACAGATCTAAAGCATATGAAACAGATGTTGGCAAACAAAAGATTGTTAGAACAAGGTAGTACCAGAGTACTAAGATGGGCACTATGGCTTGAAGGTTTTGATTTTGATATTATTTACAAATCTGGTGCAGAAAATTATCTTGCTGACATGCTTACCAGAGAAGGTGCTCAAGAAATCAAGGAGATCAAGATGTTCAGACCACTTAATCAGCACGAAGCCTCTACAAGTCAGTCCAGTCATGTCGAGTCTAAAAGAGTTAAGTATGTCACAATCTATAGTAACTGTCATTATGAGTTTTGTCTAGAATGTCTATCAAAACAGGTCTGAGTCTTGCCATTGTGCTTAAGAAAAATCATTTTGCAAAAATGGTTTGATTCTGAGGAATCTAGATGGTCATATACAAAAGAGTTGCCATATAGGATTAGGCCATGGCGTGTTTATTATGCATTGTCTAGGGAACCAGATCCTGTTTATTTTGGGTGTATTCAAAATACTGACTGGACATGGTCAGACTATTTTTCTATTCACCAGAGAGCTAGGATACATGGTTCGGTTAAGGTCATATTTTATGCTGCAGCTATAGATCCCTCTAACAATTGGTGGAGTCCATGGTTTAAGCTATTCATGTTTAGGTATTTTCCTAGAGCTAAAAGCATTTTTGATAGGACTTTTGCTGAGTTTGTCAGAATTTTCCATTGGGAAATGCATGTAGCGGTCCAGAATGATTACGTCTTAGAGTTTGAATTCATCCACAAACACACAATTGTCATTCCTAATGAAGAAGATGAGTCCTTTAAGCTTTCTGTCAGATTCAGAGGATTGATATCAGTGGACCCACAAGACAGGCCAACATTCATGTTCACATTCCCATTCTTTTGTTGTACCAGAGATACAGCACCATATTGGCTAGATGAATCTATCCCATATGAAGTGCTTGCTCCAAATAATGAAGAACTAATTGAGGAATTGATAGAACAAGACCAAATCAGACTTGGCCATAATAATCCAGCTGCTCCAGATACTCATGCACATGATTATGATGACAGAGCTAACAGCGACTGATTGAAGGGATCAATCAAATGAAATCCTTTCATATCCTGCTTTATTTGTACATATACTGCTCTTTGGTTTCCGTGGGATTTAGTCCGAATAAAATCTCCACTGTGTAATTACTTTATCCTGCTTTATTTGTACATATACTGTTCTTTGGTTTCCGTGGGATTTAGTCCGAATAAAATCTCCACTGTGTAATTACTTTTGTATAAGAGCCGATGTCCTAGATTCCGGCCATCTTTTCATTTCAGAGATGTCATGATTCGGTCCCCATATGGCTTAGCCTCCAAGGGACGAGATAACAAGTGGTTGTCCCCACTTGCCCGAATCTTTAGAACTATTCATTACTTTTTGTACAAAGTTCTTTCGTGATAGACATCTTGCATGATGTTCTAGCGAAAGTTTGATTCTTTTGGTTTCAAGTTCCCGGTAAAAGCTTTCACCGGATGACCTGCTAGGATATTATAAATACTAGCATTGTAAGCTCATTAGGGGCATTAGAGTCTGGAGAGTTTTTAGAGAGTCTGAGAAGTGTTAAAGTCTGAGTGAGATCTCCCTGCTCTGCATCTGCGAGAAGTTTTCTCGATCTGCTTGCACCACGGAGTCTAACTCTATAGTCTGTATTGTGAGTTTGAGTTCTTTGAGTTTGAGACGAGACAAGATCTCCCTGCTCTGCATCTGCGAGAAGTTTTCTCGATCTGCTTGCATCACGGAGCGCTAGTCTCATATCTGGATTCTGTAATTATATGAGAAGTGAATATATCTTTTGCATCTTAATATTCCCTAGAATATTATTTTTCTGACTGGGCTGTACAGATGCCTAACCAGCATCACAGTCGACTTGTACCCAAAATTTGCCTATTTGACAAAATAGACGACATGCTCTAACATTCTCATACGAACTCCATTTTGTGTGAAATGAGTTGCGTTGGGATCGTATCACGGAGACAGATGCGGTTGTTCAGGTTTTGAACGATTCCGAGCACTTTAATTTTAGAGAAACATTTTGCCGCTAATCTAGATTTCGATCAAGATATGTGATGTCTTATCCCTCTATTTGATATTGGTCCTTCTTACTTAAGAATATCGAAATTACAATATGATTTCCTCCTCTCTATTTGGTTGAGACACTCCATGCCTCTTTATGCTATCCATGATTGTCTCAAATTTGTGGGTCTTTAGTGCTTAGAATCATAAGAGAGAGATGATTGAGACCCACTGACAAATGTGATCAATTAGGAGAAATTAGAAGTGTTATATGCATTGTAGAGAATTTTAAAATTTTTGTTTATGTTTACAATTATAATTTCATTAGAAATGTTACTAAGATAATGAGAAAGTAAAATTTCTATGTGCATAAAGGATTTTTAAATTGGTATGTGTGTTGTTTGTGTTACAATTTATTTTTTCAAGTGTATTGTTTGTGTTGTGTGTTGTTTTAACTATGTAAAAGAAAATATAAATTTGTTATTTGTGATGTGTGTGCAAGGATACAAGGCAACCTAGATTGGCATGAAGTTGATGTGATCATCAAGCTTACATACATTAGGAAGAATCTAATGTTAGAACTAGAGGAACCATACACTAGTCAAGCACTTAGTGTGATCATAGGGGCAACATACATTAGAATGGTTCTAAAATTAGCACAAGGAAGGTGTCAATGCTAGAAATGTACCAGGGGTAGTAAGAGATCATAGGAACAATGTTTCATCAATATTGAGGTGACCCACAAGTACAAGCTACAAGGTGAAACTAACCAAGAGTGACACCTCAAGAAAGAGACTATGAGACCACTGTTTGGCCCTAGTGAGGGGCAGACTAGATCAAATACTACCATACCTAATTTTTGTTCATAAAGAACATTGGAAACTAGACCTCTCTCTCAAATTGACATAGAAATTGGTCCATAAGCTAGTGTTAAATAACAAAACATGTATTTGTTGTTGTTTATAGAGACTATCCATTAACATCAATTATATTTTGGCCTAACCTTGATAATAGAGATGTAATTTTTCACTATTGTTCATTTTCTTTCAAATTTGAGTGAAAAATTATCTTACATGGGAAAAATATCCAATATTACTAGCATAAATGTGTTTGAAATCATGATTTGAAATCCTTAATCTTGCAAGAACTAAATATATTTAATTAAGAAGAGCATATTTATCCACCTACTAAGGAATACCTCGAGTGATGTACCTCATGAATAATTAATTATTCAATTTTACTGCTCTGTGGCTTTCTTGAATAGTAATCAAAGAACAAGCATTAAGAGATTATTAGTATCATACAACAAAAAACACAATGGAATTGAATTTATCACTTGAGACAAATTACAATATATAATAAAAATCACACAACTAATTCCTACAAACTAGGACAAGATAAATTACTTAGGCTAAACCTAGACTCTCTTGAACTAAATTTATAATGATTAAATTGTGTTTCCTAATTATTTCATATTCTCGATTATTCCCATCACTCCCCTTTAATAGAGAATGAATTTTCTACAACATACAAATTTCAAACATATTCTCTCCAACATGCTTGGTAAATATGTCAGCCACATTTTCTTCTATACTATTGTTGTAGCAGCTACAACCACCCTCAAAAAATTTTCCTTAGCCTCTTTTTGGAGCCTCCCTTCCAAACTTCACAGCAGCTTGCCTTGCTTCGTCAAGTTCACAAGCTTTAGTGTCTTTCCCGCACAAAGGCAACCTGTCAATCATAACTTGATCCATTCCCCTCATAGGCTATTCACCCAGACTTGGTCTAGCTACATGCTGAGCAACTTCCCCTTGAAAATTGCATATTTCTGGAGGGAAACCAACCTTCCCTCTAGAAATTGCACAATCCTCTCGTGCAGCCTGCTAGGCTCTAGGATTTTGCAATCTTGCCTGCCAACACTCCCATCAGGATTTGCGCAAATTCCCCCAGCAAGGCTACTTAGCCCAGAATTTGCACAAATCTAGGTAGTAGTCAGCTACTCTGCCCATAAATTGTGAAAATCTGCTCAGCAGCTAGCCCAGCTCCCAGCCAAAAATGCGCATGTTTTCTCCAATAGTCGAGCAGTCTCTTGCATGTGCAGCTGGGTTCACTAGTTCCCTCCGACACTAAGCAAAATAGACTTGAATGCATGGGTTGCTTCTCCCAAGGCAACATGCAAGGCATCCCTTTTTTCATGGATCTATGTTTAGCAGTTGGAGGTTGCATGCAAGGAGCAATTCTGAAACCTCCCACCAAGTGTCGCTTCCCCTAGATTTTTGGCATGCGCGTCACAACCTCGATATGATCAAAACTCATCATCCGGATGCTGCAAATATCATTCCTCACATCAACCTTGTAGCTCTGACATCCCACATCACGTCTAGGAGCAGTCAGCACATTCAGCTTAGCTATTTTGGGGTAAGCCCGCTTCCCATGCCTTGTCCTGCATTTCTGTCGCTTTTTGTGTTTTCGCTTGTGGGAGTACTATTTGCTTTATTTCTTTGAACGCTTGTTGTAGTTTACATATATACTAGCTTTTCCTATCTCTGTTTACATTTTCGTTGCTATCTCACTGTCGTCGCATGCATGAAACCATTTGCACGGACGTTCGCCCAATCGGCGAACTGCTTCACCCATGTGCATGTTGGTCTATTTTTTGAATCCTTTATTCATGTTTTTCATGCATTGTCATTCACTTCTGCTATCACTTAGTGTCACCATGAATTTATGGTCTTAGTTTCTTTCAGTTGCCTGTCGACGAGTCGGGCCAACCTTGGCCCAAACTCTACCTTCACCAAGGCTACATTGCACAATCTAGGGAAGGAAGGCCCACCTTCCTCTCCAGATTTGCACATTCTTGCCCAGCACTGGCCTCCAGGACTGTTTTGTGCATTTATGGAGGAAAGTGGCTGCTTGGCCCAAGAAAAAGTGCAAATTTGTCCCTAGGCTAGCAGTCCTTCCCAGCTAGAATTCCACATCGCACAATCCCAGCAGTCAACAGCTAGACTGGATTGTGCATTGTGCAGTTCCAGTAGTCATCCAATCTCCCAACATCCCAAAATTTGCCTTGTGTAGTCTTGGTAGTCGGTCTCCCGACCTCCCAGCCGAAATTGCGCAACCTTCATGATCATGCACCTAGGTATGTTGCAAGTCAGTTCTCATGTTCATTTTGGTTTTCAACTTACATATTACTTTCCATGAGTGTTTCCATGTCTCCAAGTATCCCAGGTGTTCATCTTCCTCTCAACAGTATAGATGTTGGAAATAGCAACAAGAAATGCTAAAAATAGCATTGCTATAAATAGCATTTCGGGATAGATTCCAATTTTAGTTAGTCCCTGAACTAAAATTAAGAAGTAAAATTCGAATTTGATCTTAGCAGTTGTTTGTAAAATAATTAATTAATTCATCTTGAGTTAATTAGTTGTAGGAAATCAAACATGAAGTCTATGTGAAGACATGCAATAGTTTCTCCATTGATTGACAAAGTTATCCCTTGATTAAAGGAGATCAATATGAGTTGTTCTTTGAGTTGTAATTAGTTAGCTCAGTTAACTAAGTTAAGTCCAGTTAGATTAGTTCAAATAGTTTGTTGAACTAATTGTGAGTTCAGTTAGTTAATGCACGCATGCATGTAACTGCTACACTTTAGATAACTGAATATTCTCTCATAAATAACTCATGCATGTCAGTTCAGTCAGAGACCCAGTTGAGATCAGAGGAAGGGACAGTGTACTATCAGTTGGAGGAATTTTACTATATAGGAAACTCATCCATGCAGAAGGAATCATCTCCTTCAAGATTTCACAGTTACTTCTGAGTTTAGTGAGCAATGTCAGAGGTGAATTCACACAGGTGGCAGCATTCGACCCCAGGAGAAACTGCGCAAGGAAATAGGAGGCTTGGAGGGTAGAGGAGAAGGTTTGTGAGAAGCCTTTGATTGTCTATGAGTAGCAGAGGGATTGTACTGAGATCTGGATAGCTTATGAGCTAAAGCTTTGTGTAATCTGGACATATTTCCACTTGTATAATAATACAGAGATCAGGGTTTTTAGCTGAGGATTTCCCCAGAGTATTCTTTTGTGTTTCATGTGTATGATTTCTTCTTCTGTATTACATGTGTTTTGATTGATCTAGCTCAAATTGATTAAGATTCCGCAAAGTTTGATTGTAGAAGTAGATCTAGTATTTTGCTTTAGTATATTGCATTATCAGGTGATCTACAGTGGGAATTTCTACATGGTATCAGAGCAAAGGTGATCAAAGCGAAGAACAATATACAAAGAAGGGAGAAGTTTGAAGTTTGAAGTTCTTAAATATAGAAATCGAGTTCTTATCACATCTCAATTTCACCAATGGCGTTCAACGGTTTAAGACTCGAGTATGCCCTTGATGGCAGCTCGAATTATATATCCCGGAAGGATCGCATGGAAGCAGTATTAGAGGACAATGGTCTAAAGGACTTCATTGATCAAGAAGTCCCCAAGACGGCAGTAGTTAATGCTACAAAATTGGCAGAATGGAAGAAATGTGTGGCTAGAGCAAGGAGAATCCTCCTGGAGGGAGTTCGAGACCACATTGTCTTGAGCCTCCATGTGAAGGAGACACTGTTTTCAATGTGGAAAACATTGAAATATCTATATCAAAACAACAGCGATCAAAGGAAGCTAGTGCTAAAAGACAAGATTCGGAAAATCAAGTGTGAAAAGGGCAACATGATCTCTACATATCTAAACAAGCTCACCACCTGCAGGGATGAGCTTGGAAGTGTAGGGATCACAATAGCCAATGATGACATGGTGAGTCTTGCTCTCCTTGGTCTTCCTAAGAGCCGGCATAGCTACCAAGACTTGGTAAATGGAAGAGAGAAACTGCCAGATTCGGAACGACTTTGGGTGGATTTGATGCAGGAGGAGATAAGAAGAAGCACCAGAGATGGTTCTTCATCCGAGGAGGATGAAGAAAATTTTTGCCTTAGCGAGTAAGAAAAAGAAAGGGAAGGAGAAGGTTTCTCATCCCAAATCGATTTCTTCCCATGGTGGGAAGAAGTTTGACAAATCGAAAGTGTGATGCTTTCATTGTCATGAGGTGGGCCATTTTGCAACAAATTGTCTATTGAAGAAATCCAAGATGGGATCCAAGGAAGGATCTGAAGGTGAGGCATTGGCCTCACAGTTCAAGTTGGATTTCACCCTCTTCGCATGCATGGTTTCATCCATGGTGGGATGTGGTTGGTTTCTTGACAGTGGAGCTTCATTCCACATGACCGGCGATAAGAGTTTGTTCAGTACCTTGGAGGAGAAAGATCTCCAGATACTAATAGCGATGGGTAATGATGAAAAGTATAGTGTCTCAGGAGTAGGCAAAGTTGCCTTTTAGAGGGAGCATGGAGTTTGCATTACCTTGACTGATGTGAAGTATGTGCCAGGTGTTACTGAGAAATCTAGTGTCTATGCAGAGCTACTAGTCCCACTAAGACTGGTAGCTATCTTAGAAACAAACAAACTAAAACTACTTTCGTTTTCCTTTATGAGAAGTAGATAAGAGGGGAACAAACAAGACCAACCTCTGTCTTGCGTTTGGTTCCTTGCTTGATTCCTCTCCCTTCTGATAGATCTCTGCCACTCACTTCCTCGTCTACCCAGCTTCAAAGAGTACCTGTGGAATAAAAGCAGCATAACATTATCCAAGAACAGAGATCTACTATCATAAACAATATAGGACCAGATATATATTGACCACACAAATGCATATATCATCAATCATACAAGAATGTGGAGGAAAACTTGAATAGCTTTATTAATATCAAGAATAGAAAAGAGGATTACAACCAATTGTTCTGACCCAGCGTCATTCTCTCAGCAAGAAAGCCCTTCTTCACCTCATGAAAAGCTTAGATCACCCAACACTACAATGTTACACTAAGAAACCAGCAACACTTCCTTACAAGATACAAAATTCCAGCCTCCGGATCTCTGGGATGAGGGATCCATATATAGATGATTGCAGGGAGGTGAGTCAGCCTCTGCGATTTGATTAGTGTCCTCTCTCTGATAGTTCTTGATTCCACTTGGAGATGGATGATCTCTTACTCATCCCTGGGCGAATGCAGAGAGGCAAGTGTCACAGGAGAAGTTTCTGGAAGATTCCATGATCCTCCACCTCGCAAATTGACTCTGCCATTTGTCCACTCTCGCCCATCGCACCCCATAGAAGGGATTTTCAGTATGCATCGCACCTCCTATGTGCATTTAGGTGGGATGTAGCACACTTTGACCATGGAGCAGGTGAGATGGTCCAGTTTTGACCCGTTTTGAGTAGCTTTTCATGGAGAACTTATGGGAGATGATGTAATCAGTTGACCTTGTTCTTTTAGGGGTTGGAACAAAACTTTTAGGGACTTAGGAGCTCTTGGTTTATGGACATATATGATTGGGGTTGTAGTGCCCAAAAATGTCTATAACAGTTTCCCCCAAAGCATGAGGTCATTAATATTTTGATGTCGGGTGAAATGCTTTATCATGAGGATCCGAAGTTTTTTCGAGCTGGAAGGTGACCTGTAATAAGATACAATACAATACATTATCTTCATAATATTTTCATGATCTAGCTGAGGCGGGCATTCCCATGCTCAGCTTTATAAATTCATTTTCATGTACATAAGATAGACAATCGTCTGAGTGCAGACTGATGATTCTGGTAGAGCCATCATCCCTTAGATTGGATGATTATCTGTGCAGCAACGATGTACATTTGATGTCTTTATTTTCTTGAATATATATCGCAGCCTGGATGGATGAAACTAGATCTGGGGTCTTCAATCTCGTTCGATCTTCAC
The DNA here is from genome assembly GCA_031772625.1 of Pinus tabuliformis. Classification (NCBI taxonomy): domain Eukaryota; kingdom Viridiplantae; phylum Streptophyta; class Pinopsida; order Pinales; family Pinaceae; genus Pinus; species Pinus tabuliformis. The sequence goes on from CM062805.1 coordinate 466,257,410, forward strand.
TCAAGGTACAAGTCGATCCATGTGAGAGGTGTTCTAGAGTCGAACATGGAAAGACATCGCCTGATTACCAGCCAATGATGTAAGCTGTTAACAGGCGCGAGAGGAATCACCGATAATGATGATGACCCTCAAGGTACTACAGTACAATTCACATGGTGTGAATAAGGGACTTGGCGTCGAACACCACGCAAAATCTTTCAGTCGAAGGCCATTGATGTAAACCTATTGCCGGAAGTGAGAAACTTGCCATTGAGGCATGCAAGCTTCAAAGTACTGAAAGGGTTGTCCCTAAGTCGACTTCTTGCATAATGAGCTGATGTCGACAAGAAGCGATCCACCGTAGGAGGGCCTTAATGAATCCCACATCTATGGCATGGAACAGAGTAAATGATTTTGGAGGTGAAAAACGATCTGATGATATAAGGTTCAGGGTGGCGGTCATGAAAGAATGGAGCGTGAATGTATTGCAGTGGATGAGACACAGGTGAATTCTTTGAGTGACTTCTCTTGAACATACCGGCGACACTAACATGATGGATTGGTAGCATTAACCCCAAATATGGATGGTGTGATGGACCAATGGTGATATGACCAGTGAACAGAACAACCCAACCCGACTCGGATGCGGAGTGAAAGTGTCATTTTCAAGAGCGACTTGCTACCAATAAAGTTTCTTCAAGTTTTCTTCCCAATTTTTCCCCAGTCATTGCTGACCAGTACCTCTTTATTTTTGTCAAGCTTGAGGAGGATAACATATGCTTGTTCTATAATTTTCCCTTCAGGCAAACCCATCGCTATGTTTCAACGATCCTAGCAATAGTGAAACTTGTTCTTGTCTGTATGGACAAGTTTGTCGCTATTCGGTTTTAACGAGTTTAACGACAAAGATAACTCAATACTTTTCAATTTTAGAGAGTCTGAAAGGGACGTAAAGAAAACTCCAATAATCCTTTTTTGTCTTATAATCCCTTAAGTCCAAAAAAGTACAAAATAATACAAAAGGGATGAATTTTTGGTAATTTTAATGAGCCGAACAAAACAAGCGCTCGATCTTTTTGTGTAATAATCCCTCAGGTCCAAAAAGATTAAAATCTAAAGGAGGGATAGCACTTTCGGTCACTTTAACGAGCTGGAGAGGCCAATTACTCAGCAATCTTTTCATGTTTTACGAGTCAGATGAAAAGAGCTTAAAGGAGACTCGTTTTTCGAGGAACGAGTGATAAATTCAGGTAGCAGCTAATTCCAAGTAAGGTTTGGAATTTTCCAATCATGGTAGTGTCACAAGGATGGCTAACAGGATCACTCTTCGCAGCTGTTCCTCAAAAAGGGTAAACAATCAAATGGAGGTGAATGATCGGCCAAAATAGAGTGGAGGTGATGACGAGAACACGACCAAGGCTTCAAAGGCTGATGATAATGCATTCACGATGGTTATTTACCGAAAAAATTGGTTCATTTTTTAACGAATGAGCTTAAACTCTAGGGGAAACATTTTCTCATTGCTTATGTTTATTTTTTAACGAGCTTGAACTCCACATAAAAACTGCTCGCTCCAGTCGTATAATAAGGATGTCTCATCTAAGATGGCATTTTTACAAAGCTTTGCCCCGCATCCTTTCTTTATGCAAGTTAGGAAACGACCAATGCTACGAGTTTAAAGGGTTAGAGGACCTACAAATTTAAAAAATGAATGGTCACTCTTCGCTTGCATGCCAAAAGGTTTGCATGCCCCCAGGTATAGCGAATTAAAGTTTCCCAGGTTACCCCTCAATTTGCAGACAAAACATTTGTTTTATCGGGAAAGGCCTACCTTTTCCAGGTTACCCTTCAATTTGAAGACAAAACATTTGTTCTATCGGGAAAGGCCTACCTTCTAACGGAGGTATCTTATTCCGGTCTAATTTCATAAACCAGTCATATATCCTTCACGGAAACCTACCCTATACCCAAGGTTTTCCTGCCGAAACAGACCAGGCTGCATGCCCCCTGGGTTTCAGTCATGTCCTCCCGAATCACTCGCGCTCATCAGGTGGACACACTGGGGATTGATGAGACATTCCTTGCGTGAAAAGACCATTCAGGGATGGTATTTGACTATTTTCTATGTGTGAGCCGGGGAATGAAAGCTGGTCTATGATCTTGACCACTCTTCCTTCATGCAGAAAACGCATTACTCTAAAGAGCGAGGAGATAATGGATCCCATGCAATAAATATAGTCGTGTCCAAGGAGTAGATTATAATCTAAGGGTCCTTGGACTACCATTACGTTCATGTGAACGGTTTTCCTTCTCAATGTTATCGGCACATTGGGAAGGATCCCTAACGGTCGACTGGTTCCTTTTTCAAAGCCTGTTAGATTTCTCATTTCAGGCAAAAGCGATGGTGAACCAAGTGCTTTCCAAGCAGTTGAAAGCCAAAAGTCAAGTCACAGAAGCCCCTTCATCTATGATGGTACCGGCCATGACCATTCTGTATATTTGAGTGATGATTCGAAATGGTACACTAGCCGATAAACGGGGTCTGCCTAGTAGATTCCAATCGAAGGAAACAACTAGGTTGCTTGTAGGTGGGACCGAATAGACGGCCGGATATGACTCTAACGAACTTCCTTCCTGCGGTAAAGGGATGGGTAGACTGCTCCCATGTTCATCGGAGTCTGTGTTTACGAAGAGAATTTGAACGGTGTCGTTCTTGTTCTCTCCAGTCACTATATCATCTGAAGATGGACCTTCTGAAGGCAAGACCGGGTCAACTGCCGCCTCGACCTTTTGAATTTCGTCTGGTGTGAATTCAGATGGTTTATCTTCAATGATAGATGCTTCGACTGACCACAATGGTGTGTCACTCGGATTTTCAACTAGTGATGGACTTGGCAAGAGTTTCTTATATCCAGGAGGAAGCCGTAACGGTGAAACTGGACGATCGTCCAAAACTCTTTTAGCCTCGTCTAGGAAGGGACAACGGTGGACGGCGTGATCACCTTCACACAGTTTACAAGGGAATTTACTTTTCCTTTTCTGTCCCGACGCTTTGCTTTCACTAGTTGACGGTGTACTTTCAACATGATCATCAGAGGTTGTTGACACCAGATTGTGCAAACGAGGAGACCAGTCCCTTAAGATCCGAGGGATGCAAGGACAATCTCGATGATAGTGATCTCCTTTGCAAATGACACATGGAGATTTAGGCTTTGACAGTGCAGTGTGTGGATTTTCACTAGATGATGCTTGGTTGCCCCCTGTCGTCTTTGGCTCCTTCTTCTTCTTCTCTTTCTTCTTCTTCTCCTTCTTCTTCTTAGTTACTTGACTTTTGGCTTTACTAGCTTCATCAAGCGAAGAGGAAGGAGGAGAGGGAGAATCAGACGAAGTAGAAGGTTGGGGGGTAGCTTTGGTATCGTCTAGTTGCTTGCTTGATTGCTCAGGAATCACAGTGTTCTGAACGACAGAGGTCGAGAAGAGCCATATGGGCAGGCCGATTGTCAATCCTGGAAGCGACAATGTGGCCATATGGGGTGCACCAACATCTCCCCAAGAGGAGAAAGGACTAGGATTTCCTCCAAGGGGAAATCCTTGGTTTGTGGACTCCATTTTCCTCAACCTAAGACCAATGTAGGAAAAGTGATGTTTATTCCGATTAAAATAAATTTTAGACGCTTTGACGCAACTTGTTTTTTCAATTTTTAAGAGTCGAGAAAAAACAAAAGATGACTCTAGTCGCCTTCAATTTTTAATGAGCTTGAAGTGACAAGTGCTCAGATGGACCTTTTCCTTTAAGGAGTCTGAAAAGGAATGAAAGAGACTACTCTGGAAATCTAGACAGAGGGATTACCAAACCAATTTCAAAACTGCAGAATACTTTTTACGGTACGGCAGTCAATCTTCCTGAATGTTGTGTTCAGTGCATTGCGATCGATAGGGCGGTAGAAACAGATTCCTATGGATAAAGGATATAGCCTATTGTGGTCTCCCAATATATACTCGACGGTACGTGGGAGCATAAGTCCGTACTGGCACTTGTCGTCTCAAAGTGGAGGAATCACCCAACCAACGATGAAAACAACAGTTACCAGGCTTTACGACGCCGAAATACGTCTCTAGCCTAGACTTCTAAATGTTGTGCGTTAGGTTCCAAAGTGTTTTTAGATCATTAAATTTATTTTACAGTTCATCTTGTTTAAGAAATTTTCCTTTCAGGTTCACCGCGTGATGTAGATATACAATTCCTAAAATGCAATCTAAGATGATAAACAATCGTTTAATCTTCTTTTTGCAATGAAAATCCTAGCTACTAAAGAAAGAGATATGATATTCTTTCAACATAGAGCAGAGAGCACACACTATATGCACTGTCCTAAATCAAACCAACAACAGTCTAAATGAAAATGCACATTCATGTATTTGTTTTCAGCCTTCTTAATGTGTGAATGATAAAAATAAAGCGAAGCACAAATCTGAATTATTTTTCAAAGCGACATTACTAACAAGCTTCTTTTCAAGACAAAATGAAGACAATGACGACACTTTGCGATTTGGAATTGAAAACTTACTTTCGACACTTGAAAAACTACTAATTCAAATCAAATACAAGGGTAACAGTGTAATCGACTATCAAGAATAATCGGATTCTCTTCTATGACTGAAAACGACACTTGCGACACTTCCAAATCAAGAAACGACAGTTCAATTATGCTACTTCTTTGTAAAAGAGAACCGAAAATGGCTCACAATACATAAAAACATTTACAGTTCTTTGCACAATGGAGGCGGAATAATGGCAAGGAAGGGGGTTTCCACAGAGGTATACTGATTACAGACAGCAAAACTCCTGAATAGAGCTGAAGAAAGTGAAGAAAAACCAAAGTCTGGAGGTAAAATTAGCCTTCTCTGATCAGCGCACCTGTTACACAGGGATTCCAGTATGCATCCCACCTACAACACATGGGAAGTGCGATGCATACTGATATCCTTGAAGAGAGGGTACGATGGTACATTGGAGACTTTTGATCCAGTTCTTGATCACAGTTTGCAGCACAGTTCAGGGATTTAGGCCGAGCAAGTGATAATCAGTAAATAAATCATAGGGGTAGATCTAAGGAGGTTACTAGAGCCACCACAAGGGAAATTAGAGAGTTTGTAAATCGATTGTTCAGTTCATAAAAAAAACCCGGAGATAGACTGAAGTAGCATTGATCTACTTTGCACTTGCATAGCAAATGTAGCTCGAAGGCTAGCTGGCTTGACTTCAGGCTCCGTCTGTAAGTTTATAAAGCAAACAAATATAGACAAACAAACAATCTATTCACTCCCCAGTGGAGTCACCATTTTGTTACCAGGAAATCTAGTGTCTATGCAGAGCTACTAGTCCCACTAAGACTGGTAGATATCTTAGAAACAAACAAACTAAAACTACTTTCATTTTCCTTTATGAAAAGTAGATAAGAGGGGAACAAAGGAGACCAACCTCTGTCTTGCGCTTGATTCCTCTCCCTTCTGATAGATCTCTGCCACTCGCTTCCTCATCTACCCAGCTTCAAAGAGTACTTGTGGAATCAAAGCAGCATAACACTATCCAAGAACAGAGATCTACTATCATAAACAATATAGGACCATATATATATTGACCACACAAATGCATATATCATCAATCATACAAGAATGTGGAGGAAAACTTGAATAGCTTTATTAATATCAAGAATAGAAAAGAGGATTACAACCAATTGTTCTGACCCAGTGTCATCCTCTCAGCAAGAAAGCCCTTCTTCACCTCATGAAAAGCTTAGATCACCCAACACTATGATGTTACACCAAGAAACCAGCAGCACTTCCTTACAAGATACAAAATTCCAGCCTCCGGATCTCTGGGATGAGGGATCCATATATAGATGATTACAGGGAGGTGAGTCAGCTTCTGAGATTTGATTAGTGTCCTCTCTCTGATAGTTCTTGATTCCACTTGGAGATGGATGATCTCTTACTCATCCCTGGGCGAATGCAGAGAGGCAAGTGTCACAGGAGAAGTTTCTGGAAGATTCCATGATCCTCCACCTCGCAAATTTACTCTGCCATTTGTCCACTCTCGCCCATCGCACCCCATAGAAGGGCTTTTTAGTATGCATCGCACCTCCCGTGTGCATTTAGGTGGGATGCAGTGCACTTTGACCATGGAGCAGGTGAGATGGTCCAGTTTTGACCAGTTCTGAGTAGTTTTTCATGGAGAACTTCTGGGAGATGATGTAATCAGTTGACCTTGTTCTTTTAGGGGTTGGAACAACACTTTTAGGGACTTAGGAGCCCTTGGTTTATGGACATATATGATTGGGGTTGCAATGCCCAAAAATGTCTATAACACCAGGACTGAAGAAAAACTTGGTATCAATCACAATGCTGGAAGACACAGGCTGTGGTGTAGTCTTCAGTAAGGGAAAGGTTTTCCTTAGACACGTCACCACGAGACAAGTGAAGCATATCGGTTCACAAGTCAAGAAAATGTATGCTCTTGAGGTTCAAGATGGATGCAAAGCCTTGAGGAGCAAGGAAACTGTTGGAGACTTGGTGGTGGAGAGGGAGAGTACATTACCTCTCAACATGCAATGCCAGAAGAAGTCTCAGACAATTGTGGAGGAGCCATAATTGGTGAAGCAGCTTCAGGAGGTTGTGGAGAAGCCACAACTAGAGAAGCTGAGAGGAGACCAAGTGGAGGCATCCACTCATGCAGAGACCTCTAGTAGGGGGAAATTTTGAGCCAAGTGAGTTGAGGGATCACATGCATCCATTCCTCCAGGTTAGAGGTGGGGCGATATGGAGTGACAGTTCCAAGAAGGCTGGAATAGGGGTAGGATCATTGAGGTACCCAACCTCTTTGATTAGACCTTGCTACGGGAGCCCCGATGAGGAGTAGCAGGACTAGCTAAGTGGGTAGAGGTAGATGCGGATGGAGTAGAAGAGAGAGCTACAATGCAAGAATCCCAAGACAGTGCAGAGCTAGCAGGCTGCAACAATGCGAGAGGCACAGGAGTGTTGCACCAGTGCAGGATGGCACAGAGAGGTGTGCAACAGTGCGAGATGCATGGAGTGTTGCAGCAACTCAGAGGTCATAGAGGGAGCACTTGTCAGCAGCAGAGGGAGCTTCAGCATCAGAGGGTGTTTCTAGCCCAACAGGGAGGTCAGTTGGGAGATTTTTTGTTTCTAGAGTTATTGGAGCAACAACACTTGGGAGAAGTGTTGCATGTAGAACATTCCAAAGGTTCAGGATTGGGTTCAAGTTGAATGCCTTTCTTGTTGAGAGGGAGTGTTGGAAATATCAATAAGAAATGCTAAAAATAACATTGCTATAAATAGCATTTCAGGTACCAGTGTTGGACATAGCAACAAGGAATGAAAAATGGAAGTGCTAAAAATAGCATTGCTATAAATAGAATTTCGAGATAGATTCCAATTTTAGTTAGTCCCTGAACTAAAATTGAGAAGTAAAATTCAAATTTGATCTTAGTAGCTCTTTGTAAAATAATTAATTAATTCATCTTGAGTTAATTAGTTGTAGGAAATCAAACATGAAGTCTATGTGAACATGCAACAGTTTCTCCATTGACTAAGGAAGTTATTCCTTGATTAAAGGAGATCAGGATGAGTTGTACTTTGAGTTGTAATTAGTTAGCTCAGTTAACTGAGTTAAGTCCAGTTAGATTAGTTCAAATAGTTTTTTGAACTAATTGTGAGTTCAGTTAGTTAATGCATGCATGCATGTAACTGCTGCACTTCAAATAACTGAATATTCTCTCATAAATAACTCATGCATGTCAGTTCAGTCAGAGACCCAGTTCAGATCCGAGGAAGGGACAATGTACTATCAGTTGGAGGAATTTTCCCATATAGGAAACTCATCCATGCAGAAGGAATCATCTCCTTCAGGATTGCGTAGTTACTTCTCAGTTTAGTGAGCAGTGTGATAGGTGAATTCACACAAGTGGCAGCATTGGACCCCAGGAGAAATTGTGCAAGGAAATAGGAGGCTTGGAGGTCAGATGAGAAGGTTTGTGAGAATCCTTTAACTGTCTATGAGTAGCAGAGGGATTGTACTGAGAGTTGGATAGCTTGTGAGCTAAAGCTTTATGTAATCTAGACATATTTCCACTTGTATGATAATACAGAGATCGGGGTTTTTAGCTGAGGCTTTCCCCAAAGTATTCTTCTGTGTTTCATGTGTATGATTTCTTCTTCTCTGCTATATGTGTTCTGATTGATCTAGCTCAAATTGATTAAGCTTCCGCAAAGTTTGATTATAGAAGTAGATCTAGTATTTTGCTTTAGTATATTGCATTATCAGGTGATCTACAGTGGGAATTTCTACAATAGATACAATGGTTTCCAGGAGATCAGAGGCGAAGACACACTTCAGAGCACACTTAGGGATGCATTCGATCAAGTGTCCATGGACTTGCCCCTCCACGAAGAAATCAAGTTTTTCATAGACAAAGACATCAAGATATGACAGCAACAGCATCACAGCAAGCAGCATCATGAACAGTAGTTGAAGATAGCATACCAAATGCAACGAATGCAAGAGGAGGGTTTTTGACAACACAGAGGCGGAACAAGGTTGCAAGCTCAAGCAGGTCCATTGATGATGAAAGCAACTTTGAAGACTCCGACTATGAAGTGACGGAGCGACATGAAGACCGCGTAAGGGCAGAAGATGGAACAAATAAGGAGTTGCATGTGTTGAAGTATTAACTTAGGAAGAAGATGAAGCTACACAGACACACGAATGAGTTGCAATAGGAATAGGAATAACAGTGGGCGCAACATGCACTCGTGGATGAAACTGCACCCATACAAGTTAAGGATCCATCCCAGCAGCTGACACAGAGGAAACATGGTAAGCATTATTGTTGATCGTATGTAAGGGATTTAGCAGCACGCATGTCGTTGAGCACATGCATGCAATCCAACCCATTCAACACAGTCACTAAGCCGAAGACAAGAAGCAAGTCCAACTGGGGATGCACATGTACTTTGGCAAGTTGATGTGCATGACCACCAAAAGACACTTGAAGATCAACATGGACAATATGCATCAGTGTGTTTCCAATTCAACCGTACCCAAGAAGACCATGTGCATGTTAGCAGATGAGTTGGATGAAGGGTCTGAACCAATGCACCGGTTGCAACGGAGGCAAGAGTTCGCTTCAGCAAGATGTCACCATGAGGTGCATGCACACCATCATGGACGACCAAGATTGGCATCAGCTCACCACCTTCACCATCACAAGCATGTCAAAGAGTTGGTCTCATCACAACAGATCGAGTGTCAGTGATGTTTTGAAAGGCTTGCTCAAGCCATGTTGTCTCACATGAGTACATGTGCATTGTAATGTTGAGTCATGTCAAGTGTAAGTCAAGTCTCAATAGTGGATGTAATAGTCATAGAGTAGGTGAAGAGTCATGAGGGTAGTTGAATGATCACAAAGGGTAATTTCAAGGGTCACCCCACTCTTTTCTATAAATAGTCCCTCATAACTCATTGTAAGGGCTTTTGGTCAGTCAAGCTTCTACTAAGACTATCTTGAAGAAGGCTTGGACATTATTGTAATGCGCCTTGGCTTCTCCACTGCACGGAGCTAGTAAATATCTTTGGAGGAGTAGGTGGATGTGGCTGTAACGTTCCACTGTTGGGGATAGTAGGTTTACATGGATGTATTATATGATTGAGACTTACACTTCTTTATATAATAAGAGCTAGCAAATTTTCATGCATATGTTGTTATTGTAGTTGGACTACTCCGGTTGCGTTAATGATGTATGTTGTTTAACTTACGTACTTTTGTATGAACTAATTCACATGCAATTATATGAATCTTGTTGTTAATGTGTTGTATATGTTGTTAATGTTGTCACCATCTGTGTTGACTACTATACCGGACATCAGATAGAACTTTCACATGAACCTTGTTGTAACAATCATTGCACTCGTCTCGAACTGATATGTGAGTGTTGCACATGTTATCTTACCTTGTATGATGTGACAGTCGCATCCGAGTGAACTACTCCACCGAAAGTTGTGCATGTCCTTTTGTGTTGTGTGTTCCTAGCCGAGTTGGGACTGATCCATTTCAACCTGGAACTCACCTTTACCTTCTTCTCCCTTTGAAGTGTTAGAACCTCTCATACACCTTCCTTGACTCATTGCATCAGTCACACCCGGGTTACTGACAGATTTATCTTACTTTCCTCTGTGCGACATCACGGTCAAGGAATCACCTTATGACCCACTGTTGGGACTCCTACACCAAATGGTTTGGGGTCTAATTGGGACTTCTTACCGGGGAGATCCCCTTGACATGTTGGTGAGTCCAGCACTGTCAACATTTCTGACGCTCGATGGAGGGCCTAATGACAAGCTATGTCCTCTCATCTAGTTTTGAACCTTTGCATATCTTTCATGGAGTATTGCACTCTTCTTCCCCCAAGGTGTTTTTCGAATCGTGAAGATGTCTCCATCTCGGGGAAGCTTTTCGATCTCTTGTCCGCTCACATGTATGATGGTGAAGGCGAAGTGGCCTGGCCTAAGCACTTACATAACTTTCTTTCCATGATTCGTGAGGCAGATGAGTTTTCTGACGAACAGGCCAGTTTGTTGCTTACATACACACTTTGCGAATCTCCATTTCATTGGATGCTCAGCCTACTAGCTGACACTATGCACTCATTTGAGCACTTATGTGATCTTATTGAAGACATGTTCTATCATTTTGATCCAGACCATATTGACTAAAAATTGTTACAACAACGAAGGGCTCTGCATGAATCTGTTATTGATTTTTGGCAGCGCTTCCATGACTTGCAGTTTCAAGATCCAAGGAGCCATATGAAATTTTCTTATCTTTGGGACCGGTTCAAGTACTGCCTTAAGAAATCTTCTCATCCCAAGAGAAATTTTGAGATCAAGCCTTGCTCAACATTCTTCGTTGATGGAGCTACACAATCTCATGTGGAAGAGGGCACTGTCTCAACCAACTGTTCGCCTTCCTCTTATTCAACAGCTCCACCACTACCCAATGATGTTGAGGATCATGCTCACACACATGTTCATCCTTCACACCCTCCCAACATCACTTCACTCAATTTTCACGCAGATTTGGTTATGAGTCCTTTGAGTCCCCATACACATTATTTTCTACAACCTCTGTCTTCGCACCCGAGTGTTCCTCTGGATGATGTTGTCTTGTGTTCATCCATTTCGGACTCTTCACTTGTTGTGGACGAGGAACAACCCACTGACGGAGTTGGTGTTGCACAACCAACATGCACTGCCATTCATGAAGAGTATGAGTGGGAGCTTGAGCAACAACACTCAGCGAAGGATGACTCCCTTCTGTTCGAGCCCCCTCCGTTCTTTCCTAACATCATTGGAGAACCTTCCATCTATGATTTCACATGTGTGTCTTCATCCACGAATGCACCCATTGTTGATCTTTCGCAGGACACACCGTATGTTATCCCATCATCCAAAAATGGGGAGGACCAATAATTCATTGGAAATCCACTTGATCTTTCATCTCCTTTTTCTGGAAATGCAGAGGGTGAACATCCTTCCTCCTCATCTACCCCTCTGTGTGATTCATCAAACCATGAGGATGTCGACCAACATCCTGAATTTTCTGATCTTGGATGTCGTGATATCTTCACCTCATCATCCAATCACAATGTTGATTCACTCGTTGTTAATCCATCTAAGACACTGGTCTACAAAGATCCATCTATCAACGAAGTTGAAACTCCACAGATCATCGATGCACTTCAGCCGGAGCTTATGGTTATGTCAGGCCCTCATTGTCCTAAGGTTTGTTTCGCTTCCGATAAGGAAATTGTTCAAACACTCAAGGTTCCTCATCACTCATCTGTATGCACTCAAGATCAATCTAGCACTCATATTTTAATTCCTCCACTCGAACTACACAATCCCATTGCTCATGCATTGGAGGAGTCTTACATTGCAAGCACTTGTGTGCGATGCAAGTTATCACTGTTTCTTTCATTTCTTGTATGTCACAGTCAAGAGTGTGCTTATGCTTCAAATTTACATGTAGTGTCACATAGCACCATGATAAGTATGTGGACTACCTGTCATGCACATGCACTCACTTATGTCCTGTGGGCACTTTGAATCACAAAGTGTGGTTTTCTTCATTGTTATATCTTTATTTCTTGTTGGTTCACCCAACTGGGTTGCTCATAGACCAAGCCTTCACCAGCATGGGTCTACCAATGCGCCGGTGGCTACATTGGAAGTATCACCTCATGTGATCAGGCCCATGTACCGTTAGTGTAGGAGTAGGAGTAGTGTTTGCTTTCAGTTGTTTGCTTGCATGCTTTTTTGCTTATATGCTTTATTTGCTTGTTTGTTTGTTTATTTCTTCGCTTTAATTTTTGCTTCTGCTCTTTATTTTCTTTGTTGATTGTTAGTTCGTTCACTTGTTTCGTTTATAGGTTAGTTTTTCATGAAGCCATGTATGACTCTTGAAGCGAGCTGGGAAAAGTACAAGAGGGCTTGTACAACTATCACTACTTGGCCAGTTGTCATCTTACCTCTATATGATGAGCTTTTTACTTTTAGTCCATGATACATCGAAGGAAAATACATACTGTTCGAAGTGAACCTTGGTGTGAACAACATGCTTGCGTGCTAACTAGTGTTACCTTCTCTAGTCAATTGTTTTTGGGTTAACCCTTGTCAGCTTAGTCAAGTAGAGTAAGGTAAGGGGGGAAACCTTAATAGGCACATTAGAGATACAATAAACTACTTCTCTATTGGAGCAACCTATTCGGCTCTCAATAAGTCAGGATCCCTCTTCCGCCTCTGAAATGAATAAGTTCTATGCACAGTGAAAAATGAAAAAATGAAAAGTCAAAAATGAAAAATGAATAAGGCGAAAGAAGAGAAAGGCTTCCTGCACAGGGAGGTGATGCAAGTAACTCCGCCGAGGTATTGACCAGTCTCGCTGGTAGTGGAGCCATGCTTATATTCCTATGTGACTCCACTGGGGTACTGCTCAGGCCTGCTGGTAGTGGGGCAACACTAGAGATGAAACTAAGACTCTGATGACTATACTACTTTTGCACCTATATACCCGTCAACCCCAATCAAAACAACTGTGTTGCCTTGGCTTGGAATGTGTGTCAATCAACCAAGGGTTTGGCATATGCTACATCTTATAATCAAGTTAGTGTGAAACCAAGATGAGCTGAAAACTAAACAATACTTCCGGAGGTGTTAGACTTGCTTTTCACGAACACGGTCCATTCAGAGAGCTGAAGTTCTACCACTGTGTCACCAGGTGCTGTAGCGGCTACAACCACCCTCCAAAATTTTTCCTTAGCCTCATTTTGGAGCCTCCCTTCCAACCTTCACAGTAGCTCACCTTGCTTCATCAAGTTCACAAGCTTTAGTATATTTCTTGCACAAAGGCAGCCTGTCGGTCACAGCTTGATCCATTCCCCTCACAGGTTGTTCACCCAAACTTGGTCTAGCTACAGGCTAAGCAGCTTCCCCTTGAAAATTGTGCATTTCTGGAGGGCAACTAACCTTCCCTCCAGTGTTCAATCCTCTCTGGCAGCTTGTTGGGCTCCAGGATTGCGCAATCCTACCTGCCAACACTCCCAGCAGGATTTGCACAAATTCCCCCAGCAAGGCTGCTTAACCCAGAATTTGCACAAATCTGGGTAGCAGTTAGCTGCTCTGCCCAAAAATTGCGCAAATCTCCTAGGTAGCTAGCCCAGCTCCCAGCTAGAAATGTGCATTTTTTTCTCCAGCAGTCGAGTGGTCTCTTGCATGTGTAGCTGGGTTGACTGGTTCCCTCCGAGATTGAGCAAAACAGACTTGCATGCATGGGATGCTTCTCCCAAGGTAGCATGCAAAGGCATCCCTTGTTTTAGGGATCTATGTTTAGCAGTTGGAGGTTGCATGCAAAGAGCAATTCCGAACCTCCCGCCAAGTGTCGCTTCCCCTAGATTTGTGGCATGCATGTCACAACCTTGATGTTATCAAAACTCATCAACCAGACACTACAGAGCTCATTCCTCACATCAACCTTACAGCTCTGACATCCCACATCACATCTAGGAGCAGTCGGCACATTCAACTCAACTATTTTGGGGTAATCCCGCTTCCCATGCCTTGTGCTGCATTTTTGTCACTTTTTGTGTTTTCTCTTGTGGGAGTACTGTTTGCTTGATTTCTTTGAATGCTTGCTATTGTTTACATATATACTAGCTTTTCCTAGCTATGTTTCAGTTTTCGTTGCTAGCTCATTGTTTTCACATGCATGAAATTGTTTTGCACGGATGTTCACCCAACCGGAAAACTACCTCACCCACATGCATGTTGATCTGTTTGTTGAATCTTTCATTCATGTTTTGAATGCACTATCAATCACTTCTGCTATCACTTTGTGTCGCCATGCATTTACTTTCTTAGTTTCTTTCAGTTGCCATCAGCGAGTCGGGCCAACCTTGGCCCGTAATCTACCTTCACCAAGTCGGCATTGTGCAATCTAGGGAATGAAGGCTCACCTTCCTCTCCAGATTTGTGCATTCCTACCCAACACTAGCCTCTAGGACTGTTTTGCGCATTTCTGGAGGACAGTGGTTGCTTGGCCCAAGGAATTGCACAAATCTGTCCCTAGGCCAACAGTCCTTCCCAGCTGGAATTGCCCATTGCGCAATCCCAACAGTCGGTAGCCAAACTGGATTGTGCATTGCGCAGTTCCAGCAGTCAGCCAGTCTCCCAATAGCCCAGACTGTGCCTTGTGTAGTCTTGGCAGTTGGTCTCCCGACCTCCCAGCCGAAATTATGCAACCTTCATGATCACGCACCCAGGTATGTTGCAAGTCAGTTCTCATGTTCATTTTGGTTTTTGATTGACATATTGCTTGCCATGAGTGTTTCCATGTCTCCAGGTATCCCAGGTGTTCATCTTCTTCTCAACAGTATAGGTACAATGGTTTCCAGGAGAGTAGAGACGAAGACACTGTGCACTATGCATTACACAGTTCTAGCATTCATCCAGTATCCTAATAGCCCAAATTGTGCCTTGTGCAGTCTTGGCAGTCAGTCTCCTGACCTCCCGGCCAAAATTGCGCAACCTTCATGATCATACACCCAAGTATGTTGCAAGTCAGTTCTCATGTTCATTTTGGTTTTCGACTGACATATTTATTGCCATAAGTGTTTCCATGTCTCTAGGTATCCCAGGTGTTCATCTTCCTCTCAGCAGTACAGGTACAATTGTTTCCAGGAGAGCAAAGACGAAGACACCATTCGGAGCACACTTAGGGATGCCATCGATCAAGTTTCCATGGACTTGCCTACCCACGAATACATCAAGTTGTTCGTAGACAAGGACATCAAGATATGATAGGAGCAACATCACAGTGAGGAACATCATGAACAGTAGCTGAAGACAACATACCAAATGCAACAAATGCAAGAGGATGGTTGTTGACAACACAGAGGCGGAACAAGGTTGCAAGCTCAAGAAGGTCCATTGATGATGAAAGCAACTTTGGAGACTCTGGTTATGAAGTGACGGCGTGACATGAACATTGCGCGAAGGCAGAAGATGGAATGAAGAAGGAGTTGCATGTGCTGAAGCAGCAACTCAGGAAGAACATGAAGTTGCAGAGACAGATGAATGAGTTGCAACAAGAACAGGAACAACAATGGCCACAACATGCACTCACAAATGAAATTGCACCCATACAAGTTAAGGATCCATCCCAGTAGTTGACACAGAGAAGACATGGTGAGCATTGTTTTTGATCGCATGCAAGGGATTCAGCAACATGCATGTCATTGAGTGCACACATGCAATCCAATCCATTCAACACACTCACCAAGGTGAAGATAAGAAGCAAGTCCAACTGGGGTTGAACATGTACTTCAACAAGTTGATGCGCATGACCAACAACACACATTTGAATATCATCACAGACACTATACATCAATGTTTTGTTGGTTCAACCATACCCAAGAATACCATGTGCATGTTAGTAAAAGAGTTGGAAGAAGGGGCTGAACCAATTCACCAGTTTCAACGGAGGCAATAGTTCACTTTAGCAAGATGTCACTATGAGGTGCATGCACACCATCACGGATGACCAAGCTTGGCCTCAGCTCACCACCTTCACCATCACAAGAATTTCAAAGAGTTGGTCTCATCACAACAGACCGAGTGTCAGTGATGTCTTGCAAGGCTTTCTCAAGCCATGTTGTCTCACATGAGTATATGTGCATTTTAATGTTGACTCATGTCAAACGTAAGTCAAGTCTCAATAGTGAATGTAACAGTCATAGAGTAGGTGAAGAGTCATGAGGGTATTTGAATGGTCACAAAGGGGAATGTCAAGGGTCACCCCACCCTTTGCTATAAATAGTCCCTCATAACTCATTGTAAGGGCTTTTGGTCAGCCAAGCTTATACTAAGACTATATTGAAGAAGGCTTGGACAATATTATAATGCGCCTTGGCTTCTCCACTGCACGGATCTAGTACATCTCTTTGGAGGAGCAGGTGGATGTGACTGTAACATTCCACTATTGGGGATAGCAGGTTTACATGGATGTATTGTATGATTGAGACTTACAGTTCTTTATATAATAAGGGCCAATACATTCTCATGCATATGTTGTTATTTTAGTTGGACTTCTCCGGTTTCCTTAATGATATATGTTGTTTAACTTACATACTTTTGTATGAATTGATTCACATGCAATTATATGAATCTTGTTGTTAATGTGTTGTATATGTTGTTAATGCTATCACCATCCATGTCGACTACTCTACCGGACATCAGATAGACCTTTCACATGAACCTTGCTGTAACAACCATTGCACTCGTCTCAGACTGATCCGTGAGTGTTGTACGTGTTATCTTACCTTGTATGATGTGACAACCACATCCAAGTGGACTGCTGCACTAGAAGTTGTGCATGTCCTTTTGTGTTGTGTGTTCCTAGCCGAGTTGGGACTGATCCCTTTCAACCTAGAACTCACCTTCACCTTCTTCTCCCTTCGAAGTGTTAGAACCTCTCATACACCTTCCTTGACTCATTGAATTAGTCACACCCTTGCTATTGACAGAGTTATCTTAATTGCCTCTGTGCAACATCACAGTCAAGGCATTACCTTACGACTCACTATTGGGACTCCTACACCAAATGGTATGAGGTCTAATTGGGACTTCTTACTGGGGATATCCCCTTGACATGTTGGCAAGTCTAGCACCGTCAAGAACTATGTAAATTTGTTTTGAGTGTTTATTTTCTATCACAAAATGATGTTGTATTTCAATGTGATTTTACCGAGTGTGATACACTAGGTTATTTGTCAATTTGATTGAACTTTGTTTATCACACATGATAATGGTAGGTACTTGTTTCTCTTCTCTAACATCTTCATGAATTATCCTAAGCCATATTGCCTCACGGGTAGCACTACATAAAACTTTGTACTTGTATTCTATGGATGACAATGAAATAGTTGGTTGTTTCTTACATCTTTATGACATAGCTCTAGATCCTACACTAAACACATATCCATAATTGGAGCTTTTGTCATCTGGATTTCCAACCCAATCAAAATAAATATTACTTATTAACTCAACATTAGAATAATTCATATATTAAACTTCAAAATTAATAGTTCCTTTCAAATATGAACCTATTTGCAACATCCTAGTGACTATTATAAGGCTTATCCATGAATTGACTAGGTACAGTAATTGAATGAGAAATATTCAAGTCTAATTGTGGTGACATAAGTTAAACTTCCCATTGAATGTCAATAAAAAATACCATCAACTTCTTTTGTTCCATCATCATTATTGAGATTGACATTTTTTTCCAATGGATTAGAAATTTCCTTACATTCATTCATATTAAAAATTTTGAGTAAATATACTTTGTATCATTAAGGTGTTACAATTTCCTCTCCATACTTAGAAACCTAAACAATAGTGCAACTATCCAATATCTTTCATCTCAAATACTTGTTATAATTATATTTTAATTTCTTGAATCGAGTCAATGACACTCCATGTTATAATTAGGTCATCGACATATAAAGAGATTAAAGCTATATGTCCATTTAGGATTTCTTTTACTTTTTATAAAACGCTACTAAAGGAAGAGGTGTATATTTTCTCATACCATGACCTAGGTGCATGTTTAGGTCCATATAACGCTTTATTCAACATATAGAAAAAATGTTACTGACCCTATTTCATAAATCCTTCTTGTTGAACAAGTTAAAACTCTTGTTTTAAATCTCCTTTTACAAAAGGTAATTTTGCATCTAACTAATGTAGATTCTAATTATATTTTGTGGCTATTGTTCTCATTATTCTAATTATGTTAATTTTTTATAATGGTGAAAAGTATCCTCATAATACATTCCTTATTTTTGTGGATAACACTTTGCAAACAATCTTGCCCTATATTTGTCTATCCAAGCATCAACATTTAATTTTAATGTATATAACCACTTTGATCCTATAGGGACTTTGTTTATAGGAAACTATGTTAATTCCCATATTTCATTTTTCATAATAAAATTATACTATTCTTTGTAGCTTTTGATCATTATTTATGACCCTTATCTTATTCAAAATTCAATGCTTCCATTATTTGAGACATTGAATCATAGACCTTATACCTTATAGGTGTTTGAGTATGTTGTGTTGACCTCCTTGGCATTACATTGCTCTATGGAGTTCTTTCTTCTCTCCTTCTACTTCATGGAGTATCTCCATCTCTTATTCTTGGCATACTCTGAGTACTTGAGGTGTGCATTCTAATTGAATCTTCAACTTGCACCTATTCAACAACTTCTTCTTACTTGACATTTTCATCATTTTCTTCAAGTAGATGTCATACATCATGGTAGTCCTATTTTATTTGTTTATCTACATATTCATGGAATAAACCATCTCTTCTTGAAAATGCTTTATGAGTGATGGGATAATAAATTTTATAAGATTTATAATATGTATAATGACCAACAAAATTACATTTGATTTATTCGGCATCCATTTTTCTTCTATTTTCTTTAGTAATATGTTAAAATCTCATACTTTCAAAAATTTTGAAATGTCTAAATTTAGGTTTAAAACCATAAAAGGATTTAAAAAGTACCTTTTTCTCTAAGAATTTGGTAGGAATTTTGTTTTTGAGACATACAACAATATTAATAGATTTAGCCCAAAGTTCATTAGATGAAACTTTACCGTTTATCATACTTTGAGCACATTCAACCAATATTATATTCATCCTCTCAACTAATCAATTTTGTTGAAGTGTATGTGGCATTGTATACTACTATAAAATTTAATTTTCTTTGTAATAATTAATGAAGGATCCTAATGTATTGTCTCCCACTTATCTAAGAAATTTGATGCACCTACATGTTTTTTTCTCAACCATTTTCTTGGATTATTAAAAATACTTAAATACATCACTTTTATTCTTGATAAAATACACCCAAGTATATATAATATTATAATCAATAAATATAAGAAAATAATATGCTCCTCCCAGAGGCCATGTTTGCATAGTACCACATACATCAGTATGTACTAATTCAAGAATTTCAATTTTTCTTCTCTTTGTATGTATGTCAAATTATTCCCTATATTCTTTAACTAGAACACATCCTTCACATTCAATATATTCATATTGAATATTTGTATGAACATTTACCATATTATTTTTTGAAGAAAAATTAGATCATTATGATTCAAGTGTCCATACCTTTGTGCCACAACTCTTTGTTTGACATGGATGTGGATACCAATGCTTGATGATATCTCCTTGTTGTATCAAGCTTGTATATTCCTCTTAAGCTTAATCATGTTGCTATAACTTTATAGTGATCTTGCATATCCTTCATTTCATATTGAGATTTCACAAATTCAACCTTTAAACCATGATTAGCTATAGTAGAGACTGAAATCAAATTCTTCTTTATACCTAGTACATACATGAAAATTTGGATTTGCTTCTCCTATTAATTACTAAAATTAATAATTATGTCTCCATGTCATTTGATTTCATAATATCTATTATATCTCAAATAGATATGAGCAACATTAATGTTTTCATAATATGTATCAAGCTAGTTTATATTACAAGACATATGTATTGATGCACTAGAATCTATGAAATAGACATTTATATCATCAGTCTCAATAGATAAAGCAACATCAGAAACAAAGAAATTAATATTTTTAAAATAGCTACCTATTGATGCATCATTAGTAGCAAAGTTTATTGTATGTGTTCTATGTTTGAATTGGTCACACCTCCTTTTTGGACAATCTCTAGCTAAGTGACTAGTCTTAGCAAATTAGTAACATGAATAATTTTTCTTCACATTTACATTTGTTCTTGCAGGTGTAGGTCCTTGAAACAAATTAATATGTGGCTTTCCTCTACTTTTCTCCCACAACTTTCCTTTAAAAGGATATTTTCATTTCACTACCAATATTAGATTCAAACTTTGAGACATGTGAATAAGATTCTTTCATTTATCTTACTTCTTTGAGGCTTGATTAACATTTGGTATTCATCCAACATATCATTTAAAGTCATAGTGATTAAATCAATGCCAGATACTTTTTCACCTTCGTCACCAATTTTGTATTTAATTTCTTTAATTCTTGAGATGAAATTGTTGATACTTTCATTCTCCTCCATCTTAAGCTTACTCTTTAGGAATACAGTTTGATTTTTCTTCTTTGTCTCGTACATACTTTTGAGTGTCACCCATGTCCCATTAGATGTATGGAAGTCACAGATATGGGGTATGATGTTGTCCTTTATAGACATTCTTAAGAGAATCGTTGCTTTCGTCTCCCATTGCTCCTAGTTTTGAATTGATGTTGTTGTAGCCAATGGGTCTTCTAGTTTAATTTTGTCACCAAATGAAATTTCCAAGAATTATATTTCTCCATAAATGTATGCATCTTAAATTTCTAGTTTGCATAGTTTTCACCATAATTTGTTTGATTCATTTAGATAAGGTCTACCAAAATATTAGCCAAATAGTCACACTTTTTTTTTAAATAATAGTTCTTGCAATTCTAAATTGATAATTACCTTCTCTTACACTGGTATATTAACTTTCCCAACACCGAGATTTAATAATTCTACTTGCAACACATGTTGCACTATTTTTTCATCAGTACATGTGGCTTCAAATTAAGCTCTCGTAGCTCATCTTTCCATAACTTTTATACACCATAATACATAACATGTACTAACACCATTACACAGTTCATACACCTCTGAATCAGACCCTTACAACTCACTAGTCTTTCGTACAACACTTAGTAGCAAAATAATGTGAATAAAACCTTACAACTTACTACTCCTTCACATAACACTTTAAAACACAATAATGCAATGATTCCTTACACAACTTGAGCCAACATGTAGCGTTACAAAACACTTCAAAATATTAGCACATCGTTCAATGCACAAACTTCAAGGTTCAAGGTTCTTTATGCAACAACTCCACACAATATGGTCCAACATGCCTTTAATATGGTTTCTATAGTTCACACCTTTTATGGTCTTCACACCTTGGTTCGTACACCACAACCAACCTCTCGCACATCAAAACTTTTTTTTTCACAACTATAACAAACTCAACAATTCATTTAGACAACACAACAACTTACTCTTCTAGTTCCTCATTATATATTCTAACTTGCACAACTCCCAATGGACAACAGTCACCTACATAGCAACTTATTTAATTCTTTTTCTTAGATCTCACACTTTTTCACTTGATTTCTCTAATGCCAAATTAGAGAACAAGCATAAAGAGGCTATTGGTCTCATACAACAAGAATAAACAACTGAATTGAGTACATCACTTGAGACTAATTATAGTATATAGGAAAATTTACACATAATCGATTTATATAACAAACTAGGACAATATATATTACTTATGCTAAACTTAGACTCTCTTGAATTAATTCTAGAATGATCAGTTTGAGTTTCCTAATTATTTCATATTCTTTATTATTTATGATGTTAGTTATTCCATTACTTGTTCAATATGTTTTTTCAAGAGGTGGGAGCTTAGCCAATTTATAATACTATTGTAAGTCCATGCATTATTACATTGGATATGTTGGAGTAATTTGGGTGAGGCCCAAGATCAAATTTTCAAGTTTTCACTACACAGCTATTAGGGGGATCCCACCCAAGGGGGTATCTATCCTCTTAGCCTTATCACAAGGGGCCAACATTTCCCATTACATGAATTAAACTTGGGTGGAGGGGAGAATAAACCGTGCTCCCAACCTCCCGAGCTACGAACTTGGGACCACTAGAAATATTAACATGTTTCTTATTGAAAGTACCTCTAACATGACATTTGATATTTATTTTTACTTGATATGTGTTTTTAAAATAATAATTATTTTCCCCAACAATAAATTATTTTTATGGCATAATAATGATAAAAAATGTCCAACATCATTGATATAAAAAAAATTGTTGTCCTTTTTTAAAAATATTTATTATTTAATTTCTTTCTCAAATAAATAAATAATATCAAATATATTATAAAAAAGAGTGGTTGGTGGTAAAAACTCTATAAATCTTCAATAAGAACGCATAGCCTAATAAACAAACCTCTCAAATGAACTTAATATGGGGCTGACAGTCCTAAATAATTTAGATTCTAGAGTTCCATTTAAAAATTTTGAAGTTTCCTAATCCTTTTATTATTTATTATGAATAAATAAGTAATAATAGTATTCTTTACCTTTTAAGAGATATTTTTCAAAACCCAAATTATTCTAAGAAAGATTTGTAGAAGTCTAAAATTAAAAGTTTCACAATGTGCATGATTAAGAAAAAAAATTGAGTAAAACAAAGCAACATTAAATTGGGTTTCTCAGTCTACGGGGTTTTGGATAGATGGCAATCGGGTGCACTATTAAGGCACTCCTAGATGTCAATTCACCAGTTCAATCCCTAGTTCAATTTAACATGACCATGATGTTGCCTCACCATTTCCGAACTTACAAACAAACAAACAAAAACTTGGGTTTCTAAGAAATAATACCACTTTCCAGTTCCATACATTCTAAAGTCTTAATCCACCAACCATAATTAATTAAAACACGAAAGATTTATAACATATGTGGGAAACACAGTTGGTGATGGTCATGTTATGAAGTATCATGTATGCTATGATATTTGACATTCAAATCCCCAATTAACCCAATTATGCAGAAGGGGCATACATAGTATCTAGAGGTCATAATGGTAGTGATTTATATCAAATAATGGTAGTGATTATAATATACCACATGTCACACAAGTCTGAATTTGAAAATCTACATGTAGCACCTAGATTTTATAGTGGTAGTGCTCAAAATTAACCTTGTGTAACACAAGTACAAAACTAAAATATTGGCCCAATTGTAGTGATTGCAATCGACCCCGTGTGACATAAGTATGAAACTCACAAACTTGCCTAGTTTCCAATTCCTATAGATACCAAAAAAAAAAATCATCCTAATTCATAAATACTTTGTATGAGACCATGTGATTTAGTAGACAGTAAGTCCGTCAAAATTTACTAATAAAATAAAAATTAATAATGAGCTAAAATAAAAATTAATAATGAGCTAAACGCAGATCAATGTTTTTGATTAAGGGATTCCATTCACATTTCCCTAGTGTTGGCTTTGGTCCATTGAGATGAAGCCCATTGGTTTTTATGAAAAACCAAATGCCTTAATCACATTGAACCAAAGGAATTCACATTTCCCAAGAGCTAGATTTAATTTGTTGTGGTCAAGGCCCTTGATAAGATCAGACCAAAGCTCAGAAATGTGAAAGTATTTGGTCAGATATGATCAAGGCCATTGGTTTTGATGAAAATCCAATAACCTTGATCACATTAAAGAAAATATAACATTTAGAAAATTTAAAGAACTTTGGTCAAATGTGATCAAAGTTCATTAATTATAATCAACGGTTTTAATTGAAATTATTGAAAATAATATTATACACACAAACACAACCATTGTGCATATTAATTTGACAATAAATATACTTTTAAAATATAGTTAAATAAAGTAAAAAAGTGTAAATAATCATCAAATTTAAATCATAATGAGTCCTAACTAAGATTTATTAGTCAAATAAAAAATTAATAAATCTAAAATTAATTATTATAATTAATGTTAATAATCTTAATAGAATATTAATAACAATTCAATTTATTAATGACAAATTGAACCACGTTCACACCAGGATAGGCAAAGCCTCGTACAGAGAAATTGACCAAGTATGATGGCAAGCTATCACATATCAAGTTATCGAGTGACTCTGTTCCTTTATTATTCACAAATTTCAATTTCCTAGCTACACTAATAAGGCCAATTTTTTAACTTCAAGATTTCAAAAAAATGTCAAATTTTGAAAAAGATTTTACTAGTTTGACACAAAAGTTAACAATAATAAGTTATAAAAGTAGAGAGTGTTCCGTGATGCAAGGGTTTTCATATTTCTTAAAGAGGCTATATAATTAGTATGAAATAGATTTAGTGGTGGTTTATAAATGAAGTATTAAATCAAAAATAATAATAATAAAATATATGGTTGATTAAACTAAAAAATAAGAAAAATAATAAAATAATAAATTAATTCAATGTAAATTGTTATATTATAATTTTATTTATATTCAATAAATTTATATAAACAAATTTATAATTTTATTAATATTTAATAAAATTATATAAACAAATTTTTTTATGAAAGTATTATAAGATATGTATCACATTAAAATAAATTTAAATAATAATGATTCATAGTTTCAAAGATATAATTAATAAATACATAAATATTTAATAAATTTAATATATATATGTGTGTGTGTGTCTAACTTATAGATGAAATAGCTTTTTTCATTGGAATTCACCAAAATATTACAATATAATTTCAAGATTTGTGTTGTTTAAAATACGTGTATACATGTTTGAATGCATAAATGGATTCAACATCTTGAAAAACCTTTGGGGCACTAGAATTATGCACATTTAATAATTTAAACTCAAGTTTTTAAAATATCTGTCATATTTTGATTAAAATTAACTGGGAAAAATGTCATGAAAAAGGGTCAATTCATCTAGAAGTTAGACTCTCTCTCTCTCTCTCTCTCTCTCTCTCTCTCTCTATATATATATATATATATATATATATATATATATATATATATATATATATATCCATTTTACCATATAAATTAAAATAATGATTCATACTCGTAACCATTATATTTCATAAATTTATATTTCAATTTAATTAATAAGTATATAAAAATTTAATCTCTCTCTCTCTCTATATATATAATCGATGCTATGTTTATCACATTAAAAAATTAAATTACAAAAAAATATAAAACATGTCAAATAATAGTGATCATTGTGTTATGAAGTATTATATAAACCATGAGATTCAACGTTCAAATCCCCCATAAATGAACAAGAAAAAAGGGATATTTCTATATATAAAGATGTGAAATTTATATAAATATAAATAATATTATTACGAACCATCATAGATCCATCTTAAATAGGGATCTATTATGTTTCGGGAGGAATTAAATTTTCTCAACATTCAAGCCTTCATGTTTTGCACTCAAAAAGAGGTTTGCAAATATTTGATCCCTCTAGGCCCTTCGTATATCTTGAGTTAAGATGTATCTTTCTATTTTTATTAAGCATAGGCAAGGTGTTTGAAAATAAAACAGTAATGTGATATAAATAAACACATAGCATCAACATCACATGGACAACAACCCTTACTGAAAACTAGCTAATTGGTAGATCTAATATTTTTGGCTGAAAAGAAAATTTACAATGGTGTTTTTACCTCTTTAAATAGGCTACATTATATAAGAATACCATTGGAAAAACTATGGGTTATCAAAACCTGAGCCAGAAAATGCCAATGGTAAATTGACTATGAATGAGTCACATTTACCCTAACTAAACTAACAATCACAATCCCCCCTAAACATGACTAGGAGCGATTAAATTAGTCCAAATATCATTGTTGAAATCCGTATAAAAAGGTACCATCCATTGAAATATATGGCTAGCCAACAATTGTATCCACCAATTCTTTAATGTAATATACCTCAAATTTACACAATAAAAAAAAAAAACTTATGTTATTTTACATTCTTACTTGTCTCATTGTGATGTTGGAATGCATTCACAAACTTCTCTTCTACATATGTAAATAGATGTATAATATTCTTGTTTGATCAACGTCACAATTGCTACCCTATGATCATTTTATTTTCACCTAATGTGAACATAATTGATTCCAACTTCACCCTTTACATTGATAATGACAATATTAATTATATTATGAAAAAGTGGTAAACATTAAGAGTCATAAGGAGTCTTACTATCACCATGCCATCCTAGGATATTGTTTGACCCATGTAATAAGTTGTTGGGAATTATTTCAGGGTTATAAAGATGTTGGACATGGGTTGCTTGCATAAAGAAGGTTTTGTAATACAGTTTATACCCATGACCTTGATTTTGATAACTTATACACTTTTCCAACATGTTATTGCCTTAACCTTATGCTAGAAATCATTGTGCCCCAACTATGCAGAAGTTCCCATGTGATCTATGGTTATATGGCCTGTCTACCATGTGACACCTTATCCGTCCCACATAATGTGTCAATAAGGGATGATAAAGATTAAACACAAATATCTGATGGTGATAAGTCCCTCGATAAATGGTTAGGGTTCTACCCCTTCCCCCCGGTCTCCTCTACCATTCACATTGTTGGGTTTGGTAGTCAGACACTCTACAAGTTTGATGAGGGTTTCCTCCTCTTAGGTTCTCATACCATTCGACTTCTATATTATTTTCTCCTCATATGATGTACCTATCCTCCCCTAGTAGACTAGTTTGGTTAAAGAATATGGTGGTGTGAAGCAGCTTAATCACTTAATTGTCGAATGTGACTATGAGGGCGTTAACAGGAAATTATCATCCCTACAATTCCACATATTTGTTGATTATTTTTTATTTTCTTGAATTATTTATCAAGGCTTAAAACAGTTTGATAATTAACATAGTTTAAATTCCTTTGTGTAGGTCCAAGAAACTCAAAAAGGGCTTTGGCCTTCCACTTAATGTTTCATGGTTTTCCCTATCTCTGATAATGATCTCTTTGACCTTTATTTCCAAATATTATTCAAAGAGAAAAAATTGATTCTAGATTTGCGTTTTGGCACCATTATTCATTATGTGAGGGCTTTTATCCTAGTAATTCATCGAGGATTCTATTTGTCCCTTTATTTTATTTCTATTTCACTTGGTTTACTTTGATGGTTTCTTCATTTGAGTTTTACTATTACTTTTAATTTCTCTCTCCTTAAGAATACATAGATGGAACCACTATGGTACTCTCAAATGTATTTCTAGATATTTGTCTCAAAGGAAAGGGTTTGTAATACCCTATAGGTTATTTTCAGCGTTATGGTTAATTTCTCCATAATTCTTCTTTAAAAAATTACTCAGCATTATTAGACTGAATCATCTCTAGTTATTATTCGAATTTGATGATATTGTTCTTAATTGGGCTACCAAACCCTTCCTTAACTGCTACAAGGTTTTGGCTTCATTCCTATGGTTCTCTTTATGGCTAGCTATAAAAACCCCTAGCCTCAAGTTGCCCCGAGTCATAGGTAACCACATTATTTCTTTCTTAAAAGTTCATATTCTGCGTGTTTATTATGAAGTAGGGTTAATTATTCAAAATATTCTCCCTACCACAATAATTATGAAAAGGAAATCTCTTCCAATAGGTGTTGAAAGTCTCAGTGGTCATGAAGTTTCTCATCAAGTAATAATTTAGCACAAATTTCCTTATTTAATTTTAGGGTTTATAGAGAATTAGTATAATATAGCCTATTAATCAAGGCATTACCATCTGTATTGTCCAGGTTATCTTTTCTTCCTTCTCAAGTTATTGGTATGAACCTATTATCTAAGTGTGTTTCAGGTATTTTGTTGTTTATTGAACTCCTTTTCCTTCTTGTTGCAGGATATGATAGACCTAGAGAATTTCTCTATTATGTTCTGACTGCAACCTCATTTTGGCTTAGGCTATTATCTTTGGATTTATTTTTTCCTTTTCTAGACTGAGTTTGTTGTCACTCAGTTTTATTGATGTATATGACAGTGTTTATAATGTCTTGGGTACTCAGTTTGAACAAATGTTTATATATGCGTGTATTGTTTTATTTCTTTAACATACAATGTACATTGGACTACATGTGTGTTATTGTCACATAAATTGTGTTTTGTTTAAGTAGCTATATTATAGCTATAAACAGTAGACTTGACACTTTTTTTTTCCAGTGTTTTCTACTTTTTGAGTTTTATAAATGAAAAGGTTTATTTAATCCATAAATAATGTAAATACATGTCCCTTTCTATTGCTCCACAAATTTGGTTATTTTTTTCTAATAAATGAGGATTTTTTTTTTTTTTTTAGACACTTTGCCTTATGAATGGGGTCTAATTCTATTCTTAGTTATTCCTTTATTTGATTTTAGCTTCTCATCCCATTCCTCATGTAAGCCACATAGTCGTGGTTTCCAACATATAATATTTTTGCTTCTATCTTTGCATGATTACATAGGATTGCATCTCTATTCTTTTCTACACATTGGATATATATTTCTAAGCATTTTACACCCAACCCATATTTATCCCAATCTATTCAAGTTTTCTTCCTAGCTTCTCCTTAGTATCCCTTGGCTAGGTTAGAATACTTCTCGGAAATATTTGGTGATGAGGGGTTGGTTGTAAGATTCACGAACCAGGAGCTTCTACAACTACTTCTCAAGGGGTTTTTACACATTGTATAGGAACTACATTTTTTAAAGGTTAGTGCAAAATTTATCCTTTTGTACTAGCCTATAACTATGTTAACCCTAATCATTTCTTGTTTAGAAATATAACACCTACAAGTGACATCATCCAAAGTTAGTTCCTTTTTTGTTTCAAAATGTTTAAGTAGAACAACGATTGTAAGATTCACGAACCAGGAGCTTCTACAACTACTTCTCAAGGGGTTTTTACACATTGTATAGGAACTACATTTTTTAAAGGTTAGTGAAAAATTTATCCTTTTGCACTAGCCTATAACAATGCTAACCCTAATCATTTCTTGTTTAGAAATGTAACACCTACAAGTGACATCATCCAGAGTTAGTTCTTGTTTTGTTTCAAAATGTTTAAGTAGAACAATGATTCATGTCAAAGATTCAATTATTTAACAGAAACTCTTTAATAAATTACATGTTATATGCGCAACTATTTATTCTTCTTTCTTGTGCATACAACCATATTCTACCTGAAAACTAACTTGAAAATATTTTAAACAAAACAATCTATTCACTTATTTAAATACTTGAAAATATAATAGCGGAAAACACATTCCTCCCAACCAAATTAACTTCCTTTACAACAAATCCCCTCGATCCTTAGACTTCCATTTTGTCATAAATCATAACCAATACTTGATATTTTTCCTCCTTAGAATCTAGCAATGTCCTACTATTTCACTATCTAGAATCTTTTGATTTCCTTTTGTCTAGTACTTTTCCACTTGATTTCCTTTCTTCCCTAAAATTTCAATTTTCTCTTGCAATCCCCCTTCCTTCCACCCTATCGAAAAGTGTAACTTGGTAGTTATTCCATAAGCCCAAATCTTGGGTTTGTGAGAATTTTGGTCACAAAAAGGGTTTGTGAGTAAATTACCGAAGTGAAGGGGTTTTAGATCCAGATGGGGTTTAAAATTCTAAAATTAAAATTAAAAATAAAATTAAATCCTAAGTCTAAGTGGGAAATTCCTCTAAGATCTAAAGGTTTTCTACGAAGGCTTAGAAAAAAACTATTTAAGAAAGCCTAAGGCTAGACTAGAGCGCATTGAATGAGAGGGTTGATTGCTATGTATCCCTATAAGGAGGTTGGAGTACCTCAAATGGAGGATGAAAGGAGGAGTAAGGGATCCTTTGGAGGCTGAGTCTATTCTCCAAGAATGAGGAAAATTTACTCATGAATTTTGTGCTTCAATGAAGCTAGAAATTCCAGGCTGAGAAGAGCTACTAAGAGGCCTAGATCACAAGAGAATTCATCCTCAAGTGGGACTGATACCTTTCATGGTTTGGAAGGCCTAGGACCTCAGTTTCCCGGGGCTAATATTCTTGTACTAAAGAGGAAAGGGTATGTAAACCTGTAGTAAGGGTCGAGCCTCAAGAAAAGAAGGTTGTAAGGTGTGGTTGCTCATGGGAAACATACCCTAGAAAGCTCAGTTGCAACGCAAGGATAGAAGTACAAGTAAGGTAGAGAGAATATTTTTTCCAGACCTATAAAATATAGCCACAAATATATAACTAAAAGGAGACCTTGTTGTAGTTTACAACACTGCAAATTATGAGATAAAAGTTTAGATTAGCCCTGTTGTCGGGTTACCATGAATGTTGATGCCAAGGAGGATTAATTATGGAGTGAAGAAGATTTTCTGAAAGGGTTTACGACACCATATACTAAACCCTAGATGAGGGTTCAAAGACGAATAAAAGATATACTTCTATTCCTAGTAGCCCAAATCTAAGCACAAGGATGGGGGATCTGACCCCAAGTGTGGATGGTTGCTCTCCTCTAGATTTGTGCAGATGTGGTAGAACTAGAAATACTACAGACTATGATAGGACATAGGAAAAGGATCTGGTTTGTAGAGAAGAAGAGCAGTCCTAAAGTATTTAGGATGGAAATTTAATAAGCCCTAGATAAGGGCAGATTCAAGAATGATGGATAATTTGTTCAATATATGGACAACATAATTTACATACCCTAGTTTAGGGTTACTCCAATGATGCCACGACTAAAGTATCTATGCCAGTAATCTGATTTGTGATGCCTTAGTTTAGATATGGAAGGTAGGGCTAAGACCCTAAAGGAGAAGCAAGTTGATGGTGTATCTTTGAGATTAGGGTAGCTGGTGCATGCACAAGTCTTGTGTATGAGTTGATCTATGGTGAGGCAAAAATATCTTCTAGTGTGAGTTGTTTCAAAGGAGAGTGAAAAGGAAAAAGGGTTGTCAAATCAAGTGGAAATAAGGATTTACTGAATTTTTTCATAACGTATGGACAACAGATAAAGAGGCCCTAGAACAACATCTTATAGAGGAGTTTAAGAGTTGTAAGTGGGAAGAACTAAAGTCTGCCCTGGATCTATAGTTTGACGATTAAGCCATTAGTGTAAGTTCAAATCATTTAAAAGAGTTATAAAGCCAAAGGTGAGGGAAGTTATGTGGGCCCAAGGTCAGTCAAGCATTGACTGTAGAATGGGAAGATCTTAAGATCGAATTGCAGTGAAGAATTAAAGTCTAGATTGGACAGATGGATGGAAACCAAATTACAAATTAGAGGATGGTTAGATGGTTATCCATAGTACCCTAAGTGTAGGTCTTTTGAAGGGACACAAGCTTGCCAGGATTGGCATACTTATTGAGCCCAAGTTCTGATAAGCTAAGAGAGACAGATTGACAACCCAAGTTCATTGTTGAATAAGCACATTTGATAGTGATAGGTGCTAAACCTCTGGAAAAAAAAATTTCTTCATTGGAGTAGCACAAGAAGGCATTAGAGGGAAGAAGTCCCAAAGGAGCTGAGGAGCAGCAGTGGGAAGTTGAGAGTTGTTCACAAACAAAGTTTTGAAAAACTCGAGAGAAGACCCTAAGTGTTGATGCATTGAAGGATGAAGGATCAACTAGAGGAAAAATTCATAAGTCGAGTTGAGTGACCTAAAGGAGTAGGAACATTGATAAAGGTAGGAGATATAGATTGGGAGTAGACGAACTAGCAGTTGTGTTCAAGGTACGATCCAGACAATTGTGAGGAGCTCTATATTAGCTAGATTATATGTGTATCATGTTTTTGTATGCTTGTATCAGTGGATGTATGAGGGACATTATGAGGCATAGACTATTGTATTAAAGTTGTTAATATAAATAAGAAGGGTTGAAAATTTTTAAAAATCATCATATGTGTTAGTTTATTCACTGATGTGTTATTTTATGTTGTGAAAATTAGGATAGTTGAGACATTTGAGTTGGTTGTGTCAGAAATTTTAAGAAACTAACTCAGATTCTCAGATGCCATGGAAATTAAACATGGTATCAAAGCTAGGTTTGAGGGCCAGCGGATCAAAGTGTGTAGTGGAAGCGTGTGAGCCAGTGGATATCATATAGGCTTAGAGGGAGTCTAGCTTTAGAGGGAGAAACCCTAATAAAGCTCAAGATCTTTAGGTTCTGATGAGGCAAAGACACTACAATGACAATGATCGATTCTACAGGGTATGTTGTAGTGATGGATGCCAGGTGGATGAGTGTCACCAGTGTCGTTAGATACTTTTGTGAAAGTACTTCCATCACTAAGAGGGAGTGTTGAAAAGTGTAGCTTGGGAGGTATTCCACAAGCCCAGATATGGGGTTTGTGAGAATTTTGGTCACAAAAGGGGTTTGTGAGAAAAAGACCTAAGTGAAGGGGTTTTAGACCCAAATGGGGTTTAAAATTCTAAAATTAAAATTAAAAAAAAAATTAAATGCTAAGTCTATGTGGGAAATTCCTCTAAGATATAGAGGATTCCTAAGAAGGCTTACAGGAAAGCTATTTAAGAAAACCTAAGGTTGGGCTAGAGAACATCGAATGAGAGAGAGCTCATTTGATGAGAGGGTTGATCGCTATGTAGCCCTAGAAGGAGGGTCAAATACCTTAGATGGAGGACGAAAGGAGGAGAAATAGATCCATTGGAGGCCAAGTTTCATCTCCAAGAATGAGGAAGTTTTCCTCATGAAGTTTGTGCTTTAGTGAAGGTGGGAATCGCAAGCCTAGAAGGGCTACTAGAGGGCGAGATCACAAGATAATTCATCCTCAAGTGGCACCAAGACCTTGGAGGGTTTGGATGGCCTAGGACCTCAGTTTGGCAGGGTCAATATTCTTGTATTGAAGAGGAAAGGGTTTGCATGCCTATAGTAAGGGTCGAGCCTCAAGAAAAGAAGGTTGTAAGGATTGGTTACTCATAGGAAACACACCCTAGAAGCCTCAGCCACAACGCAAGGATAGAAGGACAAGTAAGGTTGAGAGAAGTGTTGTTATAGGCCTAGAAAAGATAGTTGTAGACCTAGATCTAGAAGGGGACTTTGTTGTATGTTACAATAGTGCAAATTAGGAGACTGAAGTTCAGATTAGGAATGTTGCAAGGTTTCCATGAATATTGATGCCAAGGAGAATTGATTTTGGAGTGAAGAAGATTGTCCTAAAGGGTTTAGGGCAGTAGATACTAAACCCTAGATGAGGGTTTCTTTAAAGGTCAAACAAAGAGCTAGTTTTGTTCCTAGTAACCAAATTATAAGCACGAGGATGAGGGATCTGACCCCAAGTTTGGATGGTTGCTCTCCTCTATATTTGTGCAGATGTGGTAAAACTAGAAATACTGTGGACTATGATAAGATGGAGGATAAGGATATGATTCGTAGAGAAGAAGATTAATCCTAAAGTATTTAGGAAAGAAATTTAATAAGCCCTAAATAAGGGCAGATTCAAGAATGACGGAGAATTTGTTCAAGATATGGACAACATAAGTTGCATACCCTAGATTAGGTTTACTCTAGTGATGCCACAACTAAAGTATCCTTATTAGTAGTTTAAGTTGAGAAGATTTCGTTCAGATCTAGAAGGTAAGTCTCAGACCCTAAAGGATAATCAGGTTGTTGTGAATCTTTGAGATTAGGGAAGTTGGTGCATGCACAAGTGTTGTGTGTGACCTGATCTATGGTGAGGCTAAAATATCTTCTAGTGTGAGCTGATGCAGAGGAGAATGACAAGGAAAAAGGGTTGTTGGATCAAGTGGAAAGAAGGATTTATTGAAGCTTATTCATAGTGTATGGAAAACAGATAAAGAAGCCCTAATCAACATCTTAAAAATGATTTTAAGAGATGTAAGTGGGCATACCTAAAGTGTGCCCTCAATCTGTGGTTTGAGGGTCAAGCCACTAGTATAAGGGAAGATAATTTAACAGAGTTAACAAGCTCGAGTTGAGGGAAGTTCTATGGGCCCAAGATCAGTCAAGCATTGCCTAAATAATGGGAAGATCTAAAAATGGAATTGTAGTGAAGAATTAGAGTCCATATTGGATAGATGGATGGAAACCAAAGTATAGATTGGAGGATTGTTAGATGGTTATCCATGGTTCCCTATGTATCATTTAAATTATATAGTTTTAATAATTTATAACTTATGATTCAATCATTTTTTTTAATAAATTTTCTCAAAAAATATGCTCATAGTTAAAATAAAATATTCATAACTAATACAACCATATAATTTTAAATTATATATATATATATAGAGAGAGAGAGAGAGAGAGAGAGACACACACACACACACACACATTTAAAAAGGCATGTAACAAGAAAAACATGATAAAGGAACCAAGTAATAAAAGCTTAATCACAATTGTGGACATACATTTTTTTAAGTAAATGTGAAAAGGACATAACTACCTTTGAGATAAATGTAAATGCCTTTTTCACAACATTTTTTTAAAGATAATTTTAATCAAAATATTTTTAAAAACTTGAGTTTAAATTATTTAATCTGCATAATTCATGAGCACTTTAAAAACTTGAGTTTAAATTGTTTAATCTCCATAATTCATGAGCACACCAAATTTTGGTGAATTCCGATTAAAAAGGTTATTCGTCTATAAGTTAAACTACGCCCTATCCTCACAACTACTATTTATAGATATAAATCCTTACAATCCACCTAATAATTGTTAATAATTGAATTAAAATTCTGGAAGCCCTATTAATTAAGTTAATCTCGAGTAGTTGGGAGGAACTTGTGATCCTCCTAAGGCACACTTAATTCCCTCAAATGACATGATGAGCATTAATATAACAACTTTGAGTCTTAGTTCATTTGACCGAAACATGTATATTTATCCCATAGAACATAGAGGTAGCTAAGTGCTTGGATGGAATGTTTCTAGAATTGGAAAAGAAAATCATTGCATATTAGTCCTATGAGGAAACTCCAAAGGAAGATTCTTCAAACAAGTTTGCTTTTGATGACATTGTGTCAATTTGTAGCCAACGAGGGGGAGCATGGGAAAATGTGCAAAGATACCCATGACCAATTTAGATCACAGAAAGTAGTCATAAAGACAGCCCTAGTGACAGGGAGAGTAGTCCCACGAAATTGACCATATGGAAAAAATCCAAGTGTGTGGCAGGAAAGTACCCTGCAAAAAGTGACTATGCGAAGTGAGAATACTGAGGAGGTCATGTAGGTAGAAAGGTATTTTTGAGTGTGGTGAAATGAAGTTTCACCATGTAGATGTGATTGATTGGAGAAAAACATAGCCTAGTAGGTTGCATAAATAAGTTGTATCTGGTTGGAGTGGTAGACCAATGTGACAAACAAGTTTTAGAGGCCATGGAGAAGTTGTCGGGAAGGTAGTGTGTACGTGTAGTGAAATGTTATAGTAGCCCTGATAAAGGAAAAGGATTCCCACTAAATGAACATAAGATGCGTTGATGAGGGATCGTGAGGATTTGGGACTTCTTCCCTCTGATGCCTTCCCGCGCTACTCCAAAGAAAAAGGTCTGCCACCTATCATTGTCAAATGTCTTTCTTCAACAATGAACTTGGGTTGTCAATCTGGTTCTTTTGGTTGCAGACCTTCCACTTCTAGCAGGCTTGTGGCCTTTTTCCACTTCTAGCAGGCTTGTGGCCCTTCACAAGACCTGTACTTAAAAATTTTAAAACATTAAAAAGGTAAGCTTAGATGTCCTTCTGACCAAGAAAAATGGTAAGCTTAGCCACCAGGTCTTCATAAAGCAGACTCACACTGACAGGTATCTTCATGCTAACTCCCACCACCATCCTAAACAAAAAGTTGGTGTCATCAAAACCCTAACCACCAGAGCCTCTAGAATCTCTGACCCGGAGCATTTAGAAGAAGAACTTGCCCATCTCCATGAAGTCTTTTTAAACAATGGCTATCAAAACCACACTATCCATAAAATAATTAAAGACTCCATTACCAATAAACAAATAAGAAGAACTCGTGATAACCCTAGAATCTCCTTACCCTATATTAAAGGTATCACTGATAAAATTGCTAGAGTTCTCTCCAAATATAACATTATGGTTGCCTTCACGCCCCCTAACACCATAAAAAACATGCTTGAGTCTGCTAAAGACACTATAGACCCAAAATATCACAAAGGTGTGTATTCAATTCCCTGCTCTTGCGGTAAAGTTTATATAGGAGAAACAGGGAGATCCCTTGGAATAAGATTAAAAGAACACATTAATGATATTTCTAGAAATAGGTCACATATATCAGGTCTTGCAGAGCATGCTTGTTCCTCTTCTCATTATATATGTATGGAACAAGCTAAATTAATCCATAAAGAGGACCACTACATAAAAAGAAGAATTAAAGAGGCAATCGAAATTGAGAAATCCTCTAATAACATGAATAGGGATGATGGTCTTAAACTAAGTAGTACCTGGAAACCCCTATTAAATAAAATGAAAAAATAAATCTTAAGCTAATCCATTTCAAACCTTATGACTACATTTGACAATTCATAATTTATTTAATCAACTATATAAATTAATGCAGACAATATTCTTAAATCATTTCTAAGTAAAGATCTCACTTATACAGCATATCACATAATTTTAAAAAAAATAATAAAAAAAAAAAAAAAATTAACATATAATATAATATATTGTTGTAATTAATTAATTTATTAATTTAATCCAATTTTTATTAACGTAATTTTCTCCAATTAAAATTAGTTCAAAACAAACATCTCATTTATATTATATCTCTCATAATATGAAAAAACAAAATAAATAATACAAAACATTAAATAAAATGAGATATATATAAGTCTTTTAAATAAATAAAAAAAAAATTATTTATTAACTGCAATTTAATAAAATAAAATAAATAATAATATTAATAATAATAATAAATAATTAAATAAACAGAATATAATAAATAAAAGTAAGATAAATTAAATTAACAATATAAATAAAAATTAAATTAAATTAATTCATTATTTTAATCCATATATTATGTTAGTTTAAATTTCTTCAGTTGTAATTACTGTAAAACAAATAACATTATTAGGTATAACATAAATCTTAAGTTAATCCATTTCAACCTTGTGACTACATTTGACAATTCATAATTTATTTAATCAATGATATAAATTAATGCAGACAATATTCTCTTCTTCTTAAATCATTTCTAAGTAAAAATCTCACTTATACAGCATATCACATAATTTTAAAAATAACATATAATAGAATATATTGATGAAATTAATTAATTTATTAATTTAATCCAATTTTTATTAACGTAATTTTTCTCCAATTAAAATTAGTTCAAAACAAACATCTCATTTATATTATATCTCACATAATATGAAAAAACAAAATAAATAATAAAAAACATTAAATAAAATTAGATATACACATGTCTTTTAAATAAAAAATTATTTATTAACTACAATTTAATAAAATAAAATAAATAATAATATTAATAATAATAATAAATAAATAAATAAATGAAATATAAATAATAAAAGAAAAATAAATAAATTAACAATATAAATAAAAATTAAATTAAATTTATTGATTAACTTAATCCATATATTATGTTAGTTTAATTTCTTCATTTGCAATTATTGCAAAGCAAATAACATTATTAGGTATGACATAAAAATATTTACATATAAGTCTTTTAAATAAAACTTAATTACTAACTTACCTCAATTTTGAAATTTAAAATATAATAAATATATAAATATATATAAACAAATAATAATAAATGTATAAATGTATAAAAAAAAAAAAAAAAAAATTAAATTATTGAAATTAAATTGAATTAATTAATCTATAAATGTAAATCTTCCAGCCGACAGTACAAGCTAAGAGATATCTTTCGATTCTTCTATTAATAACTTAATTTCTTGACTCCCTCTTCTCATAATTCAGATCTCATTGCCCTGATGATGGACTCACCTAGCTAGTCCGAAACTTCGGTTTCCTAAATTGCTCACAGGTTTTCCATTAACAAAAAAAAAAAAAATTAAATTTATTTATACATTCAAAAACATATTTTAAATAATATAAAATTATGATTTTACCAAAAAATTTAAGCATAGTCTAACTCATAGAGAAAATTGTTTTTTCAAAATTCTTTAAATTCAGTTTAAGTTATTTAATCTATAAAATTTGAATGCTCAAAGATGTTTTACCATATCAACTTCATTTATATATTAAAAAATATAATTGTTAATAACAAAAATCACAATCTTACTTAAAATTATATTGCTAGTAAAAAAACTATTCCAACCCTAAATTAGACTACACCAAATTTTTATTTCCTAAAAACAAAAATAAAGCCAGACCATTTTCTAGACAATACGCTAAGTTCCAATACTCTTATAGTATATTTCGCCCAGAGGAGTAGAGGAAATTTCCATAGATCAAAAGGCCATGATTAAGATCAATTTACTCAGGGCGAGTTAACAAAATAAAAATCATGACCATATATTTGAAATACTGCATTAAATACTGAAACACTATCGATACTTATATAAATAAAAATGACAAAGTAAATGCTCAAAATATTGATAAAATTTCAACAAAAACGCAAATAGAAAATACTGCATTAGATGTTATCAGACTGCGGAAGGCAACACTATTTTCAATGTAATTCAAATACGGTGAATGCTATCGATATGTACAAGCGCACAGTGTATTGAATATCATCCTATTGCGGAAGACAACACTATTTTGAATGAAATTCAATTATGATGGACCAAAACCGTAAGCACTATTTTCATTGTAATTCATATGCGATGAGATCAAAAACTCCCTCCAAATACTTAGAGGCTTCACTAACTCACTAAGACAAGTTCTGCATCACGAGCTCACTGCAGATGAGTTCTACACCATGTATTGCAGATATTAAAAAAGCAATGTGCCTAGAAGGGCTTGGTTTAAACCCGTCCTATCAACTAACCAATGAATAACTTATCTGATTTTTCCTTTCATCATTCACTTCCAAGTCCTCAGGCTGGTTGGAGCAGATGAGAGGCTCGTTCAATGATCCCAACTAATTCAGAGAATTCAACATAGACTTGGGACTTACTAGGAAAGAAAATAATCGACCGAACAACTTAATGAATTTAACGAGATAGCAAGTAGCTGATTTGCACCATAGTTTTAGATTTACCATATGTTTAATGAACAAAATTGTTTATTGTTTTGGTTTTACCATATGTTTAATCAACAAAATTCTTTTTAGTTTTACCACATGTTTAATGAAAAAAATTGTTTAATTTTTTATTTTCTTTTGTATGCGAGTCTGGTGTTCAAATCTCCAACTTTTGCAGGTTGAAAAACCATATATATGTATTTAGACTCTAGAGTTTATAGTGGTGGCGCTGTGTATGTATTTAGAGTTTATAGTGGTGACCGTGACCTAACATAAGACTGACATAATTATGGATGATAAATAAAAATAATTAATATTATTTTCATATAACAAAAATATACTAACTAAAATAACATTATATTATACTCATTTATAAGAGTATAAGACTGGCCAAATTATTGATTATAGATAAAAAGAATTAATATTATTTTCATCGTTTCACTTAACTAAAATAACAAAAATCTTCTAACTAAAATAACATATACTGATTTATACGGGCATAACCCACTCCAACCTAGCTCTAACTAAAATAACATATACTGATTTATACGGGCATAACCCACTCTAACCTAGCTATATTTAGTGGGAATTTCTCCTCATGTTGACTTTAGAGAGTGTCATAATTCTGAAGCAGCAGACAGCTACAATGAAGATTTAGGAAGAAGAGGAGCGGATAAAGGGAAATCACTGAAGTAGATCATACAGTGGTCCTCCGGTGGTGACTGCGAGAGGGTGGAGGTTTCCTGGACGTCGAGGGGGTGGTTGCGTGGGTTCAAGAATAAGCTGAAGCCTCCCATCATAATAATGATCCCAGGACAACGAAAATGCCATGAGATTTCACGTCTTGGCGCTGGCCGCTGGCTGTGATGTGAACGCAGTGGGTGGAGGCGTATGGTCAAATTCCAATAAATGTATTGAAGATTAATAGTCATAAGAAATCACGAGATGAAGGTTTAAATTTTATTGAGTATATATATGATCTGTTGTGTCTGGGTTAGAAGAGTAGGCGACCTCATAGTGGACGTCTAGGCACTTAGCCTAGGTTTATAGTGGCAGCCAATTAAATTTGATCCTGGATCTGTTCACGATAACTCTAACTAGTTACCCATTATCCTAGATTTAAAAAAAAAACTAGTCATAAAAAATAGCCTTTTTTATTTTAGCTTTTTAATATGGCATAAATAACGAAACCATATGAAAATATAAAAATAGTCATTTCAATTTTTCAAAGTTATAAATAATTTTATAATATTATTAAAATTCATTATTTTTAAATATTAATATTAAACCTTTGTCATGAATTTGGTATAGTAAGTAAATAAATCAGACAGACTCGTTAAAACCACTTACGGTCCGATTCCTCGCAGTGATGATATGTAGTGACGTCATAATTCTAAGCAATTTTCCGAGACTATTCGTAGTGTAGTGATGTCATAATCGTAACTAATTTAATGCAAGGCGAACGCTGTATTTCCAGAACCCATTAATCTAGTCAAAACGCTGTACACGTGGAAGCCTTATGAGCCTGCACAATATAAAGGCTCAATATATGAGAGGTAACCAATAATTTTTTAATATGAAAAAAAGTTATATTTATATAAATTGTAGTTCATGTACATCATAGAAACACCCCAAAACATGTTTCATCATAAGTTTACATAATCCTGGTTGCCAAAAGAGTCAACTCCATAAAACTGACCAATTACAATACATGTACATCCATCCTTTGTAAGTACTGCATGTAAAAATGTCCGGTATAACAGATAGACATAACAAATAATTCATCAAAAAAAAACTTTCTGATGAAAATATCAACCATATTCACAGTGTATCAAAAAAGCATATCTACACGTGATCCATTACCTGTTGACATGCAAAGAGTAAAAAAACAATTATACAAAAAGTCAAAAAATACTATATGCAAGTATTATCCAGGAAAGTTGAACTCCACAGCGCGCATATTGTGCTCCTCCATTAATATGACCATTTGAACTTCTCCCATTTTCCCTTGTAGTCTTTTATTTGAGTGTGTAGGCAATCAAATTATATTCTCTGTCCGTGTGATTAATTGGAGGTCTCCCAAGTTGTATCCAAAGACAATTTATTCTCCTTAACGAACCAAGGACGGCTGGTTGATTGATATGTGCTTTGCTTTTTACATGATCCAAGATGATCTTTGAATCTCTATATATATGAATCTCGGGGATGTTGAGAAAGTTAATAAGCCATAATATACCCCATAGTGCCATAGGCTTAGCTTTGTTATTGGTACCCATACCAGCATTCCAATGAGCATGAAACTTGTTAGAAAATGTAACTCCTACTTGTCTAAGTTGTGATTCTTACTAAGTAAAGGAGTCTATTCCTAGTAGTTGGGATCTATTTCCTACATTGATATGTGGTTGAGATATTCTCTCAACCAACATATTGTGTGTGCATGTATATATGTAATTGCATTTGATTAATGAAATAATATAGACATTATAAGATTTTATCATGCTATCAGAGCCCTAAGGGTCTAGCCCCTCGTGGGCTTGGCCCCTCCTGGGTTGAGGAAGCTTGGCCGGTCCTCGAAAAGATATATATATATTTGGTTTGTCCATTTATTTAGCCACGCCGGAGGAGCGCTTCAAGTCTTTCGTATCGTGAATCAGCGAGAGCATCGGTGGATCCAAATCGGTGTTGTCGTGGATCAGTGGATTTTGGACAGTGGTGCCGTGGATCGGTGGATCTGCATGATTTGATATTTTCTTTTTCGCCGATCGGTGTAGTGGAGGTCACAGCCGAGCGTCGACCAAGGAGTTTTCCGAGTGGTGAGACGCGCTTGCTAGTGAGCGCAACTAGTGGGATCAGCTGCAGTAGTCAATGTGCGGTGGTGTGGGATATGCAAACATTACCGGTGTTGTTACTGCTGCCAAATGAGCTCCTCCTTCGTGGTTTTGCAGGCCGATATTTCAACCCGACTGAAAGTGATACGTTGGCAGCATATTTGCATGGCAATTTTTTCTTAAAGGCCAAGAGACCAGTAATCTTCACTGATCGCTGGTGTGGTGAGGGTTGTTGATCGCTGACCCACAGCGGAAGTATGCCTGCAAATAAACCCTGGTGAATCGACCTCAGTGGTGCATGCATCCTTCGTTCAAGGAGGAGAGCAACTTTGTGTTCGATTTGAAGGGAGAAGCATGGTTGTTTGTGCATACTTGGGTAAATGTCTTTTTGGTGAAGTATTTTTTTGGAATTTAAATTGATATACATATTGAGATTAGCCACCTCAATATGAATTTATTTTGTTAGAATTGGCTATTTTAACAAATGACAGGTTCATGGAGTTCCAATATTTAATTGATAAAGAAAAAGATGCCTAGGATGTGATCAAAAGATGAAGTGCACGAGCAGCATTAGAGATTGGAGGATGATGGACAATTTAGTTTGTGTGAGTTTGAGAGTGTTGTGGAATAGACTCGTGATGATTATAGTATATCACACATTTTAATTTTAAGAAAGTCTAGGATGTTTTGTGGTGGTCTTTTGTAATGTATGTACCTGGTAACTCCAAAAGTTGGAGTGTATAATGTAAGCCTGATGAGGAATGCGTATCCCCATACAGTTCGTGGTAATCTTAAAACCACTTTGTAATTGCAGGTTTGTGGTTATCCGGAAACCACTTTGTATTTGCAGTGTCGGTTTGTGGTAAGCCAGAAACCACATGTGAGAGTGAAGTGGACAAGGATTCTTGTAGGCATGGTTTAGGGTATGCTGACAAAACCCTTGGCCCAGAGTGGCTGGAGTGCCTTAGTGGCAGATTTGTAGCCCAGAGCGGCTGGAGAGCCTTTGTGGCTGAATTGAGTGCCTTGGTGGCAGTGTTGAGCCTTCGTGGCTGAGTTGAGCCTTGGTGGCTGAGTTGAGCAGTGGTGGCTGAGAGCCCATGGTGGCATGGTTGAGGGTGATCCGACAAAACCCAATGCATGGTTACGGGTAATCCGACAAAACCCAGGTTAACAATGATGGAGGGGGATTTAAAGGTACAGGTACATGTATGTAGCTATAATGGTTGACAGAACCATGTATGCGAAGGACATCCTACAAGACTGGCGGTTGCAGCGGTTGGCACCCATGCATT
Source organism: Pinus tabuliformis (assembly GCA_031772625.1). Taxonomy (NCBI): domain Eukaryota; kingdom Viridiplantae; phylum Streptophyta; class Pinopsida; order Pinales; family Pinaceae; genus Pinus; species Pinus tabuliformis. Next base: position 466,300,970 of record CM062805.1, read on the forward strand.
CTGATAGATGGTTGTTCCTTTATATGGATGTTGGCATATTCTTTTGTTATGTTTGACCACAACTAGATTTTGTAGATTGATATTCAAACAAGTAATTATTAAGGGGGAGTGTTGGAAAATGTAACTCCTACTTGTTTCAGTTGTGATTTTTACTAAGTAAAGGAGTATGTTCCTAGTAGTTAGTATCTATTTCCTACATTGGTGTGTGGTTGAGATATTCTCTCAACCAACAGATTGTGTGCATGTATATATGTAATTGCATTTGATTAATGAAATAATATAGACATTATCAGATTTTATCAAAAATGAAGTTTGTTTGACATAGCTAGCCATATACCACATCCACATACATTGTTTTGTGCAGCACCATCGAAAAATGCGATCGGATATACTACTTGAGGGGCAAATGCTCTTTGAAAGCTTCATTTGTTTATGCACATTGTCTTTAACAGGATACAATAAATATAATGAAATGATCTTCTCATGTATCAGTCCAAAGTCTTCAACCCAATACTCAAATATGAGCTTGTTCCTCCACTTCCATATGGACCAGAAAAGGAGCAGAATTATCCTCCATGCAAGGTTTTGTTTGTTCCACCACCCCATACAATCTGCAATATTATGGAATTGTATATAAGGGAAATCAAAATATAATGCTAATTTTTCCCATACCTGAATTACATGTTGACATTTGAGAAATAGATGGACATTGTTTTCCTCCTCCTGCTTGCATATCACACACATACTTGGACCATGCCAATGTAGTTTTTTCACATTCTCCCATGTGAGATTCTTATTATGGAAAACTAACCATGTAAAACAGATGATTTTGCAAGGAATGTGATTTTTCCAAAGGTCATACAAAATCGGATCTGCCAAATACCCACCAGCATATCCACATAGCTTATCATATATGTCCGCCACCAAAACATTTCCTATTTTCATTTTGCCCGACCACATTAATCTATCATATGGCACCTTCTGACAAATACCCAGAGCTTTTAAACCAGTAGAAATTTGTAGCCATTCCACGGCCATATTACCAACCATCCCCAGATCATGTGGATATTTCCATATTGGAAAACGATCCCTCCATGTATGAATCAATTGGTTCCACAAAAATATGCTATTTCTATATAGAAAGTCAAGTAATGATTCAGATAGATAGCAATCCCGACCCGTTCCGTGAATCTGGTCCACTCCAATAATGATTGAGTGACCAGACCCCATATTCCACACCAACTGTTGTAAGAAGAAGTTTGCAACCTTTTGAAAACTGCGCCATATGGCCGATCAGCCTGAAGTGCCAATTTTGTTCTTGCGAAACCAATATAAGATATTCTGATCTTTCATGTATTTATGTCTAATCACCCTGCACCATATTGCAGACCCAAATATTGCACTCCATAATGACTTAACCAGCAGTGATTTTCCAAATAGTTTGAGATTCATGATACCCAACCCCTTTTTTTCGACATGCAATATATGAGAATTTGGTGAGATGAAATTTGTTCTTTCTATTACCACCAGCCCATATGAAATTTACAACAATATGGTTAATGTTGTTAATAATAGCCATAAGAACATGAAATAAATGTGCCCAATATACCCCAGTTGGGTATGCACAGCGTTAGTGAGTGTCACTTGTCCACCCAAGGATATGAGAGGTAACCAATATATCAAAACTAGGTAACCAATATAAAAGCTATTAAGCCATAAATATGAGAGGTCTACAGTTGAATCGAAACAAATATATAATTGAGCCATAGACATATACTGCCCTCTGTATTTATATATCAATAGCTTGGTAAATAAGCCTCCCCCAATTGAAACGCTTCGCATGCACATTGAAATCCACTGTGTATTGGAAATGAGGCTACGTGTATCCTCACAAGGAAGGTAAATATATATGAGAGACGTTTATAAATTGTTCAGCAATTAGACATCATCTGAAACAGTGAAATATAGATATATTGCTGTTAATTTGAAACTTTGTACTCACAAGGACGATTGGGCTCCAAACTCAACCAAATTAAACAGCCATACAGACTGCAATTGATACGAAGGGTACCTTATTATCTCATTATTGCCCCGCGGTCTGTTGAATTGCAGTGATGTTACATTCACCAGATGAACACGCAATCTTCGACTGCATTCATCTCTTGCATACCTGCGCTGCCAAAAAAAATATGATTAACGTTATGAAGAATAAATTAATGGCATATTTGTGCAGATACGCAAGGAATTGCAGTAAAGAAATCAAATGCAGGTGTAAAAGGCCGTTACCTAATATGTCATCATGAGCTTCTCATTAGATTGGCGGCGGTGGAGAAGTCTATTTGTAATGGTACGGAGGAGGTGGTGGAGACGTTTGCTTGCAGTGGTAAGGAGAAGGGGAGTGGATCGGTGGCAGTGGAGAAGATGGGGATGGTAGTGGGGATTTGTAGTGACAGGGGAGAGGAGGAGATGGTGAGGGAGGTGGCGAGGACTTATAGTGATAATGCTGAGGAGGAGAGGGGGATGGTGGTGGGGAAGACTTGTAGTGATGGGGAGGAGGAGGAGATGGGGTTGGTGGTGGGGAGGATTTGTAGTGATAGGGAGATGGAGATGGGAAGGGGATGATGGAGGCGCTGGTTTATTTTGTTATTTTGATGATATTGTTATTTTGTATGATTATGGAAATTATATCATTTAATGTGTTATTAATATATTTGATTAAATTAATAATGTTAATGATGTTAATTTACATTATTCAATGCCTTATTAATAAATTGGATTAAATGAATAAAGTTAATGATGGGAAGTTTAATAAGTTGTATTAATGGTTACTTCACTTAATGATTATGATTGTATCATTTGGTTAATGATGGGAAGTTTAATAGGTTGTATTAATGGTTACCTCATTTAATGATCATGATTATATCATTTGGTTATCAATTACTGAATATAGAATAAGTTATTTGAGAATATTATATGCTGGTAAAAATGGTAAAATTTTATAATCTTAAGTATTTTGTAAAATATACCGATTTAAGTTTCAAAAATATATTTTAAATAATGAAAATTCACAATCTTGTTCAAAATTGTATAACCTATTCTAACTCAAAAAATACCAGAACTGACAAAAAATAAATAAATAAATAAATAAAATAATAATAATAATAATAAATAAATAATAATTAAGAAACACCATATACAATTATATCCCTGAAAACAAAGATATATTATTTAATCATTTCCTTACCAGCTAGCATCCCCTCTTGTCTCTTCATAAATTAAGGAACCATTAACTGATTTTAATCTAACACATAATAGGCGAGTTTTGTATGTGTGGATAAAGGTGGTGTAAACTTAAAAATTTGCATAGCAGAAAATATTATAAATTAGCAATGTTATTAGATAAATAATAAATTAGAAGTACTATTTGCATTATAGAGAATTGTTACGTGAAAGCAAATATTCATGCGATATTTATGGTGTGTGTAATGGTACAAATTAATCAATGACAAAGTCAATGTGATATTCAAGTATATATATATATATAGAGTAGGTTTATTAGGTTGATATAAGTTACTAAGTTTAATGCGGTTTATTAAGTTGATATAAGTTATTAGGTTTACTAGATTTATTAAGTTGAATTGGGTTTAATCTAGTTAATTTAATAAATTTAGGTTAACTTAATAAATCTAATAAACCTAGGTCGAATTGGTAAACCTAATAAACATAGTAAAGTTAGGTCAACAGTGAACCTAAGTTGAATTGGTGAACCTAGTAAACTTAATAAACATAATAAAGTTAGGTAAGTAAACCTAGGTTGAATAGTTTGACCTAGGTTCAACACTTTGACTTAGGTTGACCTTGGTTTACTATGTTCGCTAGTAGGTTAGCTAGGTTTACTAGGTTAAATAATTTAACCTAGGTTAAACATGTTTACTATGGTGACCTAAAATTAGTTGTTTGAACTAGGTTTAGTGGTTTGACTTAGGTTGGCCTAGGTCTAGTAGGCTTACTAGGTTTACAAGTATATTAGTTTGACCTAGGTTTACTAGCTTTACTAGATTGACCTATATCTACTAGGTTTATTAGATTTACAAGGTTGATCTAGGTTTACTAGGTTGACCTAGGTTACTAGCTTAACATGGTTTTCTAGGTTTATTATGTTTATCGAAGTTTACTAGGTTTAACAAGTTGACCTAGGTTGACATAGGTTTACTAGGTTTTAGGTCAACCATTGTCAACAATAGTCAACTATGGTCACCATGGTTACTAGGTTGATCGTTTGATTGATGTTTACTAGTTTGGCTAAATGTTTATTAGGTAGGTTCACTAGGCTTAACATGGTTTATTAGATTTACTAGGTTGACCTAAGTTTACTAGGTTTACCATGTTAACCTAGGTTTATTAGGTTTATTAGGTTGACCTAGGTTGACATCAGTTTACATGGGTCTAGTAGGATAAGCTAGGTCCACTAAGTTTACTAGGTTGACTAGGTTTGCTAGGTTGACCTAGGCCACGGGGCCTTCACTCATTGAACCTCTGACATAGCACGTGCGTTCGTGGCATACTAAAAAATACCCTTAATTTGACTACATATTGGAAAATACCTTTAAAAATCACATTATTTAACCCCCTACCAATATAAATCCAATACACCTTCCCAATTTATAAAACCCCTATTTTCACTAAATATTGTATGTATCCATTTTTTTATTCACATTTTTTATACCCTTTTATTTGTATATCACTGATATAGTGACATGATGCCTCTCTTATGACCCCACATGCATTCTACAATGCACCTTTCTTCTTTTGATATACACTGTAAATGCATATTAGTTGCAACTTTCTTCTTTGATAGACATTGTAAATGCATATTAGTTCTCCCACAATGCAATTACTTAACCCACACTCAAGCACATCTCACTATGATTTGTGGCATTTAATGGTCTAAGGCACACAAATATCAACCATGTTTTAGGAAGATTGATTATGTGCATGTATATAAAATAACATATAAATTGATCTATATGATGATGAAAAATCAATTGATGAATATTTATGAATAGGTTTGCACCAAATAAGGTGTTCAAACACAAGTCTAGACCCTCTAGATGCAAGACAACTATCTACAACCAAGGTTGGGGCCCCAAATATCAAATCAAGGGTGCAATCCCAACCTAGACATGCTTAGAAGAAGAGGATGGAAAAGTACCAACACATGCGCTCTTAAGGGAATAACACGAAAGCATGAAATCACCTTTTGATTCACTGTCATCTCACCAATGAGATATGGACTATCACACATAGATTATGTAGAATGCAACAATGAATTAGAGATAACACAAAGGCATTAAATGAATGGACTACAAATAGAACATAAGACAAAAATTTTGGTTGTAGAGGTGAGCTGCTCCATTTGGCTAGCTCAAAACAATGGTGTATTCCAAAATAAACCTCCAAACGTCTAAAATATTTTCTACATGTTGAAGGCAAGCATTACCTTATCATGCACCTCACTAAAGACAAGGCTTCCTTGCACTCTCACACCTTTGAAATACAATTCTAAAATTTCTAGAGGATATTTTGATTATCCAATTTTAAGGTCACAACCAAGCTAGACCCCACATTGGTGTATGAGACCCCCTTACTTGTGGGACAAGGGACCCACCTCCACACAGTGATTTGACCACTAAGTCAATGAAGGCATACATACTCTACCCCATCTAGTTTTGAACCTGTGACCTCTTAGGAGGAAACACATGCTCTTAACCATTAGGCCCACTCAATCTAGATATAGTGGATTTCTCTTTAAGGTCTCTTTTACATAATGAGTGATTACATTGGAACCACATTGGAACTAACATCATATAGGAAATAGAAACGACCCTAGAAACAATATTAAGAACTAATATCACTTCGTCGAAATAGGAATGACCCTAGAATTTCTATAATCAGAGAATCACTTGAAAATTTAAGCTAAAAAATATTAAAGTAATGTCTTGAACACTAAGAAACAAGAGCCTTATTGCCCTATAATGAAGCAACCTATGCAAGATCAAATTTACAAAAAAGACCTTCCAGAGAACATCCATGTACACAATCCTACCAGAGAAAACATCTATAATGCCAAAATCAGTTGAAAAACATGATATGGGACTTTCAAATTTGAAAACTAGTTGAGAAGCATGGGATCAGACTTCTAAGATTTTATATAACGATTATTTGAATGAAGGTTCTCGCAAGATGGGCTTAAATGTCCAAGGAGGAAATGATAGGAGAAAAGCTTTGCCAAAAATTGAAAATAATCCTTTCACTATTCTTTCCCAAGGGATTAAGCCAGTTGTTTATATAAACACTTCATTTAATATTGTTGTATAGCACTTCAATTAATATTTCGTTCTCAATGTCAAGATTAGAATAGAGAACAACCAATTTCTCTATATACAACCATGATTACAAATATCCCAAAGCTTCTATGGAAAACCCGTAGACCAGAGGTTATAAAAGGCCAACGAGGTTTGAGCACTTCTAAAAGCATAAGTGCAGGAATCTACTTATTACCTTGGAAGCTCAAGTTGGGTAGGACCAGTAGGACTCACATCACCTTCCACAACATATATTATAGAATCTTCAAAGCTAAACCAGTTGTCCTTGATTTTGCTACATGAAACTGTTAAACTACTGACATGTCCAAAGATAATTTCGCAGCAGCTAGCGATTCTAAAAACACAACTTCTTTATCAGAATAATGGTCATTTTACCAATATGTCACAATAAATTGCAATAAATAGCTATGGCAAAATCAGTTGAAGAGAAGGCACACAATTTTCTTTCAGTACCTTTGAACTTACTCAGAGACAACAGAAATATGTAGCATTTGATCAAACTTTATTGTATCTAATAAAAATAGAAGTTGGAAACAAAATTCCACACTAAAAAGGTTTTGATCAACTATAGTCTAACTTAGTTTCCTATAAAACGCAGGATTTAGTCCAACTTAGTTGCCTCGAATTCAAATAGAAGTTGAAAACATAATTCTGAGCTAATAGATTCTGACAACTCTAATTTAATTTCGTTGTAGCTGTAAAATAGACCCCTAGAGCATGGGAGAATAAGCATGGACCTCTTGTTGTAGTCTTAAGCCATAGGTGACTAGCCATAATATATAGTCTCCATTCTTTGAACAAGAAAGAGAGTGGAAATCCTAAAGAGACAAGCCTGTCTATATCAATATTCCATCTTACTAGCCTTGGTCCAAAAATTAGCTTTAAGAAAGTTTCCATTGGAGTGAAGATTGTCTTAAGCACCTGTAGAGTTCAAGTCCTATGAACTGACTTCCTTAAGAGCTCTGAGCTTAGTCTGTAGTGTAAGCCCTATGACACTTTCCTTAGTCTTTAGCTGTATTGACATAACTACTATATACAAGTTTTGGAGAGTAAGATATATGTAGAGTAAGATTCACATGGTTTCAAAGCTTTCACTCAATATGCATATATTATTTTATTTGAAATCGTAGTATTAGGTGAACTAACTCTCTTTGTTGGAGCTTCGGAGAGTAAGATCTTTGGAAAAAAGCCTTAAGAGACAAATTGTAGTCTGTACTATAGCCGTATAGCCTAGAGTCTCACTATTCTCAAAATTTGATCTACTTGTTGTCTTTGCAGTTGCTTAGAAACTTGCACTTGGGACCCAAGCTTTGGAAAGAGTGATAAAAATCTAAAACTAAAGTCTAAAACTTGCACTTGGGACAATATACTAAAGTCTAAAACTATGATATTCTTATAGTTAACAGAAAATGCAAGTGGGTGACCTTCCAATAGAATTCAAGAACTGTTGTAGCAACACAATGAACAATCATACAAGGATTTTTCATAAAAATTGTGCCACCTACAATGTCCGCTCTAGTGTAAGAGCCCTAAGAAGAATCAAGCTCTTGGACCATCCAAGAAAAATTACTTTAAACACTATGGTGTAAACAAAAATCATACTGTCAATACTCAAAGCACAAACTAAATACACAACAACATGAAATAACGTGAAAAAACATAGTCTCCACTATAAACAAGACTAAATTTGTATATCTACCCCATAATGAAGAAAAAAATTCTTTATCTGACCATATTGCACTTGAAAGTTCCCAACTATATAGCATGAAGTCAAAATATCTAGGTTGTGCACCATCAAAAACCAAATTCCAAATTTTCAACCATTCCACAATTTAAATCTAAACAACGAATATATGCCAAGGCCTGAAAATATTATGATATATCTTTTAAAAAAACATCTCCATAAAACAATTGTTTATGGGATGGTGATACAACTAACAGTAGATTTGTACTTCCAGCTCTAGAATTGTCCACTTCTAGAACCTCAAAGCTTGAATGTTTCGTATCATGCTTCATGCTAGAATAAATTGAATCTATGAAACAACTCCATAGACCTAGAGCCAAGTCAGCTTGTTAAGCACTGGTCAGAAAAAGCTTTGTAAAAGCACTACAAAAGACCTATGACTATTGTGAAAAACCTAATACCACTGTTAAGACACATTACAAAACCTGGTGTTAGAATATTCAAATGTTAGTTGAAAAGTAAATATCATACAATTCATAATCTACCATGCCCTCCTAAATTGAATCGAGATTTTTCTTATCAATGTGCACTCTGGTAGAAGCTAGATACTTCTTTTTGTGAAATGTTGATGCACCAACTCCTATAGCTTCTGTTGAAGCGACATTTATGATTGGATCTTGAATATTATTCTCATATTTTTTTGGAATGGTAGAATTTGGGTAGGAGAGGTCACAAGGGTATTTCTTGGCACTACAAGAAAAAAGGACATTGGTGAGGGTCAAAAAATGTCACCATAAGCTCATTGGTGACGGTTAAAAGAGCCTCCGTCACCAAAAACTGAATGTCACCAAAGGTGGCGTCACCAAAAGTATAAGTGTTATGGTGACATTCAAGGTTCGTCACCAATAATGATTTATAATGACGGATAGTGACTGTCACCATTTCATATTAGCAATGGTGACGAACCTTAGCCTCCGTCATCAAAAAATTGAACGTCACTAATGGTGGCGTCACCAAAAATATAGATGTGGTGACATTCAAGGTCCATCACGAATAATGATTATAATGACGGGCAGTGACCGTCACCATTTCATATGAACAACAATGATTTATTGCGATGGACCTTTCATGACCATCACTATTAATGCATATATATATGGTGATGTTCATTGACTGTCACCATTTCATATGAACATCAGTGATTTATGGTGATGGACCTTTCATGGCCATCACTATTGATGCATATATATGGTGGTGTTCATTGACCGTCACCATTTCATATTTTGGTGAGGGTCGAAAAATGTCACCATAAGCTCATTGGTGATAGTCAAAAGAACCTCTGTCACCAAAAACTAATCATCATCATTCCATCTGAATATCAGGGCACGATGGAATCGAACCACCAACCTCCTGCTTGTAAAGCAGGCGCTCTTCCATTGAGCTAGCACCCTTTAAAGAATTAGACTTGCAAGAATAGATCTAGGGGAATAACAAAAAGATCCATAGATAATAGGATTAGAGTGGGCAAAATAAAGATGATAAGAAAAATAATAACCAACAATGAAATCTACTAATTTGAACATGTTTAAAGTACATTAAACAGAGATGGCATCCATAGTACATTAAAGTGGCATTGGTCAATGTTGGGCTTGGTCAATTTCCGACTATCCATAGTGCCACCAATCTAATGAAATGTGACAAGAGATGTTTCCATTAAGGGAGAAGCATGTTTAAATCTCGTTGTTTCTTGATAACCATTGTCTCTAACTAACAACCATGCATAGTTCTAGCCACTGCAAAACATGGACACAAAAGTGAGCATAAAGACCAAAATCATAGTACCACCAATCTAATGAACTGTGACTGGAGATGTTCCCATTAATGGAGCAGCATGTTTAAATCTCACACTATTTCTTGATAACCATTGGCTCCAACTAACAACCATGCATAGTTCTAGCACATCACTACAAAACATGGACACAAAGTGAGCATAAAGACCAAAATCCCAATCTACCTTAATGGAAAAAACAAGAAATCAAAACTTACTTACAATTTACCAACCATTGAAAGGATAAAAACATGAAAGCAAACGTCTTGATATTCCTCATCAAGGACAAACAAAATCATATCACCTTCAAATGAATTTAGAAACCTTTTGAGTTCAGAAAATGGTGTTAATACACTTAACTTTAATTGGTTGGAAAAAATAAGTCAAGGAGGCATTTTAAAATCAACCAGAATTATTTATTCATGGCATAAAACAAGTTCAATATTAGAGCATTGAAGATAATTGGACTAGCAAATGAAAGACAATATTCAACCAGAAGATATTATCAGAAGAATTAAAAAGGAAAAGAAAAAGAAGATGGGCACATTTTACTTCAGCTAATAGCTAGATCCACATGAGGAACTTAAAATGAGCTTCTCCAAACCTTTCAAATCAAGGAACCCACAACCTATTCACATAAATGATGGTCACAAAGAATGAAATCTTTGACTGCCAATACTTGTTGCTTGGTCCTATCATAAAAGTGAAATATCAAGAGCATATGCCTCTGGTAAAGAATGCTTAGTTTGTCAATTGTAATAATGTCGCAATCATTAGGCTATTATCATTAGGCAACTTCGTTGCATAAAAAACATCATAGCAAGAACTGTTGGCTTTATCACCAATATAAACTAAACTTCATGTATTGAAATTTGAAACGAAGAAAAAAAAAGGTTAGTGTATTCATCTTTGAAACGTTGATAGATACATGCTCTGACACAAGTAATTGAAATTATCGATAATTTTACCTAAAATGGAAAATCAAATATGAGAAAATATATTTCAAAGCAAATGTATGAGTCTATTATTACCTAAAACCATCTCACAATGCTCTTCAACTCCAACAAGTAATGAATAATTCATGACATCAATTGACTACAAACACACATTGCACACAATCATGATAATTGGCTAGCTCAACAAAAATTTGAAACTAATATTACAATTATGGTTGATTAAGAAAAACGAAAACTATATTTACCACGAGAAATGAAGTATCATTCCAGACTGCTCTCTCCAAAAGGCACTTGGCTTTATTCCCAAGAAATATTGGAGCAGTTGGCATGGTCTCTAAGAGATTCTGGTCCAAAAGAGCTTTGTTGTTTCCTGATTAATCTGCATTGTAACGGGAGCAACCAGAACCTTTGAGGTCATAAACCTGTGTTACATTTCTTCCAAACAATAGATTTTCCATTACCATCAATTCATCTTGATCTCTTTGCCGCCTTTGCATTCTTTATAGTGACCTGAAAGATGAGCACATTATGTAGCATGCACACACACAATGAAGGAAACAAAGCCTGGTAAACTCTCTAGGAGTCTGCAAAAGGTAATTGTCAAATATAGAATAAACAATAATATGAGTATCCAACCTGATAAATACCAAGGATCTTTGCCAAACATGTGGGGCTTCCAGAACATAATGAGTCACAGATATTTGAAATATTATGACGAAAACTTCATAAAAGATTCCAATTCTATCATGGTGACTCTCTTAATAATAAATCTTTCATCCAAGGATTTTGCAAAAAACACATTGCTCTTTCTTCCTTGAGGTCCCCATTTCTTGCAACGATTTAGTGACAATCTAAAGTCCATCTCTGTTGGACAACACTTTTTCCTAAGGGCATCAAATTGTTTTTCATAATAATGGGTTACCAAGTACTTAACTTTTCTTGGACCCTCATCATGAAAGGATATTTTTGCATGTATCTTTTATATATAGTGATGAATCTAAACCCCCTTTCCCTTTGGACCCATATGTGTAAATATCCTCATATCCTAAACTTCTCTCTTTGGAAAGAGCTTTACTTGAGTCTAAGGAACCATCTGACAGATAAAGTAGATTTGAAACAACTCCACCCATACCAAATAAATTTGCACATTCCTTTTCTTTATCCTTGTCTATTTCCTTTTGCTTCTCACTATCAGGTACCTTGTCATATAGGAAAGCCTGATATTCTTGCGAGCTTAGTGCATATGCTATTATGCTTGTTGGCTCATCATCATAAACAACAATAACCATATCATTGACACTAGTTGGTAAAAGCATCTTACCCACTCCATTACCACCCAGATGACTAACTGATGAGACAAACATAGGACTATAGCTTCTTTGAGAGTCAACTCTAATAGACCCCAATAAATTTTCTTGTAAAATCTTGTTGTAACTTTTTGGTAAGTTTGACATAGTTGCCCCAATGTAGCTTCCAAACTCTTCTGATATATTTAATGATTTTACTGGTGAGGGAGGGATGCTTTTCTCAGGCACCTCTATTCCACCTTTATCATGCATGTTTTAGGTAGATTCAGACATCATCCTGTCTCCTATTTAAATTTTTTGAACTGGATTAAAATATTTTCTGTCAGTAGATTCACTGCCACTAGCAATAATAGCCAAAGTGGCAAAACCAACCTTCCTACCCTTGTGATGTCACAGATACAGCCTGAGCTTTTACTAATTGGCCTTCACCTGTCCATATTGCATCTAATGTATTTGACAGATCAGTGAGGATAGGAGAATCCCGCTTTGACAATTTCTGACAGGGTGCCATATCTTCATCCAAACCGTTTGTATTGTCCCTACTATCAATTGCTTCAAAAGGCATTGTCTCAGAAACATGGATGTTGGTATCCCATTCACCATTCTCCATATCAAAAGTATGAAACATGGTACCATTAGTTATATTGGATGAATCTCTAATGTTTGGATCTCCTTCCACGTCATCCAGATATTCTGGGTTGTTTTACCTTCTACCAATTTAATAATTTCCATGCCTTAATTTAATTTTCCATTCACAGTCCCAATTCCCTCTAAATGGTCACACAAGTAGGAATTTCCCACATTACTAATCATGTAAAGCTGCCCAGATCCATTATTTAAAACATGCTTGTCGCCAGCTTGGATATCTTTGACCTGAAGATTCCCAAAACAGATAGCTCTATCCAAACAATTTCCATCAACCATGGAGCATGTGTCCTCTGTCATCAAAATGCCAAAACCACCACTAGCATTGTTACTATCTTTGATTGTACCCTGACGGTCTCCAACTTTTTCATTTATGCTAGAATCATATTCCTCATGTGGAGTCTTAAAATCCTCCAGTGGACTAGATTCCAATTTGGCAAGAGAGTTTTTCACTCTAAGAGATGAATCTAAATGGAAAAGACGACGATCCTATTCATAGGCTTCATAAAGAAGAAGACACCTTATACTGTTTAACTTTGAAATATCAGGTCTTCCAAGTTCCAACATGCCCAACACTAATGATGGCCTATTGCAACAAACCCTGTTTGAATTTGATAGATTGCATCAAAAGAATGAACCCTATGAAGAAATGATTTCCAACTAAGCAATTTCTAAAAACAAATATGGAAATATTCATTAAGTGGAAAGATTATTCTAGCATACTATCATGTTAGACAACCTAAAGTACACTAAACAAGCTTTATATACATCTATAATATCACCTCAAATTCAACTCTCTCTTTATGCAACATTCCTTCAAGCTCTGCAATTTTCCTCCTTGATTCAAGAACCTTAATACCAGAATAAAAGGATCTAGATGTGCTGATTTTCTATTCGAGCAAATTAAAACCTCTCTAAACAACATTTCCACTTTATCTGCAACCTGTTCATTTGCATCAAAATGCACATTAGTTTGGATCTGGGGGGTCCTACACCATAGGTATGATAGGCATATATTAATTAGCAAACGTCTACCCATATGTACAATTTGTATCATAAAGTACCTCTGCAACTTCCTTTCTGAGCCAATCTTGTTGATGTGGATCATGGAACCCTAATTTTGAAGGTGGAAAATGCACAGGTAGAACATTGATGGAGGAATATCGAAAACATGCAATCATACTGCCAAACCTGTCACATTGAATTTGGGAACAATGTAGGTCCAATAGATTAGTATGGAATAGCCATTAATTATCATACAAAATTATGGGTACTCTAGAAAAATCAAGAGCTACATAAATTATGTAAGATATCACAAGGTCAAAATAAAAAAATAATATGAAAACTTTGTGATATAGATAATGCAGATTAAGAGTCAAGACAGATTGGTTCATATGTACGTTTATTTTGGATACGAGAGAATGAGCTACAAGAATAACAGGGATCGAATTGTCAAAACAACTGCGATAGAGTTCAATCCTATGACCTAATCAATACAATATTGTGTAGCTACAGTGTAACATTGTATGATGAACACTACAATTGCATAATGATTTACAGATGAAGTGTAAATATTCTTGGATGTCAAACCTCCATGACAAGCTATGTATCTATTTAGTTCTTGGACAAATTGGTTGGGCATGCAATAATATCAAACCTGAGAATGAATGCTGGTGTAATTATTTGGATATAGGCTACTAAGTGAATAGATCCATGTGAAATTCTTGCCATTGTCCTTTCAAATTCACTGTCATAGAACAACATATATCAAATGGAACAACATTAGCCAGTCTATAACAAATTTCTAACAAAGAACATCACACCACTGAGCCTAACAACATCTTTATTATCAAGAATTCCAACATGATTTTAAAAGTCAGCACATGAGCAGCTAGGTCATATTTTAGCCTTTTCTATCTTTTCCAGTCATAATGATGACCTCAGAGCTTCCAGACTAAGTCCATTTGTTGTCCCTTTACTGTTGCCAATAATCTCAGCATGTGTGCAAGTGCTAAGTCATCTTTCCTTTGGGACTGTGGACAAGTTTCAAAACACTGAGACAGATTTTGTGAGCACATCATCCTCATAATATCACACATACTGATTCATGTGCCCAGGATCATGCTACTATAATCCATAAAACCATGAGTGGAAAGAAAATATGCATCAAGACAAACTATCTACATCAAAATGAAAGGTACATGCATCACCATGATCAACCCAGAACAAGAAGCATGAGATCACCAAGAAACAAACCATCAAAGAAAAGATGGAAACGATGTAGCAGGGGGTTTGTTACCATCATCAACAAACTATTGTACATCCACATGAATAGTATCATCTCAAAGCTGGGCATCACTACATTTCGGAAGGAGAAGCATTGCTAGGTTGTACACCTCAAGATGAAGTACCAACAATGATGACCTCATCTAGCATGGGAAGGCTAGAAGAAACATCCAAATGAGACTAATCCCTTTAGTCTCGACTCTCCATAGACTATTCAATAACTACAAAGAATGATCTCGGAGGAGTTTGTATAGGTGGACCAACACAATATAGAGATGTGGAAAGGTTCACTACAAATAGTTGGAAGTCATCAACAAGCAACCCAACAAGAGAGGAAGAGGCATGTTCCATGGATAGATGCTGAGAGTCATCACCAGAAAGGAGCTATAGAGGAGATCTTAGCAGTCATCATGAAAAGGCTCATCAAAGATAGCACCATGATGCTTAGTCACTTGGTGAGAGGTAGGGTCATAGAGATGATACCCCTGAAAAGTTTCATAGTAGCCAACCAAAGTCCTATGAGGAGTCTAATGGACAAGAGATATATCATGTATTTCATGATACAAGTGGGTCCATGCACTTGATCCAAAGAACCTAAAATGTGAGATAGAGGACTTCCAGCTATGCAACCAATAAGTTTCTGACCTTGCATCAAGGAAGAATTTGGGCTGGTCATGGAGACAGTGGTATCTACAAAATATTTAATGTTTGTACATCATCACACCATTTTAAGTACCATGGGGAGAACAATGTTATTTCCGATTGTAGTGAGCCTTGAATGTAGTGAACTAAGAATTTACCAATTAGAGATTTGATGTCTCAAATGATTATAGGAACTGGTGATTTTACTTTTTGGTTTAATATGGCTGTTGGTAATCCATTTACTTTAATGAGATATTAAACTTAGGTGTTAAAGTTCAAGTGAATGAACAGTGCACACCCACTAGGATCCCGTGAACAAAAGCACTGAACTAACCTAAATGGGTTCCATTACCAACTTCAAAATGCCCAGGGCTAAGTGTAACCATCACCAAAAGCATACAGTGCATAGAAATCACAAGATAGGTGTCCATAGTCCCACCAATATCATGGCTCCTAGGGGCAAGTCACCATCATCCATCCAAGCAACAAGTATAATCATGAGTGAGTAGAAAATATGCACCAAATTTTACAACAATGATGACCTCATCTAGCAAGGGAAGGCTGGAAGAAACATCCAAAGGAGAGGATGGACTAGATGATGAAGTAATCCCTTCAGTCTCAACTCCCCATAGACTATTCAATAACTACAAAGAATGAACTTAGAGGAGTTTGTATAGGTGGACCAACAGAAGATGGAGATGTGGAAAGGTTCACTACAACCAGCTGGGAGTCATCAACAAGCAACGCAACAAGAGAAGAAGAGGCACAGTCCATGGATACATGTTGAGAGTCATCACCAGAAAGGAGTTATAGAAGAGATCTTAGCAGTCATCATGATGCTTAGTCACTTGGTGAGAGGTAGGGTCATAGAGATGATACCCCTAAAAAGTTTCATAGTAGCCAACCAAAGTCCTATGAGGAGTCTAATGGACAGGAGATATATCATGTCTTTCATGATACAAGTGGGTCCATGCACTTGATTCAAAGAACCTAAAATGTGAGATAGAGGACTTCCAGCCATGCAACCAATAAGTTTCTGACCTTGCATCAAGGAAGAATTTGGGCTGGTCATGGAGACAGTGGTATCTACAATAGATTTAATGTTTGTAGATCATCACACCATTTTAATTACCATGGGGAGAACAATGTTATTTCCAATTGTAGTGAGCTAAGAATTTACCAGTCAGAGATTTGATGTCTCAAATGATTATAGGAACTGGTGATTTTACTTTTTGGTTTAATATGGCTGTTGGTAATCCATTTACTTTAATGAGATATTGAACTTAGGTGTTAAAGTTTAAGTGAATGCATAGTGCACACCCACTAGGATCTCGTGAAAAAAAGCACTAAAGTAACCTGAATGGGTTCCATTACCAACTTCAAAATGCACAGAGCTAAGAGTAACCATCACCAAAAGCATGCAATGCATAGAAATCACAAGATAGGTGTCCACAGTTCCACCAATATCATGGCTCCTAGGGGCAAGTAAACATCATCCATCCAATCAACAAGTACTATCATGAGTGAGTAGAAAATGTGCACCAAATTTTACAACAGTGATGATGGACTAGATGATGAAGTAATCCCTTTAGTCTCGATTCCCCATATACTATTCAATAACTACAAAGAATGAACTCGGAAGAGTTTGTATAGGTGGACCAACACAAGATGGAGATGTGGAAAGGTTCACTACAACTAGCTGGGAGTCATCAACAAGCAACCAAACAAGAGAAGAAGAGGCATGTTCCTTGGATACATGCTGAGAGTCATCACCAGAAAGGAGCTATAGAAGAGATTTGTCATCATGAAAAGGCTCATCAAAGATAGCACCATGATGCTTAGTCACTTGGTGAGAGGTAGGGTCATAGAGATAATACCCCTAAAAAGTTTCATAGTAGCCAACCAAAGTCCTATGAGGAGTCTAATGGATAGTAGATATATCATGTCTTTCATGATACAAGTGGGTCCATGCACTTAATCCAAAGAACCTAAAATGTGAGATAGAAGACTTCCAGCCATGCAACCAATAAGTTTCTGACCTTGCATCAAGGAAGAATTTGGGCTGGTCATGGAGACAGTGGTATCTACAAAAGATTTAATGTTTGTAGATCATCACAACATTTTAATTACCATGGGGAGAACAATGTTATTTCCGATTGTAGTGAGCCTTGAATGTAGTGAGCTACGAATTTACCAGTTAGAGATTTGATGTCTCAAATGATTATAGGAACTAGTGATTTTACTTTTTGGTTTAATATGGTTGTTGGTAATCCATTTACTTTAATGAGATATTGAACTTAGGTGTTAAAGTTCAAGTGAATGCATAGTGCACACCCACTAGGATCCTGTGAACAAAAGAACTGAAGTAACCTAAATGGGCTCCATTACCAACTTCAAAATGCCGAGGGCTAAGTGTAACCATCACCAAAAGCATGCAATGCATAGAAATCACAAGATAGGTGTCCACAGTCCCACCAATATCATGGCTCCTAGGGGCAAGTAAACATCATCCATCCAAGCAACAAGTACTATCATGAGTGAGTAGAAAATGTGCACCAAATTTTACAACAGTGATTACCTCATCTAGCAAGGGAAGGCTGGAAGAAACATCCAAAGGAGAGGATGGACTAGATGATGAAGTAATCCCTTTAGTCTCGACTCCCCATAGACTATTCAATAACTACAAAGAATGAACTCGGAGGAGTTTGTATAGGTGGACCAACACAAGATGGAGATGTGGAAAGGTTCACTACAACCAACTGGGAGTCATCAACAAGCAACCCAACAAGAGAAGAAGAGGCATGTTCCATGGATACATGCTGAGAGTCATCACCAGAAAGGAGCTATAGAAGAGATCTTAGAAGTCATCATGAAAAGGCTCATCATGATGCTTAGTCACTTGGTGAGAGGTAGGGTCATAGAGATGATACCCCTGAAAAGTTTCATAGTAGCCAACCAAAGTCCTATGAGGAGTCTAATGGACAAGAGATATATCATGTCTTTCATGATACAAGTGGGTCCATGCACTTAATCCAAAGAACCTAAAATGTGAGATAGAAGACTTCCAGCCATGCAACCAATAAGTTTCTGACCTTGCATCAAGGAAGAATTTGGGCTGGTCATGGAGACAGTGGTATCTACAAAAGATTTAATGTTTGTAGATCATCACAGCATTTTAATTACCATGGGGAGAACAATGTTATTTCCAATTGTAGTGAGCCTTGAATGTAGTGAGCTAGGAATTTACCAGTTAGAGATTTGATATCTCAAATGATTATAGGAACTAGTGATTTTACTTTATGGTTTAATATGGCTGTTGGTAATACATTTACTTTAATGATATATTGAACTTAGGTGTTAAAGTTCAAGTGAATGCACAGTGCACACCCACTAGGATCCTATGAACAAAAGCACTGAAGTAACCTAAATGGGCTCCATTACCAACTTCAAAATGCCGAGGGCTAAGTGTAACCATCACCAAAAGCATGCAATGAATAGAAATCACAAGATAGGTGTCCACAGTCCCACCAATATCATGGATCCTAGGGGCAAGTAACCATCATCCATCCAAGCAACAAGTATTATCATGAGTGAGTAGAAAATATGCACCAAATTTTACAACAATGATGACCTCATCTAGCAAGGGAAGGCTGGAAGAAACATCCAAAGGAGAGGATGTACTAGATGATGAAGTAATCCCTTTAGTCTCAACTCCCCATAGACTATTCAATAACTACAAAGAATTAACTCAGAGGAGTTTGTATAGGTGGACCAACACAAGATGGAGATGTGGAAAGGTTCACTACAACCAACTGGGAGTCATCAACAAGCAACCCAACAAGAGAAGAAGAGGCATGTTCCATGGATACATGTTGAGAGTCATCACCAGAAAGGAGCTATAGAAGAGATCTTAGCAGTCATCATGAAAAGGCTCATCATGATGCTCAGTCACTTGGTGAGAGGTAGGGTCATAAAGATGATACCTCTGAAAAGTTTCATAGTAGCCAACCAAAGTCCTATGAGGAGTCTAATGGACAGGAGATATATCATGTCTTTCATGATACAAGTGGGTCCATGCACTTGATCCAAAGAACCTAAAATGTGAGATAGAGGACTTCCATCCATGCAACCAATAAGTTTCTGACCTTGCATCAAGGAAGAATTTGGGCTGGTCATGGAGACAGTGGTATCTACAAAAGATTTAATGTTTGTAATAGCTCAGTGGCCTTATCAACCTTCCCTGCTTTGCAATAGCATCTTATCATCATGTTATATGTAATCTTATCAGGAGAAAGGCCTACTTATCTCATCTCTTCAAGATGGTCCTTCGCTTCTCTAACTTTTCCTACTCTTCCAAGACAATCAATACAAAGATTGAAGGAAACAAAATCAGGAGCAATGCCCTTCCACTTCATCTACCAAAAGACTTGATATGCTTCATTGAACTTGCCCTCCTTAACATAGTAATCCATGAAGAAATTATAGGTAAAAGAAGTGGGTTTTCATTCATTGGTATGCATTACCTACAAAAGTTTCAGTGCTTCTTCTAATATGTTAGTCTTAAGAAGCCCAATAATCAAATAATTGTAAGTAATCGAATTGGGAGAGTTTCCCTTCTTCACCATCTTATCCAATGCTCCAAAGGCCTCATCAACTTTTCCTGTTGTGCAGAGGGCATTCATAAGAGTAGTGAAGGTAATCATGTCTGGCACACACTCATTATCCTCCATCTCCTCCAAAGCTCCTGGACAACACTGATGTCTCCAAAATCACCATACTTGTGGATTAGAGTACTGTATGTGATAGAATCAGGCCTGCATTTGCTTCTCCTCATTCACTTAGCAATTCCCTTGCCTCATTCAGTCTACCAGCATTGCAAAGAGCATCCATCAATGCAGTGAAGGCCATGATATCCAATTCACAGCCCTCTATCTTCATTTGTCTCAACATACCACATGCTTCATCCACTCTCCCAGCTCTCCCTAGAACTTTGATGTAGATTGTGAAGGTGTAAACATTGGGCTTCAAGCCCAACCTTTGCATTTCTATAAAAAGTTTTGATACCTATCTTGTTTCTCCCTTTTTCCCCTAGGAACTCATAAGTGCAGAATAACATTTCATGTTGGGTACAAGTTTTCTGATATCATCTTCTTGTATACATCCATGGCTTCTCTCTAAAATCCATATTTTAACAGTAGAGTTATCAGACCATTGTATGACATGCTATTTAGCACAAACCCAGATCCTTTCATCTCTTCCAGGGCTAGAGGAGCTTGTTGGATAACTCCTCTGAACCCAAAGACCCAAAAAAATTGTTATAAAAGTCAGGGAATTAGGCTTATAGTGTTTTTCCTCCATCAGATCCAAAATTTCTTTCATTGAATTGAACATGTGGGCTGACCTCAGAATTTCTAGGATAGAATCATACGCCTCTATGTGGTGCAGGAATTTTGGTTTATGAGCTACCCATGTGAAGAAAGTCAGTGCTTGTTTTGGATCTGTATATGATTTCAGAACTTGTGCAACATGGTGTGGAGTCAACTCTCCCTACTATATAAGCATGTGGGAAACATTAGGACTTTCATAAATCAACCCAAATCTTGAAGTTGTTTGAGTGGTCCTTTGTTTGTTTGAGGCCCAATTGCACACAACATTCTAGCAAGAACATGCCATTAAAGTAGATACTTTGAAAGGTGAAAACCCTTTTCCTCTTCTGCCTTCCCAGTAAAAGTAAAGTTCACCTCTACATATCTTATATCACATGCTCCAAGTGCACAGAGCTCCATTGTTTTGGCCTTCTATTCCTCGACTCCAACCATATAGTCAATGAAACTCGATCTTTGCTCTCCTGTCATCCTAATGTAAGGGGAAACTGTTACTACCAAGTGACCAACTAATCAATATTGACCCAAGCAAGAGAAGAATGCAATCACCAAGAAACTTGTTGACAAGTCTCCATTCAAGGCTTCATCTCTTCAAAAATCATAAGCATTCCTAGGACCAAGCTCCTTGAGACATTAAATCAAATGCTGGGCATGAAATCCAAAATCCTAATCAAGGAGTTAGTAACAGCAGGATTGATTCTTCTGGCCGAGTTTAACACTCTGTACTTGACCAAATCATAGTTTGTAGAGATAGTCCTTATAAAGGGAGTTATCTTCAAGATCTAAAATCCAAGTCTTAATAGTGACAAAGAAGCGAAGATCATCTTCAATCTCTATGTATTTTGTGAACCCGCAAAGAGTCTTCTTGAAGATTGAAGAACGGACCTAGAAGGCATTATCTCTATGGTCTGAATTTACAAGGTTTTGGGTATATATAAATAAGAGATCTGAGTCCTAACAAGTATCCTAGAAGCCGACTTTGAAAGATAAAAGGATCTTTGTGCATAGAGGGACAATTTGAAATTTCTACTTCACTAATTAAAGAAGCTCTAATCAAGGGAGCATACTTAGGACTATAGATATATATCTTTGAGAAGGCCTATAGTAGCCTCTCTGTCTTAAGTTATGAGTCATGACACCCTGAAAGAAAAACTAGTCCTCATATATTGAAGAAGAATTAGATCTACTTGAGAAACATTTCTTGTGCTTGCTGAAAGTTTGTGGGCCCAGTTTGCAAAGAGAAAAATCTACAGGTGTCTTAGCAGCATAAGGAGAATACTAAGTGGCATGCATCACAATCAAAGTAAAAGAGTGTCATCCTGAAGGAATTCAAGTTCTTGACTCTTGGACAAGTCCTAAACCTGCTTTGAAAATTCTCTCATATGAAAGTTGAAGTCTCAAAAGGAAAATCAGTCCACCGTAAGTAATATACTGTGAAAATAGGAAGCCCTAGCCAGAGGGTTGGATACCTATATTAGCTCTTATGCAAAATTGAGATGGCATCATATTTGCAGGCAAATCAATATTGGCATATATTCATAGATACAGTCAACATTAGAAGAAGTATTGAAATGACACCCATATCTTTCTTCAAGGCACCTAAAACATCTTATCAAAGATAGTTGTTTAGACAGAAGGAGTGATTCAAGCATGCATGGGTGACCAATCTTCATTAGATAATGGACTACAACTCACATTTGTCTATGGTTCGTTTACCTCAGAAGGAGCCCTCCACCCTCTACAGGTTTGTGTCTTGCACTATAGAGATCTCTGTGAAAAAAGTTAATTCTTTTTGCACAACTACAGGCCACCAATGTTATATGTCACAACTATATGATTCATGTTATGTATGGCATCAATATTCACATGTTACACTTTATTACAAGAGCAAAGAATTATGATGATAGGTCATAGTTAGTCCTAGCACCATAATCTTGAATGATCTATATGCTCAACACATCTGACATTAGGTATCAATTTTGGTACAACATAATTTGCCAATTATTTGACATGATCTCATAAATTGGATCAAAAGAATTATTGCAATACATGCCTTTAATTTCTGAGACATATATAGAAACAAAGTGGTCAAACTTTGTCCTAGACCCCGAGTTTTGTTGCAGTTCTATTAAGCTCTTCAGGGAGGAACCAAGTAAATTGGGAAAATTATGCCATGGAGCTGAGTCTCCCTGTGATCTTAAGACTATCCTTATGTCTGAAGTAGCCACTATAAGCATTCATATGGTTGACAGCCAAGAAGATATAATATGGACTCATTCATATATATATTCAATCCCTATCTTCTAAGAAATCCGACCTGAGAAGGATTGTTGAATGGACCGATATTCTTGTTGTTCTCTGAAGAAAAAGTTCTGGATGTGCTGATAAGGCCAAGAGCCTGAGTTGAAAGATCCTTAGTTTTAGAGGATTCATCCCTATATGATACAATGAGAGCAACCCCTCTGTGAAGTCTTTTGCACAAACTACATCAGGCCGAGATCCTCTTATGCAGTGAAAAGGAAGTAGAGCCTTGCCCTAGTGATGGAGGAAGGTCAAATTGATGTTGAGAATGGTGTTGAGGTTTTCGAGGAGAAACCCTCTTGTGAACAAGGAGTTGTGATTCAAAGGAGTCTGAGAAAGTAAGGAAGAGGAAAAGAAATTGTAGAGTGAAGAAGAAGAATAGGGTCCTCCTTTCTTTGGTGTTGGGAATCGATGTCGCCATTTAGAAGACTATGGAAATGTCCCAAAAATCCCTTGTGGGGTGAGTACGAGGCTGAAAATTCAGGTCCTCGACCCTAAAATCATGGAAAAACAAGGAAATCTAGCCTATTATCAAATGTCCTCCAGAGGTGTCTCTGTTAGCCCGAGGTTGGATTCATTTGTGCTTACAAGACATGGCCCTTGTTTGTTGATTGTTGAAGTCTCCAACCCTGTTGAAGATTCCAACCTTGTTTGTTGATTGTTGAAGTCTTTGTATGGTTTGAAGTAGGCCCCCAGGGACTAGTATGCAAAGATTAACCATTTCTTTTTCAATCTTGGATTCAAACATTGTGAATCTGATCACAATATCTATGTATTACATGATCATGGTGATACTTTGACTATTGTTGTGTATATTGATGATTTAGTTATAACCAACAATAATATTGATTTAATTCTTAGATTGAAGAAATTATTTACTATCACTTTTGAAATAACAGGAGTTAGGATGAATCTAATTGCTACCTTTGATGTGTTCATGCTTGACCCTTGGTTTAATCTGCCATGAAAGAAAAAGCAATGGATTGAATGCACAGAGCTTGGGGTCTACCACATCTTCATATATTAATGCTTCTTATTGTGATATACAATAGCCATTTATATGTCTGGTGTAAGACTCCTATGGATATTTCTATCCAACAACAAAATCTGTCATGTCCCTTCCCAAAAGCATTTGTAACAGGTTTATCTCTACACAATTTTGCACAATTTTTCCAAGGAAAAGGACCCAAGCAGTTTCGACTTAGGGACTTAGGAGAAAATACAGCCAGATTAGTTTTCTAGTGGAAGGTGGGGGCCACCCACATGGGAATGCATACTAGGAAATTCAAATTGCTTGGAGGGAATTTGTATAGCTGTTGGAGGGGTCCACATGAGGCAAAGGAAGGCCCACGAAGTCATAAGGAGGAGGAGCCTCTCACTTGCTCATTCATTCATCTTGCATATCGAATTTTACTTGATTGTTTACTCGAGCTGCTTAGCCGAGTCAACTGGTTGTTCAACCACAAATCTCTCAAGCAGGAGATTCAACCTTACCTTCGGGGGACTTCGACTTCGAATGCCACCCTAGGAAGGCAGTTCCATAGCATCTGGAGGAGTTCTGGGAAGCATCTACAACACTTCCATTCAGCCATCACCAGGAAGTGTGTATTTCTGGGCCAACAATAGAGAATATGCAGTTGAGGAAAGAGCTACATTAGGCTAGCCATTAGCCAGAGAAACCAGGGAATTTGAAGGTCACCCTTGGGTCAGCATTTAGGAGGACTTCTAGAGCAGGAGAGGACAACAAACAGGTGGTTCGAATTCCAGGCTTGGAGGACAACGCAGAGAGCCAGTCCAGGTAATACGTGGGTCTTGAGGGGAAGAGCTACAGGCCAGATTCATAGCTATGAAGGGAGGAGATTCATAGGAGGGATCATCTCAGTGATTTGGGGAAATTTCTAGGAGGTTACACAACTTCATTCCAGTAGGCTGAGTTTTGCAGTTGCAACTGAGGTTGGGCTCCTTAGGGGTCGAATTTCAGAAGTCTGAACTAGGCCAAACCCTTCCTAGGTTTTGGCCAAGGAGCAAGGAGTTGAAATCTTATAATTTTCTAAGCATGGGAAGGAGTGATTCCAACCCTTCGATTCTAGCAAAAAGTGCAGTTTCTGTGCAGCACAGATCAATTTTGGTGCAGCAGTTGGGCAGCCTTCAGATCAGCATTTTCTCACCTGGGTTTTGTCACGCTTGTCCTTAGAGACAAGCCCAGGTGCACCATTCTATTTTATCATTGTATTTGCCCTTGAAGAATTAATAAAATGGCTCAACAATTCTTTATTTCTAGCGTTTTCATGGGTGCTTGATGTGAAATTCTCTTTTCTGATTATTGGGTTGTTTGCTTGCTTTGTTTATCACTTAATTTCCTATTTAGGAACATTACAGCGGTATCAGAGCCTAGGTCTTGGCTTAGCTGTGGGGATTTTCTCCTATGAGAGAAGGGGACCAATAGAACATTACATACAGGAGGCAAAGGTACCGGAGCAGAGAAAGAGAGCTAGAAATCACTCCAGACACAGAGGACAAGGGGAAAGTAGTGGTAGCAGAGGAAGATATGGTAGAGCCCAAGAGTAGGGAGGAGATGGCTTTTGACAACCTCTTGAAGGCTTTGAATGATTTAGCAAAGGGCCAGAAAGAGATGCTAGAGGAGATAAAAATGTAGAACCAGGAGAGAACCACCTCTAGGGGATTCTTATTTGGTGAAACTTCTGGAGCCTCTCAGCAATTCGATCACCCTTCACCGGCAGAACAACCCCTATCAGCCAGTGGGCCAACTCGAGCCACACTACCCTCTTTCATGCCTGTGGCACAGATTGAACTAGCAGGGGCTGAAGACCCCTCACAGATGGGAGAACACTTTCGAGAGTGGCAATCTATGGGTGCAGACTTCAGGGAAGCACTCTCTTTCAGAGATTTTTGCAAGCTCAAGCAGAATGAGAAGAGCAAGGGCTATGGAGGACAGGGCACACAGAGCTATGAGCTGCAAAGGACCATAGGGAGGATGTACTTCCCTACATTCGATGGCACTGCCAAGTGCATTGCTCGGGCCTGGGTTGAGAAGATGGATACTTATTTCTAGCTCAATCGGATGACAGAGCTAGAAGCCATCAAGATGGCCATGCTACACACGGAGGGGGAAGCCCATGACTGGTGGTTTCATGGTTTGGCCACCCTAGGGCATGCCAATGTGGCTTTATATGAGGATTTCACCAAGAGGGTGGTGGAACACTTTGACCAAAGGGATCTGGAGGCCCATTTCAGGGAGCTAACCCAACTTTGCCAGACAAGAAACCTAGAGCAGTACATTTTGGAGTTTCTGCAAGTTTCAGTGATGGTCCCAGACCTACCAGATGCTCAGAGGGTATATACCTTCATAGAGGGCTTACTCGAGCCCCTACGTGGACTGGTGAAGTCATGCAGACCCTCCACGCTACAGGAGGTAGTTATGTGCACCAGAGATTTGCAGGGGGCCATCCCCAAGACCAAAGCACCTTTTCCTGCACAGACCCCTTTTCCCCATAAGGGGCATGACACTAGACCCCCACCTCAGATAACCACCCAGGGATGGGGGCAACTAGATGATGAGACACGGAAGGACCTTGGGAGGAGGAAGTTGTGCTTCACTTGCTAGGAGCCATGGGCACCGGGCCATCAGTGCATGACTAGAAAAGCACATTATATTGAGGTCTTTTCAGACAGTGACCAGGAGGATGAGATGGAGCAGGAGTGTGGTATGGGAGACGGTGAGAGTCTGGCAGATAAGGGACCACCACCACCACCTCCACAGGGAGGGGCATCCTTTGCCCCATCCGAGGGAGTCCTTGCTTCTTTATGCGAGGTCCCCAAGTTCTTGAGATTGAGGATCAGAGGCACTATACAGGGACAATGGGTGTTGGTCTTAGTTGACATTGCATCTACCCTCGACTTCATAGATGCCTAATTGGTCCAGAGGAGGGGCCTCACCACGACCGAGTTTGAGGGATTTTCAGTCCTAACTCCTGGTACCAGGTGACCGTACCATGCAGTACACTCGGTATGTGCCTACTTTGACAGTATTTATGGGGAACTACTTTATGACGGACCATTTCTTTGTGGTCGATGTGCCAAACAGCAACGTGGTGATGGGTGTCTAGTGGTTGTGCTCCCTTGGGCGAGTCACTAGTGATTGGAAGAAACTGGAGATGGAGTTCACCAGGTGGGATGGCAAATCAGTGGTCCTTAGAAGCATGCATTCATATCCACCCGAGACAGTCTCAGTGAATATGATTGAGGCAGATCTACGACATGGGGACGTAGCATGAGCAATGGAGCTGAGGGTTTCAGAGGTTGGAGGGAAGGTCCAGACATATAAGCCTTCTTGGACAAGTACGTAGTGGTGTTTGGGGATATTCCACCAAGGCAGCTGCCAGACAGGGGATTCGAGCACACCATTGAGCTGTAGCCAGGTGTGCAGGCAGTGATCCCTACCCGTTATAGGCATCCTAAGGCCTATAAGGATCAGATTGAGAGGGCCATCAAAGAGTTATTGGAATTGGGCCATATCAGGCCAAGTTCCAGTCCTTTTGCTTCATCAGTAGTGCTGGTGAAGAAGAAGGATGGAACATTGCGCATGTGAATTAACTATCGGGCCCTCAACAAGAAGACACTGAAGAACCGGTACCCCATCCCCCGCATCAATGAGTTGATGGATGAGCTTAGAGGAGCCAAGTACTTCTCTAAGATAGATCTACATTCGGGGTACTACCAGATCAGGGTGAGGGATCAGGACATCCCCAAGACAACTTTTCGGTGCAATTATGGGCACTTCGAGTTCCTGGTCATGCCATTTGGGTTGACCACTACCCCGGCTACTTTTCAGTCATGTATGAACCATGTGTTCTGGAGGAAATTGAGGAGATTTGTGCTGGTTTTCTTCGACGATATCTTGATTTACAACAGGACTTGGGAGGAGCATCTCTAGCACTTGGAGGAGGTGTTGTGTATTTTGGAGGAGCAACAGTTTTATGCCAAACTGTCCAAGTGTGAGTTTGGCCTGACAGAGATGCTCTACTTAGGGCATATCATTGGTGCAGATGGGGTGAAGGTCCATGAGGAGAAGATATGAGCTATCTGTGATTGGCCAGTACCTGAAGATGTGACAGCGTTGAGGGGCTTCTTAGGCATCTGCACTTATTACCGAAAGTTTCGTCAAGGGGTTTTCGCAGTTGGAAGCTCCCCTGACAGATTTGACCAAGAGAAGGGATTTCGCATGGACAGATGGGGCACAGGTAGCTTTTGATCACCTCAAGGAGGTGATGAGAAGTTGTCTAGTTTTAGCACTCCTGGACTTCTCCCAGCCCTTCACCGTGGAGTGTGATGCATCCGAAGAGGGAGTTGGAGCAGTACTATCTCAAGATGGGCACCCCATTGCTTTCGAGAGTTGGAAGCTCTTACCCCATGAGCAGTCATATTCTATATATGACAAAGAGATGTTGGCCATCATGCATGCATTGGCCAAGTTCCGACAGTATCTGGTGGGTAACAGGTTTCAGGTGAAGACTAATCACAATAGTCTTCGTCCTTTCCATGCCTTGTATGGTTATGATGCATTATCTTTTGCTGATGTTGTTTTTGGAGACAGTCAGGCCCCAAAGGCCAAAGATTGGATCTAAGAGAGCCAAGACATCCTCAAGGCTCTCAAGGATAACTTAGTGACAGCGCAGAACCAGCAGAAGGTGTATGCAGATTGGCACCGGTCCGAGAGACATTTCGAGGAGGGGGATTTGGTGTACCTCCGATTACAGCCATACAAGTAGTCCACGTTGAAGCAAAGGGTGGCCGAGAAGCTACAACCATGTTTTTATGGGCCATACAGGGTAGTCAGGTGAGTTGGGGAGGTGGCCTACGAGATGGAGCTACCTCCGGGGAGCAAGATTCACAATATATTCCATTTCTCATGCCTTAAACAGGTGTTGGGGCAACAGGTGACAATAGCAGTAGAGTTACCCCCATTGGATGATGAGGGCCACTTGGTTTTGGAGCCTGAGGCCATTTTTGGAGAGGAGAGAGGAAGCTGAGGGACTGTCAGGGAGTTCTTGGTACACTGGAAGAACTTTCCAGATGAGGATGCCACCCGGGAGGGTGAGCACATTTTGGAGCACCCAACTCTGAAGTTGCTTGAGGGTAAGCAACATTTGGGAGGGGATGAATATCATGTCCCTTCCCAAAAGAATTTGTAATAGGCTTATCTCTACACAATTTTCCACAATTTTGCTAAGGAAAAGGACCCAAGCAGTTTCAACTTAGGGACTTAGGAGAAAATACAGCCATATTAGTTTGCTAGTGGAAGGTGGGGGCCACCCACGTGGGAATGCGTACTAGGAAATTCAAATTGCTTGGAGGGAATTCATATAGCTGTTGGAGGGGCCCACATGAGGCAAAGGAAGGCCCACGAAGTCATAAGGAGGAGGAGCCTCTCACTTTCTCATTCATTCATCTTGCATATCAAATTTTACTTGATTGTTTGCTTGAGCTGCTTAGCCGAGTCAACTAGCTATTTAGCCATGAATCTCTCAAGCGGGAGATTCAACCTTACCTTCGGGGGACTTCGAGTGCCACCCTAGGAAGGTAGTTCCATAGCATTTGGAGGAGTTTCGGGAAGCATCTACAACACATCCATTCAGCCATCACCAGGAAGTGCGTATTTCTGGGTCAGCAGTAGAGAATATGCAGTTGAGGAAAGAGCTACATTGAGCCAGCCATTAGCTAGAGAAACCAGGGAATTCGAAGGTCACCCTTGGGTCAGCATTCAAGAGGACTTCTGGAGTAGGAGAGGACAACAAATAGGTGGTTCGAATTATAGGCTTGGAGGACAGTGCAGAGAGTTAGTCCAGGAAATACGTGGGTCTCGACGAGAAGATTCATGGGAGGGATCATCTCAGTGATTTGGGGTAGTTTCCGGGAGGTTACACAGCTTCATTCTAGCAGGCTGAGTTTTTCAATTGCAGCTGAGGTTGGGCTCCTTGGGGGTCGAATTTCAGAAGTTTGAACCAAGCCAAACCCTTCCTAGGTATTGGCGGGTTTTTGGCCAAGGATGGGAAATATACTATATCAATGGGAATTTTGACTTCAAATTTTATGAGGAAGGGTTTGGGGTGAGATTCACCATGGGAAATAAACTATAGCAATGAGAATTTTGACTCGACTTAGCCTTGTACAATTTTAACTGATGAACATTATTCCATCTGAACCTCAACTCTGCCTGGATGGTAAAAAAAAAATCATTTTGAAAAAAAAATCATGAAAATGGATAAAATTGAACAATGGTCTTCAGCAAATGCAGATTGGTAGATAAGAGGGCATATGACCTAGCCTTGTCAATGGGAGGATACTCAAATATACAACCATGCCCGTTGTGACCCTTATGGATCTTGCTTTTGTTTTCTACATGTAGTTGTTGGTGTATGTGCATATAATCGACACTCTAATGGAGGATTTTTAATTGTATTGAGTAAACATTATAAGATGCACTTATTTTAAGACCCGACAGATGATGGAGAGTTTTGAACTCGATATGGTCATCATTAGGCCCTCTATACATGTTCTCCTCTGTGACAACTTTTTCAATCAATTGAAACAAGGAAAAATAGATTACAAGCCAGAAGCATATTTAATAATTTCTTGTAGTCTGAAATGCATTGTAGAATGTGTTCCCCTTTACCATTCAATTATCTCAATATTTAAATTACACAACATGATTTATCAAATCGAAAATTATTTTGAACAATGCAAGCTGCAAAATTCATCCCATTCATATGTAGTACATAAAAAAATCTCCTCTGAAGGAAAGATAATTACAACCACTGATGCCATATCCTATTCTTCAAGACCTATTTTTCGTGTACAGGAAGTGGATCATTAATCCAGATAATTAAACCCTGCCTGAGGCACTTTACTAAACGATATCATATTTATAGTGGCCACACTTCGTTAGCTTCCAACTTCTAACTATGGGACATCTTATTGTATCACATTCAAACATTACTTCTTTGTCCAAATTACAATAATATATACCCATGATTTGTATCTCTATACTAGAGAATCTAGATAGACGTGTCAATCAAGATATATTGTGGTGATTGGAGCTTTGTGAGACTCTAGAACACTTGGGGCCTTGCTCTGTTTTGGTTGTTATCTCAGAAGTCTTGTTTCCGTCATATTGACAAATAGAAATCAAACATAAGATGATAACAAGCATTGAGGACTAGAGCATGCTCTTCATTTGAATGTATGGATAACTAGTACATGTATTCTTGCAGATGTTGCCTTAGATCAATTTTTAGTTGGTTGCCCTCCTTTGCATCCTGGTGAGTTAATTGTGATTCAACTGCTGTAGTGTCTAGTGAAGGTTGCCTAATTAAACCAAAGGTAAGACCAATATCAAAGTCACCCATATGAGAAACAAATTTTAGGAAACAAAAAGGCACTTCAGTAATCATTGAAGGACTACAAAATCTCTACCATCAATAAAAGACAAGCCAAGTTTTTGCAATTTAACGAAATGACCAGATGCCCACAAATCTGTCAGTTTCAGGACCGTTATTCTCAAACGGAAGGTCTGTTTAGGGACCATGTAAAGAGAAGCCTGAGTAACAGTTTACGGGAAAGCTATATGAGTACCTTTCATCTCCCTTGATGATATTCGACTCTTCTATGAATGAATCTGATCTTTGAGATCCTCTATCAGAAAGTGTGGCGGGAAAATAAATTTGTATAGGTCCATTTAGATTTCAGAGTAGCAGCCAAATTATATTTGAATAGGTAGTAAAATCTTATAAAGCAATAGCTATGGTCGCTTAGGTTTTCATTAAATTTTATTTTTATTTGAGCAAAAGGAGGTCATATCACATAGAAGTTATATCTAATGATGTTGAAGATAAGTAATAATGTTAGTCTAATTAGAGTATCAATAAAAACTATATGAGTTCTCTCTAGTATAAGTATGTTGATATGAGGAGGGAAAATGGACATGAGCTTTACACATAATGGAAATATCTATTAATTTTTAAGGAGGTGAAAAATGTGAAAAATATGTTTAAATCTATAAATAATGTTATCAATCAACTTAAATAGTAAATATAGCTCATTATTTTTGAGGAAGTTCATTTAGAGCTTAAAAATACCCTATTAGAAGCTAGCCATAGCTTAGAAGGCTTTCACATGTGTTGTTAAGAGAGACATGGGATAAATTTTGACTAAAGGAAATAAGGGGTACAATAAAATCAATGTATAGCACCTACTCAAATCACCAAGAATATACCCAAACCATCAAGATGACACACTTCTCTGAGCAAAATTATGAAACACCATGGAACAACTCAAATTAAAACTTATAGCCAAAGCATCAAGAGTTAGAACAAAGTGTTTATGTTAGGTCCCTGTAATACTAGTGATTCCCCCATTACTATTGTCATTGTAGCCCTTATTGTTATTGTTGTGCCCATATTGTCCCCATATTGTTATTATTGTGCCCCATAGAAGCCCACTATTGTTATTGCAGTTGTGCCCTTATATTATTATTATTATGTTGGATTTGATTATATTGTGACCCCTTAGACTCCTATATATAGAAAGGAAGTTTTGTCATTTGTATCATCCAATAATTGTTCATTTTTGTAATGTAAAGGAGGTTGCCCCCTCGAAGAGGATAATTTTGAAGGTGTTCATCTATATTTTCTTCTATTTTGTGAGTTGGTTGCATAACAGTTTAAGTGAACATAGTAAAAATAGTACACATTGGACATAATATCATATACACATGGATCATACATATCCAGCTAAATGTGGTAGCTAAAGGAACCTCTTTCTACACCTAGTGTCCTAGATGGCTAAGGCAATGTGTGATCAAACCAATGATACATCCATGAATTACATATAGATTCGTAAACCTTAGATGGAAAATGATCAATGTGACAAGAATCGTAGGGGTTGAGATGAAAATCTATTAATTTTAGTTAATAATGGTATGTTTTGTGCTTAGCACAATTACTTCAATGTTCCTTAAGCAACCCAATAGCAATTTCAATTTAGATTTATAGTAGCAATCACATTAACCATTAATCACATTGACAGTAAAAGTAGATAGAACATAAAACAATATTCAGAAGACAAACCAAGACAAGAGGACACTAGATTTGGCGGATGCCAAGGAAAAACCCCAATGTTGGGAAAACCCTTTGATCAATTCTTCTTATTATTATATCAAAAGTTCAGCAGAGAGAGAGAGAGTACAAAAGTCAAATTGACTTGTCCAATTCAAAGTCAAAACAATCCTGTCAATTTATCCAGTCAAACTTCATCCCTAACTAGAAAGTCAACATTGGTCAAATCAACAATAAATCATCCTCAAAATAGCTCGGTCTTCCCCAGTCAAACTCGGTGAAAGGAGAGAGAAAATTTGTTATAATTTTCTGTGGTCAAACTACAGTTAACCATGAAGTCATTATTGGTCAAATTGACCATATTCCCTTGATTTTTGTGCCCATAAATGCCGCCTAAAGAGACAAAAAAGATCCTCCAAAAATCGCAGTCAAAGCTAGTCAATAAATATTTCGTCAACATTGGTCAAACTTGGTCTACTGCCTGAAATTTTGGTCCTGCAATTCAGCCTAGAAAACTCGTCCTTCTTGCCACACGTGTGAGAGAGACAAGTTGCCCAATAGTTGTATGAACCAATGAGAGAAGGAGAGAGAAGAATATGTGAGTGATGATGATGCCAAATGAGGAGTGAGGTCATTTGTATTTATAAAATTCACTATGGGTGAAGAGACACATCCATTGGGCTTCTTGAGCCTACATGTTGATGTAGCCGACCTGAACAATTTGTACAAGTGTGGGCATAAATTCAAAATCACACTTTTTCTTGTCTAAATGAGATGATCTTTATATCAATTTTGGTCCTCTCGAAAAGAGGAATTTAATGCAATCATCATCTCCATCAAATGAGCTATCCCAAGGTGGAATTTGGCCCTATTTGTCAATTTTAACACAATCAAAATTTTAAAATATCCTCTAAAATCCCAAGCAGAAAATGAGGTAACATATCCCATGACATCCAACTTGTGATATATGGTTGGAAATCCTCAAATTATCTCTGAAGAAACATGTTTCATTGAGGTCGAGGTAAAGAAGAGGTATGATGCCTCATTAATTCGGTAGTTGAAGAAGTTTGAATCTTGGTTTGTCAATTTGGTCCTAAGTAGGCAAGGCAACATGGAAGGAGGTGACCCCATTGGAAGTGTTTTACAAGGGAAGGCCACATAAGGCCTTATATAAAGATCTAAATCAAAGGACCTCCCTCATAAAAAGTTCTAGACGTGTATTTAAAGAATGTAGATAACGACCCATCCAAATGTTGATAAAGACAATAGAACATCCCTTGAATCTCATAATAAATGGGGGCATCTACAGATGAGGTGATCCTTTAATTCTATCTCATGTATATGGAAAAGCTAGCAGATGTTATTAAGAAGAGGAAGGTCATTATGATTAGTTTCAACTCGATGTGAATGTAAACCCACTTTGAACGCACTAAGGGGGATCCGAAGGGCAACATCCGATGCTCTTTTGCATATGTGGTTAAACAAAAAGGCCCCCTTTCATTTTCATGAAGTGTTCCTGGTACAAATCCATGTTAGAGTCGAGGCTCTGAAAAGATGAAGTCTAAGTACATTGAATGTATTTTCTATAAATAACCTCTCTAACAACCTGACAAAAACATAAAATGATGTCATTTACATTGGAGGTGTAAATCACTTGAATTGTGTTACAACTTTAATCGCTCCCCCACAAAAATGTGTCATGCTTCCTTGTGATGATGCTTCAACCCTATTGGAGAACAACCTCACAATGTAAAATGAATTTAAACATGATGCAACTTTAATAGTGCCCCACATTCACCCCCTGGCTCGCCACTCATGGATAATTTAAGGCTATTTAAAGCATTGATGTGGATAATATCATTTTATTTTCTCTTATGTATATTATTCTACATTGACACAATTGAGTTTATTGGTTAATGACTTAAGATTTAGGGGATTTAGGTGTTAGTGGTTAAGGGGTTAGAAGTTAAGGTGTTTAGGCGGTGAAGGGTTAGGGGTTAAGGGTGACAAGTTAAGAGGATAAGGAGTTATGGCTTAGGAGGTTCATGGATTATATGTTAGGTGTTAGTGTCTTAAGATTTAATGAGTCAAGGGGTTTATGGGTTATGAGTTGTGAGTGTAGGGGTTAAGGGATTATGGATTAGGGGTTAAGGGGATAGGGAATTTACTGGTTATGGGTTAAGGGCTTATGGTTTGTGATAATTGGACTCCTAATCCCCTTATCACCACTATTGCGATTCCCCTATCAATTTCTCTCGCTACCTTCCCTCTAGGTCCCATAGACCCTATGAAATTAAGTCCTAAGCCCCCTTCTCAGCTTGGGTTGAGTTACTAGTCCCGTAGGCTTGGTTGGACAAACGCTCTAGAGCCCTTGGTGGGTTGAGTTACTAGTCCTGGAGCCTTGGTTGGAAAAATGCTCTGGAGCCCCGGATGGATGGGATAGAGACATATCTAATAGTGGTTTTGTGATGTCTGACCGTGAGGTGGAATCATTGTTTGATGGGTTGAGGTGGATGGCCTCTGGAAGCCTTGGATGGTTTTTGATTGATGTGTTCTATGAGATCCCACATTAATGCTTGGAATATGGCATGGGGCTGAATGGTTGAAGAGAGATTTGGCTCATCCATTCTACGGTCAGGTGGAACATGGAAGTCCCATCACGAGTTTGGATTTTGCATCATTAATGAAATGTTATTTCACCTTGTATTTCTATGAGCATTTTGATGGATTATATGTGGTCTATATGACTATACTTTCATGAGTATTTTCTATTGTTATTATGTTGGTTATGTATGTGTTTTATGACAGTAACCATGTGTGGCTCTCATCATGTTTTTACTTACAATTGAATGATCAATGTATCTATGACCTAATGGATGGAATGACAGTTGATGTGTTGAGGCATCAATGGTTCTTAGCGATTCTCAACTAAGTATGAGACCCCTATGCTTAGAACTGTGAATTACACTTGTAGATTACACATTTGCAATATGTTTGACGAAATGCCTGTCATGGCTAGTAGGGGTCCAATCAAGGTCTTGAACAAGTATTTGCTTTAGCACTATCATTTCCATGTTCTTTTACTGATTTGCAGAGATGGTTCAATTCTAGGCAATGACCTAGGCTCTGGGCCTGAAAAAATGGCTCAAATCCTGAAGTCATTGGCATAGCACTGACAATTTTGGTCTCTGGTCGCTAGCAGGCAAGCCTGTGAGAGCAAATTTGGGTTTCTAGTCACCCTCATGCCTATATCATGTGAGCGACTGAGCCTTAAGTTGTCCAAAATTAGTTCAGTGGGACCCCAAGGTAAGTTGTCTAAAGTATTGGATTGGTTCCTGAGGGTCTTGTAGCTAATGGTTAATGTCTGCATGGTGTGTTTCCATCGGTTCCACTTCCTTAACGTGACTTATGAGGTTGAATCATATCATAGTGGCCTCTCATCGCATGTTTACCCCAGTTGGTCGGTTTCTTGGGTAGATGTGGGAGGAGGGTGTTACAAGGGAGTGCCAAGAAACATAAGGGAGCACTAGTTTAAATGGCATGGAAATAAATGAATAAGAGTGTGTGATAGGGAGTGTTAATGAGTTCTAAGTGTGTTAAGGAGGGATTGAAAAGGTATTCTAGGTAGTGCCAAGGCATGCTACAGTGTTAGGGAAGCATGCCAAGATGTACCAAGTTCAAAGGTGTGCCAATGTGTGCTAAGGACTGTTAGTGAGTGATAGGGAAACACAAGTGAGCACTAGGTAAAAATGCATGGAAATGAATGAATAAGAGTGTGTGATAGGGAGTGCAGCGAGTTCCATGTGTGTTAGGGAGGGAGTGACATGGTATGTTAGGCAGTGATAAGGCATGCTAGAGTGTCAGTGAAACATATGACCAAGCTGTGTCAGGTGTCAGGGTGTGGCAACACGTGCTAGGAAGTGTTACAAAGTGCCATGGAAACACAATTGACCACCAAGTCAAAATAATGCATGGAAATTAATGAATAAGATTTTGTGACAGGAAGTGTCAGTGAATTCCAAGTGTGCTGAGGGAGTTACAAGATATTCATTGTAGTGCTAAGGCATGCTAGAGGCCAGGGCAACGATATGGAAAGATGTGCCAAGTGCTAGGGTGTGTCAATGCATGCCAGGGAGTGTTAGGGAGTGCCATGGAAACACAAGGGAGAGCTAGTTTCAAATGCATGGAAATGAATGAATAAGGGCATGTGACAGGAAGTGTCAGTGAGTTCTAGGTGTGTTAAGGAGGGAGTGACAAGGTATGCTAGGTAGTTCCAAGGAATGCTAGAGTGCTAGGGCAACATGCCAAGATGTGCCAGGTGCCATGGAGTGTTATGGAGTGCCATGGAAACACAAGGGAGAACTAGATCAAAATGCATGGAAATGAACGAATAAGAGTGTGTGATAGGGAGTGTCAGTGAGTTTCAGGTATGTTAAGGAGGGAGTGATAAGGTTATATGCTAGGCAGTGCCAAGGCATGCTAGATTTCTAGGGCATGTCAGGGAGTGCTAGGGAGTGCCAAAGCATGTCAAGGAATGTAGGGGGTGCTAACACATGCCACATAGTGCCAAGGGATTGTTAGATGTGTGAGGTGCTATGACATTTCAAGATGTAAAATATGTTGTTCAGTTGTTTTATGGCCATGGTTGGACATGAGCCTTGACATGGTAACTTGTAACTCGTTAAGTTGGATAAGTTGAAATTATACATGAGTAGCCTAAGATGAGTTATAGTCAGTTCTTAGGTGAACAAGGCATAGTCTAGTTGTAGTAACTATAACTTGGTCAAGTTGTTGTAGTCGAGGCAAGACTTGGTTGGGTTCCCAAGTCCCAAAAAAAGTAAGGGTAGTTGTGAGGGCATTACAGCTAAGGAGTGTCAGGGCATGCCAATGAATGAAAAGGCATTCTAACACATGTCGGACATTGCCAATGCATGTTGAGGAATGTTAGGGAGTGTTAGGGAATCACAAGATAGAACTAGGTCAAAATACATGGAAATGAACAAATAAGAGTGTGTGTCAAAGAGTGTCAATGAATTCCAGGTGTCTTAAGGACAAAGTGTGTTAGGATAAGGTTATAATAGGAATTTTAGGAGGCAAGACTATGGTTACAATTATAAGGGGTTGGTCAAAGTAGTTTTAGAAAAAGGGAGACTTTGGGTTGGGCACAACATTGTTTTGCCAATGAATTGGTTGGGTTCCCAAGTCACAAAAATAGTAAAGCTATCTATGAGGGCATGACAATTAGGGAGTGATAAGGTGTGCCAAGGAATGTCAGGAAGTACTAACACATGCTAGATAGTTCCAAGGCATGTTAAGCATGCTAAGACAAGCCAACTGCTAAGGCATGCCAAGATGTGCCAAGTGCCAAGGTGTGGCGTGAATGCATTCTAGGGAGTGTTTGGGACAAGTGACAAGGAAACACAAGGGAACACTAGTTTCAAATGCATGGAAATGAAGTGTCAATGAGTTCCAGGTGTGCTAAGGAGGGAGTGACAAGGTATGATATGTAGTGCCAAGGCATGCTAGAGTGATAGGGAACCATACCAAGATCATGTGCCAAGCGCCAAGGTGTGCCAATGCATGCTAAGGAGTGTTAGGGGGTGCCAAGGAAACATAAGGGAGCACTAGGTCAAAATGCATGGAAATGAATGAATAAGAGTGTGTGACAGGGAGTGTCAGCGAGTTCCAAGTGTGCTAAGGAGAGAGTGACATGGTACGCTAGGTTGTGCTAAGTCATGCTAGATTGCTAGGGTGACATGTGGCCAAGATGTGCTAGGTGCTAGGGTGTGTCAACATGTGTTAGGAAGTGTTAGGGAGTGCCAAGGAAACACAAGGGAGCACTAGGTCAAATTAATGCATGCAAATGAACAAATAAGATTTTGTGACAGGAAGCGTCAGTGAGTTACAGGTGTGCTGAGGGAGTAACAAGGTATGGTAGGCAGTGCTAAGGCATGCTAGAGACCAGGGCAACATGCCTAGATGTGATAGGTGCTAGGGTGTGCCAATGCATGTCAGGGAGTGTTATGGAGTGGCAAGGAAACAAAAGGGATCACTAGTTTCAAATACATGGAAATGAATGAATAGGAGTGTGTGATAGGGAGTGTTAGTGAGTTCTAGGTGTGGTAAGGAGGGAGTTACAAGATATGTTAGGTGGTGCCAAGGAATGCTAGAGTGCCTGGGAAACATGCCAAGATGTGCCAAGTGCGAGGGTGTGCCAATGCATGCCAGCAAGTGTTAGGGAGTGCCACAAAAACACAAGGGAGAACTAGTTCAAAATGCATGGAAATGAACAAATAAGAGTGTGTGATAGGGAGTGTCAGTGAGTTCCAAGTGTTCTAAGGAGGGAGTGACAAGGTTATATGCTAGGTAGTTCCAAGGCATGCTAGAGTGCCAGGGCATGTCAGGGAGTGCTAGGGTGTGCTATGGAGTGCAAAGCATGCCAAGAAATGTAGGGGATGCTAACACGTGCCACACAGTGCTAACGAATTGTTAGACGTGCCAGGTGTTATGGCATGTCAAGATGTAAACTGTGTTGCTTAGTTGTTTTATGGCCATGGTTGGACGTGAGCCTTGACTTGGTAACTTGTTAAGTGGGATGAGTTGAGATTGGACATGAGTAGCCTAAGATGTGTTTTAGGTAGTTCTTAGGTGAACAAGGCATAGTCTAGTTGTAGTCATTATAACTTGGTTAAGTTGTTGTAGTCGAGGCAGGACTTGGTTGGGTTCCCAAGTCTCAAAAAAAGTAAGGGTAGTTGTGAGGGCATGATAGCTAAGGAGTGTCAGGGCATGCCAAGGAATGAAAAGGCATGCTAACACATGGTAGATAGTGTCAATGGATGCTAAGGAGTGTTAGGGAGTGTCAGGGGAACACAAGGGAGAACTAAGTCAAAATGCTTAGAAATGAATGAATAAGAGTGTGTGCCAAGGAGTGTCAGTGGATTCCAGGTGTCCCAAGGATGAAGTGTTTTAGGA
Organism: Pinus tabuliformis; assembly: GCA_031772625.1. Classification (NCBI taxonomy): domain Eukaryota; kingdom Viridiplantae; phylum Streptophyta; class Pinopsida; order Pinales; family Pinaceae; genus Pinus; species Pinus tabuliformis. Next base: position 466,341,494 of record CM062805.1, read on the forward strand.
GAAGTTCAAGATAGGACTTGCAGAAGGCAAGCCTATGGTTGTGATAAGGTGTGGACAAATCAATTTCAGAGAAAGGGAGACTTTGGGTTGGGCACTATAATAATGAATTGGTTGGGTTCCCAATTCGCAAAAAAATTAAGGTTATCTATGAGGGCATGAAAACTAGGGAGTAACAAGGTGTTCTAAGGAATGTAAGGTTCCCAAGTCGTGGAAAAATGTAATGCTAGTTGTGAGGGCATGACTGCCAAGGTATGCTATGGAATTCTAGGGCATGCTAACAAGTGATAGATAGTGCGAAGGCATGTCAAACATGCTAAGATGTGCCAAGTGCTAAGGCATGCCAAGATGTGCAAGGGTGTGACAATGCATGCTAGGGACTATCAAGGAAAAAAAGGAAGAAACAAGTTAAACTACAAGGAAATGAACACATAATAGGGTTAATAAGTCATCAATTTACCTTTTCCATGAGGGGCATGCAACGCACACCAACTTTATGTGCCAATAGGTTCCAAGTGCATTCTAAGTGCCAAATCTTCCTCCATTGCTTCTCATCTACTTTCCAATAATTGATCTCAAATAACTTTAATATTAAACCATTCCAAATCATACCAAGTAATCTCAACGCATGCCAAACATGCTAAGACTTGCCAAGTGCCAACATGTGCAAAGTGCCAATGTGTGTCAAGGAGTGTGATGCATGCTATGAAGTGGCAGAACATGTCAAAGAGTGCTAAGGTGTGCTAGAGAGTGCAAATGCATGCTGAGGAGTGTTAGGGAGTACTAGGACAACACAAGGGATCACTAGGACAAAATGAATGGAAGTGAATGAATATGAGGGTGTTTCAAGGAGTGTCAATGAGTGTTAACTATCATGCCAAGGAGGGAGTGACAAGGTATGCTAAGAACTGGTAAGGCATGTCATGGAATACCAGGGCATGTCAAGAAGTGCTAGAGTGTGCTAGGTAGTTCTGGGGTGTTCTAACATGTGCCAAATAGTGCCAAGGCATGCCAAGACATGCCAAGACATGCCAGGTGCTAAGACACGCTAGGATGTGCAGGGTGCCAGAGTATGCCAATATGCGTCAAGGAGTTTTAAGGAAACAAAAGGAATAACCAAGCTAAAATTCAAGGAAATGAACACATAAGAGGGTTAATAATTCAGAACTTTATCTTTTTCAAAAGGGGCATGCTAGGCACACTAATAATAGGTTCCAATACATGCCAAGAGCCAATGTGTGCCAAGTGATAATGTATGTCAATGCAATATTATGCCAAGGTGTTCCAGGGCATGCTAGGGACTACAGGGCATGCCAACGCATGTTAGGGGAGTGCTATGATATGCTAGGTCATGCCAACATGTGCTTGGGCATCCTACTCATGGCAAGATGTTCTAGGTACAAATATGTTCCAGGTACAAAGATGTTCCAAGACATGCGAAGTGCCAAGGAATGTTAGTGTGTGCCAAAGCATGTTAAGGCGTGCCATGAGTGTTGAGGAGTGCTAGGTCTCTCTCATTAATAGAATTGACAGATCTTGATTATGTATTAAATAATATAATTCCTACACACACTAGTGGAACTTTATCTAAAGGGAATTTGCTAGATAATAAACCTAATAGAGATGAATCATGTGTTGACTCATATGAAAACTATACTCTTATTACTTGAGGGAAATGATACACACTAATTACTTCTTAACAAATTGACTGACTCTAACCACTGTGGCCTTGGACACATAATGAAAATGACTCCGCAACAATGGTCTTAAATTGTTATCTTTTGACAAAAAATATAGTAACAGGTACATAGCATCATCAAAAACTCATTGGAATGATCAATGATGATGAACATTTTTTGACCGTCACCAAAAGTAACCGAAAAGAGCATTGGTGAGGGTCAATAAAATATCGTCACTAGAAGTGTCACCAAAGAGAGAATTAGTGATGGGACTTTAATGACCCTCACCAAAAGTGTCACTAAACAGAGAATTAGTGACGGACCTTTAACGACCCTCACCAAAAGTGTCATTGAAAATGGCTTTGGTGACAAACCTTAAAGGACCATCACTATATACACTTATAATGATGCTTTTTTAAGGACCATCACCATATGCGACATTGGTGACGGACCTTAAAGGTCCGTCACAGGCATGAACCTCACCAATGACCTTTTCTCTTGTAGTGTGGGCCTTCATTTAAATCAATAGACTCTGAAATTTCCACTTTACTCTTCAAATTGGGCTTTAAACCATGAATTCTTGTATAGATCTTGCAAAATAAACCCATATAAATATATTTTGTTTATAACATAAGCACACTGTATCTCTTGTAACATAATCACATCGTAACCATAAATAAGATAAATTGATAAGTGGTTGAACACATACAAGAAGAATGTGTCACATTCCAAGGGTTAGATTCCAATCCTTCTTCAGAGTATTGAAACGTATCTCTCCATTGCTTGCAATATTAGGGTGGAACATTTTTGTGAAAAAATGCCCCGTAGTCACACATCCAATACAAGTTAAAAAAATGTAAGATTTAGTATTCTTTACATCATAAACAATGTTTTGATACCAAGAAAAGTCAAATAAACTAATAATTCATTCATGATATGATGGCAAGAATGAATTGCCTTGTGGAATCGAATATGGACAACCACGACTGACCATTGATATTTGCCTAACTCAGCTATACTTAACAGGAAACCTGAACACAGTAACTCGGCTATTGCTAATAGCAAATTTTTCATCTTATACCAAACGGTATATTGCATGACTCCATGAGGTATTATTGTGTGACAATATTGTAAGAAAATTTACGTGACTATTATAGGGATTAAATCTCTTTGGTGGAAGACACACCAATATACTTATAGATGGTAAGCAAGAAAAATTGTGTGATTTTGCCACACCTAGCAGGAAGCTTAAGCATAGTAACTTGGCTATACTTGAAACAAAAAAAAAAATTCTCTCTATACCAAACAGTGTGATAATATATTTCATGACTCCATACCAAACAATGTGATAATATATTTCAGGACTCCATTAAGCAATTATTGCACAACTTAGTAGTTCACAATTCAAATAAATTTTGGCCATAAATTGGAAATCCCAACACATTTTTGCTACTTGTCTCACATTCCACATCACACATCCAATACAAGTTAAAAATGTAGGGTACAAGAGAAATGTGCAGGGTTAGCATGAATACTCATCATGGATGGATATGACTGACACGTAAGGAAAGGAGATAAGTAGAAGAATATACGCCACTAAGAAAAAAATCAATTTATATGGCGGAATAAACTATTAACAATTGCATTCTATAGATCATGTCGCATATAAGTGATGGTGGAAGCACAAAAACATCAGGGAAAATGTCTTGCAGTAAGCAAAAAATATCACTTGTTGAAAATCATCTAAAAAAGGAGGTCTGATATTTGACTCAAGGTGGGCATTACACTGTCTTCTCCAGTGCACTCTTCAACTAATGCTGAAACATCTGCTTGCATTTCCTCTTTCACCAAAAATATTTGACACACCACTTCCTCCATTTGTTTCGAAATGATAAATGTGCATAATTCTTTGTGGAGTCAACAGTGATAAACTCACCTCCAAGAAGATACTTATCTAAAGAAGCCTGCCAAGAACATATGTCTATCAATACAAAGTTCAAACCAAAAATAAAGCCTGCAAAATAAACCCATATAAATATATTTTGTTTATAACATAAGCACATCGTACCTCTTGTAACATAATCACATCGTACCCATAAATAAGCTAAATTGATAAGTGGTTGAACACATACAAGAAGAATGAATATTATTCTCATATTTGTTTGGCACGTTAGAAGTGGGGTAGGAGAGGTCACAAGGGTATTTCTTGGGCCTTCCTTTAAAGCAATAAACTCTGAAATTGCCACTTTACTCTTCAATTTGGGCTTCAAAGCATGAATGCTTGTATAAAGCCTGCAAAATAAACCCATATAAATATTTTTTTTTTATAACATAAGCACACTGTACCTCTTGTAACATAATCACATCGTACCCATAAATAAGCTAAATTGATAAGTGGTTGAACACATACAAGTAGAATGTGTCACAGTCCAAGGGTTAGATTCCAATCCTTCTTCAGAGTATTGACACATATCTCTCCATTGCTTGCAATATTAGGGTGGAAGATTTTTGTGAAAAAATACCCTGCAGTCACACATCCAATACAAGTTAAAAAATGGAAGATTTAGTATTCTTTACATCATAAACAATGTTTTGATATCAAGAAAATTCAAAGAAACTAATAATTCACTCATGATATGATGGCAAGAATGAATTGCCTTGTGGAATCGAATATGGACAACCATGACTGGCCATTGAGATTTTCCTGACTCAGCTATACTTAATAGGAAGCCTGAACATAGTAACTCGGCTATTGCTAATAAAAAAAAAATTCATCTTATACCAAACAGTATATTGCAGGACTCCGTGAGGTATTATTGTGTGACAATATTACAATGGATTGTAAGAAAAGTTACATGACTGTTATAGGTATTAAATCTCTTTGGTGGAAGACACACTAATATACTTATAGATGGTAAGTGATGCAGGAGCATTCAGCTCAGTAAATTCATTGTATTTTAGTAGATGTAGGGGGTCTTGTGTTTTCAAGGAAGTTGGATTCCTATGTATCAAATTAATGGAATTATTAAGGTTTCGAGTGATTTAAAGAGAGAAACTAGAATATGGATTAATTAAGTATTGTGAGGCATCTTTGTAAATGTTCCCAAATGTTGGAGAACATGAGAGAATTAGGACAGTTGAGAGTTCATAGAGATTGAGAGATTTGGGAATTAATTGTAAAAGCTTAGATTAGGAATTAGTTGATGATTTTGTGGATTAGAGAGGATCCTTTTAGATAAAGAAGAGATTTTAGGATTTTGTTGAGAAGGTTATGGATCTAAACCAACAATTGGTTATAGAATCCTTTTGTATAAATGTAGGCCTAAAAGGCATAGAAAATGGTTAGCTAACTAGGAATTAGTTCGAGAGTTAGATATGTTTGATTATAAGCCTATGGCAAATAGGAAAGGGAAAGGCCACTAATAAGAAAATAAAGCCAGAGAGAGACAGAGACTCATGATGTGATTATTTGTTCATATATACACAGAGATTTTGATTCCTAAGTGTGTGATGTGTATTGATTGATGGAATTATAGATTGTGTGTGAATTAGAAGTAATTATGCATAACATAGGGTTGCAGGAAAGAGTGTATCAGGTTTACACGCCGACAGAGTTGGAGGAAACTCTAATGTTATAGTAAAGGTACATTGTAAGGTTCTTTAAACCTAAGGAGTTATGCAATGGAAGCGTAAAAGAGTGAAGGAATGAATTAGCAAAGCAGAGATCGAGATCAGACTAATTAAAGACCGAGAGACGAAAACAAATACGTAGGTAGAAACCCAAACAAATGGACTATTACACAATATAGTCAAAAGAACGTAACAACGAAGCATAGTTGTTGGATCAATTAGATCAACGATTGAGAGCAAAGGAGATAGACGGCCAGGATTAAGTCGCATCAAATAAATTCAAGAAGTTGAGTGGCGGAGATTAAGCCATGTGTTAAACAGAATGGAGAGGTGGTTTTCATAGGTGGAAGTGGTTTCTCGCATGGCCTCAAAACCGTAAGTGGTAATTAAAAAACGGACCCAAGAAAGTTATAGTTTGTGATCTAAACCCGTTGAGTTCCGGATAGATCACAGCCATCTGTTGGGTGGCTGATCAGACAGATATCACGTGCTAACAAGCGCGGAGATTAATTCCATAAATGGATGCGATGAGGGTTTACTCAATGGGCTTAAGACCTCGTTGAGTTCCGGCAATACAGACCGTTCATTTGGTGACTAATCGGACGGTAATCGCATGGAAAGGTGTGCACAGGTTAATATTACGAGCGGAACCGATGAGTTATTCAAAGAATCTTAGCTTCTTTGAGTTCTAGCGGAAGATGGTCAAAGATTGGAGATCGCATGATAGCCGTTGATCTGAAAGAGTGAAATTGACGGTGGAAGTTGAACGCGATAAAGGAAGCATCGATATTTGTGCTGAGATTTGTGCACTGGTGGAAAGGTAAGGTTAAGTGATGTTTATGTGTATTTCTATTATATGAGGGTTATAATAGAAATAAAGTGGAGTATATATATTATGTATTAAGTCGGGTTTTAACCAAGAACTATGGTATGCTTAATATGCGTGGAGAGTTAAGAGTTAACCAAAGATTAAGAAAGAACCGAGTATAAGGTTCCACTCAAAGGGTTATTAAGGTTTAGACTTTGGGTTAGTCACATGAAATGTTTTCGCTTAAGAGTTTAATTAAGAGCTTAAACCTTTATTGGTGAAGGTTTCTTAAGTATGGAATTTTAGAATTCCTCGGACATGTATACAACATGCGATTGAATTTGCATAATGTGGGTATTGTCAGCTTAGGCTGGAATCATTTGGTATCAGAGCACAATAAGGAAATTCTGTGTATAAGAATTATTTGAGAGAACTCTGTTCTAAGAGTTATGTTTTTAAGGTGTGTATACAGGTGAATGGTGATGAAAGTAGGCAAGAGGAGATTAGATCTTAAATCTGACAAACAATAGGCACACAGAGATAGAGTGTAGTAGAATATTGGGAGAATTCGCATATGCAAAGGAAACAGAGAACAATCCATTCAAAGTGCAGGTGAATGGTAGAATAAGATCATGCAAAGATCTTGAAGGTGAGATGATATGTTCTTGTTTTAAATTGGTTTTAAGATTGGAGAGTTTGTGGTCTTTATATTGTTGCACAGGTAGCAGCATAAGAGGTGAGAAGATTGCAACAACCTAGAGCAAGGAGTGCTCAATTGGTTCCAAAGGAAAGAACCAGAGAGATGCTAAAAGACTGAGCTTAGAGGAGAGAAGCTTAGTGAGGCATATGTAGCAAGAAGGAGACTTATTACTGTAGAGGTATTGTTGCAACTCACAGGAAATATCATAAAGGCAATTCCATAGAGGATGTGGGTAGAATTGGTAAGGAATGAAGGAAGCTGGTAAGAGTTTCTAATTGAAAGCAGAATGTGGCAGAACCTTGAATAATTCCAACAGAGATTGGATAAAGAGGACACTTGTGTTCTTAAAAGGTGCATATGAGTTGAAGCTTAGAAGGAGCAGAGAGAGGTGCTCAAAAGAGGTTCCAGAGAATAGAGAAGCAAGTGCTTGCCAAAATACCAAGTATGGAGGAAAGCTTGGTGAGGTAAGTGGCAGCAGGTCGGACTTGCTGTTGCAGAGGCTTTAGTGCAGCTCATAGTAAGTGAGTGAGGAACTCATGAAGATAGAGATGACTATTGATAGTCATAGTAAAGATTCTGAGGAAGACCACATCAGAAGAAAGGTGAAGAAGGAGGATGCCAAGGCAAATGGCAAGAGAATGAGTCAAGAGGAGCTTGACAAGGAGATTGTAGAACTTAAAGAACAACTTGATGTATTAAGGATGATACTAGAAGAAAACCAAAGACAAGGTTGGGTCTTGAGAAAAAAGGCAGTGAAGTGGCATAAATTACAGAGAAGGCTACAGCGGAGGCAAGTGAAGTGGCCGGTGGAAAAACTCAGAGAAGCTAAGTTGGAAATGGAAGTTTCCATTTGTAAAGCAGAATAGGGTGAAGTTCTGGGTGAAGATGAAGAATGGAGATCAGTGAACTATTGGGATAGTTCAAAGCAACATGAGGCTATCAAGCCTTATATTTTTTAATCTAATAGTTTTGGTGTGTTTGTAGGTTCTGAAGAGGATTGGCAGTCTTATGAAGCTGTCATAAAACTTGATAAAAGTCACCAGAGTTCATAGGAGAACTTGGATCAACATACTGATGTGCTGACAGAGGATGAAGAGTACTTCTCAGAAGATAAGTATTCTACAGCAGAGTATGATGGAGAATGCCTCTTGAATGAGGAAAATATTGAATTGTTGGAGCATAAGAAAATTATTGATGAATTGATATTTGGAGCTGTTACAAAACAAGGACAATTCCTTATGGAAGAAGGAGATGAAGATCAGCCTGAAGAGATGATATGTGAAACATTAGTTGAGGTTGTTGAGCCTTACATTTTTCAAACTGACAATTGTTGTGTGAATACAGGGATTATAAGTGTTGAACAGGAACTTATTTATGTGGAGATGAATGAGACAAAATTTTCTATGGAAGGCAATCCGATTGAGTCATTGGGAAATAATGACCATGTAAAGGATGAAGTTGGAAATTAAGAGCATGGTGATAAAACACTTGCTAAATGTAAAGAGGAAATTGAACTGTTGGATAAGTTGCCAGGAGGAAATGGCAATAGAAAAGAAATGGTTACAACAGTACTACAGTAGCAGAGAGTCTCTAAAAGACATGGGGACAAAAGAGTGTTTTAATTCACAAACCAATAGTTTGTTTGTAGGAACAGTAAATAGAATGAATGAGTGTGATGTTGTGATCAAAGAAATTGAACAAATGTTATTTGGATATGAAATGGAAGTTCAGAAGAAACAAGAGGTTAAGGATGTAAGGATGGCAGTAAGGATCCAACAACTACAAAGTTAAGGTAACCAACAGAAGATTAAAGGAAAACTTGAAGAAGAGACTATGTTAGCTGAAAACATAGTAAAGGATCATCATTCCATCACGATGATAGGCACAGTGGAGATAACTAGGGAAGCTGTTGAGGCAGTCAATAAAGAAGAGGGACTAAACTCTCATCAAAGGATCAGTGAGTGGGAGAAATAATTGGAGCTACTGGAGAAATGGATGAAAGCACTAGTAGGGAAAAAAGAACCTGAGAAAGATTACAAAGGATATGCAAGAGAGGAATAGAGAAAAGTCCAGCAAAGAAATTATTTGGACATAGAAATTGAATTGATGATGGAATTAATGAGAAAAGTGTCTCAAAGGGAGAAGACAATAGCAAGAAAGCAAAGCAACTGCAAGAAAAATACAACAACAAACTGTGAGAGCATAGCTAGTGGGGCAATGCAGCATAAAGTGTGGAGACCTGGAGAATGAAAACAACCAAAGACAGACTACAGAACAAAGTATGGGATCCAGGAGGACACAGATCATAAGCACATGATCAAGAGATCATGATTATTTTAACCTTGGGAGCCTGATGCAGGAGCATTCAACTTAGTAAATTCATTTTATTCTAGTAGGCACATGGGGTCTTGTGCTTTCAAGGAAGTTGGATTCCTATGTATCAAATTAAGGTAATTTTTAAGGTTTCAAGTGGTTTCATGAGAGAAACTATAATAGGGATTAATTAAGTATTGTGAGGCATATTTGTAAATGTTCCTGAATGTTGGAGAACATGAGAGAATTAGGACAGTTGAGAGTTCATAGAGATTGAGAGATTTGGGAATTAATTGTAAGAGCTTATATTAGGAATTAGTTGATGATTTTGTGGATTAGAGAGGATCCTTAGAGATAAATAAGAGATTTTAGGATTTTGTTGAGAAGGTTATGGATCTAAACCAGGAATTGGTTATAGAATCCTTTTGTACAAATGTAGGCCTAAAAGGCATAGAAAAGGGTTAGCTAACTAGGAATTCATTCGAGAGTTAGATAGGTTTGATTGTAAGCCTACGTGCAGATAGGAAAGGAAAAGGCCACTGATAAGAAAATCAGGCCAGAGAGAGACAGAGACTCTGATGTAATTATTTGTTTATATATACACAGAGATTTCGATTCCTGAGTGTGTGATGTGTATTGATTGATGGAATTATAGATTGTGTGTGAATTAGAAGTAATTTTACATAACATAGGGTTGTAGGTGTGCAGAATGCAGAGATCAAGCGCATGAAAGAGTGTATCAGGTTTACACGCAGACAGAGTTGGAGGAAACTCTAACATTACAGTAAAGGTATATTGTAAGGTTCTTTAAACCTAAGAGTTATGCAGCAAAAGAGTAAAAGAGCGAAGGAATGAATTAGGAGAGAGGAGATGAGATCAAACTAATTGAAGACCGGGAGGCGAAAACAAATACATAGGTAGAAACTCGAACAAATGGACTATTACACACTATAGTCAAAAGAACGTAACAACGAAGCATATTCATTGGATCAATTAGATCAACGATCGAGAGTGATGGATATAGATGGTCAGGATTAAGTTGCGTCAAATAAAGTCAAGAAGTTGAGCGGCGGAGATTAAGCCACATGTTAAACAGAATGGAGAGGTAGTTTTCATAGGTAGAAGCGGTTTCTCATGTGGACTCAAAACTGTAAGCGGTAGTTAAAAAATGGACCCGAGAAAGTTATAGTCTGTGATCTAAACCCATTGAGTTCTAGATAGATCATAGCCATCTGTTGGGTGGTTGATCAGACTGATATCGCATGCTAACAAGCACGGAGGTTAATTCCAAAATGGATGCGATTAGGGTTTACTCAATGGGCTTAAGACCTTGTTGAATTTTGGCAATCTGAACCGTTCATTCTGTGACTAATCGGATGGTAATCGCACGAAAAGGTGCATGCAGGTTAATATTTCGGGTGGAACCGATGAGTTATTCAAATAATTTTAACTTCTTTGAGTTCTAGTGGAAGATGGTCAAAGATTGGAGATCGTGTGATAGTCGTTGATCTGAAAGAGTGAAATGGATGGTGGAGGTTGAATGCAATAAAGGAAGCATCGATATCTATGCTGAGATTTGCATACTAGCGGAAAGGTAAGGTTAAGTGAGGTTTATGTGTATTTCTATTATATGAGGGTTATAATAGAAATAAAGCAGAGTATTTATATTATGTATTAAGTCGGGTTTTAACCAAGAACTATGGCATGGTTAATATGCGCGGGGAGTTAAGAGTTAACCAAAGATTAACCAAGAACCGAGTATAAGGTTTGGCTCAAAGGGTTATTAAGGTTTAGACTTTGGGTTAGTCACATGAAATGTTTCTGCTTAAGAGTTTAATTAAGAGCTTAAACCTTTATTGGTGAAGGTTTCTTAAGTATGGAATTTTAGAATTCCTGGGACATATATATGACATGCGATTGAATTTTCATAATGTGGGTATTGTCAGCTTAGGCAGGCATCAGTAAGCAAGCAAATTTGTGTGATTCTGCTACACCTAGCAGGAATCTTGAGCATAGTAACTCGGCTATACTTGAAACAAACAAAAAAATTCTCTCTATACCAAACAGTGTGATAATATATTTCATGACTCCATACCAAATAGTGTGATAATATATTTCAGGACTTTGTTGAGCAATTATTGCATGACTTAGATGTTCACAATTCAAATAAATTTTGGCCACAAATTGGAAAGCCTAGCACAGTTTTGCTACTTGTCTCACATTCAACATCACACATCCAATACAAGTTAAAAAATGCAAGGTACAAGAGAAATGTGCAGGGTTAGCAAGAATACTCATCATGGATGGATATGACTGACACATAAGGAAAGGAGATAGGTAGAAGAATATATGCCACTAAGAAAAAAATCAATTTATATGGTGGAATAAACTATTAACAATTTCATTCTATATTTGATGTCACATATAAGTGATGGTGGAATCACAAAAATATCAAGGAAAATGACCTGCAGTAAGTACAAAAATATCACTTGTTGAAAATCACATGAAAAAGGAGGTATGATATCTGACTCAAAGTGGGCATTACACTGTCTTCTTTAGTGCACTCTTCAACTAATGATGAAGCATCTGCTTGCATTTCTTTTTTCACCAAAAATATTTGATACACCACTTCCTCTATTTGTTTTGAAATAATAAATGTGCATAATTCTTAGTGAAGTCAACAGTGATAAGCTCACCTCCAAGAAGATACTTATCTAAAGAAGCCTACCAAGAACATATGTCTATCAATACAAAGTTCCAACCAAAACTAAAGCCTGCAAAATAAACCCATATAAATATATTTTGTTTATAACATAAGCACACCGTACCTCTTGTGACATAATCACATTGTACCCATAAATATTCTAAATTGATAAGTGGTTGAACACATACAAGAAGAATGAATATTATTCTCATATTTGTTTGGAATGGTAGAAGTGGGGTAGGAGAGGTCACAAGGGTATTTCTTGGGCCTTCATTTAATGCAATAGACTCTGAAATTTCCACTTTACTCTTCAATTTGGGCTTCAAAGTATGAATGCTTGTATGGAGCTTGCAAAATAAACCCATATAAATATATTTTGTTTATAACATAAGCACACCGTATCTCTTGTAACATAATGACATCGTACCCATAAATAAGATAAATTGATAAGTGGTTGAACACATACAAGAAGAATGTGTCGTAGTCCAAGGGTTAGATTCCAATCCTTCTTCATAGTATTGACACATATCTCTCCATTGCTTGCAATATTAGGGTGGAAGATTTTTGTGAAAAAATACCCTGCAGTCACACATCCAATACAAGTTAAAAAAATGTAAGATTTAGTATTCTTTACATCATAAACAATGTTTTGATATCAAGAAAAGTCAAAGAAACTAATAATTCACTCATGATATGATGGAAAGAATGAATTGCCTTATGGAATCGAATATGGACAACCACGACTGGCCATTGAGATTTGCCGGACTCAGCTATACTTAGTAGGAAGCCTGAACACAGTAACTCGGCTATTGCTAATAGAAAAAATTTCATCTTATACCAAATGGTATATTGCGTGACTCCATGAGGTATTATTGTGTGACATTATTACAATGGATTGTAAGAAAAATTACGTGACCGTTATAGGTATTAAATATCTTTGGTGGAAGGCACACCAATATACTTATAGATGGTAAGCAAGAAAATTTGTGTGATTCCACTACACCTAGCAGGAAGCTTCAGCATAATAATTCGGCTATAGTTGAAACAAAACAAAAAAATTCTCTCTATACCAAACAATGTGATAATATATTTCAGGACTCCATTAAGAAATTATTGCATGACTTAGCTATTTTCAATTCAAATAAATTTTGGCCATAAATTGGAAAGCCCAACAAAGTTTTACTACTTGTCTCACATTCCACATCACACATCCAATACAAGTTAAAAAAATGCAGGGTACAAGACAAATGGCAAGGTTAGCAGGAATACTCATCATGGATGGATATGACTGACACGTAAGGAAAGGAGATAGGTAGAAGAATATACGCCATTGAGAAAAAAATTAGTTTATATGGCAAAATAAACTATTAACAATTGCATTCTATAGTTTTCTTGGGAGAAAGAGCCGCAAGTATGTGGCCCCATGCGTGGAGGATAGGAGGTTTGTCTAGGTAGCGTATCACTTAATTTTGGGTACAGATTTCCTGTTGAATATAGTCGTTGTCAGAGGAATACATGTTGGATGTTTTTCTATGCTATTTGGTGAGGTTTATCTTTGTTACAGGCTACAGGAATAGAGCTGCTATAATAGCTTGTTGATAAGACTATTTGGTGGGTATGAAGGCATGTATAAGTCCTCTCTAGGATGCATATGCCTAGGCTTGAGTGAAAACAGGTCAGAATTCTTCCATGTAGTTCGGGATTGTTTCAAGATTCGTTGAGGATGAGCTACCAAGCTCTAAATCAGTTATTGGGTGTCTTCTATGGATAATCGCAGTAATTGAGGGAGAGGAGAATGAGGACTGAATCTGTCAGCCATAATCAGTGACCAAGATTACCATCAACACTTGAAGCTAACTGTGTTTGTGCCCTAACCAATATTCATAATTGCAGTATACAAATCTCCAGCATATAGGAGGATATACTGAAATATTGAAATCTTCTATGATCCTTGGAGATAGGGCTGAACCTCTGTAGATGCTTGATTGAAGTATTACAACCCTCATTTTAGAGGACTGTATCATTCTTAAAAGAATAATTTCTCTTTGAGATTCTTAGATCCCTGGAATGTTTCAGATGACAACTATGGTTTCACATCCATCTCATCCTTCTTTGGTTCATTGCATATCATTGAGCATTTAAAGCGGAGTTGTTAAAGGGTATATTGAAGACAACCCAGTTTCAGCATGAGTATTGGATCTTTTCTAAGAGCTTGTTGAAAATTCTGAATATAAGGATCAACCTTGATTATCCTATGCGACATACTTTCTGGGAAAATTTTCAGATCAAGGAGAAATATTAGATAATCAATGATTGTATTGCTCTAACTTTTGCAGTAGTTTTTTTGGGGATATATGTATATATATGTTATCGACATAATCCGTCAGGTCTGTGAAGTCATTATGGGAGATGTATTGATCACTTGATATCTTAAGGCAATACATCCTTTATTCTTAATACCAACTCTAAGGTTCTTAGTGACCTTTCTCTGAACTTGATTTAATATTCTTGATCTCTAATGATGATGTAATCCTAGAGACATTTCATTGATGCTCTTCTTCAAGGTATCTCAGCTCATTGAAATCAACAATTAACTTTCCCACGAGAATTATGGGCTATGCTTAAAAGCCTGACCTATTAAGTTTTCTTGTTGGTAAGTAAGGCAGCCATATTTTGTGCTAAGAGGTTTAGATTGGAAGATTGAAGTCGAAGCAAACAGAAATGTAAGGAATTCTATTACATCTCATATTCAATGCCCTGACAACCTTATCCTATCTTTGACCTTGATATCAAATTATAGTATCATTTTCTTTAAAGTAAAATGCCTTATCATACTGTGAAATCATATCCAAGAGAAAAGGTATCAACTTGATGGAAAGTCATTTTGAAATCATATAAGTGACAACTGAATTGGAACAGTTTTATGAAGATATGTCTAAGATTTAGGTCAAAAATTGACTGCGTGTAGAGGTTGTCATGGAATCATTAATAATTAGAAAAGGGTTCCACTCTTGTTGTTAAGTTGTATCAATAATACACATCATCGGCTAAATGTTGCAGTGAACCTGTCAAAGGATGAAACATTCAGATCAAGGACACAACTTGTTTTCGCTGATGAATATGTATAAGGAAATGTTGAGATTAGTTACTGCTGGACATGTATTACTATTATCTCTGGAATAAAACTAAGAAGCCTTGTTAACAAAACAATTCTTGTATGGACCATATTGGTATATTGAGTAATGATGGGGTCGTCCTGGAAGTATGAATATCTGTAGCTATCAAGGATAGTATCCTGTGCAGTAAAGATACAATATCAGTGGCATTGTCTATGAATGGCATTGTCATGTATTTCTCATTTTTCATGTTGCAGTGTCCATCGAAAGTATGAAACATGGGTACTCCTGGATGAGGAATTAAATTTTGCATCGAATGAGTGCCCCCTCTCGAAATTTAAGTAAAACTGTAGGGAGATAAGTTGAAAATACGAGTTGAAAAATAGCTTTTTTCCCTCTAAAATTTTATGATGTAATCTATTATTATTTTTTTATTTCCACTATAGTTTTACAATATTCGTTAGGAGGCCCATTTTAGACCTAAAAATTTCTCTAACGATTTTTGTACATCACATTGCGATGTTGATTTACGTTTGTCATACTACAATGTGTATTTTCTATTTTCCACATCGCAATATTGATTTTATGTTTGTCACATTGCAATGGTGATTTTTTGTTTATCATAATGCAATGTTGATTTTTTTCATCACAATGTGACATGAATTTTTTTCTCATCACATGCGACATCAACTTTTTTTCATCACATTGTGACACTGATTTTAGTACAATAGATTGCGATGTTTATTTTGGTTTGATACCTTATGAAATTGATATTTATTTCTCACAATACAATGTCAATTTTTTATAATGGTTGTCTATGGTCAACTATGGTTCACTATGGGTGAATTTGTTTTACCATGATAATCAATATTTAATATTAAGCCTAGTAAACCTAGGTCAAGTAAGTAAACCTTGATTAACTTAGTAAACCTAGATCAACGTAGTAAACCTAATAAACCATGGTCAAGGTTGACTATGGATGACCATGGTTAACTAAGGTTAATTATGGTTGACTATGGTTAATTATTATCGGCTATAATTGAATATGTTTCATTAAAGTTCACCAAGGAAGTTTGACTATGATTGACTATTAAGACTATGGGATGACTATGGTAAACCATGTCATAATGATTTACTATTATGATTATGCTTTTCAATGAGGATTTCAATGTTATAAATATTAAACCTTATGATTAAATAGTTAACAAACTTTAAATCTTATTAATAAACTTTATTAAATATAAATCTTATTAACTTTTTTAAATATCAATTTTATTAAATAAAAAATTTTATTAACCATGGATGATCATATTTGAGTTAGTTTGACCAAGAATGAATACGATTTTACTATTGAAAAGAGCTATAAAAGTTATACTAAAAAATAAATATTGAACAAACTTAAATATTAAATAATATTAAAGTTGAATTAAATTTATTATTTAAAGTAAATAATAGTAATGTATATATTAATGTATATGCCCATGTTGGCTATGAGCATGATTCTTATGGTTGACTATGGGTATGTTGGGCATGATGTCTATGGCTAACTATAGGCATGTTTAATGCTTATGGTTAATCATGGTTGAACATAATATCATGTGAAAAAGGTACATTATTGACCTACATTTACTAGGTTGACCTATGTTTACTAGGTTGAATAGCTTAACCCAGCTTTATTAAGTTAACCTACATTATTTAGGTTTATTGGATTTACTAAGTCAATCTAGGTTTACTAGGTTGACTTATGTTTACTAGGTTGAGCTAGTTTAACCTAGGGTTACTAGGTTGAACTAGGTTTATTTGGATCACTAGTTTGACCTAGGTTTATCTTGGTTTACTAGTCATACCTTGGTTTGTTAGTTTTACTAGATTGACCTAAGTTTATTAGGTTAACCTAGGTTTATTGGGTTTATTAGGATGACCTAGGATTACTAGGTTGACCTAGATTTATTAAGTTGACATAGGTTTATTAGGTTTAATAGGTTGACCTAGGATTATTAGGTTTCCTATGTAAACCTATGTTTACTAGGTTGACTGAAGTTCACTAGGTTGACTAGATTTACTAGGTTGACCCAAGTTAGGTTTATTGGGTTGACAACCACATTAATAAAGTGGTTGGCAACAACATTACTAAAGTGGCTTAATAGGTTGACTAGGTTAACAACCACATTACCTTAATATATAGTTAAACATTGACAACCATGGTCAACCATGTTCACCCATATCCAACCATGGTTTTCATAGTTAATCATGGTCAAACAAGTTAAACCATGGTCAAACATGCTCACCATGGAGAACCTTCATAAAACATGGTCAATAGGTTCATCCATGGTCGAACCAACTTAGAAATGGTCGACCACGATCATTCATGACCAACCATGGTCGCCATGATCAACATTATCAACCATAAGTAACATAGTCACCCATATACATGTATATTTACATGTTGATAACCATGGTTAAACAAGCCAAACAATGGTCAAATCAACTTGGTAATTTTAAACCATCGTTAACCCACTCAAAATGGTCAAACATAATTTTCTACAGTAACAATCATGGTCAACCATTTTTACCTATATTCCCCCATGGTTAACTATAACAACCTTGGTCAAAATTCTATGTAATAAAGTTAATAAAGGAAAAATAATAAGTCATGGGACACATATTCCAAGTTGAATGTTGGGCAAAACATCCTAGTGTGGGTGTTCATTTGGTTTATTATGGAAAATAAAACTGACAGAGGCAATAACAAAGGTTTTGGAAAGGCATGAGGCATTAAATGGTATTTTATTTATGAAAATAATGGAAATTAGGAGAAAAGGAAGGTGAAAGGTCATAGGTTGCATGTGAGGAGGAAAATGAAGGAAAATAATGCAAAATTGAAGAAAATAGAGGCTTCAGTAATAAAAAGTCTTATGAGAATCATTTGGTACCTTTTGTCAGTTCAGTTTTGGAGCTCTCTCTCTCACTCTTGGACACTTAGATTTTTCTTGTAGCACTCTAGCATTGGATCAAGGAAAGCAAAGGAAGGACTAAGAAGGCAAAGAAAAGAAAATATAAAGCAAGGAAGAGAAACATCTAGCATCTACAAAGGGATTAATTGTAGGTATCGATTTTCATGTGTTATTTCCTTGCTAGTTTTAACATGCATGTGTGTATTTGATTCTCTTGTTGTCATTGGCATGATTTTTTCCAGGTGTGACAGTGTTCTTCAGTATTGCCTTGCCATTTCCAAATAGCCATGGTGTGATGGGTTCTCTTGTATTTGTTTGAGCTGGATTGACGGATCGTTTCGAAACTGAGTGAGGTGGTATTTGAAATAAAGAACATAAGGCATAGGAATACTTGGACCAAAGAAGGTGGGATTGTAGTAAAGCCAGATTTTTTGTGCCTCAGTGGGCCTAGGAATACTTGATCGGTGAATGGCAGGATATATGGTAAATCCTATAGGTGTGTTCCCTCGATCAAGCCTAGTAATCCTGAACTAGTGAATGATGGGAGATACGATAAATATTGGATCTTGGATTCTTGATTAGGCCTAGGAATCCTTGACCGGTGAATGGCAGGATATATGGTAAAGTCGATAGACTAGGAGGAATGCAAATTCCTCACAGTGTAGGTGGAGAAATATGGTGGCATCCATGCTTGTTTAGGGCCTAGTGATCTACTGGGGATTGCAGTAAAGACTAAGGAAACATGGTTTGGTTTAATTTTGAGTCCCACTTTCATGCTTGGAATATGGCACGGGGGTGATTGGTTGAAAGAAAGATTTGGTTCAACCAAACTATCATTGGGTGGTTCATGGAAGTCCCATACCTAGTTGGATTTTACATTCATTAATAATAGCTTCTTCTCCTTGGTATTTGATGTGTAAATGTATTGGTTCATATGTGATTCTTATGGTTGCTATATCCTTGTTATTGATGTGGGTTATATGCTAGTTATGAGTACGTTTTCTGACAGACTTGATGTATGGCTCTCATCATGTTTTTATTAGTAATTGAAAGTACAATGAATACATGAACTAATAGATGATAATGCATCTATTTTGATAAGGAAATAATGCTTCTTTACGAATCTCAGATAAGTATGAGACCCCTATGCTAAGATATGTCGTTATGACCTGTAGATTACATATTTGTGACATGTTTAATGAAATGCCTATCATGGCTAGAAGGGATTTAGTAAATTCATTGATAAAGTGTTTTCATTAGTACCTCTATTCCAATGTCATTTATCATTTTTGGAAGTTTCATGAAGTTCTAGGAAGTGGCTTGACTCTTGGCCTCTAAAAAGTGGCACAAAATCCGGGGTCGCTGGCTCAGAACTAGTTGAAAAAGTCCATATTAGTTGGCATGCCTTACTATGGGAGCAGCTAGAAGTCCTCAGTCGCATGCATTTCTTGTCATGGGAATGATTGAGGGTCTAGGTTAATGAAATGTCAAGTTTTCTCAGGGATTGGTCACCTGGAAAGGTTGGTTGGGTCCTGAAGGTTCTATAACATTTGTGGAAGGTTCGAATGGTTTTATTTTGTCTGTTCCACTTCTTTAACCGTACATGGGGATTTTAATCACATCATAATAGCCTTTCGTCACATTTTTACCCCAACAGACCAGTTAACTTGGGTAAATGTGGGAGGAGCGTGTGACAGAGTGGTTTGAGAGCATGGTTCACCCCTTGGACTGGAAGGGCAGTGTGTTGGTCATACATTCATGTTGGTTGCATATATTTGTTCTCTATGTTTGTGGTATATGTACTTGTTGTGTATGCATGGTGGTGTCCATGGTTGTAGTGGTGTCGGCATGTGAAAGTGGATGGTGTGTTGTTGGATGTGGTCATCATGAGTGTATGTCGATTATGCATTAGTTATGCATGTCAGTGCTTATATATTGTTATGCAGACCTTCATATGGTTGTAGTTTTCATGCATGAGGTCATGGTATGTGATTGGTATGATCAGGTCATGATAACTGGATAGTGGTTAAATTGATGTTATTTGTTGATGTGATTATGATAATACTTGTATCGTGTTAATCTGGTTGATCTTGCAAATGCGATATCCTCCCTTGAACTATACTGAACTATGTTGATTATGTTATGTTTTGGTTTTAGATGACATGATGTACTTGCAGGAAAGAGATAAAAGATGACTAGGAAGATGGTAGACTACAATTCACGAGATTCTCCCTATGGGTCAGAAGAGCAACTTGGTGGTGGGAATTCTTCTGACTTAGCAGACATTTTGAGAAGCTTGAAGTTATAAATAAAGAGTTTTAAGGAAGATAATGGCTGAATCATTCAATCACAAGGGGGGTGGTTAGGGTAGAAGAGAAACAAGAAAAATTCAATGCAGTGATTCTTCAGAGATTTTCAGATTTGTAGAGACAAGCACCGCTTAGAATCAGTCATGGACAATAGGATCGGACTAACGCAATATATAGCAGTAGATGTCATGGTGGGCACAGGTTGGATAGAGATGACATGATCAGAGATGGAAGGCTCTTGGATACTCCAAATAGGAGAGGTGATGGACACATGTTCTATTCTAGTTCTGGTTCTGATCGACGTTATGATCATCGTCATTATCATCCTTATAGAAGGAGTGACATGGGATATTTTCCAAATGAGTTCAACAAATCAAAGACACTTGATTTTGATGTATATTTTAAGAAGCCGGAGGATGTAGAAGCATGGCTACCTAGGATGAAGAAATTATTTGAGTTTCATGAATACATAGAGAATATGAAGGCCATAATAGTTATCTTCAAACTCAAAGAGAAAGTAGACATTCGGTGGGAATATGTGAAGCAGGTTAGAGATATCAGGATAGAGGAGTTCAGTTGGCATGAATTCAAAAGACTTTTCAGGAAGAAGTATTTGTCAGAGCGGTACTACGACAGTAAAGCCAAGGAATTTTATGAGCTAAAGATGGGATCGATCATAGATGAGGAGTATATGACCAAGTTCTTGGATTTATTGAGGAATGTATCATATCTTAAGAATGCGAAGCCCAAATTTTAGATATTTTTCAATGGATTTGCATTAGAATTTAGAGATCGGATTGAGTATGATGAGCCTTGGTCGCCTAATGAAGTTATTGGGAAATTTAAGCATTATTATGAGAAGTCAAAGCGCAAGATAGAATCTCAACAAAGTTGGAAAGGGAAAGACAAAGCTAAAATTAAATGACAATCAAAAATAAAAAGGCCTTAGGATGCAAGTGAGAAAGAAAATGTTGCACCTTATAAGAAGTTCAACATAGTTAGACAGGGACATGGGTCGCAGCAAAATAAAGGTGATGGTGAAAAGACGGTTTCAGTGTTGGACATGTGGTAAGGAGTATCTTAAGAGGGTTTTGTCCATAAAATCACAGTGGTAGGCCTCAAAGTTACAGTGCACAAGAAGAGTATATAGTTGGAGATGTTGGGTAGAGCATTCCACAGATTTATGTAGCGTTAGATAATAAGCAGGAAGATCACCAGACAACCATTATCAATATGGACAGTAAGCTTTGTGATCAAGTTATTTCCATTTTAATTGAACTTGGATCTAATTATAGTTATACTAGTCCTAACTTGGTGGATAAGTTTGGTTTGAATAAATAAGTGCATGAAAAATATTAGTTAGTGCAGTTGGTTATAGGTATAAAGAAGAGAGTGTATCACTGGGTAAGAGATTGTGCATTCAAGTTGAACGGTATACCTACCTCAACACATTTTAATGTAATGTTGTTGGGATCATATGGTATGCTTTTGGGTATGGACTGGGTTTATCTTCATAGAACCAAAGTGGATTGTTATGACAAGGTCATTGACTGTTTGGATGACAATGGAGAACATAGGATCTTGCAGGGTAAGAAGAAGGAAACATCAGTTAAAATGGTGACAACTATGCAGGTAAAGTGCAGTCGCAGAAAAGGGTGTGTGTTATTTGTAGTGCATATTTCTAGTGATAAAGGTAAGGATGTTGAGGATGTGGTGGTATTGAGAAAGTACCCAATCTTGCAGAAGTTTCAGGATGTGCTTCCAATAGAGATTTCAGAGTTTCTGCCTCACTGAGAAGTGGACCTTTCCAATGAGTTGGTACTAGGGAAAACACCAACATCGAAGGCACCATATAATATGAGCACACTAGAGTTAGTAGAGATGAAGTTACAATTGGAGGAAATGCTTGACAAGCGATACATTAGGCCAAGTGTATCACCTTGGGGTGAACCAGTGTTGTATGTGAAGAAGAAGGATGGTACTCTCAAGATATGCATTGATTACAGGTAGTTGAAAAAGGTGACCATCAAGAACAGGTATTCATTTCCGAGGATTAATGACTTGTTCAATCATTTGAAGGGAGCAACAACATTCTCAAAGATTTATCTGAGATCAGGATATCATGAGGTATGCATCAAGGAAGAGGAGATATACAAGACTGCTTTCAGGACCAGGTATGGGAATTATGATTTTGTTGTAGTTCCATTTGGTTTGACTAATGATCCATTTAATTTCATGTTCTTGATGGATAGTGTATTGCATCCTTATCTGGACAAATTTGTTATTGTATTCATTGATGACATCTAGTTATATTCTAAAAATGAGGAAGAGCATGTCGAGCACTTAACAACAATGTTGATATTACTGAGAGAGAATCATTTGTATGCCAAACTTAGCAAATGTAGTTTATTTAAAACAAGTGTACATTACTTGGGACATGTTGTTTCCAAGGAAGGCGTAGCAGTGGATCTAGAGAAGATAAGGGATATCATGGATTGGGGAGCTCCTAGAAATGCGGATGAGGTAAGATCATTTATGGGGCTAGTAGGTTATTATAGGAGGTTCATTAGGAACTTCTCTGACATTGCATATACTATTACATCACTCCAGAGGAAAGGTAAGAAATTTGAGTGGACAGAAGAATGTGCAGTCAGTTTTGAATAGTTGAAGTAGTTGTTAATGAATTCTCTAGTTTTAAATATTGTAGATCCAGACAAAGAATTTGTGGTGTGAACAGATGCTTGCAAGAGAGGACTTGGTGGAGTCCTTATGCAGGAAGGACAGGTAGTATGATATGAGTCATGGAAATTGGATGAGCATGAGAAGAATTTCCCAACAGATGATCTTGATTTGGTAGGAGGTTTGTATTAATGAGAGATCGTTGTGGATTTAGGTATCCATTTAACCAACCGAATTTGAATGTCAGGCAAGCTAGATGGTTGGCCACGATCAATGAGTTCGACTTCAAGATCAAGTACATCAAGGGTAAAGAGAGAAAAGTTGCAGATGCTCTTAGCAAGAGCATATATGTGAATCACATAGCACCTATGAGTTCCTATGGGATAGACTTATGGAGATTGGATCTTATAGGAAGGACAACAGGATGACAGGTACATGGAGCTTATGCATAGGTTACAACAGGGTAATGGTGATTAGGATGTGGACTATCGTCTTACAACAGATGGTTTGATCAGATTTAGGGAGAGGATATATGTGCTAGACAACAATGAGCTCAAGAATACTATATTTCAGGAGTTTCATGAAAAACAATATTCAAGTCACGCAGGATACTAGAAGAAATTGAAAATAGTGAAGAAGTTTTATCATTTGACGAATCTGAAGAGGGAAGTGGCAGAGTTTGCGGATAGATGCTTGGATTGTCAGCGAGTGAAAGTTGAATGTAAGCATCTAGGTGGACTACTATAGCCGATTCTTATTCCAGAGTGGAAGTGGGAGGTCGTTTCCATGGGTTTCATCACAGGTTTTCCAAGGACATCTAGACAACATGATTCCATCATGGTTGTGGTAGAAAGGTTGAAAAAGGTAGCACACTTCATTCCACTAAAATCTACGTATTCAACTAGTGATGTGGCACAGGTATTCATCATATACATAGTGAGGTTGCATGGTGTTCCATGAAATATTGTGTCAGACAGGGATGCTAAGTTCACTTCCAAGTTTTGGAAGGAGTTGTTTGTAGGTTTTGGGACAAAGTTGGCCTTCAACACAACTTATCGTTCACAGACAAATGGATAGATACAGAGGGTCAACAGGATATTGGAGGACATGTTTAGGATGTATATGATGCATCACTAGAGGAGATGGGAGGAGTACCTTCCATTGGTTGAGTTTTCTTACAACAAGAAGTATCAGGAATCGCTGAGGATGAGTCTGTTTGAGGCGTTGTATGGGAGGAGTTGTAATACTCCCATCAATTGTAGTGATCCAGTTAACAGGGTATTGATAGGACCAAACATGTTGGCAGAGATAGAACATGAAATGAAGGTAATCAAGAAGAATCTAAAGGCATCCCAAGACATGCATAAAAGTTATGCAGATAAGAATAGGTTGTTTAAGGATTTCAGGTTGAGGAATAGGTGAATTTGCGCATCAAGCCCAAGAAGATCTCCTTGAGGATTAGATCATGTGCCAATTTGGCACCTCAATTTTTTGGACCTTTAAATATTCTTGAAAGGATTAGACCAATATCCTATCAACTTTCATTGCCTTCAATAGTGAAAGTCCATGATGTTTTCCATGTGTCATTGCTTAAGAAGTATGTTGAATATGTTGATCATGTGATTGACTAGTCTGTACTGCAGGTGGATCAAGATGGATTCTGGAACCTCAATGTATATTGCAGAGAAAGATGTTCATGCTATGGAACTGAGCAATCAATATGGTTAAAGTGTAGTGGAAGCACTTTGGGCCCAATGAAGCTACATGGGAGATGGCGAATCAAATGTGGGTTATGTATCCTTCTCTATTCGCTAGTTGAGCGAATTTCTTTGGCATATGTTTTGATGTGATGTTTTTGTATATGTATATATGTACATGGATGTAAATACCACCATGAGATGTGTTATAAATCTCCAATAAGCAATATGGGTGTCATGTTGTTATGGTTTTTATGTGTCATGATGGTTTACTTCTCAGCAGGTTGATCATTGTAAATAATGAATCGAGCTAAGTTATAAAGCTCCATGGGCAGTATGTTTTGCTTCTCAACAGTCTTGTTGGTTGTAGGTGTCATTGAACACCGATGATAGTGTTCCCCCATGGGGGAGGGTTCTGTAAAAACCATGGTCAAAATTCCATGTAATAAAGTTAACAAAGGAAAAATAATAACGAAGGTCATGGGACACATATTCCAAGTTGAATGTTGGGAAAAACATCGTAGTGTGGGTGTTCATTTGGTTTATTATGGCTAAGAAAATTTGCAAATGAAATGGAAAATGCTTTGGAAAGGCATGAGACATTAATTAGTATTTTATTTATGAAAATAATGGAACTTAGGAGGAAAGGAAGGTCAAAGGTCATGGGTTGTATGTGAGGAGGAAAATGAAAAAAAATAATGAAAATTTGAAGAAAATAGAAGCCCTATTAATAAAAGGGCTTCTGAGGATCAGTTGGTACCTTTTGTCAGTTCATTTTTGGAGATCTCTCTCTCTCTTCTCTCTTTCTCTGACTCTTAGACACTTAGAGTTTTCTTTGAGCGCTCTAGCATTGGATCAAGGAAAGAAAAGGAAGGACCAAGAAGGCAAAGGAAAGCAAAGATCAAGCAAGGAAGAGCAACATGTAGTAGCTACATCAATATTATTTTCAGGTATGATTAGATGGTCTATATGGTCAACCAAATTCATTTATAGCTAAATGTTTACAACCATGGTCAACCATGTTCCTGCATGGTCATCCATAGATAACCATAGTTAACCTTTTTCAAATAAGCTCAAGCATGGTTACCCATGGTCACCATGGTCAAGCATGGTTGTCAAGTTAAACATGTTCATCCATGGTCACATTTAGTCCACCATAGTATATCATCTACATCCTTGGTCAATCGTGGTAATCATGGTCAACCATTATTGACCATGGTAAATTAAGGTCAACCATGGTAATCTAAGGTTAACCATAACCAACCATACTCAACTAAATTCAACCTTAGTCAGCCAAGATCAACCTTGATTAACCATGGTCAACCTTATCAACCATGGGCAACCTCGTTAACCCTCTTCAATCCTTATTGTAACATTAGTGTAACATCAACCATGGTCAACAATAATGTAATGTGAATTGTAACAATGTAACAATCATCAACATTAATGTAATATTGTTATATTAATGTAATATAAATACATTCTTACATTAATGGTTGACCACGGTCATCCTTAATTAACTTTCTTCAACCTTGGTCATCCTCGTCAACTATGGTAAACTTCATTAACCCTCTTTAACCATAGTCAACCATCAAAAACCCGTGACAACCATTTTTAAACATATCCAACCAACATGAACCAAAATCAACCATGGTCTACGAATCTGCCCCACACAGGGCGCGCGTCTACTAGCACAACCACATTAAATTTGGTTGGTTTTCTATGATCTGTGGTATTTTCCACATTTTATAAAAATGAAGTGGATTGGAGTATATCGACTACATTTACTAATGTGGTTGTGCTAATCTACATATATTTTCTACATATTCATATTTAATGAAAATACATATATCAACATGACTTTTTCTAAAAAGATACATAAATATAATTCTACAAATTAAAAATCTTTTCTTTTTAAAAAAGAATTTAATTGTTATTTTTCTTGTGATATATTTTATTAACTAAATTAAATAATTATAATAATAATAAAAGATACTCCTAAAACATTTTAATATCTCAACAATTTCAATTACCTTAATAGTGTTAGATCCCCATAGACATATCAATTTGTATAATATATTAAACTTATTACTCAAATATTATATCAACATGAATATATATTAGTATATATCCATCTTAAGCACAAACATTGTTATAGTGTTGTCAACATCAAGGATTTAATTCATGTTGGTGGCTCTCTCTCTATATATATAAAATGTAAAATATATTAATATTTATATTAAATTTTTGAATGCATAAATGCATTAAATGCCTTCATACTAGGTTATAATCTCATCTAATCTAACTATCGTAATAAGATAATTAAAACTAACTAAACATATATATATTCATTATCATATTTTTATTTAAAAAATATTTTATTTATATTTTAAAAATGATACTTGTCAAATCCAATTGAGCACAAAGAAAATCACACATCACCTTTATAATTTTTTTTGAAAAAAATACTTGTCAAATCCAATTAAGCACATAAAAAATCACACATCACCTTTATAAAAGTTATAAAATATGTCTTTAACCATAATTATATAATTTTCAAAAATATAATTATAAAAATAAATTAAATATAAAAATTATATATATATATATATTTCTCACGCTCATGAAAATAGTAATCAATGATAAATAATTGTAAGACACTCGACTACATGGTTATGACATATAAAAATGCATGTGTGTTGCTAATAGGAGAGACACGCACCGAATCTGTTTTTCCTCGTTGTTTACTATTGTAATCAATATTACAGAAACGATGCCCTTCGTTATTCAACACCTTACTTTAACCTTTGTTTTGGCACGTGGGTCACGTAGATTCAGCCGTCATTCATTTCCCAACGAACATATGTCCACTCAATGGACTAGTCTATGGCTGCTTTCTATACCGCCGTTTTTGAATTCTTTTCTACTACTCAAATATAAAATGCTTGTCTCAACTATTTTACAATAACTTAACTCATAAACAAAGTCATAGTGGTTATGCATTATTGTGGCCTCCTTACTTGATGCTGCAGTTTCAGCTGGTGCGCAGGCAATGACCATTATTCAACACGTCTTACCTCTGCGCTGTCGTTAACGTTATCGTTATCTTAACGTGCAAATTGCATGGAATGCGACGGAGAGCAAAGTTATTATATTGCTCCAGTATCGTGCATGGAAAATCCATGCCACAACGATCTTGACTGTTCTGCTGACGAGTTTGTTATAATGGTTTCCAGCTCGGCATACAGCACGCCGTCTCCTTCTAGTTGCGTGTATAATCGGGTGGTCAACTTTTCAACGGGAATAGATGCGATCGACAATTATGCTAAATTATTTCTCACAAAACTCACATTCATGACGATCGACGAAATTCCCGTAACAATGAATATGGCACGAGAGCCTGCCATTCTTTACCTAAGTTAGCTAACGTTCTTTGTCAATAGCTGTACGGTTGACGAGAATGATTATAATATTCGGCCACACATGGAGATACGTTGAATATATATCAAGTCAAATCTGCGAGGCGGCTGGGAAAGATTTAGAGAAAAGCTTGTCTCTATAAAGTTATTACAAAGACTTTAACAGTGTGGAAGACTGACTATTATACTCATACTGATTCCATCGCCAAATATAGGCCACATGATCGAGACAAGTAAAAGCTCACCTTGCTCTATATATAAACGAAGGCTTGGGTTCTCATGACCAACAACTCAAGTATGGATGAGAATCCTCCAATGGCCCTCCTCACTATGGCATTCTTTTGCTTCATGGCAACAGCAATAATGCCTCTGGCTGAGGCTAATTACTACTATTACAAGTCTCCACCACCACCATCCCCATCTCCTCCTCCTCCCTATCACCACAAGTCTCCGCCACCACCATCCCCTTTTCCTCCTCCGCCTTATCACTACAGCTCCCCGCCACCTCCATCCCCATCTCCTCCTCCGCCATATCACTACAACTCCCCGCCACCACCATCGCCATCTCCTCCTCCCCCATATCACTACAAGTCCCCTCCACCACCATCCCACTCCCCTCCTCCTCCCTATCACTACAAGTCCCTTCCACCTCCATCGCCATCTCCACCTCCTCCTTATCACTACAAGTCCCCGCCTCCACCATCCCCGTCTCCTCCTCCTCCGCCATATCACTATAAGTCCCCGCCACCTCCATCGCCATCTCCTCCTCCCCCCGATCACTACAAGTCCCCACCTCCACCATCCCCATCTCCTCCTCCTCCTCCCTATCACTACAAATCTCCCGCACCACCATCCCCATCTCCTCCTCCGCCCTATCATTATAAGTCCCCGCCACCTCCATCACCATCTCCTCCTCCCCCCTATCACTACAAGTCCCCGCCTCCACCATCCCCATCTCCTCCTCCTCCATATCATTACAAATCTCCCCCACCACCATCTCCATCTCCTCCTCCACCCTATCACTATAAGTCCCCGCCACCTCCCTCACCATCTCCTCCTCCTCCCTATCATTACAAATCCCCGCCTCCACCATCCCCATCTCCTCTTCCGCCCTATCACTACAAATCCCCACCTCCACCATCCCCATCTCCTCCTCCCCCCTATCTCTACAAATCTCCCCCACCACCATCCCCATCTCCTCCCCCTCCCTATCACTACAAGTCTCCCCCACCACCATCCCCATCTCCTCCTCCGCCCTATCACTATAAGTCCCCGCCACCTCCCTCACCCTCTCCCCCACCCCCATACTTCTACAAATCCCCACCACCACCATCCCCATCTCCTCCATCTCCCTATCACTACAAGTCTCCACCGCCACCGACCTACTCCCCTCCTTACCACTACAAGTACACATCTCCGCCACCTCCTCCCTACCATTACAAATACACTTCTCCACCGCCCCCAATCTACTGAGAAACTCATGGTGAAATATAAGGTAACGACCTATTTCTTCTGTATTTGCTTTCTTTACTGCATTTCCTGTGTATCTGCACAAAGATACCATTAATTTACTCCTTTTAAGGTTAATCATATTATTTTTAGGGCAGCGCAGGCATGAGAGAGATGAATGCAGTCGAAGATTGCGTGTTCATGATCTGGTAATTGTAACATCCCTGCAATTCAACAATAATGCACCCTTCGTATCAATTTGAGTCTGTAATAAGCATGGGCTTTCGGTGCCCAATCTTCCTTGTGGGTTCAAAGTTTCTCAATAATATTATTTCTACATTTCACTGTTTGACGAACTGTCAGGTTACTGAACTGATTTATGAACCCCTCTCATATATATTTGCCTCATTGTAATGATAGTAAAATATGCCTTCCCGCGTTCGACTCGATTAATGGGTTTTGCAAGTAAAACGTTCCTCCTGAATTAAATTAATTGCTTAACATTATGACAATACTACACAATGAATAGTCTGGGAGCACCCTCTTGGGATACATTGCTTAAAATCACGACGTCACTACATACGTGGAATCAGATTATCTTAATTGGTTTTAACGACTCTGGAAGTTTTATTTCTTATACCAAATTGATTTAAAGGTTTAATATTAGAATTTAAAAATAATATTTTTTAATATATTATAAAAGTATTCATCAGCTGAAAAGATTGAAATGAGTATGTGTTTTATTTTAAAACAGACTTTCTACCATTTTCATGTTTTATAAAATAAAAAATTATGGATGGATGGCTCGCTCAACTCTTCCGCTCCATCCTCCATCACTGCCCAGGCCGCCCTCCATTTCCACGACCAAGGAATCTCTACACAGACAAGTTCAATTCCAAGCAGAAAGAATCTGCGGCCAATTGAGTTTTTTCATCCATCGTTCGCGGAACAAAATTCTTCAAGATGGGCCATCAACAATTCATGTAAGACTATACTAATGTCCACGATTTGTAGTAAGTATGTACCATAAAATCATTTTGACTAGACATCCAACAGGCCGTCATCAGCTATTTCAGCGAGTTTGCAATGCAAGCCCACTTTTCAGAGGTTTAATGTTGTACCCATCGATAAAATATTTCATTATAACCTCCATACTGGACCATCTGCAAGCCACTCAGACCACAAGTTTCTCACTAACTCGGATTTAGTATGTTGCCTGTCTTTCCTGATCGACAGATAAAAACAATATCAGACCTAAGGACCTCAGGCTCGCTTTGGCCATTCTTTTACAATTAAATAACACTTAGTAGTTAAAGATGCTCTTAGTTGTGTTTATCTCTATATTCGCATGTAGAATTTGAAGGAACACTAATGACTTGGAATCCAGCTACAGTTTCCCAGTGAATGCTTAAACCAAGACCTGCGACGCTCACCAGATATTTATAATTTTGTGCTATGAATGCTTTTGTCTACAGGGTCATAATTGGGTGATGAAAATACTGCTCCCATATGATGACGGTGATAGTCGCTACTGAAAACAATCTCTCAGTCCAGCCTTCCACCAAAACCTGCACCATTAGGATGCACTGTTTACCTGGGCAGCCGGGCTGATTATAATTGTAAAATCTAATGAGGAAGGAAATATGTAGTTTTAGGCAACTTATATCAAGAAAAAGACTATCTAAATAATGTATTTAGTTGTATTTAGTTTTTTCCTTTTTGACAACTTATATCAAATCAAGTAAGTTCTAAAATATGTATTTGTAAACTATCAAGCCATAATAATACAAGTGAATGCTAGTTTTTTATCTTATCTTGCTTGATTATGTTAGTGAGTTTTTGGAAGCTCTCTAATCAATCGCAAATCAATTGTCAAGTGGCTCTTTGAGGCTTGATCTAAGTTTTTATTTTTTTTTAAATGCTGGTTTATTTAATGCACTCTTTTTTCACGAGGCTGCCACATTTTCCATGCTGTATTTTATGTTCAAAGTTTTTTTTTCAAAATTTGTTGCTCTAAATCTTTGCTCTTAGCTTCTTTCCTATTTTCCAGCCATATGTTTTTTAGTCTCATTTATTTGCCTCATCGCAGTATCTATATTGAAATCAATGCATATAGTGCATGTGATCAAATAGGATTAGAAATCAACAACTACATTGAAATCAATACATCTATTTTAGTGAAAATCTAAAATATTCATGACTTTCTAGATGTAACTTCTACTTTTGTATTTATCTCTGTGAGACTCGTTCTTCTTCCCTCTCTCTCTACTTTCCATTATGTGTCTATCTACCTCCCCCTCTCCTTCTCTCTCTTCCCCTCCCTCTCTCCCCCGTCTCACTCTATTTGCCTCTCCCTAATTTTCTCTATATTTCTCTTCTTTCCTCTCTCCCCCTGCCATCTATTTGTCTCTCTATTTCAACCCCATAAACATATGTCACACACTCTCTCTCTATCCCAATATCTATCTATCTATCCATCTATCTCTCCCTCTTCCTTTCCCTCTCTATTTCTTCCCCTTCTCTCTCTCTCTCTCTCTCTCTCTCTCTCTCCACCCCATCCATCTATATCTCTATCTCCCATCTATCCCTCTTCCTCCCTCCCTCTCTTTGCCTCTCTCTTCTACCTCCTCCCCTGCCCCATCTATATCTCTATCTCCCATTGTCTCTCCTTCTCACCCCAAAAACATACTCTCTCTCTTTCTCTCTCTCTCTCGCGTGCTTGCCACTCCCTCTCCACCTTTCTCTCTCTATGTCCTTCTTCCCCTTCCAACTCCATCTCTTTCTCCCCCTCTCTCTCTCCTCTCTCTCAAGTCCTCTCTCTTTTCCTTTCCTCTCTCTCCCCTTCTCTCCCACCTCCCTCCATCTCTCCCCCCATCATACACACACTCTCTCTCCACCCTCCAACTCTGTCACAATCTCCCTCCCTCTCTCCTTCTCTCTCTCCCCCTCTCTCCCCCCCCCCATATTTGTGTCTCCCTGTCTTTCCCTATCTTTATCCTCTCATTTTCTCTCTCTTCCCTCGTCTCCTCTCTCCCTCATTCCATCTTCATCTCCCTCGTCACTCCCTCTCTTCCCCCTCCAAATCCATCTCTCTTGGTCCCTCTCTCCCCCTCCTCTCTCTCTTTCTTTCTCTCTCTCAGTGTGTCTCTCACCTTTATGTCTCTCTCTGACACTCTATTCCCCCTTCCATCTCACTCTCTTTCTTAAATATGATCCCATTGTTTTGTATTTAATAAAGTATCTAAATTAATAAAAAACATAATTGGTTGTAAACTATTAAACCTATATTTTGGATCAATCATGTTAAAGAAAATACAATAATAAAAAAATTAAAAGAATCACACACTATCTTTCCTCTATCATTGTTAATCACTTTGCTTTCTCACTTCGCTTGGATCCTTGGTTAAGATGCATATACCCTAGTTCATTATAACATTATTTATATTATATAAATTTCACATATGTATATATAAAAGTATTCTTATTTTTTAATTTATTAAAATCTCCATTTAATCTCTATGAAAATATCGTTGGTAGTAGCGAGGATGGAGGGTTTAGATATAGCTCAAAAGTAATTATAACCTTTTTGGTCTTAGATTTAATTAAAAAATGTTATAAAATTAAATTAAAATAAAATATTTGTAAAATATTTTTATTTTTAAATAAATTATTGTTTTTGGGCATGTGGTATTGATAAGACATGGTATTGATCCATGGTATTGTAACAATTAAAAGTCTAGATCCATAACACAATAATCAAAAGTCTAGATGACCCATGGTATTGATAAACCATGGTAGCAGCCCATGGTATTATAATTTTCTTCTCTCCTCTCCCTCTCTATCTTTCTCTTGTGGGTATTGGCCCATGGTATTGTAAAATACCTACTTAGAATTTAATAATATCCATGATAAATATTCATGATTAAAAATCTTGTAATATTCTAAATATTAAGTTTTTATCAGCTTATTAATTAAATTTATAGATGGAACGCATCTATATTAATTGTTACAAATATATTGATTACATAAAATATAAGATTACAATATTATATGTTACCCAATATTTATAAACACCCTCACCTAATCAATAGTGGGGAGGGGTGGGGGAGAAACACTGATTAAAATGTAATATTATTAAATTTTACCTAATATTTAATAATAATATTATTAAATGTTATATATAAATATCAAACTTGATATTATAATATTATTTCTAATATTAATATTAATGTTAATAATAAAACTAATGTTATTATTTTGGTATTATCAATAACACATTTAATTGATATTAATACATTTAATTATGACATTCATATTAATATTAATACATGTAATTAAATATTGATATATTTAATTATGATATTAATATAATAATAAAATATATCATTATTAACACATTAATATAACATTAATAAAGTTATGATAATATTTAAATAACATTAATAAGAGTTTAATATAAGATTAATAACATATTATGCAATTATATTATTATACAAATTTATAATGTCTTAATTATAAATTAATCTATATATTAATACATGTTAACCATGGTTGACTATTGATGACATAGTCAATATAAGCATTATAATCAACAATAGTGAATATGCCTACCATGGCGAAATATGATTACCACAGGCATCATGGTATATTATCTGTAGGTGATCTATAGTGAACCATGAACAATATTGAACCATAGTGGATGACCATGGTTAACCATGGAGACCTATATTGGATGGTCAAGGTTAACCATTAACAACCACCATTGCAATGGTAACCATAGTCAATTCATGGTCAACTATAGACAAACCATAATCAAAATATGGCCAACCAAAATCAAACCGTATTCAAACCATGGCGAGTTATAGTCAATCATATTCAACTCTCGTTGAACATAGGCAAACCATAGTCAACCATAGTCGTATAATCGTTAACCATAGTCATATATAGTCAAAACATAGCTAGTGACGTTCAAACATGGTGAACATGGACAACTATAGTCGATTGTGGTCAACTGTAGTAAAATAATTGTTAAACATAGTCATTTATAGTCAAAACATAGTTAATGATGTATAAATAGGGAGAACATGGAAAAACATAGTCAACCATACTCAAAGAATCATTAACCATATTCAAAACATAGTAAGTGATGCTTAGCAATAGTCACACATGGTCAACCATATTCAATTATAGTCAACCATGGTTGACCAAAGTCAAACATTTTCAACCTTAGTCAACTAAGGTCATCCTTGGTCAATCACTATCAAGATTTAAAAGTGTCTAATAACATCAATATTAATATTAGTAAGTTTGACTAATAATAATAAGAATGATAATATTAATATTGTGATGTTGGAATGATACATAAATCTGTCCAATGTTGCATTATGACAAACATTGTCACAATATTACATTACATTGCAATTTATCCAACATCGCAATGTGACATTACAAAATTAGTCAACCACATTTATTAATGTGGTTAAATATGTTTGATAGTCAACACTCTTCAACTTCAGTCAAACATAATCACTTATTATTATTATTGATTATATTAATAGTCAAACATAGTCAAACACATTATTTAAAAATAGTTAAACAAATTTAAACTTTATAGCTAATGTTTAAATAGTTTTCATGCTCGAACTTTGTCACCCCTAAGTTTACCATATTTAACAATACTCAACCTTGTTTACTCATAGTCATCCTTAGTCAACATAACTTAACTATATTCAATTATAGTTAATCATGATTGATCAAAGGCAAACATTGTCAACCTTAGTCAACTAAGGTCGTCTTTGGTTAGTCACAATCAAGATTTAAAAATGTTTAATAATATCAATATTAACTTTAATAAAGTTGACTAATGATAATAATAGTAGTAGTATTAATATTGTGAATCAGAATGGTACAAAAATCTATCCAACATCGCAATGCGACATTACAAATTTAGTCAACCATATTTACTAATGTCTTGACTATGTTTTCTAGTCAACACTCTTCAACTTCAATCAAGCCTAAGAAATCTATCCAATGTGGCAATGTGACAAACATTGTCATAGTGTTACATTACATTGCAATTTCTCCAACATCGTAATGCAATGCTGCAAAATTATTCAACCACATTTACTAATGTGGTTGACTGTGTTTGATTATGTTTCACTATGTTTGACAATCAACACTCTTCAACTTCGGTCAAACATAATCTCTTATTAATATTTTATTGATTAATGTTAATAATCAAACATAGTCAACCACATTAGCCAAACATAGTCAAACAAAATCAGCCTTTATAGTCAATGTTTAAATAGTTGACCATGATCAAACTTGGTCAACCCTATGTTTACCATATTTAACAACAGGCAACCTTTCGTAGTCGTAATTTTCCTCAGTTGGCGTAACTAGACCATATTCAATTATAGTAAACCATGATTGACCAAATTCAAACATTGTCAACCTTAGTTAACTAAGGTCATCCTTGGCCAGTCAGAATCAAGATTTTTTGTTTTTCAATGAAATGATTATGGGACTACCCATTAGAACCTGTTTATATGTTTTTCTCACAATTTTCACCAAGTAGAGCACATCTCTCGAGATTTAAACTCGCCACTACTAGAAACACAATATGTGCCTCTACCGCTTGAGCTCAACTCCTTCGATAGTCAAAATCAAGATTTTAAAGTGTCTGATAATAATAGTAATATTAATATTATTAAAGTTGACTAATAGTAATATTAAAATTAAGGTTGACAATATTAACCTTATTCAATTATAGTCAACCATTGTTATCTAAAGTCAAACATTGATAACCCTAGTCAACCAAGGTCAATCTTAATTAGACACAAACAAGATTTAAAATTGTTAAATATTAATATTAATAAAGTTTAATAATAATAATAATAATAAGGTTGAAATTATTATTGAGAATATTATTAATAACTAACAATGATAAATGATTAAACATGGGAAACCCTATGATAATAATTTGATAGGTTGACCAACCTTATTCACAAATCTTAACAAGGCTGCATAGTTGGCGTTCCCTGCCCCTAGTTTAAATATAGTTAATTTAGAGTAAAAAACAATAAAGATATAATGAGACAAAACCGTTAACTATTGTGTGAAAAATTGGCGCATTTTACCACAAGAATTTGTCATGTAGTTGATTGTACCATTGAGTTTTATGAGTATGAGTGGACCTGCTAGATTGACTATTGTGGTATGAAATTGACCCATCTTGCTAGAGAATGCGTCATGCAATGGAAAATAACATAGATGTGGATAAAGTCATATTCATGGTGTGGCTGGGTGATTAATTCTCGCTTGAAGTTATTCGATGTCTTTTGCATTAAATGCTTTTATTGATCGGTTGCTTTTGTTGTCGTTGAATTATTTTATATGGTTACTCATTACTTATGTAGTACAAGTTTTCTATAACCCACATATATATATATATATGACCCCATTAATATACTAAAATTAAGGTACTATGGTATTATATAGTAATATTATTATCTATTAAGTTTTAATTTATATGATACCTATAATATATTAGCTAACCTATAGGGTTATATTATTTGTATATTATACTTATTATATGGCACTTAGTACCTAATTATAATTTAGGATCTAATATAAGCACTTAATTAGGTTATCCTAATAATTCTTTTAATTATTATAATTGACCTATAGTCCTAATATTAATATAAGTACTTAATTATATAATACTAACGAAGATATACTAAGGTATAACATTATTACCTTATCTATGTGTAAATATTATAATAGGATAATACATATTAATATTAATATCACTATATTAGGATTATTAATTTAATGACTTATTTGACAAATATAATTAAGACTAATATTAAGACTATTATAACCAATAATCAAAATCATAAGTCTATTATATCCTTAACAATATTATAGTATGCAGCCTTAATATTACGCTATTATAATATTAAATATAATTGCTATATTTATATAGCCTATAATGAATCTTATAATTAATACATATACCAATAATTTATACTATCCAATATTAACATAATATATTTTTATTTAATATCCAAATTTAATATATATAGATATATATTTAATTTTTAATTATTATTATATATATAATAATAATATTTTTAAAATAAAATTAATATATAATATATAAAAATGTTTATATATTTAAAAATCTATATAACAAATTAAATTTACAAATACATTTATATATTATATTTATTATATACATAATAACATAGTAATACAAAATCATTTGTAAAAACAATTTTATCTTTATCATTTTTATAACTTATTTTCTCCCATTATTTTTATCTTTATCTTTATCAATTTGATGGTTTATTTTTAAGTTTTGATTGCAATGGTACCATTTTCTAAAGGTAATATTTCAAATGAATTATAATTTAGCCTCAAATAGGAAAGAAGTTGATCTTGGTAGAGCTATATTTTGATTCTTAAGATTTTCCTTAGTAATGATATCAATCTTTTACTAGCTTTTAAGGCCATGCTTAAGAAATTTTGTATTTTCAACACTAAAAAAGGGGTGCTACCAATTACTTCTGTATTTAGATGTTTTTTATTTTCATGTTTTTGATGCAAAAATATGGGTGTTAAGGGCATAGGGGCTTCACTGGGGAGAAATGACATACCATATGTGTTCATATTGGGTGATATATATTGAGGAAAAATGACATAATATATTGAGCATATAGTAGGGGGTAAATGGTTTTTACATTGGCATGTATAAAACAATGGAGCTCAAAGTTAATAAAAAAATATAGAGAGATATAAAAAATGTTAATAAAAAAATGGATACCTACAATATCTAGTGAAAGTAGGGGTTTTTTAAATTGGGAAGGTGTATTGGGTTTGTATTAGTAGGGGATTAGATAATGTGATTTTTAGAGGTATTTTCCAATATGTAGTCAAATTAAGGGTATTGTTTAGTATGCCATGAACACATGTGATGTGTCAGAGGTTCATTGAGTGAAGTCCACGTGATTAAGGGATAGAGTTATCATTTTGAGGTCATAATTCTCATCAAGTAACTTTTTTATATCATACAATAATGGATGTAAGTGATTCATCTTCTAAGGATTTCTACCACTAATAGGAAAATTGTTGATGTTTACTATATTATGCTCCATGTAATCTCAAGTACTATGGATTGGGATTCTAATAATGTGATTGATGAAACAATATATGTTAAACCCAAGTGCAACAATTCTAAACCATCATTCAATCTAATGTTCAATCTTGAAAAAGGAAAAAAAGTTGCTAATTAGATCAAGAAATTAGGATGAAGGGAAAATTATTTGGATGGAAAAAGCCACTTTAGATATACTATAGGGCGATTCCAATGAGATTCATATTAAGGTTGATTTGAGGAAAACTTATTCAAGAAAGTATAAGGGAAAAATTTAGAATAATATTGTGTACCAAAATTGAATGACACAAAACTTGGATATATTCTAATTAATACCATATTTTGTGCAAGGATGGGAAAGAAACAAAATTGTGAGAAGAACAAGTCAAATAAATGTTGTGTAGAAATTGTACTTGATATACTTGACTGAATACCATGAGGCTTGATGATGACCATTTAGGAATGCAATTTTTTTTTTTTGAGAATAAAGTACTATACCCGAAGAAACAAATTTCAATGTTTATTGTGTATTAAATATTCTCTTCATATGATGTTTTGAGGAGTTTGATATTATTTAGTATATATATGAAAAATAAGTTCAATATCACTCTATTCATGTAATGATGCTTTATGTGGGTTATATGACATGGTTGATTATTTACCTTTTCAATATTTCAACATAACTTCTCATGATATTAAACATGTGTAATGAAATCTAAAAGTGCACTTAAAAACAACATATTCTATACTTAGCCCATGAAGCTTTGAATATATGGTCATTGGGTGTACTATTCAGGAATTCCTTGATTTTAAGGTCATCAATTTAAAACCCATGGATATTCCCATGTGTCAAACCAAAAAATAAGGAAAAGAAGAAAAGAAACATCTTCTAGACTTGGTCTATTAAAACTATCTTGACACAACTAATTTTTCACTATAACATTCAAAAATTAACTTGTAATAACTAAATTAAGTTTTCCCTAATATTACTATTTATATTGATATAAATAAAATTATATTACTCCATTGCATTCTAATTCATAATAATTTAATTTTTACAATTAAATGACACAACTAAACCTAAAATATTTTTTTTATAAACTTTAAAATGGTTCCAACCCCTTATATTAACCTATACCCAACGTACATACAATGTCAATAAATAAATTTTATATAGTAACAAACACAATGTTATGTCAACAAATAGCTTTGATATAAGTCAACATAAAGTGTTGTCATCCTTGTATTAATTACCTCAAAATTATTGTCCTCCTTTTTATATAAAAAAAAAAGACATCAATATAAGCATTCATAGCAGTGAATTAGGTACTTTTATAATTTATCATTTTGAAAAATCGCATGAATAGGTTGATATTTGGGGATGTTGACACAATGAATAAGGAAGATGAAATCAAGGTTAATAAGAATAATAGGAAAGGGATCTCACGAGGTATGCATCCTTTTACTCTAAGAGATGGTCATGGTTATGATATAATATGGGGTAGCTTCTAATATATAAAAAGCTTGGTATTTTTTAGATTTTATTATTATAAGATTTAATGATTTTTATGTAGGTTTTACGAATGTAATGAAGCCAAGGACATTATCCATTGACTAAAGTTGTGAATATTATTATTAAAGGACATTGCTATAAAACAATTTGGTAACAAACTATGTGTGTGAATTTTTTATTTAAATCATTACATTTATAATTTTGTGGTTTTCTACATATTTTCACTTTATGGGTTTAATATGAAAGGCCATAGGCACTGTATCACAAATTGATATATGAGAATCTATAGCTAGGTAAGGTATCGAGCATGTACTTGAATCCATACC
Organism: Pinus tabuliformis; assembly: GCA_031772625.1. Taxonomy (NCBI): domain Eukaryota; kingdom Viridiplantae; phylum Streptophyta; class Pinopsida; order Pinales; family Pinaceae; genus Pinus; species Pinus tabuliformis. The sequence goes on from CM062805.1 coordinate 466,381,944, forward strand.
TAGGTGCGGAAAACATAAAGGTATTTTTAGTCTAAATTTTAGGACTTGGGCATGCTTACTTTGACTTAGAGATTCACTTCTAAAGATCTTGACATGTACTTTCCTAAATTTTGGAAATAAGAAGTTTATTTCAAGCATATACATATGTTAAGGAGTGAAACCATGGAACAATATCAAAAGAGTTTTTAGATAATTGAAAGTAAAACTGGATTAGAATTTAGAACACAATTTAGATCACCATCTTATCCTCACATGCATTTGAGTGATGATGCCAAAAATTTCTTGAACTAACAAAAACATTGCCATGAGGCATTCTAAAGGAAAACTATGTGCATTTTAGAGTTTAATAAAGGAAATATAAGACATTAATGTTTTTCCCAACATGAAAAATTATAGAGTGCCATGGAAAATTTTCTTATAGTTTACATGTAGAATATTTAATATGCATATTGTAAAGCTCCACAAACTTCACACATTGTGTAAAAAAAAGGCATAATTTAATATTTTTTTTAAAAAGCCACTTTGAATAATCAAAATGAAAAATATGAAAATGGGGCCCTTAAAGTATTGGCAATATTCTTGGTTGCTTATAATTTCCATTTAGGTCCTAAACCTCGGGATTCCTCCCCTGACCATGTCTAAAGACTTAATAGCAATTGCTCAAAACATCCAATTGGAACCTAGATTCATAGTTAAATGTTATGGACCACCTCAAGAGGTCATGTATGATGCTTCAAAGTGTGTTCCCTTCCCCATATGCCTAAAACCATCACTAAGGACCTAAGGCCCATGTTTCTTCCCCAATAATCTCCATGGTCCTTTGAGACTTATATCCAATGCTTAAAATATTCAAATGCTTATCATATTTCTACACAAAGGCCAAGGATATCTTTAGGGTGTCTTGTCTAGTACTTTGAGGTGTCATTAACATCCCCAAACACAAAAAAATCCACATTTAGGTTGTAAGACTCAAGTTTCCTCTCATGACCATGTCCAAGGGCTTAAGAACCATAACAAGTGCTCAAAAAATCCAAAAGTGCAAAAATTCCTACTTAGAGGTCAAGTATACCCTCAAGAGTTTTTGCATATTGGTTTAATAGGTCATTACTTTCCTCAGATGCCTAGAAGCTTCATTTACTACCTAAGCCTTATGTTTCCTCCCCTAATCATGTTTAGGGCCTTGAGGCCCTTGCCTACTATTCAAATCATCTAAACAACACTCATATCCTAAATTGAAAGGATCTTGTGTGTTGCTCTAGGGCATTGCTCATTTCCTTACGTGCTTAGAAGCCTCATTCAAAGCCTAAGACACAACTTTCATTCCTAGATCATGTTCAAGTCCCTGAATTTGAAGAATAATAATTTTGTAAGCATAAACATGTCTTATTTGGATTGCACATTGAGTCATGTAAGGAAGTCCAACCATCCTTCCATACCTTAATTGTAAGACTCCAAGCCTGCACATAACAAAAGAGTATGGCTAGTTACTTATTAATTATGTGAAGATCAATCAACTTTTTATGTGTATTTATTTTAAATTATGCATTGGGTGCATAAATCTTATATCATTATTAAGTTAAGATCAAGTACAATTGATGCACATTTTATGTTTAATTGTTAGAAATGTTCACATGTCGTAATGCATTACAATTATTTTAAGTGATTAAGAATGCACACAAAATACTATGGTTTAAAAAATGTACACAACTTTATAACACTCATCCCATGTGGTAGATTTGAATTTCACATTAATGTTTTCACATTGTATAATAGTGATCTTACTATGTGTGACATGATATGTATCATGTCTCATTCATTATGCATGTGTTGTAATGTCTAACATGATATCTGTGTCATGTCTCATTCTATGTATAATTTTTAACTTAGATTATAACTTATAAATATGGAGTACATAAACTATAACAAATTCAATAAATTTTTTTCATTTTAATATGTTTGTTTAACAATTTCAATATTGTTTTTTTTCATTTTAACCTGTCTATTTTGAGAGACTAATACAATATGTTTTATATATTCATAATTAATAAAAATATATATATAAACATGTTTTTTTTTTTTTTTTAAATACATAAATATAATTCTACAAAATAAAAATCTCTTCTTTTATAAAAAAAAAATGATTGTTGTCATATATTTCATTAATAGAAAAATAAATATTTGATATTTTCAAATAATACTTTTTAATATCTCAATCATTTCAATTACCTTAATATTATATTGTTAAATCTCCATATACATACCTATTTTTATATATTAAATTTATTATTTAAACACTCAAATACAACATAAATATATCTTATATTTTAAAAAAAATATTATTAAATAATTAAAATTTAAAAATTATATTTGAAATATTTTTATTTAATTTTCTATTTTTTTAACTTTCATATACATATTTATTATATAAATATTAAAAAAAATAAATTATTTTCAAGTTTCTATTAAATCTGTATAATATCAAAAGCACCCAACATTAGCTTAACCTCATCCTATACCTTCTATTCTCATGGTATAAGGTGTGAGTTGTCATTCTCCTCGGCCATATTGCATTTTCCCACTCTCATGAAAATAGTAATCAGTGATCAATAATTGTACGAGACTTATTCCTGCGTTATTCTGGCTGCTTTCTACTCATTTGAATTTTTTTCTTTTTTCCCCTTAATGAAAAAGGCTTGTCGCAAAACTGAAGCACCATTTTACAGATAACGTAACTCATAAACAAAGTCATACTGGCCATACATTATTGTGACGTCCTTGCATGATGCTGCTGCGCGGGCAATGCCCACTATTCAACACGTCTTACCTGTATGCTGTCGTAAACGTTATCATTATCTTGTCTTAACGTGCAAATTGCATGGAATGCGATGGAGAGCAGACTTATTATATTGTTTAATACTGTTTCAGCATCGTGCCTGGAAAATCCCTGCAACAACTACACTGCATGTTCTACTGACGAGCTTATTAAAATGGCTTCCAGCCTGGCATACTGAACGCCGTCTCCTTCTAGTTGCGTGTATACTCGGGGTGGTCGATTTTTCAACGGGAATGGATTCGATCGACAATGATACTAAATCATTTCTCACCAAACTTGGACGGAATTCCCATATGAAGGAATATGCCATGATAGGCTGCCATTCCCAATTCAGTTAACTAACGTTCTTCGTCAGGTGCTGGCACTGAACAGACTTAATTCAGTACGGTAAATGAGAATGATTATAATATTCGGCCACACATGGAGATACGTGGAATATAAATCCAGTCAAATCTACGAGGCGGCTGAGAAAGATTTAAAGAAAAAACTGGCCTAAAGTTATTGCAAAGACTTTAACGGTGTGGAAGACCGACTTTTAAACCAATGACATCGCTAAATACAGGCCACATGATCGAGACACGTAGAAGCTCACCTTGGTCTATATATAGACGAAGGCTTGGGTTCTCATAAGCAGCAACTCAAGTATGGATGAGAATCCTCCAATGACGCTATTCATTATGGCATTGTTTTGCTTCATGGCAACAGCAATCATGCCTCTGCCTCTAGTTGACGCTAATTCCTACTATTACAAGTCCCCTCCACCACCATCCCACTCACCCCCTCCTCCCTACCACTACAAGTCCCCTCCACCTCCTCCTTATCATTACATATCCCCGCCACCACCATCTCCATCTCCACCTCCTCCCTATCACTACATATCCCCGCCTCCACCATCCCCATCTCCTCCTCCACCCTATCACTATAATTCCCCGCCTCCACCATCACCATCTCCTCCTCCGCCCTATCACTATAAGTCCCCGCCACCTCCATCCCCATCTCCTCCTCCGCCGTATCACTACAATTCCCCGCCACCTCCATCCCCATCTCCTCCTCCGCCGTATCACTACAATTCCCCGCCACCTCCATCCCCATCTCCTCCTCCGCCGTATCACTACAGATCCCCGCCTCCACCATCCCCATCTCCTCCTCCGCCCTATCACTACAAATCCCCGCCTCCACCATCCCCATCTCCTCCTCCTCCCTATCACTACAAATCTCCCCCACCACCATCACCATCTCCTCCTCCGCCCTATCACTATAAGTCCCCGCCACCTCCATCCCCATCTCCTCCTCCGCCGTATCACTACAATTCCCCGCCACCTCCATCCCCATCTCCTCCTCCGCCGTATCACTACAAATCTCCGCCTCCACCATCCCCATCTCCTCCTCCACCCTATCACTACAAATCCCCGCCTCCACCATCCCCATCTCCTCCTCCTCCCTACCACTACAAATCTCCCCCACCACCATCCCCATCTCCTCCTCCGCCCTATCACTATAAGTCCCCACCACCTCCCTCACCATCTCCTCCTCCCCCCTATCACTACAAATCCCCACCACCACCATCCCCATCTCCTCCACCTCCCTATCACTACAAGCCTCCCCCGCCACCGACCCACTCCCCTCCTTACCACTACAAGTACACATCTCCGCCACCTCCTCCCTACCATTACAAATACACTTCTCCACCCCCGCCAATCTACTGAGAAGCTCATGATGAAATACAAGGTAACGACCTTTTTCTTTTGCATTTGCTTTCTTTGCTACAATTCCTTGTGTATCTGTACAAAGATACCATTAATTTACTCGTTTTTAAGGTTAACCATATTATTTTTTGGGCAGCGCAGGCATAAGAAACATGAATGCAGTCGAAGATTTCGTGTTCATCCGGTGAATGTGACATCCCTGCAATTCAAAACCCCGCAGGGAAATAAAAAGATAATAAGGCACCCTTCGTATCAATTGGAGTCTGTAATAAGCATGGCTGTATAGTTAGATGGGATTGGAGCCCAATCGTCCTTGTGGGTTCAAAGTTTCTCAATAATATTATTTATACATTTCAGTGTTTCACTGTTTCAGAAACTGTCAAGTTGCCGAATTGATTTATAAACGCGTATCATATAGATTTGCTTTGTTGTAAGAATACATGCACTCTCATTTCCAATACTCTCAGTCTGGCTGCGCCTGCGAAGGTTTTCAATTGCCCGTAACTAATTTTATTCCACTGTCTACGCATTTTTTTCATTTTTTTTTCGGCTGTGAGCATTACATAGTGATAGTAAATGCCTTACAAAGTCAACTTCATTAAGGGATTTTGGACGTAGAGGATTGGACTCCATTAATGGGTCTTGGGCATACAGCTTTGCTTTCCTCTTGCGTTAAATTGCTTCACTTGCTTCACAACACAATGAATGCTCAATGAATACCTTGTTTCACTGCACAATGAATACCTTACTGAGCATCGCAAGATTGGAATTTCAAAACATACTTATTTATTAAACTGACTGTTTTCACACCTTCCTACCCAAAAAAATCTTAAATTTTGCAATTCTTTTAACTATATTGGAAAGAAATCACCCAGTGACAAGCAGCCCATCAAATTCCATTCCATCTCTGCTTGCGATAAATTGCTTACCATTATGACGTCACTAAATATAATCAGTGCAGCCAGCGTATCTGGTTGTATCTGGTTTTCTGGATGATTTATAAGTAGCGTATCTGGTTTTAATGAGTCTGGATAATTTATTTATTATAGTAAATTGATTTGAAAAGTTTAATCACTTTTTACTTTTTTATATGGTTTTGGTATTTTTTGAGTTTGAAAAATAAAATAAAAGTAACAAAGCTATGTGGTCTTTTATTACTGTTAAACCTAAAACTTGTGGAATTTGCACGCTGGCGGCACGCTGCCGCTCTAATGCAGCGGTCGATCTGCCTCCGCCCACAGACCGCAAAACGCTGTTGCCCACATCACAGGCCGCGACCACCTCCGCATGGCATTTTCGTTGTACTGGCACTATTATTATGGGAGGTTTAACTTATTCTTAAACCCACGCAGGCACCCTCTCGACTTCCCGGCGTGCAACCTCCACCTTCACGCAACCACCACCGGAGGATCCCTGTATTGTGTACGTCTATGATTTCCCTTTATCGCCTTCTCTTCCTCGTAAATCTCTGCTGTAGCTTTCCACTTCTTCACAAGTCTGACATTTGTCACTAAAGTCAACCTGAGAAGAAATTCACACTAAATATAAAGTCAACCTGAAATTCACACTAAATATGTTTTTTAACGAGGTGAAGGAATTATTTGAGGTTAAAAGTGGCTGGAATCCGGATAAAAAAGTTTCAAAAAATCTTGTAGACGCAGTGTTTGAATCATATTTTTGATGGTGGAAATGGATTCAACACCATCAAAAACGTTTAGCACACTTAAAATTTTGAAGTTTCACAACTATAACTTGGATTTATAAAAATCCTTGCCAAATTTTCTTTAAATATAACTAGAATTTCTATAACTTTGCGAGCCACTAGAACAATATTAATTACTTTGACATTTAAGTATTACAAAGAGTTATAAAAAATTAAACAATTTGTCTCAACTTACACATCAGCACAATGAAAACAATATTAATTACTTTGACGTTCGAAGCATTACAAAGAGTTATAAAAAATTTAACAAGTTGTTTATATTTCTTATTTTCGACGAGGAAACGATGGAAACCATATTAATTACTTTGACATTCGTAACATTACAAAAAAAAATTAAACAAATTCTTTCAATTTACACGTCGGCATATATTTATTATTTTAGTGGAGGAAGACAACGAAAACAATATTAATTACTTTGACATTCAAAACATTACAAAGAATAATAACTTTGGGAAAAAAAAACACACACTCATAAAAAATTAAACAGTTATAACGACGCGTTTAAACTAAGCCCTTTTGAGGCACATTGCTTTTTAATATCGGCAAAGGATGGTGTTGAATTCGCCTCTGGTGAGCTGGGGAGGTCTTAAGTATAAACAAACAACATAAACGGCTAATTTTTTATTTTTAATAATGTTGAATTTTTTTTTATTTTTAATAATGTTGAAAAATGTATGGAAGTATTTTAACCATTTTAATAATGTGGTTGTAGTTATGTTAGTTGATGATATATATGGTTAAATATGTTCAAATTATAGTTAGGAATGGTTTATTATGGTCAACATATAGTTCACTATAGATGACCATATTTATTTAAATCTAATTATAATTTATTATGATATATTATAATTGACTATGGTTCATCATGTTTGTTCATGTTTGATCAGGGTTACCCATGGTTAACAATGGTCAGCCAACATTTACAATAGTCAACCATGGGGATCATAGTTAATTATGTTTGACCATGGCTGACATAGTAAACTCGATAAATCTAATAAACTTAGGTCAACCTAGTCAACTTTTGTTAACCTACCCAACTTAGGTCAACTCGGTTGACTATGGTTGACTAGTTTACTGTAGTTGGCCATGAACAATTATGGTTTACCTACTAAACCTAGTAAACATAGATCAACCTAGTAAACTTAGGTCCACTAATTAAACTTAGGTCAACATAGTCAAACCTCATAAACATAGGCCAACCTAATAAATCTAGTAAACCTAGGTAAACTTAGTAAACCTATGTCTACTTAGTAAATCTAATAAACATAGGTCTACCTAGTAAATCTAAATAACCTAGTGAACCTTGTAAGCCTAGCTCACGGGGGCTTCATTGATAAAGCAATATAATATCACGTGCATTCATATTGGGGTATAAAAAATAAGAAAAACACAAAACAATATATTGACTATATAATAGGGGTTAGAGGGGTTTATATATATATATATATATATATATATATATATATATATATATATATATATATATATATTATAGGGTATTTTTCTTTAAAAAAATGGCCAAGCAGAGGCACAAAAGAGGCGGGAGGTGTGAGTGACAGCGCACCACCAGTGCACCGCACCACCAACGCACCATCTATTTTGCACCTATTTTGCTAGGTGAGAGCACGACTAGAACTCTGTTCGTAGTCCTGTATCATAGCTACGCGAGAGTATCATACCTCGGCTCTATTGCACAACCTCGGCTCTTTTGCACCTATTTTGTTGGGCGAGAGGCACTGCACCCCCAACGCACCATCTATTTTGCACCTATTTTGTTGGGTGAGAGGACGACGAGAGCTCTATTTGTAGTCTCATATCATAGCTGGGCAAGAGTATCATACCTCGGCTTTGTTGCACAACCTCAGCTCTTTTGCACCTATTTTGCTGGGCGAGAGGCATCGCACCACCAACGCACCATCTATTTTGCACCTATTTTGTTGGGCGAGAGCACGGCGAGAACTCTGCTCGTAGTCTCGTATCATAGCTGGGCAAGAGTATCATACCTCGGATTTGTTGCACAACCTCGGCTCTTTTACACCTATTTTGCTGGGTGAGAGGCACCGCACCACCAGCGTACCATCTATTTTACACCTATTTTGCTGGGTGAGAGCTCTGTTCGTAGTTCCATATCATAGCTAGGCGAGAGTATCATACCTCGGCTCTGTTGCATAACCTCGGATCTTTTGCACCTATTTTCCTGTATCATAGTTGGGTGAGAGCTTTGTTCATAGTCCCATATCATAGCTAGGCGAGAGTATCATAGCTTGGGTTCAGGGTGAATTGCACCAGTTGTTGCCATCACTGGGGAGAAGTCTGAAATCCATATCATAGTCTTTCTCATCCATCTGGCATTATGTTTTATCTAAAGTGTTTGGGGCTACAGAAGCAGTCGAGGTGGGCCTGGCATATAATAGAGAAGGTTTTTTTTACCGGTGTCGAACGTTGACAAGCAATCCAGGTATTTTTCATCGTTTTCATTTTGGGGGCTAAAAATTAATTATTCTGGTGCTTTAGATAATGATTAGGATTTTGTTGTTTTGTGCTTTAGATAATGATTAGGGTTTTGTTGTTTTCGGATGGGACCTTTCATTCTCTTCCCCATGACCGTCTTCTAAAGATAGAATCCCATTTGGCATCAAGAGATCTATTAGAGTTTGACCTACCAGATATCCATGAATCCTCTCTTTCGAGATGAACTACCACCTATGAAAGGGTTAAGCACCTCTTCCATCAAATCCAAAACTTCACCGTTGCGCTAGCTCTAGCCATGGAAAATCCAGATCCACTAAGTTTCTAGTGTTAAGCATAACACTATTTGCTATTCGAATAGATACTCATTTAATACCAGGAATTCTCACCCTAAATTAGGGGTATTCTCTGCTTCATATGAAGAAAATGATCAAATTATCACGTAAGTCACATTTGTAGAGTATGCTTAATCACCTTTAGAGAGAGTTTCTTGCCTCCTAATAGGCATGGTGACAGAAAACAGATCTCGTGATCAGGCAATCCATAGGCTAGAGTTGTCTAAACCGTCAAATCTGATGAGTGATTCTGATTTGAAATTCCTACCCTGCTCTTGAGTCAAGGCTTTCAACCAAAGAGCAAAACAAGTCTTCTGGAAAATATTCAGGAAAGGGGAGTAGGCTTTTATTTCCTTGAGCTTATGGCATGGTTTTTTTACAAAACATACCTTGTGCTTCTCCCATTCCCAGTGGTCATATCAAGAGGTTTTTGGACATGCAAAATGTAACTCTTCAACAGTTGTATGGCTATATAAACACTGTTTGTTCAGCGTCAGAATTGTGATCTGAAATCGAAAGTTTATCCTTATACATATTAAGTCCACTAGAATTAGGTGAGAATATCTCCACATATTTGTCATTAGAGAAATCTTCAGGTCCATTGTTCATGTCAGTGTTGGAATTTGAAGATAAAAGTTACTCTGAAATGCCCTCTTCGATGACAGCCTCAGCATCCTCAAAAGTACAATTATCACGATCATCAAAATGTAACCCTAAGACCTATTATAGATTTTCTTCACTTCTGAATGCAAATTAAGGCTGCCAAATATGTTGTGCACAATCTTCTTATAGTCATGTTTCAAAATAGCATGGTCATTGTAAGACTGGATTTTTTCCCAAAGAAAATGATTAGGAAATGCCCAGCCAACATGACGCTTAGTTCTCAGTTGAGTGTTTTCCCTACAGTTCTCTCTGTCCATGTAATAATGAGGGTCTTCCTTAAAAGAGGCAAAGAAAGGGCCTCTTCTCAAATTATACACAATAAACTCATCCAAATCACATTTTTTTGGAGATCATTTGTTTATCAAGATCCAGATCTTGTGATGAAACGAGTTTGGTTTTTCATATTCTTTATCATATTCATAATTTTCACCTTTACACCCAGATGAACAATGATCATAAGACCATGCAGGTTGGTTCAGATAATCAATAAATCTCCTTTCATTTCCAATCATAGAGCCACCTATATTTGGTGCTTTTTAGTCTTTTGAAGAAGGAAAATGGAGTTGAAAATGCCAATCATACTACTGGAATCCTTTCCCTGGATAAGCGAATCTTTTATGTCTAATTCCAACATTTCCTTGGATAAGATGAAGGGTTTATTCATGTCTTAAAAGTCTTTCCTATTTCCATACTTAATTGTTATAGCAGCACATAGCGAATTCATCTCTACTTTGTGCATTTTAGCATGTTCCAAGACAAGCACATTTGTAGGGTCACTTTGATAAGTTGGGAAGACAACGTCAAATTCCTTTATTCTTTCAATACAAAGCCCAATCAATAAATTCATTGCACAAGTCTTCGACCAATCGCTCACAAAGACTCATGTCTACGCTCTCTTGAAGTTCTTGATAACTTTCTTCATCAAGAGCATCATTATCTTCTTGATCATGATAGGGGGAGGATCAAACATGGATTCTTCTTGTAGGACTATCATCAAGACTTGATAGGTATCTTCATTCCTTCGAAATTTGAGACTCTAGTGCTTGAGAAATTCTTCAATGAAAACTAGAATAGAGGGTATACTCCTTAATTTGCAAGAATATACAAGCCACTCCTTTTTTGTTTGTTCCCCACCAAAATGGGTAACCCTAGAGGAGAAAACGTTTCTCCTATTTCTTCACATCCAATCGGCCAGCCATGCAGCCACCACTAGCCGATGATGTGCCATTATATCTCTGCCACCTGCATCAGTCATATGCTTCTCACCCATTCGGCAAGAGCACATGGACGAAGGTGGGCTTCCAATCAAAATGTGCTTTATTTATTTTGTAATCAGGTACTTATGTTTGTTTGTATTTGAGAATTTGATATGGATTATGGGGTGAACTAGAAGAAGGAGGGGTTTTAACCTTGATCTTGTTCCCTCACCTTAAATGGGGGTTAATATTTGATCCTAGTCCAGTGGGATCTCCCTTAATGGCCCAATGGGTAAAGGAGGGGCACTACTTGGGAAGCCCTGATTGAGATAGTGTAGTTCCATCTATCCTTATTCCATACTTACCACTTTCCATCGTACATTATAAGCCCTTATCTCACATCCATTCTCAGGTTCAACTAACCATTGGTTCTTTAGGATTTGGGACCCATACATCCTCATACCTAGGTGGGACCTGAAACTTTTCCCTGGGAGGTTGATGCAACTAAAAGAAAACAACTTTGCCACCCTTGGACACAAAAATCAGCAGTGGGAAGCTTCAATCTTAAATTGCAACTGTAAAATAACATCCTAAAAGAAATAGATTGCTTTCTTGTTAGATATATACAAAGAGGTATACAAGCAGTGTTCAAGGTGACATTACTTAGTTTCCCTACATGGGCATATGATCAAAATTCCATATTGTTGGAATATTTACTTTCTCAGGAAAATAATTTCCAATTGATATCAACACATCTAGTTGATTGATGAGTCTCACATTCAAAATCTAAAGATTGAATTATCTGCTAGCTACTGGGCAGAAATATGCCATTAATGTTTAGGATATACCTATGCTTATACCTCAAGATAGAGTTTAAAGTGTTTCTTCCCTGCTCCAATTGAGGTTGCAATCAAGGAAATGTTCTCTTGTATTCGTTATATAACAGTCATTTTGGAAGCAATTGAGTGTTGCTGCTATTTTGGATTTTGCAAAATTGTGTGTGATACCTATAGGTGGAAATCCTGTAGAAATCTGCAAACTTATCCTGTACAAGAACTCTTAAAATAATATGGATAGTCTAATGTCACTTGGATCAACCCCCTGCACTTAAAACCTACTTGATCTGTTGCATCTTCCTCAGAGTTATCAGCTTCCTAGAATCTCTTGTTTAGGAATGATTCCATAATTAGATTTAATATTGAGAATATTCACCCTAACAATATCAAATTTCCTTACATGAAGACAGGGATGTTGTCATTTCTCAGCTAGATTACTCATCATAGAGAATTATTGTCTAATAAGTTCCTTAGTAGCATTGACCATCTCAAAATGATGCATTTGCTCACACACAAAAAATATGTGCCGATGTGCCTTGGCCAGTTCTCTATAAGGGAAAAGAAAATAGGAATTCATGACTTTTGAGATCATCCCTACAAGGAGACAAGTCTCTGAGAATAAGTTAAAGACAACCTTCAACAAGGTTTATGGACCCTACAGAATTAGAACAAATGCGGTTGATGTGGGTAATTCCTTAGACATTTTGAACAAAAGAAGACTCCATGAGATCTTCCACAACTCCTATTGAGAAAAGAAATGAGGTAGTAAGGTTGTTACTCAAATATAGGTCCCTCCCACAAATGAAGAGCGCAAGCTCATACTGTTGGGATCATAGGACATTTTGGAGGTGAATGTTCAAGGGTACCGATATTCAACTCCATCTTAATGGGCACAATAGTTCCTCACCCACTACATAATCAATCCAACCATAGCTCAACTTCATTATAACTAATTGAAAAGTACTTTCTAAAATAAAACAGCTTGGATTTCAAATTTGATATATTGATTTCCACGTAGCATTCTATTTCTGTTGCCTCATTAGTTGCAATAGTAGTTCCATCTTGGGTAACAAAAATTGCATCAAAAGAGAAAGTGTTACCCCATAGCTATCAAATTTTTCAAAGATAGACTCACAACAACCATCGATGCCTCTCACACTAGCAAGACAATGAAATCCATAAATTGACTTAACAGAGATTAATTAAAAATACAAATCCTTAGCTTTTTCTTGTGGAACCTATGGGTCATGTTCATCATCACTCACATCACAAAGATTTGTGACAACTCTTCTCTACATGGCTTCCTTGATGTCCATCCTCGCTAACATGGCCCTAAACAACTTGGTAATCTGATTAACAACACCTCTTCATTGTCCTCAACCCTAGACTTGGTATTCCTTTGTATAATACAGTACAATATAAATCTGAAATTGTACACTGTAATTCGTAAAAAGCATAGGTATGTGTTATACACCACACAAGTTCTCATCAACATGATAGCTTAAACAAAAAAAGGTTAGAGTTCAATTTGGCCTTTCAAAAACCAGGTCTTAATCAATATATAACATGAAAATACCATGCAATGAGGAAAATTATTGAACAGTCGAAGCACAAAATATAGCTTCCAAAACTGATACGTGGAAAGCAACATCACCACTTTTGTGTTTTAATTGTTTCTTTGCTCACTAAAATATTCCAAGTCTGAATCATAGAGATGATATGACAGTTAAAGCTAAGTTTATTTTCTCCATGAAAAAATAATCCAATTTTGGACATGACACAGAGAAAAATCCAACGAAAGAAGGATATAAAGCCAACATAATGCACTTTCTCCCCTGTTTCTTGTTTATAATTTTTATTGGAACAAGACTGGAATTTTAATAACCAGAATGATGCGTTTTGTGGGCTAGTTATCCTCCTTCCCTTGACAGGGATAGGTTGATTTGTTGCTTATCATTCCTAACCATTAATTGTGTTAAAATTTAACTGATCTAGTGCTAGCCACAACCTAGGAGTTGTGTTAAACTTTCACTGATCTATTGGTAGATCACAGCTTGCTTGAAAATTTTGCAGGTCTACAGTTGGACCATGTCCCATTAGAAAATAGGGGAACTTAGTATGCAGGCCACTGAGTAGCTCGAGTTCGGTATAAGTAAAGAAACTTTCTCTAATGTACTTCTAGACCACAGTCTAACTGACAATTCTGCCAGTCTACAACTAGACCACATCCCTTCGAAAAACAGGGAAATGCAGCATGCAGGCCACTAAGCAGGTCAAGCTTGGTATAAGAAACACAATTTTTTATTGACCAACTGTTGGACTATTAGCCTAACTAAGAATTCTACCAGTTTACAGATGGACCACAACCCATCGGAAAATTCTGATGGTGCTTTTTATACTGAAATGCTCAGTAACCTGGGCATTTCAAGGCCTCCTCCTTGTCTAGACAGTGACCCATTTATCAACCTAGTTCTATCGAACTTATGCGATCTCACTGGATCCTAACATGGAGTGTACTCGATATTATAGAACTCAAATGTCATGTCCTTTGAAGTCTCTTTGCCCCAAACTGCATAATGTGCTTCAAAAGAAGAAATTATCATAGTTAAAGAATTACAACCCACATTGGCCTTGCTCAATCTAGATGCTTTAAATGGTGGAGAACATGTATTCTAACACCCACCCAAGAGGCTGAAAAGAGTTCTGGTGCAACAATAAATCAACTCTCAAATTTGTTTTAGTAATATGTTTTATTTCTGGTTTCAATTCCATTTGAGGATTTTTAAATACATTTTGAATCAAGGTGTTTCATCCAAATAGTAATATTTCTTCATGTTTTTTGGAGCTTTGAATTGAAATTTCATACTTTTCTCCTTGCTCTTTTTTTTAAATAACAAATATGCTTGTGCAATTTTACTTACTTTTTCATTTATTTATGTGCAAAAATAGATGGAGTTGTTTTATAAAATTGCTAGCGGTGAAGAAAATTCTATCATTGGCGTGGTCAAGTGTCGAGAAGGTTGTACATTTGCTGAAACGCGTGATGAAATTGTGGATGATGAAATTGTTGGATACCCTTTTGATTTTATCCAGGATTGAACAGGCTTAAATCCAAAGCAAGAGAAAAAATGGAAAGTTTGTACAACACTTGTAGGCATCAAGAGGAAACTAGGCACTTTTGACGTGGAAGAAGAGTATTCAAATGTAGTGGGAACAATACCAATCTTTGAAAACATTGAAGTGAATGTGGAGAGACCTATGCATAAACAACCAAGAGTTGAAAATATGTCTTTGTCAGTGGAACAAGCCATAGTTGTTGATCCTAGTGTATTGCCATCTTGGGAAAAAAAAGTTAAAAGTTTAATGGAAGAGTTTGTCAATGAGAAAATTACTCTCAAAGAATATTCAGAAAAGGGATAATCTAAAACAAAGATCCATTGTGAAATTTGTGGCATTGATTATGGAACATGTGATGTATCCTTAGCAGCGCGAACAACACGCAACTTCAAAAACCATCATATGAAAACATGAGCCCATCAACAATGCCTATCAATGCCAAGTGGTAGTGAAATTACTTCATGTAACGAAGTACAACAGGAAGTGATGGTTGGAGATCAATTCCATATTTATCAAGTAATCAAACTTCTAGATGATTTCAACAAGACGCAAGAGCCTAATTTGTTCAAGGTGGTGGAAGCAACACTTGCAGACTATAAGGACATGAAAAAAGTGAGAGTGGAATGTACACGATGCGATAAATGGTTTTGTTTAGTGCCAACAAGTTTTTCATTTCTCTAAATGAACACATGAAACCAAATAAGCACACTACTACTACTACAAATGAGGGTTCACATGAGGAGATT
Organism: Pinus tabuliformis; assembly: GCA_031772625.1. NCBI lineage: Eukaryota > Viridiplantae > Streptophyta > Pinopsida > Pinales > Pinaceae > Pinus > Pinus tabuliformis. Next base: position 466,397,568 of record CM062805.1, read on the forward strand.
GGGTTGAGGAGTGGCACAGTTGGGAGACCCAAAAAGCCTACCAATGATAAGTCCCAACAAAGTTTGACTAGGTTCTTGGTCCCATTATCACCATCAATATTACATAGGGGTTCTACAAGTGCAGATCCTTATACTTCAAGTGTGTTAATTGTCAACTTAGACTAAACTTTAATATGAATTTGTATATTATTTTATTTATCTTGCTTCAAATTTATTTGTTTGTTGTCATCTTATTACAACTCAATTATCTCCCTTGTTACTATAATGTTGGGGGTATTGATATCCTTATATTGATAGAAATGGGGAGAGATTGGAAACAAAGGTCCTAATGGATGATCAAAGGGGTGGAAAATTATGGGCCATAGAGAAGCATACCAGGATCATGTTATGTTATGAGGGTATTGAATGTCGTATTGATGGTACATATAGGCATATTCATTGCTAGAGGGCTTTTGAAATAGGGATCCCATTTGATTCATTAACATGCAACTTTTGTAAGTTGGTTCCATAATGTGATGACTTCAGGATGCGATTATATCATGAATCAATGTGCACAAATAAAAGAAGTGAACGAGATACAAGAAAAGGTAGAAGACTTGACTATTTGACTCACAATGAATTGAAGAATGCTGCAAGGGTTATAAATGCTAATCATAGATCAACAATGTGATCTCTTTGGTGGGAGATGACAAAGTTTGCTACATTCTCTATTAGAATGAGATCCCTAAAGGAAAAGTTGTTTGAATCGATAGAAAGGAAGGATGTCTTTAGGTTTTGCAAGGATGTGTGTGAGGCACATAAGCAAGGAAAATTACAAGGTAAATATGCAGTTTGGGAATTTGTCAAGGATATTTTTCATAACTTGATGCATGCAAAAGTAGGGAGAAGGTATAGTACATCCACAAAATCCCTTTATGAGATGATCAAGTTATGGGGAGGCCCCAGATTATATAGCTTTATTAGCTTGAATCTATATGGTCCTTCAATATCTACGACTTTAAGGAAAGTTAGAAAGTCATTAGCATATATCACAGAGGAGCAGGAGAATATTTTTGAGGCAGTTGGAAAAGTTTATGCTTCTTATAAAGCCAGGCATGGTATAGATGGCCCAATTCCTATATTACTCGCTGAAGATGAAACAGTTGTGAAACAATATGTTAGGTGGGTAGCAAAAAGTGATACATTGGTGGGGTTTTGTGGTATGAAAGAAGAACATCAATGCTAATTACATTTCTTGGTGAGAGTTGGTGACGGAGCTATAGGCTATGGGATTATAACAAATTATTTTAAGAACAATGTTATTGGCCATTATGCACGTGTTATTATTGCAAACCCTTTACATGAAAGGATTCCTTGTTTGGTTGTGGTTGTTCATCCAACATGCAATAGGTTCAATGCAAATTTTGTTTATCAACAATGGGAAAAGGTAGAATCTATGTGGAAGAAACACGTGGAAAATAATTTGGGACCTATTGTTGGTCATTCCTCAGATGGGGATAGCAGAAGAAGACAACTTATGTTGAAGGATTATTCTTCAACATTAGGTCTTCGATATCAAATTCCTTGGGGAGGGTGGAGGCTAACCGGGTTGTATAATGGTTGTAATGTAACAGGATTGCATGACCAAGATTACATCCACAACGGAAAAAAGCTAGTGAATCCTTTTGTTATAGCTCCAAATCTCACTCTTATGGTTTGTGATGCTGCACTCATGACCTAGGGCAACCCCTCCTTCCAGACCTGGTCCTAAAATTTAAAAAACAGTGTTTTATCCCCTATACGCGACATTGCCCTGAGTTAAACGCGTGTACACGCGGGTCTGTGTATACCCAACCCACGTGTATGTATTAAAACACTTAAAAAAATAAATAATTCCTTATTTTCGGGCGGAGATCGCGGGTTTTACCTGCTGATCACCTGTTAGTGCCCGTGGCCCAACTGTTCCCAACCAACTCCTAACTAAAAAACTACTTTGGAGATGGTATAAAAACACATCAAAGGGAAGGCCTAAGGGAGAGAGAAAAGAAGAGCAAGATTATTATGCTGAGATTTTCCCCTTAGACTAGGTCTGAAGTCCTTGGTGCCTTCTGCACTTCCCCCATTTTGCATAGGAAACCCTTGTTTCCATGTGTATTGGTGATCATTCATTCTTTATATCACCATTGAGTAAGACTTGGAAGGAGCTCTTGTTGGAGGCTTGAGGCTGGAACGAATCCGGGAGGAAGCTTTGCTTGGAGCCTGCTGAAGGTGTTTTAGGTGAGATCTTTCAGTTATATGTACTTTACTTGCCTTTATATAAAGAAACACGCCTTGGTTCCCGAAACAATCTTTCTTTGTGCTTATGAGGTTCATATTTTGAATTCTTATGCAAGTAGTTACTTAAATATTTTTATAACTAACTTTATAGCATGAAGATGGTTTGTGTATAAGTATTTGTCCATGTACTGCTGTGTTCTTTGATTTGTTTGTTTTACAGGTCAAAGGAGAAGAAGGGAACTCCAAGAAGGGTTTGGACCCTAAAGGCCTTCTCGAACGTAGGACCTTAGGTACGTACCTTAAACATTAGAATTTTCTTACAGTAAAGATAATGGCTGTGTGTGTGTTTCTTTGAATAAGCAATTTTCAGTCTGGTAGAGTCTTAACCCAAAGGACCCTAGGGGTACTTTCCCCTCAACCAGAATTGGCGACTCCACTGGGGAACAACATTCTTGTTGTTCCTAGTTTGGGTAGTCTTCAAGCCAATCAAGGCTCAACCTCTTTGTTTGTTGGCTCTGACTGTCTGATCTGTTCTTGAACTCTAAGCTTTTCCAGTTTTTCAGTCTGTATTTTTTTTATTTTTCTTGAAAATCCCAGATACGTTGTTTTTCTGGATTACAGAAGCGTATATACGCAAGTTTAACTAAGTGAACCCGCGTATACGCAGGTTTCCTCAGTTACAGTCGCGTGTACATGCACTCTGCACATCACTGCAGGCGCGTATATTATATAATTTTCAAGATTTATAAATTTTATTTTTGCTGAATGTTTGTCTGGTGGTTTGGGTCAGTTTGAAGCAGTCATTTTCCAGTAACAGTCCTCTGTTTAACAGGGGGAATCTTGTTCTGAACTCTCTCTAATTATAAGGAGTATTAGTCTTGTTTTCGTTGATTGCAAGCATCATTGTTTTTTGACACACAAGATTTCTGGTTAAGAATCTTGACTGCTCTGTTTTGGCAGAGTAGGAAGATTGGATTCAATCTTTGTGTTCATTTTTTTTTGGTGACCCTTTTGTTTGCTTAACGAAACCATTTTTGTGACCATTTGCTCCTTCGTTTCGGGAAAGTTGTTTGTTACCATTTTCTTGAAACTTGTCTTTTGATCTCTTGGACTTTCATTGCTGCTTTTGATTGTCAAGAGCGATTTCAAACGCATTTATTTTTGTTGGGTTTTCATCATTTGAAAGGTGTCAATTCGCAAAAGTGTTTGGTTGCCTATTCTTCAATCATTAGTGTCAGTATTTTTGAGAGCATTCTTTGAAAAAGACTTCTTTGCTTGTTGTTTGAAAGAAAATCTTTTGAAAGTTTTAAGTTTCACTTTCTTAAACTTGCTTTTCATTTGATTTCCTTTTTGCGAAGTGAAAGTGCTTTATGTTTATCTTAGAACTTGTTTTTATTGTTTGGACGAAATGATTGGTAGCACATCATATTCTATCTAAGCATTTTAGTGGCAAGACAAATTTGATAAGTGAGCAACTTTCCTTCTTTGTTTGCAGAGTAGTCTTAAAATCTTGCATTCACATATAGTTGTTTCATTAGGATAGATTTGCATCCCTTTTTATGCATACATAGCTTTGTTAGCTTTTATGAGTGTGGAGTTTGAAAAGAAAGCAAAAAACTTTGTTTTATTAGAAGTACCTCTGAACCTCATAGAAATTGCTCTTCATCGAAAACAAAAAGTGCATGTGCATATAGCTAAGTTTTATTAATTTCTTTTGCGTCCATAAAACACCACAAGTTTCATCTCCATTACCTTGTGACTTAAAGAACAACCTAATAAAATCAAGCGCTAATAAAAATCCACTAGAACTTTTTGTTTTAGTCAGTTACACCAACAAGTTTAGGATTTTAGGGCCTTGGATTAGGCGAGTGGAGAGTTAACTCTCCAAGGCCACATAAAACGTCAAACATAAGAGTCTGAATAACAAGAGAAAATCCAATAGCGTTAGGAAGACCAGGAAAGCTCCGGATCTGAGAGTTAAGCACGAGGGTCTGTGAAGACAGGGAAGAGAGATACCCCCTCTCCTACTTGTCCAAACTTACCTCACGACTGTTCCGCCTGGCTTCTGCGACGAGTTGGTGCCCATAGTTGCCTCTCCTAGGGATCTACACAGGTGGCTGCAGAGGGGAATCCTGTGGTACCTGAGGTTGATGTTGCATCACTCTCGATAGTACTACTGGAGGGCACCCTTGCGAAGCTTGGGGGCTTGCACCGGCACAGGCTGTTGCTAGGAGGTCGGCGTAACTTCCTCTGTTACCTTTGCTGATAGGACTGGGTCGTCATTATCCCAGACTATCTTCAGAAGGCCCCTGACTCCACTTTCTTGTATTTTGGTGTCCGGTCCTCATCACCCGGAGCGGAAATACTTGGAAGTTGTTTGACTGGCTATATCTTTAGGGACTTTATAGTGAGTTCTCTTTGCTCCTTATATATAGTTGGCTTTAGGTATTTTTGTCTAGTCACCTTTGGACTTTGTGTTCTGAGTGACCGGCTTACCACTCTACCGATCTTGAAAGGCTTTTGGTTGTTCTTTCAGAAGTTGTGGAGTTGCCTCCTCAAGGGCAAAGGTTTTGATTGCTTATTCATATTCCTTGAAGAGTTATTTCTATATTCCCGTAGGGGAAGGGTCTTTGGATCAGTTCGATATGGCCAATATTCCCGTGGAAACCAACCAAGGTGCCCTCCCGAAAGGGGATCCTTGTGCTTTTCCTTCCTTTGGAAACGTTGGTACTCCCTTGATGGCCACTTTGAATATTCCTGGGTTGAATGTTGGGCTACCCGTTTGGCTGTGGTCCACTCCGAATATTCCAAATGCTCTTGAAGCCTCTCAGTTGATTGCTTTATTTCAAGGGCATCACATGGGCACTAATTTTTCATCTTCTTTCAAAGAGAAATCTTGGATTCCTTCTTCACCTCCTTCTTGTAACAAGAAATCTAAAAAGAGGAGAAAGAGGAAGTCAAAGAAGAAGAATAGTTCTATCCTTTCATCTTCAACCTCTGCGAGTCATGTTGGAGATGAGCCTTCAGCCACTGCAAGTCATGCTGGGGGCACAAGTCTAGTCATTGCGAGTCACACTATCATTTCATCTTCAACCTCTGCCAGTCATGTTGGAGATGAGCCTTCAGCCACTGCTAGTCATGCTGGGGGCACAAGTCTAGTCACTGCGAGTCACACTAGCATTTCATCTTCAACCTCTGCGAGTCATGTTAGAGATGAGCCTTCAACCACTGCTAGTCATGCTGGGGGCACAGGTCTAGTCACTGCGAGTAACACTAGCACTTCATCATCAACCTCTGCGAGGCATGTTGAAGATGAGCCTTCAGCCACTGCTAGTCATGCTAGGGGCACAAGTCTAGTCACTGCAAGTCATACTAGCAAAGAGTCACCGACCTCTGCAAGTCATGTTCAGGACTCTCCGCAAACCACTGCTCGTCATGCTGGCGGAATGGAGGTTGATAAGAAACCTGGACGTAGAAGTTTTAAACCTAAGTTCCCTTGTAAGATATGCAAGGGAGACCATCTTACTCATTTATGCCCTGGTATTCCAGAGGTTCAAAGGATATGGTCCGAGTCTAAAAGTACTTCTACTCCTAGCTCTGATATGGTTTCTCATCAATCCCATTAACCATTGGTTGATAATGTGGTAAAGCCAGTGCAATCTCTGGCCGATTACACTCCTCTTTTGGGGGGTGAAGTGCCTAACAAAAGAGTCTGTTTGATCTCTAGTACAGAGTCTTCTAGTATAGGGGGCATTCCGGTTTCTTCGAATGTTCCCCGTCCAAGTGCTAAGAGTGTTTCCTTTGATTGGGATAGTCTTGTTGAGCCTCGTCTTCCTTCCGCTGCACCTTTCCAAATAAAGGTCAGAGTGAATTCCACAAATGTCTATCGATGTATGGTGGATGAAGGATCCTCTGCAAGTATTATATCCTCTTTGACTTGGAAAGCTTTGGGTTCCCCAAAGTTGTTGACAGCTCAGAGTCAGTTGTTAGCCTATGATAGAAGGCCTGGTGAATCTATGGGTGTTCTTCCTCAATTGCCTATCACTTTAGGTGGGAAGACTGTCTTAATCGATATGATGGTGGTTGATAGCCCTTTAGACTTTAATATGCTACTTGGGCGTGATTATGTCTATGCTATGAATGCTGTGGTGTCTTCACTCTTTCGAGTAATGTGCTTTCCTCATAATGGGAATATTGTCACTATTGATCAGCTTGCATCTGATAATCACCACCCTAATTCGACTTTACTGCAGAATGCCCCTTGGTTTGTTCCAAGTGTTCAAGTAGACTCTACCCCGCCACAGGTGAATTATGTGGCATTGAGTCCTCAATGTTCAATTGCTTCTGAGAAGGATCCTTTGACTTATTATTCTCCTTCTTGGGACTTGGTCCCGGCAGTTGACCGAGAGATTCATCCTATAGGGACATGGGACCCTTTAATTCCCTCTTTTGATCCTTGTAGTTCTCATGATTTCTTAGAACTTGTTTTGCCTTCACAGGAGGAACTCTTTGAAGCCATGAGTTATGACTACCAAAGTCCTTGGTCCGATCCCTGCAAGGGGTTTGTCCAGAAGAACTATTATGCGTAAGCTGCAAGGCTGCGTGGTTCCCTGTACCATATTGTATATATGAGGTACACATTTTCAAGTTTTGTATTCTATAACACAAAGATTTTATATGAAGTTTATATGTGGGATGTATTAACTTTGTGTCTAGTGTTCCTATTTATGTTTACAGAACTTGGAAGATTTCTCCTTTGGAAGTTTATGGTTGGTCCGTTCTGACAGGTATTGGTTCTCGAAACTGGCATATAGGTTAGGTTTTTCACCTGCATTGTGCACTTATCAGTTTCCTTTCCCATTTTGCCTTAGGATCGACCCCACCAAGTTATGGTGCGGAACCTTCTCATTGCTTAAAAGTATCATGACTTGTGTGGTAGAGCCTACCTTATCATGGGTGCCCTAGTTAGTACCTTGTTGTCACTTGGCACTCATGTTGATTTTTTGTCCCTAGGCTCGGGAGTCCTCTGTAGTCCCGCCATGACTTATGCGTTGAAGACTCATTCCTCTTTGCTTCTTCGCTTCGTTCTGGCCTTATACCCTAGAGGCTCCTATGTGTGTTGAGTTGTACTTCTGCATTGCATGTTGACCATTTGCACCTTTTGGCCTAGAGCCGGCTTCACTTGGACTCGTGTTTAAGCCAACTTTTGACCATGACGTCTGCAAAATCAACCTTGCATACCTTTGACTTCTGCAGCTTGACATACCCTGATCCGTGGAAGGAACATACCTCTGAGTGTCACTGACCAGTTTTCACCTCCCTGCATTGAGCATAGGAACATTCCCTTCCCAGGAACTAGGTCATCTGTTTCATCGACACTCGTTCTTTCCACTGTACCATAGCATTCTTTTATTCTTTTTCCGGCTTAACAGAAAAAGACAAAAAAAATTAAATATTCCAAAAAAGAGCAGGAGCAGGGACATTATTTCCATTTATTGTTGGCAGCTAGAGTCAGTCGAGCCGCCCTTGAACAAAGCACTCAAAACAAAGTCTCCTCCGCATGGGTGGGATTTAGTTTGACTTAGGTATGCCATAACCTTGTTATTGAGTCAATTCTCCCCCGATTGGTTATCTCTTCCAATCATATGGAGGGTTCGATCGTGCCTCCTGCATGGTGAACTTATACAAAGTCATCATATGCTGCCACATAGTCACATTGAGTCGTGCTTTTGTTCAAGGGAAGTTAGCCTGAGTCGGCCTTTCTGCGGTGTCTCTTGACTCATTTTTCAGTCGGCCATCCCTGGTTGTCAGTATCATGTCTATCATCACATCAGCTATATTGGTCCTTTACTCGTGCCAGTTTGAGAAGGTCCCCATTGACTTCTTGCTGGTGGGTCTTGTCCATATCGACGACGACACCTTGCTCTGAGGACAGGCCTAGAGCCGCACCCTGGCCCTATTTTCATTATTGATAGGTCACCTTGTGCTCAGCATCGATCAATATCATGGGTCTTTGACTGAGTGGTTTCCCTTGTCTTCGACATCAGCATACATTATCACACATTGGGATTCGTGCAGTACCTTGGTTTCCATTTGACCCTATTGGTGGATACCTCGCCTCTGTGTCAGCTTTCATTATTGGTTGGTTCAGAGGGTTTCTGCCGTGCGCTAGCCACATCTTGTGTACGCCGGAAACGTACTTCGGTTGGGTTACTACATCTTTTTCGTCTGATTCCTTCCACATTATTGGCCTACGGGTTACACTCGCGCTAGATTGATGGAGGATGCCTTAATGCCTTCCTTCTAGCGGATCTTTCCCTATCGACTCCGACTCATTGCTCTGGGGCAAAGATCTAGAGTCCATTTGGCAGTACCTTGGGGTTTGCGTCATTAGTGGCAGATCCTTCGCTATCGACAGTGGGAAACCATCATTGTCTCCTGATCGATAGATTCTTACAGGTGTTCGACTTCAGCTCATCTATTCACACTTGTTAAATTGTACTGGGTACCTTGACGCTCATTATCATTATCGGTGAGTAGTCTCGCGTTTGTTAACGGTATACATCAATGACCGGTAATCAAACGATTTCTCACATGTTCGACTTCAGATCATTTATTCCCATGGTGTAGAAATGTACCACGGCGATCGGTGAAGACCTCAGGTTGTATCAGCATTCATTGGTTCACTTGACAGTTGCTCCTGTTGCTGCTAGTTGATACCACTCCAACTTCTATGTTGCAGTCAGTCATGGCGACATTCTATATGCTGGCACCTGCTTTTGCAGTGTAGTACCATCCTATTCCATCATGTTCAGTTGGTACCTTTTGGGATCAGTCTTTGATATCAGTGATCCGTTGCATCTTTCAGCATCATTGACAGTCTTATATGTGATATTCAGACATGTACTTGCTCCTTATGATCAGATGATCCATTATGTATCTTCCAGTCATTTATACTTGTATACTTAGTGGATCCGCTTGTACTTGATATGCGGACATGCTTTACTTTTTCTGAGCATGGGTATGCCTGCCTCAGACAGTGTTTCTTTCTGATCTCCTTTTGGTGGCTTGGCAGGCTGAATTCTGGTGAAGTCCTCCTCGGTTTCTCGACAAGACTTCCTTTCCATGTTCTTACATAATATATTTCGGCCATCATGTTCCCCTTCTGACCTCATTTATTAGGGGGCATCTGTTATAGCTCCAAATCTCACTCTTATGGTTTGTGATGCTGCACTCATGGCCTAGGGCAACCCCTCCTTCCAGACCTGGTCCTAAAATTTAAAAAACAGTGTTTTATCCCCTATACGTGACATTGCCCTGAGTTAAACGCGTGTACACGCAGGTCTGTGTATACCCAACCCGCGTGTATGTATTAAAACACTTAAAAAAATAAATAATTCCTTATTTTCAGGCGGAGATCGCGGGTTTTACCTGCTGATCACCTGTTAGTGCCCGTGGCCCAACTGTTCCCAACCAACTCCTAACTAAAAAACTACTTTGGAGATGGTATAAAAACACATCAAAGGGAAGGCCTAAGGGAGAGAGAAAAGAAGAGCAAGATTATTATGCTGAGATTTTCCCCTTAGACCAGGTCTGAAGTCCTTGGTGCCTTCTGCACTTCCCCCATTTTGCATAGGAAACCAGTGTTTCCATGTGTATTGGTGATCATTCATTCTTTATATCACCATTGAGTAAGACTTGGAAGGATCTCTTGTTGGAGGCTTGAGGCTTGGAGGCTTGAGACTTGGAAGGACCTCCCATTGACAACCTGCCTTGCTCAACAATGCATATTTTTTTCTTCTAGTTGTGTTCCCAGGAGAGATCATAGGTATATTCTGTATGAAAGTTTGTGAAAAGTGGCCACCAAGTGGCCTTATTTTCCTTTTTGGAGGTGATATGTCATGCTATAAGCACTTTGCTATGTATTTTCCTTTTCCAAACCATGAAATAGAAATGTATGCATTCTTTCTTTGGAAAAATAAAATCAATTAAAATTTGCATACCATTGACCCTATCAAATTCTTGTCACTCTAAAAGTTGCAAAAAATCAGATACCATTCACCTTAAAAAAGCCCTTGGATCATCACACATTGCAAGACCCATCAAACACATGTATATCAATGTAGGCAAAAATAAGAAGGCAAAGTGCCATCACCCAAACGATATACCAGAAGCACATATCTCAATAAAGTTGCAAATAATTTAAAAGAAAACTACCATCACATGTCCAAAAGCCTTTACAAATAGTAATTAATGTTAATGTTGTTTAGTGAAAGCACTAAAACGAAATGCCCAAAATATGATGGAGGACTCAATTGACAATAATAACCAAGTGAAATTTGATTGTTGTTGACCCCATGCGTATGGCCAAAACATAAATACTTCCAAAAAGACTCTGACGGCACATTTGAACTACAGACTTTGATTTATATGTCCAATTTAAAAAATAGGAAAGTCAACTACCACATAAACATTCAAAATAAAATGCACTTCATGTGATAGACATTGCTCTGTTGTAAATTTGTTGACTTGAGTGAGCAGAAATTATCATGATTGAAGCTCGTGCCATTGGATTCTTGATATCCTTTCTAGCAAGCGAACCATTAATCTAAAAATTCAAGGAAAATGTTAACATTAGTGAGAAAAACCACATACTTATCCACAAAACATATTCATGAAAAATGAACCACCTCTTCTTGTTTTTCATGATTAAATGGACCAACTTTAGAGGGACCAAATTAACATTTGAATGAAACACAACTACAAAAGGATGAATAACTAGTGAAAGAAACTTACACCAAAAAGCAGGTAGCAAAAAAAGGATGAGCTATCCCGAACATTCACCATTTGAACTATTCTCTAGACCTAAAACCAAAAAGTACAAAATTAACATCAGATTCATACGAACAAAACAACAAAAGTACAACCAATAATTATTTATAAATGATCCAACATATGGAAATACATAAGGAAAGAGAAAGTAGAATGTTTTGAAAATATACCTTATTCAAATTTTTCACAAAATCTGAAAAAACTTTGTAATCACATTCTTCTAATTTGTATGTATCATTCCTAGCATTGTATGATAAGTTTGTGATTGCTATAACATATTCAAGTTGTACAAAAGCATGATCTCTCAAATCATACTTATACATGCGTTGCCCCTTTATTCCACTATACCAAAATAATTGAAGCTCGATGCCTTCTAATCTAGCCAAAAGGTCAATTTCATTATGGTAATCAAACACCCTATTACCATCCTTCTTCCTTATTCTTTGAACCCTTCCAATGTACCACGTTCCACAAGAAACACCTTGTTTTGTACTTCGAGGAACACCTTTTCTTGCAGTACGTTCAGTGGGGGGAATTGAGTTTCTTTCAAACAACACCCCACAATCTGATCCAATTCCAAAGCCAATTGAAACACCCTTTTGTGGAGCCTTACCATCTCGCCTAAAGTAGACCCCATTTCTCACTTTTACCAACCTATCTTTGGATAATGTCGGATTTCCATTCAACTGACTAACCAAACATGCTTTAAACATATCCTTACCATCAAGATACACAACTAGATTTATCGTTTTTTTCCATTTTCATCGATGGAATCTAAAATTTCATCCAACTCGTGTCTCCACTCACTTTCCATTATTTGCAATTCACTTTCATTGTGTACCAATGATGATGAAGATTGGAATATAGAGTTGGAACAACTCGGTGGAGAAGCATCAACTACTTCATCCACAATTTGGAATGTTGGATAATTTTGATCCTCTATCCACGGTTTAACCCACCAAAAAGATTGAGTGTAATTTTATGGTTGCATTCCAAGAGTTGATAATTTGTCTTGTGCATCCTTCAACCCAATCTTAAGGACTTCTACAATTTTAGCGTATGTGGATATTGAATCATATTGCGACAATATATCAATGTTTTGTATTGTTTCTTGGTGCAATCTATTCCAAATGCTTTCTTACTTCTTATGAGATTTATTAAAATGAAGCCCTTGGGGATTTGATTCTTCTTCAACAACTCTATTAAGGGTTCCAACAACATGAAGCAAGTCAATGAAATCATAGGCCCTCTCCACTCCAACCATCCCACCAACTTTATTAAAGAAGTTCTCACATACATCTGACCCAGTCAAGTGCAAAACACATGGAAAGTTAGATTAATGATATCGAAACAATCTCATCAACAAAAATGCAAAATGGCAAGAAATTTTCACATCTTGATATGCTTCTCTGCTAATGAAATTTATGTTTACATTAGTATGAGATTGTTTCTGTACCCAACATAACCATAATGTGAATAAATGATGAACTCGTGAAGCATTTCGCACCCTTTCCGAAAGGATCAAACTATGAGACATAAAGATGTCAATGTAGTTAGCAAAAATAATTAGATAAGTCTATGTAGCTAGTTTCGTCTCTAACTTTCCACTTGGTGTACTTATCAACTCTTTCAAACACCTCTGAACATGCCTTGAAGAAATGCATTGTGCGGATCCCCAATTTTGTCAATCCATCCTCTCTATATCTTCACCCTTAAGCTTGTGATCATCCACTTTAAAAGTGTGATAAACCATTCTGACATGACCAAAACTTATGTAATCATTTCCTAAAACCAATTCCCGTCGATCATTAAACAAAGGATTCACTAGCTTTTTGCTGTTGTGGATGTAATCTTGGTCATGCAATCCTGTTACATTACAACCATTATACAACCCGGTTAGCCTCCACCCTCCCCAAGGAATTTGATATCGAAGACCTAATGTTGAAGAATAATCCTTCAACATAAGTTGTCTGCTATCCCCATCTGAGGAATGACCAACAATAGGTCCCAAATTATTTTCCACGTGTTTCTTCCACATAGATTCTACCTTTTCCCATTGTTGATAAACAAAATTTGCATTGAACCTATTGCATGTTGGATGAACAACCACAACCAAACAAGGAATCCTTTCATGTAAAGGGTTTGCAATAATAACACGTGCATAATGGCCAATAACATTGTTCTTAAAATAATTTGTTATAATCTCATAGCCTATAGCTCCGTCACCAACTCTCACCAAGAAATGTAATTAGCATTGATGTTCTTCTTTCATACCACAAAACCCCACCAATGTATCACTTTTTGCTACCCACCTAACATATTGTTTCACAACTGTTTCATCTTCAGCGAGTAATATAGGAATTGGGCCATCTATACCATGCCTGGCTTTATAAGAAGCATAAAATTTTCCAACTGCCTCAAAAATATGCTCGTGCTCCTCTGTGATATATGCTAATGACTTTCTAACTTTCCTTAAATTCGTAGATATTGAAGGACCATATAGATTCAAGCTAATAAAGCTATGTAATCTGGGGCCTCCTCATAACTTGATCATCTCATAAAGGGATTTTGTGGATGTACTATACCTTCTCCCTACTTTTGCATGCATCAAGTTATGAAAAATATCCTTGACAAATTCCCAAACTGCATATTTACCTTATAATTTTCCTTGCTTATGTGCCTCACACACATCCTTGCAAAACCTAAAGACATCCTTCCTTTCTATCGATTCAAACAACTTTTCCTTTAGGGATCTCATTCTAATAGAGAATGTAGCAAACTTTGTCATCTCCCACCAAAGAGATCACATTGTTGATCTATGATTAGCATTTATAACCCTTGCAGCATTCTTCAATTCATTGTAAGTCAAATAGTCAAGTCTTCTACCTTTTCTTGTATCTCGTTCACTTCTTTTATTGGTGCACATTGATTCATGATATAATCGCATCCTGAAGTCATCACATTATGGAACCAACTTACAAAAGTTGCATGTTAATGAATCAAATGGGATCCCTATTTCAAAATCCCTCTAGCAATGAATATGCCTATATGTACCATCAATACGACATTCAATACCCTCATAACATAACATGATCTTGGTATGCTTCTCTATGGCCCATAATTTTCCACCCCTTTGATCATCCATTAGGACCTTTGTTTCCAATCTCTCCCCATTTCTATCAATATAAGGATATCAATACCCCCAACATTATAGTAACAAGGGAGATAATTGAGTTGTAATAAGATGACAACAAACAAATAAATTTGAAGCAAGATAAATAAAATAATATACAAATTCATATTAAAGTTTAGTCTAAGCTGATAATTAACACACTTGAAGTATAAGGATCTGCACTTGTAGAACCCCTATGTAATACTGATGGTGATAATGGGACCAAGAACCTAGTCAAACTTTGTTGGGACTTATCATTGGTAGGCTTTTTGGGTCTCCCAACTGTGCCACTCCTCAACCCAATCTCCTCATGTGAACCCTCATTTGTAGTAGTAGTAGTGTGCTTATTTGGTTTCATGTGTTCATTTAGAGAAATGAAAAACTTGTTGGCACTAAACAAAACCATTTATCGCATCGTGTACATTCCACTCTCACTTTTTTCATGTCCTTATAGTTTGCAAGTGTTGCTTCCACCACCTTGAACAAATTAGGCTCTTGCGTCTTGTTGAAATCATCTAGAAGTTTGATTACTTGATCAATATGGAATTGATCTCCAACCATCACTTCCTGTTGTACTTCGTTACATGAAGTAATTTCACTACCACTTGGCATTGATAGGCGTTGTTAATGGGTTCATGTTTTCATATGATGGTTTTTGAAGTTGCGTGTTGTTCGCGCTGCTAAGGATACATCACATGTTCCATAATCAATGCCACAAATTTCAAAATGGATATTTGTTTTATATTATCCCTTTTCTGAATATTCTTTGAGAGTAACTTTCTCATTGACAAACTCTTCAATTAAACTTTTAACTTTTTTTTCCCAAGATGGCAATACACTAGGATCAACAACTATGGCTTGTTCCACTGACAAAGACATATTTTCAACTCTTGGTTGTTTATGCATAGGTCTCTCCACATTCACTTCAATGTTTTCAAAGATTGGTATTGTTTCCACTACATTTGAATACTCTTCTTCCACGTCAAATGTGCCTAGTTTCCTCTTGATGCCTACAAGTGTTGTACAAACTTTCCATTTTTTCTCTTGCTTTGGATTTAAGCCTGTTCAATCCTGGATAAAATCAAAAGGGTATCCAACAATTTCATCATCCACAATTTCATCACGCATTTCAGCAAATGTACAACCTTCTCGACACTTGACCACGCCAATGATAGAATTTTCTTCACCGCTAGCAATTTTATAAAACAACTCCATCTATTTTTGCACATAAATAAATGAAAAAGTAAGTAAAATTGCACAAGCATATTTGTTATTTAAAAAAAAGAGCAAGGAGAAAAGTATGAAATTTCAATTCAAAGCTCCAAAAAACATGAAGAAATAGTACTATTTGGATGAAACACCTTGATTCAAAATGTATTTAAAAATCCTCAAATGGAATTGAAACCAGAAATAAAACATATTACTAAAACAAATTTGAGAGTTGATTTTTTGTTGCACCAGAACTCTTTTCAGCCTCTTGTGTGGGTGTTAGAATACATGTTCTCCACTTTAAAGCATCTAGATTGAGCAAGGCCAATGTGGGTTGTAATTCTTTAACTATGATAATTTCTTCTTTTGAAGCACATTATGCAGTTTGGGGCAAAGAGACTTCAAAGGACATGATATTTGAGTTCTATAATATCGAGTACACTCCATGTTAGGATCCAGTGAGATCGAATAAGTTCGATAGAACTAGGTTGATAAATGGCTCACTGTCTAGACAAGGAGGAGACCTTGAAATGCCCAGGTTACTGATCATTTCAGTATAAAAAGAACCATCAGAATTTTCCGATGGGTTGTGGTCCATATGTAAACTGGTAGAATTCTTAGTTAGGCTAATAGTCCAAAAGTTGGTCAATAATAAATTGTGTTTCTTATACCAAGCTTGACCTGCTTAGTGGCTTGCATGCTGCATTTTGCTGTTTTTCGAAGGGATGTGGTCTAGTTGTAGACTGGCAGAATTGTCAGTTAGACTATGGTCTAGAAGTACATTAGAGAAAGTTTCTTTACTTATACCGAACTCGAGCTACTCAGTGGCCTGCATACTAAGTTCCCCTATTTTCTAATGGGACATGGTCCAGCTGTAGACCTGCAAAATTTTCAAGCAAGCTGTGATCTACCAATAGATCAGTGAAAGTTTAACACAACTCCTAGGTTGTGGCTAGCACTAGATCAATTAAATTTTAACACAATTAATGGTTAGGAATGATAAGCAACAAATCAACCTATCCCTATCAAGGGAAGGAGGATAACTAGCCCACAAAACGCATCATTCTGGTTATTTAAATTCCAGTATTGTTCCAATAAAAATTATAAACAAGAAACAGCGGAGAAAGTGCATTACGTTGGGTTTATATCCTTCTTTCGTTGGATTTTTCTGTATGTCATGTCCAAAATTGGATTATTTTTCATGGAGAAAATAAACTTAGCTTTAATTGTCATATCATCTCTATGGTTCAGACTTGGAATATTTTAGTGAGCAAAGAAACAATTAAAACACAAAAGTGGTGATGTTTCTTTCCACGTATCAGTTTTGGAAGCTATATTTTGTGCTTCGACTGTTCAATAATTTTCCTCATTGCATGGTATTTTCATGTTATATATTGATTAAGACCTGGTTTTTGAAAGGCCAGATTGAACTCTAACCTCTTTTTTGTTTAAGCTATCATGTTGATGAGAACTTGTGTGGTGTATAACACATACCTATGTTTTTTACGAATTACAGTGTACAATTTCAGATTTATACTGTACTGTATTATACAAAGGAATACCAAGTCTAGGGTTGAGGACAATGAAGAGGTGTTGTTAATCAGATTACCAAGTTGTTTAGGGCCATGTTAGCGAGGATGGACATCAAGGAAGCCATGTAGAGAAGAGTTGTCACAAATCTTTGTGATGTGAGTGATGATGAACATGACCCATAGGTTCCACAAGAAAAAGCTAAGTATTTTTATTTTTAATTAATCTCTGTTAAGTCAATTAATGAATTTCGTTGTCTTTCTAGTGTGAGAGGCATCGATGGTTGTTGTGAGTCTATCTTTGAAAAATGTGATAGCTATGGGGTAACACCTTCTCTTTTGATGCAATTTTTGTTACCCAAGATGGAACTACTATTGCAACTAATGAGGCAACAGAAATAGAATGCTACGTAGAAATCAATATATCAAATTTGAAATCCAAGATGCTTTAGTTTAGAAAGTACTTTTCAATTAGTTATAATGAAGTTCAACTACGGCTGGATTGATTATGTAGTGCATGAGGAACTATTGTGCCCATTAATATGGAGTTGAATATCGGTACCCTTGAACATTCACCTCCAAAATTTCCCATGATCCCAACAGTATGAGCTTGCGCTCTTCATTTGTGGGAGGGACCTATATTTGAGTAACAACCTTACTACCTCATTTCTTTTCTCAATAGGAGTTGTGGAAGATCTCATGGAGTCTTCTTTTATTCAAAATGTCTAAGGAATTACCCACATCAACCGCATTTGTTCTAATTTTATAGGGTCCATAAACCTTGTTGAAGGTTGTCTTTAACTTATTCTCAGAGACTTGTCTCCTTGTAGGGATGATCCCAAAAGTCATGAATTCCTATTTTCTTTTCCCTTGTAGAGAACTGGCCAAGGCACATCAGCACATATTTTTTGTGTGTGAGCAAATGCATCATTTTGAGATGGCCAATGCTACTAAGGAGCTTATTAGACAATAATTCTCTATGATGAGTAATCTAGCTGAGAAATGACAACATCCTTGTCTTCATGTAAAGAAATTTGATATTGTTAGGGTGAATATTCTGAATATTAAAACTAATTATGGAATCATTCGTAAACAATAGATTCTAGGAAGCTGATAACTCTAAGGAAGATGCAACAGATCAAGTAGGTTTTAAGTGCAAGGGGTTGATCCAAGTGACATTAGACTATCCATATTATTTTAAGAGTTCTTGTACAGGATAAGTTTGCAGATTTCTACAGGATTTCCACCTATAGGTATCACACACAATTTTGCAAAATCCAAAATAGCAGCAACACGCAATTGATTCCAAAATGACTGTTATATAACGAATACAAGAGAACATTTCCTTGATTGAAACCTCAATTGGAGCAGGGAAGAAACACTTTAAACTCTATCTTGAGGTATAAGCATAGGTATATCCTAAACATTAATGGCATATTTCTGCCCAGTAGCTAGCAGATAATTCAATCTTTAGATTTTGAATGTGAGACTCATCAATCAACTAGATGTGTTGATATCAATTGGAAATTATTTTCTTGAGAAAGTAAATATTCCAACAATATGGAATTTTGATCATATGCCCATGTAGGGAAACTAAGTAATGTCACCTTGAACACTGCTTGTATACCTCTTTGTATATATCTAACAAGAAAGCAATCTATTTCTTTTAAGATGTTATTTTACAGTTGCAATTTAAGATTGAAGCTTCCCACTACTGATTTTTGTGTCCAAGGGTGGCAAAGTTGTTTTCTTTTAGTTGTATCAACCTCCCAGGGAAAAGTTTCAGGTCCCACCTAGGTATGAGGATGTATGGGTCCCAAATCCTAAAGAACCAATGGCTAGTTGAACCTGAGAATGGATGTGAGATAAGGGCTTATAATGTACGATGGAAAGTGGTAAGTATGGAATAAGGATAGATGGAACTACACTATCTCAATCAGGGCTTCCCAAGTAGTGCCCCTCATTTACCCATTGGGCCATTAAGTGAGATCCCACTGGACTAGGATCAAATATTAACCCCCATTTAAGGTGAGGGAACAAGATCAAGGTTAAAACCCCTCCTTCTTCTAGTTCACCCCATAATCCATATCAAATTCTCAAATACAAATAAACATAAGTATCTGATTACAAAATAAATAAAGCGCATTTTGATTGGAATCCCACCTTCGTCCATGTGCTCTTGCCGAATGGGTGAGAAGCATATGACTGATGCAAGTGGCAGAGATATAATGGCACATCATTGACTAGTGGTGGCTACATGGCTGGCCGATTGGATGTGAAGAAATAAGAGAAACGTTTTCTCCTCTAGGGTTACCCATTTTGGTGGGGAACAAACAAAAAAGGAGTGGCTTGTATATTTTTGCAAATTAAGGAGTATACCCTCTATTCTAGTTTTCATTGAAGAATTTCTCAAGCACTAGAGTCTCAAATTGCGAAGGAATGAAGATACCTATCAATTCTTGATGATAGTCCTACAAGAAGAATCCATGTTTGATCCTCCCCCTATCATGATCAAGAAGATAATGATGCTCTTGATGAAGAAAGTTATCAAGAACTTCAAGAGAGCGTAGACATGAGGCTTTGTGAGCGATTGGTCGAAGACTTGTGCAATGAATTTATTGATTGGGCTTTGTATTGAAAGAAGAAAGGAATTTGACGTTGTCTTCCCAACTTATCAAAGTGACCCTACAAATGTGCTTGTCTTGGAACTTGCTAAAATGCACAAAGTAGAGATGAATTCGCTATGTGCTGCTATAACAATTAAGTATGGAAATAGGAAAGACTTTTCAGACATGAATAAACCCTTCATCTTATCCAAGGAAATGTTGGAATTAGACATAAAAGATTCGCTTCTCCAGGGAAAGGATTCCAGTAGTATGATTGGCATTTTCAACTCCATTTTCCTTCTTCAAAAGACTGAAAAGCACCAAATATAGGTGGCTCTATGATTGGAAATGAAAGGAGATTTATTGATTATCTGAACCAACCTGCATGGTCTTATGATCATTGTTCATATGGGTGTAAAGGTGAAAATTATGAATATGATAAAGAATATGAGAAACCAAACTCGTTTCATCACAAGATCTGGATCTTGATAAACAAATATCTCCAAAAAAATGTGATTTGGATGAGTTTATTGTGTATAATTTGAGAAGAGGCCCTTTCTTTGCCTCTTTTAAGGAAGACCCTCATTATTACATGGACAGAGAGAACTGTAGGGAAAACACTCAACTGAGAACTAAGCGTCATGTTGGCTGGGCATTTCCTAATCATTTTCTTTGGGAAAAAATCCAGTCTTACAATGACCATGCTATTTTGAAAAATGACTATAAGAAGGTTGTGCACAACATATTTGGCAGCCTTAATTTGCATTCAGAAGTGAAGAAAATCTATAATAGGTCTTAGGGTTACATTTTGATGATCATGATAATTGTACTTTTGAGGATGCTGAGGCTGTCATCGAAGAGGGCATTTAAGAGTAACTTTTATCTTCAAATTCCAACATTGACATGAACAATGGACCTGAAGATTTCTCTAATGACAAATATGTGGAGATATTCTCACCTAATTCTAGTGGAATTAATATGTATAAGGAAAAACTTTCGATTTCATATCACAATTCTGACGCTGAACAAACAGTGTTTATATAGCCATACAACTGTTGAAGAGTTACATTTTGCATGTCCAAAAACCTCTTGATATGACCACTGGGAATGGGAGAAGCACAAGGTATGTTTTGTAAAAAAACCATGCCATAATCTCAAGGAAATAAAAGCCTACTCCCCTTTCCTGAATATTAGCCAGAAGACTTGTTTTGCTCTTTGGTTGAAAGCCTTGACTCAAGAGTAGGGTAGGAATTTCAAATCAGAATCACTCATCAGATTTGACGGTTTAGACAACTCTAGCCTATGGATTGCCTGATCACGAGATCTGTTTTCTGTCACCATGCCTATTAGGAGGCAAGAAACTCTCTCTAAAGGTGATTAAGCATACTCTACAAATGTGACTTACGTGATAATTTGATCATTTTCTTCATATGAAGCAGAGAATACCCCTAATTTAGGGTGAGAATTCCTGGTATTAAATGAGTATCTATTCGAATAGCAAATAGTGTTATGCTTAACACTAGAAACTTAGTGGATCTGGATTTTCCATGGCTAGAGCTAGCGCAACGGTGAAGTTTTGGATTTGATGGAAGAGGTGCTTAACCCTTTCATAGGTGGTAGTTCATCTCGAAAGAGAGGATTCATGGATATCTGGTAGGTCAAACTCTAATAGATCTCTTGATGCCAAATGGGATTCTATCTTTAGAAGATGGTCATGGGGAAGAGAATGAAATGTCCCATCCGATGAACAACAAAACCCTAATCATTATCTAAAGCACAAAACAACAAAATCCTAATCATTATCTAAAGCACCAGAATAATTAATTTTTAGCCCCCAAAATGAAAACGATGAAAAATACCTGGATTGCTTGTCAACGTTCGACACCGGTAAAAAAAACCTTCTCTATTATATGCCAGGCCCACCTCGACTGCTTCTGTAGCCCCAAACACTTTAGATAAAACACAATGCCAGATGGATGAGAAAGACTATGATATGGATTTCAGACTGCTCCCCGGTGATGGCAGCAACTGGTGCAATTCACCCTGAACCCAAGCTATGATACTCTCGCCCAGCTATGATATGGGACTATGAACAGAGCTCTCACCCAGCTATGATACGGGAAAATAGGTGCAAAAGAGCCGAGGTTGTGCAACAGAGCCGAGGTATGATACTCTCGCCTAGCTATGATATGGAACTACGAACAGAGCTCTCACCCAGCAAAATAGGTGTAAAATAGATGGTACGCTGGTGGTGCGGTGCCTCTCACCCAGCAAAATAGGTGCAAAAGAGCCGAGGTTGTGCAACAGAGCCGAGGTATGATACTCTTGCCCAGCTATGATACGGGACTACGAACAGAGCTCTCGCCGTGCTCTCGCCCAACAAAATAGGTGCAAAATAGATGGTGCGTTGGTGGTGCGATGCCTCTCGCCCAGCAAAATAGGTGCAAAAGAGTTGAGGTTGTGCAACAAAGCCGAGGTATGATACTCTTGCCCAGCTATGATACGAGACTACAAATAGAGCTCTCGTCGTGCTCTCACCCAACAAAATAGGTGCAAAATAGATGGTGCGTTGGGGGTGCAGTGCCTCTCGCCCAACAAAATAGGTGCAAAAGAGCCGAGGTTGTGCAATAGAGCCGAGGTATGATACTCTCGCGTAGCTATGATACAGGACTACGAACAGAGCTCTCGTCGTGCTCTCGCCGAGAAAAATAGGTGCAAAATAGATGATGCGTTGGTGGTGCAGTGCACTGGTGGTGCGCTGTCACTCACACCTCCCGCCTCTTTTGTGCCTCTGCTTGGCCATTTTTTTAAAGAAAAATACCCTATAATATATATATATATATATAAACCCCTCTAACCCCTATTATATAGTCAATATATTGTTTTGTGTTTTTATTTTTATTTTTTATACCCCAATATGAATGCACGTGATATTATATTGCTTTATCAATGAAGCCCCCGTGAGCTAGGCTTACAAGGTTCACTAGGTTATTTAGATTTACTAGGTAGACCTATGTTTATTAGATTTACTAAGTAGACATAGGTTTACTAAGTTTACCTAGGTTTACTAGATTTATTAGGTTGGCCTATGTTTATGAGGTTTGACTATGTTGACCTAAGTTTAATTAGTGGACCTAAGTTTACTAGGTTGATCTATGTTTACTAGGTTTAGTAGGTAAACCATAATTGTTCATGGCCAACTACAGTAAACTAGTCAACCATAGTCAACCGAGTTGACCTAAGTTGGGTAGGTTAACAAAAGTTGACTAGGTTGACCTAAGTTTATTAGATTTATCGAGTTTACTATGTCAGCCATGGTCAAACATAATTAACTATGATCCCCATGGTTGACTATTGTAAATGTTGGCTGACCATTGTTAACCATGGGTAACCCTGATCAAACATGAACAAACATGATGAACCATAGTCAATTATAATATATCATAATAAATTATAATTAGATTTAAATAAATATGGTCATCTATAGTGAACTATATGTTGACCATAATAAACCATTCCTAACTATAATTTGAACATATTTAACCATATATATCATCAACTAACATAACTACAACCACATTATTAAAATGGTTAAAATACTTCCATACATTTTTCAACATTATTAAAAATAAAAAAAAATTCAACATTATTAAAAATAAAAAATTAGCCGTTTATGTTGTTTGTTTATACTTAAGACCTCCCCAGCTCACCAGAGGCGAATTCAACACCATCCTTTGCCGATATTAAAAAGCAATGTGCCTCAAAAGGGCTTAGTTTAAACGCGTCGTTATAACTGTTTAATTTTTTATGAGTGTGTGTTTTTTTTTCCCAAAGTTATTATTCTTTGTAATGTTTTGAATGTCAAAGTAATTAATATTGTTTTCGTTGTCTTCCTCCACTAAAATAATAAATATATGCCGACGTGTAAATTGAAAGAATTTGTTTAATTTTTTTTTGTAATGTTACGAATGTCAAAGTAATTAATATGGTTTCCATCGTTTCCTCGTCGAAAATAAGAAATATAAACAACTTGTTAAATTTTTTATAACTCTTTGTAATGCTTCGAACGTCAAAGTAATTAATATTGTTTTCATTGTGCTGATGTGTAAGTTGAGACAAATTGTTTAATTTTTTATAACTCTTTGTAATGCTTAAATGTCAAAGTAATTAATATTGTTCTAGTGGCTCGCAAAGTTATAGAAATTCTAGTTATATTTAAAGAAAATTTGGCAAGGATTTTTATAAATCCAAGTTATAGTTGTGAAACTTCAAAATTTTAAGTGTGCTAAACGTTTTTGATGGTGTTGAATCCATTTCCACCATCAAAAATATGATTCAAACACTGCGTCTACAAGATTTTTTGAAACTTTTTTATCCGGATTCCAGCCACTTTTAACCTCAAATAATTCCTTCACCTCGTTAGAAAACATATTTAGTGTGAATTTCAGGTTGACTTTATATTTAGTGTGAATTTCTTCTCAGGTTGACTTTAGTGACAAATGTCAGACTTGTGAAGAAGTGGAAAGCTACAGCAGAGATTTACGAGGAAGAGAAGGCGATAAAGGGAAATCATAGACGTACACAATACAGGGATCCTCCGGTGGTGGTTGCGTGAAGGTGGAGGTTGCACGCCGGGAAGTCGAGAGGGTGCCTGCGTGGGTTTAAGAATAAGTTAAACCTCCCATAATAATAGTGCCAGTACAACGAAAATGCCATGCGGAGGTGGTCGCGGCCTGTGATGTGGGCAACAGCGTTTTGCGGTCTGTGGGCGGAGGCAGATCGACCGCTGCATTAGAGCGGCAGCGTGCCGCCAGCGTGCAAATTCCACAAGTTTTAGGTTTAACAGTAATAAAAGACCACATAGCTTTGTTACTTTTATTTTATTTTTCAAACTCAAAAAATACCAAAACCATATAAAAAAGTAAAAAGTGATTAAACTTTTCAAATCAATTTACTATAATAAATAAATTATCCAGACTCATTAAAACCAGATACGCTACTTATAAATCATCCAGAAAACCAGATACAACCAGATACGCTGGCTGCACTGATTATATTTAGTGACGTCATAATGGTAAGCAATTTATCGCAAGCAGAGATGGAATGGAATTTGATGGGCTGCTTGTCACTGGGTGATTTCTTTCCAATATAGTTAAAAGAATTGCAAAATTTAAGATTTTTTTGGGTAGGAAGGTGTGAAAACAGTCAGTTTAATAAATAAGTATGTTTTGAAATTCCAATCTTGCGATGCTCAGTAAGGTATTCATTGTGCAGTGAAACAAGGTATTCATTGAGCATTCATTGTGTTGTGAAGCAAGTGAAGCAATTTAACGCAAGAGGAAAGCAAAGCTGTATGCCCAAGACCCATTAATGGAGTCCAATCCTCTACGTCCAAAATCCCTTAATGAAGTTGACTTTGTAAGGCATTTACTATCACTATGTAATGCTCACAGCCGAAAAAAAAATGAAAAAAATGCGTAGACAGTGGAATAAAATTAGTTACGGGCAATTGAAAACCTTCGCAGGCGCAGCCAGACTGAGAGTATTGGAAATGAGAGTGCATGTATTCTTACAACAAAGCAAATCTATATGATACGCGTTTATAAATCAATTCGGCAACTTGACAGTTTCTGAAACAGTGAAACACTGAAATGTATAAATAATATTATTGAGAAACTTTGAACCCACAAGGACGATTGGGCTCCAATCCCATCTAACTATACAGCCATGCTTATTACAGACTCCAATTGATACGAAGGGTGCCTTATTATCTTTTTATTTCCCTGCGGGGTTTTGAATTGCAGGGATGTCACATTCACCGGATGAACACGAAATCTTCGACTGCATTCATGTTTCTTATGCCTGCGCTGCCCAAAAAATAATATGGTTAACCTTAAAAACGAGTAAATTAATGGTATCTTTGTACAGATACACAAGGAATTGTAGCAAAGAAAGCAAATGCAAAAGAAAAAGGTCGTTACCTTGTATTTCATCATGAGCTTCTCAGTAGATTGGCGGGGGTGGAGAAGTGTATTTGTAATGGTAGGGAGGAGGTGGCGGAGATGTGTACTTGTAGTGGTAAGGAGGGGAGTGGGTCGGTGGCGGGGGAGGCTTGTAGTGATAGGGAGGTGGAGGAGATGGGGATGGTGGTGGTGGGGATTTGTAGTGATAGGGGGGAGGAGGAGATGGTGAGGGAGGTGGTGGGGACTTATAGTGATAGGGCGGAGGAGGAGATGGGGATGGTGGTGGGGGAGATTTGTAGTGGTAGGGAGGAGGAGGAGATGGGGATGGTGGAGGCGGGGATTTGTAGTGATAGGGTGGAGGAGGAGATGGGGATGGTGGAGGCGGAGATTTGTAGTGATACGGCGGAGGAGGAGATGGGGATGGAGGTGGCGGGGAATTGTAGTGATACGGCGGAGGAGGAGATGGGGATGGAGGTGGCGGGGACTTATAGTGATAGGGCGGAGGAGGAGATGGTGATGGTGGTGGGGGAGATTTGTAGTGATAGGGAGGAGGAGGAGATGGGGATGGTGGAGGCGGGGATTTGTAGTGATAGGGCGGAGGAGGAGATGGGGATGGTGGAGGCGGGGATCTGTAGTGATACGGCGGAGGAGGAGATGGGGATGGAGGTGGCGGGGAATTGTAGTGATACGGCGGAGGAGGAGATGGGGATGGAGGTGGCGGGGAATTGTAGTGATACGGCGGAGGAGGAGATGGGGATGGAGGTGGCGGGGACTTATAGTGATAGGGCGGAGGAGGAGATGGTGATGGTGGAGGCGGGGAATTATAGTGATAGGGTGGAGGAGGAGATGGGGATGGTGGAGGCGGGGATATGTAGTGATAGGGAGGAGGTGGAGATGGAGATGGTGGTGGCGGGGATATGTAATGATAAGGAGGAGGTGGAGGGGACTTGTAGTGGTAGGGAGGAGGGGGTGAGTGGGATGGTGGTGGAGGGGACTTGTAATAGTAGGAATTAGCGTCAACTAGAGGCAGAGGCATGATTGCTGTTGCCATGAAGCAAAACAATGCCATAATGAATAGCGTCATTGGAGGATTCTCATCCATACTTGAGTTGCTGCTTATGAGAACCCAAGCCTTCGTCTATATATAGACCAAGGTGAGCTTCTACGTGTCTCGATCATGTGGCCTGTATTTAGCGATGTCATTGGTTTAAAAGTCGGTCTTCCACACCGTTAAAGTCTTTGCAATAACTTTAGGCCAGTTTTTTCTTTAAATCTTTCTCAGCCGCCTCGTAGATTTGACTGGATTTATATTCCACGTATCTCCATGTGTGGCCGAATATTATAATCATTCTCATTTACCGTACTGAATTAAGTCTGTTCAGTGCCAGCACCTGACGAAGAACGTTAGTTAACTGAATTGGGAATGGCAGCCTATCATGGCATATTCCTTCATATGGGAATTCCGTCCAAGTTTGGTGAGAAATGATTTAGTATCATTGTCGATCGAATCCATTCCCGTTGAAAAATCGACCACCCCGAGTATACACGCAACTAGAAGGAGACGGCGTTCAGTATGCCAGGCTGGAAGCCATTTTAATAAGCTCGTCAGTAGAACATGCAGTGTAGTTGTTGCAGGGATTTTCCAGGCACGATGCTGAAACAGTATTAAACAATATAATAAGTCTGCTCTCCATCGCATTCCATGCAATTTGCACGTTAAGACAAGATAATGATAACGTTTACGACAGCATACAGGTAAGACGTGTTGAATAGTGGGCATTGCCCGCGCAGCAGCATCATGCAAGGACGTCACAATAATGTATGGCCAGTATGACTTTGTTTATGAGTTACGTTATCTGTAAAATGGTGCTTCAGTTTTGCGACAAGCCTTTTTCATTAAGGGGAAAAAAGAAAAAAATTCAAATGAGTAGAAAGCAGCCAGAATAACGCAGGAATAAGTCTCGTACAATTATTGATCACTGATTACTATTTTCATGAGAGTGGGAAAATGCAATATGGCCGAGGAGAATGACAACTCACACCTTATACCATGTCAGATACCCGGTAATTATAATTTTTTTTTTTTATACAATTACCACAAGTAATTAATAAATTCACAACTCCACAAATCATCACTAACCATTAGATATACTATTCATTCGTACATCAAGTAAATTGCCATCAAATACAGTAAATTTCATAACCATTGCATAACCTTTAACCATCACTGTAATAACATAAACTGTCTCATGAATCCATGCATCCATTTCTTGATATCCTTAACCATGTTAGATAATCATGTACTAAGACATTATGGTTGTCACATCAAATAAAGAACCATCATCATTAAGGACCCATCATTAGCAACAGACACATAAGGCAATCACATCAATCGCACCATAAAACACGGATATACCCTGGAAACCCCGTAGGGTGAAAACCAGCAAACATTTAATCTTATTATTAAACGCTCGTGAGGATTTTCACCCCTCACTCAATGGTTTATAAGGGATTCCATCCCTTAACCATTGTCTTAAAATCTTTACAATGAATTATCATTACGCTGTCACATAACTAGCTAAAAGCTAATACAATTTACATGTAATCTTTAATTTACATACCGCCATATGCAACATTCCTTGTGACATAATTGTTCTAGCAATGGACAATACTGCAGCTTGACTTCATCTGCATGGACGAATAATTCTTTTTCCTGCCATAATGTTAAACATCACTTTCCTTGGCACCATCTGCCATCGTTTCCTGTCAATGCAGTCATCAACAATCTTGGCAACAAGATTAGTTACAATATTATTCAAACAATAATCAACATCTAAAGAGATCTTTTAACATCTACTCATATGCATGAGCACGCATAACATACTAGCTAACTAGCATATATATACCCAAATAATACTGTTTGACCTCCACAATGTTTACTAATGCATAACTCTCTTTAAGAGTTCTAACTCGTTAGCTCATGTAAAACTGAGAAAAGAATCAAAACCAGATTCCTATTTTCCAAGATAAATCTGCAAAAGAGTGAATAAACATGGTCATTCTTGTATAATAAACTGCATTCTAAAACCACGTCTGAAATTAATACTCGTACACAAGTATTCCCATGGTCTTGCAAAACAAAATTATAACAACATAAATACATGCATAGCTACATGTATGTATTTTCGGGCTAAGTTTCTGTTAATTCGCCGTAGCACCTCCTTACAAGAGTAGCCATAGATCAGATTAAAAGAGCAGGGAATCAACTTCAGATTTAACCGTAGCCGGAGAAGACCATTATTCAAGTAAACAAGCATAAGCAAATAATTTCACACTATAAATATGATAACAATCATTGGAGAAGTCGTGGCAATCATATTGTAAAAGAAAAGTATTCGACATGAATGGGTAGCGTAGTCGTAAAGGGACAGTTACCCATTATAACAAGCAATCTTCATCTATCAACAAATAACTGTATTCCAACCCTGGAAATTGGCACCAGGTATCGAAACCTTGCGCGGTGGCTCAAAAGCAAAAAGGAAAACACAATCTTTCCGCATCCAGCTAAGAATATCACATTATGCGGACTAAATCGAAACCATATAAAACTAATGGTATAATGATAATCTTTCACCGCATGCAATATCATATGTTTTCTTCACCAAGAAAAGACATCAAATAATCATTTCTAACTGCATGCATTATCAAGTTTTCTACTAAGAAAACGTATAATTTAAACATTCTTTTACTGCACATAAACAAAGAATGTTTCACGAGGTCAACTTATCTCTCTTTCCTTCGACATCTTCGTCGTCGTCTCCCATTGGAAAACCTTCTGGTGGGTAGATGACTCATGCCGTCCATCGTTAGCCTTTATTTTGGTCCCTTCAGGTGGCAGCGCTCCCTTATTTACATTCTAAGTTCACGAGGAAGCTAGCCAACAGGCGATGCTCCGCGGACCAATATTCTATATCCATTATATATTCAGATAGAAGATGCCCACTCTAAACCTATATACTATTCTATCAGGGTTCGGAGCTCTCCTCTACTGAAAGCAACGAAAGCCAGTTGGACTGTTGCGTTTCTGAGAACGATCATGAAACACACAGTTTACGATGGATAGTTTCCACTCCATCTTTGCTCCAGTCTATCGATCGTTCAAAGGCAACGTCACTTCTTTCCCCGCCCTCCCTTGTCACAGAATGTAGAGGGCATATCTCTCTATCTATCCCTTGCACGCGTAAAAATTATAGTATTAGTCTCGCAGCAGCAAACCGTTACCATGTCTATCGCAACGTGTAAAAGAACAGGTCCATCATTTGCTACCTTGCATTAATCGAGTCTCTATAATGTATAGCCCCTCTCCTATACTATGAATTTTCACCATATTTAATGCATACAATCCATTTTCTTTCCCTCATTCAGTTACCCCTAGAATTCGGGTGATGGCACTAATAGGTAGCGCAAGAAAAGCGAAGAGGAGATCCATGAAATCCTTACTTGCCTCTGCATAGACCACCTGTCCAGTTTTCTGGTTTCCAAGCCGCCATTAGCGCCATCCTCTGCCGTTCTTTAATTGACAGCTTTATGGGTAACAAGAATTAGTTTTTGAAACTAATTCGTAATCTTTTTTTTTAAAGAATTACTATTTCATAAGTGAATAATTTACGCATAGGGATGTTACATACTCCCCCCCTTAATAGGAACACCGTCCTCGGTGTTCATCTTTCATTGGAACTTAGATTTTACTCATGGTATTACCATCTAAACCACACAAAATGTGATCCTTCCTCTTTAACCTCAAAATTTTCATTCCAAGAAATGACAACAAATAAAATAGTAATGATATAATCATAAGAAATATCATTAGTTATAAGCATCAATGGTCATAAGCATTCATAATTGCAAAAATATGCAACTTCTAATCGCCACCACTTGGCCCTTATTCATTCATAATAAACAATTCTCTGTGTCAACTTACCATTACTTACCATCTATTCTTGAAAATCATGAATACTTCCATGCAAGCTTTTTTTTAATAGTGGTTGGACAACTCTTCAACCCTCCATGGTAAGTAATTCCTGTAATATATGACTACAAATTCAATCGCATTAGTCACTGTATCTTGAGTCAATGGAATACTTTTGACTATCAATCAATTGTGCAATGCTAAATGATTTCTAAATCACAGTACTTTTACAAGTACTTACAGAGCACTAACACTAATCAACAAATGATAAATCACTGCTCACGTGCACACTGCATGAATTCTTACTAAAGACATCCGCAAAGTACTTCTAAAAGTACCAAAAGAGCACCTAGCTCTCTAATAATCAAAACAGTCAATCACTGCATCATTTGGAAATGGTCTTAGCCCCTACTAAGACTTTCACAAAATTAATAAAATGATACAGGAATTAAAATTTCCAATAACTCCTTATTGAACATTAAACTCATTTCCTGTTGAATGTGCATAACACATTTCACACAACTATATATAGAATTTATTTTTAACATCACATTCAACTGATTAGTTAATTCCTTTAGCCATAAAAATCACAATAGACTAAAGAATCTTCACCCATAGGAACTAGTTTCCACAACCAGATCGAGTCATTTTCACATCCAGACAGTTTCTTTTATAGAGACCTTACCAGGTCTAACATGGGATTCCACTGGCCAACCAGCTCAAGAATTCCAGGAAGAGTAAATCTGGGCAGACAAGTACCATCAACCCCTCCGGGCAGGTAACTGCCATCAACCCAAGGCATTCCAGCCTTTCACAATCCGGGCAGACAAGTACCATCAACCCCTCCGGGCAGGTAACTGTCATCAACCCAAGGCATTCAAGCCTTTCACAATCCGGGCAGACAAGTACCATCAACCCCTCCGGGCAGGTAACTGTCATCAACCCAAGGCATTCAAGCCTTTCACAATCCGGGCAGACAAGTACCATCAACCCCTCCGGGTAGGTAACTGTCATCAACCCAACTATCCGCAACTGTCTGGCATGTTAATTTCTCTTTTATTACTCTTTCTCAAAGTAATTTACACAATGAACCATATGAACATTATCATTAGCACAACAAACATGCATGTATACCATGCATTTACACTTAACCCCCAACATGGGTCCACAACATCAAGATTGATGGGAAACATATCCATCATACACGTTGTATGCATGCAAATTTTCCAAATAACATAATTCACGCATATCATATAACATCATTCTTTCTCATTTATAATTGCATTTCACATTGCAGCAATTTATGTGATGAGTTTTCTTGTTGCCATTAAGCTACCACTACTTAATCCCATCAGCAACGTTAGTTATAAATATGCATCAGTTAACACGTATTCCATTTCCAAGAATGTTCATGAATACAATATTGTCATGTATAAAAGCATATGCAAATACTCATTAATGTATAAATGTCAACAACAATTGAGTTAATACTCTCAGCATTCCCAATTTTGCCATAGTCTGTTGTTCCAATTCAAATCATCATTAATGGAGTATTATCTTACGTTTACTATGGCTAGCTTGGGTCATGCATTGTTAATGTAATTAAACATAATCTCTCTAACATACAAAGATCATAACTCTATATCATAATGACTAATCTTTGTGCATACCATTGCTTATCATATAAGCCTTTCACTAGAATACTACCATCATCTCATACAACAAACTACATACCTCTTTCTTAAGGAAGTCATTTTAACCTCATTCTTCTATCTTCCGATGTGAGGGTTTCTCAAGATTCCCTTTCAAGAAATTATTAAAGATATCTATCTTTAGGCATAAAAATCAAGATACAAAAACAAGGTTTACTTATCCTTTATGCATCAAAATCAAGCAATCGACACAGCTCATCCAACAAGACAATCTCTCCAAGAGATTATTATTTTCAAGGAAGCTAGCATGACCACTTTCTCTAAGTCCACACCGACTCACAATTCCAAAGTCACAATAGCTACCAATATGCAACATGTGTTCTCCTAGCACAATTACCTTACTTCAATGCACATAGTTCTTTTCATGAAACAAGTAAGGATTTTGGTTCTTGTATGAACACTATTCTAATGTGTCTTTAAGGAAAGAACCTCTATTTTTATTTTCAAGAAAACTCTCACAAAATCCTTCATCTTCATGCATGAAGTATGCACACTCTTAGAATGAAACTATATATATATATATATATATATATAATATACTCTTTCAAAAAGTTAGAAGTGAATATCTATGTGCCTAGAAGCACATCTTTAGCTATCTTTATCATGCATGTAATGCATAATCATTTCACTAGAACTTAGAAACTAACTAGTATCATAATGCAATTAGCATATATATATTTTCCAAGAAGCTTTTATCAAATAAAGATACATATTTTAATTCAAGAAAACTTGGCCACCTGCCATGCTATGTCCTCAGGACATTTATATGCCTCATCCTCTTTTCTCAAGAAGATACTTTGGCCATATTCAGCAAGGATTTTATAGACAAGAGACAAGCATTTCACACACAAGACTCACGTGGAGTCTTCCCAATAGGAACTACCTATTTGCTTTATTAAGAAAGTATATAAAATAATCAATCTTTAACTGCATGCCTTAACACATTTCCTTTACCAAGAAAATCTATAAAAGAACTATTCTTTTATTGCATGCATTCAAATACTTCCTCTACTAAAAACATTCATATGTGTTCTTCAAGAAAGTGAGCAAGATACTCATCTTATCCTTGGATCAACATGCATAACTAACAAATTAACCCACCCTTACCAGGAGCAATTACTCTACTTATGCATTTAGAAGCATAATCTCCTAAGTGTCACACATGCACCAGAGTTACCACTTGATGCTAGATGCAACAACTATCATAACTCTACTATGTGACCATTTCAAAATAACGAGTTCAAGGAGACATTACGAAAATCATTAACATCAACACACTATAGTTATCATTTTCCAACTCCTTAAGCATGGTCAAAGGAATACTCATATGCACATCGAGCGCTATCTAGTCAACCCCAGACTTAGCGTCTTCTGCAAGATTCTGACACTCAAAGCTTGCGCTATCTGGTCACCACCAGACTTAGCGATTTCTTTTTCCTATCTCCATCTGTCCCTACAGCACGGTCTTCTTCCTTCTCCTTGCTTCCATTTCCTTTGGAAGCATCTATAGTTGGGGAAGGTAGTTAGAGTTTACTGACAACTGTATTAACACAGGTAGTCTATTTATGTATAATTATCACATGTAATTATACCATGAATGGGTCCTAGAAATGTTACCCACTGAACAT